>CM028131.1:1624727500-1625963750 GCA_016271365.2 Neoceratodus forsteri | reverse complement strand
GATCAGTTTTTAAGGAGGTCTTAAAGGCCTCTACCATGTGAGCAGATCAAATGTGTAGTGATAAAGCATTCCAGAAAGCAAGTGCCACAACACAGAATGCTTTGTTCCCAGACTGTCACAATCTGGATAAAAAGTGCTACTTTTAAGTCATCTGGTCCAAAACCATGTAGGGCCTTGAACGTTGTCAAGCATATCTTGAAGGTTATGTGCTACAACGTTGGCAGCTAGTGCAGTGTGAGCAGAACTGGCATGATATGATCCCTACGAGAGGAACCCATAATCAGTTGGCTTGTGGCATTCTGGACTAGCTGCAGGTGCTGCAACAAAGCTCTAGATGGCCATAGGTATAAAGAATTGCAATAGTCGAGCCAAGACATGACAAAAGCATGAATTTTCATACACAGCTCAGCAAGGGATAGATGCGGTTTGATCCTGGTGATGTTGTGGAGATGGTAAAAGCCAGCCTGGACCACAACCGACACCTGTTGATTGAGTGTCAACTTGCAGTCCAGGATGACCCCAAGATTCTTAACCTCATCTACAGCTCTGAGTGGTTGACCACCTAACGAACGAAGTAAGGTCAATCCACTCATCATCACTGGGCCAGCCTGCCTGGCTCAACAATCATGATCTCTGTCTTACCCAGATTGAGACATAGACAGTTTGAGTCCATCCAGTCGTGTATTCTGGCCAAACACCTCCCCAGCACAGACACTGCATAACAACAGAAGTGCCAGACAGGTACAGTGAAGCCCACCAGGAAGCAACCCAATTCTGCAGAATTCTGCAGCAGAGTTACTGCTGGAAACAAGGCAATTTCAATGGGAGTTAATCTCTTTTGTCATGCAGGAAACTGTGACACTGCATTTCATCCTGGCAGATTTCACTGTATAGCTGAGTATCATCTGCAAAGCAGGGAAACTCAACATCATACTGTCTAATGATCTTACCCAGTGGCAACATATACACTGAAAGAAACATGGGAGTAAGGATTGAGCCTTGAGGAATACCACAGGAGCCGGTCGAGGCCCTGGAGATATAACTTTCAAGAGCCACCTGCTGCATTCTCCTGGTTATGTAGGACTCAAACCAGCTCAATACAGTTCTGGTGAGTCCCACATAGTTCCTCTAATAATCCAAAAGCACACTGTGGTCCACGGTGTCAAACGCCAATGAGAGATATAATAGCACCAAGATGGTACAAAGTCCTTGATCCCGCACCATGAGGAGCTCATTCGTCACTCTCATGAGAGCAGTCTCCATGCTGTGGCAAGACCAAAACCCTGACCAGAGAGGTTCACAGATGTTAAACTTGTTCAACCACAACTTTCTGAATAATCTTCCCCAAAAAGGGGAGATTAGAGACAGGTGTGTAATTCCCTGTCACATCAGGGATCAAGGAAGGTTTTTTTCAGAAAGGGCATCACCACTGCTCATTTGACGCCAGATGGGAAGACACCCTCCCTCAGACAATCTGGGTAATAACTGGACCCAAAGCCTCCCGGCAATCTAAAAGTAGCCAGATAGGACCAGGATCCAGCAAACAGCTTGTGGGATGCACATCTGTGATCACCTGGACCACTTCTTCCTTTACAGCCATCTGGAACTCTTTCTAGGCAGGCAGATCAGCTGTACCACCTGCGGCCTGACCATCACCGACCCATAACAGACTGCTTGAGCAGATGCCCAGTCTAATGGAGGACACCTTGCCAACAAAGAAATTTGCAAACTCACTACATTTTTTAGCAGTAGAAACTAGAGTGGACCACAGACAGGGTGGATGTAACAACCTTTCCATGGTGCGAAAGAGTTGAACCATCCGATTATTTCTACCTGCCCCAATTGTCTGTGACAGGAACTCTGTCTTTCTCAGGGCAGTTGCCCATTGATACTCACCATAGTGAGTTTTCAACACCAATTTATTGTCCATAGATCGAGAGTTTTGTCAAGAATGCTTTTACCTCTGTCTCTTAGTCTTCAACCAATGCAGCTCATTGCAGTACCTTGGAGATCTGCGTTAGGATGTCAAGGGACAAACAGGATAAGGTAGCAAGGAATCCAAGGCAAACCTGATTGGATCCAGTGTGTGGCCATGCTGATGCTAGCCCCAGTGAATTCATCAACTGGAGGAGCTGTTGACCAAAGGGCAAGGTTTCATTGTCAATCCAGGCGCTGAAACCCTCAGCACTAAAAGTCTGGAAGCATTCAATGCCTGATCAATCATAAAGTTCTCCAGCTCCTGCATTAAATCACCCCCATATCCCGGTGGACGGTATATAAGAATAATTTTGCAACTAACACCTAGGGCACCTCTAACAGTGAACAACACACTTAAAAGACCTAAAAGTTCCCATGGGGTACATGGTGAGGATCAACAAACAGATATTGCACTAAAGTTACAGGCAATAAATACATGAGAAACAACATATATAGATATTACAGGAAAACTGTAGACTGGAAATACGTGAGGATCAACACTATACACATATTACACTAAATTTATTGGCAGTAAATGTATATGAGGATCAACTTCACTGAGAGAGTGACGGAACCATGGAACAGAGTACCAGCAGAAGTGGCAGGGGCAGCTACCGTTAATGGGTTTAAACACAGTTGGGACAGGGCAAGGGGACTCTTAGTTCCTAAGGGGGCAGCAAGAGGGGTGGGGGAGTAGGGGGAAGGTAACAGCTCACTGGAACAGTACAGTGGTTGGGTGAGGTAGAATAGTTAGAGAAGACTTGACGAACCGTCAGTCTCCTTTTGCCATCAAATTCTATGTTCTATATTTCTATCAACAATATGCAAGCAATAATACCCAACAGGATGGGTGGTATTGGGCTATACCCGACCACCCAAAAAAAAAGCTGCTCCATTAATTTAAAAATACTGAGAACAGTAAATTTTTTATAGATACAAGTTGCATTAGCAAAGTAGTCCCTGCAGTAGAGTTCTGTTGTCCGACTAATTTGTGCCACTGGCATGTGACCCTACATGACCTTGATGTATAAAACGTGGAGGCAGAGACGCCGACGTTCAAAAACTAACGAGATTGCTCTTATTCTGTGTTTTACATTTATGTTGCTTCTGGTGTGCTTTTCTTTTATTTTAAAATGTATTTGTTCAGCCCATAGAGTTTATTTTTTTAATCGAAGCGATGTAGAGATGACCAGTGACTTCGCGTTCGCAGGTACATGCCATTCCTTGGTCAGCATTTCTGTATTTGTTCCTGGATTGAGAGCGGAGATGTCTCTATCAGCAGTTTCAGGAGACAGAGTTCACATTTGAAAGAGCTGTACTGAAAGAGTAGGCAGTTTTCAAATGTTATTTCTGTTTCATTTAACGTACATCGATACAGACTCGGCAGGGGAGGGTGGGGCTTGGTCAACTGGCAACTTGGTAACTTGCCCGCTAAATGAGGAAAAAAATGGCTGACATTTGAAATCGAAGTGAGGGGGTTTTAGCCAGTTAGAGACTGGGATGGGCACCTGTCCCACCCATTCCCTCCTTTGCTTCTCCCCCACTTCCATCCTCCATCCCCCTATCCCCACCAGTTGGCCCATCTTCATCCCCTCATCCCATCATCCTCCTGATTCCCCCTCCTGCCTGGAACTACTTCATTGCCTCTCCTCCCTGCTGCTTGTCCTCCTGTTTACCCCCACTCTTCCTGCCTGGAACATCCTCATTGCCCCTCTCCCCCACCCTGCTGCTTGCCCTCCTGTTCACTCACCCTTCCACTCTCACTGGTTGGATTAACTTCATCACACCTCTTCCCCATGTGCTCGCCATTACTCTTTCTTTTCCCCTTTCTCCCATCACCCATCTTAGCTTCTGCGCCCCTGCATGTCCCCCTCCTCCCCGTCTTTTCTTTCCGCCTGACTGTTAGTCCCATTGTTTCCTCTACTCCCCTCTTCTCCTATCTCCCCTCTGAGCTTCCCCCACCCCTGGTCCTCTAGGCGTGCCAACACTGAGAATCTATTACTCCTCTCCTTGGCCTTGCCCTGAGCCCACCCCAGTTCTCCGTCTGTCACCTTCTCTTCCTGCCTCACCCTAGGCTTTGTTTTCCCTTTGCTTTTGATCACTGTCCACTTCTCTGACTCTAGTTCCTTTGGTTCTTGCTGATATGGCGGTTCTGGCTCATTTAGTCCCCTCCCCAAGCCTGGCTGCTAAGCCATCTTAGAAATATCTTCTTTGGCTCCCTGGCCCAAGATGCCCCCCCCATCCCTTCCCCACAGTTCTTCTCTCAGTCATGCAATTTCATCCCTTAGTTGCCCAAGCTGTCTACACACTAAGCACCTCCAGCCCGCCATGCAATCCTTAGGAAGATGGTTTCCCCACAGGCATTGCAACCTGCTATCCTTCATCTATCCCTTCTTGCTCTACCCCTTTGATCCTGTCTGCCCCCTCACCATGGACCCTCCATTTCACTAGTCTTCTCACACCAGTGCCTTGTCCCAGTTTAAACAGTTTTTTCTTCTCTTGAAAACCTTCTCCTCCTTCTGTATAGTCTATAGCCTCCTAATACTATGTTCTCCTGTGCGATATCAGACTGACATACTAGTCAGAGCAGTATAAAGGGTAGGGATGTGCCCTCCACACCATAAAACAGGACTAGCTCGGGGAGAGCAGGAAAGGGAAAATCCCCATCTTAAGAGAGAGAGAGAGACAATCAGCCCCAACTCCTCCCAATGATCTTCGGTTCCTTCTCAGTCACCCTCTCTCCACCATTAAGGAAGCTACCACCAGTTAGCCCCATTATCCACACAGTTCAAATACAGGACAAAATAAAAAACAAACACAAGATAAGCACTACCCTTTTTTGTTTACCACCCTCCACTGCTCAGCTGTGTCCCTGGTGCTTCCTCTTTAACAGTCACTCCCTTTGTCCAGATCACGCAGCGCAAGCCACCTGAGAAATTCAGCAGTGGTCTCCAGCACTTCCCATCCTACAGCTGCTCTCCTCATTTGGTGGAATCTGTTTCTTGTGTGCTCTATTACAGTATATTAGTTTTGTTTCTTGCATGTCCTGTTCTTTCAGTTGTGTCTTTCTTGGTCTATTATACTGGTTATATTTATCGCATGTTCCATTTTGCAGCGTGTGTTTCTTGAACAATGTATTCTATTGATTGTGTCTTGATTGGTCTACTCTGTTGGTTGTGCTGTATGAATGTGCTAGTCACTTGTTTGTGTTTCATGTATGGCCTAGTCTTCCAGTTGGTTTCTTGCTTGGTCTGTTCTATGCCTTATTGTTTTCAGTGTCCTGTTGGCCACCATAACAGGACTGTTCTTGCCCTTAAAAAAAACAAAAATTTCCTTAACTCAGCTAAATACCATCCTACTGTGTAAAGGCTAGCTTTATCCTTAAAAAAGGTCCCCAGAGGGAGAGTACCCCAACCCCCACCCAGAAGGGGCCAGCAATGCTGCATATGGTAGTGACTTTCAGGAAAATATTTACCACAATATAAATAAAAAAATATATTGACTGCCTTGCTGGCCCATTGGCAGCGTGATGCACTGTCATGCATGTGACCCAGATTCAGGAACAAACTCAACTTACCACGTCCAGAGCCAGGATGAGTCACAGTATCTGCCACTCAGCAGTGTGCTGTGGTTGGAAGAGAATGGTGCCAGACTCTGGCACTACAGCAATTCCTGTGGTCAGCCAAGGGAGCTTGCTCTTTCCATAGGTGTTTTTGCATGTGTCTGAGGCCAGCAGGGGGCTCCAACCATGCCAGGGGAGGAGGGAAGGCCAGGGAGAAATGGGATAAATTTCCCATAACTGTCTTTATGACGACTGATGTCTCTGGCTCCCCTGTGCCCTAGCACCCAACACTGGCTCTTGTCCAACCTGGTGGACTGCTTCAAATGGGTAGGACAATCCCTCCCCTTGATCCCCAACCCATGGAGAAATCCATGGGAGCCAGCAGGGTTGGCTGGGCCCAGGAGAGCAAGGAGACATTAGGCCTGAAGAGTGTATATCCCTAGGATCAGGGTATATCCTTGGAAGGATGAGTGGGCAAGGCAGAAAAAGCTCTGCAAAAAAAGAAGAAAATATTTTATTGAAGCAAAAAAATATATATAATTTGTTTAATCAGACTAATTATCACATGACAGGCTCAGTTCAGTCGTCAGCCAGAATAAGACTGACAAAATGAAAACAAAAAGCAAAAATGTCTCCCCAAAGGAGATACTAAAAGGGAGAGGAATTTTTATTTGATAATATTTGTATTTTCTATACTAAGCAGAAGGCTTACAATGTGAGTTCCTCGGTTGGTGTTAGAATACACTCTTCTCAGCTACTGCTGGGTTAGTGAGGACCGTGGGTGGCAAATGGAAGGCAACAACAAAATCAGCACACTTACTATGCAGGGTGAAGCAAGGGAAGGTGGGGACTTCCTGTGAAGGTATAAGAAGGGCAAATGAGGGTAAGGAGGGGGTTAGGAAGGGTGGGCTGGGCTAGTGAAAGTAGGGGAGAAGCCAATGTAGATAGGGAGGGGCTAGTTGAGGTGGGACTCCGTCAGTGTTTGCAGGAGAGGGCCTAGTGAAGATGGGAAAGGGACCAGTGAATATGCGGGGGGTGGGGGGCAGTGGATGCTGGATGGAACCAGAGAATGGGTGGCTAATGAAGGTGGCAGAGGGGCCATTGATGGTAGGGATGTGGCAAGTGTGGATATGAAGGAGCTAGTGAAGATGGAAAAGGGACCAGTGAATGCAGCCAAGGGGCCAGTGAATGCTGGGGATAGGACAAGGGAATGTGGGACAGGGCCAGTGAAGATGGGGAGGGATCACTGAATGAAGGAGAAGGAGCAGTGAAGGCATGGAAGGGGAAAGTGACAGTGGGATTAATGCAGGAGGATAATGATGGTTTGAGTTCAAATGACTGAGAAATATGAATTAATATGAACCTGGTTTGCAGCTCTCAAAGTTCAATTTTGTCCATAAAGCATCGAACCCATGGTGATCCATGCAGAATTTGTCCGTTATTTTGAGAACCATTTGTGTCTTCTTTTTCTTTTACCCTACTGTCCTGCTTCATGCACCACCCACTGTGTCAGCAACATCTCTCCTTTTTCTCTCTCTCCCCTTCACAGAAATACAAAGATGTTGAACCATCCTTAAAGATCAAAGAGGTGGATGGACTGGAGCTTGTGAGGAAGTTCTCAGACGACATGGAGAAGATGTTGGGCAGAAAAGTGGAAGCAGTGGAGGTAGGAACCAGGAAGTGGGTGTGACTCTCACTTGTAGAGGAAGACTATCAGGACTTTTTCTGGCAGATCGTATCTGCCTTACTAATAGGACAAAAAGTCATCACTGAATTTGGGGAGGGGAGTATTAGGCAACCCAGAGCTCTGGACTGTTGACAGGGTTGAGCTACTGAACCACCTCATTTCAGAGCACAGTGAATTAGTGGCAATGCCAGGCTGGGGCCCAGTGGGACACTTGTCCAGGTAACATGGAACCCACACAAAGTTTTGGGACCCTATGTTTTTCTCCATTTCTAACTATTTTTTTTGCATTTGTTCCAGATTCAAAGTCATACAAAGTCTGTCCCAGGGTCTGTTTTAAAATGTTGTTCTGAGCCCTTCCCCCAAATTTCTTACCTTTTCAATTAAATTATGCTTGAAGGAGTTGTTTCTCCAGGATGAAAACAAGCTAACAGATTACCTATATCCAAAACTAATCCAGTCAGAGATGTTAAATCAGACTGAAGACCTCCATCTCTGACTCCTGTACTGTATAAAATTGCTGAACAGTTCATTTATGATTGCTTGATGGTGGAAATAGGGTACATGCTCTCTGAAAATCAATTTGGTAACCTAATGGGTTGCTCCACCTATCAACTTCTGATTACAATTCTACATGATTCACACAGAGAATGAAAACCCATGGATGTGGTTTTGCTTGGTTTTAGTTAGGTCTTCGATTATATTGACCATAGAATACTGATCTCAAAAATGTAGGGCCGAATTTTCAAAGGTCAGAGAATGACGCATGGTGGTTGCGTCAAAAACAACTGACACAAGGAGCAGGATGCACCAAACCTTGCATCAGTTCTGATTTTCAAATGGTGTTTGTGCCAAAAACAGGCCTGTATGCACCAGATTGGCTTGAGCCATCCTTGCACAAAAAAATGCCTGCGCCATGTTGGAAGGGATGCCTGCATCACCAAAATTATGCACCATCCCCTTATTTGGGATTTTTAAGGAATGCATGTCCTGTCCTTGTGCCTAAGATGCATGTTGCTGTTAGACCAGCCAAAGCTGGTCTAAGGGACACTAGAGAATATAAAGAGGTCAACAGCAGGTGGTCAGACCTGACTATACTACTTTTAAGGGCCAATATTCCCCTGCAGGACTAGTTTAGAACATTTTTGGGGCTTAGCCTTGCCCATTTCATCAGTTGCATTTTTTATCTTAGTTTGTGGCATTCTCGTCCTTTGTGTCATTTTTTACTCAACTTGCACCATTTTTTTGGGTGCAGCTTGCGTCATTCTCGTTCCTTGTGTCATTTTGTTGACACAGTGGATCTCTTGCATCAGTTTGGGGGACTTTGCTACACAGTACACTTTTCTTGTAAAATATGGCACACAGTATTTGGCGCATCTAGATCTGACGCAAGCTGGCTGTTTGACGCAGCTTGCATGGATTTAAGGGCCCTTTGAAAATCCATCCCGTAGGCTTTAGACATTCATCTTGCTTTGATTTGGTGGGTTTCTTCCTTTCTTAATGGCCATATATATTGACGACATCACCTTATATACTGTAGCTCTCATTTGAGAACAAATGGTTCTTACAGCAATTTGAGCCACTAACACTAGAAGGTAACTCATAGAACTAGAACTGAAATATTTTCACCATACTTTATTCCATGGGTTGTTAAGAAGTATGCCTGACCAGCTTTTCCCTCCCTTGGGAGTAATCCATATAAGTTATAGAGCAGATTGTTCTTTTTCTATTAGTCATAAGGTTGGGGGTAAAAATGGTTTCTGGTGAGTTCTATTATGAATGTTTATTTTATTAACTCATTATTAGCTTAGTCTATTGGTGCAATGTATGAATTTTACTTGCCTGGAATGTTATATATTTATTGTTTTTGGTCATGTGAAATTTTATGTTTTCTGTATTCAGTATCAAGCTTCAACTATATATAAAGGTTGTAATAAAATTAGTTGACTGATTGATTTTCCTGTATATCATTACATGGTTCACCTTATGATAATGTTGCTGCACTTCTAGGTTCTCACATGTGACCATAATTTGAGATCTTGAGGTCCAGACTAGGGGTGCAGTGAAGTTGAACTTTGTCAGCGAAGTTGCTGTGAAGTTGCAAAAATTTGACTTTGAGAAGCTTCTCAAACTTCCTACTGTCAGCCCCAAATTTGACTTCGATGACTTTGCAGCATTTTTTAGGGGAAGCTGCATTTTTTCCCTGCAAAGTTGCAACTTCACCAGTGAAGTTGGGTCACTTCATTAGAAAAAGTGACACGTTACCATTGCAAAGTCGGCACTACGGACTTTGCGAAGTTTGCCAACTTTGCAAAGTTCTGTCGAATCAAAGTTTTCTTGGCTTTGCACATCCCTAGTCCAGACATGCTTACTGGGCCGCAGTTTAAACTGAAGCAGTGGGGCAGTAGCAGATAGGTTCTGGCACACTCCAGCCACTGGGCAGAATGCCATGTGAAAATCAAGTTACGGAGTCAGAAACTCTGTCTGTTAATACATCCTGAGTCTAGACTAACATGTGTAGGGAAGTGTACTCATCAGCTGAAAAATTTAGGATTACTATGAAAATGCCTTTGGTGTTAACTGCTGTTTTAACTTGTTCATCATGAAGTTCTTTGTGATGCCTTCACATAAAATTGGCTGTATAAAGAAGAATTACGAAGCTGGTGAATGAGGCTTTCTTCCTGTGTTGTGGTGAGGTGTAGATACAGATCAATAGAGGCAGAGATAGCTGGAGAGACAGAGGCAGATAGACAAGTAGGTAAGATTATAATGTAGACAGACAGAGGTAGAAAGGTAGGCACACTGAAAGACAGACATAAATAATACAGCTTTATTTTATACTGCGTCATTCATTCATACAAGCTTTAACCCAAAGCACTTTACAGAGACTAGGCAATGAAAAACTGATTTGACACAATCATGAAATATACAGGGCTGCAAGAAATAAGGAACAGAGAATAGTCATCATTGACATTGCCAGATAACAATATCAATTCCAGCTCTGGCAGTGGATGAAATACAGTATTACACAGAAACACAGAAAGTGACAGCAGAAAGAGACCGAGGGTCCATCGAGTCTGCTCATAAAGTACCTGGGACCTAGTGTCAATCAGGGGACCTAACCCCCCTTACCTTCACTATCGGTGCCCTTACCCTGTCCT
Organism: Neoceratodus forsteri; assembly: GCA_016271365.2. Taxonomy (NCBI): domain Eukaryota; kingdom Metazoa; phylum Chordata; order Ceratodontiformes; family Ceratodontidae; genus Neoceratodus; species Neoceratodus forsteri. Next base: position 1,625,953,366 of record CM028131.1, on the reverse strand, counting down.
ACCTGTGCTTGAAACCCTCCATGGTCCTATTGCCCACCAGCTCGGCCAGCAGACTGTTCCATGATTCCATCACCCTTTCTAAAAAAAAGTATTTTCTCAAATCCCTTCTGCAGCTCTCCCACCCCACAGCTTCCACCCATGCCCCCTGCGTGTCATTGTGCTGGGGCTCGTATTAAACAGCACCATGTGGGTCACTCTGTTTATGCCTTTCAGGAACTTAAAAGTTTCAATCATATCCCCCCTCTCCCTCCTGATCTCCAGTTAGTACATGTTCAGTGCTTTTAGCCGTTCATCATGGGAGTCTCCCTGAAGGCCATGTATCATCTTTGTCGCCCTTCTCTGCCCAGCCTCTATCCTGTCCTTGTCCTTTCTTTTTTTTTCTGTTTTAATTTTATCTTTTTCCCCCTGGCAGGACCCCGTCATTCCATCAGCCCTGGTCATGGCCCCTGGAGACCTCCACCACCGTCTATGGCTGCCAAGGACCCTTAGTCACCCCCAGCTTACCCCCCGGAGGGCGGGACCATGGCCACCTTCTATGGTGACCATGGAACCAATGTCTGGTCGGGGACCCGCAGTGATGGTGATGTAGTGAGGTCCTCCGGGGAGGGTTTCATGTGCATGGTGGTCCTGCCCACCTCCATTTTCCACCATTTCTATTATGGAGGCGGGGACATGCAATGACGCCAGCGTCCACCCCGCCTCCCAGAACTGTACTCGTCAGATGCCTGAGATCTCCAGGCCTCCGCCAGGAGTCCTCAGTGCGCCGATCGCTTCCCCCACCCTCCCCCAGAGAAGTAGAGCAATCCATAGGACTCCATCCTTCTCCCTGGCCGGCCCTCCGACGATCCGGGGTCCATTCTCCTGAACTTGGTCACCGTGTCGCAAGCGGAATCCCACCATTGCACCAGCGGGCCGGCTCTGTCCTTGTCCTTTCTAAGGTAAGGGCTCCAAAACTGGACACAGTACTCCAGGCGTGGTCTCACCAGGGATCGATAAAGGGGGAAGATCACCTACCTACTCCTGCTATCTGATCCCCTCCCTATATACCCCAAATGTACTGTTTGCTTTGCTGTACGCTTTCTTACACTGGCTTGATTGTTTCAGGCTGTCACAAATGATGACTCTTCTGAAGTAGTACTAAGTTTAACCCCATTTAGCAAGTACTCTGTCCAGAGGTTACCTTTCCCTAGGCGCATTACTTTGCACTTCCTCGCATTAAACTTCAGCTGCCACACATTTGACCATCTTTGGAGGTCTTCTTTTAGTTCCCTAACTTCCTCTGTGCTGTCCACCCTACTGCTAAGCTTAGTGTCATTGGCAAAAAAAGGGAAAGATTACCCAGAATTCCCGATGTCACTAATCAACATGTTGCAGAGGTCCGGGCCCAGGACCGATCCCTGAGATACCCCACTTGTGACATCCCCCTCTGTTGATCTCACCCCATTTACAACAAGCTTCTGTTTCTTACCCCTAAGCCAGTTCCTCACTCGCCTGACAATGTCCTTTGCTGTCCCGAGGTCTTCCAACTTCTTTAAAAGGTGCCTGTGAGGCACCAAGTCACATGCTTTATTGAAATCAAAAAGTTATGAGGTCCACTGTATGGCCTGAGCCCAGTTCCCTAGTCACCCAGTCAAAAAAGACAATAAGGTTGGTTTAGCATGACCTCCCTGCCACAAACCCATGTTGCTTATTGTCCTGAAGACTGTTTACTTCCAGGTATTTCATCAGATCCTGCTTGATAAGGGTCTCCATCAGTTTTCCCACAACAGATGTGAGACTAACCGGCCTGTAATTTCCTGTCTCCTCCTTTGTGGAGTGGCACCATGTTGGCCACTTTCCAGTTGTTGGGTACCACCCCCACCTGTAGTGAGCTATTGAACAGATGTGCTAAGGGGTCTGCTAGTTCCTCCACTAACTCCCTTAGTACTCTTGGATGCATCACATCTGGGCCTGGAGCTTTATCTGGCTTGAGGGCCGCCAGGCCTTTCATGACCCTGTCTTTGGTGAATACTGGGATTTGTATCCTTTGGATTCCTCTAGTGGCTGCATTGATGTCACTATCAAGAAAGGGGCTCACACCCTCCCTGGTGAATATGGAACAGAAGTAATTACTTAGGACTGCAGCCTTCTGTCCATTGTCCTCAAATACCTTACCATAGTTTTATAACATAACAATATCCCCTCCCTTCTTTCTTTTTCCCCCTGAAGTATCAGAACAACTATTTTCCCCCTGATTTAACCTCCTTGGCAATCTGCAGCTCTGTGTCTACCTTTGCCTCCCTCACTATTCTTTTAGCTTCCCTTGTTTTCGGAATGTATTCCTCCCACTCCTTGCTCCTTTTAAACTTGAGGAATGCTCTCCTTTTGGCCCTGACCGTTTCCTTGACCTTAGCTGAGAATCATATGGGTCTCTTGTATTTATTCTTTTTAACAACTGATTTGATACAAAGTTTTGTGGCCTTGAGGATGGTCTCCTTTATAACCCTCCAGATGTCTTCCACACTTCTTGTATCCCTAACACTGACCAATCTGTCCCTCACCAGCTGTCTCATTCTATCAATGTCCACTCCTTTAAAGTTTAGGATCTCCATCCATGACTGTGTTCTTTCATCCCTTAGGGATAACTCAAACTGGATGGAGTTATGGTCATTGTTAGCTAGCAGCTCCCCAACCTTTACTGCCCCAACTGCTTCTGAGTTTGTAAGTATCACATCCAGGATGGATCCTTGCCTGGTAGAATCCTTCACCAGCTGGGTCAGCAGGTAGTCCTGGAGGGCATCCAACACAGCTTTTCTAATGAGCTCTTAGCTACAGGAACATCCCAATCTATGTCTGGTAGGTTTAAGTCCCAAACTATGACTGCCTCCCCATTTCCTGTCATCCTTCTGATTTCCTCTGTAAGTTCCTTGTCCCTCACCTCTCCCTGCTCAGGTGGTCAATAAATCACTCCAATGCAAATTTTCTTACTCTATGCCACTCTGAGCTGTACCAACAACAACTCAACTTCTTCCTTACCATTCTTGATACTAACATCTTCTACAACATCAGTGCCCTCTCTAACGTAACGAGCCACTCCCCTTCCCTTGCCCACTCTTCTATTTTTTCTGGCAAGTAAGTAACCCGGTACTGTGAGGTCCCAGTCATTGTTGCCCATGGCCCAGGTTTCTGTCATGGCAACAAGGTCCACCCTAGTATCTGCCACTAACACCTGTAAATCACTAATTTTATTGCCTAGGCTTCTGGCATTGAGGCAGAGTCCCTTCCAGGAACCACCTATATGCTTTTTGCTGGCAGTCTGTGATCTTTCCTACCCCCATCTAGACCCTCCCTGCCTTGTCCTAACTGCAACGCCTTTCTTGTACCCCCTACCTTTCTTTACCTGCTTAATTCATACCTTGGATTTAACATTATGCTCTGGTCCAGTGTGCTTGTTTCCAGACCATGTTTGTGGGGGACAGTCCGCTAGGTTCCCTCCCTTCTGATCATGGTAGTCTTCCTAGCATCTGGCTCCCCCTCAGTCAGTTTAAGCATCCAAAATAGATGTCAAACTTGTGCCTTAGCACTCTTAACCCCTCCTTCATTAGATGGAGTCAATTGTACCTAAAGTGCTTCCATTCCTAGAAGTCTCCCCAGTTGCCTACAAAGTGGAAACCATTTGTTTGACACCATTCCATTAGCCACTTGTTAAACCTGTCTGTTTCCACCTTTCTACTGTTCTCCTCTCTCTCCCCTATCCCACACAGGGAGGACCTTGGAGAAGGCCAGGGATGCTAAGTGTGCTGCCAGTTGTTCCACCAGTTTCTCAAGGCTCTGTTTGGCTGCTTCCACCATTGATTTGTCAGATCATTGGTCACCAGGTGAACCAGCACTCCCAGGCCCTCCTCCCGGTCTGTCTACCATTCTCCCTATGCATTCCACATCCCATTTAGTTAAGGCACTGGGGAGACACTTAACTATCATCTCTTTTTGTGCGACCCCATCCAAATGTGATTCTACCCCGCTGATCCCCCACCAGGATTTGGTTTGCCTGTTTTTTGGTTTTCTTCTTATCGTAGGATGCCACTACACTGTTTTGCCTAGGCCCACTGACTGACATGACCCCCGCCCCGAAGGGTCAGGTTCCTGTTCCCCTGTAAGGGGTGCACAGTGGTTTGTGGTCAGCGTGAGGCTGATGTGAACTGTGCCCTTATGGTCAATCCTTAACTCCCCCCTCCTTCACCACCATGCTCCATCCTCCTGGGCCAGTGGGCCTCTATGGGAGTTGGGGGGGGAGTTCCAGTTATGCTGAAGATGCAGCCTGGATATTTCCTTCCATGTTGCCCCTAGCTGAAACCTGAGCTCAGAAGGATTCTTGCAGATGGGGCAGTGTCCCATCCTCCAGAGGAGCTCCCTGGAGATGAGTGTCCCACAACCATTGCAGTTCACAATCCCCATACTTAGGTAGTAAACTAATAGTGTGGTACTTACAAGCTGCATTGCTCTACAGTGCCTTGCTGCATTATTATCCTAGGATCAGTCGGTAGTTAAGCAGAGTGGCCAGACACTAGCTACCTCATTGGACTGACTCTGGTGGTCAGACTCTGATGTCCTTAGTGCATTGGTCCTTAGTGTGGAGGGCCACAGCGTGCAGGGTCGAAGGGTGGTCTGTACTTATACAGGAGAATGTAACAAACTGCCCAGCCTCTGGCATGCTCCATTTGGTTGCTGGGTCCTTGTTTCTGCCACTCCTCTTATTCCAAGCTCCGCTTCAGGAAGTAAGCCTGCTAAACAAACAAACAAAAAAAAAAAACACACACAAAACAGCCCCCAAAAATGGCAGTTTTGCACAGAATTAACTACCAAATCTATTTGCAGCACTCCAGAGGGAGTGTGGAGAGTTTTTTTTAATTAAATAAACTTTATTAATACAAAATCATAATACACAAAGTGACATAACCAGGAACATATAAAACCCTAATACTCCCACCCCCCCACTCCAGTGGAGCCCCCCAAATACACACTGCATAAAGAAAATTCACAGAACAAAATAATAGATAACCATACAGGATCAATTAAGCTGAAACAATTAAGCAATAATGCCCGACAGGGTGTGTGTCGTGCTGGGATAATGTCACGCCTCAGGTGGTTGGGCACGAGGCCGCAGGCTGAGTGCGTCCAATGACTGAGGCATGATGTTATCCCAAACGACACACACCCTGGAGGGCATTATTGCTATTATACAATGGCTTGTTGTTATACAGAATAAAAAAATAATTTTAAAGATGTTTTTGTGTGGAAAAATATTTTTGTTTTTTTAAGAGAAGATGAAACAATCAAGCAGAAACAAATCAAGCAAACAATTATCTGCAGGTTCACAGTGAGGCTGAGACTAGACCCGCGATGTTGTACTGGGATAACAGCATGGGTCCAGCCCAAGACTGACCAATCAGAGTCCAGGATTTTTTCTTGCCGTTGTATAATAAAGTAACAATTAACCCAGGGACCAGCCAGACCCACTGAATCATATTTATACGTGCCCACAATAATAAGCCAGACTTGAGATGGCATAAAGAGTGTACAGTCTACCCCATCTCTTGTTATAGATGGGAAGCCTGTGTCTCAAGCTTGCAAGTGGAGAATATTTTAGGATGTCTTTCATTTTACTTCCCATATGTAGTACAGACAAGTTGGGTTTTAAGATGGGATTTAAACAAGGTTGTCTATGATGAGTAGAGAAACAGGAGGGCTGCTTCAAATGTTGATAGCCGCAGAGGAAATGCTCCACCCCTAGTTGTGGTAAAGTTCTGCTTGGGGAAATAGAGATGGCGTTAATTAGGAGAGCAAAGAAAACATGATAGCGGAGAGCAGAAAGAGACAAGACTGGAGAGGTAGTCTGGGGTCAGTTCTTGAAGGATACTGAAGATAAGGACTACAGTTTTGGTTTGGGTGCTTGGGGAACCAAGAGTCAGTGGTTTTCTGAGAATCGGGTAATATGATCTTGCTTTGTGGTGCAAGTTAAGAGATGGACACCTGCATTTTGGGCAAACTGGGAGCATACCTGTTCTGCTCACCATTTTGTGCTTCTTTAGATGTTTGTATTTGAAATAAAGGAATGAATTGCAGTCATATGGCAAAGAGGACATCTTGCTTCTGATTGACGTTCACAACATCCTGTGCAGGTGGCAGGAGTAAGTGCCTAGTTTTTTCTCCCTGGATTTTGGAGACACTGCAATCTAGAGAGCTGAGACTTGGAGAGATCAAACAAAAATAAAAGAGTTGCGGTAGGCAAGGGATGAGGAGATAACATGAAGATTTCAGCACAGCAGGGACCAATGAAATAATGTACATGAGCAATGTTTGGAAGTGGAAGTAGGCAGATCCGCACTGGCCAGAGATGCAGGGAGGAGAAGGAGCATTCAGGGTGAGGACTGACTCTGTGCGAACAAAGAAGGCAAAGAAGAGGTTAGAGTCTTGAAGGGGGATTGAGGGAACAAATTGCTCTTAAGGATGCACCTCATAGATAGATAGATAGATACTGTAGATAGATAGATAAAACCGAATGCCAGACAGACAGATGTAGACAGAGGGATAGATTCATGGTTAAATTGGGCAGTCATGTCCAAGGCCACTGTTTTTTTGGTCTTTACCAGAAAATCCCGTAAAATTCCGGAATTAGGGCTGCCTGAAGACCGGTAAAAACAAAGATTTCATGGAATCTGGCATTATATATCAGATCAGTAAATCTACAAAACTTGTGTTTTTCTTTTAATACCTTCCTGTACTATTTTCAATTTGCTCTATTTAATGCTCTGTATATTAAGCCTTCTTTAATTCTGATTATTTATGCACATACTAAAAGAATGACAGCAGAATCCTGGTAAAATCTGAAAATTAGAGTAACAATCACCGGTGTAATTCCGGAATCTGAAGTCTTGAAAATGGAATTTCATTGTTTTAATCACCGTAAATCAGTGGCCTTGGTCATGCCATCTTTTTTTTTTTTTTAACTTTTTATTTTTTCGCCTATGGGCCGGGGCATCTCTCGGAGGTACCCTCTCGGTCTGCCCTCTACTCCCCACTGTGACCCTCCTCCTAAGTCCCCCCACAGGACTTCCCAGCCCCCTCGGATCACCCCCCAGGGACATGCCCCACCTACCTGGTAGCTCTTTCTGTTAATTAGAGGGTCCACCCTGTTGGAGGCACCCGGACTGTCAGAGGAGGGTTCGGTATTGGGACTGTGGGGCCTATACCCCTGGGGTCCTTGTTGCCTCCCCAGTCCTCCAAGGCTTTTCCCTAGTGTTTTTCCCCCATGGAGCGCAGACATGCAATGGCGTCCATGGTGCTAATACATCGATGCTCCGCCCCCTACATCCGCATGGGCTGCTTGTTCCGCCACTGCCCCTGCCACCACCAGGAGCCACCCAGGAGTGGCGCTAGCCCCAAATCCCTCCCCTGGAAGGGACAGCAGTCCTCTGGATGCTCGAGCCCCTCCCTCCCCTGCTGACTCCCAGCAGCCTGAATCCATTCCTGAACCCAGGTCACCGGCATGGCGCGAGATGTGGTATCCAGCGCCTCAACTCTCAGCCCCACCGGGCCAGCTGGGCAATCATGTCATCTTAGATGTATTTTTTTTTCTATAAAGATCTTTCTGCCCTAGCCCACTCCCAACTGGCAGACATCCTCCCCCATGCTCAGTGAACATGATCCCCCCCCACTGCTTACCCCCTGTGGTGGGGCTAGGAGGGGAAGGGCCATCCCCCCTCTGAAGCACAGTCTAGTCAGGCTGGGAGTACCGGGCCGCAGTGCAGGTTGGGAGTGAGTCAGACAAAATCTGACAGCTCATTTTTCCCTGATTTTCTTGTCTCCTCATACTGCAGTGTGCAATGACGCAGTTGCATGTGTGTGTGTAGAGGCATGGGCACACCATGTTTTGTGCTGTCAGCCATCCTGTATTGCATGAGTACCTGTTGCCCTGCCACTATGCCTTCACATGGCAGCAGCGTTGCAGTAGCAGGGCAAGTTCCCCCTTCCAGGGAGTGGAGAGGACAGCAGTTTATCGGATGCTTGATCCTCTCCCCCCCCCGCCAACCCTTAGCAGCCCGGCTCTACTCCCAAACCCAGGCTGCTGTTGTGGCTGGCGATGTGTCATTCAGCACTTCAGCCCCCCTCTCCCACACCTCTGGGCCGCTGTCATCTTACAAATTAAAGTTACCTGCTACTCTGACTCTTTTCTGTATTAAACCTTTGGACAAGTAAGCAAAAAATTGGCGTGCAGAACAGAGCTGCATGTTAAATATACATTTTATTTAAGGAGACAAGTGTGCCTCTACAAGCATGCAGAATGGCCCCTACATATTGCCAAAAGGCTTCATCGGGGGGCCAAACTTTGGGAGATAGCTCCTCCTTCTTCAGCAGATAGCTGTCTCCTATCTGACAGTCCTCATCTCAGAATTTCCAGTTTTGTCTCTGGTCCTCGTGGGATCCATACAGAGACTGCTGTGATGTGTTTTATGGTAATATAACAAATATTCTGAATCTCTTTTGTGCAGAGGTTGGTGGATGCAGCTGAAGAGGCAGACCTGTACCATGAGTTTAACGCATCCCTAGTGGTAAGTGCACCTAAACAATCAGTGGGCTTCACTTGGGTTGAAACACAGACATGTTAGGTACATACATGGACATGTGCTGGGTACAGACTGTAAATGTATTCTGTATTAACACAGACAAAAGTGGGCATGTTGGATAGAAACACAGATATGAATATTGTATAGACATGTACTGGGTATAAACTTTGGCATTTATTGGAGATATATACATACATACACATATATATATATATATATATGTATGGATACAAGAAGCACCTGGAAACAAGCTTTGGCTCAGTATGCTTTTCCCAGACAAAACATTTAAATAAAATAACTAAATAAAAATTTGCAGAGCACAAATGTGAATTTTTTAGTAAAAACATGGATGTATTTTGGATACCTTGAAGGGACAGCAAATGGGGCTGTGGAAAGGGACTGTGAGGGACTAGTGTCACATAGAGACAGCAGGAACTTATTGGGCTGTGGGAAGTGACCATGAGTGGCAGGTGTCACATGGAGGGGGCAAGGACCGATGGTGCTTTGGAAAGGGACAGTAAGTGATACCATGTCACTGTAATGGATTATTCCCCTCAGATGTACATAAAATTATTTTCTGTATTCCTTAAAATCGATCTTTGGGTGTTAAAATGCTGCATGCAAAGGATTAAACTAGGTAATTTCTACTGTGATTGGGGGGGGAGGTTATCTTAAGCATGTTTTTTTTATTGCCATTGTTTGTCCTTATTTTGAAAATTTTTAAAACTGCTGTTCTATGCAGCTTGGCAACAAATAACGGCTCAGCACCACCTACCGTTAATATCCAATAAAGTACCAGATACAGCCAATTGCTTGTAAACAAGACATGCCTGGTACAAGCCATGTCACCCCTCATGAGAGCGCCAGCAGAGGACACTGATACCACTCTGACCAGTTTCGCATTTTACCAATGACACTGTAAAAGGCAAAACCTGTCGGAGTGGTATTGGTGTCCTCTGCCTGCTTACAAACGATTTGCTGTTTCTGGTGCATTATTGAATTTTAACAGTTGGTGGCGCTGAGGCTTTACTCTCGTTGCCATGTTTGTTCTTTTGGATTCAGTACACTGAACAGTGAGGCAGGCTTCCTGCTATGTTTGTCTGTTCTATACAGCGCCCAGAGCCTTGGCGCCAACTAAATAAACTGCCTTGCCTTACCTCTGCAATAACCCTCAGGGTGATAAATTAGAAAGTCATCAAGCAGCAATTTGTTAGACAAAGGGGACCAAGACATGACAGCTCTGGTGTAGGACAACGTGAAAGGACCAGCCAGCTCCTGCTTATATGTGAGTGGGGCGAATTATTGGCCTGAGACGCATGCTATTGACCTTGCAGCATGTCTCCCAAGTTGAGGACTGGCTGTGGTTCAGGAGGGTTCTTTGAATGCACCATTATCCCTTGTGCATCAGGGGCATTACCCAAGGACATGGTATGACACACATCTGATGAACCATGGGAGCTCAATGCATTTTATCCAGCATGCTTTAGTCTCTCTGAGTCTGCAAGGCTGGAGAGTTCTTTTCTGCAATAAATTGTGAACCTTTCTGAATTGATGTGAGCCCTCTTGAGCAGTGATCCTGGTTTGAATATTTTGGTTAAGAATCCTGCGTGGCAAGACCAGTTTACAATTTAGTTTGCTTTAATCTTTTAGTTTTCTCTGAAATTCTATTGTTGAAACACTTTAATTTAAATTTTCTAGTGTGTAATGCATTTCCTTATTTGTTTCAGTTTATCTTGTACATGGTGTAGATATTAAATATTTTGTTACTCTATCTGTGACTGTGCAGGGTTTTTAAAAGGTGAAAGTAGTTTATTTTACTGACAACTATGTGTTCCATCTCTAAGCGCATGTAGTAAATTAAAGTGAGACTGCTACTACTACTACTACAACTAAAGGAGCACATTCCGGAGTGCCTGAAGTGATTAGTGATGCCTATGTCCAAAAGACTTGTGCTGTTTGAGCAAGCAGTTATAGGTGAATGAGGAGGTAACAGCCCAGTGATGAATTTACAACAGGCTGGTGGTAGCACTAGTGAAGTGTGTTAAGCCAGTCGCTCCCTGATGATTGCATGGAGGGACTGGCATTGACAGGGCTGTAGGAAGGGACTGTAAGAGATACAGTGTCACACCGAGGAAGCAGGGAATTTAGGGTTGTTGGGAGATAACGTGTTGTGTAGAATATCTCTTCAGGGGTTAAAATTCCAGAAATCCTACTAAAACCTAATGGCTACAGCACAGAATTTTGAACCAGTAGATCCTGATTCACATTCCATGGGGAGGATTTTCAAAAGGGTAGACACAGCACTGGCATCTGTATTTCAGACGTGTGCTGCGCCACGTGGACACAGTTGCATGTATTCATCCTAGTCACATACATCTGGATGCATCTGCAACATTTCCCACAGTTTTTGGTAATTTGTGCTGCAACTGTGGGACTCGAGTCCATTTTTTAAATACAGCTGTGGATTTCTGCCCCGAAAGTTAGATACACTTTTTGTGGTCTAACTTTTTACATGGAATTCTGCAGCATGTATTTACTCCATGTGTGACTTCAAGCAAATCACTTAAGTCCCAGTGCTGCAGTTCTTTTTTATTTATTTTTTATTAAGTAAATGTTATTGACAAAAACATGTAATATGCAAAATACAACAATAATAAAAAAGTATCCCAACCCAACAACCCAGTCCCAGTGAACAATATAAAGTGTATAAAAGAAGATCCAGCGAAAGAGATAAATATTATACATACAAACTGAATATAGAGTAACTGATGAGAGGTTTGCCAATACAAAACTGATAAAATTGATAGACCGGTGCTGCAGTTCACTCACCTGTAAGCTGGGTACAAACATGGGATCCCACTGAAGATTTGATGCTGCATCTCCGCCGGGCTTTGCTGGATAAATAAATTGTGAAAATGATTTCTAAGGTAGTGGTCTAACAGTGCTTCCGTGGGTGCCTCTGCACCAGCCACAGTGTTTCAGAGAAGGCAGAACTCTGCCTTCATGTTGGTAGTCAGCATACTGTTATAACAATTCACAGAATGTCAGTTTATGCTATAGTACTTGGCTGTGACTTGCAAAATAGTTAAGGAGTTTTACCATTTTAAATTTTACAAGTGCATGTCAGAGTTTTGTAATGAACACAAACTGTTAAGTTTAGTGGTGGGGTTGGACATGTAGAGTGTGATAACTACCTGTCTAGCTAGTTGCTTGACAGAGGACAAACATTCTTTGTACTTCTGCCATGGCCCCAACTGTTGGTACCCCCAAATTAGCCATTTGCTTCTGAAGTCAACTAACTGAGACTGAAATACCTTCTTCCATAGCAGAGCTGTTCATTATTTAACAGACTATCTCTGGTCCTTCTGCCCCATTACTGTGTAGTTTGATTACTTCAACTCTGTGCTGATCAACGAAAGAGATGAAAATGGAAACATTGTGGAGCTGGGAAATGAGTTTATTCTGGATTCAAATGAACACTTTAACAACATGCTGGTCAACACATCCCTCAGCAATGTCCAGGTGCCAACCAACGTCTACAACAAAGGTCAGACACCTCACCTCTGCACCATTCATATCCTTATTGCTCATTTGTGGGAGGGGGAAGGGAGGATCCCACATGAACTTACTTTCTCCTTCCTGGTCCCTTTCCCTCATTTTTAAATCATTCTGACTTATGATGTCATCTATAGGGTCTATGCGTTCTCTGACAATAACTACCCTTACTGCCTCATTCTCTATGTATATGATACATAGTGTTTATTTATTTACTTATTAGTTTTTGTTTACCGGGTAAGCACACTAGACAAGGAATGTCCATTTTCAGGTACGACCCGGGAGATTACAAGAGCATGGTTTACAAAACAGTGTGAGTGAATTACAACAATATGAAATACAAGCAATGAGCAGGGTGATACAAATAAACAGGTACAGGATGAACAGATAAGCATATACAACAAGGGTAAGAACAAGCAAACAATAGTTACGATTTGTGGAAATAATACAAGCGTAATTTGTCCCATTTTGAAGATGGTAATTGCTAAGGTGAAGGCATGCAGGGTAGATAATTCCCCTTACTAGAGCTCAGAGGGGGTAGGGGACCAGGGAAGTGGAAGGTACACACCAGGGTCCAAGCAGGGATAGGGGATATCAAGCAGCCTTGGAAGAGTTACAGGCTGAGGCAGACTTCAGGTGCAACCAGAGGGAGCTCTTAAAGATGGGATAAGTGGGGTACATCTGATGGTTGCAGGTAGGGTATTCCAGAATCTAGGGGGCACAAACAGCACAGGCACGATCACCTGACAGTGTACGAGTTTTTGAGACAAGGAGGGGGTGCAAATCAGCTGACCTTAGCTGGTATGAGGATATAATACCACCTGTTTCTTGATATTCTGTTAATCTTGGTTTATCCTTGAGTGTTTTTGGGGCGTAAGGGTGAACCATAGGTTATGAATGACATGTGAGGGTCCCAACCACCTCCCATCTTAAGGAAAAAAAGTAAAAAATCTGATACCAAAAAGTGTTTGTGCGGGGGATTTTAATATGCACAGCGCCCTTTATAATTTATAGAGTACTTGGTTTAAAGATTAGTCACACGTTGAGGTGCATTTGTTTCAGTTTTACTGGCATTATCAGTAATGAAATGACATTTTAACATAGCAATCCTTACCATGGTGTTGTGTCTGTGTGCCTTTTTGTTGCTGGCCCACTGATAATCTCACAGACACAACAGTCAGATGATATTATCTTAGGTCACTAGTAGGTCAGATTGTTACTAAACCTCTCTAACAAAAGAATAGCCATGACTGGCACCTGTATAATTATTCTAAGGGGTTCCATTGGTGTGTCTCTGGCATGAGAAAAATTGTGCAGGGGCTAGAGTTGCATACGTAAAAGGAGTTTGAGAGAAAAAGCCCCTAGTGCTTAAGTATGCTGTGGGGTCATTTCTGACAGCATTTGATGGTTGGGGTGAAGGTCTCCTTGTTGTTATCCACAGGTTTGTTGTTCTAGGCATTTGATGGATGGGGTGAAGATCTCCTCGCTGATACCTGCAGATGTTGTATTCATGGCATTTGGTGGCTGGGGTGAAGGTCTCCTCGCTGATACCTGCGGATGTGTTATTCGTGGCATTTGATGACTGGGGTGAAAGTCTCCTCACTGATGCCTGCAGATTTGTTATTCATGGCAGTTGATGGCTGGGGTGAATGTCTCCTCACTGATACCTGCAGATTTGTTATTCATGGCAGTTGATGGCTGGGGTGAAGGTCTCCTCACTGATACCTGCAGATGTGTCATTCATGGCATTTGATGGCTCGGGTGAAGGTCTCCTCACTGATACCTGCAGAAGTATTATTCATGGCATTTGGTGGCTGGGGTGAAGGTCTCCTCACTGATGCCTGCAGATTTGTTATTCATGGCATTTGATGGCTGGGGTGAAGGTCTCCTCACTGATACCTGCAGATGTGTCATTCATGGCATTTGATGGCTGGAGTGAAGGTCTCCTCACTGATACCTGCAGATGTGTCATTCATGGCATTTGATGGCTGGGGTGATACCTGCAGATTTGGTATTCATGGCATTTGATGGCTGGGGCGAAGGTCTTCTCACTAATACCTGCAGAGGTGTCATTCATGGCATTTGATGGTTGGAGTGAAGGTCTCCTCACTGATACCTGCGGATGTGTCATTCATTGCATTTGGTGGCTGGGGTGAAGGTCTCCTCACTGATACCTGCAGATGTGTCATTCATGGCATTTGATGGCTGGGGTGAAGGTCTCCTCACTGATACCTGCAGATGTGTCATTCATGGCATTTGATGGCTGGGGTGAAAGTCTCCTCACTGATACCTGCAGATTTGTTATTCATGGCATTAGATGGCTGGGGTGATATCTGCAGATGTGTTATTCATGGCATTTGATGGCTGGGGTGAAGGTCTCCTCACTGATACCTGCAGATGTGTCATTCATGGCATTAGATGGCTGGGGTGATACCTGCAGATGTGTTATTCATGGCATTAGATGGCTGGGGTGATACCTGCAGATGTGTTATTCATGGCATTTGATGGCTGGGGTGAAGGTCTCCTCTGTGGGTTCAGTGTTAGTGGCATTTAATGGATGGGGGTGAGGATAGGAACATAAGAATGGTTACAAGTCAAGTGGCTGTAAAGCCATGTGCGACTTGCCACATATCAGTGGAGATACTTTCATGTTCTATTTCCCATAAATTTATCCAGGTGGGTTTTAAACACTTGCATACTGGATCCCTCCACCACCGTGGAGGGTAGTGAGTTCCAGGTACTGACCACCTGTTGACTAAACCATTGTCCACGTTTTATAGTCTTAAACTGTTTTCCTTTGATTTGTTTATTGTGTGACCTTGTCACTCTTTCATTAACATGTTTTTGTTGTAATCCCGTGGATTCCCACAGTACTCTGTCCTTATATGCCTTATATACAAAACAAAGATCACCCGTTATTTTCCTATATGAAAGTGAAAACAACCCCAACTGTCTTAATCTCTCACTGTATTCCTTATTTTTCATACCTTTTATTCTTTTTGTATACCTTCTCTGTACTCTTTCTGAGTTTTTTAATTCCCACTCCCTGTGGTGTGACCTGTATTCAAGTAATGGTCTTACCAGGGACCTGTACAAGGGAATCAGTATATCCCTGCTCCTACTTTTTATGCTTCTGAATATGTTCCCCATGATCATGTTTACCTTCTTTATGTTTTTTTATCGTGCGTATCGAACTGAAGGTTACTAGTGATCCATACTCCCAGGTCCTTTTCACACTCCGTACTAGTTATTGCCTTATTATTTATTGTGTATACAGCATGCTGGTTGTTTACACTGAAATGCATCACCTTGCATTTATTTTCATTAAACTTAAGATTGTGATTTTGTGCCCATACTTCCAGTTCTTTTAGTTGTCTTTGCAGATGTTCAATTGATTCTGTGTCATTTACTATCGCCCCTACTTTGGTGTCTTCTGCATATTTTTTTAACCATGCCCCTCTTGATACCTGCATACTTGTAACCAAAATGGAGAACGGCAGGGGTCCCAAGACCAACCCCTGTGGCACCCCATTCGTCACTCTGCCCCAGTCGGAAGTATAGCCCCTGATCTTTACCCTTTGCAAGCAGCATGTCAGCCAGGATTGTATCCATCTGACTAAAGCTGGGTCCACCCTCATATCCTGAAGAGTTTCTATTAATTTTCAATGAGACACCGAGTCAAAAGCCTTGGCATAATCCAGGTATACCACATCGACAGGTAGTCCCTGATCCAAGGCCTGACTGACAGATTCAAAAAAATCTAGAAGATTAGTAGTACAAGATTTTCCCCTTTCGAATCCGTGCTGGGATACATCCACAATTCCCATTTGGGTTAAACTATCCTCAACAAAGCTTTTTATAAAACTTTCCATTACTTTACCCACAACGGAAGTTATACTTATCGGTCGATAATTTTCTACCAATGATTTATCCCTGCTCTTATAGATTGGTGTAATGTCAGCTAATCTCCATTACTCTAATATTTCTCCTGTCACTATGGACTTGTTAAATACTGCTGTAAGAGGCCCTGAGATTTCTTTTGCCATAGTGTTTAAGAAATGTGGATATATCCCATCTGGTCCACTTGATATTTTTTTTTAATGCTTTTAATTTCTCGTACACTTGTGAGTCTGAAATTATATATTCAGTAGTGTGACCTCCTGAATTATAAAGATGAAGTAGGTCTTGTATTATTATGTTTCTGGAAAAGACTTAGAAAATAATTGTTGAATGTCTTTGCAATTTCAGTTTCATCTACTACTACTACAGCACCTGCTTTTACATTTAATAACTGCCCATTCCCTGTTTTAAGACTTCCAATATAAATATACGTTTTTTTGTAGTTATCCTGTTTGTCTTTAACTAAATTTAGTTATGCTCTGGCTTTTGCCTCTTTTATTGCACCTTTACATTTCTTAACCAATAATCTATACTTCTTCTCTTTTCCTTCAGTTGGTATAACCTTAAATCTTTTGTACGCTTTGTTTTTTAATTTTATTAGTCTTTGGATAATTTTTGTAAGCCATCATGGGATTCTTCCCTGTCTATTATATTTTTCTTTTCCGGGGACATGACTATCCATACATGATTGTATTTTATTTTTTTATTTTTACCCACATTCTTTCTAAAGATTCATTTTCCAAGTCTTTATTCAAGTCTCAATTACTTAAATTTTCACTTACAGATTTGTAATCTGCTTTTTCAAAGTTCCATACAGTGGTCTTTTCTTTTATTTTTTGTGACTCTTCAGTCAGTGTACCTAAGACCATTTTATGGTCACTGCCTGCCAGTGGCTGGATAACAGTTACATTTTGTATGTCCCCCATCTAGAATGCTAAGTAGTAAATCCAGAATATTACTATGTCTCGTAGCTTCAGTGACATACTGATCCAGACCTTTTTCTAAACAAAATTCAGTGAATCTATTGTCTTGTTTATTAGAACCATGTACATGGCTCTGTTCAATTTTGGGGAAGTTGAAATCACCCATTACCACACAGTTTTCAGACACTGTCATGAGCTCTGATTCTTTCTTAAACTCACTATTTTCTTCATCATTCAGGATTGGGGCTCTATAACACAGTGTGTGTTATAGAGCCCCATAAGAGAGTAATTAGTTTTCTCTTAGTTTTGAATTTTACCCATATCTGTTCTGTTTTTGAGTTAATACCATCCGCAAAATATACTTATGCTTTTAAGTGGAAGGCAATATATAAACCCACCCCTCCACCTATTTTATTTTCCCTATCTTTGTGAAAAAAGTCATAATCATTTATGCTTTCTACCCAGTCATCGGGTTTAATCCATGTTTCAGTAATTCCACATATGTCTATCTTCTGTGTCAATATTATATGTTTTAACTCCTCAAATTTATTTTTTATACTCCTTGCATTCACTATTAATATTTTTAGTTCTTTTGTAGTTTGGACTTTACCTTGCATTTCTGGGTACACTTTTGTGCCAGATCTTCTAACATCCTCTGGTATTATGGAGGTAATTGCTCCATCCATTTTGTTGCTAAATACATTTGAGATGGGTGGATCCCCTCTCCCCTTGTTACTTGGTTTAAACATTCATCTATCTTGTATCTAAAAATATTTCCTAGTTCTTTACTCCCTTTTCTATTTAAATGTAAACCATCTTTTCCCTAAAGTGCCAAATCATTACTAAATGTTTCCCAAGTAGTAATACAACTCCGCCCCTCAGCCAGGGTCCATCTCCTAATCCAGTTGCTAACCCTGATGATTTTTTGGTTAATTTTGTCACTGGTCCTTGGTACGGGCAGTATTTAAAAAAAAATAGCTATTCCATTCATGTTTTGTATAATTTTAGCAAAATTTATGATTTCAAACAGCATTTGATCTTCCCTAGTAGATTTCAGGTCATTTGTGCCTGTGTCTATCAGCACAATTGGACTGTCCCCTTTTTTCTTAATAATGTGTCACAATAACCTAGATATGTCCCCTAATTTTGCCCCTGGTAAATATGAATTTGTAACATGTTCTTTGTTGTTTTTAGTAATAAATGCATCAGTGTATTTAACCATAGAGTCTCCTACAGTAAAGACCCTGGTTTGGTTCTTCTTATTCTCTGCCTCCATTGGGATCTCAATGGCCTGCAGAGTTTCTTCCTGCCCTTCCTGCAAGTCTTGACTATTAACTCCCCTTATGATGCCCACGTTTTCCTGTCTAAATTCTACCTGTCTGTCTTGTGATTCCTGGTTATTCACACACCCTGGTGTTCCCACATTTTCTTGAACAGGTATAATTATGCCTACAGTACTCTGTGGGGATGTTTCTCCTTCCAGTGGAGCGTGACTCCTTGCAAGTTCCATTGGCGCTTGCCCTAGATTGTCAATACTTCTAGTATCCTGTACCACTTCTGACTTTTCTTGAGACTGGTTTTCCACAGTTTCAGACAATTTCAGTAGGGTTGTGAAAGTGTTAGATAGGGGGATCTCAAATGTTTTCGCTCTCCTACCCTTTTAATGTTTTTTACTAGTAGCTTGTATGTCCCAAACTCCCTCCATTTCACTAGATTACCTAACTCTCTTTCGGTTCTGATCTTTATGGTGTGCTGTATCTTGTTGTACATCATCCCCTTTTACCATAGCCTGCTTTAAACATTTCGGTTCCATCTCAAGTCCTAATATCCTGACTCTTAGCTCCTTTAATTACATGCATTGCTTGCAAACATACTCCACCAACCTTTGTATCCCTCCAAAGTAAATTTACCACAGTCTTTACATCGTATGCCCAATTCCCTTGTTTTCAATGTCACTATGTGGTTATCCATCTTAGATTCCTGGGCCTCAACTATATTGTATAAGAACCTTAGTAGCTCTTTATTATAGAACTGGAAGTATGGGCACAATTATAAACACAAATCAGTATTGAGACTCAGTAAGACTTACTGGTTACGACATAGGTGTGGTCTGTTATAATTCCTCTGCTCCCTGCTACCATGAGAACACACACACGCAGAGACACTGGTTTTGTAGTGTTCTGCAACCCGGAAGTAGCTTAGGGGTCACGGATACTAAAACTCCAGATACAGTTAATAAAAGCCCTTGCTGGTCCTATATGGGCCAGTAGTATGTGCAAAACACTGCCCCAGCTGCTGGATGTTAATAGAGTGCTGCAGATCCTGAGTTCTAGTTCCTTGCTATTACCAAGGGAAACTACACCAACTGACTTCCTGCTTCTCTGCCCTCAACTCCCAGTCAAAATTAGGCAGACTAGAAAAATAAAACACTCGAAACAGTGAAAGACAACAGCTCCAGAGACTCAGACCCCCCTGTCCCACCGCTTTTGGTGGTCACATAGGATAGATCAAGGTCAAAGTGCTACTGTTCACTGAGCTCGCTGGTTTTGTAGTGCCCCGCGAACCAGAAGTAGCTCAGGGGTTGCGAACACTAAAACTCCAGATACAGTTAATAAAAGCCCCTACTGGTCCTATATGGGCAAGTAGTATGTGCAAAAACACTGCCCCAACTGCTGGATGTTAATAAAATGCTGCAGATCCTGAGTTGTAGTTCCCTGATACCAGTGGGTTTAATGCAGGCACTATTTGATGACTGGGGTTAATGTCTTCTCACTGGTATTTGCAAGCTCATTGCTGGCAGTATTTGATGGTTTGGGTGAAGGTCTCCTCACCAATATCTGCAGGTTCATTGCTGGCTGTATTTGACGGCTGTGAAGGTCTCCTCACAGATATCTGCAGGTTCACCGTTGACACTATTTGATGGCTAGGGTAAAAGTCTTCTCACTGATACCTGTTGGGATAAAGGTCTTCTCACTTGTATCTGTGGGTTCATTGTGGACAGCATTTAATTGCTTGGGTGAATGTCACCTCATTAATATCTGCAGGTTCATTGTTGGCCGTATTTGATGGCTTGGGTGAAGGTCTCCTCGCTGAGACTTGTGGTTTCTTGTTGGCCATATTTGATAGCTTGGGTGAAGGTCTCTTCACTGACATCTGCAAGTTCATTGTTTATTGTATTAGATGGCTCAGGTGAAGGTCTTCTCACTAATATCTGCAGGTTCATTGTTAGCCTAGTAGATTGCTCAGGTGACAGTCTTCTCACTGATAAATGCAAGTTCGCTGCTGGCTATATTTGTTGGCTCAGGTAAAGGTCTCCTCACTGATATCTGCAGGTTCACTGTTGGCAGTATTTGGTAGCTGTGGTGAAGATCTCCTCCCTGATAGCTGCACTTTCATTGCTGGCAGTATTGTATGGCTGGGGTGAAGGTCTCCTCACTGATACCTGCAGGTTCATTGTTAGCAACCTTTGAAAGCTGGGCTGAAGGTCATCTAATTTATAACTTGGTGTTCATTATTTGCAACATTTGATGACTGAGTTGAAGGCAACCTCCCCGATACCTGTTGGTTCATTGTTCATGACATTTGAAGGCTGGAGTTAAGATATCCTCATTGATACCTGTGGGTTCACTGGTGGCATTTGATGGCTAGGTTGATATTATCCTCACAGATCTCTGCAGGTTTGTTGTTCATAGCATTTGATGGCTGGGGTGAATGTGTTCTCCCTGATCTCTGTTAGTACATTATTCATGACATTTGAAGGCTGGAGTTAAGATATCTTCATTGATACATGTAGGATCATTTTTGACGGCATTTGATGGCTCAGGTGAAGTTGTCCACTCCTCACTTATACACATTGACACTTTACTGGCAGCATTTAATGGTTGAGGTAAAGGTCACCATACTGAGACACATGAGTATGTTATTGGCTGC
Organism: Neoceratodus forsteri; assembly: GCA_016271365.2. Classification (NCBI taxonomy): domain Eukaryota; kingdom Metazoa; phylum Chordata; order Ceratodontiformes; family Ceratodontidae; genus Neoceratodus; species Neoceratodus forsteri. The sequence continues at coordinate 1,625,932,455 of CM028131.1, read as the reverse complement.
ATTTGACAGTTGGGTAAAAGCTACCCCCCTGATACCTGTGAGTTTGTCATTGGTGTCATTTGTTGGCTAGGATGGCGTTATCCTTAATGACACCTGCAGGTTAACTTTTTATGGCGTTAGATGGCTATGGTGAAGGTGTCCTCACTGGTATCCCCTGGTTCATTACTGGCAGTATTTGGTGGATGGGGCGGTCTCCAAGTCTCTGCTGATATCTTTGCATATGTTGCTTATGGCATTAGATGGCTGTGGTGAAGGTGTCCTCACTGGTATCCCCTGGTTCATTACTGGCAGTATTTGGTGGATGGGGGGGTCTCCAAGTCTCCGCTGATATCTTTGCATATGTTGCTTATGGCATTAGATGGCTGTGGTGAAGGTGTCCTCACTGGTATCCCCTGGTTCATTATTGGCAGTATTTGGTGGATGGGGGAGGTCTCCAAGTCTCTGCTGATATCTTTGCATATGTTGCTTATGGCATTAGATGGCTGGGGTGAAGGTCTCCTCACTAATGTCTTCTAGCTTATTGTTCATGATTTGATGACTGGGATGAAGGTCTCCTGGCTGAAACCTGCAGGATTGTTCATGGTATTTAATGGCAGGAGTAAAATTCTCTTGACTGATCCCTTCAATTTCATGGTTCATTGCATTTGATGGCTGGAGTGATGGCTTCCCTGACAGGTATCTGCTGGCTCCTAGTTCTTGACAGTTGAAGGTTGGGGAGAAGGTCTCCTCACAGATATCTACAGGTTCATTGTTCCTGGTATTTGATGACTGAGGTACAGGTCTCTTCACTAGTAGCTGTGAGCTTGTTGTTGATAGCATTTGACAGCTGCAGTGCAGGTAGTTTTGTTGATACCTGTGGATTAATTGCTCATGGCATTTGATGGATGTAGTGAACAGGGCCCATAATTCCTAAGCTTCTTGAGGTCCTCCAGGGCAAGCACATTTGGCATCAGACACCTTAATTTTCATAGCGCGCCTGACCACTAGGTACCTATACTGCTGCATGCTTTGCTTTTTTCTGCCCCCTCAAGGAAGCAGCACGAGTCAGTCGGAAGAACATCATGTGACTGCTTGGAGTGGTACCTCTCCTCTCACATTAGGCCTGCCTCATAGCAGGATTTTGCTCATGTGCCAACATCTGAAACAAATCTGTCCACAGATGTGGGTGCAAGCACAGAATCATGCTACGAGATTGTTAACACGAGAGAAGACAGTCACATAGAGTTGACATATGATGCCCCAACTGTATAGGAGAAGGTGTTGATGTGACTGGCTGTCAGCTATGATCCTGCCTCAAGAAGTGTCTTTATGCAAGCAGACTGCTGCATACTGCATGAAAGTTTTGTGGTGGTTAGAAGGAGCACATACTCGAATTATCGAACTGGGCAGTGATTTTTTTTATTAAAAACCTATAAAACAATAGTCTTTTTAAAGGATGTATGCAGCAAATATTTTACTTAAAAGCCCCGAGGGCAGACTGAATAGATGTTAAAATCTTCTCAAGGACTGGGGGCTTACGTTAGGTACTCAAAGGACATGGGACTGGCAAATTGCATTTCAAAATCCTTTTGCATGCCAGGGCAGCATAAGTCCTTTTAAAAATCATGGGGCATCCCAGCTGAAACTATCACAAATTGTTCATGAATGTTCATAAATTATTCAAGAATGGTTCATGAATTTAGCCCCAAAACATTAATCAAGCATGCATCAAATTGTTCATGAGCTGTGCAAGAACATTAAATGGCACTACTGTATTCATGAATGTTCATGTTCATAAAGGTTCATAAAGATACATGAAAGTTCATGAAACCGCTCCACCAAACCTTTATGGACACATGGCCCATATATTCAAAGGAAGCATACGGCACAAAATGGAGTGCATGACGCATCACAAATCTTGACGGCTATTCAAAAGGGAGAAATGCATTGCGTAACTGGAATGCACGATCGTAGATATAATGTATGCAGCATAGAAAGGGGCGGCACCTGAATATGCCGCGATGTGTATATTCAGCCAAAATGAATGGCGCATGTGTCGCGCATCCCACATTTGTGCCGTGCAAAGTTAGGCTAGCAGAGGGCTGCCCTAAATCCGCCAGCCACCCACAGGCAGGCTACAGAACTGCAGACAGGTGATCTTGAGACAGCCCTCAGAGGTATGCCAGAATGTGCTTCAGGCACCCACACATAGCAGTCATGCCAGGACAGTAGTACCCAATGCCACAGCAGCTGTGACACCACTGGCACTGTCTAGACAGCCACCCCCTCACCACACTCAGGTCATAGATGCCCAGTTGCCACATGCCAGTGCAGTCAGGCACCCCCCCAGCACATCAGCAGCAGACAGCCACAATGCAGCACATGTACCAGGGTCAAGGCCTGCACCCATGTGGCCATCAGAGCACCACCCGGTTGTGGCATGTGCTCATGGTGACATCTGAGACAACGGTGCTCAGGATGCATGGCGGTAACGGTGGCAGCATGGCATGGGTCAGGGACTGACCAGTGGCACACACCCACTGTGGCACACTATAGGTGCATACCACACACCCATGCCTGCCCACACCACCAGGGGCCACATACATGTCACCAATGCCATCCATGCATTGTGTCAATGCCACAGGGGCTCTGCGGTGGGTTGGTGTAGTGTTCTGGTGGTGGACATTGCAGAACTGTGGGAGGCATGGGGCAGGGGTGGCACCACCTGCAACCTGGAGGTGGCATGGGCATACCTCACAGACACCAGACCCTTCCAGTGTTGTGCGTGTGGCCACCATGGGCACGTACATGGCCAAGGGTAACAGCATTGTACTCAGGCCAGTGCAGTCCACCCACACACAAACATGCCTTTCCACCTGCCTGCTAGGCTGCAGTACCTCCTGATTTCCTTTGTGGAGTGGTGGCGCTGCCCTGCAAAGCTGGAACTGCGCAAGCCACAGGTATGCAAATGGCCTGAATACATTCCAGTAATGAGATGCAATTGTACCGTTTGGGCGCCAACTGTGCAATGAGGCCATTTGCTTATCCTGGCTGAATATTGCAAATCTGTGTGCTGTGCAAGTGGCATTATATTGCGCAGTTCTGTATGCGATCGTGCATGTTCCGGACAGTCAGTCAGACATGCGCGATCACATTTTACAGCGCATCTTCTGAATATCCCATTGTTTTGTGCTGGCGCAGCTGGGATGCGCGCAGCATTAACTTGTGATGCAGCCTGCCACTTTTGAATATGGGGCCCATAGTCCTTAAATATTTTTGGTGATCAGAAATACCCTACTTTTATAATATTTAACTAGCCCAGCAACCCTATTTTAGCCCTGTTCTCAAAATATTTATGTTTCTATGTGTAAACCAGAGGCAGACCCCTTCAGCCCTTAGTTGTTTAATCCCACAGCCTAAGCTATTAAAGAGACACTGTCAACCTTTTTAGCATCATGTTATTTCTAGTTAAAAAAACACAAACACATTTTATGATTGCTTATTGTCTCTAAAATTTGTTGATGTTGCTGGATGTGTTGTTTGGCTCCTTGCTTAGCAGAACTGAAATGTGTGCTAATGTATAATTAATTACCCAACCTTGTTTTAGTTCAAATCCTTAATCTACTCTTATTGCATACTTCCTGACCATTAAAACACCCCTAAACAGTGCAGCCACTCATTATGCAATAGTCAGTTATCCTCCTACAGCATTACAAGTGGGTAGACTGTGTTGGGAGTGTTCCAAATGCAGGAAAGATGCAGTGAGAGTTGATCAAGGAGTGTAAATAAACAAACATGTTTTTGAGTGGTAACACCAACATGGTGAACAGTCTGTTTTTTACTTTCTGAAAGAAAAAGAGAATCAGAATCAAACTACCAGCTACATCAGCAGTCTTTACAGAATGTGACAATCATAACATGTGTTTTTTAAACTAGGGACACTTTGAGGCCTCAGAGAGTTGGCAGTGTCCCTTTAACCATAGCAGGGTTTCTCAAATGGTGAGGCCAGCCTCCCAGGCGAGGCCCCAACCTGATCCAAGGGAGGCTCAAGCAAGCCTTAAAATGTACTATATTTAATGTCAGATTTTGGATGCTTTGTGTGAAAAGATGCGGCAAATTAAAATGAATAATGGCATGCAAATTTATGTACAAAATGGGTGACCAGGAAAGTCACACGCAACAAACACTTGTTTCCTGGTGTGACAGGGGAGAAAGCTGAATGGAGGAAATACAATTCTTGGAAACTGTGCAAAACAAAATGCAAAATAATACAAATGAATAGAAACAAGGTAACAACTGACCCATTATACTGGCTGCAGAAGAGCACAAATACAAAGGCTGAGCAGAGAGGTACTAGGAGCAAGAGCAGGACAAAGCAAAATGGTCCCCGAGAAGGTATTTAAGAACAAAGCAAAACTGACAAAGAAAGCAATCTGACTTGTGGAGATATTGCAGTGAGGGGTAAATAAGGTCTAAAACTTAGAAGTGTGGAGCAAGTAGGCTGACATGGAGGGGTTATACAGAAGGAGAATGATAAGTTCAATAAAAAGAGAATAAATGCAACTACTCAAAGGCATGTCACTGTACACTGTGCAAAGTATGATAGCTGTTCTAACTATGAGGAGGCCTAAAATTATTTTTTTTATAGGGGGCGGCTCAAGATCTTTTCCAAAGCTTGGGGGAGGCTTACTATGACAAAGTGTGAGAACTACTGAACCATAGCAATCAATTTTTTTTCACAAGCCCAGCATTTTTTCTGTTGAGTGGCCTTTCATGCCATGCAGAATTAGAAACAGTAACTTATCTTTTCTTACTGTTGATCTTTTTTTTTAATCCGTATATTTATTCTCCTTACTTGCACCGTCCTTCCACTCAATCAGACAGCCTCAATTTGCCTTCCACACATCCCATGGCACCCCCAGGAGTCTGTTCCTAGAGTGTTCATTCGCTCAATGCTTCCTCAGGTATCCCAGTATACCCCCCGGGCAGGGACCACCCAACCTTCCCCCTAGTAATGGTAGAGCGAGCGGTACACATTGGAGTCTGCCCTGGTGAGCCCGGTGACGTGGACTGGCATCAGAGGAGTCATCACCTAGGAGTGATGGGCTCCATTTTCTCCTGTTCTGCCCTATCCTCTGCAGTTGCCGGCACACTGGGAGAGCCAATGAGGAGGCACGCGTATAGACGCTGCTCCTCCCCAGGCTCTCGGCTAGCACTGCCCCTCCCGTTGTATGTCCCGACCTGCTTTGCCATTCCCGGGTTCACCCAGGAGGTGGTGATATAGCAGTGGGACAGACCTGTAATCCTCCCCAGAGAGGGAGAGCCGCCGTTGGGCTCTCAAGCCCTCTCTTCCCCTGCTGACCTCCGATGGCCCGGGCTCATTCCCGAACCTGGGTCGCCAGTGTGGAGTGAGGTGTGGCGTCCAGCACCTCAAACCTCAGTGCCACTGGGCCGGCCCTCTGTTGATCTTCGTTCAAATGGAAGCACTGCTCACCTTCCTTTTGTAAAAAGAAAGGCCCAGTTGCTATTTACAGCAGCAGAATCTGAAACTCTTTTACGACATGGTGAGTTTTTGGGTACTCATATAATTAATTGCCTTGTAGAAATAAATGTATTTCACTCCTAAACTGAAAATGTTCTGATTTTGTGATGCTGTATAACCCTTACACTGGAAAACATAGTGCAGTGCAAGCCTGCTATAACGGATGCATCTGTGCACATATCTTTTGTCCATTATATCCAGTGTCCATTATATCCAGAGGTGGTGGGGCCTCTGTTTTATGTGTGCCTACAGTATGTGTGTAAGTAGCGGCTCAAGGTAAAGGAGAAGCTATCATAAAACTTCGTAGATTATTCAGAATCCTGCCTAGCATATATGTTCCTGTTAGTCTGTGTGTTTAAAGCTATTTAACTGTCAGGGAACATTAGTGTTTTTTTTTTGTTTGTTAAGGAAGTTTACTGCAGAAGGTAAGAAGATAGTAACTGCAATGGCTGGATGTTGGGGTTCTGTGGCAGTAAGAACAAAGGCAATTGCACTGTAAGAGTTTTATTGAAACATAAAATAATTTCCTTTTATTGTAATTAATCAACTAATAAAAGTTTATGCAGCTTGTGGAGAAGTATTTTGTAAGAAATAAATACAACTCTGTAGCTCCTTCATCTTAATTCTACATTTGCCAAATCTCCTCACCAGCTCTGCACTCTCACCCCACCACCCCAAAAAGCACTACAAATGCCCATAAAAACTTCAAAGTATCCGTTATAAGCAATGTTTCTGTCCATTACAACCAGATAAAAATGCATTGAATAAGCCAGCCCAGTTGCGCTGAGGGCCGAGGCGCTGGATGCCACACACCTCATGGCACAATCGGCTACTCAGGTTCGGAACCACCGGGTTGTTGGGGTGCCGTCCATGGGGGAGGGAGGAGCAGGACAGAGCAAGCTGACAGGCTGCTCTGCTCTCCCGGGGGTGGTGGGGATGGGTTGTCACCCCTCCCGTAATTACGCTCCCACTGGGTGGAGGTCCAGTGGGTAGCACAAGCAGGAGGGGGCGGCACTGTTATGGGTAGGTGAAAGGGGCAGAGCTGGTACTACAGTGTGCGTATGTGCCTCCACACGCATGCACGGCCATGTGCTGGAGCCTCGTGGGGGGGAGTGGGAGAAAAACCTACTATAAAAATTTATATAAAAGAAAAATAGAAAAATGCATTGGATTTGATCTGTTTGGTTTGTGAAATCGGTTTTTGTCCACTATAACCAATTGTCTGTTATAACAGTGTCTGTTAAAAGTGGAGTGCACCGTATTCTCATATGCAAACTACTTATGCAAATTAACTTTTGTCTCAGTTCATCATGGTCCTTTAAAGGTTCATCAGCTTCCTGAACTTTGTGCTGATGATAGTTCATGAACGTGGTTCACGACCTGAGCTGAAGATGTTCATGAAACATTCATAAACGTTCTTCAAAGTTCATAAACTGATTAACGTCATTTCACCTGGGATGTAAATAAGTTTACAGGCATGTGTTTTTAAAATTTACTAGTTATAGCTGGCAGGTAATTTTTGTTTAAATTTCATCCCCTGTGGATGAAGTCTCCTTAATGACATCAATGCTTCTTCACTCTAGAACCAGAAATATTAAATGGGGTGTACATGTCAGAGGCGTTAAACCCAATTTTTGTGGAAAATTTCAAGACAGACCCAACCCTGACCTGGCAGTACTTCGGAAGTTCCACTGGCTTCTTTAGACTCTACCCATGTAAGTGTAAACTTGCATGCGTTATGTGCTGTGTAGGTAGTCGAATGGGAAAACAGGAGAAGGGGGTACAGAGATGGGGAAAGGGAACAGAGGAGAATGAGAAGAGCGTTTGATGGAACAAGAAAGAAAGAAAGAAAGGGGAAGGTAGGTCCAGCGTAGAGGAAGGGAAGGGAAGAGAGTGAGAGAAAGTGAAAAAAAGGAATAGAGAAAGAATGGTGAATAAAGAGAAAGGAAAGAAAAGAAGGGGGATGTGTCAAACAAGTGTAACCCCCCCCCCCACCGGTAGGGCTTACTAGTTTAGCCTCCTGGTACCTGGTCCTGTCAGTCCTGGATCCATGGTGCCCTAGTGGCACAGCGCAGTTCGCACTAGGGAAGCTGCACAGCTCCCGCTATTTCTGTCTCTGCTGACTAAAAGGCAGGTCTTTAGTGTGTTCTGACTCCTGGGATCCCAAAGCATATGTAGGGGCTCAGACACACCATATGGAAACAGAGAAGTGTGCTTTGTAAATGAATGCGTAACTGTAAATATGTTCATTGTTGCTTTAAGTGTTAAGACTGCTCTGTGAATGTGTTTCTGCCTGCTGCAATGGGGACTTAGTGCTACAGAGCTAGCGACAGGCAGATCAGGACTCTATCAGTGCCCATTCCACAACTGGATAAGAGTACACAGAAGCAGCTGATTGACGCTCCAACTACTTCATCGGGCAATGCATTACAAGGTCCTACCACTCTCATTGTGAAGTATGATTCCCTGAGGTTAGTCTAGAACCCTCTCCCTAGCAATCTCATCCTGTGGCTTCTTGTATTGCAAACATTGTCCTTAAATTTCAATCCCATTTGTGCATATAGGTTCTTATCCTCAAGTATATTATAAAGTAGCAAAAGGTTGCCTCTCGTTCTCCTTTGTTCCAGACTATACAGTCCTAGGGATTTTAATCTGTTTATAATAATTTTTGTGATGGACAGCTGAACTGTTCAATGTGGAGTTGCATTTTTCTCCCAGAGAGTTTTGTGGAGAAGACTGCTCGTGATAGATTGTGACAGAGGCACACTGGTTCCTGTAGGACCCCCGCTCTCCATCGGGGGCTGCTAAGGAACAGAGCGAGACCCACAACCCACCCCGGGAGAGGAGAGGAGAGCAGTCCTCTGGATGCTCAATCCTCTCCCTCCCCTGCCCGATCCCAGGCAACCCAAGTCCGTCCCCAAGCCCAGGTCACCAGCATGGCACAAGGTGTGGCGTCCAGCACCTCAAACCTCAGCGCCACCGGGCTGGTAAACTATACTTATTTAAAGTTCTGCATCTTTAATGTTATGTGCACCAATGCCGGCCAACCTGTGGCAACTTACACGCCTACTACTTCTCAGTCTGGGTATCCAGGTAGACCTTTTGGAAACAGTTGTACCAGTGGGGAGGAGGGGTTGATAAATGGTGTTGCTGTTGAGGTGTGGGCACTATTGCCATTACTGTTTATGAAGTTACCAGTTTATCAGATAAGCTCATTTGTTACTGTTTTGCTATCCCAATTCCCCTTACCCTATTAATAAAACTTCCATTGTTGTTTAAAACTGTCTGTGAGCATATTATTAGTGATAGCTAGTAACAGCATGCAACATAGAGTATTAATTTGGTATATGGTATTCAGTGTGTGGGGTGACTAGAAGGGGAGGTGGGTTGGTACAGCATCCCAGGGGGTTTGTACCCTACAGACAACTGGCCCACTGTATTTTACTCTGGGTGGATCCACTGCACTATTTATTTCTATTTGGGAAAGAACCCCCTCCCCATTTCACCATCAGAACACAGCCCAGGCCCTTCAATCTGGTTGGACCCCAACAGGCAGGGGTAGTAGCCCGCTGTTACACAGCACCCAGGTTACACAAGTTAATTAGTATGTAGCTTTCATTACCTTGAAGTACAAGAGATGACATCTTAGCTGTAGTCCCTTTTGTGCATACTATAGTCCGTGTCTGGGCTTCCAGTCATGTGCTGTGCCTTGTATGTTGGAAGGCAGTTAATAAAATATCAAATTGAAAAGTCTTGCATCTGTGTGTTTAGTAATCCCTCTCAAGTTACTACAGTGGCAATGAGGCTAAACAGTATATCCATATGTGTAAGTACCACCAGCAGGCTGAATAAACTTTTGTTTAAAAAGTAAAAGCGCTCCAAATTTTTTGGTAACTGCACTTTCAAAAAGGAAACCCTTTCTATTGGAAGGCCAGTTTCGTGTGAACTGTGTGGTCCCCTATAGAGTGCTCACACTCACAGTCCAGCAGCCATGAATTACACAGAAACCAGGTGGACACCAGCACCACAAAAGAAAATGGAATGTTTAGGGGTTTCAGTGGTGGTATGATGTAGCAATCACCTCCAATCAACCAGTCTCCTGAGTTTTACTTACTGTACAAGTGAAATTTACATCAGGGCCACTTCACAGGATAGCGCAACTGCATGCTTCTGCCCCTCTCCCAGAATCCCATGCACATCACAATCAGCTCTACACCCAGCTGCCTAACATACCTGCAGAAAGAGATCAAAACGAGTAAGAAGGGCAGTGATTGGCAGCACAAAGGAAAGAAGGGACAGTGAGAAACAGACCAACAGAATGTGGAGCAGCATCATCTAGTGATCAGCACTATGAAATACAGTCACAGCAGCATTCAGTAACTTGTTGAAATCCTACAAAGGACAAAAAGAATGTTTTCAATTCAAAGCTTTCTGGATTCCAGAAACTACGAAGTCACTAGGATGAGCTCCAGAGTTTGAGGAGACAAATGAGTAATCCGACTCTCATTTGGAATGTTTTGAGTATTGGTTGGCTGCGAATAAGGTTGTAGTCTACTGTTTTTTGCCCTACCCTATCTCCCATACTTAAATGATTTTTGCCCCAGGGCTGCATTCATCTATAACATATCATATTTTGTACTAGCTAAATGACTGTGCTTCATTATTCGCACGATCCCAGTTATTACATTGTTGTACCTTGTTACTATGTAACCTCTGTTCCCTCTCCCCCGTGTCACATCTGGAAACGAGCCTTGGCTCAGTGTGCCTTTTCTGGTCACCAAACTTTAACTAAATAAATAAGTAATGTCAATCCGCCCTTCAAGACCACCCTTACCTTGTAAGAGCTGTCTCATGTGCATTCTTAGGGTATGAGAACCACGAACCGAAGGTGAGCAGTTCCAATACTTTTACAACCGTAAAAGTTGTCTCCAATGGCATATCAATATACTATTGCTCGAGCATGGTCAAAAATATTATTGCTTGAGCATGGTCAAAAATGCATTAACCATTTAAAACCTTCCCTCCAACATGGCTGTTTTCAAGGCTCCTGCAGGCAAGACGCTCTTTACTGTAGAAGCATTTCTGACACTCAGGGAATGGGAGTGCTCCACATGGTCGACAGCACTCCTTCACTCTAGAATGCAGACAGAATGTGAAGATATACTTTTCTGGCACTTTTGCCACCCCTAGTCTTTAGTCTTTGAAAAATGTTTAACTGCACTGGGTCAAATAAGTGACGTAGAGTATGCACTGCTCATACAGACAATTTTGTGTCATTATAAACCCAAACCAGGTCTAACAGCTGAGTGTTACAGTCTTTATCTGCATACTGAGAGAGAGAGAGAGAGAGAGAGAGAGAGAGAGAGAGAGAGAGACCATTTCAGAATACATTGTGGGCATGTATGAATATGGACAGTTCTTAAACAATGCCCTGCAGGATCAGCTTCTCTGGGGTCTGCAAGGGGAAAACTGTTCCAAATGACTGCTGTCTGAGATGGACATAACCTTCAAGTCTGCTTGTGCTAGTTCACTGGTGCTAGAGCACACCCAGAAGAATACTAGGGTGAGAACTGCCCAGTGCTGAGGTTCATAAAATGACTTGTATACCAAGTGCAAGAGAGCATCCCAGGCCAGAGGCTGTCCTTCTACATCACATCAGCATTAGCAAGCCTATCAGAAAATAGCACTGTAGATGGATTAAGCAATGGCAAAGCAACCACCATGGAGGAGACCACCAGCAATTCACATGCAGATTGTGGCAAGAAAAATGCCACGACTGTGGCAAGGTGGGTCTTCTAGCACAAGTCTGCAGAAGTGCACCTTGCACTGCCAGGGCTCTATGATGATGGTTCGACAACTAAGTTGTTGACCGCCATCACAGTGACAGATTTATGTCGACCGCAACTTGCAGTTGACATAAATATGACTGGAGACCTCGGCTGTTTTTTCATTGAGGGCCCCAAACCCCCCCTCGCTCTAAAGGATTCTAACTCCGAGTCACAGTTGGATTGGAGAGGGGGTGCAGGACCAGGAGAGAGAGTGCCGGGGTCTCAGACGGACTATTACAGTGAAAACGTCAATGCCGACAACATCGGCATTTTCACTGTAATAGTGTCTCCATCCTGGGGGCATACCCGCTGCCAGAACACAGTACATTATGGATACTCGGCCAGAGACTGAACAGGGGGGACACTAATTAGAAACATAGATTTTATTAGCTGAAATGAACCTTTAGGCCCATGTAGTCCGCCTCTTGACCCTGCCTATTCCATCACCACTGACTAGCTGGTCACTGGTGTCACTCTCTCTCCCTGTTCCTCTACCTACTATGCCTCTGTGCCTATCTCATGCATGCTTGAAGCTCCCCACAGTCTTTGCCCCCATTATTTCCTCTGGCAGGCTGTTCCAGTCATCCACCACCCTTTCCATGAAGAAGTATTTCCACACATCTCTCCTAAACTTCCCCCTCTTAGCTTCATACAATGCATGCCCCCTTGTTCTAGTACCTGCCTTTCTTTGAAATAGACCCTCCATTTGCACCTTGTTCATTCCTGGGAGGTACGTGTAGGTTTCAGTCATGTCACCGCTTGCTCTCCTCTCCTCCATGGAGTACATGTTGAGTTCCTGCATCCTTTTCTCATCCGGCTATGGTGGCAATGGAGGGTGGGCTGGGGTTTGTGTCTGGACTCAAGTTTTCTTGGTCCAGTAAGAGCCAAGAGTATTATGGAGGTGGCTGAGTCTACTCTTCACCCTCCGCAAGTCAGCCAGGGAGACGTTCTGGCTTTCGGTGGGAAGGTATTTACCTCTTTTCCACTTGCCCTACCCTCCGGAGCAAAAGAGCAGCCACAGCTGCTCCTGAGAATGGGAAAAGGTACATGGGGAGCATTAGTGGAGGAGGGTTAGGGGTGAACTACTCAACAGTAAAAGGACATGGGGTGAGGGAAGCAGAAAAAGTGACTGGGGAGAAGAGCATGGGATAGGAAGGAAAGAAAATGAAAAGGGATTTATGAGAGAGAGAGAGAGAGAGAGAGAGAGGAGAAGGGAAGAGAATTGTAGAAGGAGAATGCAAGAAATACAAAATGTGGGATATTCACTGAGAAGCGAGCAGAGAAGGAACAGAGGACAATAATATGAGGCAGAGAAATAGAGAAGAGCATGAGATAGTAAGAAGGAAGAAGAAAGTCTGCCGCAGTGCTCATGTGCAGTTTCCTCCCTCCCTCCAGCTGAAGTAGCATTGTTGGGCTATTAAGCGCTACTGTTGAGTGGGTACACCTTAGTTGCAGCTACAGAAACGCACCACTGAGAGAGAGAGAGAGCAGGGCTTCATTGGAACTGGTTAACCTGTGTAGCACTGGCCGTGCATATCCTGTAACCAGTGCTGTCACTCATGTCCCACTTTGTGTTGCAGGTATCAAGTGGAAGCCAGATGAAAATGGAGTGATATCTTTTGACTGCAGGAATCGAGGCTGGTAAGAATTATGTTGCATTTTTCCAGGAGATCTGCAGGACAGTATTTTTTTTTTGCCAGAGGTTTCCCTGTTTTAAGAGACAATCTGGTTTCTTGAAGAAATCCGCAGCTAGCATCTACAGAACTGTTACATAAAATTCTCCCGAAATTCAAAATGTTGAATCTTCCATTGATTGTTACTAAAGGCATTTTTATTCCAACAGGATCTTTTTCTCCAAGACTTTATCTGTTTCTGTTGCTTATTCCTGCCCTGAAGGCATTATTATCTGTTTATGGCATCACAACTTGTTGCACCATGGAAATTATTCTGATGTTTTTGCAGCTTCGGGGAATGAAAAGAAGCCAGAACAGAGGAAGTCTAAGGGGCAAAGTGCCTGTCTCTGCTCTTTGATTGTCTATTGTGTAATCCTCTGTCTCTCAGTACTTCCCCAGTATCAGTCATTCCCCCAGTTTCTTATTTTGTTAAGTTTTATTTATTTTATTAGCTTTTGGTAACCGGGTAAGTGCGCTAGGCAACAATCCTGCCTATTTTTAGGCACGACCCGGGAGAGTACAAAATTGAGAATACAGAGATGACAACAGTACAATTCAAAAACAATAACATAGGTACAATCATTACAGTCCGGGTAGTAATACATCAGAGGATTGGGTACATTTGACAATTATTCAAGCACAGATAATGATAGACAATAAAGTAACAAATAATAAGTTGTAAACATTTTGCATCCGTTTTATATCTATTATCTTTTTTCCTCTCTTTGCCTTCCCCCAGGATGCATCTGGAAACGAGCTGTTACCAGCTCAATAATATCTTTCCTGGTAAAACCTTTGAAATCAAACAATCCATCCATCAATCAATCATTAAATAAATGTTTTCATGGACAAACAAGGTTGTCCATGGGCATTGACTGCCATCCCTGTTCTGTCCCCTATCTTTGTCCATGATAATGGCATCCATGGTTAGTCCATGATTCATAGACAAGATTATCCCTTCCCCTGGGTATACATTAGATGCAACCTAGTGGGTTCTGCTCCCTATGGTCCCTCCTTCAGCTGGTCCCCTACCATCACCACCACCTTCAGGGGTCTTAAAAGTCAGTTGTATGCTGAACATGCAATAGGATTCCCCAGGTGGTCTGGGTTTTGTCTTATGGGCTCCCCTTGCACTGTACCTAAGAGGGGAGCCTTACCTTGACTGTCTTAGAAGTATTGATGTCTACTGTACTATGATGTATTAAAAAAAAAAGGCCCAACATTGCTTGTCTAGCAAACCTTTACTGCTACTGTCATGTAGTTTTCAGACCTTAATAAATATTATACATTCAAAAAAAGACATGATTATCCATGGTTTATGAACATGCACTTTAACAACCCTTTCTCACAAAAGGGGAGGGTGGTTACTAGAGTGTTCATCAAAGCACTGGGTGCCAGTGCATCAGTCCCTTGTCCCATTAGCAGGAGGGATGGAGTCTAGGGGCAGAGGTATAAATAGGATGTTTGGGCAGGAGGGAGGGAGTTCACCTGGTGTTCTTGGGGAGTTCTCTCGAAGGACTGGAGATACGAAGGGGGAGTAGATAGCATCCATACCAGTGTCACCATGCAGGTTTGAGCCAGGAGGCTTGGAGGGATCCCACCAGCCTTGGCTCAGTGGCAGGGTGTCAGTGTTTCTCTCGGGGGTCCTTGGGGCACCATTGGGAGTTTGGAGGGGGTCTGTGACCTTAGCATTGTGGCAGTGTGCCAGGGTTGGGGTGGCACAGAACTGCTCATTAGGTTGTCTTTATCCAGCACCATCTGGGGGAGTAGAAGGATCTAAGGTTGAACAATCCTAGAGGTTCTGCTGCAGGGACTGAGAGGGATTCGGTGGTCATGCGATTGCTGGCCCGATCAGTTGGAAGCCCTTCTGAGGAGGAGTGAAAGACAATGGTTACTGGGCACAGTTGCACCTTCAGCCGGCATCAGAGATTTGTGTGTTATCTTTTGCATCTGCTGGGTCTTTGAGCCCCCCCTCAACTGTTGTTCCTTAAAGTGTGATCTTTTCCTCTGGTAGTTGAGCCTGCTAATCCCACTGCAGAGAGTACTGAATTGAGAGATTTTGCCTGGTCATGACCCTGTGGGGTAGGTAGTTGTTAACTGATGGTTGTCAGAGATTCTACTATTGGGTTCTGTAGATCTGGTGACCAGAAACCTCTATCTGAGCTAAGTCCTCTGCAGTAGGATAGAGCAGTACCCTGGCTTGTGCTCAGGGGGCCAAGATTGCTGTGGAGCACTACAATATGGTTCTCATGACTGCCATGGATCCCCTAACTCCATATTATATCTGTCCAATGATATCTGGCCACTTGTGATGAGCAAGGCCGTTGAATACTAAGGGATGGAAACTGGAGTGTTCTTGGTGAAGATCATACTCTATGAAGCATAAATTAGCACTCAGGGCTCGCTATGTTGAGTATCAGTTGGCAGTCTCTTTGAAAAACACTGAGTTCCTGTCAGGAATGATTGCTGCAGGTAGGAATCATCCAGCTCAGCCTTTGCACCATAGACAGGTTGATTCATCCCCCATCTGTAATCTAACAAGCAGTTTCCATAAAAAAAATGCAAGAAGTTTAGCCATTTTTTAATTTTATTTTTCTAATTAATACTGTATTGAACTTTCATCAATATCTTATGGAACATATATTATGTATATATATAATATGGGCTGGCAGTATAGCCTAGAGGTTAAAGGAACGAGGTGTGAATGAGCTTGATACATCCAGCAGACCAGACCTGAGTTTGATTCTCACAGCCTCCACTTGCATACTGTGTGACTCTGAGCAAGTCACTTAATTGCCCAGTGCTCCCAGGTCGCCCCTGAAAACAGGCACTTGTGCCTAGTGGGCCTTACCCGGTTACCAAAGACTAAAAAAAAAAATATATATAAACAAGGTATAGACAAACACCAGCCGGTTATACAGCTGAATACTATGCCAAGTACATTCCCATTCCTTATCACATTTTCACTTGACTGCACATCCCACAGTCAATAAATACGGGCATGATCTGTGAGGCGTAGTCCATGAATAGTCCTTGCATTTAAAAATTGCCTATGTTGTATAGCTAGTGTCCCTGTAATACTGTTGGGTTGAGTTAGGGGAAGTGGGTAATGGATGGAGGGGTGGGTAGAGAAATAGACATGAGATACATAAACCAACAAACAAGATTATTTCATTTTGGCATCATCAAGAAATGTTCCACATTTAATTTTTCTTTCTTATTTATAATAATGATTCCAGTTGCCACTTTCTTCTTTGTGATATGTGATTATTTGTGTGATACTTCCTACAACTTGTATGCTATTATTACTCTTTTGTGTTATAACTATTGTTTATCTTGTTAGTTAAAGATTTGTGGAGCTATTTCTTGAGACGTGAGAAAGGGACTATTTATTTTGAGGTCTCTTTGTACCCTTGCAGAATGTTTATGTTATATTATATAGTATAGAGGAGGTGCCTTCTGTTTGATGTTCTTATTTAACCTTAGCTTTGTTTGTGTTTACACTTCTGTTATTTTGTGAGTTTCCTGCCATTGATGGTGGTGATGAGTGTGTCCAAGGTGTTGTATTTCCTGTGGTAGGCTTTATGTACTCCTCTAAGTTTGTGTGCTAGGCATTCCAGCCATATGGCTTCTAAGATCTCACTTAGCCACTCTTGACTGGTTGGGGGTTGTTTGTCAAGCCAGTGTTTTAGAATTCATTTTTAGCAATGTTGGTGATCAAACAAAATTTCAAGGTGACATCTTCACTAAATATTGTTTGGCAGTCCTTAATAATTTTATGTAGTGGCTCCTGATCTGGGTTGTATGTGACAACCAAGGGTATCTGGTTGGTGGTAGACTTTTCTTTGTATTGTAGTAGTTGTTCTTTTGGTATCTGCGTAGCATGTTCCACCAGTCTGTCAATTTTTCTAGAGGAATGTCCCTGCCTGCAAATCTGGAACCACTGCGTACAATTATTATGGACCGCCAACCAATATTTAGTGAAGATGACACCTCAAAATGTGTTTTCCAAGAACTACCTCTGCTGACTTTCAAACAACCACCTACTGTAATTTATTATACCTGACCAAAACAACAGAACACTGGGTGTCACGAGACCCTGCAATAGTCCTAGATGTAAGACATGTAAGCATATTTCTACTTCGGACGTTATCAACATACACCAAAACGGACAGTTTCTGGTGCAGGGTAATTATACATGTGCATCTCAGAATGGTGTTTATTACATCCAGTGCAAGAAATGTTCACATACAGGTTATGTGGGGGAGACCGGACAAGTTCTTCGAACTCATGTGAACTCACACAGACATGATATGAAAATGAAAAAGATTGAAAAACCAGTGGGACAACATTTCTCTCAGTCTGATCATTCTATATCTGACCTCTCTGTTCTGATTCTAAAGGAGCATTTCAAAAATACACTACATAGGTGAGCATGTGAGGTGAAGCTTATTTTCCTTTTGAACTTGATGGAGGATGGCATGAATCAGGACACGCGTGTCATGACACATTACACTATTTGAAATGTTTTTTTTTTAGGTACAATACACGGACAGATATTTGTTTTTACATGTTTCTAAGATGCCTATGTAGAGAATGGTTCTACCTAGTCTAGATGACTGTGTATTTATAGGTTTGTTTCCAACTGGTGGGTGGGGATCTCATGGGTTTTAAATTTACACATGCATATCTGTTATTTAGTAGTAGAAAATGTAGGTTTTTATACAGGTATTTGTTGGTACACTGACACCATTAGGGCTACAGAGTCCTATTTTACTAGGTGGTCTCGTTTCAGGTTACAGCTTTAATGTTCACAAATAAAATTGACAGTTGAACACAAGGTTATATACGGTACATGTTTAAACAGTGCAAGCTAATACTCACCGATGATATTGACAAATGAACTCATAGTTACAGACGGAAACATGTTAACCCAGTGCCAGCATTGAAAATGTAATTATAGTGTGTCTCTAATTCCATCAAGGGCTTGTGTGCACACACACACACACGCGCACGCGCGCGCACACACACACATTCTGTACATTTTCTCTAATCTTTAGTAAGATTTCAACATTGGACAACATTGCAGCTACATTGCATTATTTTTCTGGCATTTGACCTTCACACTGGTTCATTTCTGTGGAGTTTTTTCCCTTATCTCTAAGTTGTGCATCCCAGCTAATTACTTCTCTAAAACTGATCAGTTAATTTATGGAACTCCTTCTACATAACATTCCTTCTGTGACATTTGACCTACACAGAACTAGAGTTTTTAATAATGTTTTCTCATCTCTGGTTGTGTTCTTATCTAATTACTTCATTAATTTGTCACATTCATGTGTAAAATGTTTTAGCTCTGGATATTTTAAATGAGCTGTTCAGAAACCTGCCATTTTCTTTCTGAAGATGACCCTTGTGAGTTTGAAAGCTTGAAGTTTTTCTGTATTTGTTTAGTCGGTATAGGTGTTTATAGCATGTTGAATTGGAATATTACTCTTGGAAGGGGATATTGATATGTGATGTCCCATTGAGACTGTAACCATGTACAATCTGTTGAGATCTGCTTCTATCGCTAATGAGAGTGTTTTCCAGTATTTAGTTGCTGGTGCCTTTAGGGAGGCATATAAATTTACTCCTAACAATTTAAAGCCCTTAGATACCCATTTCAATCCTAATTTTATTTCCTTTTTGTAGCATTCTCTTCCGAATCGTTCTGCTTCTGTTTTATCTGTAACCCCCCCAATGGTGGAGGCTTATCTTGCTTCCTTTTCCCCCTCTGGTACTGCTGCCTTCCATCTCATTCTCACTCCGACCCCTGGTACTGCAGCTGGTGTGGAAACTGAAGGAGTGTGTGACATCTGAGCTGCTGCCTGCTCGGTGGTTCCCAAACCTTCAGGCAGTTCCAGTGTGCATATTCAAGCAGCTGCCTGTTCAAATGTACAAGCTGCCAGCTCAAACTCTTTGTCTTAGTGCTCAGCATGCCCGCCCATCTCCGAACTGTATTCCACCACTGCAGCCTGCCCGCCCATCTCCGAACTGTATTCCACCACTGCAGCCTGCCCGCCCATCTCCGAACTGTATTCCACCACTGCAGCCTGCCCGCCCATCTCCGAATTGTATTCCACCACTGCAGCATGCCCGCCCATCTCCAAACTGTATTTCACCACTGCAGCCTGCCCACCCATCTCCGAGCTGTATTTCACCACTGCAGCCTGCCCGCCCATCTCTGAACTGTATTTCACCACTGCAGCCCACAGCCAAGATAAACCACCTGCTCTAGTGTGCTATGGCCCCAGGAACATCAGCTGAGGTGTCAGTGGGCACAGAGACACTAGGAGAGGAGAGGGGGGAGAGAGGAAGACTACATGAGTCTGGTGCCATTGCACCCATGATTCAGCATGACTGCCTGGTCTTCTAATTGGGTCTTGACATTTTTGATGCCAAGGTTGATCTGGTCATTTGGTTGGATCATCATGTCATGCGTTTCCTTTATTTATTTATTTGAATTTTGGTAACTGGGTAAGTTCACTGAGACCATGCAGTCCCTTTTCAGTGACAACCTGGGAAAAAATGATGAAACACAGTACAATTAATCAATACAATAATACAATACAGGATACAGTGAAATTTAACAATGATTCAGGTGATTACATTGGAGCACAAGATATGCAACATAATAAAAGATCAGGCAATATACATATAATAGTTAAACAAGACACTAATGTTATACAATATATACAAAGCAAGAGCATGAGGAATAATAGATTTACGAGATCCGAATATAGGAGTAACATAGGCTGGGCAGTAAGACTTCGTTAAAGCAGTTATGGGGGGGTTAGTAGATAAGAAGTAAGCTCTTTTTTGAAGGATGATAGGGTGGGGCAGGAGAGTAGGTTAGGGGGAAGGGCATTCTAAGCAGTAGTAGCTGAGAAGGCGAATGAGCGCTTACCCGATAGTTGGTGTGTCTTTTGGATTGCTAATAAGGGTAGGGAAGTGGATCTTAGCAGGTGCATGGATGCTTTGTTGTAAACTATTCCCTTTAGGCAAGGGGGATTAAAGAGCTTGACAAGTTTGAATACAAGGCATAGGGTGTGAAACTGTAACCCTGAGTCATAGGTAGGCCATTGGAGAGAATTCAGGACGTCACAGTGGTGTTTTCTGGAGTCCACCCCAAGGGCAAAATGTCCAATCCTATGATAGAGTTGGCGCAGTTGAGCGAGGGAAGAGGATTGGACGGACAGTAATAGTGGGGCCCCATGGAACAAGATGGCGGCGTTGGATAGTAGAGGGTGGAGGCTGTATAAGAGGCCAAGCTTCTGGTTTACTGATTTTGTGAGCTGGGTTGCATGATGTATCAGGGAGAATGAGGCATCTAAGTGGACTCCAAGGTATTTGAATGTACATACCACCTCTATGGGGTCGCCTGTCTGTGAGCTGATTTGGAGCTGTTTGGTGGGTTTAGGGGAGTGATTGTGGAATAACATAGCTTTTGTTTTTTTCATATTTAGAATTAGGTGATTGTCAGAGAATCAGATCTCAAGCATATTGAAATCTGAGTTAAGGTTTTGGTTAAGCCAGTTAATATTGTTAGATGATCGGTATAAGATTGCATCATCAGCGTATAATTCCACAGATGCCCCACCACAGTAGTTTGGGAGCTCATTGATAAAAAACGTGAGAACAGTATTGGGCCAAGAAAAGAACCTTGGGGTACGTTGTGAGAGATGGGCCTTGAAGAGGAGAATGATCCAGACCATTTTACTCTTTGCGATCTGCCAGTGAGATAGTTGTGGAACCATGCAAGTGCTAGATTATCTAGGCCTAATTGATGCAATTTACCAAGCAGAAGGTGGTGGTTGACTAGATCGAAGGCCTCAGTCAGGTCGACGAACAATCCACCGGTAAATAGACCTACATCGCTTGCTTTCAGGATGGCTGTCGAGACTTTGACAAAGGCTGTGGTAGTACTATGGCCCTTCCTGAAGCCATGCTGGAAGTCTGTGAGAAGGTGATGCAAGACTAGGTAGGATTGCAGCTGGTTGC
This sequence comes from Neoceratodus forsteri, assembly GCA_016271365.2. Lineage (NCBI taxonomy): Eukaryota > Metazoa > Chordata > Ceratodontiformes > Ceratodontidae > Neoceratodus > Neoceratodus forsteri. The sequence goes on along the minus strand of CM028131.1, from coordinate 1,625,911,390 downwards.
ATAGGATCCACTCTAGGATCTTAGCCAGGTGGCAAAGAATTGAAATAGGCCTTTGTGACGTCCACCTGGTTAATGTACCCTCCTGTGAAAATGGTTACCATCCTAAGCATAATCTGGAGTCTAGCAAATTCTTTGCAGTATGTATGTTTCAAGAATGGTGATGACTTGAGCTGTGGTAGTCGAGAAAAACTTTGAAAGCCACAGTGTGGTTCTCATAACAGTCTTGGACTCCCTGGCACCTTACCATGTCTGTCCCTTGACCTCCCAATGCAGTTTGCCATGATACTGTAATGAACTGAGGTAGTTGAAGACTAAGGGACCAAGGTTAGAACTTTCTTGGTGGAGGTCTCATGCAGTTGAGAATGGACTGGCACTGAGGACTCATTATAATGAGTAGCAGGCAATCACCCTGAAAAAGATCCTGTCAAGGGTGATGATTGCTGCAGGGAAAAACCAACTGGCTCAACTGCATCATAGCGTGGACAGGCTGCTAACCCCAACCCCCACCTCCCGTCTCCGGTCTGGGTATTTTCTACAGAGAGATGTTGGGAGTTTAATCAGACCTTTATTGGCAAGTTATCTTCTATTCAGTCTGGGATCTCCACAAATGCACTGTCATGGGCAGGCATCACCCAGCCAAGGTTCACCATGAGCAATCTGTCACCCTGGGGAAGTTTGAACTAGTTTAGGTGGATGAAAGGGTTCCAGTTGATTCAGGACTGTGCCCCATTTCCTGTATATGGACCCAATGCCTGCTTGGTTTGTTGTGAGCGGCTGAGCTACCCTGCCTCTAATTATTGTGGAGAATGTCAGGTGGTCCTTGAATCAGAGAGTCTTTCTAACTGTGCTGAATAAGGGGCTGGTGAGACCTCTTTTAAAGAAGCCACCTCAGGACCCTGACATTCTTGCAAATTACAGGCCTGTCTCGAACCACCCCTTTTTGGAGAAAGTAGTCAAGAAAGTGTTGGCAGTGCTGGAGACTCACCAGGAAAATATGACATCTATGAGCCACTCTATGCAGGTTTTAGGACTCATCACAGTAATGAAACTGTCCTCATTAAATTGTTAAATGATCTCTTCCTTGTTAGGGATAGAAGGTATCAGTTCACCTTGGTCATTCATGATCTAATTGGAGTTTGACATGATAACCATGGGGTACAGTACTGTTGGATTGCCTAATGGGCTACATAGGACTCAGTGGTATGGTGTTGCTGTGATTTGAGTCCTATCTCATGGGCAAGGTGTAGAAGGTTGTTCTGGGTAATTAAATGACTGGAATAGCTATATTTTGTGGGTGTCACAGAGCTCAATTCTCACCCCATGCAGTTCGCTGTGTACATACTGCCACTGGATGAGATCATAAGATGGTATTGTCTGGTGTGTCATTGCTGTGCTGAAGATACCCAGCTGTACCTGCCATGTGCACCAAATGGAGATGATGTGTTCTCTGTGTTTAGCCAATGCCTTCAAAAAATTCATGACTGAATGGCCTTCAACTAGCTGCCATATTTTACACCTGGAGACTTGATTACTTCAGTGCATGCTTCTGTTACATATAGACTAGACTACTGCAATGCTCTTTACCTAAGATTATCTGGTGTACTGATGAGCTGCCTGCAGCTAGTGCACAATGCAGCAGCCTGGCTGATTGCTGGGACATCTTAGTCAGAGCATATCATGGCAGTGTTGCGCAATCTGCACTGGCAGATGATTCAGTAGTGCATCAGCTTCAAAAGAGGCTTGTTGACCTACAAGCACCTATATACCTTGTACCTCAGCTACTTACAACTACCTTTATAACATGGGGTAGAGAAAGACAGGTACTGATTGGTGCAGAGGCATCAGGTGATCATTGATTAATCCACGATATATGCACAGCAAGTGGTGAAGTGTCAGCCCAGAGTGATCAATGAGCGGACCAGATCTACTTATTGTGCCCCAAATGCAGTCTGAGCGTCGGGCATTACTGTACTCGCTAAGAGAGCCATAGCCGAAGGCTCTCATATATGGCTCTGTATCAATCGGGTACCTCTTTTTCTGTGCCTCATGTAATAATGTAGCATAGTGCAGTATCAGTGGCTGCACTGTTGAAACTTTCTGCAGTGTAGTGTGTCTGTTTTTCTCTGTGTGACTTCCCACCCACCTGGTGGATCTCCTACTTATCCCTACAAAAGTTAAAGTGCTGTGCTGTGATGGATTGCCGTGTCTCCCCACCCACCCCACCAATCTCTGGTGCAATTGTGTTTCTGATACAGAGGTTAAAGTTGCCATGGGCATGTCAGCACCGTCCACTGAGGAGAGTGAGAGAGGGGAGAGAACTGTTGTGAGCCACAAGCAGATGATGCAGGGCATGAGATTGTTCTGAGCTGCATTGCCAGGTGGTGAAAGCCTTTCCTCATTCCCCTGTCCCACCCCCCCACGTGTCCTCACCGCCCTACGGAATGTCAAAACAGGCTGTCTGCGGTGTGTGTGACAGTGACAGCCAGTTGGAGAGAACCAGGAGTGCCAGTGGCACACAGCTCCAATCTGCTGTCAGGGATGCAAAGTAGCGCTGCTGAGAAGCTCCATGCTGTTTCCCCTGCATGCTCGTGCATGAGAGAGAGAGAGAGAGAGAGAGAGAGAGACGGGGAACAGCTCAAGCGCTTTCACCTCCAATGTGCATGGGCAGTGCTTTCACCTCCAATGTGCATGGGCTGTGTCAGCTGGCTAACAATAGCAAGTAGGAGAGAGACAGACAGCAAGCAGCAGGACCAGGACATTTGTCTCTCTCTCTCTCTCTCTCTCTCTCTCTGCAGGACTTCTGGAGCATAGCGTGCTGACAGTGTGCAGTCCAGCATCAGACTGAGACCAGGAGAGAAAGAATGTAAAGCAGCACTAAGCTCCCACTGTTTTGAGAGAGAGATACAGAGCGAGAATGATTGAGTGGGACTTCACTCCTGGCAGTTTGGTAGGTGAAAGTGGGGGTGTCAGTGCCGCCTGCTGCAGAGCTAGAGAGAGTCAGGGGAGAGAGAGTGAGAGAGAGAGAGAGACCATACCATACTTCTCTTTTGTCAGATTCGGCATCTGTCTCTCTCTCTCTCTCTCTCTCTCTCTCTCTCAACTACACAAGGGCAGACAGAAGTTATGGAGTGAGGATTTTTGGCAGTATACTTGGCCCTAGGCTGCTGTCAGTTTGTGAGAAAAAAAAAAATAATAAATGAATTGCTAGTGTCATGGAGCAGCAGGCTGTCTCTTGTGGAAAGTTGCTGCACTCTCCTCACTCTGTGCCACAGCCATATATTAATGTGTGGATGATCCTGTGTAAGCCCCCCCCGGGAATCTTAGCTTCCCCTTTAGAGACACAGAAGCATTGATTAATGGCAGTGTTCACCAGTGTCAGCAACTCACTAGTTCTGCTGGTGGCAGAGCACATAAAATAGTTTTTATGTTTTCCTGATTTAATCATGCTGTCCTCTTGTGGTCGCACCTGTGGTGATACCCCATGTTATAAGCGCAATGACCCACTCCAGGGTGTGCGGTTATTGGGGATTAATCAACACCCCGGGTGCTGTGAGGACACTCAGCCTGCATCCTCGTGCCTCACAATGAACCCAGGGTGTTGATTAATTCCCAGTAACTGCACACCTTGTCATGGGTTATTGCTTACATATAACTTGGACCTCAGGTACTTGAAAGACCTCCAGTCCATTTACACCCCTGTCCATGCTCTCAGCAACACCGAGGTGAGTCTACTCTCCATCTCATGGTCAAGGCTGAGCTGTCAGGGGATAGGGCTTTAAAGGTGGCTGCTCCTTTGTTATGGAACTCTTTGCACCCCATGTTTGCAATGTCCACTTGGCGGAGGCTTTAAAAATGTGTTAAAATCCTACCCGTTTGAAGTGGCCTATGGTAATCTTTTCTGATCATTTGTTGCTAATTAATTGTGATATTTATTATTATAATTCTAGCTGTATGGTTGTTGAAGTCTGTAAGGTGTTCTGAGCCTATGGAATAGGGCAACAGAAAAAAAATCGCATTGTCTTGCCTCTTTTAATAATAGGTTTTTGTTAGCCACTTCCTGTCAGTATAATAGCTCAGCATTCACAACCGCAAGTACCAGCACACACTGCTGCGAAAACGCAGGGCTGCTGTTGGAGAAAATCCTCCTATACACTGCCACATCAAGGGTTTTTTATTAAAGTAAGTGGGTCATTAAAAGAAAGAGCTACAGTATGTTGAGTAAATCTTCATTCTGTCAAAACTGACTGAACCTTGTTGAATAACTCTTGCCCTCTGCCTGAACTGACAGGGTCTTGTTGAGTAACTCTCCCCCTCTTTGTCTATCCAGGTACATTCAGGCAGCCACGTCCCCCAAGGATATTGTGATTCTCTTGGACATCAGTGGCAGTATGAAGGGCCTGAGGATGACCATCGCCAAACACACCATCAACACCATCCTGGACACCCTGGGAGAAAATGACTTTGTCAATGTCATTGCAGTGAGTGACAGCTTTGAGCATCTTACAGCCAAATAACTATTCCAAGCTGATCCCACTCTATATTGGGATAAACAGAGTAACATATAGGCTAATGTATGGTGAACCACATACAACAAAGCTGCAGTTCCTTCTAGGAGTTGTGACGGGGACTGAGACCTCGAGAACGAAGCTTGAGAGGTTTTTGATGTCATCACCATCCTTGAGATGGAAACACGAGCTGAGTTGATAAGGTTGACCATATATTATTTTTATAGTATATAGTACTCCATACTTAAACGTTGTCCTTACCACTGCAGTAATGTGTCACATGAACGCATGCTGTCCCATGCAGTTTGGGTTTTATGTGGCTGTTTTACTCTGCCGCTTGGGCTTGTCTCTGTGACGTAGCTACTGTGGTGCAACAAAGCTGTACCACAGTAGCTATGTCATTACCGTGATACAACAGGGTTTTTGAATATATGAATTTCCATACACAATCCCCAGAAGGGACTCTAGGTCCATAATGCCCCCCCGCCTTCATATGAAGGGATGAAATAAATATGCTGTACAAACAGGTGCCAATTTATAGGGATTCCCTACCCACTATCCAGGGTACCCTGTAATTCCCTTGGTAAGCAGAAATTTAGCCAGGCTTATTTTAAAGGCCTGAACTGTCTTCATGTCCACTGACTCCACTGGTAGACTGTTCCGTAGGTTCCCCACCATCTGGGAGAAAAAGTGCCTCCTAATGTTGCCCCTGAATTTACCAGCCCTGAACTTCACTGTGTGTCCCTGTGTCCTGCTGTAGCACAACAGATCCAATACAGTAGAAGCCGCTTAAAGAGGACACCTCCGTTGACACACTTTCGTCCCCTTTAAGCGGTCATCCCCTTTATCAGAAGTAGCCATTTTTACTCGCTGTCTGACTCAAGCACTCACACACACAGTAACAAATGAGCAACGAACAACAAACATCGCATTGTGTACAAATAACATACAAACAAACACTGTGTGGTAGTGATTACAGTTCTTTTTTGATAAATTGTATTTTGGTTTGGTTCAGTCTTTATTTAAGTAAGTAAAGCTTGAGTTAAAATCACTTATCATCTTCGACTGGGTTGGCGTTTTCGGTAGCAACATCCTCCCTCTGTTCACCTCCGAAAAAGTCCGTAATCCTGGTCTGCTTTCTGGTAGACACAATTTGTTGCAGAATTAAGCCCTCCAGCTCAAACACACTCTCCATGTGCAGCTGATGGCGAGTCTGCGTCCAGATGTTCGGCCTGCTCCCGCTTCCACACGATATTGTGCTGTGTTTTCCACCTAGATAGCCACCCATCTGTGGCTTCAAACCCCTCTTGGTCCATGTGTGAGGCTATTTCTTTAGCCTTTTCCTTTAAAATCGGTCCGGTCAGGCGAGCACCCTTAGTGACAGCATGGTTGAACCATGTAAGAAGCCAATCCTCCACCACTGTGTCTTTCCCCTCTCTTTTTCACTTGCGATTGGGGTTGCTGTTTAGACTCCACTCGGCAAGCAGTTTGTCCTGGTTCTGACTTATCCGTCCTACCTGGCTCTTTGAGATGGAGAAGTCCTTTGCTACTTTAGAAAGCAATGAATTTGGCATTTGCAAAGCCTCAATGACTTTTATTTTAGAACTCAGTGGGAGGTCGACTCTTTTAGATGCCATCATACAAACCAAACCAAACAAAACACACACAGGCCACAATCCTGGGAGAAGCTAATCACATGGTAATCACTAATGACTAACCACTTAAATACAGTCCTAAGCATTAATTGAGTAATTAACGAGGTGTGATTCTCAGCATTTGCAACAGATGCCACTTTAAATCGTCCCAATTAAACGACGGGACCGTCCCAATAAAGCAGAAATTAATGCCATAGAATAACATTAAATAAAAATCGGTGGCCATGGAATCATCCCCTTTAAGCGGTCGTCAACTTTAACCGTGTCCCCTTTAAGTGGCATCTACTATGCCTCCAATTGTTTGATCCTGACGATACCTTTGAGTATGGGAAAGACTGAAATCATGTCCCCTCTGACCCTCTCTGGGGTGAGCATGTTAAGGGCCTCCAACCTCTCCTCAAGAGCCACTGTAAAAGCCCCAACTATGGGGTCATCATGAGCCGCTCACTAATAAGTGACTCCATCTTCTGTAAATTTCCAAACAGCCACTCACTGTACCAATAAACAGTGACATTTCTACCTACATGCGGCATCCAGATGTTGCGTCTTTAGCAATGGTCTTGACAACTGGGGCATATCAATGTGCAGACACATAGTTTCACCCAAAAAACTCACAAACTTTACAATATATATAAAAAAATGTACAAACTCTAAAAATAAAACAATCCATCACACAAAATCCCAACCTATTTCATAAATGAAATATGCAATGGGGGGAATGTTTGAGGCATGAATTATCTATATTCATGCAGTTTGCCCTGGGACATCTCACGCATGGCTTACACCGCTCATGAGAGGATCCAAGGTCAAACAGCATTGATATAGTTATTGGTGTATCAAACAGTCTTCCATTGCATATCCCTTATTTATCTTTATTTAGAATACTTCTGTGGCCAAAATATATAATTTATCTGTAAGGCTGACTCTCGCCTGCATTGTATAAATATGGGATATAAGAACATAGAACATAAGCAGTCAACAAAAGGAGACCTCCAGGCCTATCTTGTTTGCCCAGTTTGTGTCGGGATCCTGTATTTTATCCCGTCGTCAGTGTTAGTGTCTCCTCTTCTTCCTCCCCCCTTCCATTTTCTTGTCCCCATCTCCTCCCGCTGTGTTTGTTCCAGGCTCTTTTGAAAGATCCCACTGTCCTGGATGCCACGACTGCCTCAGGTAGCAAGTTCCAAGGTGTCGCTACCCTTTCTGTGAAGAACTGTTTCCTTACATCCCTCCTAAATTTTCCTCCCACCAGCCTTAGGCTGTGTCCTCTGGTGGAGGTATTTTCTCTTACATTGAAGAGCCCTTCCCATGCTATCTTGTTTCTACCCCTTAGGTTCTTGAGGGCCTCTATCATATTCCCCCCCTCTGCCTCCTCTCCCCCAGTGAGTATATCTGCAGGGACTCCAGCCTCTCCTCCAGTGAGTACATCTGCAGGGACTCCAGCCTCTCCCCCAGTGAGTACATCTGTAGGGACTCCAGCCTGTCCTCCAGTGAGTACATCTGCAGGGACTCCAGCCTCTCCCCCAGTGAGTACATCTGCAGGGACTCCAGCCTCTCCCCCAGTGAGTACATCTGCAGGGACTCTAGCCTCTCCCCCAGTGAGTACATCTGCAGGGACTCCAGCCTCTCCCCCAGTGAGTACATCTGCATGGACTCCAGCCTCTCCCCCAGTGAGTACATCTGCAGGGACTCTAGCCTCTCTCCATATGTCTTGTCCTGCTGTCCCCAGATCATCTTAGTTGCCCTCCTCTGCACCCCCTCCAGAAGTTTGATGTTTTTCTTTAGGTATGGGTGCCAATACCTCACTCCATACTCTAAGTGAGGCCTCACCAGTGATCTATACAGTGACAGAATAACTTCACTGTATCTGCTACTGAATCCCCTCACGATGCATCCCAGCATCTTGTTGGCCTTTGTTACCACTTTCTTGCATTGTGTGGATGGTTTCATGTCACTAGTGATTGCTACTCCTAGGTCTTTCTCTTCCTCAGACTCAGTTACTTGTACTTTTCCTATATAGTACTCGGCTCTTGGGGTTTTGTCCCTACGTGCATCACCTTGCACTTCTTGGCATTGAAGCCCAGCTGCCAAATCCCTGACCACTTCTCCAGTCTAGCTAAGTCCTCCCTTAGTCCTTGAACGCCCTCCTGAGTGTCCACTCTCCCACAAATTTTGGTATCATCAGCGAAAAGGCACAGATTGCGTTGAATACCCTCCCTGATGTCATTTATGAACACATTAAACAACACTGGGCCCAAGACCGATCCCTGTGGTACCCCGCTAGTGACCCCCTTTGTACATGAGGCAACCCCCCCCACTACCACCCTCTGTGTCCTGCCCCCCAGCCAGTTCTCCACCCATCTGACCAAACTATCCCCCACCCCTAGTGCCTTCAGTGTTGTTATCAGCCTCCTGTATGGTACCGAGTTGAAGGCTTTGCTAAAGTCCAAGTATATGATGTCTATTGCTTGACCCTTGTCTACCGCCTTTGTGACATAGTCAAAGAATTCAATTAAATTTGTTTGACAAGATCTCCCAGCCACAAACCCATGCTGCTTATTGTCCTGCAGACCATTCTCCTCCAAGTATTTCACCAGTCCCTCTCTTAGTATAGACTCCATAAGTTTACATGCTATAGAGGTCAGGCTTGCTGGCCTGTAGTTGCCTGGGTCCACTCTGGGACTACTTTTGTGAAGTGGTACTACATTAGCAGTTCTCCATTCCATCGGCACTACCCCCGAGTTCAGGGAACTGTTGAACAGGACTGCCAAAGGACCCGCCAGCTCATTGGCCAATTCCCTGAGTATCCTGGGGTGTATCCCATCTGGCCCTGGGGATTTATACACTTTTAGCACTCTCAGCCCCTCTCTCACTCTGTCTATCCCAATAACCCCCATTGGATCTACCACTGTTCCCTCATTTCTGATCCCCACCTGTGGCATTGGCCCGTCCTTTTCTTTCGTAAAGACTGAGCAGAAGTCTTCATTTATAACCTCTGCTTTTGCTCTGTCCTCCGTCACCCATTCCAACCCTTGGCTGAGTCTGATGATGCCGTCCTTTTTGTCCCTTTTCTCTCTTATATAGTTAAAGAAGCCCCCCCCCCTTATTCCCTGTGCTGTGTGTAGTTCTTTCATTGCCTTAGCCTTCTGGACCTCCTTTTTGACCATTTTGGCCAGTCTGCAGTATTCCTCCTCGTCCTCATCTCTAGCAGTTTGCTTGTTCTTCCTATAAGCTATACCCTTTTCCCTTATTGATCTAGCTACTTCCATGCAGAACCAGTTGGGGCATCTTGCTTTTGCCTTCTTCCCCCTTGTCCTTATGCAACTGTTCATGGCCATTTGAATGGCTCTCTTGATATGTCCCCATAGTGTTTCTACCCCCATCCCCTTCACTAACACTCCTAGTTTTTCCCTCATCATTTCCCTCATCCTAGTAAAGTTGGCTGTCCTGAAGTCCAGCACCCTAGTCCTTGTTTGGATTTCCTCTTAGCCTATATCTATTCTGAAGCATACTGAACTACAGTCACTTACACCTAGGGGTTCCCTGATATCGATTTCCTGGACATGCTCCCCATTTGTAAGTACAAGGTCCAGGGTTCCTTCCCCCCGGTTGGTCCTGCCACCAGCTGTGTCATGAAACCATCCTGTATTGCATCAAGGATCACCTGACTTCTTGCGCAGTTCATGGCAGGAGTTACCCAGTCTATTTTGGGCAGGTTAAAGTCCCCTGTTACTATCGCCTCCCCCCTCCCTACTATGACTCTCAGTTGTTTTGCCAGCACCCTGTCCATTTTCTCTCCCTGGTTAGGTGGTCTATAAACCACCCCGAGCCTAATTTTCCTACCCCTGTTGGTTGCAGCTGTAGCCACAATGCCTCACTACCCTCCCTTTTCACCTTTTCTTCCCTCACACACACTATCCCCTCCCTGATGTACGCCACAACCCCCCCCTTTTCCTTTCTCCCTGTCCCATCTGTAAAGCTTGTACCCTAGGATTGGGAGGTCCCAGTCATGGTGTACTGTGGCCCAGGTTTCAGTAATGGTTGCAATGTCCACATTGCCATCACTCAAGAGGGCCTGTAATTCTTCCATTTTGTTCCCCGTTCTGTGTGCATTGAGGGACACCACGGTTCACCTTGTCCCTTCTGCCCCCACTTTTGATTGCTTTCCTGCCTTGACTCTGTCTGTGCCCCCCTTCCCCTCACCCCCCCTTGTTCGGCTGGCTAAAAATATCACATTTATTTTTATCTGCATGTTTTCACCTCTATGATTTCATGAGTGGCAGAGCCTGGTCAGGTAAATAGAGGTCAATCTCTGCAGATAACAAGCATTTTTCAGTGCCAAATGTTGGCTTGCTGGCATTGGCATCGATAGTGCAGGAGTTAGAGAGATGCATAATAGGAATGACAGTGAAGTATTGAACTGATGCCAACCCCACCCCCACCCTGCAGAGAGACTGACAGGTGTTGGGGTGTGCCTTTGGGTCATCAGCCATAAAGCTCATGCCATTTCACCTCACCCTACTCTGCAGACACTGACAAGTGTCGCGGTGTGCCTTGGGGTCTTCAGGCCTTACGCTCAACCCATTCCATAAGGAAATATGCTGAGATAGGTGCAATATAGGAGAATGGGGTGAACTTTGGGGCTGAAGACTCCAAGATACACCTCGACGCCTGCCACTGGCTGCAGGGTGGGGGTGGAATGGCACAAGCATTACAGCCGATGATCCCAAGTCACACCTCTGACACCTGTCAGTCTCTACAGGATGGGGCGTTAAAGTTGGAAACCCTAATGCCCCAGGGCGTTTGTTGGTATTTTCACTCCAAATTTTCAACATGGGCCTTTTGTGACCCTACCTCATGAACAGTGGCACTATCAGTTCGTTAGCCGAAAGGTGATTTTACACAGCGACTGCGCCATTTGGCACCACAGGTGTAAAAACACATTTCAGGATTGATATGAAAATTGGCAGCTGTACTGTTTATGAGGAGGTTTAAAAAAATGGCAATGTTGAAAATCTGGAGTGAAAATATGAAAAACTGGTGAAGTCACGAGTGTGCGTAGAAACTGCGCAACGCACGCCCATCACACAATTATTTTTGGGATTTTTTTAACCACATTTTCAACATAGGCATTTTGGGACCTCTCTCATGAACAGTGGTACTGTGATTTTGTTGATCTGTCCCGAGAGTTGATTTCCCACAGCGGCTGTGCCATTGTGCGCCACAGGTGCGAAAACACATTTTGGGCAGGGTATGAAAAATGGCAGCTATACGGTTCATAAGGAGGTGTAAAAAAATGGCAATGTTGAAAATCTGGAGTGAAAATATTAATAATTGTTGATGTTATAAGCATGCGTGGAAACTGCGCAATGCACGCTCATAACGCAGTCATTTTTTGGAATTTGTGCATTAAATTTGCAACATGGGCTTTTTGGAACCCCCACCTCATGAACAGTGGCACTGTTGTTTTGTTAATCAGTCCAAAAGGTGATTCCATGCAGTGACCGCAAAATCACCTTTCGGGACTGAGTAATGATGTAACCCACCCCCACCGGCCCCCCTTGTTCAACTAGCAGGGCTGCTCCTCTCACACATGGCGCCAATGGGAGGGATGGGGGTTGTCACTACAATTCTATTTACCAATACATCTACTTCGGAGCCTGCCATCCTCAGACAGGTAAAACAACTGTGGCAACTATCTGGCTCACACCTGGGGGGACCATTTACAATGGCCATCGACCTGGGTCCCTGGGAGAAAATATTTGCTCACAATTACGCTAGGTTTGTACTTCTGGCCAGGGGCACCCAAGTAAATACAGACACAGTGGAAGAAATTACAGTACTGTCCAAACCAGGTTAGGATTCTAGAGTGTGGCATTTATTCACATACACAGAGCATAATCACAAAGCGAAGATGGACTCCCACAGGGCTACTCCCACTGGTAATGCAGATTACTGAGGTACAGAGAACACACACAGCGAACACTCAGGTTCTGAAATGGAACAGCGAACACTCTCTGGTTCTGAATGGAGATTGCCACCCACGGCCAGAACTGGTACATTTCTTCTGACTAGGCACACACGGCCAGTACTAGGAGACTTTCCCATATTTCATGAGGAATTACTGGTGGCACCCTCGACCACCAAAGAGCACATACAGGCTCACAGAAAATCCAACCCACATCTGGGTAAACTGTTTTCTTCAGGCACTGGCCAAATACATTGAGAGAAAACAAAGGTGCCCAAACTGAACCCGGAGAGGTAAACTGGTCGCTTCAGATGGAGGGTCTCCCACCTTTTGCTTCCAAATTTATACTTGGCCATTCATCTGGTTAATAACACCCTCACAGAAAACTTGTAGATGCTATCTTGAAATGTCTTTCACATTTAACATACTACATTACACACCTCTGAGGTGTCATGAAGTTAAAAGTTCTGTAAATACTAAATACTAATTGCCAGCAGATTAGGCCTTACTGTCTATTGAGTCTGCTCGAACCTCAGATCCCTAGTTGGGTACTGAGGCTCCCCCTCATTGTGTTCCAGAAACCCCTATCATCCATCCCCATCCCCCTGGGCCAGGCAATCATCTGATACATCCACTTTCTGTGTCTGTCCCACCCTCTCCTGAAGCCATGCACTGTGGATCTCCGAATCAGCTCACCAGGCAGCGCGTTCCAAGGATCCACCACCCTCTCAGTGAAAAACCTCCTCCTCTTTCCCCCCTCACCCTTCCACCTTCCAACTTCAAACCATGCCCTCTGGTGATCCCTCCCTGCTTTAGTCTAAAGATCCCCTCCGTGTTTACTCTATTTATTCCCTTGAGGTACTTAAAGACCTCAATCATGTCCCCCCGTCTCTCCTCCAATGAAAACAGGCAGCGCTCAAGTCTGTCCCTCATATGTCAAATCCCCTAGTCCTCGTATCATCTTAGTTGTCCTCCTCTGTACCCTCTCCAGGAGCTGTATGTCTCTTTTCAAGTGTGGTCTCCAGTACTGTACACAGTATTCAAGGTGTGGTCTAACCAGTCCATTGTACAGTGGCAGAATCACTTCCCTGCTCCTAGAGGTGATTCCCCCTTACGATGCATCCCAACAACCTGTTTGCTTTGCTAGCCACTCTCCTGCACTGCTCAGAGTTATTCATACATGCATCCACCATGACTCCTATGTATTTTCCCCTGTTATGGCCTCCAGCGCCTCCCCTCCCAGGGTGTACCTGTGTTTAGGGTTTCCCCGCCCAAGATGTAACACCTTGCACTTGGTGATATTGAAATTTAATTTCCAGGTGTGAGCCCACCTTTCCAGGTTGCCCAGGTCCCCTTGCAGGGCCAACCTCCCCTCTTCCCCCTCAACTACTGCTCTCATCTTGGAGTCATCAGCGAAGAGACTCATTTCACATCATATATCCTCCCTGATGTCCGATATGTATGCATTAAACAGGATCGGACCCAGGACCGAGCCCTGTGGTACCCCACTACCGACCTCTCTAGGGTTTGAGAGCTCCCCATCGACCACTACTCTCTGAGTGCATCCAGCTAGCCAGTTTTCAATCCATCTGACCATCAAAGGGCCTACTCTCAACCCCATCAGTTTCTCCACCAGACCATTGTGGGGGTCAGAGTCAAACGCCTTGCTGAAGTCCAAGAATAATACATCCACAGGCTTTCCCCTGTCCAGTTCTGATGTTACCCATTTGTAGAACTCCACAAGATTGGTTTGACATGATCTACCTGGCACAAACCCATGTTGCCGACTGTCCAGACCTCTCACCTCCTCCAAGAACACCCCCAATCGTTCCTTTAGTATACTCTCTTTTAATTTTCCCACCACTGAGGTCAAACTGATGGGTCTGTAGTTACCTGGTACTTCCCTCGATCCCTCTTTATGGATTGGCACCACATGTGCCTCTTGCCAATCCCTAGGTACCCTCCCTGTCTCAAGTGATCTGTTGAAGAGCTCCGCCAGGGGTGCAGCCAGTATGTCCACTAATTCTCATAGTACTCTCAGATGAATACCATCTGGCCCAGGAGATTTATCTTTCTTTAGGGCCTTAAGGGCTAACCACACCCTTTTGGTGGAGATAGCATCATCTGTCCCCTCCACCTTACTGGTCTTTGTATCCTTATCCTTACGTGACACCCCTAGGGTACGTCTCCCTTCCTCTTGCTCCATTTCTGTTGCTCCCCTGATCCCACTCACTACCACTTCTATCCCCATCATGCCTTGCTTTGTAGATATCCTATCCCCCTCCCTAGTGAACACAGAGGCGAAGAACTCGTTTAAAACCTCTGCCTGGTCCCTCGTCTCTTCCACCCACCCTCCTACTGATCTCAATCTGCCGAGATGGTCCTTAGTTTTTCTCCGCTCCCCAATGTACCAGAAGAACCCCTTTTCCCCTCCCCGTATCCCCTGTGCCAGCCACTGCTCTTTACTGGACTTTGCCCCCGCACCATCCAGGTGACTTTTCTAGATGCAAGATGGTATGTTTCCTTTTCCCTATCCCCTCTTGTTAGCAATGTCTCTTCACTAGACCTCAACTTTAGCAGGCACTTTTAAATAAGACATAACTAAAAGTTCTGTACTTGGCAAGTCTTTCTCTGGACTCCATAGTAGGCAGACACTTTTAAACAGAAAACAGTCTAGGTGACAGAGTCCCTTTGTCAGAGAAAACTCACCACAAGGAATGCAGGTGCCCCAGGGCTTTTTCACACAAAAGTCTCAGGTACTCACAGAGCAGTTGAATCTCAGCCCAGCTTGGCACATTGAGGCATGGACCAGGGGTTGCCCTTGAATCTGAACCCCCCATCCCTCCTGGGATAGGGCACTCGAAAACCCACTTGGAACGGTTTCCACCACTTCACTCTCTGTCTTCTATGTTCTTCTTCTAGGGTGAGAGCAAACTACCCAAACCACAGTGGTAGCTCTCTGTCAGAGCTGAAAACTGAGGAGATGCCTAGACTGCAGCCTCCTCTTGGAACTCCACTCTACAGACTACTGAACTAACTCAACATTCTAAAGCTATCTTCCTAGCTAGCATTCCAATGTGGCTTGTGCTGTTGTGACAGTTCCATGATTACATCATCCTCCAGCTCAGCTGAGACTGAAACCAGAGAATGACAGTGTGAAATCCCTTTAACTGGCATTTCACTAGCTGCCTGTCCCTGCCTGCCACTGATTCTAATGGGATTCTAGTAACCCCTAGGAACAAGGGGGTGACAATGAGATGACAGTGCATGTGTTCATGAGGTGGGGTCCCAAGAACCCTATGTTGAAAATCTGGTACCAAAATTCCCCAAAATGGCTGAGATATCCACCTAAGTTGAAACCCCCCATCGCCTGCCATTATAAAGCTTACCACATTTTGTTTAGTTCCTGGTTGGCTTTTGAAGAGTCCAGACATGTTCCCACTCCACAGAAGATCGCAGTGCTGGCCCTCCAGAGGTAAGTATGGGATGAGGTGGTGTGGGGAAGTGGGGTGCACAGAGGGTGGGTATGGGTTGGGAGAAGGGGGGCGCAGCGGGATGATGAGGGGCCATTTTTTTTAAAGGTAAAACAAAAAGAAACCAGACTTCAGAGGATGGTTTTCTTTATGTACAGGTAAAAAAATGATTTGGGGCACACTGTGGTGGGCTTCCAGTGTGCCACGAGTTTGGGAGGCATGATGCCAATGGGGATTGGGCACCCCATCGGCAAAGAAAGTGTGTGTGTGTGTGTGTGTGTTTGTGTGGGGGATCATGATGCCAGTGGGGATTGGGCACTCCTGTCGGCAAACAAATTGAACTGGGGGGGGGGGGACATGCTGACACCGGGATTGGGCATCCCAGATGTCGGCTTTGTGGGGATTGTGTGGAGGGCGGCAGGAGCCGCCATATTTATTAGAATGTTTCACCAGGAAAGGCACATAACGGAACCTTGTCATCTGATGCTCCAGTGAGGAAACTGCACCTCATTGGAGTGGCAGATTTCTTTCAACTTCGTGGCTCTCTTTAAAACTGCTGTCATCGCTAGCATGCTCGCTAATTGGTGGCTAAGGGATGCACCCACTAAAGCGTTCCCTGCATTCGCAAACTCTGACACACCTCTGAATGTGCTACTACTGCAAAATGTTGCTTGCGCATGTGCAAGACAACATAAAAATAACGGTGATATTTTTAACCAGCCCATGGCATACATCATTTATACAATGACAGTGCCTCTCTGGCAAGACTGCTTCTTTTAATGACAATTTACCGGTTTCTGTTTGATTTTGCTGCTCTGTTTCTAATTGCAGCTGAGGCCATTGTGGTGTCCTCAGGCATTGTGCAAGCTTTTCTCCCATTGCTTAAGAGCTCTTTTCTGGCCAACTTAAAGTGGCAATAAATGCTGATGACTTGTCTAACATTAAAATATATTTTTTATTTCCACTTTAGGCCTGTCAGACATGAAAATAAGTGCATTTATTTGCAAAATGTTATTCTCACAGCCATTGTATACAAGTAGACATGCATTTCAAATGCTGTGATGCTCCCTGTCCTCTTTAATGTTATTATTATTAAACAAAAATGTTTTGATTTTGGTTTTCAGAATTAATGTTTTTTATGGTTTAAATTCTAATCATTTCATTGAGCATGAGGGTGTCTAGCCATTAACATGACACTTTAAAATATCTTGTAGTCAGTAAGAACATTACATTCCCAACCATAGTTTATTAATATACCGGTTGTTGCCTGGGGATGTGTTACTACAGTTTCAATATAATTTATATGGATGGTTTATTTGCTACTGAGGCTACGATCTACTGGGTTTCTGAACTTACTCTCCTGCTTTTCTTTCAGTACAATGACTATGTTCATTATATTGAACCATGTTTCAAAGAAATCTTGGTGCAGGCTGACAGGGACAACAGAGAGGTAAGTGTGAGAACCAGCACCATGTAGATCAAGAGATGCAGCAGCCTATCTATAGACAGACAGAGATTAGATAGATAGCTAGAGAGAGAGAGAGAGAGAGAGAGAGAGAGAGAGAGAGAGAGAGAGAGAAATTGCTAGATAGAGAGATTAATAGATAGATAGATAGATACTGTCAATAGATAGATATTGAAGCGATAGATACTGTCGCTAGACACTGTCGATAGATACTGTTAAACGCTTTCAATAGATACTGTTGATAGATACTGTAGCTAGACAGATACTGTCAGTAGATAAATAGATACACAGATGCTGTCAGTAGATGCTATATATAGATAGACAGATATTGTCGGCTAGCTAGATAGATAAAGTTGATTACATACTGTAGAGAGAGAGAGAGATAGACAGACAAATACACAAAACTGAGCTACAGTGGAAACACAAAATAAACATCTAAGACAATTGCATAAAGCAATGTGGGATATCAGCACTACAAACACCAAAGCACAATGTCCAAGAAAGATTCACAAACAAGATTTCCCACGTGGAGATGGCTACAATTAAATAATTTTGTTTAGTGAAAATGGATTGTGTCTCTTCTTCGTACATAAAGAGTGCATGATGTAGGTTGCTGCTGTGGGAAGGAGTGGATGATGTAGCTGATGGTAGGACTAATAGGAAGGTATAACTGGCTGTTGTGGGAAGGAGTTTTAGATGTAACTGGCTGTTGTGGAAAGGAGTTGTAGTTGTAACTGGCTGTTGTGGGTGTGGAGTGGAGGATGTAGCTGGGGTTTGGACAGCACAGATAATGGAGCTGGCTTGGGAAGGAGTTGCTGATGTGGCTGGCTGTTGTGGGAAGGACTGGGTGATATAGCTGGGTTTGAGAAGGCATGGATAATGTAGGTGACTGCAATAGGAAGGAGTGGATAATGTAGCTGGGCTTGGGAAGGCATGGATAATGTAGTTAACTGCTGTAGGAAGGAGTGGAAGATGTAGCTAGGTTTGGGAAGATATGGATAATGTAGTTAACTGCTGTAGGAAGGAGTGGAGGATGTAGCTGGGTTTGGGAAGGTATGGATAATGTAGTTAACTGCTGTAGGAAGGAGTGGAGGATGTGGCTAGGTTTGGGAAGGTATGGATAATGTAGTTAACTGCTGTATGAAGGAATGGATGATGCAGCTGGGTTTGGGAAGGCATGGATAATGTAGTTAACTGCTGTAGGAAGGAGTGGAGGATGCAGCTAGGTTTGGGAAGGCATGGATAATGTAGTTAACTGCTGTAGGAAGGAGTGGATGATGTAGCTGGGTTTGGGAAGGTATCGATAATGTAGTTAACTGCTTTAGGAAGAAGCAGTGGGTGATGTAGCTGGGTTTGAGAAGGTATGGATAATGTAGCGGGCTGTGAGAAGGAGTTTTTGATGTGCCTGGCTGTTGTGGGATAGAGTGGGTGATATATCTCGGTTTGGGGATACATGGATAATGTAGTTGACTGCTGTAGGAAGCAGTGGAGGATGTAGCTGGGTTTGGGGAGACATGGATGATGTAGTTGGCTCTTGTGAGAAAGAGTCAATAATGTAGTGGACTGCTGTAGGAAGGAGTGGATTAGCTGGGTTTGGAAAGGCATGAATGATGTATAGTAGCTGATTTGTGGGAAGGAGTCATTGATGTAACTGACTGCTATAGGAAGGTGTGAATAATGTAGCTGGGTTTGGGAAGGCATGGATGAAACAGCTGGCTGTTGGAAGGAGTCAGTGATATAGCTGGTTGTTGTAAGGAGGAGTGTGTGATATAGTTGACTGATTTGGGAAGGTGTGGATGATGTAGCTAACTGGCAAAAGGGATATATGATGTAACTGGCTGCTTTGGAAAGTTCAGCATAAAATGAGCTAGTTAAGCAAATAGTATTTACTTTTTCTTTTGGTAAAGATCTCAGTCCTGTAATTAGAGCTTATTTTTACAGCTACACTGGCCGTATTGATGTGTGCACTTCAATGACACCCCAGGTGGAGGTGTACACCTTACAGAGGTGTACCTAATTAGCATTTTCAACACACATCAGCTACACCTATAATTGAGGTGTGCATCTCACTGAGGTGTATCTAATTAGCACTTTGCAGATGCACATCAACTATGCTTGTGACTACACCTCAAGTGAGGTGCAACTAATTAGCATTTTACAAATGCACATCAGCTATACCTGTATTACATTGCACATGCACTGTTGTTGAGTCTCAAGTACAATTCTCAGATGGTGGTGCAGTTGAGGTGCATATCACAAGGTGTACCAAGGTGCATACCTCATTTAAACCTTAGCAGCACATCAAATACACCTGGGGAAGGGATATGCAGTTGAATGTTATGGGAAGGAGTGGAAAATGAAGCTGACTGTGCACAGAGTTAATGACGTAGCTAGCTGTGAGGAGAGGTGAGTGAAGTAGCTGATTATGGGAAGGAGAGGAATGTGTAGATGGCTCTTGTGGGAAGAAGTGGATTATGTAACTTTCTGTTGTGGAAAGGAGATGGAGATGTAGCTCACTTTTGTGGGAAGGACTTGAAAATGTGATTGACTATTATGTGAAAAAGTAGGAGATGTAGTTGTTAATTGTGAGAAGGAGTGAAAGATCCATCTGATTATTTTAAAAAGAAGTTTATGCAGCTTTATTTGAGAGTAGTGGAAGACATAGCTGGCTGTGTGAAGGAGTGGGTGATAAAAACACAAAAGAGCCACACAATGGAAACAGGTGCTCACAAAGTATAAGCAAGTAACTAGGAACAAGAGAACTTTGGCCACTCACCACTTCTATTGAAGAAAAGAAGCCACTCCTTAAAGATCAAATGCACACCTATTTCATAAAAAGCCTGAATTCGCTCGAATACATGTCCCTGTGTCATGATTAGTGTTTCCTCAAAATAGCATGCTGTTTGGTTTTGTGGTTTTCTTTATATCAACATCTGTTAATGTGCTCTGCAGTAACTGAAACAATGAAGATGTTTCTGTCCCTGTCAGTGAGCAATGACATCATACCTTTCCAGCCTGCTGCTTTCCCAATTAAATCCGTGATTGACTGAATAAGCTGTTGCAGTTCCTAGTTAGAGCAGTATGTAGAGCTAATTGTTTTCACTCAGAGTTTGTTACTAACCCATCTGGCTTGTGTTTAGAGAGATATGCTTAAGATCTATCTTTCTGTTCTCATAAAAAGTTGATAATTTGGAGTACAGTGCTCATTTTTAGAGGCATGAATGAATGTCTGAGAGAAATTACCTTGTCTGTATCACAGATGTCAGTTCTCTGCCATCAAAACTCTGCATTATTTCTGGTTATGTAACACAGGGTTGTTTAATGGATATAAAATAAATCTGCATTCCGTTAATTCAAAGAGGCAGTGTGTCTTTGATGTAGCCTCAATAAATAGGTTCACGTGAGAACAATTTTGTTTTTATGTCAGATTGACAAACATGTGTCTGCCACACTGCTATTTCAGAAACATGTTCTATATGAATTCATACAATTCAGTTCTTTGTGGGGTTCTGTGTGAAAATACATCATATATATGTATAACTAGAAATACTATATGGCATCCTGATGGCCCTGTCTTCTGCCTCTCAGTTGAGGCTGCTGCAGCCCACTTCCCTTTGTCCCCCACCCCCACAGTCAGGGCCAATGCACACTGTTGCCCCCTTTTTCTGTCTCCACATATAGGACTGTTGTGTTCTGCTAAGCCCTAAAGTCCCAGGGCCACTGCCTTCACAGTTTGGGCTGCTGCAACATGTTGCCCCAGGCCACCAAAGATGGGGCTTTTGCTGCACCCTGTTATCCACTTCCACTGCTCCAGATGGGCAGGGCTGCTGCACCACATGCACCCTGTCACATAGTCAGGGCTGCTGTACCCTGATTCCCCACTGTGTCCTGCACCCCAGTCAAGGCTTCTGCACCATGCTGTCCTCTGTCCCCTGACACAGCTGTGCCCTGCTTCACCACAGAGCCTCTTGCCACCACAGGTAAAGTTGTTGCACCATACTGCTCCCTGCCACTAGAGTCAGATCCTTTGGTACACTGCCCCAAACTACCCAATAGAAAATACAAGAAACACTTTCATCTTGTATTATAGGGTGGGGGAGAGGGTAGCAGGGTGCGGCAGCCTAAACTGTTTGTGCAGGAGGCAGCAGGGTCCAGCAGCCCTGACTGTGTGGAGAAGACAGTGGGCAGCAGGTTCCAGCAGCCTCATATGAGGGCAGAAAATGGGGCTTTTGGGGCAGGGGAAAGGGGAAGCAGAGAGCTGCTGCCTCAACTGTCAGGCAGTAGACAGGGGCATCAGGATGCCATATAGTATTTCTAGTTGTACACATACATAATGTATTTTCACACAGAAAACCTCAAAGAACTGAATTTTATGAGTTCATACAATACATGTTCCTGAAATAGCAGAGTGTAGCAGGCACAGGTTTGCCAATCTGACATGTAAACAACATTGTTCTCACATGAACATATTTATTGAGGCTACATCAAAGACACACTGCTTCTATGAATTAATGGAATGTAGATTTATTTTATATCCATTAAACAGCCCTGTGTTATATAGCCAGAAAAAAAATGCATAGTTTTGATGACAGAGAACTGACATCTGTGATACAGACAAGGTAATTTCTCACTGACATTCATTCATACATACCACTTCAGTTCAGCAATAAACCCCAAATGATCAACTGTTTATGAGAACAGAATGATTTTAAGCTAATCTCTCTAACACAAACCAGATGGGTTAGTAATAAACCTTGAGTGAAAACAATTAGCTCTGCAGACTGCTCTAACTAGGAACTACAACAGCTTATTCAGCCATTCAGGGTCTTAATTGGTGATGCAGCAGGCTAGACAGGTATAATGTCATTGCTCACTGACAGGGACAGACACATCTTCACTGTTTCTTCACTGTTTTCGGTTACTGCAGAGCACATTAATAGATACTCATTTAAAGAAAACCACAAAACCAAACAGCATGGTATTTTCAGGAAACACCAATCATGACACAGGGATGTGAATTCAAGGGAATTCAAGCTTTTTATGAAATTTGTGCATTTTACCTTTAAAGTGCAAAACTCAGAATATCTTTATTGGCAAATGGGTTCACCTGTTTACCAATAAAGATGCACTGAGGTTTGCACTTTAACAGGGAGTACCTTAACAAGGAGTGGCTTCTTTTCTTCAGTAGATGTGGCACATGTCCAACGTTTTTTATTTCTATGAGTAGATGATGTAGCTGACGTTGTCAAGGAGTTGATGTAGCTGGCTGTGAAAATGTGTGGATGATGTAGCTGGCAGTTCTGAAAAGGAGTGGATGCTGTAGCTGACTTTGTGAAGGAGTTGCTGTAGCTGGCTATGGAAAGGCGTGGATTATATAGTTGGCAGTTTTGTGGAGTGGATGATGTAGCTGACTTTGTGAAGGAGCTGATGTAGCTGGCTGTGGAAGGGCATGGATGATGTAGTTGGCAGTTTTGAGAAGGAGTAGATGGTGTACCTTATTTTGTAAAGGAGTTGATGTAGCTGGCTGTGGAATGGTGTGAATGATGTAGCTGGCAGTTCTGAGAGAGTGGATGGTGTAGCTGACTTTGTGAAGGAGTTGATGTTGCTAGTTGTGGAAAGGCATGGATGACTGATGTACTGTAGCAGGCTTTTTTTGAGGAGTGGATGATGTAGCTGACTTTGTGAAGTAGTTTATGTGGTTGACTGGGGAAAGGGCATAGATGATGTAGCTAGCAGTTTGAAGAAGGAGTGGATGATGTATGAGGAGAGGTTAAGGGCACTGAACATGTACTCCCTGGAAGACAGGAGAAAGGGGACATGATTGGGACCTTCAAGTACTTGAAAGGGATAAATAAAATTGATAAGGAGAGTCTCTTTAAGCTGAATGGCAACCATAACACGAGGGGGCACAGTCTTAAGCTGGAGGTTGGGAGGTTTAGGAGGGAGGTCAGGAAGTACTTCTTCACAGAGAGGGTGGTGGACACTTGGAATGCACTACCAGAAGAGGTAATCTCATTGAAGACAGTGGGCAGCTTTAAGAGAGGTTGGGATAGGCATAGAGGGAGGGTAAGGGTCATGGGTAGGGAGGATGGGAGGAGTGGGGAGGGAGGGCAGGGACATTAGCTCAAGCTATGGACCCTGCAGTACGAGCAGAATTGATAGACCAAATGGCCTTCTTCTGCTGGCTTCTTCATATGTTCATATGTAGCTGACTTTTTGGAGGAGTTGATGTAGCTAGCTGAGGAAAGGCATGGATGATGTAACTAGCAGTTGTTAGAAGGAGCAGATGATGATGGAGTTGATGTAGCTGGCTGTGGAAAGGCATGGATGATGGAGGTAGCAGTTTGGAGAAGGAGTGGATGATGTAGCTGATGTTGTGAAGGAGCTGCTGTAGCTGACTGTGGAAAGGTGCGGCTGATATAGTTGGCAGTTTTGCGGAGTGGATGATGTAGCTGACTTTGTGGAGGAGTTTATGTAGCTGGCTGCGGAAAGGCGTGGATGATGTAGCTGGCAGTTTTAAGGAGAAGTGGTGGTGTACCTGACTTTGTGAAGAAGTTGATGTAGCTAGCTGTGGAAAGGCATGGATGATGTAGCTGGCAGTTTTGAGAAGGCAATTCCACAAGACAGCTGCTACGAGACAACAGAGGGGCTGGTGCTGTGTGAAGGGTTGCTACCCCAGAAAAGTCCAAGTTCCATGCATGCAGCACTCCAGCAAAGGATCAAACTTTCTACAGATTGTCATAGCAAAATGCAGTTTACTAAAGACCTGGGTTCTCACCCAAACCCAGTGCATCGGCAGAAAGCCTTCGACAGGGGTGTGGATACACTGGTTACAGCATTTCATTAAGGAGCCACGTTTTAACAAACATCACCTGTGGTTAATTATTCCATTACACCAAATATCAAAAAACAAATGGCAGAGATTATGTATAAACAACATAAAATAGAAAAATATAATTTTATATAAACAAATAAATACTGCCACATAAGAAAGACCTTACTGAGTAATTTAAACATAAATAAGCAGTATCTTTACTAGGGTCTTAGTGACAGGCTATAATTGGGCACAATGGCATACATGGAGGAAAGAGCAAAGCAGAGTAGTGATCACCCTATTAACATGAGGCCAAGGCTTTCTAAGTAAAATTGGGGATCTACAGGAACAGTTGCCAAGAATTTAGTTTGGACGTAGGTGAGGGCAGCATCAGTGTTGATGGACACTAAGATGGGAGACCAGTCAGTGTGGGTTAGGTAATACCACACCCCAGGGTATCACTGACTGACCAGCCACACCAGCATATTACTGACTGACTACACCATACCAGTTTACCACCATCTGACCCCACCATCCCAGAAATTAATTGAGTGACCATGTGTCACCATGATATCACTGACTGACCACACAAATGCATGGCGTATCCCTGACTGACTGCACAACCCCAGGGTATATCACTGATAGACCACAGCAGCCCAATATATCACTGACTGACCACGCCATACCAGTTTACTACTAACTGACACCACCATCCCAGGGATTCATTGAGTGACTGTGCGTCACTATGGTATGGCTGACTGTCCACACAAAGGCACAGCATATCACTGACTGATGACACCACCCAAGGGCATCACTGACTGACCACACCACCCGTTGGTATCACTGACTGACCGAACCACCAACAGCATATCACTGAATGACCACACCAACCCAAGTTATCAGTGACTGACTGCACAGTTCCAGGATATTCCTGACTGACCACAACATTCAAAGGCATCACTGATTGGCCACAACACCCCTGCATTTAACTAACTCATACAATCCCATTGTATCAATGATTGACCACACCATTCCATAGTATTTCTGATTGAACACACCACATCAGCATATTAATTTTTTAATTTTTTAATTTTTTTTTTTATTTGTTAGTCTTTGGTAACCGGGTAAGGCCCACTAGGCACAAGTGCCTGTTTTCAGGGGCGACTTGGGAGCACTGGATGGTTAAGTGACTTGCTCAGAGTCACACAGTATGCAAGTGGAGGTTGTGAGAATCAAACTCGGGTCTACTCTGCTGGATGTACCAAGCTCATTCACATCTCCTTCCTCTAACTTTAATGACTGACCACACCATCCCACAGTATCACTGACTGATCACATCATCTCAGTGTATACCTCACTGACCATACCATCTCTGGGTATCACTGAGTGACCACACCACACCAGGGTATCACTAACTGACCACACCATAACAGGGTATCACTGACTGGCCACACCACCCCAATGTATGCCTGACTGACTATACCATTCCCAGGTATCACTGAATGACCACACCACTACAGGGTAGCATGGACTGACCACACCACAGTAGAGTATCACTGATTGATCATACCAGCCCAGGTTATTGCTGATGAACCACAACACCCCAGGGTTTCACAGACTGACCGTAGCACCTCAGCACATCACTAACTGACCACAGCACCCCAGGGTATCACTGACTGATCCCACCACCCCTGGTATCACTGACTGATACACACCACCTCAGCATATCACAGACTGACCACACCACCTCAATATATTATTGACCACACCATCCCAGCATATCCCTGACTTACTACATCATCCCAGGGTATCACTGATTGACCACACCAGGGAGTCATTGACTGGACATACAATCCCAGGGTATAACTGATGGATCACACTACCCCATGGTGTTACAGACTGACAACACCACCCCTGCACATCACTAACTAACCACACCATTCCAGTGTGTTACTGACTAACCCCACTACCCCAGCATATCACTAACTGACCACACCACCAGCACATCAGAAAATGACAACCTCATCCAAATATCTGACTGACCACACAACCCCAGACTATCACTGACTGATCACACCAGCCCAGGATAAACCTGACTAACCATACCACCCTAAGGTAACACTGACCAGTCACAACATCCCAGAGTATAACTGTCTGACCACAGCATACCAGGGTATCACTGACTGATCACAACACCCCACTCTATCACTGACTGATCACACCAGCCCAGGATAAACCTGACTGACCATACTACCTCAGAGTATTACTGACTAACCATACCACCCTAAGGTAACACTGACCAATCACAAGATCCCAGAGTATAACTGTCTGACGACACCATACCAGGGTATCACTGACTGATCACAACACCCCAGGGTATCACTGACTGACCACACTACCATGGGGTATTACTGAGACTGACCACATTACCCCAGAGTATCACTGACTGGCTACAAAACACCAGGGTATCACTGACTGCCCGCAATACCTCACAGGATAACTGACTGCCTGCACCAACCCACGGTATCACTGACTGCCTGCACCACCTCACCATGTTACTGACTGCCCTCACCACCCCAAAGTGTCACTGAGACTGACCACGCCACCCAAGGGTCTCTCTGACAGTCCACACCACCCCAGGGTATCAATGACTGCCTGCACCACCCCGGGGTATACTATGTAACTGCTAGCACTATCCTAGTGTATCTATGAGTGATCTAAAGTTCTGCCTGAACCACACCAGGGTATACTTACCTGCTAGTGCTATCCTGAAGTATCCATGGGTGAAGTTCTGCCTGCACCACCCCAGGCTATACTTAACTGCTAGCACTATCCTAGAGTATCCATGAGTGACGTTCTGCCTGCATCAGCCAGGGTATATTTAATTGCTAGCACTATCCTAGAGTATCCATGAGTGAAGTTCTGCCTGCACCAGCCAGGCAATATTTAACTGCTAGCGCTATCCTAGAGTATCCATGAGTGATCTGAAATTCTGCTTGCACCACCCCAGGGTATAGTAAAGTGATTTTGCAACATTTTCTTGGGGACTTTTGAGCTTACCTAAAGTCTTTCGAGCCATAAAAGAACTTTTTTTATTAGTCCTATTAGGAAGGGAAAGGATCATACAAAGTCCTGTTAGGAAGGGAATGGATTGTAAATTGGGCCGAGACCGATAACCAGCCAATCCCTTCTACTTCCCAGTCTGCCAGCCATGCCCCCAAGCTCAGACAGTTTGTGACATTTAACCAGGGAGAGTACAGGGATGCACCCCATTGAAATCTATGGGGCTCGTTTTCAAAACATTTTTGTAAATGATAAAGCAATTCCTGGTATATATGAGAGCCAAGGCTCAACTAATAGAGGGTCACTGGTTAAGTGACACAAAACATCTGAACGTAGGTGCATGGTCAGTGGACTGGGAAGAGGAAGGAATTGGACGAGCAGTGCTGGGCTCGGCCCGATTTATGATCCCTTCCCTTCATAACTGATCTAATATAAACATTTCTTTTATGGCTCACAGGACTTTCACTGCAGTGAGATAACGGACTATAAAGCCCAACCCCACGTCTTTGAAATTTACTTTAACTACTCGCACTATCCTAGAGTATCCAGGGGTGAGTGAAGTTCTGACATTTTCTCTCACTGTTTCCCTTCCAGCACTTCAAGCAGTTTGTCGATGAGCTTCATGCCAAAGGAGTGGGTACTGTCAGCAAGGCTCTAACTGAGGCCTTCCGGATCCTGAACAAGGTAACCTTAGTGTAGTATCTTTGGACTGTCATGGTTATTTTGTTTCTGCCTTCTTGCAGCCTGTCACCCTAACAGGAAAGAAAGTGGAGTGACTAGCTGGGGTCTTCTGCATAGCTGTGTCTGTCCTTTCTTTATCAACAACTTACCTGTACATTTGTTAATGTCAGTCAACCTGGTAATTCCATATCAGAATGTATGACTAGGACTCTAAGCTGTTGTAATGAACTGCTTCTTTTGGAGGTATAAATGAAGGTTTTGCCACAATCAGATCGTGTACAAAGTAGATACAATTGTAAAAGGTGATCTGTAAATCACGTTTTTGTGCATATGATGCATATATGGGCTGTATAAATTTTAGAATCTCTCAAAAAAAAGTCAGGTGCAATAACTTACCTCTACGAGGAGCAGAAACACTGGCGCAACATTGAGTCCCGCCCAAAAAACACACACAGACCACAGCTGTCAGTGGCAATGCCATATCAATAGACAGCCACAGTAACAGTATAGCGAGATGTGGGGCTGGAAAAACAGCAGGCTTCCCCACAGCCCCCTGAGGAAGAGTATTAACATGAAGCACTGGGACTCGTGCATAGTTGGTTCCAACCTTTGTATACATTTGGTGTAATAAAGCACTTTATATGTAACACCGTTCATAGCACTCTGGAAGTCCTCATCATTGGGAATATTCCACTCATCCTATAGGCTGAATGCCTGTTCCAATAAAACCTTCTCCTTTGCGAAAGGCTCCTCCCCAGTTGCAGCCCAGCCTCCCCAGTTCTTTCCTTGCAGCTGAATAGACTGGCCACTCCCAGGATTTCTCCCTTACCTATCTGCAGTATGCAGTAAGTGTGAGCATTTAATTCTCTGTTTTTTATTTCCTTCTCTCCCTTTGTTTTCTAGACCTGGGTTAGCAGATTGGCAGCGTCGATTTGCTATGAGCGTCTCTCTATTTTACTCCATTTGTAGCAGTTTAGGTGCATCTGCTTTCAGCCTGTCCTGTTCTTCAGTCACTTATGGATTAAAGAAGAAATGAGGCCACTTTACACACTACTCAGAGTAGAGAAGGTCCCAGCTTTGGGGACTGGACCCTCTAAGAGCATCCTTCCCTTGCTTCCCTATCCCTGTGGTCCAATGCCCCATTTGTCTTCTCCTTGGAAGCTGCTGGAGTGCTCATCTTTGTGTTGTGCATTTCCCTGCAGCCAGTGACTGATCCTTATCAACAAGCAGTGAAAGGCCCCAGAGAACTGAGACAGGTGGGGCTGGGGTCACAGCAGGCTATCTGACAAACTGTACCTGATATTGTCTTAGTCTTACCAGCATAGAACATCTCTTGTAAAATTCAGGAAGGGAGTATTTTCAGGCTTCCCCACAGCCTTATTTTTTTTTTTTTTTTTTTTTTAGTTTTTGTTGACCGGGTAAGTGCACTAGACAAATTCTGCCTATTTTCATGCACAACCCGGGGGAAGGGGATACAGATGAATGCCAACTGACTTTGAACCAGATTAAGCTGTTGGTGGTATTTTTTAGTGAATGGGGGGAAATTTGGCCAGTGCATGGGGGAAATTCCCCTACTCTTTTCGAGAAGTGCCATGGGATCTTTAACATCCACCTGAACTACCACCAGAACAGGCAGATGGGACCTCGGTTTAACATCTCTCTCATCTGAAAGACGGTACCTCAGGAGTGCAGCACCCCCCTCATGCTGCACTGCAGTGTCAGTATTGGGATATTAACCCAAGTGCCTGGTGTGGGGCTAGAACCCACAGCCTCCTGATCTCCTGGCCTCAGAGGCAAGTGTGCTCCCTGCTGAGCCACTGACACTGACTGCCTTAGACAAATAGAACAGGCTCCTGTAAGCCATCTCTCACCCATCATCAGGCGATCAAGAGCTTTTGTTACAGACTTTATTATTAGTATCAATATTATCATGAGGCCTTTGAGGGGAGGGTCCCCACCTTACACAGCCACCTGGCTACCAGAGATGCGAATGGTGGCTCCTGGATTCTTTCTTTACTATTTAGTAGCCAAAGAGCATAAAATGTGTGGTGTTCCATCGAGGATAATTGGTAGTGGCCTAGCTGACAATCTAATAAATTTCCCTGGGATGCTGGACCTGCCCACCCCCTACCCACAGTAGCCATGGTCCCCACTAACCCCATGTCACAGAAAGCAATGATACTCCCCTGTCAGTGGCATGCACATCAGAGTAGCAATCAACAGCAGTAGCAGCTTTGAACAGGCAAACAGTTTTAGTGACCCAGCGACCTCTGCAACAGAGTTAAATTAGCATACAACTCTTACGGTACTGAGCTCTGGTTAGTCGCCCAACATAGGGAGGGCCCAAAGTACCCTTCTGGATCTAAGCTACTCTTTAGTTAGGATACAAGAAGGCACAGTACAAAATTCAGTACCTCAGCTGCCATTAACAAGACTCAGCAAGGCACTGCTCTTCTTTCCTACTATTAAAATACGCAGTTAACCACTGCGCGATATCCATTCTCCTGTACTGGAGACCTCCAGGGCTTCATGTGGGCCAGGTCTCGCTGGGTCTCAGACCAGGCAAAACATTTTTAAGGGATTTGAGGGGATCGCACAGGGTCTCAAAGTAGGGACCTTACTCCATATTTGTTTCCTCTTACCATGACTTCAGGAGAGCAGTATGACCCTTAGTTCCTTTGTCACCTTAACTTCCTACAGTATCTTCAGGTTTTGTGCCAGCGGTCTGACTTATTACTGAAACACTGGATAATAATGAAAAGGCAAATTCCACACTATGAAGGAAAAAAGGACTTCCATAGTAGCAGTCCATGCATCTTTTTATACTTATGACCTTTAGAGATGCAGCAGTTTTTTCTGCATTCTTTATGCACTGGAGGCCACTACTCTTATCACCTGGTGCAAGGACGTCCCTATATTCAGTTAGGAACTCCCTGTACGACAGTGTCTGGGTGCCAGTGTTGGAGTGTTGCAGGGCTGTAGATGTTGTGGTAGGCTGGCCAATGCTGGTGCACTTATAAACAGCTATAGATCAACCAGCTCCTTAATAATTCTCCTCAAAGCCATGAAAGTTGCTAAAATGGTGCTGAAAGCTCTGAAAGTGAGAGATTTATAATCCGGCCTGACACGCAACTTGCAAAACAGATGCTGTAATCCGACACAGTTTCTGACTATTGTAACACTCTCTACCTAGGGCTTCCGGGGTAGAGAGCCGCTGCCTGCAGCTGGGCTTTTGACTGGCTCATCTAGAGCCGGTCATATTATGCCTGTGCTCCATGGACTGCACTGGCTTCTGGTGCAGTGGAGAATCACCTTCAAGGTTGCATTGCTGACCTATAAGGCCCTACATGAACAGGGACCACACTATCTGCAAGACCTCCTATGCCCCATCAC
Source organism: Neoceratodus forsteri (assembly GCA_016271365.2). Classification (NCBI taxonomy): domain Eukaryota; kingdom Metazoa; phylum Chordata; order Ceratodontiformes; family Ceratodontidae; genus Neoceratodus; species Neoceratodus forsteri. The sequence goes on along the minus strand of CM028131.1, from coordinate 1,625,880,376 downwards.
CCCCTCTGACCACTCCGTTCCACCAATGAGGGATTGCTAGAGGTTCCCAGGGTACATTTGAAGACTTCTGGTGCCAGAGCTTTTGAGTTTGCAGCCCGACCCTGTGGAACTCTCTACCTCATCGGGTGAGAGAGTGCCTGTCCACCGAGTTCTTTAAAGCTTCATTAAAAACCTACCTATTTGAGTTAGCCTATCCTGACCTTTTCTGACATTTATTATAGTTTTTATGGAATAGTTTGTTTTAGAATTTTAATCATGTACAGGTGCTTTGGTTTTGAAAAGTGCCTTATACAAATAAAGTTTGACTTTGACTTTGAAAGGGGCTACCCTTACTAAATGCATCACAATGGCAACACAGTGGCACCATAATGGCAACACAGTGGTGGGTTACAAAATGTGCAATGGTGATATCCAGTGGTGCCCTGATATTACAGTGGTGTTTTTTCTTTTTATTTTGGCAGCTGGGGACCACAAAGCTTCCACTTCTATCCCACCCAGTCTCACCCTCCCACGGGAACCTCCATGGCCACTGAGCACCCTGGCTTGCCCCCACAAGGTGGGGCTGCTGAGACAGCTCCCCCATGGAAACTCATCATCACCACCACCACCAGCAGAGTTCCCTGGGCTTGCCACCCCAGGTGAGGCCACGGGAGTGAGCCGACCGCGGAACACTCATCTTGTCCAGGACTGGGAGGTGTGGCAGGAGATAGCAGGAACAGGGGTGGGATCCCCAGCCATTTTTGGATGCTGCTGCTCAGGGGTGGGACATGCAATGACATACTGCATCTGCCCGGCCCCCCCATGATCGATGGTGCCAGCAGCGGAGAAGCCCCCAGCCTCTGCCAGCAGTCCATAGAGCACTGGTCACATCCCCCCTTTGGAGAAGGAGAGCTGTCCCCAGGACTCTCAATCTTCCTCCCTTGGCCAGCCCTCCGACTCCCGAGTCCATCCCCAAACCTGGGATTTCAGTGCTGCAAGCGGATGCCTTGCCACTGAGCTGGTGGGCCAGCCCCCACAGTGGTGGTTTACATTTCGATTATTCTTGATGCAGTGGTAGGACAGTGGCACAATAGTATCACAATGGAACTGGAGCAGATCCACTGTGATACCATAAAACGCTGGTAGTACAGTGATAATTACACTGGTATTCAAAAGAAGTTATTGTAAAGGTAGGCCCACTCATACTCATGATTGGGTAACAGAATTTCTACTGCTATAAAACATAATTTAAACTAGCTCCCAGGGGTGGGAGGTGTATGTAGTTTAGCTAAAACACAAATATGGTAACAGATCATGTGAGGAACAAACTGGAATGTGCAAAATCTAGAAAAAATATAAAAACTTTAAATATTTGAACTCTGAATGCTAGGAGTTTAAACAATAAAATGGGTCTATTAGAAGCAGCACTGAGTGATCAAGTGTACAACCTAGTTTCTGTCACCGATACATAGTGGAAGGACTCTGAGGACTGGGGACACAATCTACAGTACATGGTTTCACCCTATATCAAACAAATAGAAAAGAGAAGAGAATGGGGTGGGATAAGAGAAGAGAAGGGGAGGTGGCAATTTATGTGAATTAAACTTTAAACAGTAGACAACTAACTGATAGATAGGGGGAGTTGGAAGATACCCAAATAGAAAACGTTTCAATCGAAATTAATGCTAAATGTAAACAAGTTATAATCAAAACATGCTATCGGCCGCCAGGAAGCAGCCGCATTACAGAATATTAAAAATAATAGTATGACAAAAAATGCTATCATATAGAGTGATTTTAATATAAATGGTATAGACTAGGGCTGTGCGAATATCTTTTTTCGAATATTCAGCCTAATAGTCGGTATTCGGGGCCAGAATATTCGGTATTTGTGGCCAGGAGGGAGATTGATTAAAAAAAAAAAATACCCCCCCTTCCTGGCCAACAGTAGAACAAAAAAATGTAATCCCTGGTGTCTGGTGGTCCCAACCCCCCTGCCGATCGCCAGCCCAAACTGAAGAATCACCCCCCCCCGTCGAGATTGCCATCAATTTCCCGATCCCCATTGTTTAAAAATAAACAAAAATGTCCTGTCTCCTGGTGTCCAGTGGATCCCCTACCCTCCCACCCTGCTAACAAATATAATCCCTGGTGTCTAGTGGTCCCACCCTCAGGCTGATCACAGCCCAAACTAAAGAATCACCCCCTCCACGAGATTGCCATCAATTTCCTGGTCCCCATGGTCTAAAATAAAAAAAGAAAATGTCCTGTCTTCCTGGTGTCCAATGGACCCCCCACCCTGCCAACAAATATAATCCCGGTGTCTAGTGGTCCCACCTCTGGCTGATCACCGGCCCAAACTGAAAAAATCACCCCGCTGAGATTGCCATCAATTTCCGGTCCCGTTGTCTAAAAATAAAAACAATGTCCTGTCTCCCTGGTGTCTAGTGGACCCCCACCTTCCCACCCTGCCATCAGGTAAGTTTCCATGCACACACACCTGCTCCCCCAGTACCCCGAGCAGGCCACTGCACAGTAACGCGCCTCATTCATTGAAGTGCTCAGCCAGGCTGCCGGCCGTGGAGGTGAGTGGAGAGCTGTGCGGTGGCCCACCCAGGGTACTGGGGTGGGTTGTGCACTGAAACTTGTCTGATGGCAGGTGGGAGGGGGGGGTCCACTGACACCAGGAGACAGGACTTTTTTTATTTTTAGACAACGGGACTGGAAATTGATGACAATCTTGGTGGGGGATTCTGAAGTTTGGTCCGGTGATCAGCCGGGGTGGGTGGGACCACTAGACACCAGGGATTATATTTGTTGGCAGGGTGTGGCAGGGGGGTCCATTGGACACCAGGGAGAGAGAACTTTTTATTTGTAGACAATGGGGACTGGAAATTGATGGCAATCTCGACGGGTGTGTGTGATTCTTCAGTTTGGGCAGTGATCCGCTGTGGGGGGCGACCACTAGACACCAGGGATTATAGTTGTTGTTCTACTGTTGGCCAGGGGGGCCAAAAATACTTTATTTTTTCATTTTAGGCAATCCCTGGCTGAATACCGAATACCGCTCGAATAGTGGGCTATTTGGTATTCGGGTCCGAATATTCGGATAGCCCGTTATTTGTGGTATTCGGAAAATGATATTCAGGGGATGCACAGCCCTGGTATAGACTAGGTAAACAAAACATCTCCAAGTAGCCAAGGACTCAGCCTTATTGACAAAATTAATCAATGTGACCTAGATCAATGAGGGAAGAAAGCCTGCTGGACCTGGTACTAACTAATATCAAGGATCAAGCAGCATATTGTGCGGTAATAGAACCTTTGGGAAGTAGTGATCATAGCATGATCAAAATAACTCTAAAGAATAGACACAGGACCACACTACGGAATATATAATCATACAAGAGCAAATTTCAGGGCTATGGAAAAGGAGTTAAGCGAATGGAACTGGGAAGGATTATTTAAAGAAAAGTCTCTAAATGGATTTGTATTAACTATTAAGTCTGCAAGAGAAATGAGTACCAAATAAAAAAAGTAAAAACATTACCAGTAGGAATATCAGACCTAAATGGATGAAAAATGACATCAAAAGAAAAATGAATAAACAAAAGAGGTCTTACAGAAATTGGACAGGTTCACAGTGAGGCTGAGACTAGACCCGTGATGTTGTACTGATTAACATCACGGGTCCAGCCCAAGACTGACCAATCGGAGTCCAGGATTTTTTCTTGCCATTGTATAATGGATAATACTCAACATGGCTTTAGAAAGGGGCGCTCTTGTGTAACCAGTCTCATTTCTTTTTATGACCCTAACAGTGATCTATTAGATTGAAATATACCGAGCAATGTAATTTTTATGGACCTTAGCAAAGCCTTTGATAAGGTACCACATGATAAACAAATACAAAACCGACAGATTGACCAGAGAGTGGCAAAGTGGGTTGGTGAATGGCTCTTGGACAGGAAGCAATGGGTAAAAGTAAGAGGAGAGATATCCAGTAATGTAAGAGTGACTACTGGAGTGCCACAGGGCTCAGTTTTGGGCCCAGTTCTGTTTACAGTGTATATCAGGGATATGCATAGTGGACTTAAGGGAATTGTATACAGATTTGCAGATGACACCAAAATAGGTGGTCCAGCACTGACTAGAGAAGACACAAATAACATTCAAACATGTCTAGACACCCTAGACCAGTGGGCAAAGACTTGGGATATGCAGTTTAAACCAGAAAAATGTGTAGTACTCCATGTAGGAAACAACAACATCTGTGCCAAATATGATTTATGAGGTGTGGAATTAAAGCAACCTCAGAAGAAGGAGATTTGAGAGTTTTTATACAATCGAACATGTCTTTCAAATCCAATAACTCAAAGGCAGTAACAGAAGCATCTAGAATATTAAGCTGTATTAAAAAAAATAAAATCATCAGTCGGAACAAAGTTGTAATTATACTCTTTAAGGGACCTCATTGGATATGAGCTATGCTCAACTGAGTTATCCCTATTCATAATCTATGAATTAAAAGTTGTACTACTTACACTACTACTACTTTATAGATCATTGGCTAGGTCTTACCTGAATTACTGCTCCCCGTTTTGATCACCTTACCAAAAGGGGGAAATTTGTCAAAAAGAAAGGGTGCAGAAGAGAGTTACCAAACTTATACATGGTCTGGAAGATAAAGAATATAAAACTAGGCTAGTTTCTGTAGGTTTACTCAGTCTCGAAAGAAGAAGGATAAGAGGCAATCTTATTTTAATGTTTAATCTTAGCAAAAATGAATATCTATTAGCTGAAATGGGATTTGACATTAAAGAAATGACTCATAATACATGAAATCACAATAAGCAGTTCAGAGGCAGACCATTTAGGACAAACAAAAGACGTGCATACTTTAAGGAGAGGGTGATAAAATATTGGAATTGATTGTCTCAGGATGTTATTGATGCACCAAATACAGAGTGGTTTGAAAAAAGGTTAGACGAACATATGAACACCTGGGAGGGTTTATGGATTACCACTGTATGTGGTGGTGGGGGTGGGGGGTAGGCTAGAAGTGCCTATGGTGCACATCTACCCTAATCATACCCAAGTACCTAAGTTACTGGTGGGAGGCCCCATGAGGAGTTGCAGGCCTCAGTGACTTAGGCCCTGCCAGTTGTATCTCTGGGAGTCACAGTACTTCATAGCCAGACACCAACTCTATAATTCAGAGCCATTTGCTCCTGTCTCTTCTCTCTCTCTGTCTCTCTCTCTCTCTCTCTCTTTTCCTTTCTTTCTTTCTTTCTCTCATTGGTGGTTGATTTGGCCAGTGGACAGGGTCCATTACTCCTTCACAAATCTGTGCACTGAACTTCATTTGTCATCTCTTGTGCAGGCCGGCACACAAATACTGTTCAAACTCCTTCTGCAATCTAGACGTGAGTTCCAAAGATTCTGCAGATGCACAAATAGTCTGCTTGCTTCAGGATCTGTCGCAGATCTAACTCTTCATCACTAGTCTGGCTTATATCACAGCACAACAACACAGTACCAATTGGCTCAATCACTTGTCACTCACAGTTCCTACTAGGTTTGGCAAGGTGCCAGTACACGGTTCCACCTTTTCCCAGCAACCCTGCAGCAAACTTAGACTGAGAACTCTGTTGATTGGCCATGCCAGAGGTCAGCAGGTCACAAGATAGCAGCCTCCATGGTGTCCATCATTTCAACTGATCTCGCCAGCCGCTGATCTCCTGCTTCACACCAAGAGTCCTAGAGATCATCATGACTCCTCAAAGTTTTCTGCTCTGGAATAGGGGTTACATTACAGTTATTGTTATAATTCTGTTTACCTTGCTTTAACCCAGGATCCCACCATCCATAAATCTCTTGTCTTTAACACTACTGCCGCCTCCTTCAGGTGTGTCCAGGTACCTCCCACAGGCCACACACAAACACACACACACACACACAGACACACACACACACTGGGATGTGGCGAATCAAATACTCATGACCAAGGCTGAAGACTGGGATAGGAAGGGGCAGAGACTTTCATGTGGATCCAGTGCAGCCAACAGATGACTTTGGAGAATTCAGTAGTAGCATCAATCTGGGCCACTCTTCCCTAACATTTCTTCCTCCTCTGTGAGTGTGGGAGGGAGAGAGAGAGGGAGAGAAGGTGGGAGGGCGGGAGCAGGAGAGAGGAGAGAGGAGAGAGGAGAGAGAAGATAGAGAGAGAGGTACAACACTATAGCCTCTGTCAAGCTGCCCAGATTACTGCCAGTGCCAACCAACTCTCAGTTGCTCTAAGTCCCTGGGCCATAGGGTGGAGAGGGGGAAGCGAATGTGTTTCTTTTCTCTCTACTCAGCAGATCTGGAATTGGGGCATAGTTTTTGGTTACCAACTTGGTGTGTGGCTCCGCTGACGCTGGAGAATTGGCCAGCCTCCTGATCTATCTCTTTGGTTTCATCATCGTCATTGTGACAGAAAACAATATTTATTCATCTGAATCTGAAATAAATATATTTAGCATAGACAGAAAGAGGGGTAAGTGTTTAAAAACATGGACTGTGCCGGTTCCATGATGCCAGGTGATGGGGCATCGCTCTGGCACGCTGATGATCTGGGTTCATGCCCCGAGCCCGAATACCAGGAGTGGAGGCTGGCAGGGAGGGAGTTGAAAGCATCCTTTAGATGCTTCCCTCCCGGAGAAAGGGTCATAGCAAGTTACTGTCATTGCAGCTCCTGGTGTTGGATCATGGAGGCATTCTAGGCAGCATGGGTGACCACATGCTGCTGAACACCCTTGTCCCCAGGATGCCTCCACAGCTGCATGTATTGTGGGAGGTGGGTGGATGCCCCAGAAAAAGTGGAAATTGGCTACCTGCAGCACCAGATGATGCCCTTCTGTAGGGTTCCCTCCTGCCGCCTGACCACCTAGCGCACCATGCCTGCCCCCAACCGACTTCCATAGTGTAACAGGCACTTCCTCCCCCCCACCTGCTGACCCCTGGAGGGGCCTCCTGGCAAGAATAAGTCAGACTAATGGAAAAGTCAGCAGAGCTCAGGGGGAAGCCGAGACAGGTGTGGCAGCGGGGTTAGGTCCGATGGCAGGCGGATTACCAGCTTGTGAGAGCTCGAAAGAGTGGGGCTGCAGGGGGCCCTGGAGGAGCAAAAAAAAGGGCTGGGAAAAGACCAGAGGAATATAGTAAATAAAAACCAGATGGCAAGATGAAAGGGTATATGATGAACATGTAAAGACATCTTTAAAGTGTAATGGATGTTTAAATGGGAAGACATCTGTTTGTTAGAGTCTGTCTGACATGTGGGTTTTGACAGCTTCCCAAAAGGCAGAATCGGTATGGGAGGCAGATGGAGACAAAGAACGGTGAGGTTTTGAAGACAGAGAGAAGTCTAGAAATCAGTACAAGCCAAGGAAAAAATGTGATTGGTTATTTGAAGGAGTGACCTAATCTGAGATATCAAAGTATGCAAACTGAATCAGCGATCTGTAACTATTTCGTAAATTGACTGCATTCCGGTTTTCATCGTAACCCATGAGTCCGTGTATAATTGTACTAGCTGTGGATGCAGGTACGTGCAGATAAAACCAAGAAGACTACATGTCGAGACGTAGTAGTAAGATACTGTATGTTTATTGAGACAGTAAAAACAGGCAGATGAGCATGAGTAAACACAGCAACGGAAGTACAGTGATAAAACATCACAGATCCAAATTAGTTACAGTTTTAGAAAAACAGAAGCAGAATTCATAATAAACTGATGAGACTACAAAATCAAAATTCATTTTAAAGCACAATTTAAGCAAGTCAAATTGGATTAATAAAAACAAAATTTCTTTTAGTTTGAAAAAGACAGAGATTTTCCATTAACAAGGAGATTTGCCATTACAAAAGTCTGGGAATTGGCCAGCTCAGTAGTACAGTGGTAGTGTGACTGCCTGCTGTGCTGACAACCTCGGTTTGGAAGCAGACTTGGATTGCATGGGGGCCAGCAGAGAGATATAGTTCAGCACAGACTGCTCTCCTCTCTGGGGGAGGGGGCACAAGTTGCTCTACTACTTGCCTTACACCTGGCAGAAGTCAGGTGGCAGTACAAAAAGACCATCAACTCGGGAAGGGCCTGCCATTGTGTGCTGATATGTGCATGCATGCTTCCACACACTTGCATGGTGCATAACTGCATAATTGGCAGTCCTGGGGAGGAATATCCTTGGAAAGCACCCAACCGAGCAAGACGGTACTCCGGTATCTCATAGGCCACAGCTACTGATTTGATTCCTTCTTCAGAAAGTGGATTGTTCTCTGGTGGGGCCTGACCAGTCCCAGTGGCCCCACTGTGGACCTGGCCAGTCCCAGTGGCCTCGCCTTAAGGGAGGGAGGTGGTTAATCCATGAAAGGGGAAAAGAAAGACAGAGAGAGAGAGAGAGAGAGAGAGAGAGAGAGAGGTAAGCCCCAGAACAGATGGAAGATGGGACTGGGTAGACCAGGGCCAATGGGAGCCAGTTAGGGAACTAACAGAGGAAAATCTTGATCGAAAAAAGCAAAAATCAGGAAAATCCTATCCCAGCTGGTGGCAGCAAACTGGAGGTAAAAGTGGCACTTACATTGAGATGGCACCCGCTTTGGATGGAATCTGATGTAGGTTCTAGGCAGCTGTATGCCAGGTTAAACGACAACAATGTACTTCAGATGCAAGCTGGCCAGTCTGAGAGACTTGCAACTCCCAAAGCCAGATCACAACAGACTGTGAAGATTGGGATTATTGTGAAAGTCTCCTTTCCTGAGCTGTGAGGGTTGCAGAGAAGTAGTCTCCACTGGCACTGATGCCGGGCCACATTCACTGAAGTGTAAAGGGGAAGGTTACTGAGGAATACGTTCAAACCCTGCCTGCCACCACAGTACATTCATTTGCTCTGTGACATATCTGCTTCATCTTCACCAACTGTAGGACGAGAGACAGAGGGCTTTGCCCTCACCCTGGTGTCCCACAGCGTAGAATTAGATGCTTAATCTGAGTCATGGACTCAACTGGTAGGCTTGAATAACAAGTGGACCATTAACTAAGGGGCCAGCGTCTGGCACAAACATAAAGAAACTAACTGCAGTTCAGATATCAATGAGTGAAAATTGGCAGACCTTAAATGTGCCTCTTTCTTGTGTTTGTTCCCACAGTTTAAAGAAAATGGTCAGGGAAGTCTGTGTAACCAGGCAATTATGCTCATCACTGACGGAGCAGTGGTGGAATACGAACCTGTATTTGAAAAATACAACTTGCCGGATCGCAAGGTATGTCTGTACATTGGTACAAATCAGTGTTTGACCGAGGAAACCTACAGTGTTCCCACTTTTCCCCTGAGTTAGTAAGGGCACCCCCAGCATAGCTGAGAATGTCTGTTCCCTTTCTTTGTTCTGTCTCTTTTATGTTCGGTTATGTTGTGCTTTCAGGATGCACTGTATATCCTGAAGTTTGCACATGTAAATAAGATGAGCTAGGCCAGGGATCAATAAGACTACACATGTGCTATGCTACCAGTAGGGCACTTAAGCATAATTACAAAGTTGCATAGCACCCTATCGTATACAGTTATAGTGAAGTGCCAAACCAGCCATGTTCTATGCAGAAATCCCAATTAACAATAACATTAGCAATACAGCATTGCTGCTATCACCAATTATGCACTGACAAACTCCGTCAGATCATAGGTACCTTTAGCTATCTCTGTATTTAGGGGCTCGCTGTACTTCATTATTGGTGATGCTTTATGTTTCATACCTGTGACATTTTTCATGTATTTGTACTTGCTGAATCTCATTATATGTGATGCTTTATGTTTGCTAGTGACATTTTCCTGTATTCGTTACTGTATTGCTATTGTGATGTGTAAGCCCCCCCTTAAAAGAGGAGGCTTATGCTCCCATTAAACATCCCTTTTCCCCATCTACCCCCCCAGAGCTAGGGACTTTATTAGTGCTCTGGGGGGAAATTGGCTGCTGGACACCTCAAGGTGGCAGCAGAGAGCAGGTTTAGAGAGGTCTATAATGGAGCAGACAGGAAGTTCAGGCCCTTTTCTAGCCCAGGCATTAGGCCTGGGGCTGGAGGGAGGTTGCTGGAGAAGCAGAGTAGGTGGTCAAGGAAGGGAGCTCTGTGGTCCGGGTGGGCCAATGTGTACCCCCCCCCCAAAGTGCTGATAGGACAGCTTTCGCAGCGACGTGGCATTGAGGAGCTGGGGAAGGAAGCTCCATGGGTGGAGGAGGGTTAGCCAGGTCCTGCGTCATTGGGGATAGGGAAAAGTAGGTGGCCATGGGGGTCAGGATAAGCAGGAGCCCATAGAGATCCCATGGAATTGATTTCCTAGGCTGCCAGGGCTGTGGGGACAGTGGCAGGGTCCTCACAGGGGGTAGGCCAGTAGCAGCGGCTCTTCCCCGTACCTGGTGTGGCAAGGTGGCCTGGGGGGCAGATAGAGCAAAGGGGGCCCTTCACCTATTTATGGGGCCTGATTGGAGGGGCAGGTCCTGGGGTGCCAGCATTAAAGGACTGGGCAGGTCACGGGTCGTAGGACAGGCCTTGGAGGGTGGCCTCTGGCTGGAACTTAATGCAAGCCCAGGATGTATGGAGAGGGCTATGATCCTGAGCATGGATCCCCTGAAAGGGTCAGCTGGAAGCGGAGCAAGTGAGCATGCCACTATCTGTGAAGGTGGGCTGTTCGGTGGGGCCTGGGCTGTGGTAGTGCCCAGAAGCTGTCCCATGGCAGAGCAGCCAGTAGCAGGGGGCTTGAGTGCTGGGGCAGGGCCAGGTTTGGGGGCTGCTGCACCAGTGGAGCCGTACAGAGGAAAGGCTGAGCTGAAAGGAGGGAATGGGTGCCATGTGTATGGGAGCACCAGCATGGTTAGGTTCCCTTTGCTTTAAGCCGAGATTGAGTGGGTTACAGGGCCTGGGTCGAAGGACAAAAATCCTGGTACCCCTTGAGGTTTGGACCAAGGCCCAGGGACCAGGTGGGGGAAGCAGCACGCTCTCCCGTGCCGGAGTTATGGCATTGACCAGTGCCAGAGTGGGTATCCCGGAATAAGGAGAAAAGGTTTGGCTTACCAGGTCAGAGAGCCAGGAGCCTGTGGGTTTCTAAGTTCGAGAGATGCCTTGGGTAAAACATCCAAGTAGACAGAAGTGGAGAATCCTTGCCTACACTGCCTATAAACCATCATTTGTTGCTGTAAATGTCCAGCCAAAGTGTTCTTGTACAAAGGTTTGAATAGCCCCATGGAGCTGCTTTATTTAGTTAGATGAAGGATGTAACCGCTGCATTGCTGGAATCATTTGTGGTGCAGGAGCTAAATAAAGAAGCTAGTTGGGAAGGGATTGGTAATGATGTGCCTTATTTAAGCTGGAAAGAGCAGCCAATGAAACAGAAATTTTCCTCCTCGCTGTGTGTCTAATTTATTTCATAAGCTTTGATTCCAGATGAATTTTCCACCATGCCTTAGATGGGATCGTGGGGCTCTGGGGCTTGAGGAGTCAGGAGGTTGCAGCATGGAGATCCTGGTTCGGTGTCAGCATTCAGGGAGAATTCAGATTTCTGTTGGTGAGATTGAGAGTGCTTGGGTGAATGAAGTCACCAGTAAGGTAGGCCCACAGTTTTCCTGCCTTGTTTTGGAAGTGCACTAGCTCGGTGTTAGTGCTTGTTGTAGCCCTCCTAATGCCCCTGGACCAACTGTGACAGAATGTGTGCCCCTTGATGAGGGGAGCTGGGGGTTACAGATGTAACTTCAACTGTCCTACCCAGGACCTCCTTGTAAATGAACTTGCTCAACAGCGTTTTTCCTGGTAAAATAAATAAATTGAAATATCCCCAGTTGCTAAGGCGGTAATCCAAGTAGTTACCATCCTGCCCCTAATAACAATGTAACATACATATCATCTGTAATCTCTACCCCTGTCAGGGAAGCTGCTACACTGTTGTCCTCTGGAAACCCCCAAGGCATGCAGTCTAGATCTGGCAGCTGGTATGAGGGACCATTCAGTGATTATCCTACACACCAGCTAGCAATACTGGCACTTGAATGAGATCCCTAGATGGCCAAAGCCTTTGGATACCAGAACACATTCACCATAGTTCTAACCCCACACCAGCCTCTTGGGGTAATACAGTGCAGCCCGCTTAAGTGCACACCCTCGGGATATAGAAAAAGTGTGCACTTAACCAGGCTGTGCATTAAACCGATCAGTTCATTTCCAGGCATCGGAACGATTTAAAAATGCTTTATTACTATGGCATATATTTGTACGGCATACATGCTGTTCACAGTACAAGCACACACAAGCACAAACATACTTTACATAACTATACGTGAAACATTTGCGTACGCACTTCGTACAGCATTGCAGCAGTCCAGCTTTCTCTATTCACTATCATCTATTTAAAAAAATCGGTTTTATGTTTTTTGCTTGCTGTTTCTAAAGTGAAGCTGCTGAACATACCAGTAAAACTGAACAGTGTGCTAAAGTCCTGCTTTTCTTTGGACAGCACATAGCGTCTTACTTTGTCCATACTCTGTAGGGCTTCGGTGAAAGTCACCAGCTCCTTTTCCTGGTCACAGTCATCTTCATAATCTGAGTCCTGGTCCGTGTCAGCATACCCACTAATGTTGCCACATAACTCTGCCTCACTAACTGGACCTGTGGTAGCCACAGCATCATCAACTGCTGTGTAGGCGATTAAATCTGATGGTGTCATTCTGGCTGGTAGAACTGGAACAGGTGGTGGCGTTTCATTGATCTCCTCTTCCGGGGTTGTGGTTCCCTGTGACAGATTGGGTGACATCAGGCCAGCCTTCCTATAGCAATTCACAATGATTTCCTGAGTGACAGCTGACCACACCCATTTCAGCATCTCAATTGCATCCAATATGGATAGTTTCTTAGCAATGTCATCAAAACACTGTCTCCAGTAAATCAATATGGATCAGGATTGTATCAATGATCTGCAAATAGAAAAAAAAACAAACTGGTTAGCATTCATTTTCAGGAAGGAATTTTTATGGAGGGACCGAACAGAATGAACAGACTAATTTCTGTTTAGGGACAAGGGATCACACTGTACAAAGCTCGCGCCTGTAGAAGTGCTTTACCTTCTTTATTATGCCTATGTACATGGGCTGGATCAACGATGTGGTGTTTTTTTATTTTTTTTAATTTTCTTTATACTCTTGCTGCTACCGCAGGGGTATACTTTACCACCCCTTCGAGCCTTGTACGCAGGTGCTCAGCTAACTCCCTAGGTGGAGCCAGCCTCCACCATGACTGCCGGAGCGAGGAGGACTTGAGCTTGCGGAGAACTGGGGGAGAAGACCACATTACCCTGAATCCCCGTCTCCATTCGTCGGGCTTTGTTTGGTCCACAGGATTAGGTCATCTGTCAGTGGCCAGCACTCTGCAGGCAGGAGAGGTATTTGTAACTTATAGTTGCACGTCCTTTCCCCTCAGAGAGTGGCTTGGCAAGGCAACATTATGCCACAGCTCTGCCCCATGCTTCCGCTGTGTCTCCATGCTTGGGCACCCCCGACTGCTGCCAGAGGCCACTCCAGGAGTGATCGCTTCTCCACTCCCTCCCCAGGAAGAGAGAGCAGTCCTATGGACACTCGATCTCTTCTCCCCCCTACTGACTCCTAGCGGCCCAGGTTCATTCCCGAACCCAGGTCACCGGCGTGGCACGAGGTGTAGCATCAGTGCCACTGGGCCAGCAACAATGTGATGTTTGGTGGCAAAAAAACAAGTTTTATATTGGTCAGTTTGATGTTCAGGTGAGCACTGCAGTTATCTAACAACAACACTATCTGCCATCACCTTCTCTGCATCTGGCCATTAATCAGCTGCAACCACTGGGTGAAAATCTCTGCAGTCATCCATGAATTACTGTTTGCGTCATAGATGACTGGTAGGGCAGTTAATTCTGTACCATTAAAACATCTTAGTTTGCAGGATTTTCCAATGACCACAGGCTTTAATTTTTCAGTCCCCAACATGTTTGAGCACAATAGGATAGAAATTCTGTCTCGAGCTTTTTTACCACCAGATGCTGCATCAGAGTGGAATGCCCGTGTGACCCCAGGTGTGGCTCAAAAGTACAGCCTCATTTTGTCTACATTAAAAATGCCAGCAGGGACGTACTCATTAAGGTTACCTGGCAACACCTAATTAATCCAGTGCTCAGCGGAATTGGCATCTGCATCCCTTCTCTCTCCATGGCACCGTTTGTATGCAATGCCTTGCCACTCCTTCCACTGTCACATGCATCCACTGGTTGGAGTAAAGGGGATGAATGTCATGTCTGCCAACTGTTGTGCCTTCTGGAGTAGAATCGTCCTGCTAATCGGGGCATCAGCAGCTCTGCTTGCTGTGAACCATCTGAGTAAGGCAGTCTCTACAGACTCACTCTTACACGCTCATTTATGTTTTCTGCCAGTGCTCTCACCAACTTCCCACTTGGCCAGTAAACACTCCCTCGCACCATAGATATGGGACACAATAGACACATCAATGCTGTACTCGTGAGCAACATCGGACTGCTTGACATCTGGCTGACTTAGTTTGTTTGATACGGTGACCTTCTGCTCCAGAGTGATCATAACTTTATTTCTGTGATCCATCACTGAGTGAGTGAGTGAGTGAGTAAGTAACAGTTGCAACACTGTGGGCTAAATACAGTTGGGAACATTGGTTAATAGGTGCCAAAGGCAGGCAGTGATTAGTGCTTTAAAGTGGACTTAGATGGACTTATCAAGGTAGAATAATATTTTGTTTTGCACTTAAGATGATACAGGGGATAAAAAGTAATAGTCTTTTCTGAAAAAAAATGTGCACTTAACTGAAATGTGCACATATACAGTGTGCACTTAAGCAGTTCATTTAACATGGGAAACACAGGGAAAAAATGGGATATTGAAAAAGTGTTCACTAAAGCGGGATGTGCATTTATCTGATGTGCACTTAGCTGGGCTACACTGTACACATAACTGACACTGTAGTACAGTATGAGGGGGTGCTGCCGTCCTCCGGATAAGACATAAAACTGAGGACCCTTTGTTCTGCCCATCTCTGATCACTGTCCAGGTGAAATTAAAAGATCTCTTGGCACTCATTGAAAAAGAATAGGGGGATTTTTGTTTATTTAGAAAAAAAGCAAAACAAGCAGTGAAAAAACCAAACAGCATTTCAAGAATAGAAAGCAAGATAACAAATCGGAAAAGGAAAATCAAACACCATAAAGTAAAAACTTGCTCCAACCCCCAACATCAAAAAAAAAAGAAAGAAGAAAAATTAGAAGGTATAACATAAGGCACTTCACAGAATTCAAGTAATTATCCAACCCCCCTTCATATCCAATAAACAAATTTCCATAAAGAGGAGAAACTTGCATCATTTAAACCATTCTTCTCTTTGACCTGAATGTCTTTAATTTCAGAGTCTGTCAATCTAGCAATAGATAACCATAGAAACATAGACATTGATGGCAGATAAGGACTGCTTAGCCCACCTGGTCTGCCTACTTTCCCTACCTACTACAGTACTGCAGACCCTACTCGGTCTCCGACTTTACCCTCCCTATCCCAACCAATAAGATTCCCTTATACCTATCCCAGGCGTTCTTGAATCCCATTACAGTTTCCCCCCCACCTCTGCTGGGAGGCTGCTCCAGGCATCCACCACCCTTTCTGTGAAGATGTACTTCCTCACGTTTCCCCTGAATCTACCCTCTCCAGCTTCAAAGCATGCCCCCTTGTTCTTGAGCATCTTTTTGTCTGAAAAATGCTTCTGTCTTGTACCCTGTTTATACCCGTGAGGTACTTGAAAGTCTCTATCATATCCCCCTTCTCCCTCCTTTCCTCCAGAGTGTACATGTTGCTGTCCTTTAGCCTCTCCTCATAGGGCTTTTGATGTAGGCATTGCACCCTTTCAGTTGCCCTCCTCTGGACTGCCTCTACTCTGTCTATGTCCCTCCGCAGATGTGGTCTCCAGAACTGGACACTGTATTCTAGGTGAAGTCTCACCAGTGATTTATACAACGGTATCACCACCTCCCTCTTTCTGCTGGTTATACCCCTCCCTGTGCACCCTAGCATCCCACTAGCTCTTCCCACTACCTTGTCACACTATTTGGCCACCTTTAGGCCATTCAATATGATTTTCCCAGGTCTTTTTCCTGCTTGATGACAAAACACACAACTGAGGGTGCACATCCAAGGGAGGAAAATAATGAAGTCAATAGTCTAAGGGCAGGTTACAAGCAAATATCAAATTTAATTCGGCAGAGCTCCATGAAATGATGCACTATATCCCGGCACTGTGGGTCTTCACCTGACCCTTTATCAGCAGTATCTCACTGGCTCTTCCCACTGCCTTGTCACACTGTTTGGCCACCTTTAGGTTATCAGATATGATTACCCCCAGGTATTTTTCCTGTTTGGTAGTTGTTAGTATCATTCCCACCATCTTGTACTCCACCACTGGGTTTCTGTGCCCCAAGTGCATGATTTTGCACTTCTTTGCATTGAATCTTAGTTGCCACACTTTTGACCACTCCTCAAGCTTTCTTAGATCTCCATTCATTTTTCCACCCCTTCCCAGAGTGTCTACCCTATTGCAGATTTTTGTGTCATCTGCAAAAAGGCATACCTTCCCTTCTAGCCCCTCTGCAATGTCACTAATAAAGACATTAAAGAGGACCAGTCTCAGTACTGAACCTTGTAGCACCCTGCTGGTCACGCTCCCTCACTTGGAGTGAACTCTGTTTACCAACACCTTCCATCGCCTATCCCCCTACCAATTTCTCACCCAGTTTACTACCTTTGGACCCACTCCCAGGCTGCCCAGCTTGTTTATGAGTCTCCTATGTGGAATGGTGTTGATGGCCTTACTGAAATCTAGGTAGGGCCCCATCCATGGCTCCACCCTGATCTAATTCCCTGGTCACCCAGTCAAAGAAATCTATCAGATTTGTATGAGATGACCTCCCTGTTGTGAATCCATGCTGTCTTGGATCCTTTAAGTCACTAGAGTCAAGATATTCCACAGTCCTTTCCTTCATTAGTGATTCCATTAATTTCCCCACCACCAAAGTCAGGCTGACTGGCCTGCAATTTCTAGCCTCCTTCCTGCTACCACTTTTATGAAGTGGGACTACATTTGCCCTCCTCCAGTCCTCTGGAACCACTCCTGTCCCCAGTCAGTGGTTTACCAGGACTGTCAGAGGTGCAGCCACCACCTCTCTGAGCTCCTTTAATATCCTTGGATGTGTCTTGTCTGGCCCCATTGCCTTGTCCACCTTCAGATTTGTGAGTTTCTCCAGAACTGTCTCCTCTGTAAATGGACATGTGTCCACCTCCCTTCCTTCGATACTCCTATCCCTTATCGTGGTACCTCGCCCTTCCCTTCCTCTGTGAACACTGAGCAAAAGTATTTGGTCAGGATGTCTGCTTTTTCTTGGTCCCCCTTCCACACACTCCCCCCTTCCCTCCTTAATCTTACAATCCCTCCCCCGGTCTTTCTCTTTTCACTTACATACCTAAAAAATGTATTGTCCCCGTTCTTACTGCCTGGGCTGTTTTCTTCTCCATTTGTGCCTTTGCACTCTTGACTACTTTCCCTACCTCCCTCTGTTTCTCCTGATATACCTCCCTATCCTCCTCCCTCTGTGTCTCCTTATACCTCCTGAATGCTAACTTTTTTACCCTTACCTTCCCAGCCACCTTATTGGAGAACCATAGTTGTCTCTTTTTCCTCTTGCTTTTGCTAACTTGCCTGACGCAGAAGTTCGTTGCCCTCACTATGCTTTTAGTTTCGCCCACTTTTTCTCCACTCCACCCAAATCCTCCCCCAACCCTGCCAGGGCATCCCTGAGGCATTTCCCCATCTTTGTAAAGTCGGCCCTCCTGTAGTCCACATGTGAGGTTCAATTCTGCCACAGTTGTTATACTGAACCACACCGTACGGTGATCACTGGTCCCCAGGTGGCCACCCACCGTAGTTCTGAAACACCGTCCCCGTTGGTGAGTACAAGGTCCAATATTGCTCCTTCACAAGTGGGATCTCCTGCTAGTTCCAGCACTACCCACCACAAAGGCAGACCACAAGCTCACTAAGTGAAAGTAACTTCAAGTCAGTGGGGCCCTGCCTGTTGCACCTGGGTCTGTGCATCAGCACTTAATGAGGTTTGCACTTTTATTCTGCCTTTACATATTTTGCCGTAATAAATTGCTTTCACTTGATGAGCTTGTGGTCTGCCTTTGTGGTGGGTGATGCTGGAATTTTGTGTGGTTTTAAGATTTTGCTTGATGTGCACACCCAGCTGGAGGGACAACTTTTTCATGAGCCTTGAGTGTGAGTTTCCTGCTAGTTGCCTGAGGAATGCCCCCTGCAGGGAGTCTAGGATATCCCTCCTCCTAGCTGAAGCTGCAGCTGGGATGCTTCAATCTAGATTCAGCAGATTGCAGTCCCCCACCAGCAGCACCTCCCCCCTTATTGCCATCTTTTGGATGTCTTTCATCAGAATCTTATCCATCCCACCCCCCACCCCACCTCCCCATGCTGGAAGGCTGTAGATCACGCCAGTGCAAATAGCTGCTCCATTCTTAGTCTCTAGTACCTCTGCCCCCTATGTTCCTGTATCTCTGTTACTTTAATGCTATCCCACAGGTGAAGAACAACTCCTCCCCCCCTTTCTTGCCCACCCTGTCCTTCCTGAACAGAGTATAGCCTGGTATGGCTAGATCCCAGTCATGGTTCCCATTGTACCATGTCTCAGTAATGGTGACAATGTCCAGGTCAGCCTCTGCCATAATGGCCACTAGGTCCGGGATCTTATTTCCCAGACTTCTAGAATTTGCACATGTAACCCCCCTACAAATGGGGGTTCCCAAAAATCTTCCTTGGTTGTGCCTAAATGCCCACTGCCAGGCTGGTGTCCTGTGTCTTAACCATTTAAAAGCTATTGCATGTGAGTGCCTTTATAGCCTCTGTGTCTTGTCTCTTTAAGAGCTGCCTATATTGCAGTGTATAATTATTCTGGGTGGGGGCTGAGTGTTTGTAAGCTCGAGTCCCACCTGGGCTGCCAGATAATCGCTCTGTTCTACCATTGCTAATCGTGCCGAGGGAGCTCTGTTAGAAGCTGTACTTATTTGCTGATTATTTATTCTGAAAATAATGATATCGAAGTTTGTCTAACCTGCCTTCTTTGCAGCATGGACATTTCTGTGTATCACCACCATCTTGGTTCTGGATTGCCATTGTGGACCAATCAGTACCTTTAGGGGCCCCTAAAATGGACCCTGCCCCCAGGGGTCTTGTGGGAGTGAATTTCTGTAGGAATTGTAGTTTTTCCACTTTGGCGCCTAAATGGACCTGGAGGGGAAGCCCTTGCTGTGACAGACAGATGAATCAATGAATTGAACCTTTTGGATCAGAGGGAAAGTCCTGAGCTGCCTGCAGCAGTCAGTCAGTCTGAGACTGGAGTTGAGAGAGTGAACAGCTTGAGATATTCGATCAGCTGCTCCAGCGTAGTTGAGCGGGAAACTGGTGGAAAGGCTGTGTTTGGCCTGCCTGCCTACTTGTCTCTCATGAGGGAATCCTTTAGCCTGAATTTAAACCAGACTAAATCCGAACAAGAGTGTGACCTGAATTACCGAATTGTGACTGCTTCACTGCCTGAAGAGGACCGAAGACTTGCTCCATGCGATTGGCCTGTCAGGAAGTCTGAAACCACCCCAGAGCGCATGGTTTGCGCAGAGACACTGTGATTGTGACCGGACTGTCATCCAAACTGTGGTATTTACCTTGCTTTACTATAAGTGTGCTGAACGGTGTTAGTGGGTTATGATTTGGTTCCCTACTGCCTGCTTGTGCCACGCTTGCTGGAAGCTGAATCCAGCACTACCGGACTGCCATCCGAATTGTTCACCTGGCCTGGGCCCTGTCAGCTTGGCCCAGTCAGCTACTCATGCCACAGAGAAGACCATCGACGAGACACCTGCCTGGGGATCAGCCCCCTGCTCAGCATCACAAACAGGAATGACACCACGGTGAATCGTGTGGACTCTGCTTCTCCTGGCAAACCAGCAAGTCATCCTGCAGTCTCCGTTTCATCCATCTTGTGTCCTGTACTGGGTAGAGTGAGTAAACACCAAGGTAGCTCCCTGCAACAACAGTTTAATCAAAGTGTGTCATCTGATGTAATTGTTTTGTCTAATCATCACAAACTGAGCCTCCTGGCTCCGGATTACAAATTGTGGGTTATTGTGCATGACTTGTCTTTTCATCATAGGGGCCCTGACCGGCTGCAATGCTGACCTACCCCAAGCAATGTGTCAGACTAGCCTACCTCACCACTGCGTACCCAGAGGGTGTGTGACTGTGTTGAGGGACTCTAAAGTGCATGCCTTGTAGCCTGATTGAATCAGTATCTAAATCAATAAACCTGATTACGCCCCTTCCTTGTTCATTTCCCCTGAATATATCAGATCTGAATCTTTTTGCTCTTAACCTGCCTGTGGTGCACTTCTGTACAGCTAGCACTGTTGTACTATTGTTTGCTGTCTTTAACCTTACTTTACAGGGGGTCTCCAGGGCAGAACAGGTGGAACCAGCCCTGGTGGTAAGTGCAATCAGAGTGGGGATATATCTGCTGTTTGGAGGCTATTGTACCTGTGTATTATGTTCATTGTTTAGGCCACTAGAGGGGAAGGAGGGGGGTCACAGTGTCCCAGAGGGCTGTACCCAGGTCAGCTACGCTACCACTAACCCTGTCCTCCAGGTGGAGGCACCCATTTTCAGTACCCAGGCCCCTTAACCTGCACCTAGTCACGCAGGCAGGGCTAGTAGCCCTTGGGATAGCATCACCTAGGGGTTACACACATATGGCCTTCCAAATTATGTTGCCACCCTTCCTGTCAGACCCCCCTTTTCCCGTCTGCCTTCATTCCCATCCCTCTTCATTTCTAGCATTTTGCTTTTCTTGTTATTAGGAACCCTTGGGGATTTCCCTCCCCTACAGTTCTCCCTATTGACTACTTCAGCTTGTGGGGGGGAAGGGGACCGTTTATGTCACCCTGCTTCCTTCCACCACCCCTCTCAGCTAGTTAAAATGCTCACCAATGTAGTGTTTAAATCTCTCACTGAGGACTGCGGTTCCCCTCTCAGACGGATGCAGGCCATCTCCTTTGTAGAGGCCCTTATCCCTCCAGGTGAGACCCCAGTCCCAGTGAAGTTGAAACCCTCTTTTCTGCACCACTGTTTCAACTGTGAGTTGAAACTTCTGGTACAGAGTACCCTCTCCTCCTCCTCCTCCCTGTCATAGACAGGCAAAATCTCAGAAAAGGCCACAGAGATTATTTTTGTTAAGTATATGCAATTGAACTATATTGACTGCAGAACAGCATATCCTCTTCGGGTAACTCTGGGAATGGGCAAACGGCTTTTATTGTATGTTTATCAATTAAGCAATAAGGCATGACAGGGTGTGGGTTATTAGGGGATTTACCCAAGCCTTGTGTGGTGTGTCACGAGGCACAGCTGAGTGACTTAACCACACAAGAAGTGGGTAAATCCCCTAATAACCCACACCCTGGGGTGCCTTATTGTGATTATACAATGGACCCATGTGTAAAATAAATTTTAAATGTGTTTAAGTATGTTTTTTATAAATGTCATTTCTCAGCCATGGGTTATTACAGGATATACCATGGTCATGTGATGTGTTTTAACCAATGAGGTTACAGGATTTTCATACCCCATTGTATAATGGATCTTTGACACTGTCCAACCTTGCAATGTGAAAAGGTAACCTACTTTTTGAAGCCTTTATTGTGTTGATTTAATGCAATTCTAATAAATATTATAATTTAAAAAAAAGAAAAGGCCACTGAGTGTGCTTCCTGCCTAAGACCCCTCCCCAACTCCCTGAACACCTCCTGTACCATACTATTGATCCTATCCTCATCCCTAGCCAGGTCATTAGTCCCTAGGTGGAGAATGACATCTAGCTCTCCCTCCCATCATGCTGCCCCTAGCGATCCTCAGGATGCGCTTCCCATGCCTCCAAGCCATGGCACCGGGTAGGCAACTAACCTCCCTCTACCCCACCCTTCTTGTTCCCAAATCTATACCCTTCACAGTGGAGTCTCCCACCAGCAGGAGTTGCTTCCTCCTCCTCTGGGGTCCTCTGCCACCCTCCTTTGGGTCTCCACTGCGGAGGACCCCCACATTCTCCCTGTTCACTATAGCAGCTGCTTTGATGGGACAGTTCCGCCCCATCAGAGCGACCTAGGAATTGTGTAGTGGTACCATATGGGGGATGTGCTTCTGATTCACCACCCTCACCCTTCCTGAGTCCACTGTAGTCTAGCTGCTCCTCCTTCTTGGCAATATATATGTATAAACATTCCATCTGTTGCATCACATATTGACACCTTGCCTGCCATAAATAAAATCTGAAGCAGGCAAAGATTACAGTCAGTGTGCTTTTACTGTACTTGCACCGTAGAGGCAACTCTCCTAAAATAAAATTATTGTAAGTTAAACGTTCTGTTGGGGAGCTTTAATCTGTTAGCCAAGAAAAGTCCAAAACCCTGTGACAAAAGAATAGTCCAAGTAAAAATGCTCTGAGCTGTCTAGCTGCTGAGTGCACTCCAGTCTAGGACACATCTGTTCACCAAACCATTTATGTTTCATGTGTTCCCTTTTACCCTGGGTCTGCCACAACTACTAAGGCATAGGACATCCCTCATTTTTTGAGGGACCATCTTATCAATCTGTTCTGCAAGAACTGGAGGAACGTTACATGGAGAGCAAAGAGCAAATTCTGGAGTTTGCAGGAAAAATAAAACCATTACTACCTGATATAGTTGTACATTTGACAATTCACAAATTATTGGTTTTATTATTTTTCATTCAAACCAATTTTTTTTAGAGCATGTGCTATGTGCTGGGGAACCTAGAAAGCTTTAATATTTATTGGTGAAGTATCATGCCATCCTGCAGAAGACTTGCATAGACTATGTAAAAACCACCCATGCCACAATTTAGACTTCTCTGAAAATCCAATCTTCAGAGAACCATTAAAAAATAAAGAAAGGAAAAAACACCCGAGGCTTAGCATGTTGAGTCTCCACTTTTAAGCAATAAATCCCTCCTTATTGGGTTCAATATGCTTCCCCATATCAATGGGAAAAAAAAAACACTCATCAGATTCACCTCTAAACAAATAGGTGGGGGATATACAAAACTAAGATATGTAAATATGGGTAACAAGAATTTGTTGGCTATCTGCACTCTTTTTTGCTTGGAAAATCTCCAGGTTTTCCACATAGCCACTTTTGCCATATAGAATTTGATTTATTTTCCCAATTTAAGAAAGGTAAGTCCCCAGACCAAATTTAACCCCTTAAACTTTTATGGGACTATCTGAAATTTGAATCCCTTCCAGGTTTGCCGTAGCAGGTTGTTCCAGTCCTAATTTAAAGAGGAACTTTCATGATGGTCCAGAAAGTTACAGCTTGTAGTCATTATATGCAATGCTAGACCTGAAAAGGTGTGTGCATTTGTTATTTTTGGCCAAGGTTTACTCTGCCTTCTATAATTTGGACTTGTTTTTGAGCCCTGCTGCACTTGCCTTTGCTGTTCAGCTGCTGGGCTGCTAGCTCCTGATGACATCACTGTAGGGTAGAGGAGTGACTCGCACTGTGCAGTACCATGCAGTTGCAATAATGTTGCAAGGTAAACCTACCAGTATTCAGTGTGCATACTGTGTTCCCCCTTCCCCAAGTCACCCTGTTAGTGATGCATTATACCAAAATCCAAATGCCTTGTCAGTATTTTTTTTATTGTAAAACTGACTTTGCCCTATAGTGATGTCAGCAGTACAACCCTGGGCCCACAGCAACACCAGGCTTGCTACAGAGCTCTGGTACACTCTGCAGTTTTTAGCAGCTCAGAGTGCAAAAATTAACTGCAGTGGACTGTAATGAAATACAATTCCTGAATCAGTGCAAGAAGGGGTAATTTATGCATGAAAGTCAGAAGGACTGGGGAAGTTCCTCTTTAAGACCTGCACTTTTATTCATATTTAGCTTTGTACCTGACAGATTAGTATACTGCATGAGTATTTTAACTGCCTCACGTCCTGAGGTTGCATCTGATTAAAAAAGGTAGACATCATCTGCATAAGCTGTAATTACAATTTGTTCAATAGATAAAGGAATGAGGAGTCCTGTTACTTTATGATACCCAATAATTCTTTTGATCAAGAGATCCAGAGAAAAAACATAACATAGGGGATGCAGAGGATACCCTTGTCTTACTCCTACTGTAACTGGTGATGCTTTTCCAAATACTCTGTGTATGGTAGATATTACTTTTGCTTCATAGTATAGCAGTTTGAGCCAGTCAAGAAAATCTTTCAGAATGCCATAAAAATGGTAAGACAGAGAAAGAATAATTATGAGAAACCTTATCAAAGGTTTTCTCTAGATCCAGTGATTAAGAAAACCGTGTCCAGTATTATAATTGACCAATTTAATGTCTCGAAGTGCATAAAGTATTCCTTGAATGGGTCTATTAAGAATAGAGCAAATGTATGCCAGAGAAATCAGGTATTGCTCTACCTTCTGCAATATTGTACACAGCAATTTTGAAAAAAATTTGAAATCCAAATTCAAGAAACTGATAGGTTTCCAATTACTTAACAGTGACTTGTCCCATTTTTTAAATAAAAAAAAATAGCAATGCTACACCACAGGTAGCGGAAGAGCTGAGGGAACTCATCATATATTCAAAAAATTGTTACAAAAAATGTGCCAATACTTCTATGAAAGTCTTATAAAACTTATATGGGATTATATCTATCCCTGGGGAAGAGCCAGTTTTTAATGTCCCAATTATGGCTGTTATTTCTGATACTGAAATTGGTTGTAGCAATGTATTAGCAGATTGTCTTGAATTCAAATTGCAGGTATACCTGCTGGTAAAATATTCTCCAAAGAGTCCACTACTTCTGGTTTTCTAGTAAAAGTGTTCTGAGCATGGGTTTTGATGACTGTTGGCAAACCTGCAGTATCTGAAACATCCTGCCCATCTGGTGTTTTTAATGTTGTAAAAACTGTGTGGTCCACCCTTTGTTTACAAGCACCGAAAGGATTCCAAAAGCTGACTGTTGTGTTCCAGATTTATGTTCCATGTTGAGTGAGTCAGCCTGATTGTACTGAAATCTTAATATTTCAGCTTTTATTGTTGCAATTTGTTCCTTAAAATTACCAGCCGTAGCAGCTGCTTTCGCTAGCAATTTATATAGTTGATCCCTAAGAAATGTAAATAATCCTTATCACTTTTCCTCATCCCTAATTTTCAGAAAAGCTCTTTTATGTAAATTTTCATGCCCTCCTACCAAACCAAAAGATTCTCATGCATGAGAAACACCGAATGTCAGGCATGTAACAAACTAAAGATAGCTTCCTGTATGTCTGGGCTGGTAATGATTGTTCCAAAAATTCGACAGGTAAAAGTATACAAGAGTCAGTCTTTATGGAGGAAGAAACAAAAAAATAATATATTCTTGTGGAATAAGAACTCCTAAAATAAGTATTTCCTCCTGTAGAATGCACTACTCTATAGGCATATTTCAAGGTCATAGTTTTAATCATATTCTGTAAGGCATGAACATCACAGTACACCTTTTTTCCCATAGTACTACTGCCAAGGCTATCTAGCTGAGAATTGAACTCTCCTCCCAAAATCACAGCCTTTCCTGCACGAAGGAAAGTGGTGACAGAATCCCAAAGAGCAACATGAGCCATTTTTTCTTGTGGTGCATTGGCATTAACCACCCTAAGAGTCTCAGATCGATAATTAATATTTAGTATTAAGGTCTGACCAGGGCAAACATCAATTAATCTAGTGATCTTAAATTTAGGACCTCAGAACAAAATTCCCACCCAATCTGCTGTATCCTCCCCTAAGGTCCAGCATGATGGACCCTAGACCCTTTTAGCCTGTGACACCTCAAAATTAGAGCACAATCCTGTTTCCTGTAATAAAGCAGTATCAACATTAGAATGGTACAGAAAAGAAAAAATAGCATCTCTTTTCTTAGTATTTTGAATGCTACAAACATTCACAGAGGCTATGGAGAAAGACTCCCAGAGGGTGCAAATATGAGAGAGGACACAGGTCACAATTCATGTCCTATAATCATGTCACCCCTCTTTCTTCAAGGATTTCACTTTCTTCTTCTTAGGGATGCTGGCAACTGATATTGTATCTTCCTCCTTTTCTGCAGAAGTTAAGGTGTGGAAACATCTTGAGTGCCTAGAAGTGGCGGAAGTGTCAAAGTCCATCTCCCGGTGTCTGAATCTCCCCATTCTTTCTGGGAGGTCAGTGCCTCAAATTTGTTGTGCAAAGACACTGGTGTAACTTGCACTTTTTTTAAAAGAAGCACTAGACTGCCTCTTATTGACTACCATCATGCCTTTGGGGAGAGGGGCATGACCTCTTGTTCTTCAACAGTAGAGGTAATAAGAGCAGGGGTGCTATTCAGATCTGAATGGGCCTGGGTAACCACCATGACTGATTGTCCAGGGTGTTCCAAGCTCAAGGGCTCCATCTGTTCTGATTGACCAAGTACAACAGCATCTGCTGTGGAAGATTCTACAGGGGCAGGCCATGGAATAAAAGATCCCATCTGGATTCCGTCTTGAGGGCTGCTACTGTTGATGTGCAGGAGTGTCATGTTGGGCCTCTTTAAGAATGATGTCTTGGTCATAGCAGTCCAACCAATTCCTGAAGGCCCAGGGGCATCTATGAAAGGAATGGCCCTTTTCTTCTCACAGATTGCACTGGAAAAGATTTTTGCACATCATACTTACAGTACATGCCTAAATTCGTCACCAGTGGTCGCAGGTGTTACTCAAATGGGTTTTTGCACCACATTTGTAGCAAGCTATGGGCTGGCTGGCATAGAAGCAGACACCCCGTCTCTAAAACTGTTGGGCAAATGTGCCACTCTGGTATTAGTCTGTTTCAACTTACCCTGCATCACCAGCCCCCAATCCAAATATTTTCACTACCCATAATGCAGTCAGGAGGGCCCCTTATGTCACATTGCTGAAGCAACCAGAAATGAATATTATTTATGTGAACCCTCCCCCCCCCCCATTCCTGAAAAGCACAGTCACAGTGTCTGTTAAAGGCTTGGTTAGGGGGATCACTGTAAAAGGTGCCCATAAGTGTGAATTTCAATGCTGATACTTATTCCAGAACCTTTCCAGGGATTGTACAGCCCTGAAACTAATATCAAAAGTGTCCTCTCCAGAAATACTGTATGGATCAGGGCATACATTTTAGAGGAAAAAATTGCATTGAATCCTTGAGAAGTTTGTGAGCCATATACACCTGAGAGGATGCTCCTCTGACCCTCTTTGTATTTTAATCTGACCATGCTCCTATGGGGTGCACGGCCAGTTCTATCCCTGAATAAATCAGCAAAGGTTGGGCCTGAACTTTGTCTCTGTGAGCCAGCAGTAGAAGATCCAGATTCAGAGACTGATTGCATTCTCCCAAAATTATTTTGACTCTGGGACTCCAAGTTACCTTTATCTGTATTAGCAGAAACTCCCTGTACCACCTCACTGGTATGATTAGCTGCAGTAGCTCCCCCTCAATCTGCTTCTGAATGAGGTCTATTGTGGATCAGTTCAGTTTGTATGGGGTCAGGTTCTGAAACCACATTTGAGTCCCTTTGTTCAGCTCATGCTGCATTACCAAAGCTGCATTCCTTGATTCAAGTCCTTCCATGCCAGTCTCATATACTGGGTCTGCAGCTCCAGTGATAACAGCAGGTGTGACCTTTTGCCTAGAAACTCCCTCACTCTCCATCTGTTCTTTCTCACACTGCTGTTCTGGCTCTGAACTTCTTTCCTGTACAGTGTCTTTTGCTTCAGCGCTACCAGTACTAGTGCTATCATGGTCTGGTGCAGCCACGCGGATCCCGGTAGCACTGGGTCTCTCTTTTCAGCAGTCACCGTTTTCCCACCAGAACCCAGGTTTGACTTATTATTTATTTTATTTATTTGAAAGTCTTGGATTAACACCTTTGAGCCAAAGGCTCTTTTACACAGGTACCACAGCAAGGTACATGAAAACACAATGTATAGGAGATGCACAAAGTAAAACTTCAAAATACTACAATACACCATAAACATAGGAGAACTGAAAGGGTGAAACTTACAATCAATGACACAAGAGTGAGTGTAGAGGCAGTAGGAGGTGGGTACAGGTTGAGGTAGGCAGGTGCTGGGGGAGTAATGTAGGATAAGGATAATGAGAAAAGGTAGATAAATATAATGCAGTGGTTGCCAGTAGAGACAGAGGAGCAGCCCCGTCAGGCCTTGTGAAAAATGAGGGGTGGGGTGGTGAGAAGATTGGGAAAAGGTATGGGGAACTTAAAGGGAGTGATAGGGCTACAGGTGTAGCCAGAGGAGCAGCCAGCAGGCCTTGTCAGATAGGTGGGAAGGGTGGGGTGGATGAAAAAGGAGGTAAAGAGAGCATTGAAGTGGGGGACCATGGTCAAGGCAAACCCAATAGCTGTGTTGTCCTCAGATTTATGTGGAACAGTCTCAGGAGGTACGGGCCACAAGAGACTCAAGAAGTTTGTGTTTAAAAGATCCAAGTGAGGTTGCATTAGTGATTTCCTTCTGCAGGGAGTTAAACAGTTTTGGAGCTCTGATTGCAAACGACTTTGTCCTTGCAATGTCCAACATCAAGGTCCTTGGAGGACTGAGCGATCAGCACTTCTGGTGGTGCAAGTATTACAGGAAGCACCGAGAAGATTATTGACCCTGGGGGGTAGAAGACCATAGATGGCCTTCTTTACTACAAGGCAGGTGTGGTAGCATATCCTGCCCTCAAGCTGCAGCCAATTTGCCTGCTTGTAGAGGTCACAAGTGTGGGTCTGTGGGGCAGCCCCAGTTAGAAGATGGCAGGCCTTCTTAAGGGCGATTGATATTTGCTTTAGGGCAGCATTACAGCCAGTGCCATATATCACCAGCCCATAGTCTATTATGGAGACAACTGAACTTTGGATTACAAGCTTCAGGGCTTCTGCAGTAAGGCAGTGCTTATGTCCGTGAAGGAGCCCGATACGGATATTCACGGATTTGGCGACGTGGTTAATTTGGGCGGAATAGGAAAGTGTGCTATCCAGCGTTATACCAAGGTATTTATTTTTTTATGCTTAATTTATTGAATCATTCTTCACATACATAAAATGATTGTATTTGATCATAATGACATGTCTTATCAATGAATCACCAGTAATAACGTTATGTTGTGAACTGCAGTCAATTAAAACATTTCTCTTTCCTCATTATCTCATACTTCAAAGATTAAAAACTGTAACCAATATTTAAAAAACAAATCAAATCTATAGGGAATATAGTAAGATTAACCATATACATAAGAAATCCATTACAATGGTAGAAGAAATTGGGGGGGGGGGCAGTTATAACCACTATACAGCTTATTGTACCTCATCCTTATACAATTCCCAATGGGTCCCTCTATTCATACATAAGTCTTTGCTGTGATTAGCGGTGAAAGTAATTCTTTCCATTGTTTGAATTTGATTAACTATCCTAAGCCAGTCTGACATGCCCGGTGGAGTCTGCTGGAGCCACTTTTTTGTTATAGCCTTTAAGGAAGCAATACATAAGATGGTCCATAAATATTGCCCTTCCCTTCATCTAATCTCTGGAGGAAAGAGCCCCAATATTATATTTTCTGGGCCTACTATGATGTCTGGCCCAAACAGTCCCATCAGGTGTCGCCTCACATTTCCCCAATAAACTTGAATTTCAGGGCAAAACCAGAGAATGTGAGTCAGTTCAGCTTCTAAGCAGCCACACCCTCTCCAACATTGAGCGTTGTCCCTAATGCCCATTCTGACCTGTCTGCCTGGGGTTAAAAAATACCTCACTCTGATCTTCCAGGCATACTCTTGCCAATTCAGAGATGATGTAGTTCTCCAGCAACTCCTAAATACCAGACTCCATTTTACCTTCTTTATCTCTGTTCCCAACTCCTGCTCCCATTGTGCTTGAACTGACCATGTACTGTATGTACGGTCAGCTATCGGGTTCCAGTATAACACTGTTATTGCTCCTTTACCATGCATTGACCCCCTAAATAAGTTTGAATGCTCTGGGGAATGGTCTAAGATCCTCATGTTGAACATCTTTCTGTAACCTGCCAATAATATAGTCCCTAAGTTGGTAATAGTATATAAGATCAGTTTCTGTCCATGCAAGACTACCTCTGGCTTTCTCAAAAGGTAAGATCGTGTAACCCCCCTGCAAATGGGGGTTCCCAAAAGACTTCCAGGAGCTTTCTTGAATGCTCCAAGCCTGAATGGTGTTTGGCGTTTAAGCCATTTATCAGTGAGTGTTTTTAGAACCTCTGGTACTGTCTCTTTAAGAGCTGTCTGCTTGCAGACATAATTAGTTTGTATGGGGGACTGTGTGTTTCTTTGATTGAGTACCACTCGAGCTGCTGCCAATTCACTCCATTTTTGCAGTCACTAGGAGTGCAAAGGGAACCTATCTGAAAGATGTAACTGTTTGCCAGAAATCATTTACAGTAATAATGAAATTACAGTTTGTCTAACCTGCTTTCTTTGCAGTCAGAACTGTTTCTGCTAGTTCCCCATTCTAGTTTTGAACTGCTGAACTGGACCAATCAGTGTGGGGTAAGCTAGCTCTAAAATGGTGCCTTGGACGAATCAGAACTTGGACTCATAATCTGAGCCAGCCACAAGAGGATTGTATGGGCAGTGACTCTGGGAGATGTAGTTTAGACTTCAGTGCCTTTTTGGACCAACAGCAGCAGTCTATTGTGAGTGACAGCCAATCCAGTCAAGAACTGGGAGGAACTCAAAGGAAGTGCCCGGTTTTGTCAGTTGGAGTTTGAGTTGAGCTTTGGCAGTGAAGAAGGAAGGAGCCCTGTGCTTTTTCAGTGTGCAGTTTTAGTCAAAAAACGTGTGTAAGGCCCAGAGTTCCGGTCTGCAGCTTGTGTAACAGCTTGTTAGGACTGAATCCGTCCTGTGAAAAGAATCAAAGGATCTCTGAAGAGAAACCAGGCTCACCCTGTAGAAGACTGGAGAAATTGCTGAAAATTGCACTCGGTCTGTCAGAACTGAATCTGCTGTGTGTTCTCCGGTATTGTGCAGTAATTGCATCGGATACAGATGCAGCCTGCCTGGTATAGTGCTTTCTTTTATATGGATGTGTGAAGAGGTTTGTGTACCTCAAGTGAGCCCTGCTGACATTGAAGGACCCTATCTTATTTGGAGGTCGTGAGTACTAATTCAGGGTCGCTCCCTGTTGAATTGCCACATTAAATCCAAATGGAATTACTGTACTGCTGACTGTTTAATTCTCCTTTTCTCTGTGTGAAAGGGCCCCTACCAGCTGCCACGGTTTGGACTAGCCACTAGGGCTTGGGTACCCAGGGACAGTAACTGATAGGGATAGGCCTGTGCACAGAGCCATGAGGTAGATTATTAGAGTGATAAGCTAATTAACCTGATTTCCCTGTCCTTGTTATATCCCCTAAATAAATCAGAGCTGCTTGTTTCAGCAAAGTTATACTGCCTGAGGTATTTGTCTATGTTAAAATATTGTACTGTGATTGTTGCACTATATCTTATTTTACAGGGGTCCCAGTGCGGAAATAGTCCTGGGGTAAGTGTATACTGTGAAGGTAATTCTGATATATTGTGTGGGCCACTAGTGGGAAGAAAGGGGTTGCAGTGTCCCAGAGGGCTGTGACCAAGTAAGTTTAACTATTGCAAACCCTGACCTCTGGGTGGAGGCACCCGCCATTGGATCCAGGCCCCTCAACCTGTTAGTGGCAAATCAGGCAGGGGTAGTAGCCCCTGGGATAGCGCCATCTAGGGTTACATCTTGGAGGCTCACCGCTGGGATTGTGTGTCCTCTAGTGGCCATATTCACGAACCACTGTTAAGAAAAAATGGGTACCCGACAGAAGTGGCTGTGCACCGGTTGGTGGAGTGGTGTACTGGGAGGAGATCGACCCCAAAATGCTATGCTTATCCTGGACATCCCCTGGGTATCATCGGACACTGTGCAGGAGTACTTTCCAAGGTGGAAGGTTTACAAAACCCTGTGGTGGTGGGTCGGCATGCTAATCTGCTCACCCACACTTTCCTGGCCCTAGTAGAGTTTAAGGATCCCATAATAGCTCCAAAGTGCCACAGACCATTACCCCAGAGGGAGCCCTCACTGCTTGGAGAGTGATAACTAAGGACAGTAAAGACCCGGGGGGGAATCAGCCCCCACCACTATCTGAAACTTTTGAGGAGAAATTTGCTGAATGGTTGCTGGGAGAGGGGAAAACTGTGGAGGACTTGAAGAAACTATTCTTGCCACCTGGGGGTGTTCCTCCCCCAACACCCTCTCCTGCTCCAGTGCCCGTAATGGTGGCTGAACCAATGCAGACTCCTATTTCTGCACCTGCCATTAGTCACGACTCTTACCAAGGTTGAGGATCTTCTCTGGCACCCTCCCCACCCCCAAGGGAGGATGACTGGGAGACCTGGATAGACTATGTTGCCCCAAGTGCTAGAATGGCAATGCTCGGGAAGCGAAAGAGGTTAGTGAGAGCCTCCGAGTCCTGCCCTGGCTACCATCCGTGCTAAGCAGGGCCAGTAACCCTGAAGCGACTGCACAGGCCTATCTTGAGGCCTTGGAGAATGTGTATGGGAGCCCAGATTCTGATGAGGACCTATGGTGGAGAGTAAGAAATGCACAACAGTACCAAGGAGTTGTTGTCTGTGTATGTCTCTCGGCTGGAAAATTGTTGCAAGAATGCCTCAGAAAGGGTAGTTTGCCAGCGATTGAACTGGACCGAACCAGACTGGACAGAATCCTTAAGTCTGCCCCTTCTCAGAACTGCTGTTGCTTCAGTTCGCCTGGCAAATCGACTGGAATCCCCACCCTCCTATGATGAGTTAATGAGAGAAATTAGGAGTTGAGAAAGGCGACCTCGGGAGGTACCTGCACCAACAGCTGTGGCTACGACCAGTGACTGAGGTGACCCATCAAGTGAAGTTCAGGGGCAGAGGTTGACAGTCAATGAGTGCTCTGACAAGGAAAAAGATATGCCACAATGGGGCGAACTGTTGAGAGAGATCCGGGAATTCAAAAACAGTCCCTTTATGAAGGCCACGCCTGCAAGTACGGGCCCTGACCTATATCCGACTGCATCTGCTATGGGGGGGGGGTACCCACCCATGTATCTCCTGCTGATAACAGCTCCAAACTCAATTCCTTGACCATGGAAGTGGAGAAACTGACGAGATGTCTCCAAATGCTTATCACGCCGCATGAACAGAGATGGCACCCAGGTTTCCAGTTAGTAATACCCCGCCCTGGCTCCCAGTGTGGCGCCTCGGCCAGCTCAAACTCCAGAAAGTATGTTTTGCTATAATTGTGGGAAAGATGGGCACATGAAAAGGGAATGCCAGTCCCCAAAAGACACTGACAAAGTTGCATATAGGCTACAAGGAGCTTGGAGAAGAAATCAGTGGTTAAGAGGTGCGACATGATCCCAGTGAGGGCACCAAAATGCTAATTCACGTCCCTTTGTGGCAAGGTCAGTTGCCCAGGCCCCCTACCTCTCCAGACTGGTCCAGAATAGTGGGTCCCTCCATGGAGACCACTGTAAGGTGAATGGAGTGTCTACAAGAGCTGTATTAGACAGTGGCTCCCAAGTGACAATTATGTTCCAGGATTGGTATCAGAAGCATTTGTCAGACGTACCCTTACAACCATTAGAAGGACTGCATGTATAGGGGTTAAGTGAGAAGGCCTACCCCTATTCCGGGTATATCCGAATTTGGCTGTCTTTCCCCACCTCCGTGGCTGGAGTGGCCGAACAAGTAGAGACCCTAGCCTTAGTGTGTCCCCCCACTGGACTGTATGATGGTGTCCCTTTGTTGATTGGAACAAATGCTCATATGTTCGGAAGGCTGGCACAGTTGTGTTATGAAAAACAGGGGTCAAAGACTAGTAGAGCTTTAAGAGTTCCGGCTTTAATTAAGAAGGCCTATGAGGCACAGAGAGATGCTGAAAAACAGAAACAGAGGAACGGTCGGAATTGTATGGAAGAAGGATCCTGAGTCTCTGATCCTGGCGCCAAATGCCCAGTGTACCTTACAGGAGAGGTCCGTATCAGAAAGGATGTTAAGAATAAAATATTAATGTTGGATGCACCAGGCGATGGAAAATTGCCAGAGGGACTGCTAGTCAAGCCTAGTATTTTGCCACTGAGAGCCCATGCTTATGCCAGAAGGGTAATGGTCCAAGTTCATAATGTGTCTGAAAGAGACATTCGGTAAACAGAGGTTGCATCCTGGCTAATGTGCATTGTGCAGACACTGCAGTGCTACCCAGCAGCAAGAGTTCAAGGAAGAATGACAGAGTAACGCCTGACTTGTTTGATTTCGGCGACTCCCGCTGCCAGCTGAATGGAAAGTGAGGATCAGTGAGAAGCTTGCCCAGAGAGACCAGGTGTTTTCTTTAAAGGAATGGGATGTAGGATGCGTGCAAGGGCTGAGCACAATATCCGGCTGCATGACGAAAGACCATTTCGTGAGAGGTCTGGCGCCTGGCACCTGCTGACATAGATGATGTGAGGCGGCATCTGCAAGAGATGTTAGCTGCTGGTGTAATACAAGAATCCAGAAGCCCTTATGCTTCCCCATTGTGGTAGTGAGGAAAAAGAATGGAACAGTAAGGATTGTGTGGATTATCGCACCTTAAACCGCGGACTATCCCTGATCAGTACACAATGCCCGCATTCAGGATGCTTTGGACTGCCTAAGCGGGAGCAAGTGGTTTCTCTGCTGGATCTCCGCGATGGGTACTACCAGATCGATGGCCCCAGGACCGTGAGAAGACGGCCTTTATCTGTCCGCTTGGCTTCTATGAATTCATGAGGATGCTCAAAGGTTTCAGGTGCCCCAGCCACTTTTCAACGATTGATGGAGCGTGCAGTGGGGGACATGAACTTACTAGAGTGCCTGGTATACCTAGATGATGTTATTGTGTTTGGCAGCTCACTGGAGGAACATGAGAGCAGATTATTTAAGGTATTGGACCGACTGGAGGACTTTGGCCTTAAACTGTCCATTGATAAGTGTCAATTCTTTCAAACATCAGTAAAGTATGTGGGACACATAGTATCCACCGAGGAATAGAGACCGACCCAAGTAAAGTTGAGGCCTTGACCACCTGGCCACAGCCAAAAATCTAAAAGAACTGCAAAGATTCCTGGGATTCTGTGGTTATTATCGGCGCTTCATCAAGGACTATTCAAGAGTGATCCGCCCTTTACTTAACCTTACTCAAGGGTATCCCAACCCACAAAAATACCAAAAGTCAGCATCCCTCAAGACTGAAGAGTGTATTTTCATCCGAGTGAAGTATTTGGGGCCCGCTGGACTCCTGATTGTGAGACTGCTTTTCATGAGATCATATATCAACTTACCCATGCTCCAGTGCTGGCCTATGCGATCAAGAAAACCTTACGTCCTGCACACTGATGCTAGCTTGCAAGGGTTGGGGGCTGTGTTGTACCAGAAGCACGAGAATGGCCTGAGACCAGTGGCCTTTGCCAGTAGAAGCCTGACCCCATCCGAAAAGAACTATCCTGTACATAAGTTAGAGTTCCTAGCTTTGAAGTGGGCTATTGTTGACCAATTCCATGAGTACTTGTATGGGGCTAAAATACTAGTAAAACTGACAATAATCCTTTGACCTATGTGCAGACCTCAGCTAAGTTGGATGCCACTGGCCATAGGTGGCTTTCTGCATTATCTACATATGACATGCTCTCGAATACCGAGCAGGTCTGAACCACATAGATGCTGATGCTCTCCCGAGGCCTGTTCCCCAGAATGATTGGGTCCGATTGGCAGAACCTGACATTCGGGCACTCTCGGAAGTTTGACAGGGAGGAACAAATGTCCACAGGGCGCAGTGGACTGCATGGTGATTGCTTGGGAGCCTCTGAGAATTGCATACCTGCTGCTTATTGCCACTTTTCTGCAATAGACATTGGTGCACTGCCTCAGCTGGACAATGACAGTATTCGGCGGCTCAATCCCGATCCCATGATCAAAGCAGCTTTAGAAGCCCTCTATGCAGGAAAAGATGTGTCCAAATTACGCCCACTGATTTGAGAACTGCACTGTTATACAAAAGAAGGTCCTAAGTTGAAACTGATCAATAAACTGTTATACAGAGAAACAGTAGACAGAGGGACAAGTAGACAAACAACAACTAGTGCTGCCCACTGCCTTCGAGACTCAGTACTGAGGTCCTTGCACAACCACATGGGGCACCTTGGTATAGACAGAACACTTGACTTGGTGAGATCCAGATTCTATTGGCCTAAGATGGGGCTGATGTGGAGCAACACATTCGAACTTGTAGTCGCTGCTTACAGAGAAAGCTTTGCCCCAAAGGGCTGCCCCTTGTTAACATCACCACCAGTGCACCCATGGAGCTGGTCTGTATTGATTTTCTGAGTTTGGAGTCAGATCAAAGAAATATCAGTAATGTGCTGGTGGTCACTGACCATTTCACGGATATGCCCAAGCTTTCCCCACCAAAGACCAGAAAGCATCCACTGTGGCCAAAGTACTTGTAGAAAACTTTTTGTTCACTATGGGGCTCCACAAAGAATCCATTCTGATCAAGGGAGAGACTTTGAGAGTCGTCTGATCAAAGAGATGCTTTCTCTGTGGGAGTGCGAAAGTCCAGAACCACTCCTTACCACCCCAGGGACCCACAGCCTGAGCGTTTCAACGCACTTTGCTAGATATGCTAGGCACCCTGCACCCAAAGGACAAGCCTAGATGGAGCCAACAAATTAGCACCCTGGTACATGCTTATAACTGCACCAAAAGTGATGCCACTGGATTCTCCCCTACCGCCTGATGTTTGGAAGAAAGCTCGACTACCAGTAGATGTGTGTTTTGGGGTCTCTCCTGATGGGGTTCAAGCTGACAACTATTTACAGTATGTGCAAAAGTTAAAGGCCCAGCTAACTCATGCGTACCAACTGGCTCAAACCATGGCTGCCAAAAGAAATCTGGCCAACAAAGAAAGGTATGATAAAAGGTGAAAGCACAGGAACTCCAGGAGGGAGATCGGGTATTGCTAAGAAATCTGGGACTGCATGGCAAGCACAAGATTGCTGACAGATGGCACCATCTCCCTCACATTGTAGTGGGCAAACTAGATGATCTGCCAGTGTACAAAGTAAGGCCTGAGAATAATTCAAAAGATGTAAAACAATGCATAGAAATCATTTACTGCCCATTGGACAAATCTTAATTGAGTCTGAGCCCTAGAAGATGCCCCTCTGGACCAGTGACTAGAGCTGCTGCTAAGAAAGATCAAGAAAGTCTGCACCTACAGAAGCAAAGTTAAAGTGTTCCTCCACAAGTCCCAGTTGAGCATGACTGTCAGTCCATATCGGAAGAAAGTGAGAGTGACTTTGAATACTATCCTTCTTACGAACTGAGTCAATTGTTTCGGGGCAATCCCCTAGTCAATACTGGAGATGAAGCTGGGCCTTCTGGACTGTCTAAGCCCCCAGCTTCATCCCTGGAGCCAATGCTCCCAGAAATTGAAGTGCAAAGCATCAGATCAGATGAAATGGAATCATTGTACATGGTTGAACTGTTTGAGCTTTCAGGGGAGGAAAATGATAGATTGGGGCAGACTGGTGATACACCCGAACAAGAAGAGTATTTTGAGTGCCCTGACAGTCCACTGCCAGTGTCCGAAAGCTTCCATGAGCCAAATGTTGTGGACTCAGAAACTGTAACTCCTGGAGCTGAAAGTGCCCCAAGTTCTAGCCTCTCTACCCCCATGGAGACTCCCCTGACAAGTGAGGACAATGCTGAAAATGAGGCTCAGAGTGCAGAGACTATAACAGTTCCCCTAGAAAGACTGGTCGAGCTGTAAAGCCTGTGGTGCACCTCAGTTATGATTCCCTTGGGAGGCCTGTGGATTTGCCTCTCAATGTTGTCCATAAAGGAGTGTATGTGTCCCCGAGCTCATTGCCCAAACTGAGCATCAGTGCTAACTCAAGTTACTTGTGTTGCCCTCTAAGTATGGTGCCCTTGCCCGTCCAGCCCCAAGGTAACTGATAGGAAGGGCCCCTCTCTTCAGGTTTCATGTACAAGAGGTAATAACTTGAGTTATGGTACAATGTATATGTAATACTTGTAAAGAGTGACGTACTGCAATGTTTCAGAAATGTGTTCTTGGTAAAATGATATATTGACTGATGATTACATGTGCGAGCCTAATGCAAATGTATATGGTTGCAGTTGAAACTTATGGGGGTACTTGCTTGAGGCGGACGTCAAGCTTTCCCAGGCCAGGAAGGGTGTAACCCCCCTGCAAATGGGGGTTCCCAAAAGACTTCCAGGAGCTTTCTTGAATGCTCCAAGCCTGAATGGTGTTTGGCGTTTAAGCCATTTATCAGTGAGTGTTTTTAGAACCTCTGGTACTGTCTCTTTAAGAGCTGTCTGCTTGCAGACATAATTAGTTTGTATGGGGGACTGTGTTTCTTTGATTGAGTACCACTCGAGCTGCTGCCAATTCACTCCATTTTTGCAGTCACTAGGGATGCAAGGGAACCTATCTGAAGATGTAACTGCCAGAAATCATTTACAGTAATAATGAAATTACAGTTTGTCTAACCTGCTTTCTTTGCAGTCAGAACTGTGTCTGCTAGTTCCCCATTCTAGTTTTGAACTGCTGAACTGGACCAATCAGTGTGGGGTAAGCTAGCTCTAAAATGGTGCCTTGGACGAATCAGAACTTGGACTCATAATCTGAGCCAGCCACAAGAGGATTGTATGGGCAGTGACTCTGGGAGATGTAGTTTAGACTTCAGTGCCTTTTGGACCAACAGCAGCAGTCTATTGTGAGTGACAGCCAATCCAGTCAAGAACTGGGAGGAACTCAAGGAAGTGCCGGTTTTGTCAGTTGGAGTTTGAGTTGAGCTTTGGCAGTGAAGAAGGAAGGAGCCCTGTGCTTTTTCAGTGTGCAGTTTTAGTCAAAAAGCGTGTAAGCCCAAGTTCGGTCTGCAGCTTGTGTAACAGCTTGTTAGGACTGAATCCGTCCTGTGAAAGAATCAAAGGATCTCTGAAGAGTAGAAACCAGGCTCACCCTGTAGAAGACTGGAGAAATTGCTGAAAATTGCACTCGGTCTGTCAGGAACTGAATCTGCTGTGTGTTCTCCGGTATTGTGCAGTAATTGCGATCGGGATACAGATGCAGCCTGCCTGGTATAGTGCTTTCTTTTATATGGATGTGTGAGGTTTGTGTACCTCAAGTGAGCTCTGCTGACATTGAAGGACCCTATCTTATTTGGAGGTCGTGAGTACTAATTCAGGGTCGCTCCTGTTGAATTGCCACATTAAATCCAAATGGAATTACTGTACTGCTGACTGTTTAATTCTCCTTTCTCTCTGTGTGAAAGGGCCCCTACCAGCTGCCACGGTTTGGACTAGCCACTAGGGCTTGGGTACCCAGGGACAGTAACTGATAGGGATAGGCCTGTGCACAGAGCCATAGGTAGATTATTAGAGTGATAAGCTAATTAACCTGATTTCCCCCTGTCCTTGTTATATCCCTAAATAAATCAGAGCTGCTTGTTTCAGCAAAGTTATACTGCCTGAGGTATTTGTCTATGTTAAAATATTGTACTGTGATTGTTGCACTATATCTTATTTTACAGGGGGTCCCAGTGCGGAAATAGTCCTGGGGGTAAGTGTATACTGTGAAGGTAATTCTGATATATTGTGTGGGCCACTAGTGGGAAGAAAGGGGGGTTGCAGTGTCCCAGAGGGCTGTGACCAAGTAAGTTTAACTATTGCAAACCCTGACCTCTGGGTGGAGGCACCCGCCATTGGATCCAGGCCCCTCAACCTGTTAGTGGCAAATCAGGCAGGGGTAGTAGCCCCTGGGATAGCGCCATCTAGGGGTTACAATCGTATTCCCCTGGAGTAACTGCCAAGAAGCATAAATATCCCCATCGGCCTGTTTCTGATACCATTTGGAGAACCTGGCTGGAGCAAAGTCTTTATCTTCATGCCACCAAGTGTATTTCCATAGACACCTAGCTGTATGGCCCCTTTTAATGCCCTGATACCACCTCAGTAACTTTGCTTAAACAGAGGACAATGCCAAATCAAAGTCACTGGGGCATCCATAGGGGCTAAACATCTTAGTACATAATTGATTTTTTCCAAACTGCTGTAGTTCGAGCTGTTGCCAGTTGGCTTTGTAACTTGGATGGGCCCATAGCAGTGCAATCTTCATCTGGGCCTCAGTCCAGTAGTCTGCTATATGTGGACAAGCCCTCCCTCCCTCCTGGTTTGGCAGGAATAAAGTGTTCCTAGATACTCTAGGACGTTTATTTCCCCAAAGAAAGGACATAACCCACCTCTGCCAGGCATTTAATTATTTTTTGTGGGCTCATACATGGAACAGTTTGAAATATGTAGAGAAGTCTCGGTAGGATGTTGGTTTTAATTATTTGTAGTCGTGAGTAGAATGGAAAAGGTATACAGTCCCATCTTTGTAAGTCTGCTTGTATTTGTTTAGTCAGTGGAGGGTAATTATTAATATATAGTGTGGTTGGGGATTTGCTTAAATGCACACCAATATATTTAATGGAATCACAGTCCCACCTCATGGGATAACTTGATTTAATGTCCTCAGGAACTCATCTGCCAGAACTAATACTTCTGTTTTAGACCAGTTTAGGGTGTAGCCAGATAGGGCTGAAAATAATTTCATCTGTTTAAAAACCTCGGGCAAAGACTTAGAAGGATCTGTCAGGTAAAGGAGGACATCGTCCACGTAAAGAGCCAGTTTATGGACAATGTTCCCCATAGCTACCCCAGTTATTCAGTTATCTAACTGTATGCTCTGAGCCAAAGGCTCGATGTACAAGACAAATAATAAAGGGGACAGGGGCAGCCCTGCCTTGTGCCTCTTTCTGGTCTAAATGAGCCTGAAACATGGCCACTGACCCCGATATAAGCTGTTGGACTAGAGTATAATTTAGCTATATAATTCAGAAAGAGTGCAGGGAAACCAAAGTCGGCCAGGGTACCCCGTAAGAAAGTCCAGGAGACCTGATCAGGAGCCTTTTCAGCATCTAAACTCATTATGTAAGCAGGCGTGCCTGAAGCTTGCAACTGTTCAATAATGTCTACCGATCTTCTAATATTGTCGAAAGTTTGCCTGCCTGGTACAAACCCCATCTGATCTAAATTTATTATTTCCAGGAGGAGTTTTTCTAACCGTCTTGCCATGATCCCTGCCACAATTTTGTGTTGGTATTCAATACAGAGATTGGTCTGTATGATGAACAGATGGTGGGGTCCCTGGCCGGCTTTGGCAATACCAGTATTATAGCATGGGCCCAAGATGGAGCAGATCCACCTTCCTCTGACCACAGATGATTATATGAACTAAGCAATAAACGCATAATATCATCCCTAAATTTCTTATAAAACTCATTAGGAAGACCATCGGTGCCGGGGCATTTTCCTGCTTTCAAATGGGCTATTTCGATATGTATCTTTCCCACTGTGAATGGGGTAATTAGGGCCCCTCCTTTGTTGCTCTGAGATCTTGGGTAGTTGAAGAGGTGCCAGTAAATTGTCTATTTCCTCTGAGGTGGGACTGGCTCCTTTATGGTATAATTTTTTGTAAAAATGCTTAAATGAATCCGCTATTCCTTCTACTGTATATTTCCATGTCTTACTTTTAGGGTCAAATATTTTCAGGATGCTAGCCCTAGCCTTATACTGTCAGAGCCTACAGGTTAGTAGTCTTAAAGCCCTTGGGCCCCCTTCATAGTGTCTCTGGCTTAAATAAAGTAACTTTTGTTCCCCATGATAATCAATTATTTCTAGCAGCTACTTTT
This sequence comes from Neoceratodus forsteri, assembly GCA_016271365.2. Classification (NCBI taxonomy): domain Eukaryota; kingdom Metazoa; phylum Chordata; order Ceratodontiformes; family Ceratodontidae; genus Neoceratodus; species Neoceratodus forsteri. The sequence goes on along the minus strand of CM028131.1, from coordinate 1,625,838,306 downwards.
TTAGTTTTGTTAACAATTTTCCCCTATCCCCCTCCAGGTGCTGCTGTTGTTGCTGTTCCAAGGTAGCTATCTGTTCCTACAATGTAATCTTTCTTGCCTCCCTCAATTTCTTGCATCTGGATGAGATCTCTATGAATTTACCACGTACTATGGCCTTTACCGTATCCCATATAATCCCAGGAGATATCTCAGGGTTATCATTTTCCCTAACTGACTGGTTTATTACCTTTGATATTGTTTCCTTGATTTCTTCATTGTGGATCAAGGAAACATTCAACCTCCAGAAAGTGGTGCGTCTAATAGGCCCCAGTTTGACTTTCATATATATTGGGGAATGGTCAGACAGGATATCGCCTAGCCATGAATCAGAACACAGGCCTATGGAGTCTCTGGGCATCAAGAAGTAATCCAGCCTTAAATAAGTTTTGTGTGCTGGAGAAAAGAAAGTATATTGTCTACTTCCCTTATGCATCTGTCTCCAGACATCCACGAGACCAAGCTCGTCTAGCGATTTTGCCACTCTTTTGGCCACCCCACATTCCTGCCTGACCACTCCTCCAGACGTGTCCATGTGTGCATTCAGCCGTAGGTTTAAATCACCACCTATAATTAAGTGACCATCTGTCCATTCTGAGATTTAAAAAAAACAACTCCCTGTAAAAAGAAAAGTCAGAGCCTGGGGGCGTATACACTGAAGCCAGAGTAACAGTAGAACCATTGAATTTACCCTTTAGTCCCACATAATGACTCTCTTTATCTACTATAGAATCCAATTCCTCAAATGGACATTTGTTGGAAATAAGAATTGCTGTGCCCCTCCTTCTGCCCTCTTATAAGAAGAAGACTAAACTATTTGGTAACCAAATTTCTTAAGTTTCTCATGCTCCTCCTTATTTAAGTGTGTCTCCTGGAGCATTATGAATGCCGCTCGCGACTTGCATAAGAAGGACATTATTCTGCTTCTCTTTATAGGGTATGTTAACTCATTTACATTAAAAGACAAAGTGATAACTTCTGATTTATCCATTTTCTAAGATAAGGTATATGGCGACCCTGTAGGCTCCCCTTGCTTGCATATCGGCCACCATTGTCCTCCATCCCCCACACAAAGGTCTCCCCTGCTCGGATATCAATGCATCCCCGTAAAAACATGAACTTATAAACTGTACTAAACAGTACCACATCAAAACCAGGATGTGTAAACACAACTGAGAAAACTGTAAATTTGTGCTTCCAATAGTGTAAACTCCTTTTGTCCAATCCAGGGGTTTCTAGTACTAGCAGTCTCCCCCCCCACTGGAGGATCACTGGAATGAGAAGCGTGGCTCTACCACACTTAGTGTGATTCTCCCCCGAGAGCCTATAAGAATGTTAGCAGACTCTAAAATTACTACAAGTGTAGTCTAGTTGTGACATCACTGACCAACAAATCAAGTCGAAACCACTGACTGGAGGCAAAAGTTGCTCCCACCCAGCCCAACAATTAAGTATGAAGATGATATACTGCAAACAATACTGCATATATGAGTAACTCTGTAAAGTAATGAATAAGCAGATTAGCAAGGTCGGAGGTACAGTGGGTAAAAATATTTCAGGCATTTGAGTCACTTAAAACATTTGCTCCATTGAACCCAGTCATCCGAGCTGCTGCCATTTAGTGAGACACAACAGCACTGTGCCCTGCCTTGCTTCAAGTATTAAAGTACAAGTAAGGTCCCCTAAGGAAAGAATAGCTGGGCTTCTCTGCATGTCCCATGACGTCTTTTACAGCCCATGTACTGCAAGTATAAAATCCAGAGAGACTTTAATTTCCCTCGAGACATTGTTGTATAAGTAAAGTCAAAATAAAGGTCTCTCTGTGAAAGCATAGTAAAAAATAAAAAGTTCAATTATGTCCTCTGATGTTGTTCTCTCCTTCCCTGCATTTCAGTCATGCAGGAACACCAAAGAACTAATAGTCACTTGCAGAGTGAACAAAGGAGCCGAATTCTGTAAATGAGTATTTCTAGTATTCCATAGGTGGTATCCTAGCATACCCAAAGGCATCTTACCAGCCAGGATGGGAGCACATTGCCTGTTCAATCCTGAGAGTCACTCTGATGTTCCCCACGGCTCTCCTGGAGTTTCGGTAGCAGGGCTCGCATTGCATGAAGGGGAGCAAGTGATGACATATCTGAGTCATGCCCTCTTTTCCATCTGCCAAGAGTGACTGAGCAATTCACCAATTGCTCTGAAGCCTTCTGGGAAATTGAGTTTTTAGTAGAGGGGAGCGAGGGACTCCATCAAACGTTCTCGAATAGCACTCCTCTGACTTCTTCTGGTGAGTAATATTTTAACTCCATCTAGCCAAAACATCCTCATTTTTGCTGGGTAGGGAGTGTGAAAGCAAAGACCCTTGGCTCTCAGTAATTTTATTATGTCAAAATATTGCAACCATTGACGTTGAATCTCTTTGGGAAAATCATGATTGAAATACAGTCTACTGTTTAAGTATGAGACCTCCTTCTGTCTCCAAGCCCTCAGTAGAATATCTTCTTTTGTCTTGCTAACTATTAAATTTTATAATTATGGAACGTGGTCTTGCTTTTTCATCAGAAGATTTGGGCTGGGCTGGCCGGTGGCGCTGAGGTTGAGGCTGGATGCTACACCTTGCGCCACACCCGGCGACCTGGGTTGACGAGCCCAAGTCATCAGGCTGAGGGAGATTAGATTGAGCAGTCGTTGACTGCTCTCCTAGTCCTGGGGTGGGTCGGGGAACAATCATTGTGTGGCAGCGACCTCGGGGGACACCCTGAGGTACTACGAGGCATGGTGGCAGTTGGAGGGGGAGTGCGGCGGATGTCAGCACGCAGTGTCTAATGTCATTGCACGTCCGCATTACCGTGGGCAAAATATCGGAGGAAAAAGGCAGGGTGCGACCATGCAGCTTGATGGCCATGCCCTGCACTGCCTGGAGGATTTGTGAGGAGTTCTGTCAGGGAGGATCCAGGGCTGTCCTGGCTGGGAGTGGCAGAGGGGGCCCTCCAGCAGGGTAGCATGATGGCTGTCCCGGACCCTCCTGGATGCGGTATGAGCCACCCAGCTCTCAAGGTAGGCAGGGTTGATGGCTGGATGCCCCAAGCTGGTCATGCTGCAGAGGAAAAAAAAAAAAAGAAGGTTTGGGCTGTAATGCCCTATGGGCCCTCTCAATACCCAGCTGGTATCTGGTTGGCAACTGAAAATGTCCATCAGTAAATCACTAATAAAATCAGTCATTTGGCCGGTTTCAGAACCCTCCAGGAGGCCATATAACCTAATGTTCTCTGGCGAGAGCAACTCTCTAAATCAATACATTTCTCTTGCAGGCATTCTGTCTGGACTATCAGCACCTGTAGTATAATGCCTGTTTGTACCACGCCATCCTCAGTCTTTGCTATCCGTTCCTCTGTGGATTCAATCCGCTACTCCCCAGCCCTGTCAATTTCTGATCCAGGTTACAAAATTCCAGCTTGCTTTGTTCCAGCTCTCATCTCTCTGATTTATTTGAAAAGCTGCTTGAATCTCGAGTGGGAAAGCTGATTGTTTTCTTCCTCGGTATCCACCATGCTGACCGGGGAAGGGCTTCGACTCGGCCTTTTAGTTGGTGCCTGCAATCTCCATTCATCTGGTGGAGCTGGCTTGTTTTTAGGCTTATCCCGACCTTGTCTGTCTTTAAAATGATTTGTACTTGCCATTGTCAGCAGTTTTGATGCAGTATTTAATTAATTTTATAGCTTTTGAGCTAGTGGAGAAGGGAGCTCCTCTCACTCGCCTGTATTTGGCTCCATGATGTCACCAGAAGTCTACACCAAGGTATTTGAAGGTGTTTGTCTGCTCCAGGGTAACTCCTGATCTGTTTTTGACATTCAACTGAGTGTTTTTGTGAACGTTGGAAGAGCATGGTCTTTGTTTTTTTGTAGTTAAGCACTAGCTTCTGTGTGATGAACCAATCCTCCACTGCAGTGAAACTTGCCTGTAGCTGGCGCTCCAGCTGGACAGGATCCAAGTTCTTATTGCATATAACTGTGTCATCAGCATACAGGAGGATTTGCACCAGGCAGTGCATGGGGAGGTTGTTCAGGAAGATGATAAAAAGTAATGGTCCCAGAATTGACCCTTGGGTTACCCCGGAGTGAACAGGCAGTTTGGATGAGACGGTGTCTCCTATCCTTACCTGCTAAGATCAGCCAGTGAGGTAACTGTTAAACCAACTTAGGGTGTCTGCTGATAGACCAAGCATAGTTGGTTGGTCAGGCAGTAGTGGGTGATTAACCGTATCAAATGCCTTGGATAGATCAATGTAGGTGGTACCGATGAGTTGGCCTTGGTACAAGGCCTGGTGGATATAACTCGTGAATTGAAGTAGAGCGGTAGTAGTGCTGTGCCCTTTTTGAAAACCATGTTGGTGTGGCGATTGCAGGTTGTATTTCTCCAGGTATTCTCCCAGCTGGTCTGCAATGATTTTTTCAAGTACCTTAGATAATGGGGAGAGAATGGAGATGGGCCTGTAGTTCCTGTGATGGACCCCATCACCACTTTGATGAATGGGGGTTACCTGGGCTAGCTTCCATAGAAGTGGGAATTGGGAGCGTGAGAGAGATGTGTTGATAATGATGGTGAGTGGGATCAGGACTTCGTCGAATGTAAGGGCAATGAGCTTCATATCCAGTGAGTCTCCGCTACTTCTGGATCTCCCGAGTACTTTATGTAGGTATTTCTTGGCTTCTCTTTCTGTCACAGGTTTGAAGTGGGAAGGAGGATGTGCACACTCTGTATGAGGTTTGGCATTGGTTTCTGCACCAGTCAATGTGTTAAAGAAGTTCGGGGGTAGTACTTGGCTGAGGTCGGTGACAGCAGAGTTGAAGGCATTTGCAATAGTGGTGGAGTCTAGGGTTAGAACCCCATCTATGCTGAGCACAGTGGGTGCAGTCCTTGCTTCTTTCCCAGTGAGTTCCTTAAGGTTGTTCCAAAATTTCCTTCCATCTTTCCAGGTGTTGCCAAGAGCGCATCTGTAGTAATTTGCTTTAGCAGACCATATGACCCAGGTACAGGCATTCCTAGCAGTTTTGCAGGATTTTAAATAATTGATTAGCAGTTTTTTCTTGGGACAATACTAACTGTACAGAAATAATTTATATAGGTTTTCTAGAAGTGTTATGCTTGTTAAACACAGTGAGGCAAGTGTTATGCATTTTCACAATGTTTTAGAACTTTTTAGAGTTAAATAAAACCCTGGTTTTGTAAACTTGAGTGTCTACGAGCCTGCCAGAGGCTCTAGCCTGATACCACAGATGGTCCCGTAACTTCATTTTTTGTAGTAGGTCAGACGTGATCCATGGGGTGTCAGTTCCTCTGATTTTTCTCTTCTTGAAGGGGGCATGTACATCACAGGCAGCACTGAAACTTGAGATGAAAAATTCTAGGACGGAATCCATGTCTGAGGCAGTCTCAAAATGTGACTAATCTTGTTGTCTCATCAGTGTTTTCAGTGGCTGTAAGTGCCCACGGGCGAGTACCCTACTGTTAACGATTTTTCCCGGGGGCTTGATAAATTTGTCCGACCACGCACACAGTATGGGGGAGTGATTGCTTATGTTGTCAGGAAGGACGTCAGTATGTGTGATATGATCAGGGCAGTTTGTGAGCACCCAGTCCAGTAGTGTGCTATTCCCTGTCTTATAGTTAGTTCTTGTGGGTGACTGAACCAGCTGTGAGAAGTTTACTGTGGCCAGGGCATCTTTATAGTTGACAGCAATGGATGATAGCTAGTCTGTATTAAAGTCACCCAGCATTATGACCTCAGAGTTGTGTTTCAGGTTGTTAATGCAGTTAGTAATGGCATTAGGGCCCAGTGACTTGGACTTGGGAGGGAAATACACCGAGGCGACAGTCAGAGCCTTGTTGTGGGCACCAAGGAGTATCTTGATAGGAAGTATCTGTATATCAGTTCCACAGCTGGGCTGGTCAAGGGTGTTCCCCATTAGGGACTCTTTGAGATAGATGGCACAGCCACCACCTTTTCTTGCTAGCCTATCCGTCGGAAGAGGGAGTACCCTGGAATTGAGATGGCATTGTCGGGAATCTTTGGGGTCAACCATGTCTCAATCACAGATAACACATCAGGATTATGTTGGGTGGTGACCCATGCTGTGAGAACATCAAATTTTATAAGGAGGCTGCAGATGTTAATGCTTGCTAAGGTGAGAGCCCCAGCTTTAGGGTTATTATTGGTACAGGTCAGAGGTGGACCTGGGTTAGGGTGAATGTTCCCAGAGATAAGTAGAAGAAGAAGTAATAGTCTCTTTAGTAGTTGTTTGAAGAGGTTGTGCTGGAGCATACGCTCCTTTTTCCCAGTTGGATATTTCTGGGTGCTGTTTTGCACTGTGCTGCCTCGTAAGGGGAGGAATGAGGTGCAGCAGAAGGTGACCGTGGCCCCTTGTGTTTTTGAGGGTGATAGTTGGGTGAAGAAATGGTCCCAGTGTGGGGAGTTGCCTGAGAAATCTCCCACTCTGGGTCCAGAATCCACAGTCTGGCTTCATTGCATATCCAGCCTGCTCCCCTTAGTGCTTTCTTGGGAGTCCATTCACCCAGAGAACCAGCACATCTGTGCTGAAGGTGTAAGGTGCCATCTTGCTGCTACGGGCTCTGCCAATCCTTTCTTGCTTTGATTTCCCTGACTCAGCTGATTATCAGACCGCTGAATGACACCGTTAGATTCAGTAGGGGTAAGTTTCTTTACCTTCATCTGTGTGGCATTCGAAGTGGGAGTATTATTTTCAGTGTCCATGCCACTTGAATCAGTAAGAGTGTTTCTACAATGAAGAAGCAATCATTTTTTTCAAACACACTTTAATTTGGAGTATCTGTTTTCATCATCTGCCAATATTTTTAACAGATGTTGTTTTCTGGCCTGTAATTCTGCTTTGAATTTGTGCTCTGCAACTTCTATATCTGCCATGTCTGTGATAGTCATCACAGAGTCTGCAGCTATATCCATAGTGTTGTCCTCAATACTTGCACTTGGTAAAGTACTTCCACCCACCAGTGCTGGATCAGAAACTACCATGTCCTCATGCAAAGTAGAGGCTAAAGGTAAGGACAAAACTCAGAGTTTGTACCAGCTGTCTATCCTCCTCCTTACCACAGGACTCCTCCATCTTGGACAAAAGGCCAAAAGTGACTCTTGTCAAAAGAAGGGGAATTTTATTAAAAATCAAGCCAAAATCAACAGACATACATATATACAGAAACCGACAAAAGAAAGAAGGCAAAAAAGAAAAAAAGAAAAAGAAAAGTCATTAATAATGTAAAACATATGCACACACAGAAAAGGAAAAAACATAAAAACCATGCTTCATTCCTACTGCACTGCTAAAGAAACCAATAGTACTAAGAATGCACTCATACTCAGGAGAGCCATTTAATATTACCCCATAAAGTATGAAACTGAGCTTTCATTAAAGTTTGTTTCTCTGTTAACCTTACTTCACGAATTGCTGAGCCGCCAACTTAACTATGGATAAATATGAAGATTGTAATTGTTGCAACACATATTGACACTTTGCCTGCCATAGGTAAAACTTGAAACAGTCAAACATAACTGTCAGTGCTCTATTATTACAGTTCTTACAGTAAAGAAGTAGATTACCAAACATTAAATTTCCTTAGGTAAGTCTTTCAAACCGTGGCCATTTCCATTTGTTGGCCAAAAATGTCAAAAACCCAATCACAAATGGACTTTCTAAAAAAATGCTCTATAGTTTCTATGATAAGATTGCATTTTGGTCTAGGACATATATGTTGTTCTACACTTTTATGTTTATGGTGGCATTTTAACCCCAATCCCTACACTTTTATGTTTATGATTACCCTTTACCCCCAGTCCCTACACTTTTATGTTTAAGATTATCCTTTACCCCAGTCCCTACACTTTTATGTTTAAGATTACCCTTTACTCCCAGTCTCTACACTTTTATGTTTATGATTACCCTTTACCCCAATCCCTACACTTTTATGTTTAAGATTACCCTTTACTCCCAGTCCCTACGCTTTTATGTTTATGATTACCCTTTACCCCCAGTCCCTACGCTTTTATGTTTATGATTACCCTTTACCCCCAGTCCCTACACTTTTATGTTTATGATTACCCTTTACCCCAGTCCCTACGCTTTTATGTTTATGATTACCCTTTACCCCAGTCCCTACGCTTTTATGTTTATGATTACCCTTTACCCCAGTCCCTACACTTTTATGTTTATGATTACCCTTTAGCCCAGTCCCTACGCTTTTATGTTTATGATTACCCTTTACCCCAGTCCCTACGCTTTCATGTTTATGATTACCCTTTACCCCAGTCCCTACGCTTTCATGTTTATGATTACCCTTTACCCCAGTCCCTACGCTTTCATGTTTATGATTACCCTTTACTCCCAGTCCCTACGCTTTTATGTTTATGATTACCTTTACCCCCAGTCCCTACGCTTTTATGTTTATGATTACCCTTTACCCCAGTCCCTACACTTTTATGTTTATGATTACCCTTTACCCCAGTCCCTACGCTTTTATGTTTATGATTACCCTTTACCCCAGTCCCTACACTTTTATTTTTATGATTACCCTTTACCCCAGTCCCTACGCTTTTATGTTTATGATTACCCTTTACCCCAGTCCCTACGCTTTTATTTTTATGATTACCCTTTACCCCAGTCCCTACGCTTTTATGTTTATGATTACCCTTTACCCCAGTCCCTACGCTTTCATGTTTATGATTACCCTTTACCCCAGTCCCTACGCTTTCATGTTTATGATTACCCTTTACTCCCAGTCCCTACGCTTTTATGTTTATGATTTACCCCAGTCCCTATGCTTTTATGTTTATGATTACCCTTACCCCAGTCCCTACACTTTTATGTTTATGATTACCCTTTACCCCAGTCCCTACGCTTTTATGTTTATGATTACCCTTTACCCCAGTCCCTACGCTTTCATGTTTATGATTACCCTTTATCCCAGTCCCTACATTTTTATGTTAATGATTACCCTTTACCCCAGTCCCTATGCTTTTATGTTTATGATTACCCTTTACCCCAGTCCCTACATTTTTATGTTAATGATTACCCTTTACCCCAGTCCCTACGCTTTTGTTTATGATTACCCTTTACCCCAGTCCCTACACTTTTATGTTTCTGATTACCCTTTACCCCAGTCCCTACGCTTTTGTTTATGATTACCCTTTACCCCAGTCCCTACACTTTTATGTTTATGATTACCCTTTACCCCAGTCACTACGCTTTTATGTTTATGATTACCATTTACCCCAATCCCTACGCTTTTATGTTTATGATTACCATTTACCCCAGTCACTACGCTTTTATGTTTATGATTACCCTTTACCCCAGTCACTACGCTTTTATGTTTATGATTACCCTTTACTCCCAGTCCCTACACTTTTATGTTTATGATTACCCTTTACCCCAGTCACTACGCTTTTATGTTTATGATTACCCTTTAACCCCAGTCCCTACACTTTTATGTGTATGATTACCCTTTACCCCAGTCACTACACTTTTATGTTTATGATTACCCTTTACCCCCAGTCCCTACACTTTTATGTGTATGATTAGCCTTTACCCCCAGTCCCTACACTTTTACATTTATGATTAACCCTTACCCCAGTCCCTACACTTTTATGTTTATGATTACCCTTTACCCCAGTCCCTACACTTTTATGTTTATGATTACCCTTTACTCCAGTCCCTACACTTTTATGTTTATGATTACCCTTTACCCCAGTCCCTACACTTTTATGTTTATGATTACCCTTTACTCCAGTCCCTACGCTTTTATGTTTATGATTACCATTTGCCCCAATCCCTACACTTTTATGTTTATGATTACCCTTTACCCCAGTCACTACACTTTTATGTTTATGATTACCATTTACCCCAATCCCTACGCTTTTATGTTTATGATTACCATTTACCCCAGTCACTACACTTTTATGTTTATGATTACCCTTTACCCCAGTCACTATGCTTTTATGTTTATGATTACCCTTTACTCCCAGTCCCTACACTTTTATGTTTATGATTACCCTTTACCCCAGTCACTACGCTTTTATGTTTATGATTACCCTTTACCCCCAGTCCCTACACTTTTATGTGTATGATTACCCTTTACCCCAGTCACTACACTTTTATGTTTATGATTACCCTTTACCCCAGTCCCTACACTTTTATGTGTATGATTACCCTTTACCCCAGTCCCTACACTTTTACATTTATAATTAACCCTTACCCCAGTCCCTACACTTTTATGTTTATGATTACCCTTTACCCCAGTCCCTACACGTTTATGTTTATGATTACCCTTTACTCCAGTCCCTACACTTTTATGTTTATGATTACCCTTTACCCCAGTCCCTACACTTTTCTGTTTATGATTACCCTTTACCCCAGTCCCTACACTTTCACGTTTATGATTACCCTTTACCCCAGTCCCTACACTTTTCTGTTTATGATTACCTTTACCCAGTCCCTACACTTTTACGTTTATGATTAACCCTTTACCCCAGTCCCTACACTTTTCTGTTTATGATTACCCTTTACTCTAGTCCCTACACTTTTACGTTTATGATTACCCTTTACTCCAGTCCCTACACTTTTATGCTTATGATTAACCCTTTACCCCAGTCCCTACTTTTATGTTTATGATTACCCTTACCCCAGTCCCTACACTTTTCTGTTTATGATTACCCTTTACCCCAGTCCCTATACTTTTATGTCTATGATTACCCTTTACCCCAGTCCCCACACTTTTACGTTTATGATTAACCCTTTACCCCAGTCCCTATACTTTTATGTTTATGATTACCCTTTACCCCAGTCCCTACACTTTTACGTTTATGATTAACCCTTTACCCCAGTCCCTACACTTTCACGTTTATGATTACCCTTTACCCCAGTCCCTACACTTTTCTGTTTATGATTACCCTTTACTCCAGTCCCTACACTTTTACGTTTATGATTAACCCTTTACCCCAGTCCCTACACTTTTCTGTTTATGATTACCCTTTACTCTAGTCCCTACACTTTTACGTTTATGATTACCCTTTACTCCAGTCCCTACACTTTTATGCTTATGATTAACCCTTTACCCCAGTCCCTACACTTTTACGTTTATGATTACCCTTTACCCCAGTCCCTACACTTTTCTGTTTATGATTACCCTTTACCCCAGTCCCTATACTTTTATGTCTATGATTACCCTTTACCCCAGTCCCCACACTTTTACGTTTATGATTAACCCTTTACCCCAGTCCCTATACTTTTATGTTTATGATTACCCTTTACCCCAGTCCCTACACTTTTACGTTTATGATTAACCCTTTACCCCAATCCCTACACTTTTATGTATATGATTACCCTTTACCCCCAGTCCCTACAATTTCATGTTTATAATGATGCTTTACCCCAGTCCCTACACTTTTATGTTTATGATTACCCTTTACCCCAGTCCCTACACTTTTATGTTTATGATTACCCTTTACCCCAGTCCCTACACTTTTCTGTTTGATTACCCTTTACCCCAGTCCCTATACTTTTATGTTTATGATTACCCTTTACCCCAGTCCCTATACTTTTATGTTTATGATTACCCTTTACCCCAGTCCCTATGCTTTTATGTTTATGATTACCCTTTACCCCAGTCCCTACACTTTTATGTTTATGATTACCCTTTACCCCAGTCCCTACACTTTTCTGTTTATGATTACCCTTTACCCCAGTCCCTATACTTTTATGTTTATGATTACCCTTTACCCCAGTCCCTATACTTTTATGTTTATGATTACCCTTTACCCCAGTCCCTACACTTTTATGTTTATGATTACCCTTTACCCCAGTCCCTACACTTTTACGTTTATGATTAACCCTTTACCTCAGTCCCTACACTTTTATGTTTATGATTACCCTTTACCCCAGTCCCTATACTTTTATGTTTATGATTACCCTTTACCCCAGTTCCTAGACTTTTATGTTTATGATTAACCCTTTACCCCAGTCCCTACACTTTTATGTTTATGATTACCCTTTACCCCAGTCCCTATGCTTTTATGTTTATGATTACCCTTTACTCCAGTCCCTACACTTTTATGTTTATGATTACCCTTTACCCAAGTCCCTACACTTTTATGTATATGATTACCCTTTACCCTAGTCCCTACACTTTTATGTTTATGATTACCCTTTACCCCAGTCCTAGCACTTTTATGTTTATGATTACCCTTTACCCCCAGTCACTACACTTTTATGTTTATAATGATGCTTTACCCCAGTCCCTACACTTTTATGTTTAAGATTTCCCTTTATCCCAGTCCCTACATTTTTATGTTTGTGATTACCCTTTTATCCCTGCACTGCTTCCTATATTTCTTTTACTTCCAGAATTGAAGTATTCAGCATCCCTCATACTTTACCTTTCTTTAGTGATGTAAAAATATATTGAAAAGACCCTATTTACATTAAATGGTCCAGAAATTCTGTGGGTAATACCTGCATAGATGTTACTTTCACTGGGGTTGATGTTAGCAAATAGTCAATCCTAGTAGATAATGTGTTTTTAAACAAAGTGTCCCCACCCATGGAATAGATGGTCTATATGCATTCTGCAAACTGGCCTTATTGAGCATATAATTTAGTGTGTGTATATATTGCAATAAACGTTTTTTTCCGTTATTCCTTTTTTTTTTTAATTGTCTAGCTGTGAGTTAAAATCTCCACCTAGAATTACATGCTTCTCTGTCCACAAGTATGGGGAAATGTCTGTTAATAATTCTACCCTCCCTGATTTAAGCTGCGGTGCATAAGCATTAATTTGTCTGAATTGTTCTGATTTATATGTCACATCTAATAAGGGAGCTGTTCCAGGACTAATATCTACCATTTTTTTTACATGGAATGGGGTGTTTTTAAATACCCCCCACCTCATCTGCTACGTCTTCCCCAAAAGTCCAATAAGAAGCATCCTGTATCCAAGCTTTTTTTGTTTGTGCTATATCCTGTAAAGAAGATAGTCTAGTTTTCTGTAAGAAACAAATATCAAAATTAGTATTGTATACAAAGGAAAGAATGGGTGCTCTCTTCTTAGGATTTTTCATGATACAAATGTTAAAAGATATTATTTGTAGGGAAGCGGTGGTTGGGATTTGTCATGTTCAAAACAAACAGCCATTATTCCAATGTACTCTTAAGTTACCCCTTTTTTGACTTAGTTCATTTCTTTCTTTTTTTGTTTTGTTCTAGTAATCTGCATATCCCCTTCATTTTCAGAAGGGAATACCTGTGATGATCTAGAATTAGTGGATACATCTGAATTAGTGCCACCAGTATCTGAATCTCCCTAGGTTTTTTGTGTTACTAAGCACCAAAAATTGGTTATGTAAAGGGACCAATGCAGCCTTTGATTTCAGTGCTGATGCCCTAGTAGTTCTTTTGGTTACTACTTTCATTCCCTCTGAGGTGGAGAGGAGGCAGGCTTGCAGGCTCATTTGTAGACTGTACAAAAATATCTGTGTAGAAAGGGGATCCCGTGCCTGCATTTGTAGCTCCATCAGGGAAACTTCCTGCACTGAAACATTTTCCACCAAGTCTGTAATGAAATTCTGACTTGGAGTGGTCAGAGATTCAGCAGTAGAAGGGAGTTTGCATATCATTATTTACTGCTGTGGGTACTGGAGGGGTAATCATATGGGGACGAGTATTATAAGAAGGCTCATGTTGTGCTTTTTTTCAATACTTCATCCTGGCTATCCCCATCAAATCTGTTTCTATTTGCCCTAGGGCAGGTTTAAAAAATATGTTCCATTTCTTTGCATCAATTACAGCAGAACATATTATTGCATCCCATACTAATGTGACCAAAATCACCACATAGGCCACTTTTAAGCTTGTCACACGTGTTACTATAGTGCGTCTTGTCTCCACATTTAAAGCAGACATGAGGTTGTCCTATATAGAAGCATGCCTGTCAGGCTCCCCTTAAAAAGTTGGGCAAATGTATTACTCGAAGATTATTTTGTTGCAACTTTACTTTAAACTTCCACCCACTAGTCCAAATATTTTCGGTATCCATTATGGGCTTGAGTGGGCCATCAAGTCACGCCTTTGCTTTGACCAGTATTCTACATCACTGACATGCACTCCTTCATTTCTAAATAGTACAGTTATAGTCTTTGTCAAAGGTTTCAATAAAAGGAACCACTTTGACGGGCATCCAAATTGGGGAAAATGTCAATTGCTAGTATTTGCTCCAAAACCTTTTCAAAGTCTGCACTGCTCCGAAACTGATGTCAAACACATCCTCTCCAGAAACATGAATGAGGGCATAGATGTCAGAGACAAAAAGCCCATTGATTCCTTTAATGATGTCCTTGCAACCTAAACCCAAGTGGGGTGTTCCCTGTTTATATTTTAGACAGACTGTATTTCATCTAGTTGCATGTTCTGGCTAGTTTTGAAATAATTCAGCAAAGGTGGGACCTTGTCTTTGTTTAGGATTTCCAGGAGAAGGACTTGGTTCAGAGTCTGAGGAGAACTGTGTTTCAGTTTTCCCAGTGCCTCCAGCAGTATTATTTGTATTACACTCTCCTTCCTCAATTCTCTCATTTATTCTTTGTTCCTGCCTGTCTCCAGAAATTCCTGCTGCAGATACATCCATCTTATTATTATGATTGGTACTTGTATTAGCAATACAAATGTTACTTTTTTTCTGGCTAGCAATAATCTTTGCGTGTACCCCCTTCAGTTCAGGCTGCTCACAAGCTTGGAAACCTTCAGGTAACTCAGTTCTTTTTGGGTGAAATAATATTATCCATTTTTGCCCATTATCTGATTCCCCCAAATTTTCAGTACTTACAACAAGTAGAGGTTTGGTAGAATCAGTCAGCTGGCTTTTTATAGGATTCTCCACTGTGTCTCTGGGAGGGGCAGGACTAATGCTGCCATCTGCAGCTGCATCAGATGTCACTTCAGGGACTATATAACATTGCCAGCAAATGCTGCATTTTATTATTTTGCAGGGCTGTGTACAATGTTTGAGAACTAGAAGAGGCCATTTTCATATGCTGCTGTGAACTGTTCATGACAGTTCTGGGTGCCACATCTGGGGGTTTACTATTGGAGGCCGCCTCCATTGCTGTGGTCTGCAGTGTCTGTGTGCTTGTTTGTAAAACTGACCCAGCAGCTTTCTTGGCATCTCAGGCTAGGTCAGGAAAGCGTTTCCCAAAGGAATCTTGAGTCCACCCTGTGTTCTTGAACACTCTCTTCAGAGACCATAGTGGGTCATGAGCTCCCTTTGTGGAGGTTTCATTGGGAGCCATCTCTTGGCTGACAGATTGCACCTTTAATCTGCTCCAGCTGTGGCTGTGCATTACTAGGCTGTTCAGGTTACAATACTCCAGGTGAGTCGGTGTCAGTGGGACACAGTTCTTTGGTATCAGTGCTTTCCGTTTGCACCTTGTATAATAAATTACTCTGTTTTACCGAAGTTTTTCTTTTACTGTCCCTGTCTTCATCCTCCACCATCAGTTGCAATAGTTTTTTTTCAGCTCTGCCTTTAACTTTAGTTTCAGCCAGCAATGTTTTATCCAGTACTGATTCAGTATCCATTGGGGGTTTTCCTCCTTCAACAAAAATATCTGACTCCTACATGTTGTTCTTTATGAGAATACAGGCTGAAGCTGAGAACATACTGTAGCTCCAGCCTGCTGCTTCTTCACAGCCTCCTCCACACTGTCAGGGTCCTCCGTCTTGGGAACTGGGCCAACAGTGCCCCCACCCAAGAGTATTTTTTGTATTTTCTTTAAAACAAAAGAAAAGGAACAGGAAATAAAATACAAATGAATATGAAATAAATAGCAAACTCCAAATATAACAATGGAAGTTACAGAGATAACAAACGCAACCTATCTCAAGACCCACACCCAAAAAAAAAGAGAAACCATGGAAATGAACATTTTCCATCCTACAGAATACTTCACCAAACAAAATCTAGTCAAAAAAAGATGCATCCTAAAAAAGGGAAGAAGAAAACCATTCAGTTTATTGATACTGCCATAAAACTTGCTTCGTTTCCCTATAGAATTTTTGACCGCTGTGGAAACATACGCCATAAATCCAGACGATCTCTTGCAGGCACCGTAATACAGTCCTTTCTGTAAACTTCTTTCATAGCAGTATCCACCTTATAATAGACTTATAAGAAAGTCTTCGTTCCTGTAGTGCTAATTTGCATCTTGCCTGCCACAAATAAAATTTGAGGCATGCAAAGAATACCTTCAAGGTGCTCTTATTATACTTCCGTAAAGGAGGCTGACAATCACCTAGAAACAAGCATTCATAGGTGAGTCGCACAAACCAGGAAAGTTGCCAGTAACCTGCCACATAGGTCCAAAACCATCGTACAGATTCACATTCCAAATAGAAATGCTCCACTGTCTCCAAAGCAGCTGTCTACTCTGGACATGGACAGCTTCTTTCTTCCAGTGATTTATGTTTGTGACTCCCCTGGACATTTAATCTGCCATATGAACATAGTCAAAGAATGTCCCACATTCTTCGAGGAGCACAAGGGTATTGTAGTTGCTCTACCACCAATGAGCTTTCCCCACTCCATAACCTTTATATTCAGGTACCTGGGAACAAATGGCATCTAATATCATAGCAAAGAATATTTTCCAGTGAGAAGCTGCCAGACAAGATCTTGTGATTTTCCAAGTATATAGTTTCATGAAAGTTTATGATCTATCTTGGCAGTTAGGTATTTTCTAGCCTGTAATTAGCTTCTTGCCTTCCAGGTAGCACCTTGTATCTAAAACCTGTGTGTGCGTGTGTGTGTGTGATCTCACATGCTGGTTCAGCATTTCTCAAGAGAGACAGTCCATAACCCATTTCTATATTACAAAAAAATGATACAGTGATCAGAACCAGCTGTCCAAGTGTCACAATTTCTCCCCACCTAGACTGAATTTGGGGGCTCTATCCCCTACATGGGATGAGCTTCCCAAATCAGTTCACTCCTCATAGACCCTAGACAGCCCATCTGAGTTCTGATTTTTGGCCCCAGCCCTATGTATGTTTGTCATATCATACCCTTGCAAAGCAAGACTCCACCTTAGCAATCTACCATTATTCTTTCCCATCTGTGTCAGCTAAACCAGGGGGTTGTGGTCAGTCTGCACCACAAAATGCTGCCCATATAAGTATGGATCTAATTTCTTTAGGGCCCGCACTATGGCAAGACACTCCTTTTCCACCATGGAGTATGCTTGCTCCCTGGGAAGTAACTTCCTACTCAGGTACACTACTGGATGATATGTCCCTTGGCTGGATGTCTGACTCAGTACTGCCCCAATACCCACGTCTGAGGCGTCAGTCTGAACTATAAAGGTTTTACTATGGTCAGGACTTATCAAAACAGGAACACTGCACAGTGCCTCCTTTAGTTTGGAAAAGGCTTCCTCACAGGCTGGGTCCCAGGTAATTTTCTTGGGCATCCTTTTCTTTGTCGGGTCAGATAGGGGAGCAGCCAGGGCACTGTAATTGGGTACACATTTTCTGTAGTACCCTGCTGTCCCTAGAAAACTCCTGACCTGCTTCTGTGTTTCTGGTCTGGGCCATGCCTGGATTACCACTATCTTTATTTGGTTAGGACAGAGCTGCCCCCCAGCCTACCACATGCCTGAGGTAGGCCACTTCTCCCATGGCCACCTGGCACTTCTCGGCTTTGACAGTGAGCCCGGCCCTCTGTATCCTGCCCGGCACTTCCCTAAGGTGGGATAGGTGTTCCTCCCAGCTGGTACTAAAGATGGCAATGTCATCCAGGTATGCTATGGGGTACTCCTCAGCACCATTTAACACCTTGTTCACCAACCTTTGGAGAGTGGCTGGGGCATTCTTCATTCCAAAAGGCATTACTTTAAACTCAAGCCTATCAGAGTGATGAAGGCCGACCTCTTCCTAGCTCTGTCTGTCAACTCCACCTGCCAATACCCCTTGGTCAAGTCAATAGTTGTAAGGTAGCTTCTCTAAACTAGGGTCACTTCTCTGAGCAGCTGCAAACCCCTCACACATTCCCAAGGCATGGGACAGGTCCCCTTCAGTCGCTAAACTAGGGTCCCTAGCACTAGCATCAGGGCACTCAGGATCACTGTCAATCCCAACCCTCTGACAATGGGTCACCCCTCCCTCTTTGAAGTAACTCTCTGTAGCTGTATGGTTACTTGCTACTGGGGAAATTTCTACCCCCTCTTCATTAATGTCCATGTCAGGAGACACAGGCTGGGGAATCAGCCTCTCAGTGGTTTCCACAATGGCTTCTGTGGGGTTCAGGGAACTACAATTTTCCCTTGCCACTTGGCTATGGGTAACTGCACATACCATAGCCAAGTGGCATGCCAAGTCCATACTATGGATGCACCCACAGAGGAGATTAAGGAGGCTGAGGACACCTGTCACAAGGGAGGCCCACAGGAAGGAGGCAGAGGACACCACAAGGAAAGGAAGCAGCTCCTGGTGGAGGACTCAATTATGGGGGATAGAACTGGGGGAGCAGGGAAAACTGAAGTAAGGTGCCTGCCTGGTGCCATGGCTTGAGGGACAGGAAGCGCATCCTCAGGATCACAAGAACAGCTGCACGGGAGTCTGAGCTGGATGTCATTGTCCACCTAGGGACAAATGACTTGGCTCAACATGAGATTAGAGCAGTGCAGAAGGACTTTGTAGAACTGGGGAGAGGCCTAAGATAAGTAGCACACACAATTTCCTTCTCAGAGGTGCTGCCTGTCAATGGCATGAGTGAGGCAAGGGTACTTTGCACCATGCAGTTTAATGAGTGGTTGAATAAATGGTGTGGAGCACAGGGGTTTGGCTTCATTGGGGACTGGGGTTCCACCTGGAGGGACACCAGCCTATACTGGCAGGATGGTCTGCATCTGTCCAGGAAGGGAAAAAGTCTTTTGAGCAATCAGTTTAAATGCTTCATTGGCAAGCTTTTAAACTAGTCAAGGGGGGAGGCACTGATAAGCAGCAGGAAAATCCCAGCCTCTCCCTACAAAACAGGGTACTAAATGAGAAAAAGACCGAGGTAGAAAGGTCAGTGGGGGATGCTGCAACAGAAGGTAAAGCCATCAAAAAATGGAAAGCAATGAGTACCAATGCCTGTAGTCTGAGTAACAAGCTTCCTGAATTAGTGGCCTTGATGGAGGAGGAACATCTGGATATCGTGGCAGTCACAGAAACATGGTTCGCACAAAACCATGACTGGGACATAAACATACCAGGATACACTATCTACAGGAGGGACAGAGAGGTAAAAGAGGAGGAGGAGTAGCTCTTTACATAAGGGAAGGAATCAAAGCAACAGAACAAAAGGAAAACAGGGAGGAGAAGAAGCACTGTGGGTAAATTTGAGACCGGCAATGGCACCACAATCTGCACAGGGGTTAGATACAGACCTTCTCGGGGAGGAAATGGACAAGGAAATGATAGAAAGTATACTTAGTATGGCAGAAAAAGGGAGATATTGCTGATGGGTGATCTGAATATGCCAGATGTTAACTGGAGTGCAGTTGCAGCAGCCACTTCGAAGAGTGGGGTTATTCTAGATGCCCTACAGGGGGCATGCCTTAGACAACTAGTATTGGAGCCCACTCGATTGGGAGCAATCTTAGACCTGGTTCTCTCAAATGGAGATGAAGAGAGGATCACAGATGTAGAAGTGGGTAGCCATCTGGGAACTAGCTACCATCGAACAGTATGGTTCACAATAAACACAGCAATAGAGTCAAGCCATACAAAGGCAAAGGTACTGGACTTTAGGAATGCACTAGCAAATGGGCAGGAAGGAGGGGTGGAAGAACAATGGGGAATAATAAAAACTGCCATCACAGAGGCAACAAGCCTTTGTGTGAAGCAAATAAACAAAACTAAATGATGTAAGAAACCACTATGGTTCTCAAAGGAAGTGGCAGTGAAGGTTCAAGAGAAAAAGAAAGCATTCAGGAAGTACAAGGAATCACAGAAGGAGCAGGACAGGGAACTGTATCAGTTAAAGCAAAGGAAGCTGGAAGGCAGTCAGAACAGCAAAGGCCCAAACCGAGGAAAAGATAGCCAACTCAGTTAAGAAGGGATAAAAACTTTTATAGGTACATCAGGGAGTGAAGGAAGACCAAGGGAGGATAGTGAGGCTTAATAAGGGGAGGGTGGGCAGAGGGTGACTGTGAAAAGGCAGAGATACTAAACAAATATTTTTGCTCAGTATTTACAAAGGAAGAGGGGAGGTACCTAAAACAAACAGTAGAAACACTCTGGATACAGAAGTTGATACCAGCCCATTTACAGAAGAAAGGGTTCTGAAAGAACTATTAAAACTGAAGGTGGACAAAGCAATGGGGCCTGATGGGATTCATCCAGAATTCTAAAAGAACTAAGGGTAGAATTAGTGACACCACTGACTACCCTGTTTAACAAATTATGGGAGGATGGGGTGGTACCCGAGGACTGGAGGAGGGCAGATGTGATTCCCTTCACAAAAGTGGGAGCAAGGCAGAAGCAGGAAACTACAGACCTGTTAGTTTAACCTCAGTGGTAGGGAAAATGATGGAATCACTTCTGAAGGAAAGAATTGTTGAGTATCTAGAGGCCAGAGGGCACAGGACCCAAGGCAGCATGGATTCACAGCAGGAAGGTCATGCCAGACAAATCTGATAGATTTCTTTGACTGGGTGACCAAAGTAGTAGATCAGGAGGGCTGTGGACATGGCCTACCTAGACTTTAGCAAGGCATTTGACACAGTCCCACACAAAGATTAATATACAAGTTAGCTAGCCTGGGAGTGGGTCCCAAGATGACAGCCTGGGTAAAAATTGGCTGGAGAATAGGACACAGCGAGTAATAGTAAATGGAGTCTACTCTGATGAAAGGGGTTTACTAGTGGGTACCGCAGGGTTCAGTATTAGATCGGTCCTCTTCAATGTCTTTATAGCGACATTGCAGAGGGACTGAAGGAAAAGTATGTCTCTTTTCAGATGACACAAAGATCTGCAACAGAGTTGATGCACAAGGTGGGGTGGAAAGGATGAAAAGGGACTTGGCAAAATTAGAGGAATGGTCAAATGTATGGCAGCTTAGATTCAATGCTAAGAAGTGCAAGGTAATGCACCTGGGAAACAAAAACCCAGGGGAAGAGTATACAATGGGGGGTGAGATACTAACAACAACAAAAATGAAAGGAACCTGGGGGTAGTCATATCAGATGACCTAAAGGTGGGCAAGCAATGTGAGAGGGCAGCAAGGAGGGCTGGGGGAATACTGGGATGCATAGGGAGAGGCATCACCAGTAGAAAACAGGAAGTTATTATCCCTCTGTACAGACAGCTGGTCAGACCCCATCTGGAGTACTGTGTGCAGTTCTGGAGACCCAGTCTTCGCAAAGACATAGACAGGATGGAAGCTGTCCAGAGGAGGGCAACTAAATGGTGCAGGGTCTGCACAGGAAGACATATGAAGAGAGACTTAAGGAGCTTAATATGTATATCCTCGAGGAAAGGAGGGAGAGGGAGACATGATAGAAACTTTCAAGTACCTCAAGGAATCAACAAAGTCCAAGAGGGTGGCGTCTTTCAAAAAGAGGTGTGCAAGAACAAGGGGCACAATTTGAAGATGGGGGCGGCTCAGAGGTAATTTAAGGAAGTATTTTTACAGAGAGGGTTGTGGATGCATGGAACAGCCTTCCGTGGAGGTCATGGAGTCAAAAACAGTGGTGGAATTCAAGCATGCATGGGACAGTCATAAGGCAATTCTAGGGGGTTGGGGTAGGAAGAAGTAGGCTGCTGGTTAGCTAGGATCTGCAGCTTATCCAGTAGGCAGGGAAATGGGCAGACTGGGTGGGCCAAGTGGTCCTTATCTGCCGTCAAATTCTATGTTTCTATGTTACCATTCCTTGTTTGAGATTGTTGCCCAGGATCACATCCACTGCTAACATTTTAGCTACAGCCACATGTTGCACGGTTTCCCCTGTTTCACCCCAGTCTAGGAGAACACTAGTGAGGGGCAATGTTTTCTCCCCACCCACAAAGTCCAGTACAGTGACGTATTTATTGGGTATAAGCTGACCAGGCTGTACCAGATCCCCCTTTACCAAGGTCAGGGATGCCCCTGTGTCCCTTAACCCCTGCATCTGTACACCATTCACCATGACTGGGTGCATGTGTTCCCTCATGTTCACTGGCATGCTTCCAGGGACACACAAACAACCCATTTCTTTTCTAGCACTCGGTTGTGTGTTATTGCTCGCCATTTTGGGGACACTGTCTGGCAATATTTTATTTTTATTTTATTTTGTTGAAATCTAGGATTACAAATACCTTTGAGCAGTAACTGCTTGTTTACAAAGGTTCCACGTCGATGGAATGGAGGTATACATACATACAAAGGTCAACATAATAATACAGTTACACAATAACAAGAAGTAAGAGACTGAGGCTTAGGAAATTCCAGTAATTCAAAATGTGCCAAGTGTTAGGTAGCATGACATACCAGCCAAGGGCAATCCTAGAAATAAGCACTGCAGGTGAGAGGGAAGGGGGTATGCAGGCAGGAAGGCCATTGTCGGAGGGTAGAGGGTGAGGGTAAGAGCTCTAAAGGGGAGGGAGAGGAGGGATAGAAGTCAGGAAATGCCCTGGGGAAGGAAAGGGAGAGGAGGCAAGGGGGTAGGCAGATAGAAGGGGGCAATGCGGGGAGAGATAGCTGTCACGACTAAAGTGGAGGGCAGTGAACGGTGGGCCCCCAATTAGGCGAGGCAGTCACAACAACTAGCTGAAATGAGATGAAGTCGGAGTTGTCTCTTAAAAGGGCCAAGAGCAGCAGCAGTAAGAGTTTCTTTGTTGAGAGTGTTGTACCACTGTGGTGCTCTGTGGGCAAAGGTCCTCTGGCCCATGGTAGTCCGGCATCTGGGGACAAGGAAAGTTAGTTGTTGTGAACTTCTAGTTCTCTGGGTGCTGTGGTGGTCAATAAATAGCTTTTCAATGCCCGGGGGCATGACCCCGAGGAGGACTTTTTTGGCTAAGAGGCAGGTTTGATACTGTATCTGGCTGATGAGAGGTAGCCATCCTGCCTGAGTGTACAGGTCACAAGTGTATGTAAGTCGATCAGCCCCAGTTAGCAGCCTGCATGCTTTGTTGAGTGCAACTGTAATTCTGTGGAGGGCAGAGGCAGAGCCATAAAGTGCTAGCCCGTAATCAATGATGGAGGTGACAGAGCTGTTGATAGCCAACCGGAGAGTGTCAGGAGTCATGCAGTGTTTGTGCCTGTAGAGCAGGCCTATACGGATGTTGGTGGCTTTGGCGACAGAATCTATGTGCCGATGGTAGGACAGTGAGCTGTCCAATGTGACACCTAGGTATTTAAAATCAGGAACGTGTTCAAGTAAGGTCCCTATTTGGTTTAGTATGGTGAGGTCACAGGATTTGTACTTGCTCCTGGTGTTGTAGAAGGTCATAACCTTTGTTTTGCTGTAGTTCATGACCAGTTTGTGTGACTTGAACCATTCTTCAACGCACATAAATTCAAGCTGTAATTGTTTCTCGAGGAGCTCTGCGTTTTGGTGGTTGGTGAACATGACTGCTTCATCAGCGTAGAGCAGTAATTTCTGGTGGCAGACACTGGGAAGGTCATTGAGGAAGAGGCTGAAGAGTAGTGGCCCCAGGATGGACCCTTGTGGGACCCCTGAAAGGACTGGCTTTTCTTCCGAGGTAACACCGGCAATCCTAACCCGCTGGACCCTCTCCCTAAGGTAGCTTGAAAACCGGAGCAGTGCTTCATTGGAGAGCCCAGTGTTTGATAATTGCTTGAGTTGGAGTGGGTGGTTCACAGTATCAAAGGCTTTTGTAAGGTTGATGAATACTGCCCCTACACAGTTTCCTTGATCAAGTGTGGTATGGATGAAGCCTGTGAATTGTAATAGTGCAGTGGTGGTACTGTGCCCTTTTCGGAAACCATGTTGCTCAGGACACTGGATGTCGTATTTTTCCAGGTGCTTGACTAATTGATCTGAGGCGATGCGCTCCAGGGCCTTAGACAATGGAGGGAGGATGGAGATAGGTCTGTAGCTGGAGTGCAGTGATTTGTCTCCACTTTTGTGTACCAGTGTGATGGTCGCCTGTTTCCAGAGAGATGGGAACTGGGACATCCTTAGAGATAGATTGAGGACCTTTGTCAAGGGATCAAGGACTTCTTAAAGGACAAGTGCTAACAACTTCAGGTCAAGGGAGTCACTGCTGTAGCCTGCATTGTGAATGGCCTTCCGAATATAGGTTCTGGCTTCATGCACTGGGATCTCCTTGAAGTAGAATTGTGGGGCAGGGTGTAGGAGAGGAGTAGTTGCAGGAGGGTTACTACCAGAGGGGCATCAAAGAAATTTGAAGGAGGACACTATCCAAGTTGGAGAACGCATTGTTAAGGTGTTGGTGATGGTGTACAGGTCAGTTGTTGGTGTTCCATTTATGTTGAGCATGGTGGGTGGTGACTTAGGGTCCTTGCCTGTAAGGTCTTTCAAGTTAGTCCAAAATTTTTTCCATCACCCCAGGAGTTGGAGAGAGATTCCTTGAAGTATTTGCTTTTGGCTCTCCTAACTGCCCGTGCACTCATTTCTGGCAGCTTTATATTTATGAATATCCCCAGGTTTGGATGTTGCATGGGCACAGTGCCAGAGATGATCCCTATGTTTGAGTAAAGTGATTAGATCGGGGGTTATCCAAGGGTTAGTTCTGCCCCTGACCTTCAGCTTTTTGAGAGGTGCAAAGATATTGCAGGCCACAGTGAAGTGGCTGATGAAAAGGTCTAAGGCTTGGTTTACATCAATGGCAGAGTCGATTGGTGTCCAGTCCAGGTGACTTAGGTGTGTCTTTAGTAGCTCAAGGTACCCCTTCTTTAACACTCTGGTGTGGATTATTTTAGGAGTGGGCTTAATGACTTTGTTTATCTAGGTACACATTCCCAGTTTCTTTACACAACCATCATTCATTTCTTCTCTCAGAAAAATCTTTTCTCTGAAACCCAGGGCGAACTGGTTTTGATGGAGGCAGTGAAGGTTTTAGCTGCCCTGAAGGCGTGCTTTTCCCTTTCTGCACTGCCATGCCCGCCTCATTCGCTCTCAGAGCAGGTCTGCTCTTGGCACAGCAGTCTGAGAGTTCAGCAGCCTCTTGCACTGTTTTAGGATCTTGGTATTCTAGCCAGGTTTTTAGCTCTGCTGGGCATGCCCAATAAAACTTCTAATAAAATCACATTTTCAATTTTATCAACAGAGTTTGCCTCAATTCCTTCCCACCAACATTTTAAAAACTGATGTTGTTTCGTGGCTAGCTCCTCGTAGCTCATGTCAGGACTTCTCCTGGGCTTACGGAATTTAGCTCTGTATGATTCAGCAGTTAATTCAAACTTTTTTAACAGTGCAGCTTTGTTTGCTGTAATCATCACTGTTTTCATTGTCCATTTGACCCAATGCATCCCAAGCTTTCCCGGTAAGTAGCGGGGATAGCTGGAAGCTCCAGAACTCTCTAGGAATTTTAGCCTGAATACAAACTTTTTCAAAAGAATTTAAAAAGACATCCATATCCTCCCCCTCTTTAAATCTGGCTATTAATTTAGAGTTCAATTTGTAACCCAGTCCTGCCATCCCAGTTAAACCCAAGCAACTTACCTGCTCTGGTGCCGCTGGTTGGAGTCATATCTTCTCCAGCTCATGTTGCCTCTGGTGCTCCTCTCTCTTCTCCTCTGCAGCTCACTGGTGCTCACGCTCCTCATGCTCTGCCTCTTGGCATTCTCTCTCTGCCTCACAGTCTGCCTCTCGCTTCTCTTGCTCTGCCTCATGGTCCGCCTCTCGCTCCTTCTTCTCCTGGAACTCCAGCTCCATCCTGCACAACTCAATTTGCAGCCTGAGTACTTCCGGATCCAGGATACTGTTGACCTTTCCCTGCTGCTGTGGCCCTTCACTGACAGTGGCCCTGTTGCCCTCCTCATCAGATCTGGACACTTTGCTTGCCACTGGCCCTGCCACACCCAATGTTTGGTCCTTATCTGCTACCATCAGGGCATCTATGAGGTTCTGCTTGCTGGCTTTCACCACAAACAGAACTCCTCTGTCCCCACACAACTGCTTTAAGAAATCTACAGTGTGCCTGCTGTAGTCAGAAGCCATCTTCTTTCCTCACTATTGCTAATCTGACTTGCACTTTTAGAAAAAAAATGGGTAGGAACTTGACTGTATGCCAAGTGATATAGTTCTGTTTCCTTTTTTAAAAAAATCACTGCCTTTTTCTTTCTTTGCAAGTGAGCTTACGGTCTCAAGCTGACATGCTGAACAATAAAAACTTGTAATACAAAAATTATTCCACCGCTCCCACCAATCTGTCACAAACCCACTCAGCAGGTCAGCCCTCTACTCCCAAAGTGACAACCTCTGAGCGTAGTCTTGAGAACAGTTAACAGAACAAGGTAACCCACTTGTCTGTTTTTGTGGATTCAAATCAACCTTTGGTCTGAAGTCTTGGAGGGATTCAAACTGTGAACCTCTTGTTAGCGTACCCAATGTACAGGCTCAGATAATTCTGTCTTTGGGGGCCAGATATCTTTGCCTATGGGCACCTAACCAGGTATAGAGAAATGAACCCTTAAAAACTGTAATAAAAAACCTCAGATTTAAAATGCTTACCTTTTTCCAGTTTGGTATCACCATTCAAGCTTATGTACAGTGTCTGCTTTAACCATATATACTCCACTTGGAAAAGGAAAGAAATCAAAGACAGACCAAGTAGGCTCTAAAAATAGAGTTTTACTGAAATAGATAAAAAAATATGTAACACATAAAATACAGAACTATTTTATCACAAGACATACAAATCTATTAAAAGAACAAGGCTTTAACCGTACAATTCCTACTACAGTACTTAGATTTTGTCTTTCTCTCTAAATACCTGCTTAAAGTGCTCACACATGTTTCTTTGTCAGAGTCTAGATAAAAGTGTCTCTGAAGTAAAACAGAATAATGTTTAAAAGCTGGCTTTGCCCACCTCTTTGCATGAGGTCACCTAGCTCCTCCCTGTCAGAATATATAAAAAAAATATCTATATAAAAACAGGATGTCTTTTCCAAGTATTAAATTCTGCAACCTCAGCATAACTCATGTTCTTCAAATGACTCTTATTGATCTATGATCAGTTTCCCCTTTCCAGGACTTCAAAGCATCTTTTATGACATTGCACTAAAACGTCATACCCTGCTCTTCTTCCTCTAAGCGTTATACAAGTTTATGATCTATCTTGGCAGTTAGGTATCTTCTAACCTGTAATTAGCTTCTTGCCTTCCAGGTAACACCTTGCATCTAAAACCTGTGTGTGTGTGTGTGTGTGTGTGTGTGTGTGTGTGTGCGCACGCAGCGTGTGTGTGTGTGTGTGATCTCACATGCTGTTTCAGCATTTCTCAAAACAGACAGTCCATAACTCATTTTTGTATTACAAAAAATGATACAGTGATCAGAACCAGCTGTCCAAGTGACACACCTGATTGTAATCTCTGCCAACAGATAACTAAAAGTTAAACAAGCAGCAAGCAAGAGCTAGCCATACTAACTAAAAAGTAACCAAACACCAGACCAATACAAATTTAACAATATATACACACACACACACACACACACACACACACACACACACACTCAATCAATGACTATAACCCCCAACTCAACTCTATAATAAATTCTATCAATACCCCTCCCAGCAAATATACAAAACCAAGTATAAACCAAAATCACAGGTAGTATGAAAGTTGAAGAGCAGTCCTTTCATAGTTCTATTTTGGGAATATGTCAGTCTTGTCCACCGTTTGAGATACACCAGGTCTCACCAGATGTAGTGTCAGGTTACTGGAGCTCTCACCTCCACTAGCCCAGATTGCTAGATTAACACACCGAATTTGTGATACTCTCACTCTCGCAAAATTCAGTGCTTAAACAAACTTTAAAAGTAGATAGAAAGCTGGGCACTCTCACTGCCCTATGGAATCATCAGCTCAGCAAGCCCAAACCTGCCAAAGTTCAAGTCCGATAATGTCCTTCTCAGTTTTTGCTCTCCCACCAGCTTCCTTTGTCGGGTTCTTCTTCAGAACTTTGCCAAATCACACCCGCCATCCTGTGCGGTACTCTCTAGCAGCCACTGCAGGACCACACAGGTTGCAGGCAAAAGACAAGCTGAGGCCCCAAGACACCTGCCCCAGAAGCAGCCACCCAAATCCCGGCACACCCCAAGTCGCAGCACCGAGACAGTGCCCATCTTCTGGCAGGCACCCCAGATAATCTTAAGGGAACTCAAGGATAGCAACCCTGTAGCTGACACCTCCAAATACCCTCTCAGGGGAACAGGACAGGGCGACCACCACCGAGCAAGTAGACAAGCCTCAGTATGCCATAGTGAAAGTCCAATGAGTCCTCGGTCAGCAGGTCCTGATTTAAAAATTGGCAGACAAAGTGAAGCTTCCAAGTAGCACCACTTCATCTGGCCGCAAGGCTCCTCACAGCGGCCTCCAACGATGACTCAGCCGGATCTTCCCAAACTCCTTCCAGGCTCCATAGACTCAAACACACTCTGGATTCCCAAGGCAAGGCAATCCAAAATGGGCAGGTAAAGCTTAACTCAGGCATCAGAACAAGAAGCAGCACCAGAAAAATGTGTGCCTCTAGTGCAATAATCCAGCAGTAATACAGCCGATTTTATCGCAGCTGTAATAACAGTAAAAACTTCAGCGTCTTCTCAGTCACTGTAATATAAAACTAATCAGAGCACTGGCGTCCTCCACACTGGCCCGAAAAATCGCAGACACACTAACTACTTCACTTTGATTTCCCTGACTACACCTAACTTTACAATTTCTATACTCTACTGCTACCCAACATTACAGATAAAAATAAAACAAATGAAAAAAAAAGGTCGAAAATAAGACAAGCGACATAAAATAAAAATTAAAACTTACACGTTGCTACTGCTGATGGTCAGCCCAGCATGGCCACCATCTTGTTATCTCCCCAATATTACCCGATAGGGCAGAAAAAGCATTTTCAGTGTTAACTACAGGTGGTTCAGGGTTAGTCCTATTTTTCCTAGCAGATCTCCTGGGTTGTGGTAAGACCCAGGGTTGCGGAGGTGGCATGCCAGATGGCCCTCCAAGAGCTCTTCAGCCTGAGTGTCTGAATAACACTGGTTGCAGTAACAAGGCTGTTTTGGGATTGGGTGCATTATCCACAGGAGTGAGAACAGTGCCCTGTTGGGAAGTGTGCACTAGTTCAGTTTTTTGAGTTTGTACTTCAGGGCCTTTGGGTTCATCCTGAGGTATTGGCTGGCAGAGGTCCTCTTCAGTGATGATTGCCACAGCTTGCGCTTTCTGAATTTATGTATTGGGGTTAATTGTGTCTGGTTTGTTTTGGGCTGCCCACGGACATTCATGAAAAAGGTGACTAGTCTCATCACAAAGATCACATTTTGAGTGGTTGGCACATTGCATACTAATGTGTCCTACCTCACCACATATGCTACACCTGGGCTTATCACATACATTAGATAAGTGGGTTCTAGCCCCACAGGTATAGCATGCCCGAGGTTGTCCAGCATAAAAGCATACACCTCTCTGGCTTCCCAATAGGAAAGAATTAGGAATATGACAAATTCCTTGTTCGTTCTGTCTCAGTTTTACTTTGAATTTCCACCTCCCATCCCAAACTGTTCGGCATCAAAAATCGTTTCAGGGGCACTGAGCACCTCACACCTCTGTTGCAGCCAGTATATGATGTCCCCAACTTGAACCCCTTCATTCTTAAACATGACTGTTGCAAATTTAACTAGGGAGTTTGTTAAGGGGATAGGCAGGAAAGGGTGTCCAGAAAGGTGAACATTTTACTTGGTTATATCTAAGCCAAAACCTTTCAAAGCTTGTGGGGTTCAGAAGCTAACATCAAAATTGTCTTCGCCAGACACATTTATGAGTGCAAACACATCTGCCGGTGAGAAGTGCAAGGAGTCCTTTAAAAGTGTTTTCCCTACACACTGCCTGTTGGGTCTGAGCTCAGGACCCTCTTTGTACCTTAAATGTATAGCATTCCTCCTGGGGGCAGCCTCAGTTTTGATAGCAATGATTGTCTTGGTTGTCTTTGGTGGGGGGAAGGATAGGCTTGTTCTGGGCTGCTGGTTCCAACCATGTCACCCCTTCCTGACCTGAGTCACCAGACAGATTTTGTGCCATCATACTATTTGTAACCAGAGGAGATGTGATTTTATTATCTGAAGTCCCCTGAATGTTGAGATTTTTATTTACATCATTTTCACGGTTGCCATGGAGACCTGAACTGGTGGATCTGAACTTGAAATATTCGTACTGTCACTGTTACTAGGTAATGTTTCAGTTTTACCTGGTATGTCAGAATTTTGAGCAGGTACCTGCTGATGCTCCATTGGGTGCCCTTCCATATTCGTTTGTGAAATTTGACTCGGGTCTCATTCAGGTTCAGGGACCCACTTTTTTTCCGTTGTCTGTTTCCAACCTGCATTTTGCAGGGCTTGCTCCGGTGTCCATTTTGGCTCATTCAGTGTGTTACCCTGTGTGGCAAAAGCATCATGTACAGCTACTGCTGCTGTCATCTGCACTTTCTGAGGTTTATGCTCCGTAACATTCAAACCATTCTCATCCGCTGAGTCATCACTGGACGTCACTGAATCTGGCTGTAAGTGTCTGTTTGCTAAAGTTAAAACCATTCTTTTAGCTCAAAGTTCTTCCTTTCTTTTTTGTACTATGCTTCATCATCCACCAACATTTGCAGTAATTTAGCTTTCTTCTCTACTAGCTCCTTATCCAGTTCCTTGCCATCTTCTCCAAATCCATCGTGCACAGAGAAAAAATCTCCTCAGTATCCGTACTTTCAATCATAGCTGATTGATCCAAAATGTTTGAGCTGTTCGTCGGCTTGGGTCAGAGGACTGCTCCCCAGCCTGCTGCCATCCAACTCCATCTGCAGTCACCCGGTCTGTCATTTCCAAAAGGAACAGCAGCGCCTCCCCCCCCCTACACAGTATAGGGGAGTTTATTCAGGAAAAAGAAATTAAAACATCATAACTATTTATGCAGGTATCTCAATGAATTGTACAAACTGGCAAACGGCCTGGTAAATAACTGAAACAAAAACTGGAAATCATCCTCTAAAACTTATCAATTCAATCTTAGAGTATGAAAGTCCAGAGGAGGGCAACTAAAATGGTGCAGGGTCTGCAAGAGAAGCCGTATGAGGAGAGACTGAAGGAGCTTAATATGTATACCCTTGAGGAAAGAAGGGAGAGGGGGGACATGATAGAAACTTTTAAGTACCTCAGTGGAATCAACAAAGACCAAGAGGGTAGCATCTTTCAGAAAAAGAGACGTGCAAGAACAAGGGGACACAATTTAAAGATAGAAGGAGGGCGGTTTAGGGGCAATGTGAGGAAGTATTATTTCACAGAGAGGGTAGTGGATGCATGGAACAGCCTTCCTGAGGAGGTTCGTGGGGTCTAAAACTGTGGGAGAATTCAAGAATGCATGGGACAGACATAAGGCAATTCTTGTGGGGGGTAGGAAGAAATAGGCTGTTGGTTAACTAGGATCTGCGGCCTATCCTGTAGGTACGGAAATGGGCAGACTAGATGGGCCTAGCGGTCCTTATCTGCCATCAAAGTCTATGTTTCTATGAAAGGAAAAAAAGAAACAAGTAAGGGCATACGATTCATCATGCAGATGGAAGCTTCCTAATTAAAAAAAAGGTAAAAAGAAAATAGCTGTCAACTGTGTATACTTAAAGTAACCTAGTTCAAGTTATAGGTACATCGGAATCTGAGATCCACAGCATATTTCTCCATGCTATCGTAAGGCATTCCTGCGTAAGCTGTTTTAATTCTGCTTATTATATACTGCCTGTATTTCCAAGGTAATTTTACAATTAGCTCTTCATGCGAAAAAGTTTTCTGCTGTAAGGTGAGCAAGCAGCTTGAATGCCACAGAAATCATTTTACAATAGTAAATAACACATGCACTGTGTCACAATTCCAGTTTTTCCAAACTTTAGGATATGATCCAAAGTATAACAAGTCAGCAGTAACCTTAGAAAAATATGGTGCTTTTCAAACCTTAACAAGGGATTGCCAAAACCATGCTATGTACCCACAATCAAAGTACTGATGATCTGTTGTTTCTAGTTGTTGGTGGCAACACAACCGGCTGCAAAATCTTTCATCTAGCTATTTGTGTTTCTGATTGCATTTAACATTTAAACAGTCATGACAAATTAACCAATGTACATTCCAAACCTTAGGTGGGATTCTAGGGCAATTAAATAGTTGTATTGGGTCATCCCGTAAGTGGGATGGACATCTTGGAAACGTATCTGGTTCCGTATAATAGAGAGCGAGAATGGATGAGTACAGCCCTTTCCTTGGCAATGGTAATATATGGTGGCTAGTTATCTGCCA
The DNA here is from genome assembly GCA_016271365.2 of Neoceratodus forsteri. Taxonomy (NCBI): domain Eukaryota; kingdom Metazoa; phylum Chordata; order Ceratodontiformes; family Ceratodontidae; genus Neoceratodus; species Neoceratodus forsteri. Next base: position 1,625,805,700 of record CM028131.1, on the reverse strand, counting down.
AAGTTTAAATTTGCCAAAACATTCTCACACATAGCTTGGCGTTTGCGTGGCGGATGTTATTATTCGTAAATGCCCTGTACCCCATTTACCAAACCATTACTGGCATACTTGACACCATGAGTTACTTCCGTTTTTCCCAGTACTAAACACCAGGGGTTTAAAGTTCGCATAAATAAAAACTGTGTAATAAAAACCAAATGTTTATCATATTTATCCTCCCGTAACAAGGGATGCCTTTAATTTTTTGGTAGTGGAAAAACATAACTGATGTACAAAAAAAAAATGGTACTAAGAAGGTTTTAATAACGATCCTTTTCTTTTTTCCCCATGCGCCAATGGTTCCATTGAGCCACTTGAGCTTTCCCTTGCATCAATTTTGTTTCCCAATTTAATTTGGCCATATCTGGGCCACCGTATTGGATGTCTAGGATCTGTATAGGGGGCCCTATTATCCAAATTCCCTCTATTTGAGTTGTCACCTGTTCCAGCTCGCCAAGTTTGATTCCTTTACTTTTGTGTAAGTTAAGGGTCGCTCCTGAAAAACTACCATATGTTGCACAAAAATTTAAAGCTTCTTTAGCAGACAACACCTTAGAAGTTAAAATACAAAGATCGTCTGTGTATGCTATTGCATTATACAGGACGAGGCCTACCCCATTCTTCAGAAACTGGATTTTGGGTGAGTAATTAAGTGCCCTTAACAGTGGATCTATACTAAAGACATGCAGGAGAGGGCTAAGGGGACACCGCTGCTGCACCCCTTTTGTTATAGGAACTAAAGGACCTCTCCATCCATTAATTTAGAGCTTGACTGTTGCCGTATTATACAAAACCTGTACCCATTGTATAAATCATGGTGGAACCCCATACTGATGTAGTGTATACCATAAGAAGTCATGGTTTATAGAGTCAAAAGCCTTCAATTGATTTAGGGCCAACATATATCTGTTAAACTGGTCAGTGTTCCTCCTTTTGAAAATCTCTCTAAAAAGAATTCAATGATCAGAAACGGCTCTGTCTGGTATGGAGCTGGTTTTTGCGCTATAGCTTGTAGCTCTTGCAATAAGTAACCGTCTACAAAGCAATATTTTTGCCAATAACTTAAAATCCTAATTAAGGAGGCTGATTGGCCTTCAGTTTTCCAAATTTACGTTACTCCTCGATTTATACAGATAGATTAATAAGCCCGCTGATATACTAAGTGGCATTTCTTGTGTTTTAAGTATCGCTGCAAAAACAAGTGCCAATTCCTTCGCTAAGTCTTTCCCAATAAGTTTGTACAAATCACCGGCCCTAGATAGTACGGATAGGGCATTTAGAATTTCTTCCTCCTGTATATCTTTAATCAGTGGGGACATTACCTTTTCCATTACCTGTGGAATAGGAAATAGGTCTAAAAAATGGTCCATTTGTAATTTGTTCATGCTTTGTTTATGAAAAAGCGCAGATGTGTAGGACACAACTTCATCCATTATAGCTCTGTTATCTGAGACTATATGACCTTGTGTCATGCTCATTTGGGAAATGGATTGCTTTGCCACCCTGGCTGCGCAGCTTTTGTAAGGGCAAAGTGTTCCTATCTTCCCTTGCATTTCATACTGCTGCTGTTGCTTAATATTATCTGCTTGTACTTTGTGAAACGTTAACATGTCTTTTGTGACACTGCATGTCTGGGACGCGAAAGAGTACCCTGTAGTGTGAGTAAGAGACATTCATTTTTGTGTTTTCAGTTTTGCAGGTACTTCTGGTATGCTGTGTTGTTCTGCGATCTGGTTGTGGTTTTAAGTAAATGCGTTAAATCAGCTTTGGTATCCTGCCACCAAGTTATAGGATCAATCATCATACCGTACATTTCAAAAACAGATTTTTCAGTCTGTGTAAGTAAAGTTAAGGCTTGTGTGAGCTCTGGGCCTGACAATCGAGTCATGTTCAGTTTCCAAGTCCCTTAACTATGCATCATCCCTGTATTGCCATTAGGTGTCAAAGTAAGTATATTATGGTCTGCGAATTCAGCTGGTAAATTATCTATATGGTGTATGCCTAATGCCTTGAAAATGAAAATGAAATCTATCCTTGTAGCAAGGGTACCCTTGTGAAATGTAGGGTCAGCTTTTTTGTGAACTTTTAAATACACATCCACTAAACTAGATGTTTTTATAATGTTCACCAAGCAAATCATATCACAGAATACCTTTCTAGTTTTTGCATGTTGTTCCCTATCCTGTAGGGACAGACCACAATTAAAATATTCTGCTAAGAGGAGATTACGAGGGGTGTGAAGATAAGGCTGAAGCAGCTGAAAAAGTGCATTCCGGTCTGTCTTGGTTTGGCCATCATAAACACTAATTAGTCGGTAAAATGCATTATCAGTTTTTGGATCTAAAATCAAGGCTCTGCCAGGGTCTGTCTACTAATTTAATCAGATTCAACGCTACGTTCTTAAACAAAATACCAAGGCCTGCGCACATATCTGAGTCTATTGACCAATAAGAGGGCCCACTGTTCCAGGCTTTAATGGTTTGAGAAATTTCTGTGAGTGTATGCAGTCTCGTATCCTGTAAGAAGATGATCTGTGACTGTAAATGTTGTAAATGGGATAGTACAGCATTGTGCTTCCTAGTGCTCTTACTGCTATTATCATTAATGGAGCTAAGTGTTAGTGAGGGGTACATAGGTTATCGTGACAGAAGCAGGAGGCATTAAGGGGAAACGGTTTTCTTAGATTTGGATCCCTCCAGTTTATTTTTCTTCACTAACTTTTTCCCTGGGGTTTCTTGGATTTATCAACCTCATCAGTGTCTGACGGAGCCTCAGTGTAGGATGAACCTAGGGGAAGAGGTATCAGACTCATTCCCTGAGACACACATGGTGTCCTGGAGGGCCACAAACTTATTTCCCGTGGGAATGACCATGGTTTGGGGCACTTTGGGGGGGGGAGGGTACTTCTCACTCCTCTTCCCAGTAATCATCTACCTCTTACCAGAATCTAGTGGGTGGGGGGGGTGGAGGCTAGGCTTTGGAGTAGCCATTGCTCCAGGTGGGCCTTCAGTGGTGTTGTCCAGTAAGGGTGGGTGCTGGGGGTTTGGGTTGTCCTGGCTAACTTCCTCCACAGTGCTACTAGGGCTATGCTGTTGCTCATGTGCATCAAGAGGGATTGGGTTGCCCGGCCCGGTGGCGCTGAGGGTTGAGGCACTGGACACCACACCTTGCATCACACCAGCGACCCGAGTTCAGAAGCGAGCTCAGGTGCTGGGGGTCAGCAGGAGAGGGACTGGATTGAGTGCCCGCTGGACTGCTCTCCTGTCCTGGGGGGGGGCATTGGGAGCTCGGCATCTGGTGGCTCCTGGTGGAGATTGGTGGTGCCACAGTAGCGTGGGCTGCACGTAATGGCATGCCTGACACTGGCAGGGTTGCCGTGTGCCAAAAAGTGTAAGGGGGGTGCACACGCTGGGGGGGCAGAACAGAACACAGGAAAAACCCAGCTCTTGGGGCAGGCAATGGCACCGGTCCCCCATGCCCTCCACCAGGTTCCTCCTCGGATGGCCTTCCAAAATCCTCCCTCCAGGGCCCACCTGCAGCCGGAGTCTGCCTTGTTAAGGAGCCCAAGAGGTGTAGGGCTACCCTCCCTGGGCAGGTGATACTGGGGGTGCCTGCTGCGGGGGGGGAGAGGAGGTACAGTCGGAGGGAGCCTCTGGTGGGCAGGACAAGGACCAGATGCCTGAGAGAGGTCCTCACAAGCTGTGACCAGAGCGAAAGAAAGTAAAACAAAAAAAAAAGAGGGATTGGCTCGGAGGTAACAGCCTCTGGGAATGTCTGCACAGGGACAGAAGTCTGAACCTCAGGGGGTGCCTTCCGTACTGGGCCCGTTGGTCTCGTGGAATGTTGTGCCATAGCAATAATCAGCCTTTGCTCTTCACTGCCTGCTTGATGTTCCTGGTTGTAGGCAGCCCAAGGACAGGCGATATACGAATGCTCCTTCGAGTCGTATGAATGACACAGTGGCTCATTAGTGCAGTGAGCTTTGGTGTGCCCAAGCTCATTGCAGAGAGTACCTCAGAGCTTATCACACACGCTGCAAAGGTGGGAGGTGGAACCGCAGCGGTAACAAGCCTTGGGCTGCCCTGCATAGAAAAGCACCCCTCTATCCCTACCCAGAAGAAAACAATTGGGAAGGTGGACTAGCCCAGACTCAGTAGTGGGTAGCACCATCCTAATTCTCCAGCCCCCAGTCCAAATTCTTTTGGAGTCCAGAATTGCTTCAGGTGTGCCCAGTACATTACACCTTTGCTTAAGCCAATATATCAAATCTGTAACACTGACTCCTTCATTCCAAAAGAGGACTGTTACCATTCTTAAAGCTGGTTTAGTCAGAGGGATAGCCTCAAAGGAGGACCAGAGGGGTGTCACTTTTAAGGAGTGGTATTTAACCCAGAATTTTTCTAGGCCACTGTTCAGCTTAAAGCTAATATCAAAGGTCCTCTCACCTGAAACATGGAGGAGTGCATAAATTTCTGTGGCATGAAAGCCCACTGATTCTTTTAGTAGGGTTTTAGCTACATAAACCCTATCTGGGAATAAGTCCAAACCTCCTTTATAAAGTAAGCACACTGCATTGTGCCACTTGGCCAGATACTCAGGCGTCCAGAAGAAGGAGGCATATGGCCTCAATGCTGACTCTCTCAGGGGCTGTCTTTGGTAGCCTCTTTGTTGCTGCCCCTGGTCAGTGGTGGGAGAAGAGCCATCACCCAAAGTAGAAGCTTTTTTTTTGTTTACAATTATTTTTCCCTCCCGTCACTGCTGGCTGGGACCCCATCGGTCATCCTGCCTGTTCCCATCCCACCTGAGACCCTTTCAGCTGTACCTCAGTCCTCCTCCTTCACCCACGGCACACATGTGGAGCAACCCCCCAGAATCTACCCCCCGGACTGGGGTCACCTTCTGCTCCTTGGCACTTTCTTCTGGTGCTCCTAGGGTGGAGGTGATTGTCGAGACAAGGTCCCAGTGGGCAGAGTCCAGTATTGGAGGTGGGGGCAGGTGACATCTTCCTCCCAGCCAACAGGAGTTTTTCTTGTGTTCATTCCCCCTCAGGAGCCCAGACGTGCAATGACATCCAGTGCGACCGGGCATGCTCCCACACCCTTCCTGCGGACGTCTGCTGTGGCTCCTCCCTGTGCCAGCATGATCCCCTGGTTGTTGCACTCCCAGCCTCTGCTGGGGGTCATTAATGCTGGGGAGTCATCCACCCACCCTCCCCAGGAGAGGAGAGGAGAGGAGAGCAGTCCTCCGGACACTCTATCCTCTCCTCCCCCACCGACCCCCGATGACCCGAGCTTGTTCCCAAACCCGGGTCGCCAGCGTGGCCTGAGGTGTGGCATCCAGCGCCTTAACCCTCAATGCCACCGGGCTGGCAAGTAGGAGCATTTTGATGTGACTCAGAGTTTTGGTGGTCTGCTCCTATGGTTTCAGACCACACTGGAGAAGGGCTCTGAGGGTTTTGTTCAAGTCCAGAACTGGATTTTATGTGAGCTGCAATTCAGTAGGCAAAGAAAAAGGAGAATGAGCGCACTGACTTATCTCTTCCATCAGATTCTGAGACATGCAATGTTTTTGGTGCTGCTTCAGCGGTTGGCTGCATAGGTGTAGTAGGTGTTGGGACTGTGTCAGCATGCAGACATACATCAGTTGTTTGATGTGATAAGGTACTTTGTGAAGGCTTAGTTATCCACCCCCCCCCCAGTGTGGAAAGCCTGAAATCCATCAACCAGAACCTTTGATTTTCACCCGCCAAGTCCCCGAATGGCTTTCTCTCCTGTCCAATCTGCAGTTTCAGGCACAGTATTTAAGTCTGGGGCTCATCTTAGGCCTGACACTAGAGTGTCAGATTTCACCATTCCTGACATTGCCACTCCTTTTTTCTAACCCATAAACACAAATTAAGGGTCATTCTTATTTCTGGTGATAAATAAAAAAATCATAGGCAGCATACCTAGGAGCTGGCGTGGGTTGTCGTGTCCCTGTGCTAGCAGTCGCACTTCTTTTGTGTCTGGAAGAGTCACGCCTTCTCCTGCTCCATGTGTTCAGCATTGCATCCCCCAGTGTTGCTGCCCCAGGAATCACCTCGTGGGGTTTACTTTCAGCTTCTCCTCTGCAGTTCACAACAATATTCGCAGCCTCTGGTCTCCTCAAACTCATTTCAGTGCCTCCGGTTCCCATTTCAGAACAGACACCATCCGTCACTTGGAACGTTCCCCTATGCAAGAGGTAAGAGGTTCCTCCATGTTGCATGTTGTCGCTCCTCTTTCTGGAAAGCCTCATGCAACTCAGCTGTAGACAAGGCAGTAGTATTCTTCGTCTCCGGACCTAGAATAGCCATTGGTGTCTCCACTCGTAAGTCTTCAGTTTCCATAACTTCATGTGCCAGAATGACATTTCCATCAGTGCCATTCTCTGGCGCAGCCTCTAATGCTGCCGAGACCGGGGAGGAGACCCACGCTCCAGCCTCCAAGACGTCCATACTGTCCGAAGCGGCACCAGGACTGGCCATCACAGCAGATGCCCAGCGGTTCCCCCTACTGGAAGAGTAGGGGAATTTTTTATTCAAACATGAAAAATCATAATACAGTACATTTTGTTATTATAAAAGGAAATGTAAAGAAAGAACCATAAAGTAAATAAGTATTAATGCATACTGACTCCTACTGTAAAATTAAATGCAAAACTTATTTAAGATGCTGATAAAGCAAATTAAGTATTATGTTATACAACCCCCACCCCACCCCAAAAGAGTAGGGGGCCATAAGCATACCTAACTAACAGAAAGAAGTATTGTAGTCATACTCTTCGAACAAATAATAGTAATAAATCATACCGTATTCTGTTCATACTGATACATCAACAAACGAAACCCACGTTTCCTCCTCCTTCCCCTCCACTTACACGGAGAAACAAATACCAAAAACAAAACTATTACTGCATACACTGTTATTTTAAGCAAAGAACTAGGCCACTACTTGTTATAAAACTCATTGGAAAAAGAAGTAGGCTATCATCTATTATAAATCATGTGGCAGAATTTACAAAGGGCATTTATATGCAAAAGGTAACTGAAACAGGTATTATTATCATACAAGATCACCGTATTATCAGCATTATTCCAAATACCTATCCTTGCCACTGAGGCCCTAACTAGAGGTTCATTTCCTTGTGTCTTTTGTCATAGCTCATAATATATTTTATGATAAAGATTTACAAAAGGGCAGTGCCCTAACTTACCGATCCCTTACTATCATGGCAAAACAAGGGTGTTACCAGTGGTTCTGGCAAGGCAACTGGATGTTCCACTGTATCCAGAGAATGGAGTCCCAGCATGCATGAAAAACCTGTGGGGGCATAATACATTGTTCTTGACTTTTAAGTTTGTGAATATTAGTCTCTATCATAACAAACAACTGTTCTTCTGATATATATATTGTTTTTGTAAAGACATTCAACAGCTTACATTCCAGATATAATATTTGAAGCATACCAGAAATAACCACAATGTGGTTTTGTCGTGTTTAGTCCATTGATAAGGTAATATCCCTAATAATAATAATATGTCTGGTGTAAGGTTAGTAAATGGAGAACAAGGCCATTTTTGCCTCAGAATGTTCCAAAATGTCTTAATAAAAGGGCATTCAAAAAACAGGTGTATCACTGTTTCTACCTTCATCATAGAAACATAGAAACATAGACTTTGAGGGCAGATAAGGACCGCTCAGCCCATCTAGTCTGCTCATTTCCCTACCTACAGGATAGGCCGCAGATCCTAGTTAACCAACAGCCTATTTCTTCCTACCCCCCACAAGAATTGCCTTATGTCTGTCCCATGCATTCTTGAATTCTTCCACAGTTTTAGACCCCACAACCTCCTCAGGAAGGCTGTTCCATGCATCCACTACTCTCTCTGTGAAATAATACTTCCTCACATTTCCCCTGAACCGCCCCCCATCTTTAAATTGTGCCCTCTTGTTCTTGCACATCTCTTTTTCTGAAAGATGCTACCCTCTTGGACTTTGTTGATTCCACTGAGGTACTTAAAAGTTTCTATCATGTCCCCCCTCTCCCTTCTTTCCTCAAGGGTATACATATTAATCTTCTTCAGTCTCTCCTCATACGGCTTCTCTTGCAGACCCTGCACCATTTTAGTTGCCCTCCTCTGGACTGCCTCTATACTGTCTATGTCCTTGCGGAGATGGGGTCTCCAGAACTGGACGCAGTACTCCAGATGGGGTCTCACCAACTGTCTGTACAGAGGGATAACAACTTCCTGTTTTCTGCAGCTGATTCCTCTCCCTATGCATCCCAGTATACCCCCAGCCCTCCCTACTGCCTTCTCACATTGCTTGCTAACCTTAAGGTCATCTGATATGATTACCCCCAGGTCCCTTTCCTTTTTTGTTGTTGTTACTACCTCCCCCCCATTGTGTATTCTTCCCTGGGTTCTTGTTTCCCAGGTGCATTATTTTGCACTTCTTTGCATTGGAATCCTAGCTGCCATACTTCTGACCATTCCTCCAACCTTGCCAAGTCCCTTCTCATCCTTTCCACGCCTCCTTGTGTATCAACCCTGTTGCAGATCTTTGTGTCATCTGCAAAGAGGCATACTTTTCCTTCCAGTCCCTCTGCAATGTCAGTGGCTCAGCAGGTAGCACACTCACCTCTGAGGCTGGGAGATCAGAGGGCTGTGGGTTCAGCATTCCCACATCTGGCACTTGGGTTAATATCCCAGTACTGACACTGTAGTGCAGCATGAGAGGGGTGCTGCACTTCTGAGGTGCCGTCTTTCGGATGAGACGTTAAACCAAGGTCCCATCTGCTTGGATTGGTGGTAGTTCAGGTGGATGTTAAAGATCCCATGGCACTAATCAAAAAGAGTAGGGGAATTTTTTTTATTGAAACATAACAAATTATATACAATACAGTATTACATCATACGTAAGCATAACGAAATAAAAAAGATCCAATAACATAAAAAAAGTAAAGAAATCCCAGCAAAAGTATACAAAATCAACAAAACATCTTACATATTCCTATAAAAGACCATGAATAAGTATTAAAGCATATCAATCCACTCATCATACAAGAAAATATACAACCCCACCATCCCCTCTTCTAGAAAAATCAGATTCCTAAACCTGGTACATACATAATTTCCCACAAATTCAAGGTTTTTCCACATTTTCTTCCACTGAATAAAAGTAAAATTCTCTCTTTCTTCCAATTTCCATTTGTTCACATCTGCATTAATCATAAGAAGCAGCTCCCAAGCCGAAATAACCTGTTGTTGTAAAACCAATCTACAACGACCTATCCAAATCCAGTAAAGAAAATGAGCATAAATAATCTGAAATGTTCCAGAATGTACCAGGGGAGATAAAGATGAAATTATACCAAAATACAATAGACTAGATGTCGGTGGAACAGGACCTATCCCCTTCCATCTGTTTTTTAACTATATCCCAAAACTGAATTATATATGGGCATTGAAAATACAGATGATCCATTGCTTCAATTTTCAAAATGCATGTCTCCCTAGGACAATACCGTTCCGTTAAAGCCTTATGCTTGTGATTACCCTTCACATTAATTCAACTATGTAAACCTAGCCAAACAGTATCCCAAATACGGTCCGGGAGTCTAGGATCCGAAATATATCCTGAAATTTGATTTTGCTGTAACTGAGTAAAGTCTATAAACACTGATTCATTAAAATACTTTGTAATAATCTGCTCATAAAGTGCTTTCCTAGAAAAATGGAGTGTATCATTCATCTGTATCCCCCATTTCTTAATTGCATCAATGACACCATCCCACCGTTTTAATAGGCGAGGAGTATGTTTATTTTTATGTAAAAATATATTGTTTGCCCATTCTGTAAATACATTCGCTAATACTGCTTTCCCCCACTTACTCCATAACTGTACCTGGCCTTTAACTAAAGGAATAATGTTATTATAAAGGAAAATCGTAAAGAAAAACACCACTCGATGTACCATATTTAAACCCCCAGATTTAATAGACTTATATAAAATATTTCTTTTTACCGGATTTAACCTGTTAACCCATACACATGAAAATAAACAACCCATCAAGGAAGCTTCTAAAAAAGATGGCAAGGAAAAAACGGAACTAATAAACAAAAATTCCGGTATTAAGAAAGTTTTAATAAAAAGATCCTTCTTTTTTTTGATAACTTCTACCTATTCCATAACTTAACTTTAGAATAACCTTTATCTAAAATTCTCTCCCAATTTGTACGTGCCATAACTTCTCCACCAACGTATATACCTAAAATACGACAAGGTTCCTTTGAAATTGGAATCTCACATACAAACTCTTCTAAATCACTAAAACCTGTGACATCCAAACAACAAGATTTAGCTACATTCAACCGGGCGCTGGTAATTTTACCCAGTTCTTGCAATAAATCACAAGCCAACCGAACCGAAGTATTATCGTGAACTAATAAACAAATGTCATCCGCATAAGCTATCACTTTATGTTGTAACACTGTACCCATACCTAAAGCATATACACTGGGTGAATTTTGAATTATTCGAAGCAATGGATCTAACGTAAAAACATATAGAATGGGACTTAGAGGACAACCTTGTCGTACCCCTTTCTGCATCAAAATTTTCTGTCCCATCCAACCATTCTTGTATGGTTTAACATATGCCAAGGCATAACACAATTTAATCCTTTGTATAAATAATTCCAGAAACCCATACGCATTTAAAAAATTCCAAAGAAAAGAATGAGAAACCCCATCAAATGCTTTCGTCTGATCCAAACTTATTATATAACCTGCACCTACTGACTCTTTTAAGGAATTTTTGCTTTCCAATATTTCCCTTAATAATAATAAAGCATCTGTCATACAACGACCAGGAACTGAACAAAATTGTGTGGAAATAATAAGTTTTGCCATTATGGATGACATTCTGTTACTTATTAATTTAGCAAATATTTTAAAATCCACATTTAATAGGGTGATTGGTCGCCAATTCCGAATCTCATCCCGCACACCTTATTTATACAAAAAAATCATCAATCCTTCATACATAGAAGAAGGTAAAAAAAATCATGCCAAATATAATTAAAAACCTCCAAAACTTCCTGTGGAATAGTTTGCCAGACAATTTTATATAGTTCTCCAGTCAACCCATCTGAACCAGGTGCTTTGTCCCCTTTTAAGGACTTAATGATCGTATCTACTTCCAAATAAGAAAACGGTAAAAGTAAGTCAGCCTGCAAATCTAAAGATAACTGGGGTAAAGCTGCAGAATTCAATATTTGCTCTTGAAACCCTACATCTAGGTCTGGAATCCCAAACACTGATTTTATGTGGTCCTCTAAAGTCAACATAATACCCACATTATCAGTAACATAACTACCAGTCGATGTAGTCAAGCCATAAAACAATTTCTTCTCTGTTCTTTTTTTGCAGTTAAGGAAAGGATTCCCTTGTTCCAATTTCCCTTGAGTACCAAAAATTTGTTCCTGCTGTAAAGACAACATTCTATTATACTGATAAAATTCCATCTTAATTTTTACCTTTTGAATGTCTATGGACACATCTTCCTGTCCCAAATGGTGCTTTGTAAGTAATTCACCCAATTGTTTCCTTAGTTTTTTTAATATTTAGAATATTTTGAAATCTGGCAACCCTTGCCTACTTCCTTAAAATAACTTTGTAAACAGCTTTTCAAATCTTCCCACCATTCTCCCAAACTATCATACAAAAACCTGGTTGAAAGTTTATCCTGAAGTATCTCAGGCAAGGTTAACATAACTACAGGGTCCTTTAAAAGCGAGGCATTTAACCTCCAATATCCCAGACCTGCCATTCTCTGAGAGGGAGATTCAACATGTACCCCTATCAATACATAATCTGAAGATTCAATTGATATTGAAAACATAGTATCCTGCGGTAATGATTTTTTAATAAAAATCATATCAATACAGGAAGTGAATCGCCCCCTATAATAAGTGGGTTTTACCAACTGCAAATTTCCTTCAGACACTTTTTTCAAACCCGCATGGTTTACCATATTTCTTAAAAATGCTCTATCACAGTAGACCTTCTGTGATGAACCTTCTTTCATTACATTAATATTGAAATCCCCAGCAAAAAAAATAAGTCTACTAGTATATAAATAGGGCTGTATTTTTTGCAGTAATGCTATTCTAAGGGCTTTTGACTGGTAACCGTAAATATTAATTAATCTACAATAAATATCCTTTATTTCTATATCCAACAAAAAAGCACGTCCAGGTTCAATATCAACCATGCGAAAACATTGAACATCAGAAGTGAAACAAAACCCTACTCCACTACAAGTATCTACACCAGACGACCAAAAAGATAAACCTTCTTTCCATTCTTTTGTGATCTGATTTATATCACTAAGAGAATGTATTCTAGTATCTTGTAAAAAGAAAACATCATATGGTAGTTGTTGAAGGATCCCAAAAGTAACAAAACGCTTCTTCCTTGATAACACACTATTCACGTTTAAACTTGCGATCTGTAAACCCAATGGATTAGGGAGGAATAGCTGCCAGTTTACCACTAGATCTGGTCACACTTTTTTGTGTAGTTTTAGGTTGACTTGCTTTTTTAGACGTAGAAGAGCTAGATGTTAGAGGGGGGAAGGGATCCGGGTCCATCCCTGCCATAGGCAAGTCTGAATCCGCTTGCTCACCCCATGAAAAAACTGCAAATCTATTCGATAAAGGTAAAGGTGAAAGAGAAATCACTTCCTTTGTCTGTGATTGGGACCGGGATTTTAAAGGAAGCAAAAAGCCATCCTCAGTTGCAGTGATACCCGACTCATCCCTTACAGTCACCAAGGGAGGGGCTACGGTATCTGTCTCAGCTATTGCTGAAGTTCCTGAAAAAGGCAAAACTGGAGTGATTGCTCATTGGGTTGCTAGAAAGGCGTCTAATGTCACCATTCTTACAGGAGAACTTTGTGGAGTGACATAAGGGGTCACAGAATCAGTTTGCCTATTTTGTATCTGTACTTGTCTCTTAGAAGGCTTCGGGGGAAGTATCCCTGTATTATTTAAATCCATACTTGGAACAGAATTGGAGTGATGCCCACCCCGAACTCCAGGTCCTGAGGTGCGGCCACGTCCTCTACCACAGGTCGGAAAGGGACCCTCAGGAGGCTGCTCAGAAGATTGAGCAAAACGTTGTTTAGCTTTATTTAAAAAATAATCATGATCGGACTCCCCCTCCAGATTGTGGGCAGCCCAAGGGCAATCCTGGAAAGAATGTTCTTCTTCTCCACATAGATTACAAAATGGGCGGGCAGTACACTGAGGAGCAGTATGATCCAACATCCCACAATGGAAACATCTGATCTGCTCGCAATCTATATTGAGATGATCCAGTGCCCCACATTTATAACAACTCTTGGGCTGCCCTGCATAAAACAGGACCCCCCGATCTCGACCCAAAAAAAAGGAGCTGGGTAAATGTGAAATCCCAATCTCAGTTTGATTCAATTGTACCCTAAATAACCAACCACCATTCCAAAATCCATTTTCATCTATAATGGGTTTTGGGTGATCCATAACAGTGCATTTCTTCTCTAACCAAAACACAATATCATTAATACAGACCCCCTCATTCTGAAATAATATAGTAACTGTTTTAATAGTTGGTTTAGTCACTGGAATAGCTAAAAAGTCATTCCAAACTCCAAAATCCCGAAGTGTATAATAACAATTTCCAAAATTTGTCCAGTGACTGCATAGTACAAAAGCTCAAGTCATATATTTGATCTCCAGGGGCATGTATAAATGCATACACTTCAGAAGGTGAAAAGCCCATAGAGTCCTTAATTAACATCTTTCCTACCCAGATCCTATCCGGGACTATGGGTGCAGTCCCTGTATACTCGAGACGAACCAGAAAATGTATTTTTGCCGCTTCTGCAGGTTTACGAAACAGTCCTGCAAATGTTTTAGGCGGCTCCTTATTCGTGAAGCTCCCACATAACCCCCGATATCGTTTTGGATAGAGTTTGAAATAATCCTACCTTGGTTCCCCAATGAAACTCCATTTCCATTTGCAACGTTGGATTCTGAGCCTTCCAGCACACTAGACCCCTGGGGGCCTACAAGTCCATGTCCTTGTACCATATCCTGAGGAACAGGGAATACCTCTGCAGCCGCCTCAGGGTCCTTTGCTGCTTCCTGCACAACCAGCGGCTGAAAGATGTCTTCGTAACCTTTTGGGGAAAAAACAACTTTGGAGGCTATAGAACCCAGTAGCAGAGCACTCGGGTCTGGAGTCCATCGATCACCGACTGGAATCCAGCCGGCATTCTGTAAAGCCAGCCCAGGGGTCCATACAGTATCTGGATTAGGCGTCTCAGATGTAACATCATCAACCTGATCCCAGGCCTCTGCAGAAGACAACTCCGACAAAAAAGGGGATTGTACCACATCAGACTCCAAAGGCAGCCGTTTACTCCCTCCAGGTAACGGACTCACCATTGATCTTTTCCGTTTCCTTTCATCTAACGATAATTTACTTGCCAGGTATTCTTGTTCTGCCACAGAAATTAAATCCAACAGTTGTTTTTTTTTCATATCCAAATCCCTTTGAAGAGACTCTTCTTCCGAAACTTGCACGTCATTAAACTGCTCCATCGATGTAGAGGGCTCCTAAGGTTGAAAATCTGCCCCCTGCCGGTTGTGGTTCGTATTCTGTCCACCTCCTCCAATTGTTCCGCATCACGTCCTTCCCCTTCCATATCCGAAGGCATACTAGACTCCATTGGACTCTCCTGCAGCGCGACTGCGCGATGTGCAGTAAGAGTAGGGGTAAATTGCTTCTTTATTGAAATAAAGCATGGAAAAAACACATCAAGAAAAACAGCAGCAAAAAGCACAAAAGCTTATACAAATCAACAAAGGTACTGAACAAAAAGCAAGTGATACACAGTTATCTTTTAACAAAAAGCATAAAAGAAAAGAAAGTAATCCGTCATTTAAATTTTATCATATGCTGAAACCCCTTCCACCAGATTTGAACTTTTCTAGTCCCATAAATCTGAGCATCTTTTAGATATACTTTATTTAATTCACAAATAACATAGTGGCTGAAGCCTAAAAAAGTTGGCTTTTTTGATACAAAACCACTGGCATCTAACTTGCCATAAACAAAATCTAAGACATGCTAAGAAAATGTGTACAGTTGAAGTATGAAATGTAGCAAGACATGGGGGTAAAGATCCCAATACTAACAATTCATAAGAAATATGTTTCAACCATGGGAAGTGCCAGATAGTTGCTAAATACACCCATAGTTTAGAGGCAAAAGAACAATGAATAAAAAAATGTTCCATTGTTTCTTCTTGTGCCGTACACTCTAAATAAGGACAAAACCTTTCTTCTTTCATTTTATACTTAGCTGTCCCTCTAACTTGTAACCGACCATACATTATCAACCATTGCGTCTCCCACATGTAAGGGGGTAAACGGGGGTTATTTAATTGTGCTAACACCAGATGGGTCATAGTACCTGGGCAGTTTTAAATGCGGGGAATGAGGATAGATTTGAGAAATAATAGTGGAATATAGTTTTGTTGGAGAATTAATAATTTGTGATTTGGACAATTGCCACATATATAATTTCGAACAATCGGTTTAAAGAAAAGGGAGAGAAAGGAAATATTAGGTTTTGGAGCCAATCCAATCCATTTCGATGAATACTTGGATAGTAAGAATTTCAACCAGCTAAATTCTGGAATATTGGGGTTAAAGTACAGTTCCAAAAAGAAAAGCAAGAAAAAGGGAAGAACAGAAAACCACAGGATCTACCATCCCGACCCCTCCTTGACTTTATCCAGGTAAGTATAATACCTTTTAATGGGATTTAACCTATTTCCCAAAAAACTGAAAACTAATACTGTACAGTTTCACTTCCAGGTTAGTTGGGACAGGGTACAGAAATGCCAAATATTGTAGGCAAGGTAACAGGAATTGTTTAAAAATCTGAACTCTCTTCAGTTTCGAGAATTTATAATGTTTCAACTTCTGAACTTTATTATCCATTTTATTTAAAACTGCAAGCCAATTCTGCTCAGGTAAATTTTGGGAACCGAACAGAACCCCTAAAATGGAAATAGGTGTTGTAGTGAATGAAATAGTTCTGTGCACAAAGGGGGTTAATGTATTCGCTCCTATTAACAACCCTTTAGATTTTTGAAAATTAATTTTGGCATTTGACAAGGTTGCATACCTGTGAAATAACTTAAAGAAAACTTCCAGCTGGCCTTGTTGTTTAAAAAATAAACAGATGTCATCCGCAAAAACTTGTACATTTCTAAAGGAGTCAGAAAAGGGAATGTTTGGACCCTCCCAACCAGAAACCAACTGTAAATGTCTAATAAGGGGTTCTAAGGAGCAAATATATAATAAAGGGCTCAGTGGACAGCCCTGCCTGACACCAGCTTTTAGCGTCCAACCTTTCCCAATTTTCCTTTAATAACTGGACAGATTATTGAATTAGAATATAAATTTTGTAAAATTGTAAGAATCTCAGGGGGCATTCCTAAAAAGGCCAAGGTTTGGAAAAGGAATGAATGACTAACCCTATCAAAGGCTTTTTCTAAGTCTAATGATAGAATACCAGTTTGTTTGCTGTGATGTAATATTTCAATAAAATCTCTAATATAACAAAGTACCGAATGTATTCGTCTTTGAGAAACACCACAGAACTGAACTGGAGAAATCACTAGAGTAGCCCAAGATTGAAGTCTGTTATTAAGCAGCATCGCAAAGATTTTATAGTCAGAATTTAACAATGTGATAGGTCTCAGTTTTGATCTCACTTCTATCTCCTGTTTTTAAAGATATAAACTTGTAACCCTTTTGTGAATGCAGGATAGATCTGTCCTCCAGAAAGAAAGGAATTAAAAACACCAACTAAACAGGGAACCAGCTCATTTGCAAAAGTTTTATAAAAGGCATTAGATAACCCATCTACCCCAGGAGACACATTAAGCTTAAGTTTAGAAATAACATCCACAATTTCTTGTAAAGAAAAGGTTCAGAAGAACAGCTGCCATTGAGGCATCAATGACAGGGCCTGTAACACCTTTCAGAAAATCCTGAAAGACGCCAGTTTGTAAGTCTATATGAGGACCTAAATTTTGGAAATGTCGGAATATAATATGACTTATATCCGAAGGGTCAGTATAATACTGTGAATTACTGACTAAACAATCTAGTGTAGAATTATCTCAGACGGTTTTACACAAACTATAGGGGTCCCCAATCACTGTTTTGGACGTGTAGTTGTTAATTAAGGCTTGCAGGATCTGGCTCTATCATATTGAAACTTCCTCATCTGTAATTTAACATGCTTAATTAAAGGAGATAAATCTTCTGAAGAAGTGTTAGCTCTAGTTAATAGAGACTGTAATTTTGAACGTAATGTGAGGTAATGAAGAAAATTATCGCTCTGGGTTTTTGTCCATAAGTTCTAAACCAATCCATGCAGTCTAGTTTAGTTTCTTCCCACCAGATCCCTAAGTCCGAATATAAACATTGCACCGATAGGCGGGCAGTTAGAATTTGAACTATAGAATGTTTGACAAAGTCATTTTGTAATGATGAGGTATTTAGTCGCCATCTACTTTTGTAGGGCTTATAATTTACTGGGATTTCTATTGCAATTTTAAGTAGGAGATGGTCTGAAAATTCAAAAGGCTGTCTAGAAAACTGTGAAATATATATATTTTTGGAGGTGAAAAGGTAATCAATACAGGTACCAGTCTTCCCTTTACAAAATGTATTTTTAGGGGGGTTGGATTCTAAAGTGTTGCAGACTCTGAGGTCTGCCTCTAATAACAGATTGTAAAAGTTAGCATCACAATACATTTTTTTCCACTAGATCTCCTGTCAGTAAGAGAACAGTTGAAATCCCCACCCACAGTACTGGCCTGGTAGTGAGCAGAAAAGGTTGTATAGTTTTCATACACTTTATTCTGGCTGTTTTACCTGTGGATTATAAATATTAATAAGTCTATATAGGACAGATTCAAGAAAACAGTCCACAATCAAAACCCTCCCTGGAATGCAGTCTATTAATTTATGAAGTTTAAACTGGAAGGTGGAAAAAGAATACCAATGCCGCCAGCTTTATCCTGACCAAATGACCAATATGAAGGGCCCTAAGGCCAATCTTTTTAAAGGCAGTAACATGTTCTTTAGAGAACACCCAAGTTTCTTGTAAAAAGCAAACAGTAATTCTAGAATTATGCAACATATGAAAAATAGCCTTTCGTTTAGCTCCATTTAAAATGCTATGAACATTCAAAGAAGCCCACAGAAAACCCATATGAGTACCAAAAAAAAGAAGGAATTTATTTTATTTTTTTCTTCTTTTCTTTTTCTTTTCCTTATAAGAACCTTGGGAGGGTTCCATGGGGTCTTGGGTAGAGATTTGGGAATCCGAATCCACAACATCCATTGCTGTATCCCCCCAAGAAGAAAGAAGAGAGAAAGGATTAGAAGTTTCCACTGAATCTGTAACTGCATCAGGTACTGATTTCACATTCCTCATGGACCTTCTAGGAGGCAGAGAGAGAGGGGTTAATTTTGGGGGGGGGGTTCTACGCTCTGATCTAAAGTCTTAGCAATACCACCCGATTTCACACTTGGGACACGCAGAGGGTCCTGCAAAGCAGAACTATTAGGCTGTACAGGCCTTGACAATGATGAAGAGGGAAGGGGGAGAACTAAATTCATTGTCACAGGAGTTACAGGTTTCTTACAGCAAGAGGGGTTCCCAGGAAAAGCGGGAGGCGAATGAGAGAGTAGGTCTTCCTGTGCTTTCTGTAAAACTGTTCAGTACAATTCCTGATACTTTGTTTTTGCAGCCCACGGACAGGTGTTGAATGTGTGAGAACTACCCTCGCATAAATCACATTTCGTTGGGTTAGAACATTGAATCAGTGAATGCCCATTTCGCCACAATTGTCACATCTAGGACTATCACAAACACTAGACAAATGCGTCCTGAGCCACATTTATAGCAGGCCCTTGGCTGACCACTATAAAAACAAACACCTCTATCACGGCCTAGTAAGAAGGAGTTTGGGATATGCATAAAACCATGTTCATTGTGTCGTAATTTGACCTTATATTTCCATCCGCCTGTCCAAAAGCCCTCTGAGTCTAAAATAGGCTCTGATCCCCTGTACATCACATTTATTGGACAACCAATATGTAATATCATCCACTGACACCCTTCATTATGGAACATTACTGTAACAAACTTGATGGCTGGTTGAGAGAGGGAATAATCACAAACGGGACCAAAGGAGAGAACTTTACCTGGGAATACCTAATCCAAAATAATTCTAACAAGGCAGCTGATCTAAAACTGACATCATAATTATCCTCTCCTGAAATATTGATGATGGCAAACACATCTCTAGGAGAAAATGCAAGGATTCCTTAATTAAATGTCTCCCAACATAGTTTCTATTAGGCCTTTCAGCCATGCCCCTGTATATCTAATGACCGACGCATTCCGCCTGGGAGCGGATTCACGCTTTGTTTTTGCAAATAAGTCAGATAATAAAGGTCTTTTATCAGATACAGCATTATGAGACTCTACAGAAACAGGACTAACAGTATCATTAGAGACATTAAGAACCAAATCCCTAGAGTCTGAGCCCCTTTTTAGCAGATTGAACAGGCTTTTCTGGGTTCCACTTAGGGAATGAGAGTTTATGTCAAATGAAGAATCCCAGGTTAAGTCAGCAGCCCATTCTCCTGAAGGAGTTTGTTTCCACCCTGCTGCCATTAAAGCTGAAGCAGGAGTCCAGTCACCTCATGTGTAGAAGAGGAAGTCAAATATCAGAGTTAGTATAATGGGCTGAGGAACAGAACTTTTAACCTGCTGCAAAGATGTAGAAGCATTCCACATATTTCGGTCACCAAAAGAAAAACAGTTGCTTCCTCCTGTTCATTTGGCTATTTTTGATAAATAATCTGAGCAGTGGAAGAAGAAAAACAACCCTGCTTGTTTAGTCAGTGTTGGAGCAGTTCCCACCACATACTTTTCCCTGGTTTCAGTTTCTTTGTTTATCTTGCTGCAGTCCATTTTCCCCACTTCCAACAAATCCCCCAAACTATTGGAAACAAGTAGCGCTTCAGTGCTAGGCAGGGAGACCCCCAACTGACCTGTTTTTTGTGCTGGAGCAGAAAGATTTTGATCTTTGGAACTGCCATTGCTCCTGCAAACAGCAGAAACACCATTCTCCAGCTGAATCCCTTCCGTGTTCAGTAGCATGACATCATCCACAGGCAGTGCAGGTCTTAAAGGGGCAACACCATCTATAGGTTTTGTACAGAAAGTAGCTGAACAGACTTTAAAGGCAGCATTTTTACTTTTCAGGCTCTGTAGGGCTTACAGGAACTTTTGAATCCTCAGAAGATAAGGCATCCAGAAATAATTCTGCATCTTCTAGCTCTGCTGAAGGAAAATTAACCTTTGTAGAATCCTTGTCTATGGTCTCCTTCACATCTGCAGACTGAACTTGCTGTAGCTCCTCTACAGCATCCATCTTGGAAAGCTGACCAGCACTCCTGCTGGCGGCCATGCACCATCAGAGTAGGGGAATTTCCCCGGTGTCCTGGCCAAATTTCTCTCATTCACTAAAAATACCACCAACAGCTTAATCTGGTTCAAGGTCAGTTGGCATTCATCTGTATCCCCCTCTCCCGGGTTGTGCCTGAAAATAGGCAGGATTTGTCTAGTGCACTTACCCGGTCAACAAAAACTAAATAAATAAATAAAATAAATAGTGCAAGTTGGTCTCAGGCAATATCTTTCTTCCAGGGTTTTATGTTTTAAATTCCCTTTTGCATCAAGTTTATAATGCAGAGATAGCCAATTTACATCCCACATATAAGGTGGGGTGCGAGGTGAGGTAATCATTTTGGCAATATATGTCAATTTATGTGGAGCTTGGTTATAATAATGTGTATTTTCCAAAAATAATTTTTCCATGAAATAGGAATACAGGTTTTTCCTAGAAAGAGTAGCCACCTGATGTTGTGTAAGTAGACAGAGCTTAATTTTACTAAAAGATGATTTGTAAGAAGGAGGTAACCCTGACAGAGGTCTTTGCTTGGGTATAGTACCATCTATGTGCCAATCTGATAAGAATTTTCCAGTCTATTCAAAACCCAAGAACACCATACCTTCCCCCCCGTTGCAAGAGAGGGCGTAAATTATGGGCTATAAACATGGAAAAGAAGAAAGTTATCGGACTGACCATGTTTAAACCCCTTGAGATACCGGTCTATATAAAGTCATGCTCTTTATGAGGTTAAGCCTGCTCATCCAGACTCAAGAGAAGAAACAACTATACATACTTGCTTCCAATTGCTGTGGTACTATAAAAACAGCATTTAAGTGCAGAAATAATTATAGTATAAAGGTTTTGATCATAAATATCCTTTTTCTTTTTGCCATTTTCCATCTATTCCAAGATGAAACTTTCATTTGGGCATTCTTTAAAATACATTGCTGGTTTAACATAGCCAAATCCCCTGGACCAAATAGTAAGCTGAGTATTTCACATGGTTCCCTTGTAACAGGGATCCCAATTATTTCTACTTGGATGGGTAATGTGTCTCCAATATGCATACACTTACTTTTACCATAATGTATGCTGGTGCATGCCATTTTTGAAGAGGCCTGTAACTCTATATCTGCTTGTGTACATGATTGAAGGTCAGCCATTGTGAGACCTACATCATCTATATATGTTAACGTTCTGATTTCAGGGTCTGTGCGGCAGAAAGAGAGGCCTCTTATTACAGTGGAAGTATTTAATCTGTACAGCAATGGGGCTATAGATATAGCATATAGCACTGGACTTAGAAGGCACCCCTGCCTTACCCCTCTTCGCACCTGTATGTTTTTGCCTAGCCAACCACTACAAAATGAGGTAGTTGAAGCTTCAGCATAACAAGCTTGAATCACCTTAATAAAGATTAACGGAAAACCGTAAGCCCTTAAACATAACCATAAATACTCATGAGGCACTTTGTTGAATGCTTTGGCCTGATCTTAGTTAAGAGAAATCCTGCTAGTTCACCATCTTGCCCTCTTTCCAGAAGTTCCCTTATGAAAATTAAGTTATTCCAGATATTGCACTTCTGCGATGGGTGTATTATATCTAGAGCTGCTAGTGCCAGCCTGTTACTTAATATTTTAGTGAAAATTTTGAAATCTGAATTTAACGATGGGCCTCCAATTTGTTAGACGCGCCTTATCCCCTGTTTTATACATTAAGACTAGAAGGCCCTTGGCCATATCTGTAGGTATGCACTGGGTAACCAAAACAGTATTATAAACCTCTAGTAATTCCTCTAATAGTGTATTCGCAATCTATTTATACATCTCTTATGGTAACCCATTTATCCCAGGGGCAGACCCTGATTTCAGTTGGGACAACACTGTTACTAATTCTTGTTTGGTGATGAGTTGAATTAAAGAATGTTGAATAGCAGCAGAGAGCTGTGGCAGATTATTCTGGTCTAACCAGTCCTGAACCACTTCTTCAGGTATGTGTGTGTGTGTGCGGGGGGGGGGGGAGCTGAATAATGCTTCCATATATTTGTCAATTTCAGTTAGAATTTCTTTTTTATTTGTTATAATTGAGCCATCTAATAGAGTAATAAAAAAAATATCTTTGATATTATGCTGTGTTTGGCAAAATTTGAAAGGGTTCACAAAGGCCTGTCTTCCCTGTGTGCCACAATCTGTTCTGTCTCTAAAGTTTTCAGTCTGTTATACTGTAGCTAGGCCAATTTAGCTTTTAAGGTATTTATTTTGAAGGTGCAATTACCTATTATTTCTGCTTGGTGGGATAATAAATCCTGTAGTTGAGTTCTATAAAACGTATACTGATCAGTTTTCAATTTCCTGTTGAGATGGCCTATCTTTTTAAAATAGTCCTGGGTATCTTTTTTTTTCTGTCCACCCACCTTTCCTGTGGGGAATCATATAGGAAATGCACTGATTTCCAAGCATCCAGGACATGCTGGAACCCTTGCTGGATCAAGCTGTTATTCAGTAAGCTAGGGTTCATTCTCCAGTACCTTGGCCCTCTATTCATTCTGGCATAGTTGGAAGTAGATAAACTCAGTTGAACATGCTCTGAAGATATGACCGGCATCACCAGAGCTTGTTGCACACCTAAGTTTGCTGAGATAAAGACATAGTCTATTCTAGTGGTGATATTGCCTCTAAAAAAGGTTTCTTGGGGTGTTCTTCTTCCTATAGTAAATGCATCTATCAAGGATGCCTGTTCAATAAGCTCATTTAAACTGGAGGTATCGGGATCACATGACTGCTTAATGGCGTGAGGACTTGTCTTTGCAGAGCTCTGCTCCCTGGGCTGAGAAAAATAGACAATCCACCGGAATCTCTCGACCGATGAAGAAATAAAGGGGCCTTAACTTAAGTTGCTCCATTATGGATGAGTATGTGGTACAATCGGGAAGTAAATCGCAGCGGGTGGGATTGAAAAATAGTAAGAAACCACCAGTGATGGGACAGACGGGTGCGCTGGGCCCCATCTCTCTTACGACCGCAGAAATTGCGGCTATAGGTCGAGAGCTGAAGGAGCAGCTGTTGAATGCCCTGTCCCCTCAACTTGAAAGGCTGGAAGGGAAAATCGATTGCAGGTTGGCAGCGATTGACTCGCAAATAGAACAGCAGCGGGAACGGATGGAGGAGGTGGAAGGCCGCATCTCAGCAGTGGAGGACTCTTTGGGCCCGATTCTGAAGTGCATGGCAGACTTCGAGAAAGAGGTACAGGATCTCAGGGATACCCTGGACTACCAGGAGAATTACCATCGCTGGTCTAATCTGCGCCTCCGGGGTAGACCCAGGAGTTAGTTGAAAAACCAATTATGACTGACTTACCACACATTGTGACTGATTTTTTCAACAAGTTTGAAATTTATGACTTCAACTAACTGAAGAAAATCCAACCATTTTTTTCAACTTTCACCATCATTGAATTTTATTATGTAGTAGTTTGTCATACTCTTTTAACTTCATATCTTTGTTAATTAAAATTTTGACTGTAAAAGTTAATAAAATGTATGGAAAAGCCCCCCCTTGAAATCAATGGGGCACGCACACACACAGCCTTTGCCTTCTGACATCACAAAACGGGGCTGCAGGTGCCTACGTGGCGTGTTGGTGGGTGAAGGTCAGGAAGCTGCTCTGTTTTTAGCATTTGGGGTTTAGCAGCATTATAACTTCATAAATGGGCAGAAACCAGAGGAATTATTTATACCCCTCCTCTCTGGGGCAGGTGAGGTATTGCATATGTTGGAGGGAGTAGCAACCAGTCAGCAGCAGCAGCTAAGAAGCTGGCTGCCCTTTAAAATGCAAATACAAAGTGCAGTGAAACAAATCTACCCACAATAGGAACCCACTAAAGCACAATGACCAGTCTAAACAACAACAAAATATATTAAGTCCCTGACAGTAACAAGTTGAAGCAGGGCAGTAAAATAGTATACGGTATAGAAAAATAAGCAGCAGTAACACTAGTTACTTAGAAAAAGAACTGTGAGTCTAAAATACAGGATAGGTAGGGCCTCTTAAACACCACGTAGAAGCTAGAAGGTACCCTTTTGCAAACAGAGCTAACCATCAGTATATGTTAGTTTACTAGTAGTCATCAAATCTGTGAGACTAAAAACAGTTTAAAGGAGGACCCCTAGAAATACCTCCTGCATGGTATACCAGAACTGAGATGTATCCATAGTTTAAATTTTAAGCGAAACAAAAACTCAAGCGTATTAAAAAAACATTTTCTGGCACAGTTTCTGAACTTGTTTTGACTTTCAGGATATACACTAATGTGTTTTTTAAAATGTTATTAATCTCGCCTTGAGGACTTTAATATTTAGTCTATCTGATTCCTACAATGGCAAACAACAAACATTTTGTCCATTGGACCCAACTGACCATGCTCCACTCTCCAGCCTCGTATGGGTCCAGGAAGTCACCAACTGACCACCTCCACCTGGCCTGCTCCACGACCTCATGGGGAGTTTGACTTACTTACAATGCCTCCACAGTTAGAGAGAGCCCAGCTGGGCTGCCAACAGTAGATCGATGATGATCGTTCGCCTTGGCTTTTCAAGTTTGGCCCCCCGGCCCCCACAGCCTCCAAGCCCTCAACCAGCCAGACAAGCAAGCCCAGCACGCAGCAGACACACAGACAGACTGAATAGTCTGTGAGAGACCATCCTCCTCCTTCCTACTGCCCAGTGCCCATCCCTGCCGGGCCTTACATACACATCCCATACAGTACCTTGCTCACTGTAGTAGCTTGTTGCTAGTTCAGTCAGGTGTCGATTGATGATTCGATCGGCATCGATGGCTGGCTGCATGGCTCAGGCTGCCACTGCTGCTCTACTCAGTGGTGGTGCTGGCGTTTCTTTGGAGCTCTCTGCTCCCTCCTCTCAACTCACACAGCCGGTCCCCAACCCAGATCCACGTCCCCACTCCGGTACTCTGCGCAGTGGAACTAGTGCACCTACCACTCCTCCTCCTCCTCCTCGCCGACTCTAAAGACCTGACCGAGATGGAATGAGAGTCACCAGATGGGCCCAGCCCATGGGCTCATGGGCTGATCCCGACCTCGACCAGACCACTGACTTGCTGCCTTCACACGATTTCTGCCTGGCTTTGCTGGAGGCCTGACTGGGACCTGCACAGCCACACACTAGTCTCTCTCCGGGCACCAGACACGTCAGGACAGTGGACACAGTTAACTTATTTTTAAATTAAAGGTCGAACCACCAAACTTTGTCCCTACAGAAAAATACTCCTCGCTCTGTTGCCCACACACTAGCATAGATGCTTCCTCTCCTGACAGTCTCCTCTCCTACCTAGGAACACTCTCCCCGCTGCCTCGTGCAGCCAGTCTTAGATACTCTCAAGCTTCTGGCTCCTCCTGCTATCTCTCCTAATTGGTGGCTGCTTCATGTCCAGGAGCCACAGGGGTGCATTTTATTGGCTGTAAGGCTCGGTGCTGGCAGTTGT
The DNA here is from genome assembly GCA_016271365.2 of Neoceratodus forsteri. Classification (NCBI taxonomy): domain Eukaryota; kingdom Metazoa; phylum Chordata; order Ceratodontiformes; family Ceratodontidae; genus Neoceratodus; species Neoceratodus forsteri. The sequence goes on along the minus strand of CM028131.1, from coordinate 1,625,779,539 downwards.
GGACCATTAGATATTTGCAGTCCCCTGCCCCTCCCCAGGAAAGAAAAAAGAAAACACACTGCAGTGCACCACAAAAACAAACCTGGACGGGTCATGGAATCATCAACTGCAGTGGATTTCAACTCCACTATTTTATAACTGCAATCCAATGCAATTGCAACTGATTCCAACTGCACTGCATTGCAACTGACCATTTCAACTGCCAACGACTGCTCCGGGGTCTACTCCGGGGCCTCCCTGAAGGCATGGAGGGCTTCGACATACTTGAGTTTTGTGGAAGGAAGTCACCAGCTCTATTGGGGCTAAGCCCTAAAGGGGGATGCTACAAGTTGGAACAGGTGCATCGGGTGGTGCAGCTGAGGCCACAAGTGGGACAACTGCCGAGACAGATAATTTTTAGATTCCACAATTTCCAAGACAGACAAGAAATGTGGAAGGCCTACAGAAATGCTGCTGAGTTAAAGTCTGAGGGAGTGCACTTGTTCATTTCACAAGATCACTCGGTGATAATCAGGAAAAAGAGGCGGGAGTTCAATGAAGTAATCTCTGAGTGTCAGCGCCTTAAAATAGAATGGTACATGATTTTCCTGGCTACAATGAAGATCTGCCATGCAGGTGCCACTTATAACTTTTGGGATGTTGACAAAGCGGTGAAGTTTGTGACGGAGCTGAAGAAAAAGTTGGGCTAATTGTTCCAGAGAGAGGAAAGAGCCAAATTCAGGAGAGAGGAGGAGAGACCCAACTGTGTTTTTTTTTTTTAATTATTGTTTGTGTCTTGGTAATGGAAGCTCGATGGGATGTTTGGTTGGGACTCTCGATGGGGACCGTCCCTGCTCACCACACCAATTCCCTGAAGAGTGATAAGTATTGGTTTACTCCCCGGTGAAAGAACCCGGACCGGGACTATGGGATCTCCCCCGTACTGTTTTAGAAGAAGCTGAAAGAAGCAAAGATTGAGGAGAGTGGGCCCTGATGGAAGCATTGAGGGGGAGGTGGCTGGTAAGGATCCTGATGGAAGTGAGGCCTTGCCAAGGAAGGTCGACAAAACTGGATCGCACCCCTTCAGCTACTGCATCAAAGTTGCTAGAGAGACACAGGCAATACAATGGGGTACAATGGGGTACAGACGTGGTGTCCAGACTTGCGAGGAGGCTCTACGCATTGGAAATGATTCACACTGCCTAGCCCTGTCGGAGATCAGGTACGCTGAGCTTCTGTTCCTATGGGGGGAGAAGAGAATATCTGGGCGATTGATTGAATTGGGCACATGCAGGGGTCAGAGCAATGGAGAAAAAAAAGAAGGGTAAATGCAATGGGAGGAGGGAGGTGGATCGGTAAGGATGGGAAATGACAACCATGCAATAGTAGACAGACTGTGGACGGAGGGGTAAGGGAATTTATTGGGTCCTATCGAGAGACTACATTCAAGCGGGAGGAAGGAGAGAGAGATTGGTGGGAAAATAAACAAAAGGAGAATGCATTAGCCTGGGGGGGGGGCAAAGATTGATCATCTTAGAATCAAACCTTTCACTATACTTTTGTGGGAGAGAACATACCTGATACGAGAATGTTGTTATGTTTTTTTTGGGGGGGGGTGATGGGGGGACTGCATTGTAAATAGCTATGAGGGGAAAGAAAATAATGTTCTTATGTTATATGTTGCGTGTTATTGTCTTAATCTGTTTGGTAGGTCCACACTGCGTTATAAGACAGGAGGTAAAATGATGCACATCTGGGTTGAAGCAGCTCGAGATTATGGTATAAGAGGGAATGGGAAAGTGAATATATATATCTTTTTATGGCTCTTAAGGAGAAGGTAAATATTGTTTCGTGGAACGTGAGGGGATTTTCCTCTCCAATTAAACATACCAGCCTTTTTGCAGCTCTAAAAAGGGTGTGTACCCATGTTGCCTTACTTCAGGAAACACATCTGACAACTGTGGAGCATCAAAAACTGGTACAGAATTGGGTGGGGATGTGCTATGCTGCCTCCTTCTCCTCGCGTAAGAGGGGGGTGGCGGTGCTTATACATAAGCATCTTCCCTTCAAGTTAATGAGAGGGGAGGAGGGGAGGGTGGCTCTACAGGGGAACCTGAAGGCTCTGGAAAGATGGACTAGAATGTGGAAGCTGAGGTTCAATGCAGGGAAATGCAAGGTACTGCGCCTGGGGGCCAGGAACCCGGGCCAAGTGTACACCCTGGGGGGGGAATGCTACAAGTTTCGATGGCTGAGAGGGACCTGGGGATGGTGGTGGATGTCAAGATGAACAACTCGGAGACTTGTAGGAGGGCAGCAGCCAAGGCCAACAGGATGCTGGGATGCATCACTAGGGGGATCATCTTCAGAAGGAGGGAACTGATACTCCCTCTGTATAACTGCTTGGTGAGGCCGCACCTCGAGTACTGCATGCAGTTTTGGAGGCCACACTTAAAGAGGGACATTAAACTCCTGGAGAGGGTCCAGAGGAGGGCAACCAAAATGATTTGTGGCTTGGGGGACAGGACCTATGAGTAGAGGCTCGAAGAGCTAAATATGTACACGTTGGAAGAGAGAAGGGACTGGGGGGACATGATAGAGGTCTTCAGGTACATGAAGGGGGTAAATAGAGGAGGAACAGTCAAGGTGCTTCGAAGGAAGGAGGAGGGGGCCACTAGAGAACATGGGTGGAAGCTGGAGGAGGGAAGATTCAGGGGAGAAAGGAGGAGGTGCTACTTCACTGAGAGGGTGGTGGAGCCATGGAATACGCTGCCTAGGGGGCTGGTGGAGGCAAAGATGGTGGAGGGGTTCAAGAGGGGGTGGGACAGGTACAGGGGAAGGGTTCTGGAAGCAAAATCCAATGCAGCGAGAATATCTGAAACTGGGAAGGGAGAAGCCAGAGAAGGCGAGGGGCGCAGCAAGGTCAGCTCCCAGGGTGGGGGCTGACCAAACGAGCAGACGCGAAAGACCGTTAGGCCTATGTTGCTGGCATTTTAGTATGTTAGTAAGATAAAAAGGAGGGGAGGTATGTGTTCATGGAAGGAATGCTGCATGGGACAAAGGTTACATTTGGGAGTGTATATGCACCTGCTGTCTTTGAACCCATGTTCTATGGCTCCATTACGGACTTGCTTGTAAGGGAACAATTCCAAGGACTGATAATGGGAGGGGACTTCAGCTGTACCCTGGATCTGAGGGTGGACCATTCTGAGGGCAGGGGGAAGGGAGGAAGTTGCATGGAAAAGTGGAGGGAAGGATTAGTAGACCTGGATGTCTTGGACGCCTGGAGAATGGCCAATCCCACAGCCAGGGAGTACACATTTTTCTCGAATCCTCATAAGACGTGGTCCAGATTGGACCATATTTATAAAGAAGGGGGATGGTATCACAAGATGGCAGAGATTAAACACGGTCCCATACACATATTTGACCATGCCATGGTGATAATGGCAATAGAATTCGAAGTACAAGGGATGAGACCAACCTCATGGAGATTCCCATTGTATTTGATGGGGTCAGAGGAGTTTAAGACCTTTTTAAAGGAACAGCTCGTGAAATATGTGGAGCTCAATAGAGACACAGCACTGTCTAAGCAGGTACTTTGGGATGCGGGAAAGGTGTACTTAAGAGGGGCCTTCATAGGGTATGTGGGGAGATACAAAAAAGAACGGCTAAGGAGACAGGAGGAGCTTCACCTAAAGGTTCAGGAACTGGAGCGGAGGGCAGCCAGGGGAGGGGGAGAAGATGTGTTGCACATGTTGGCGACAACAAGGGTGGCCCTGAATAACCTACTGGCCGAGCAGGCAAGAACTCAACTATTGCTGCTAAAACATACATTCTATGAAGTGGGTAACAAAGCAGGTCCGATGCTGGTGAATCTGATAAGGGGAAGAAGGGGGAGTGCGAGAATTTAGGAAATAAGGAAGGAAGGGGGGCCCTGGTCAAAGAACCCCAAGCTATTGGGAATAGATTTAAGCAGTTTTATCAGGCCCTTAATAAGGCAGAATATGTAGGCTCACTAGACAAGGCAAAGGAATTTTTGGATAGGATTAAAATACCACGAGTTACGGAGATGCAGCAGGAGGAGTTAAATAGGGAAATTTCTAAGGAGGAAATCAGAGTGGCCATACAGGGCATGAAGCCGGGGAAGGCAGCTGGCCCAGATGGGTTCCCAGCTGAATTTTATAAAGGAATAGGGCAGGGGTGGTGGATCTGTTGTGGGAAATATTCCGGGAAGTTAAGGAAGGTAACCCGCTTCAGCCCACTATGGAGATAGCGATGATATGTGTTATCCCGAAGCCTGGGAAGAACCCGCAGGAGTGTGCCTCTTATAGGCCTATCTCCTTGTTAAACATGGATGCTAAAATTTATGCTAAGGTTCTGGCAGTCCCGACTGGATGTGCTGCTTCCAAAGTTAATACACCCAGACCAGACAGGCTTTAACCAGGGAAGACATTCCTACCATAATATGAGGTAGGCTCTGAATGAGGTGTATTGCACTTCTCGGCGCCCAGGTATGACAGCAGTTTTGTCTCTGGACGCCGAGAAGGCATTTGACCAAATCCAGTGGGGATATCTATTCGAGGTGCTGGATAGATTCGGTCTGGGGAAGAAATTTATTGGTATGGTGAGGGCTTTATATGGCTCTCCACGGGCTTCGATACTGACCAGCGGGGTGCTCATGGAGGGGTTTCCGCTGTTCAGGGGAACGAGACAAGGGTGTCCGCTATCCCCACTGCTTTTCGACCTGGCAATCGAGCCCCTAGCTATGGCCATTAGGCAGAACCTGCATGTCAAGGGATGGGGGGCAGGAACAAACAACATAAAATGTCCCTGTACGCAGACGACATTATCCTGTACCTGAGAGAGTTGGAGCACTCTATGCCACCCCTCCTAGAACTTATCAAGGAGTTTGCTGGTTTTTCAGGGTATAGGATAAATTTCGATAAGTCAGAGGTATTGTATCTGGGGAGGGGAGTGATACCTGGAAAGGATGAATGGGATTTCAAAGAGGTTCACTTCTCCCTTAGATATCTAGGTCTAAAGGTTGGGAGGAGCATACTGGATCTCTGTAGTTTGAATTATACCCCCTTGGTTAAAACTCTGATGGCAGAAATGAGAAGGTGGAGGGCACTACCTTTGTCATGGATAGGTTGGATGAACCTGATTAAAATGAACATCCTGCCAAGAATCCTCTACCTGATTCAGATGTTACCAATGGGCCTCAATAACAGGGATACTAAGGTACTGGAGAGAGGGTTCTCTGAATATTTGTGGCAAGGCAAAAGGGCCAGAATCAGTCTGGGCAGGTTAAAGACAAGCTCAAGAGGTGGAGGGCTAAATTTCCCTGACATGAAGAGTTATCACTTCGCTGCGGAGGTGCGAATCATAAAAGACTGGATTGCTAGACCTGAGGCAGCTAGCTGGATAAACTTGGAAGAAATGGAGGCTCAGGGGAGGCTTCCAGCATACCTTGTTAAAGGGCGAAGGAGGGCGTATGTTGGACAGGACAGACCCAATCCGTTGGTGCTGTCAGTACTTGATAGCTGGTTACAGATTAAGAAGGCACTTGATGGTCAGGAGGCAGAGACGACACTTCTACCGATTTCAGGGAACCCCTTTTTTAGGCCGGATTGGAGGATCAAGGGTTTAGGGAATGGGAAATCAGGGGAGTAAAATGTATAGGGGACATGTTAAGAGGGGGGAGATATGCTCATTCCAAGAGCTTAGGGAGGCCAGAGGGGTGCCAGATAACCATCTATTTTGCTTCTTTCAGGCTAGAGACTACTGCAAGCAGATAAGAAAGCAGGAGGTCCAGGTAGTACCACTGGAAAAGGCAGAGGCCCTGATATGTAAGGCTAGGAGGGATCCTAAGGGTATGATTGAAGCTATGGTTCATATCATACGAGATAACATCCGAGACCTGACACAAAATACCAGGAGATTATGGGAAAGGGACTTGAGATGACCAATTTTGGACGATAATTGGGGTCTTATGTTGGAAACATATAAGGGTCTACTCCTTTCGAACAAATATAAAGAATCAGTTTATAAATTTCTCCATAGGCTCTACTGCCCCCCGGTGGTGCTTCATCGGTATCAACCGGAGCTGTCTGAGATAAGCAACAGATGCAAGGAGCAGAGAGGTACATACTTTCACTGTTTCTGGGCCTGCCCAAGACTACAAGAGTTTTGGAAAAAAGGTAGCACAGAGTTTGAGTGGCATGCTGGGATCAGAGGTGCCTGTCACCCCAACTAGTTTAAGGTTTGGCGTGGTGACGGGGGAAGGGGAGGAGTGGTCCCTACAGAGAAAATGACTTAGAGTGCTGCTTCTACGAACTAATCAGACTATACTGAACGCATGGGTGTCAGCAGAGAATCCTACCGTTGGGCAATGGCTCGCTCTGTTCACATGAGCTTAGGTAACGGAAAGGAGATCTTACCAGCTAAAGGATAAATTAGAAACCTTTCTTTCCACCTGGAGCCCCTTTTTAGCAACGGTGACCATGGAGGAAGCAGTGGTTATACAGGCCGTGAGTTAATGCCCAGGGAAAGGGAGCAATAACCAAAAATGGGGGAGGGATTACCATGGGGCGTATGAAAATCTGAATAAATGTAGGAAGTACGGTGACAGGATGTAAATGAATTATATGGTATGTGTGGACCTTTGTATATAGTTGATAGATTAATAGATGAATGTAGTTTGTCTGTCTTGATTTTGTTTGTGTATGTTATGTTTTTTTATCTGCAAAAGCTTAATAAAAATGTTTAAACAAAAAAAAACGAGGTATCACAGAAAACTTTATTTGTTTTTAAACTCCTGCCGGAAGAAAACCTGAAGCAATTAAAATCTCCTGCTAACAGGATTTTCCTTGATGTAAATAAAAATGGTTGTATCTGGTTAAATAACTCCAATCTAGAAGCTTTTGTCTGGGGGAGACGTACCCATTAATGAGTCTTAGATCCATCTCAGTCATAGACACATCCAGTAACAAAACTGTACCAGGCACGATGTCCGCCATGTGAATTCATTTAGCAGCAGGGTTAGAAATACAAATGCCCACCCCAGAGCAATTTTCTTCCCCCAAGGACCAATAGGTCTGATCCCATAGCCATGCTGTGCTGGTTTCCTGCATCTCCCGAACCGTATGTATCCTTGTGTCCTGTAAGAATATAAAGTCATACATATTATCAGCAAAATGAGCATAAGTCAATGATCTTTTTCCATTCTGACTTTATACTATTGACATTAAGCGATGCCAGGGAGAAGTCGTACAGGGTTTGTTTCATATATTACTCATTCAGGTGGAGGTTGCCCATTTTCTTTTTTAACCAAGCTCTAGTCCCCATCCATTTTTGCTTTACTTTGTTTTCTGAATTTTTCCTGCAGTGGTTCTCCGTCAGACACCCCTCAGGTTGAGAGGATTGAATAGACGCAGAATCGGATTTTAACTCAGCTTCCATCTCTTCTTCTTGCAAAACAATATATTTATTTTGCACTGGAATCACAGAGCTTAGAACAGTATTTCTGAACTGATCCCTTTTTCTCAGGCCTGTCTTTTTTGGGGTGAGCTGAAAGGGTTCTTCTGGAGGTGGGGGCATAGAGGACGGTCCTGGTATTGAATCCTCCTGCCTTCGCTCTTGAGGTAGTGAGACTACACCTTCTGGTCTTGGTATGGGTGCTGCAGAGGGTGGGTGGGAGGGTGGGTTGTCTGAGGTGGATCTGCCACTATTGTTGAGGCACAACTAGTGGTGGACCCTTGTGTCGATTGTCTGTGTGGAATAGTGGATCTTGTTGCTTTCCAAGCTGTATTTATATAAAAGTCTTGCATGCTGTAGTCAGCATCCAAAGTATTGTGGGCCACCCATGGGCAGTTGGTGAAAGAGTGTCCCTCTTCACACAGGGAACATATGGGGGGACTATAGCAGTAGAGGGCTGAATGTCCAGTTTCTCCACACTGAGCACTCTCTATCTCCTCACATGTATGACTCAGGTTGTTGAGTGGAACCACATTTATAACAATGTCTAGACTGGCCAGGATAGAAAATGAAACCTTTGTTTCTCCCTAGATAAAAGCAGTTTGGCAGATATTGTATACCATTCTCCGTTTGCTATAAATTTATTTTGAACCTCCACCCCCGGTTCAGAAACCCTCATCGTCAAGGATAGGTTCAGGATTGCCTTGTATTTTGCATCTTTTTTTCCAGCCAATAAGTAAGCATTAAGCCATGACGAAGGTGGCATCTAATGGTGGATTAATGCATGGTTGGGAGGGTTGTGGCCCGAGGCGCGGGCGGTGTATGACAACCATGCGTGCTCCTGATGAATGCCACCTTTGGAGTGGCTTAATGCGCTTGTAACATAGGATGCATGAGTATAGAGGTTCCATGATTGTATCTCACATAGTGTGAACAACGTAACGCAGCCAGTCTGTATGTTTTCATTTTTACTGCACTTCGGAAAACTGTTACACACAAGCATTTATATGGTGTGCAGTCAAAACATTATCTAGTCCTACATGTGCACAACGGTGCCTTTCACATGTTACAATGATTTATTTGCACTTTTATGCAGCTATTCTTTTCATACTGGGTGTAGGAGGTCCACTGTTCACTCTTTTCTGCGCCGCTCTCTGCACTTCCGCTACAGATTTGCATGCTGCATCGCTCACCTCTGTATGCTGCTGTCAGATACCTCCAATGTGCTGCACTCTGTGTGTTGCTCAGTGTGCTACTACTTCTTGTGCTATGCTTCTTGTTCCAACGTCGTCTCGCTCCTCATATCTGCTTCCCCTGTTCCTGATGCGTAATTGAAATTCACCGTGCCATGCACAGTGAATGTATGGAATTGAAATGCCGGAGAGATATATCCCTGCCACAGATTTGCGGCTCTCTTTATCGGTGCTGTTTTCTCCGGAGCATGCCCTACGTGATCACTCCTGACACTCACCACTTTCTCGGTCCCTGCCTAGCCAAGAGCAGCGTCGCTGTTATACTTCTTTCTTACCTCTGCCCGGTGCTGCTTTTCTAACTATCTGGATACTCATGGTAGTTCAGTTTGGGGATGGCATTAGTGCTGGATTAATGCCCACTCCAAACTATACCACCTGATCTGTTTGAGCCAATCAATCTTCCCCGTTTCCTCATTCAGTTCGATCCCATGTTACAAGTGATGTTAGTCACATTAACACCCTCATTCCGAAACAGGATAGTAGTAACTCAAAAAGTCTGTATCATAAGGGGAATAGCCTGGAAGTGTTGCCATATCAGATTCATTTTTAAATGAGTCTATTTAACCCCAAATCTGTCTAAGATATCCTGGGTACGAAAACTAATGTCAACGTGTTCTTCTCTGGTGTATGTATCAAGGCATGCACCTCTGCAGGGAAGAAACCCAAGGACTGCTTTAGTAAAACTTTTCCTGCATAGAACCTATCCGGGATTCCTTCAGAACTGCCCAGATATCTCCTTCTTACTGCATTTCTGTATTTTGCTGTGTCACCGGGCGTGGATTTAGGATGACACAATTTCAGGCAGACCACAAGTCATGTGCATACAAAAAGCATGGTTGCATTTATCATTTTATTTTCATCAAGTAAAATATACAGAAAGCAAAATGGTAAGTCAAACAACTGCTTAGCTTCAACAGTTTCTAAGGCTTTTCTTCAGCCTAACAGTGTGAAAGCACACACTACCAGGAGGTCTTTCACCTTCCTCAGTCAGTATTCAACTGATCCCCCTAGCTATCCTCTCTCAGCACTGAGGTGGGGCTTTTTATAAGCTCACTAGAAGTTGGAAAATTTCCCACTGCCTTTTGATTAACAGCAGACATAACATAAAACTTGCCACTAGGGGCCACTATTGCTCCATGGAGAACAATTATTTGGCAGCCACCTGGAACACAAACATAACTTGTTTACAACATTGGAAAAGGTCAGCGTTGAGGTCAGAATATTCTGTGCTGTCCTAAACTCTCCTGCAGGGTCATATTAGTTCATGCTGTCTGCTGTAAAATATATCTTAGAAGGGGGCTGCTAACATCCAGAAAAAGCAGACACAATTTTTTATTATTCTTATATTAAGGCAGCCCTCTCTCATTTTAAACTGTACTCTTAGTTTTGTTTTTAGGTTAGTATGCACAGAAAGCTTTATAAGCACTTTAGCACTTAATTTATAACCAGCCAACCAGCATGTTGGGCATTATACAAAATATATAAACTGCTTGGGGAAGGGGTTTCAATTTATCCCAGGGGTGTCCACTATGACAGGGATGACCCTGTTACATGCTAGCTCAATTGGTTTATTAAATAAACTAACGTATGTAGGTGCAACGTTTTGTCCTGGGGTGGAAAGGTAGATGTTCTAGTTTCCTCTGCCCCAGAATTCTCATTCCCCCCATAGTCAAACTAACTTGCAACCCACTTTGTGCATCAAAAAATTCATCAGGTGTAGTCTGTAGAGGGGAATAGCTAATAGTACCTGTTTGTGCAGTTGCAGTATTCTCCATTTCTTCCCCATGCTGATTTGTAGAGTCTGAGTTATCAGAGCCAGTAACCACATCCTTGGACATCTCCACCTTGATCTCTGATCTGGGAAGTGGTATTTCTGGGTTGGGACCCAACCTCCTATTTCCATCTGTATCCATCCTGCGTTTTTTATGCTTTTTCTGAAGATCAGGACTAAGCACTGTGTATATTTACTGCTGGTTCTTTTGCAGCTGGACTCTGAGGATTTACATCCGGGGGACTGCCTGCCCCAGAAAAAACAAACACTTTTGCAGAAGCTACATTTGAGACTTCGGGAGAGTTGCTCACCTCTCACTTCCATTTTTTCTCCTCCTCTGTGTTGTTTTGGGTGCCTTGGTATTGCCGACCCAGTGCTTCCAACTCGACTTGCAATCTCTGGTGTTTCTCTGCTATTGCCTCTGGAGAATCTGGTAAAGAAGAACTTTCTGCCTGAGCTATTATTTTTTTTATTATTATTTATTTAGAACAAATCGGAATTCAGTCTCACTGAGAACTCTACGAGGTCTTCCAGTCCTCAGCACAGACTCTGCTTCTTCAGCAGGCAGAGTCCAGCTCCCATTGGCTCCAGCGGCTGTCAGTCAAATCCAGTCCTCCTGGGAGTCCACACTCTGCTGTCCATTAGTCCACCAAAAGGGCACCAGAATCCATAGTCCTCCTGCACCCCAGAGCCCTGCTGAGTTTCCTTAGCATTCCAACCCCCATATTATTGGCTCTTCTGGGGTCAGGGGCAGCAAAATTGTGTCAGCCATGATGTCCTGGGGCACTGACCCCAAACTTCCTTGAATGGAGGGCTCCTGCCCTCTCCTGAAACTCCCACCCTCCTGGTTCTGGTGGCTGTGGTGAATAAAGTCCTGCAGTGTGGTTGATGCAGCAATCATGCAAATGCTCCATCGGTGACTGTGGGCCACTTTTGATGTGGGGGCTGAAACCACGTTTCAGCATGACACAGGAGGGGCCAAAGCAAACAAGTTCCCTACAACTCTTGCTAGAAGTAGTCAGGGGTGTCCAGGTACGCTCCACACTGTTGGGGGGGGGGGTTACATAACATGTAGTCATATTGCAGCAGTGCAAAAGACTTAGGGTTTATCTTGTCTGCCCTTCCTTCTGAATGGCAGTGACTGTACACAGAGTTCTGACACACACATCCAAGGTTGTTTTTTGTCAACTCTTTTTTCCTTTCCAGTGTTTCTTGGCCACTCATCTGAACCTCCATCAGTCACTGCTGGTGCCTGCTCCCAGCCTGTAGACCCACCCCTGAATGATAATCCTGGTTACTCTGGGCAACCCGCAACACACCGGGATGTTCCTCCTTGGACTTACCTCTCCGAGGTGGGGTTTGCCTTCTGCTCTGTAGTGGTACTCCATGACCTTTCTGGTCACCTTGACAGAGGTCATCCGGGAGATACCCAGGGCCGGTCGGGAGATCAGGTATGCTGTGGCTGTGGGAGACAGGGCAAGGTGTCATCTGGCAGGTGTGACCTGTTTTCCTTCTGGTTCCCTGAAAAGCAGCCATGCAGCGACACCCATGACCTCACTGTGCATGCTTCCACACACAGCATGTCACTATCGGCTGCTCCTCCCCCACTGTGTACTCTGGGTGCCCTTCCCACTAGCCACTGCTAAAGGTTAGTATATCACTAGGTGTCACATCCCTCCACCCCGGAGGAGGAGAGCTGTCCCTCAGCCACTCAGTCCTTCTCATCTGGTCAGCACTCTGTTATTCCAGGCTCGTTCTGAAACCCAGTTTATCAACATAACAAGCAGTAGAGCTACCACTGCACTGGCAGGCCAGCTCACATATCCAAGGTTATCAGTCAGAATTCTGGCTTAATGTTGTGTTACCCTTTGTGCCGTTCTCTCTCAGGAATCTGTGTAGTCCCACTTTAAAAGCCCAAGCAGTGATAGTTTCTACAATTTCACTGGATAGGCTCTTCCACAAGCTAACCACTCTTTTTGTGAAGTGAGACTTTCTATTTGAGTACCCTCCCTACTACCTATCCTCTTTACTTATTCCAGCTTCCCCCTCCTCTGATCCCCTTTCATGTCTCTTTCCTTCCCCCAGATAATGTTGTTCTATTCTTCAGACTACCATCTTCTGGAGGATACCTGCTTTGTGGAACAACCTATCCACATAAATGAAATCCTCCTCCTCCTCCTCCTCTCAGCGCATCGAAAAGATGCAGCTATGTGTCTGATCAGACCCAGCTGCAGTTGTTTAATCTAGTCTATTATAAATGTAATGACCAGTTTTGTGTGTTGATCTAATCCCCCAGCTAACCAGTCCCCTCACCTCCCTCGACTTTGCTGAATGTTTGCACTAGTTAAGCCTTGCTCAAGTATTGCACTCAGCCTCAAATTTCCACTAAGAAGTACTAAGCGTGTCCCGTTTTGAATCAAGTTATATGTTTTGTGTCACATGTTATGTGTTTTGTATCTTGGGTGCCATATGTTTAAATCATGGGTATCATACATTTTGTATCACAGTATCATATTTTGATTATGTGTATCATGTTTTGAATCACGATGTCATGTTTTGAATCAAGTATGTCATGTTTTGTATCATGGGTGTCATATTTTATATGACAGGTATCATATGTTTTGTAACACAGTGTTATATGTTTTGCAATGTGGGTGTCCTATGTTTTCTATCACAGGTGTCTGAAGTTTTGTATCACAGGTGTCCTCTGTTTTATATCACATGTCCTACTTGTTTTAAAGGGACACTGTCAATCTTTTTAGCATCATATTATTTTTAGTTAAAAACCCACATGTTATGATTGCTTACCTTCTCTAACATTCATTGATGTTGCTGTTTGTTTTATCTGCCTCCTGGCTTAGTAGAAGTGAAATGCATGGTAATGTATAGCTATACCCAACCTTGCTTTGTTTCAAATCCTTGATCTACTCTTATTGCATGCTTCCTGAACATTAGATACACCCAAACATTGCAGCCACTTATGATGCAACATAATTTCACTGCAAAAATAGTGGCTAAACTATGTTGGGGGTGTTCCCAACTCCAGGAAAGATGCAATGGGAGTTGATCAAGGAATTTAAACAAACATGTTTTGGTGCGGTAACACTAGTATATTGGCCAGTCTGTTTTTCATTGTTTTAGCGAAAAAAAGAATCATAATCAGACTGTTTTCTATCACATATGTTGAAGTTACTGTAATTGTTAGTATTCCACTGCTTTATCTCTAGCTACAGTATTTATGGTCTTTGTTAATTTCCCCATACCCCTCATCTCAGGTCGTACCAGGAAATTACCTGTTTACAGGACAGCTCGTCCTTTCTGGTCCAATGTTGTGAATAAATATTCTTATGTTTCCCCTTACTGTGCCCCCCACTTTGAGCGCATGTCTTGAAATTGTGATGACACAAAAGACTTAACGTTGCCTGTCATGCACACGGCAGTGACTGCACCCAATCTGAGTACTGACACACATCAAAGTTTATCAGCCAGTGCCATTAAGGGAAGGGGGGTATGTTGGGGAGTGATGGGGTTGCTGTCAGTCACCTTAAATTTAGCTCTTTTATCTTGATGACATTAAGGGTTATGATAGAGGCCTAGTGTCAGTGTCTCAGCAGGTAGCACACTCGTCTCTGAGGCTGGGAGATCAGAAGGCTGTGGGTTCTATCTCCACACCAGGCACTTGGGTTAAATCCCAACACTGACACTGTAGTGCAGCATGAAGGAGATGCTGCACTCCTGAGATGCTGTCTTTCAGATGGGACATTAAACCGAGGTCCCACCTGCCTGTTCTGGTGGTAGTTCAGGTGGATGTTAAAGATCCCATGGCACTTCTTGAAAAGAGTAGGGGAATTTCCTCGGTACCCTGGCCAAATTTCCTCCCATTTACTAAAAATACCACCAACAGCTTACTCTGGTTCAAGGTCAGTTGGCATTCAATCTATATCCCCCTCCCCTGGGTCATGCCTGGAAATAGGCAGAATTTGTCTAGTGCACTTACCCAGTCAACAAAAACTAAATAAATAAATAAATAAAATAAATAAATAGAGGTTGTCCAAGTCTTGCTGGGGGATGCAATTCATAGAACCTCACCACTCAACTATCTGGTGGTGACACTGATGTAAGTCAGTGTTCTCTTATATATGTCAGAGTCCTTGATTATTACAGTTGGCATCAAGGGGACGGCTAGGGTTCTGGGGGTACATCCCCTTCAGTGCAGTTCAGCTGTATATGTGGTTGTGTGTTCCGACTCACTTTACTTGCAACATCTTCCTTTCTTTCTCTCTTTAACATGTCTATGTGTTGTACCTGCCTGTCTCTGGGTTTCTCTTTATCTGATTGTCTGTCTGTATGATTTCTATCTTTGTGGTTGCAGGTTCGGGTTTTTACATACCTGATTGGAAGAGAAGTGACGTTTGCAGAAACTGTCAAGTCAATTGCATGTGACAACAAAGGTGAGAAAAAATTAAAAGGAAGGGGTACTGTTAACCTTGTGTGGGACAGTGTAAGTGGGCGTGTTATCTTCTTATAGGATTTGTAAGGTGGGGGCTGATAACCCCTTATGGGGTTAAGCAGAGGTATTTTTAACTCCTTAGGGACTGTGCAAGATGGAACTGTTAACCCCCTTATAGGACTGTGAAAGGTGGCACTGATAACATCTAATGGGTCTGGGTAAGGGTGACACTGTTAACCCTCCATGGGACTTTGTAAGGGGACACTTTAAAACCCTTATGGGACTGTATAAGGGAGTACTTAAACCCTTATTGGTCTGTGTAAGGGTTGTACTGTTAACCCCTTATGGGACAGTGTAAGTTAGCCCAGTTTGCCCCTTATTGGACTGTGTAGGAGGCACTGTTAACCCCTTGTGGGCTTTTGTATAGAGTTTATGGTAACCCCTTACGGGACGGTGTAAAAGAGGCTTATAACCCTTTTTGGGACTGTGCAGAGGGCTGTTAACTCCTGTGGGACTGTATAAGTCGTGCTGTTAACATCTTATGGTCTATGTGTAAGTGACCACTATTAAAAAGTTCGTTGGATTTTGTTAATCAGGCAGGCTTCATGAGACTGGCAGTTCATTTTTCAGGAGCATCCTGGAATTAATTCCATACAATTGTCATGGGTTTCATAGTGATTATAACAGCTGTATATAGAGAAGCACACTGGTGTTCAAAAGTGAGAAAATGGTAGCTTACTCACCTGGTAAAGGTGATTGTGGGGGTATGTATCTCTGAGGCACTCCACAACCATTACATCATGGGTTGTTTTCACCTGATAGGTTGCTTGATGCACATCTGACTTCTAAAGAAATCTGACCCCTTTCCTCTAGGATCCTTCCCATATTGGATCAGTGTGATGACTTCCAAAACTGTACCTACAAATAGAGTTAACTGGACACTTTTTGGCTTGTTGGTAAACAATCTAGATGGACTACATTAGGTTAATAAGAAAGTAGCTCCTTTATTTCCTATTGATACATTCTAAGCAAGCAGTTGTCAATGCCGAATGTTTGCTTGCTGGCATCGGCATTGGTGGGGTGTGCCTTTGGGTCATCAGGCATAATGGCCATGCCATTTCACCACACCCTACCTTGCAGACACCGACAAGTGTCACGGTGTGCCTTGGGGTCTTTGGCCTTCGTGCTCACCCCATTCCATCAGGAAATATGGTGAGATGGGTGCAGTATAGGAGAATGGGGTGGACTTTGGGGCCGAAGAGTCCAAGGCACACCTCGATGCCTCTCACTGGCTGCCGGGTGTGGGTGGGAGTGGAATGGTATGAGTATTACAGGCGAAAATCTCAAGTCAACCCTGATGCCTGTCAGTCTCTACAGGGTGGGGCGTAATGGTCGGAAACCCTAACGACACAGGCGTTCTTTGGTATTTTCACTCCAAATTTTCAATATGTTTCTTTTGTGACCCCCACCTTATGAACAGTGGCAATATCAATTCGGTAGCCAAAAGCTGATGTTGCACAGTGACTACAGCATTTGGCACCGCAGGTGCGAAAACTAATTTCGAACAGGATGTGAAAAATGACAGCTGTACTGTTCATGGGGAGGTGTAAAAAATAGCAATGTTGAAAATCTGCAGTGAAAATAGTAAAAAATGGTGAAGTCAAGCGTAGAAAAGTAACGCTGCACCTCAATGTTATTAGTTTTGGGATTTTTTTTACAGCAGATTGTCAACACAGGCATTTTGGGACCTCCGCTCATAATCAGTGTCACTGTCATTTTCTTAATCTGTCCTGAACAGTGATTTCCCACAGCGACCACGCATTTCTGCACAGAAAGTGTGAAAACACATTTCGGCCATGTTGTGAAAAATTACAGCTGTACAGGTCATAAGGAAGTGTGGAAAAATGCTAGTGGTGAAAATCTGTACTGAAAATATTACAAATTCATGAACTTATGAGGGTGCGTGGAAACAGCGCAATGCTCACTCCTAACACCGTCATTTTATGGACTTTTGTCACCAAATTCTCAACATAGCCATTTTAAGACCTCTGCTCATGAACAGTGTCACTGTGATTTTCTTAATCTGTCCCAAACATTGATTTCACACACCGACTGCGCCATTGTGCGCCATGCACAGAAACACATTTTGGGGAGATGTGAAGAATGACAGCTGTAGTGTTCATAAGGAGTGTGGTAAAATGGCAATGTTGAAAATCTGAGAGCAATATTAAAAATTCCCAAACTTACGAGCGTGCGTAGGAACTGCACAAAGCACGCTCGCAAAACAGTAATTTTTGGGAATCTTTTAGCCAAATTTTCAACATAGCCATTTAAAGACCTCTGCTCATGAACAATGTCACTGTGATTTTCTTAATCTGTCCCAAACATTGATTTCAAGAACTGATCATGCATTGTTCACTACCTGTGTGGAAACACATTTTGGGGGAGATGTGAAAAATGACAGGTGTACTGCTCATAAGGACGTGTGGTAAAATGGCAATGTTGAAAATCTGGAGTGCAAATATTAAAAATTCGAGAATGGCATGCTCATAAAACAGTCATTTTTGGGAATTTTCCCCCAACTTTTCAACATAGGGGTTTTGGGGGCCTACTTCATGAACTGTGACACTGTCCTTTCATACATCGGTCCTGAAAGGTGGTTTCATGCATGTGGTTTTGGGACTGAATAACAAAATGACAGTGAAAGAATTCATGAGGTGGGATCCCAAAAACCCCATGTTGAAAATTTGGTGAAAACATTCCAGAAAGTGCCTGAGATATGCATCAAAGTTGAAAAAAAACCATTTATTCCATTATACACCTTACCGGCATTTCCTTAGTTCGCAGTTGGCTTTGAGGAGTGCAGGCGTGTTCACGGTCCGCAAGATCATCACGCCAAGCTCTGGAGGTTAGTATGGGTGGGGGGTGGGGAGGCAGGGTGCACAGTGGGTGGGCATGGGTGGGGGGGAAGTAAAGACAGTCAGTGAGGGACAGTTTTTCTTTCTAGGTTTTATTTTACTTTTGGGAAGATGACGTAGGATGTTTGCCACACTGGGGTGGGCTCTCAGTGTGGCAGCTGGAAGTTTTTTTGGGGGGGGCAGTGGAGCCTACAGGGGATTGGGCACCCCTGTCAGCCATAGAGAGGTTTGCCACGCTGGGGTGGGCACCTTGCACTTGGTGATATTGAAATTTAATTTCCATCTTGGAGTCATCAGTAAAGAGACTCTTTTCACACCCTATACCCTCCCTGATGTCCGAAATGTATGCATTAAACAGGATTAGACCCAGGACTGAGCCCTGCTGTACCCAACTACCGACCTCTCTAGAGTTTGAGAGCTCCCCACTGACCACTAATCTCTGAGTGCGTCCAGCTAGCCAGTTTTCAATCCATCTGACCATCAAAGGGCCTACTCCCAACCCCATCAGTTTCTGTACGAGACCATTGTGGGGGACAAAGTTGAACGCCTTGCTGAAGTCCAAGAATAATGCATCCACAGGCTTTCCCCTGTCCAGTTCCGATGTTACCCATTCGTAGAACTCCACAAGATTGGTTTGACATGATCTACCTGGCACAAACCCATGTTGCCGACTATCCAGATCTCCCACCTCCTCCAAGTACACCCCCAATCGTTCCTTTAGTATACTTCCATTAATTTTCCCACCACCGAGGTCAAACTGATGGGTCTATAGTTACCTGGTACTTCCCTCGACCCCCCTTTATGGATTAGCACCACATGTGTCTCTCACCAATCCCTAGGTACCCTCCCTGTCTCAAGTGACCTGTTGAAGATCTCCGCCAGGGGTGCAGCCAGTATGTCTGCCAGTTCCCATAGTACTCTCAGATGAATGCCATCCGGCCCAGGAGATTTATCTTTCTTTAGGCCCTTAAGGGCTAACCATACCCTTTTGGTGGAGATAGCATCATCCATTCTCTCCACCTTACTGGCCTTTTTATCCTTATTCTGATGTGATGTAAAATATCTAACCAAGCCAACCCGTTAGTGCAGCAGTGGTGTTGCCGCTTGTAATGCTGGTGACCCAGGTTCTCATCCCAAACCCCGATTGTTGGAGGCTGAAATTGTGTGAGGAGGATTAAGTGTCCCAGTGGATGCTTCCCTACTCCAAGCAGGGTTAGTAAATGACACGGGGTCATGTTGCCTAAAAAAAAACCAGCAAGGCAATAGATGCCGCAGGCAAAATGACTTGCGCTGAAATAAGGTTGGGTAAAACACCAACCTACTCAAACAGTGCATGCCGCTCTCTACAATGGGCTGACTTGTTTTTTGAGGGGGCTTTGCCCCTGCACCCACTGACATAGGAGGCTTTGCCCCACCCACACCCCCAGAATTTATATAACAAACTCTGGGGGGGTATGGACTTAGGGGATGGGGAAAAACTCAGGAGGGGGGAACTTTGTTTAAAAAAAAAAAGAACCGCAAAAGTATTTACACAGGGAAACCTGGGGGGGACTCGAACCACGGTCCCAGGTCTTCTGATTCTGACTTGTGCTAGTGCCCTAGCCACCCCCCCATGGGATCGGCTCAACCAGGCACCCAGCACATGGCAACTTGACCCCTACACAGTTACAGTGTACAGCAACAGGGGTAGTGGTAATTCCCTACCGCTGTTACACCCCTGTCGCTATAATCACTAGCGTAATCTACACAGTGTGGTTAATGCCGCACTCTATTTTATGCACAGTATTGACCCAGTACCTAAGTTTCCAGTGCTGTTGCACTACTTTCATCTGGGTGACCACTGGTAGTAGTGCAGGTGGGCTGCTGGAGGGAGAGGGAACGTTGACATGTGCCTTGCATCACACCAGTGTGCCCCATGGGGTGAGACAGGGAAAGGAAAACACCCTGCCACTACTGGATGATGCCCACTACACTAGGGTTCCACAAGCCTCCTGGCACCCCCCACCCTGGGACATCCATTAGGGAATGCTGACCCACCCGACCCCACCACAGGAGAGGGGGAAGCCGTGGCATTGAAAACAGGCTGCAGGTTGGGGGATAGGACTGGGGAGTTTCCAGGGACTGTAGAGGGTAGTGGCAGTGAGCAGGGGAACATGAACAGACGTAACAAAATTCTCTAACCCAAAAAGTCTGAACTCTCTTATTGAAGCCACTAAATACAAGCCACAGTGCAAACATGGGGTAATACAATGCTGTCAGTATGGGACAGGTATAATACAATTTAAATGACTATCATGCCATAGCTGAGATTCTTCTCTTCAGCGATGATGCTAAATATACCAAAATGCTTCTTCACCAAAATGAAATGCATGTCTTCCTTCCTGCATGACATGATCGGGTAAGAATTATAAGATTTCTTTAAACAAGCTTGAGAGATCTCACAATGATGGAAGACTGACTGTCCCAAATGCCCATTGATTTCCCACTTGGCAAGTCACTGCTCCACTTCCATCACGCTTTATGTACTGCATTCTGGAAAATCATTGAGGACCATTCAGGTGAACCCCGCCTTTGTGACCTCGCGCGTTGATTACTACAACTCCCTGTACTTTGGGTTCCTGGGATTGATATCCGCCACCTGCAGCTGGTGTAGAACGCTGCAGCCCAGCTGTTAACTGGGAGTCCCTGGACATACTACATCACACCGATGCTGCGTGAACTGCACTGGCTGCCGGTTCAGTGGCAGATCACCTTCAAAGTCGGATTACTGACTTATAAAGCCCTACATGGAATTGGCCCAGATTACCTGAAAGAGCTTCTGTCCCCTTACTGCCCCGAGCGATTGCTCCGCTTGGCTGATGAAGAATTGCTAGAGATTCCAAGAGTATCTTTAAAATCTTCAGAGGCCCATGCATTTAAGTACACGGCCCCAGTTCTTTGGAATTCTCTACCCTATCAGCTGCGGGAGTGCACGACTGTGGGGGAGATGTCAAACAGGCTCTAAAGACCTATTTATGGAGCAGGGCATATTCTGAGTAGTAATGCTAACTATTGGATTTTTATTGAATATTTACATACTGCTGTTTTTATCTTTTGTTTTAATTTTTTGTAATGTGCCTTGATAAATTGAAAGGCACATAATAAATAAAGATTTATTACTATTATTAATTATTAACTCTATTCTGTGAGAGAAGTTATTTGACTGGGTATTTCCTCCAAACATTCTTTCCCCTTAATTACTGCAGCCTTTTGTATGTTCAGGAATGCTGGAGGTGCCAGCCCAATGGTGGTTTTTTTTTTTGGCAGTTACTTTTTTCCCCTTCCCTGGAGTCCTCTGTCAGCATCTGACGTCCCCCCCCCCGTGCAGGCTCCGTGTATGAGACCCCCTTCCCATAACCCCACGACTTACCCTTTGTAGCAGGGGGCGACTCAACCCTTCCCAGGCCAACACAGAAGGGGACTATCGTCATTCACAGAGGACTCTGTTTTCTTGTGTTCACTCTATTCCCCCTCGAGGTACGGTGTGCAATGGCACCAGTGGCGGCAGCGCGCACGCTCCTGGGCATGCCCCGCCAAGCGCCTGCTGCACTCTCACCCTACATTCAGTGCTGACTTGCCACCTCCCAGCCTCCACTAGGTGGCAGGCAATCGCCGAGCCCTGCAGTCCCCCTTCCCTGGAGAAGGAGAGCAGTCCTAGGGATGCTCGATCCTTCTCCTCCCTTCCAACCCCCTTCCCGGCGCCCCATGTCCATTCCCGAACACAGGTCACTGGTATGGCGTCGAGGTAAGGCATCCAGCGCCTGAACCCTCAGCGCCACCGGGCTGGCCAATGGTGGGTTTAAGTACTGGACAACATACCACCTGCCACACCAGTAACCTGGGTCAGCCTGGAGGGAGAGGATTGAGCGTCCAACTGACTTGCTTTTTTCGCCTTGGAAGGGGAGACAAGCCACACCACTCTAGTATTTCCACCATGTGGAGGCATGTTGGTAGGGCAGCAGGGGACAACACAGTAGAGCACGGTCAGTGACAGGCACATAGCACATGTGTGCCTCCGTACACACATACGTCTGTGTCACTGCATGCCACCTGGTCAAGGGAGAACACGGGAAATCTTATAGCAGCTACAGGGAGATTCCATGGTTACAGGAGACCTTGAACCACCAACAGAGCCCTAGGGGTCATTTGGACTGTGTCTTCAAGGGGGAGGACGGCCCTCCTGACTGTTCCACAGGGGAAAATATCCCTGGAATGGTAGGTGACATTGGTAGGTGACCAAAGAGGATAGGAAGGCAGCACAGAATGAGAAAAATCTATATAAAGAAAGAATACTTGGGATATCTCGGGGAATTTATCCCTTTTCATAAAGTTAAAGAAATTCAATCTAACATACAACATTTATAAAACAAAGAAGACCACTGGTCTATCAGGTTCTTTTCCACATTTAGCAGCATCAAAACCCAATAAATGAGCATTTCTGGAGTGACACTGGATTAAGTATATTAATGCCCTGCCTTCTCAGAGCTATTTTATCTCAGTGCATGCCTGGAGAGACAAACTGAACAGCTCTAGCTACAGTTTTGTGTTCTGTTTAGGAATAAAAAAAACGTTTTTTGAATTAGGTTTATTGCAGATGACACTGATGGGCAACGCTACAGATAAGCTGTACACTGGCATATTTCTGAAGCTGGCTTATGGATATGGCAAATAGAAACCCAGAAACTGAGAAATTTACAGGCAGAAAAAGACCTGCAGTCTATCCTGTCTTGATCCAGCCATCCATATACTGTAGAACTCAGTGACCAATGGTCTTCTTTCTTCCTCAATTTGTTTTTCCTGAATATGCACAGTATGTTCAATTGGATTTCTTCATACCTCTGATAAGGGAGACATACTATCACAACAGTGCTCAGGTACTATATATCACCTGTGTCACTGAAGACACAAAAGGCTGTGGAAGATGTTTGGGGGAATACTAAGACAAAATTAATTCTCTCACAGAATAAATGTTGTCTGAATGGTTCTTAACTAGTTTGTGCTGCATATGCTGCTTCCACAGCAGATCCAGGAGAAGGGTACTGCCGAAGCCTCTCATGAAATGGTTTATTCCATGTTTAAAAAAACAAGGCGCTGCATCAGCATGTGGTCTAAAAGCAAAACAAAATGGTTATATTAAATGCATGCTGAAAATAGAAAATAGTGATAAAAATCTACGTTTCGACGTTAGGTCTTCTTCAGGAAATATCTAAAAGAGAAAAAAAACAAAGTTAGTGTAGAGGGGAGGTAAAATAAGAGATATATATATGTGTGGGGAAAGAAGAAAGGGGAGGCTCAGGGAGAAGAAGTGATAAATGGTAAGATTAAGAGAGAATCTGTGAAACAAAAAGGTGATGATGGGAAAGATAAAGCATAATAGGAGTGAAAGAGCTGGGGAAGTTCCCAGGTCGGGCCTAATTAACATGGCCTAGTAAGAAGGCTGAAAGGTGACAAATGTGTGGGAAGGAGACAAAGATGGAGGCTATGGTGAAAATGAAAACTAAATTAAATGAGTACAAAAACAAATAGACTTTAGGGAAAAAAAGGGATGGCTGAAAGATGTTAGTGGAAAATAAGTCCATCATTTAAATCAGAGGGCTGCTGGGAGCCAAGGCAGATAATCAGCTTGGCTTCCATGTTTTTTCTATGGTCAGGATCCCAGAAGCCCTGCTGAAGGACACAAACAGAAAGGTCATTGACATTGTGGTCCCTGGAGATAAAGTGAGATACAATGGGTTTAGCAGTTTCACCATTCCTGACTGCTTTGTAATGTTCCCTGAAACGGTCAGCAAGACGCCTACCAGTTTCTCCGATGTAAATAGCTGTACACTTCCTGCAAAGAATACAATACACCACATTAGTGGAGGTGCATGAGAACTCCTTGGTGATGTGAAAAACACGTGTAGGCCCCCCGAATGTCAGTCACACTGGAAATAAATCTAATTCCATGTTTAGATCACTTTCAAAGGACCTGTATGCAACAGAAGAGGCATTTACAAGTACCAAACATTCAAATCAGTGAGTAAATTACTCCCTGGCATTTTCTGATCTGGTCTAGTGCTGGTAGGCATTTGTTTTTATGTACTGCTAGCTGGAAGAACTTGATCGCGTCTAGTAGTCCCATTTTAACTACAGTGTGTCCCAGCACGCCTATCAACATTTTCTTTTAACTCAGTTTTGCCTGGGCAGCCATTTTGTATCAAGGTTAAGCAACAGAAAGTTTGGACTTCAAAAAGCACTCCAAAAGTGACAGTTTAGGTTACAAATTTGTGTCTAACT
Organism: Neoceratodus forsteri; assembly: GCA_016271365.2. Classification (NCBI taxonomy): domain Eukaryota; kingdom Metazoa; phylum Chordata; order Ceratodontiformes; family Ceratodontidae; genus Neoceratodus; species Neoceratodus forsteri. The sequence continues at coordinate 1,625,755,377 of CM028131.1, read as the reverse complement.
TGTATACGTACATAAAGGATGGGATGTGCCTGAAGTTGATTATTTATTCGGGGTGGGTCAGAAGTTGGTCAACTGGGTGGCAAACTGGTTGACGGGCAGAAAACAGAGAGTGGTGGTAAATGGTATACAGTCAGAAGAGATGCAAGTCACAAGTGGGGTACCTCAGGGATCAGTCCTGGGGCCAGTCCTCTTCAACATCTTCATTAGTGACCTTGCAGATGGACTAGAGGGTAAAGCTTGTATGTTTGCAGATGACACCAAGATCTGCAACAGAGTAGATGATCCAGATGGGGTGGACGGAATGAGAAGAGATGTGGATAAACTAGCAAAATGGTCAGAAGAGTGGCAACTGGGATTTAATGCAAAGAAGTGCAAGATCATGCACATAGGGAAGAGAAACCCTGAAGCCACCTATAGGCTGGGAGGGGAGTTGCTAGCAGTCACAAAGGAAGAAAAGACTTGGGCATCATCATCACTGATGACCTGAAATCATCCAAGCTGACCTCTAAAGCAGTAGGTAAGGCTAGGGGGGTGTTAGGGTGTATTAGTAGGGGTATCACAAGTCGTAAGAGGGAGGTAATAATCCCTCTTTACAAGACACTGGTTAGGCCCCATCTGGAGTACTGCATGCAGTATTGGAGGCCACACCTTCACAAGGACATTAACCAAATTGACGCTGTCCAGAGAAGGGCAATCAAAATGGTGCAGGGACTGCATCAGAAGACATATGAGGACAGATTAACAGAGCTCAATATGTATACCCTTGAGCAAAGGAGGGAGAGAGGCAATATGATCGAGGCATTCAAACACCTTAAGGGCATTAACAAGGTGAAAGAGTCTAACATGTTTAAATATAAGAAAAATAGCAGGACAAGAGGACACAGCATGAGATTAGAGGGGGGCCGATTAAGGGGGAATGTGAGGAAATTATTTTTCACAGAAAGGGTGGTGGATGCATGGAATGGCTTACCACAAGAAGTGGTGGCTATGAATACAGTGCAGGGCTTCAAACAGGCATGGGATAGGATAGGCATAAGGGAGCAATACAAATGACTATGAATAGATAGGCCACTGACAGAGCAAAGGCCGATGGCACATTTATAAGGTAGAAAAAAGAAATGGGCAGACTGGATGGGCCTTGCGGTCCTTATCTGCTGTCAACTTCTATGTTTCGATGTTTCTATGTTTCTATATTTTGAGTCAGCCCATTGCGTATTTGATTTATACCACATCAGTTTACTAATTATATCACTTTTAAATGACCAGTATTCCACAAGGAACTTGTCCAGGAATCCCCATGTAATACCATTTCGTAGAACTTCCCTAGCCATGCATTCTTTTGCTATCTGGGCCCCAAGGTGGTTCAGTGAGCTACCTGAATCCCTTACTAACCTCAGTAAACTAGGCTAGTTCAAGGCTGCACTGCGGAACGCTCTCTCATCCCTTGCCCCCGGTATGTGCTTCTGATCCCCACCCACTTGCTCTGATCTGCCCCATCTTATGACAAAGCTCTTTGAGCTGCTGTCTTCTCTGCATTTCCCTCTCTGGCACCTTGTCACCTGTCACCTTTCTCCTTCAGTGGTGCTTGTTGTACTGACTGCATTGACAACTGCTATCACAATTGCAATCAACTGTATGTACTTGTCTTTGTAGTTACTTAAGTTGTGTATTCATGTTTGATGCGGAACCTTTGTAAATGAACTCATTGGGCTCAAAAGTGTATCTGAATTTGTAAATAAAATGAAAAATCAGCTGTTTATGTAAAGATTTAACTGTTTCACTTTGATTTGAGCTGCTGGCTTCAGTGCTTCACAGGGCTCTTGTGATGTCATCAATATTGTGAAAGCTGCTCTCTGATTGGTTCAGCAGTCTTTTCTGTTGTACCCAACCTTCAAGAAAGCAATTGTGACATACCCAGCTTGCACGATAACAGGATATCTTGTAAGTTGGATGCCAAGATAATACGTTTATCTCACACGTTTTATTTTTATATGTTTGAGAACTAGATAGATCATTTGAATCCTAGTGTTCAAAGGTCTGTTAATAAGGTGGGACATCGATGACTAAACTCAGCTGTGTCCCAACTGTGCTGGTCAACAAACACTCCGAATATTCTGTAACTGAATCGATGTGCCCTATTTGCCCAGCAAACAAGAGCCTTTTCAATATTAGACCACAGGATTTGTGCAGTAAATTCTACTTTCATCTTGTTTTTGCCTGCAGGCTATTACACACAGATCTCCACTCTGGCTGACGTCCAGGAAAATGTGATGGAGTACCTCCACGTCCTCAGCCGACCAATGGTGATCAATCATGACCATGACATCATATGGACAGAAGCCTATATGGACAGTGCCGTGAGTCCAATTTGCTGGCTTTTTTTATTTGTCCAATACTTTCATCCTGTAAGGTCTTCACCTCAGGCCGGTGGAAGAGCAGAGTCAGTAGAATGGTTTGGGGGCAATGAGAACAACTAAACTCCGTGCATATCGTAATGAGGAAGTCGAAGAGTATATTAGGTGACCAGATTTCAGGATTATCTAATGATAATCAGAAACTGCAGGCAGTAAAATTGCTTCTCAAACAGGGTTTTAAATAATTGATTAACAGTTTTTTCCTTGGGACAATGCTAATCGTACAGAAAGCATTTATATAGGTTTTCTAGAAGTGTTATATTTGTTAAACACAGTGAGGCAAGTGCTATGCATTTTCACAATGTTTTGGAACTTTTATGAGCAAAACGCTAATCAATTTTTAGAGTTAAATAAAACCCTGTGAAATATAAAAACAGTGTTCCGTGTTTCTGATCAAAATGTTTAAAATCCAGTAATAACATAGTAAAAACAAGGTCCAAGCACAGGATGAAATGTGTAGGCCAAAAAAATGTCCAGAAATTGTATTAAATCACTTTTTGGATTTCGTGAATGTTGTACTGTCATTGTCAGAATTACATCTGCTTTAGTAGTATTCCTATTCAGCCCCACCCCATTAACATAAACTAAATCAGGCAACAGCTGCAAAGGCACCTAACTCCCTGTGGAATCTACTAGAAAGAAGTTGAAACTGCAGTAACCCATGGTGTCCTCTAGTGGAACCGGGTTACTATAGTGCTGCTGAAACAGTTCAAGAATAACCACACTGCAGAAAGCACAAAAGTATCTAAAGCAACAGGGGGTTCTCAGTGTGCGTTAATAACTGCTATCCCTGTCACTGAAGACTCACATGGGAGAGTGTCAAGTAGGCTGCAGGTGTGGTGCCTGGCTGGGTCGCTCCGATGGTACAGTAGAGTGACTAAAGCACCGGCACCCAGCGACGTCAGAGACCTGAGGCCATGGTTCAGTTCCCCTGGGTCCCTTTGTGCTGCGGCTTTTTTTTTTTCTTTAACTCTTCTCTCCTCGTAGCTCTCCCCCTCTTCGGGAGACACCTACGGCCTTTTCAGCCTCGCTCACCTACCTGGTGACTGGTGCAGTCTGTCCCCATGGAGCGGTGGTTGTACCCCAGGCGAAGAGTACGGGTGGGGGCCTTTACACCCTGATACATCTGTGTTTCGTGGAGCAGCTGTCTCCGGGCCGGTAGGGGCATTGAAGATCAGGGCCTGGTGCTCCATCTACTGGAAGGCTGTGCATTTTTTTCTGATGTTCTCTCGGCGTGCCATGTCCCTGGATGTCAAGGCACTGAAGCACCGACGTCTGGCACGTCGCCCCTTTGTTAAGCGTCAGTCTTGTTGTACCTCGGGTCTCCACCCGGGGCCAGACAAGAGCCGAGCTCTGGTTCCCCCCTCCTCCCGGAGAGGACGAGCAGTCCCTAGGATGCTTAAGTCCTCTCCCCCGGCTAGCCCTCCAGCTCCTGGGCTTGTTCCCGAACCCGGGTGCATGCGGCGTCATAGTTGAAATCCAACCCCTTGCTCCGGCGAGAACCTTGTGCTGCTGCTTTTATTTAAAAAAAAAAATTTCCCACTCCCAACCCTTGGCGCCTCATCCCCTAAGTCCACACCCCCTTGGAAGTAGTTATTTTTAGTCTGGGGGTGTGCCCCCCACAAAAACAAAGATATTGTTATTTTTCCCAACTGTGTGCGCTGTTGTGTTGCAGTCATCGTTTCCTCCTGATCTTACTTTACCGCACACCATTTTGTCTGTGGCATTGTTGTTATGCATGGTTTCAGCCACAACATTATGACCCCATGCCGCCTCTAGTAACCTATGTAGTCCACTAGTATCCAACAGAGCCCCCAGTAAACCATGGTGTCCTCTAGTAATCCATGAAGTCCCCAAGTAACAAGCAGAGTCCCTCAGTAACACATGGTGTCCTTTAATATCTCATGAAGACTCCTAGTTTTATTTTTTTTAATTTTATTTAAACATTTGGTGACCAGGAAAGGCACACTGAGCTAAGGCTCGTCTCCAGATCTGACCCGGGGGACAGGGAGGGAGCATTGGATCAAAGTATACAAATACAATAGTACACAATAAGAAGTGTAATAATACAATTCATGATAACTAATACAGCAAAACAGGCTGCATAAATGGTTAAGATACAGGGTAAGGGAGGAATATCGTTATAGAGCAGTGTAAATACTTGGAACAAAACCATTTCAAGTGCTATATGGTGTTATGGGAACAAGTGGGGAAGGACAGGAGGTGAATCAGCGATTGACAGAGAAGTGGGAGGGAGAGTTGTGAAGGAGAGGAGTTTGAGAGTTCCACAGAGAGGGAAGACAATAGTTGAAGGCAGATTTGCCTATGTTAGAAGATGGAGTGGGGAGTGAGAAGGAGTGTGAATCCCTACAACGTAGGGAATATGTTGAGGCTGAGGCAGGAGACAGGAGGGAAGAGATGTAAGAGGGGAGCAGGTTGAACCAGAATTTGGAGATGAAGAATATAGAGTGGATGAGGCGCGTGTGCGTGAGCAGAGGGAAGTCCAGGCAGGAGAATAGAGAACAGTGGTGAGTCCAGAAAGGAGAGTTGAAGGCGAGACAACAGAAAGCGTGGTAGAGGGAGTCAAGGAGGGAGAGTGAGGTGGAGGGAGTAGTGCAGTATACAATAGTAACTAGTAAGAAGCTGATTCCCACAGTAACCCATGTTGTCCTCTAGTAACCCATAGACCCCCTAGTAAGAAGTAGAGTCCACCAATAACCCATGGCATCCTCTATTATTAAATGGAGTCTCCTGGTAACCCATGTAGTCACCTAGTAACAAGCAAGTCCATTTGTAATCCATGTTCTCCTCTAGTAACCATGGATTCCCCTTGTAACCCATGGAGTCCCCTAGTAGGAGGCAGAGTCCCACAGTAACCCGTGGTGTCCTCCAGTAACCCATTCCTCCTCTGCACCGTATCCCCCCATGAAGCCAAACCGCTCCTGCAAAAAGCCCTTTCCAGCCACAACCCCAATTGTGATGCCATTGACTCCAGGATTCTCCAGCTAACTCTAGATGTCATGCTAGCCCCCTCTCACCGACCTGTTAAACTGATCTCTATGTCTTGGTCAATTCCCAAGCACCTGGAAATCAGCTGAAATCACCCCAATTCATAAGAATGGAAATCGCACATCACCTAATAACTACAGGCTGATCTCCATCCTCCCCCCACTCTCCAAAGCCCTGGAAAAAATAGTTTCCACACAACTCATGGAACACCTTACCAAATACAGCATCCTGTGTCCAGAGCAGCACAGCTTCCGCCCTGGACACAGCCCCACATTGGCTCTACTAGAGTTCTCACAGCACATACACTCTGCACTTGACTCTGGTGACGTTGCCGGGGCAGTGTTCGTTGACCTGTCTAAGGCCTTTGACACTGTATCACCCCCACCTGCTTGACTTCCTCCACCAACTGGGTTTCTCATCTGGCCCCCTTGCCTGGTTCTCCAGTTACCTCCATGACAGATCCCAATGGGTCAAAATAAACAGTACCCTATCAACCGCTCTACCTGTCCGCTCCGGTGTCCCCCAAGGATCCATCCTGGGTCCCACTCTGTTCAGTCTCTTTCTCAACACCCTTCCCAGCTCCTGCTCAGGTAAAATGCTCCTATACACCGATGATACGGTTCTCATCACCTCCCACCCGACCCCACCACCCTTCAGGACTCCCTTCAGCTTATCTTCAGCCAAGCTGAAAAATGGTTCTTCGACCACCGTCTGGTCTTGAACCTCAAAAACATAAAATCTATGCTCTTCACCCACTGCTAGAGTAATGCCAGAAATGCCCCCCTTCTAATCCACCCTAGCACCCTACACCCTATTGAACAGGTAACTGCATACAAATACCTGGGCATCACCTTCGATTCAGCACTCACTTTCCACTCCCATCTTAAAACCCTGTCCACTGTTGTAAATACCCGGATTGGACTCCTCTACTGCCATAGAGACTGTCTCCCTCAGATTGCCCTCCAACTGGCTAGCACCTCCTCCATCCTGTCTTTGGTTGACTACGGGCTTCCTAGCTATGCTGCGGCTGACTCCACTGCCCTCACCAAAGTCTAGACCTTAATAAACAAGGCTTGCAGGCTCCTGACTGGTGCCCCTAGCAGAACACACACATGCCAGCTCTACTCCTCCTCTAACCTACTCACCTTTGATGAGCACCTGTGCTACCACACCTGTATATTGGCCCAAAAATCTCTACTTGGGCTGTCCCCTCCTGGGGTTACTATGTCCCTAAAATTGGCCTCCCACTCAGTCGCCACCCAAAGCACAGCCAATGTCACCTTCCAGGTTCCAAGAACCAGGACCTCTCTTGCCCAAAGGTCCTTCCACTACAGAGCCTCCTTCTGGTTCAACTCCCTCCCCCCTCATATCACACGCATCCCAAAAATCGGCCCTTTCAAAATTGCCCTCCGTAACCACCTCACTGACACACGGAACTGACTGCCACTAAGCCTGAACTCATTCTGACCCTGTGAAATCAGACAACATCCTTTTGGACTGCCTCTCCCCCTCCTCCACCCCACTCCAGGTATTTGCTCCCTAGACATGCTAGAGCGTACCTTGTTATTTGTATCTATTTGTATGTATGTTAGATTGAATTGTAGCTAACTGCAAGCCTCTGTACATCTATGTATTTTTGGAATGCTTTGTTTATTCTCTTTTATTGTATCTCACCTGTATTGTTCCCAATGTTGTACCTCACCGTCTATTATTCTCTACCCTCCCTCCGAATAGGTGCCTTCGTAAATGAGTCTCTGATTCAAAGGTTGTAAATCCAATTTATGAAATAAATAAATAAATAAATTGAGTCCCTAGTAACCACCTCAGTCCCCTAGTAACCCATGGGGGCCCTTAGTAACAAGCAGAGTCCCACACTAACTCATGATGGCCTCTAGTAACCCATGGAATCCCATGTTACCCATGGAGTCCTTTAGTAACCAACAGATTCCCCTAGTAACCGTGACGTCCCCCAGTAACCATGGTATCATCTAATAACCCATGGAGTGTAACCCATTTAGCCTACTAGTAACCCATGGTGTCTCCTAGTAATAAGCAGTGTCCCCTGATAACCCATGGTATCATCTAGCAACCCATGGAGTCCCCTAGTAACCCACGGAGTCCCTTAGTAACCAGCAAATTCTCTTTGTAACCAATGGAGTCTCCTAGTAACAAGCAGAGCCCTCTCAGCACTCCATAGTGTCCTCTAGTAACCTGTGGCATCCCTAAGTAACCGATGGTGTCTCCTAGTAACCCATGGAGTCCCAAATATCCAGCAGAGTCACCTAGTAACCCATGGAGGCCCCTAGTAAAATGGCAGAGTCCACCAGCAACCCATGGTGTGCTCTGGTAGCTCATTAAATCCCCTAGTAACTCATGGAGCCCTCTAGTAACCAGCAGAGTCCCTTAGTAATCAATGAAGAAGAAGAAGAATCAGCATTTATATAGCACATTTCATACACAGTATCCCAAAGCACTTTACAAGCAATGCTAGACTGGTAGTGAAGTGACTGAACGTGTGGTGGCGGCCATATCGCACATCATCACCCACACACAGCCTGGATAATTGCATGAACCGGTTTATGGGAAGGGGAATGTTGGCCAGGACACTGGGAATGCTCCCTGCTCTTTGCAAAAAGTGCCCTGGGTTCTTTTACTTCCAACTGGACACCCACCAGGACAACACCAGGATGGGCAGAAGGGACCTCGGTTTAACGTCTCATCTGAAGGATGGCACACCCCAGCAGTACAGTACCCCCTAATACTGCACTCGGATGCCAGCAATTTTTAGGTGCAAGTCCAATCCCAGTGTGGGATGAGAACCCATGACCTTCTGGTCCAGAGGCGGATGTGCTACCAACTGAGCCACACTGACACCTAGTAGTCCCCTAGTAACCAGAAGAGTCCCCCAGTAATGTATGGTGTCCTTTAGTAACCTGTGGAGCTCCCTACTAACCAGCAGTGTCCTCCAGTAACCCATGGTATCCTCTAGTAGCCAGTGAAGTCCCCTAGTAACCCATGGAGTCCCCTAGTAACCCATGGCATCCCTTAGTAACCAGCAGAGTCTTCTAGTAACTCATGGAGTCCCCTAGTAACCAGCAGAGTCCCCTAATAACTCATGCAATCCTCTAGGTGTCCACAGAGTCCTCTAACAACTCAAAAAGTTCCTTGTAACCCACAAAGTCTCCTAGTAACCAGCAACGTGACCTAAAAACTAGCAGAGTCTCTTATAATCCACAGAATCCCCTAGCAACCTGCAGAGTCCTCTTTACAACCTGCAGAGTCCCCTAGCAAGTCTCAGAGTTCCCTTGGAACTCACACAGACTCCTAGTACTGTACATAGAAACATAGACTACGTTGGCAGAAAAAGACCCAGTAGTGGTTCTGTGAGTAGTGTCAGTTATTTCTAAAGAATTAACGAACAGTATGTCAGCCAATAAGAGAGCACAAATATTACTCTAGAAGTTCTATCAGACTTAAAATGTGGGATATTGGCAGGACTTGGTACTGTAAGTGAGCCACTTGCAAAGAACAAAGTGTGCAGTTTTACACAACCTGGGGTCCTCACTGGGGTCATAAAATGGCTCCCTTGATTTTTTATTTCAAAATGGAGCGATGAATTTCAGAAAGGTATGTAGTTCTTATCTACTCTGTTGTACTAAATTAATCCACAGTCATGTGATCACTTTTGATCAATCAGATTTTTGGGATTATCTTAACCATTTTTGAAGTCGGGTCACAATGTGATAACCTTTCATATAGTCATTTATGGTTGGGATGGACTCTGTGTCCATCTGTCCACCCCCCTTTATAAACAGGGATGAATAAGTATGTTGTGCAAACATGTACTCATTTAGAGGAATTCCATACCCACTCTACTGCCCAGGGTACCCTGTGATTCTCTCTGTAACCAAACATTTGTCCACAGTTATCTTGAAAGCCTGTACTGTCTTTGTGACCGTCATCTTGCTGGTAGGCTGTTCCTTAGGTTCACCACACTAGAACTGTCCAGGTGGGAGAACGCTCACACCTAGATTTCTAGGTAGTGGAACTCTCCTATTGTAGTCAATGGAGAAAGATGGCAGAGGTGGTCATATTGTTTTTTTCAGAGGTGGTGGAACTGAGTTCCTGGGGGCTTCTTCCCAATTTAATTCATTAGCACCTTAAAATGTATCTTCCACCTCTCACCTTACCTTTTAACAGTTTATGTAACTAATTGTAGCTTTTATTACTGATCATTTTGTATTTCTAAATATAAATTGTATTGCTGAACATCAAACTGATATATCTACTGTTTAATCACAGGACGACCCTGAAAATGGGCTTATACCTAGTGGGCTAGTCCTGTGTGAATATAAATCAGTGTCATTCATTCACAAGCAGTCAGTGACTTTACTGAACACATGAGTCATCGTATGTGATCTGGCATCTGAACAGATGTGAGAGGCTAAGCTGTCATGTTCTGCTGGAGCTGTAGAGGGTCATTCCTGGTTTGCTTTTAGGACCTTACAGAGTGCATTGCAGTAGTCAGTGTTCAGACTACAGGCTATGTATATTTTCATGGTGAAGTAAAGATGGTTAAAGGGAGCATAAACCTGGTTTATTCCAGTTTTGTATATAATAATTGCAAATAAGGGCATGTGTGAAGCTTGTTTAATGCCCCAGTGTATTGTATGGTATGTTTGTTTTTAAACAAAGCAGAAAACCACCCCAGAGTAAAAGGTAAGCATGGAGAAAGAACCAAACCAAGTATAGAGAGAACTCCAGTATCACCAACTGCTAAATACATCAGTCTTACCACAATAAGTAGATTTAAGTAATGACTTTTATTTCATTCCAATAGTGAACAATCAGAACCTCTCACTGGGAGCAGAGGAGCAGCCCACACCTCCTACAAGAGGCATCTAAGACGCCTCTCGGCGAAACCGATTGGAGGTGTGGGCTGCTTCTCTGCTCCCGGCGAGAGGTTCTGATTATTCACTATTGGAATGAAATAAAATTCATTACTTGAATCTACTTATTGTGGTAAGACTGGCTTAGTTAGCAGTTGGTGGTGCTGGAGTTCTGTGTATACTTGTTTTTTTTTTTGTTTTTCCATATTTAGGGTTTCTGGTTAATGCTGCCTCCCCATATTCATTTTATTAATTACTTATGATTCCTGACACTCAGTGATAACAGTTGTGTAGAAGCCTACAGTGTAACTTTCCATGCAGAGCATCTGCTCAACTGATGTCATCAGTTTCGAAAACTCATTACTTACGTCAGAAAAACAAACAAAAAAAGAATCCTAGACTGAAAAAAGCCAGGTTATTAAACAAGGGCATTATACAGACTTCACACATGCCCAAATCTTCAATTTTATTAAATAAATGCTAAAAACAAAGTTAGTTTAAGTTCTCTGTGAGTAGTTGTGAGTTCAGTTTTAAAACTTCAGAAGGCTTGGATAGGGGAAATCATGGAAACATTTTCAGCTTGTTCCAGGCAGTAGAACTAGAAGGTGTCCCCTACACACTGGGGTTAGAGTTAGTGGTAATATGAGGAAGAACTTTTTCACCCAGAAAGTGGTAAACCTATGGAACAAGCTTTGCAAAGCAAGTGTTGTAATTAGGAAGTTTTAATCTTTTTAATCTAGGGTTGAATCATTTCCTCAAGGAGAAAAAGATTACTGGGCACAACACTTCATTTATGGGGTACTGAGGCTGACTGGAAGGTGGAAGACGACCGTGATGAACTTTTGGGCCTTTTTTGTTTAGTATCCCCTGTACCCCCACATTGAGAAATTACACTTTGCCTGTACTAGTGTTCCCACGCTCTAGAGTCTCAAAAATATCTCACAACCAGGGATGTTTTGATAATGGTAAAAGCTGCTCTTAATTATAGCAGTGACCTAGGACTTGATGGTCAACAATCTGTTGTTAAAAACAACTCCCAGTGACCCCCCCCAACCTTTAGAAGTAACCTATTCGAGATAGGGAGCATTAGGCTGACATATAATATTGGGAGCTGGTGTTCTGAGCCCTCTACTAACAGTTCAGTAATATAGGGGTTCAACATCTGGCACTGTTCACTATCCATTTACAGACATCTCACAGGCACTGACCTAAAGCAGTCATGTATGCACCATAGTTATAGGCAAATACAATAGGCAGCCATGTATGGTATTCACAACAGTGAAACCACATACCATACTTCTGAATCACATCCCCTAATGGCATCAGACAAACTACAAGCAAGAAAGAGGAAAGGACTGAACTTGGGGAACACCACAGTTGAGAGTAGTCAACCAAACCATATTTTATCCATGTCTGACCATGGTTTCCATATTTGTATAGGGTTTATCGATGCTTGTACATGGTTTATCCTTGTTTGAACATGGTTTACCCATGTATGGTCATGGTTTATCCATGACTGTGCATGGTTTATCAATGTCTGACATTGGTTTATCCATATTGTCTATGGTTTATCCATGTTTGACCATAATTTATCCATGTTTGTCCATGGTTTATCCATGATGTATCTATGTTTGACTGTTTTTTCTGTGTTTGATGAACTTTTCTTTCATATTGTAGCATTCTTTTAAATGTTTAATCATGTTTTCTAAATGTTAGGCCATTGGGTCTGCATGTTTGACTATGGTTTCTCCATATCTGACTAATGTTTATTATAATGTTTGGCCACGGTTTGCTCTGTCTATGAAAGCAGGAAAAGGCTAGTGTTTATGTCTTAAAGAGCTACTGACACCTCAGGTCAGGCAGCTCATATGCTGTGATTTACTTTGTAGGCAATTATGCATGTTAAGGGGGGTAGTATTACATTTATATACTCCCTTAACATGTGTAAGTGCCTTCAAAGTGAACTACATGCATGTAAAGGTCGACACTGCTCCCAGTTGCTATCTAAGTCATTAGTAGCCCTGCAGCCCTTTCCCTACTTAGCATTATCAAAATGCTGTTTTGGGGACGAGGCTGCAGCAGGCAACTAATGCCGAAGGGTGATTACGGGTAATGTAGGTTAAATTTCAGCATAATGGATGAAGGTAAAAATTCAAAATATGAGGGATTTAGGTCCTTGGGCAGGCAATGCCTTGCCATGAATTGCCTGACCCTAGGGCATAACGCTGTCAGCTGCTCTTAAAATATATACTCTTCATTGTTCTGTTGGAGCAAAATGGTTGCAATGGGATTCTGACCAGATCTTAACATTCTGCCTAGTTCTTAATCTAATACATGTCATGGCCTTTTGATACAGTAATAACATTTTGATTCATTAACAACCAAGAAGTGTGTGGGAGATTCTGACTGGTAAGCCAGGTCTTCCTAGCTTCATTGTGGAGATAGTGCTGGGTGACCATGGCCATGTTTTTGCACCTTTTTGTAGTCTACAGAATCTTATACAGAGGTAATTAAACATAATAGATGAACAGAAATAGGTGGAAAGAGAAGAAAAAAGAAGAAGGAACAGAAACAGTGAGAAGACTGACATGGGCCCTATGTGAGAAGGAGAGCGTTGAACTTATAACAGTGTGTGATGCAAAGAAAAGAGAATAAGTGAGAAGAAATGATAGAGGAGATATAAAGTGAAAGGAGGGGAAGAGGAAATAAGGAAAGAGAGAGACAGAGAAAATAGAAGGAAAAAGTTGAGAGAAAAGTTGAGTAACCGGTAGAACACGAGTGAAGGGTTGAGTGGAAGTGGTGAGATATCAATAAAGAATTCAGGAAGGAGCTGTCTATGGGTGGTGTCTCCAGTTAGAGGTTTCTGTACTGAGCATGACTAAGTGGAGTGCCAGATGAAACATAGTCTACATTGCACTTATTTTGTTCAGATATTCATTTTTCAGCCATTGCCTGTGAACTGTTCTTTGTATTATGTCTGTGTTCTTCTTGTCTTTGTCTTGTGTGCTTGTCCCCATCTCATGCCTTCTATTTCATCCACATCATCACTAGCTTCCACAGTCTGAAGAGGTAACCACCACCAACACTGGTTTATGTCCTTACATCTGTGTGTACTCGTGCTTGTGTGTGTACCTGTATTTGTATACACCTGTGATACATGCTGTATTCTTACTACACAGTGGTACATCCAGTGAGGTCTGAGTGGAGTAATCCTACATATTTATCCTCTTCTATGAATGGACATTATGTTTAAATTTGACACACAGAATGCTTCTGTTGTAAGACCTTAAGTAGAACTGCCATAAAATTATAGCTCAAAAATAGAAATGAAGCGGACTCCAGGTTTACCCTTAGTGTTGCATTTTGTTAGGTTTTCCCATTTTGTCCATGGACATTTATTGTCTCACCTTTTCAAACTTTGAGTGTCTTTGTTTGACTTTCATCATCTTTTTTCTTGTAAGTACAGGGTTTCACTTTTGGAGTTCCATTCCCTTGCTACAGTGAATCCCATGTTTTTGTCACAAAACTCACTATTTATCCATGGTCACAAGTCTCAAAATACAGATGGAAAAGGTGGAGTCTTCCAGTCACATATTTCATAAAATGTCCACACATTTATTTAATTTGTTATTTACAGAATCATAGAAATTTGTCAACAGAAAAGGACCCCATTGGCCCATCTAGTCTGCCCTTGTTCCCACCCTATAGGTAGCCCTGACTCTACCACCCTACACCCCACTTCTGCGCCCTCCCCGTAGGCTCCCGGCCCCTTTTTTCCATCAGGGTATCTATCCCTTCCTCTCTTGTTTAAACCTGCAACATTTCTCATAAGGTCTTTGTGAGGCGTAAAACAATTTGTAGCTTTAAGGCAATAAAAATACTAGGAGCATTAAATGCAATATATATATATATATATATATATATATATATATATATATGTACACACATACAGTATATATATATATATATATATTTTAAATAGATCCTCCCCTTCCATGAGGAGTATTGGTCCTTGAGCTCAGAGATACAGCATCAAAGCATGGAGACAGGATTACAGTAGAATTTGGACATTAATGCTGGAAAGCATGTATGTGCTACTACTGATCAAGTACGCAAGGCTACCATCAATATCTGCTTTAAATTCACAATATACAAAGTGGGACAGCAACCTCTCCTGAAGGGCAGAGGTGTCTCTAATTTGTTAAATGGTGTGCCCCACATAAGGACAGACAGGTAACAAATGAGAGGCATAACTCCCACCATGAAGTATGGAATGTACCCTCTCTTGTGGAACCTAGGGGTCTCTAAGTGGTAATGCAAGGGATGTCCCACCTAATTAGGGACAGCTGAGAGGTGTAAATCCCACTGTGAAGTGTGGAACAGCACTCTTTCCTGTGAGGCAGGGAGGACTCTGAATATCCCAATGACTGAGGGATAGCTAAGATGTATTAATCCCACAGTGCGATGTGGGACATCATTCTCCCCATGTGAAACAGGGGGTTCTTTGAGCGGTAATGAAAAGGAAGGCCCCATCTAATGAGGGGCAGCTGGTAGGGATGAATCCCACTATACAGTGTGGGACAGAAACTCCCCATGTAATACAGAGGAGACTGTGGGAGATAAAAGGTGGGATACCCTATCTAATGAAAGAGAGTTAAAAGGTTTGCATCCCACAGTGCATTGTTAAGACAACAGTGCTCTCTCTGGGTCAGACAGAGGGTGACAGCATGCCCCACATCTGACAGAATAAAGGGTTACATGGAGGTACCGTGCAAGACTCCATAACTAGGTTAAGGAGGAAGACTGTGTTTAGGATTGAAGGATATACCTGTAATTAAGAACCTGAGTCTTACAGTGATAGCAGTTTAACCTTTTTTCTTGCCATTTATTGTCACATGGCTGGAGCTTCCACATACAAGTGAATTGCTGTTTGCGCTGGATGTACCCCTGAACTGTGAAGTGTCATTGTTGTGGTAGGTTCTTTCTGGTGTACACTAGTTTTAGTGGACTGATACTGTCTTTCCCCACAGAAATATCACAGGTAAGTGTTGACAGTGATGCTGCCCCTGTAGTGTTCCATGGGTCTGTACAAAGCAAGATGTTTTCTCTGGAATATCAGACAGGAAATGACATGGTAGCACTGTCATGTGCCGCAATAAAACTACACATCAGGAAGTTTACAATGGAGGAATGCTCCTTTGCATGGCCCCATTCATTAAACCTTTGTGGTACTTCCACTCCGCAATGTCTGCCTCACCTGGGGAAGTGTCCCTCGGCCACTCCTTGCCATGAATGTTATGTATTTAAATATCATTGATTGTATGTGGGTTTCTCCCTGTGATGGCTGTCATTAGCTCCTTACTGTGTATCTGGGTTTCTCCCATTATGGCTGTCATTAGCCCCTGACTGCTGTGTATCTGCTTTTCTTGTATCATGGCTGTCAGTAACCCCTGACTGCTGTGTATCTGTGTTTCTCCCCATCATGGCTGTCATTAACCCATCACTGCTGTTTATCTGTGTTTCTCCCCATCATGGCTGTCATTAACCCCTCACTGCTGTTTATCTGTGTTTTTTCCCCATTATGGCTGTCATTAACCCCTGACTGCTTTGTATCTGGGTTTCTCCCCACCATGGCTGTCATTAACCCCTGACTGCTGTGTATCTAGGTTTCTCCCCATCATGGCTGTCATTAACCCCTGACAGGGTATATCTGGGTTTCTCCCTATCATGGCTGTCATTAACCCCTGACAGGGTATATCTGGGTTTCTCCCCATTATGGCTGTCATTAACCCCTGACAGGGTATATCTGTTTTTCTCCCATCATGGCTTTCATTAACCCCTGACTGCTGTGTAATGGATGCATCCCTCCTCACAGTCCTTGAATCCTCATTGTTTGATCCAGATTGCTGTTTATGGAAACCCTAAATGACAAACAAGCATTAATGTGTAGAGTAGAGAGATGACTGTTCAGCTTTGGGGATACACAACTATTAAAATACTGTGTGTAAATTTCTGAAAAAAATAG
The DNA here is from genome assembly GCA_016271365.2 of Neoceratodus forsteri. NCBI lineage: Eukaryota > Metazoa > Chordata > Ceratodontiformes > Ceratodontidae > Neoceratodus > Neoceratodus forsteri. The sequence goes on along the minus strand of CM028131.1, from coordinate 1,625,739,040 downwards.
ACTATTTTTGTATAGACTTCTTGTTTGGGAAGCTGGGGATTGGCTTTCCACACTGGTGTTCCACCTGCCTCCCCACCACCAGTAATAATAGAATAGACAAACACACATGTGATTAATTGCGCAATAATTGCAAAAATTATATTACAGTGAAAAGAACCAGTTTTACAGTACTTTCCATTACCACTGCATGAAAACACTGTCTCACTGTTGCTGTTACTGCCCCCTGGGGTTATCCATGTTCTAATCTCAGGCTTGCCTGCCCCTACCTTTCATCCTCAGCTCTTTGCATCCCAGGCCCAGAGTCTGTTACTGATGACCTCCGTGGCAATGCCTGTCTTCAGCAAAAAGAATGAGACGGTAAGTTCGCCTCTAGGAACGCTTCCTTATGACATGAGACTATGTGAAGTTTCCTGTTCTCTTAGACTGGCTCTAAAGTCTTCAAATTTTTCTTGCAGAGAGCAGAGGGCATTCTTCTTGGAGTAGTAGGCACAGATGTACCTCTGAGGGAGCTGTTGAAATTGGCACCCAGATACAAGGTATGGCATTTGGTCAGAGCACTCATCCTCCCTCCCAGGGGAAGATATAATTTGGGCTAGTACCTCCAGTTATAGTGAAAACACCATGATTTATGCAACTGTTTCATCTTACTGTGCTGGGACTTGAGCACCCAAACCCAATCTCTGGAGTGATTCCACAGTACAGTACAATACAACAGTTTTCTGACATAATTTCCTGTCTCAGGCAATCAGAAATATAAATTTCCAGGCATTATTAAATGGCTTATTTGCATGCCGCAGTCTGATTGGCCAGTTAGGATTGGAACCTATGGTGATATCGCATTGCGAAGCCAAGGCTTGGAATTTTGCTTTGTTCTTGCGTTCTTCTCAGTTGTTGTTTTTATAAAAGGATATTTTTCTCCTTTTTATATTCTTTTAAATTTGAACTGAATGGTGTTTTATCTGAATTCCATGTCTGGCAGTATAGCCTTTTATTAAACTTATTTCCTGATTTTAAATTGGGTTTTGGTACAGATCAATGCTGGGGTTCAGCTAACAAGAGCCTTAATGGATGGAAGTGGGCATTACATTTAAATTTTTGTATGCTTCTTTTTTCCCAGAAAAGTGTTTATCTCCATTAGCTGGAAGCCTCACATCTGGCTTGTACTGTGGCCTCCCAACCCCTTTCCTTATTTCATAGTCCCCTACAGCTTCCCCCTATGGTAGGGTCATTCGGCAAGCTCCCTCTCCCATTGAAGACCGGTTCAGTGCAGGAACAGCAGGGTGGGAGTGGGATCCAATAGTATCAACACTGTCATTCATGCAAATGCCAATTTTTTCCTTCCAAACACACCCTTTGGTCCTGGTGCCTCCCTCCTTCCCTGCTGGCTCACAGAGCCTAGAAGCTTGCCTTGATGCAGCAACATCCCAAAAGTGAACAGAATCCCATGTTCACTGTTGAGGGATGCTGGAATGTGCCACTTACTCTGTCTGGGCTGGTGCATGCCAACAATAGAACATTATGTGACTACATTGTGTGGTAAGGAATGGTGTAACCAATATGTAGTCTGATTGGTTGGATTCTCTGAGAAGCAGATGGTAGATTTCTTGAAGGCTGTTTGCAGGAAGATGATAAATAAGGGGAGTACTGTAGTGTGAGTGCACTGATTCAGCAGTAGATAGGAGGTACTTGTACCTGTGTGGAGGCTTTCCTGTACCCCCCCGTTTTTGAGGGAGAAGGAGATTGGGCAGGCAATTCGGTGCTTTGAAGGGGTTATTTCAGCCCCTTCTTGTGTTGGCTAGACTGCTTTTTTAAAGGCAGCCTATATACATTGTCCTTGCCCCACAAGGAGGTAATCAGAGCACGAGCATCACTGTGGTAACTGGATGACATCATCACTGGGCACTCTATATCAAGCTCGGCTCTAGCGAGCCATTTTTGTGCTTTTACTGCAGAGTGTACTGCTGTTACCATGCAGTCAGAAGTTACATTATGTATTTGTGTTAAGTAAGGGAGCACTGTAGTGTGAGTGCACGGATTCAGCAGTGGATAGGAGGTACTTGTACCTGTGTGGAGGCTTTCCTGTACCCCCCCATTTTCAAGGGAGAAGGAGATTGGGCAAGCATTTCAGTGCTTTGAAGAGGTTATTTCAGCTCCTTCTTGTGTTGGCTAGGCTGCCTTTTTAAAGGCAGCCTATATACATTGTCCTTGCCCCGCAGGGAGGTAATCAGGGTGCGAGCAACACCGTGGTAACCAGGTGACCTCATTACTGGGCGCTCTGTATCAGGCTCAGCTCTAGCGAGTGGAGTCGAGCATGGAGCGGAGGCGATGTGGGCAGAAACCAGCGGTGTCTGATGGCATCAGACGGGGAACAGGGGGTAGAGGAGATGGGATCCTGTTAAGAAATAATGGCTGGTGCATATAATAGGTATACCAGTACATGCCACTGCAGATCTTATTGGTGTAGTGATATTAGGGTTGGCAGCATGTATACACGATTTCTTGAGGTGCTAGAATTGTGAATCTATCACTGAGGACATTATGTTGTGTGGTATTACTCTCAGAGTATGAAACATATCTGTATGTTTTAAATTGGAGCCCTGTGTCAACATAAAGGGATAGGAAAAGGGCATTAGTTGTTTGCTAGATCTAGGCAAACTACTACTTGCCATAGAATATTTAAATTGTTTTTGTTGATTTTTATTGTTTAATTTCAGTTAGCCTGGGCTTTCCTCTCAAGTATTGTAGCCTCAAAATAGGGGCATATTTTAGTTTTTATTTTTAAATAGGTATTTTAAAGAGTTTACTGAGTGCCTCGCTGGGTGACCTTCAGAGCTATTTCTGGGTCACAGCTAGCCATATAACCTAGACCTGTAGCGAGCAGGGTGAGCCCGGGTAGGGCGAGCGCGTGGCATCGTGAGCACAGACTCGGCGAGGTCATTGGGGATAAGAAGTCAAGGGCCAGTTATATAGTTAACTTTGAAAGCCAGGAAATCCTTGGGAAACGTATTACAGGTATTCGTATAAAATGGAGGGTGCCTAGCTAAGTATTACAATCAGGAAGAAAGTTATATGACATGGAGAACTTAATTAAAACAAATGATGGGAAAACTGGAGTGATGTGTGAATCATGTTACATGTATAACCTGGACTCTCATTTGTCCAGTTCTGAGCAATATATATGTATAAAATGTAAAGAAAATGCCAATTTAACAGTGATGGTGAATGAGTTTACCACAAGATTGAAGAAGTTAGAAAAAAGCCAGAAAGATATGGCAAATAGATTTAAAGAAAACAATATAGACAATGATACTAATGTTGTTAACAGTGCTGCATCAATTCAGAATCAAACGGCAAAGAAAGGAAAGACACTTAAACACAAATCCATTACTAAAAAAAGATCTAGGGAAGATGAACCATCCACTAATACAGAGGATGAATGGTTTCAGGTCCAGAGCACAAAAGTCACTAAAAGAAGGAAGGGAAGAAATATTGATGTTTTTAACATCTCCCTCCAAATTAGTTTTGACCCCCTAGCCCAACTAGATGTACCTAATGATGGCCCTATTGATCTACACAATGGATTTAATACTATAAAGCCTACAGGGACTAATCCAACAGAAATAAATACCAGTGTACCACTTGTAATGCTGGAACCAGCAAGTGATAATAACAAACAAATTGAGGATTTAAACATCCAAACGGAGAATGAAGATGGCCCAATTGATGTCGAAAATATGGAGATAGGCAGAGAACATTTATTGGGTAAAAAACAAATATTTGTATTGGGAGATTCCCTAGTTAATTAGACAGACCTATATGTGATGAGGATAAAGTACCAAGAACCCTTTCATCCTTCAGAGGGGCAAAAGTTTCTGATATTAATAAAATGGCAAATTAAATTTTGAGCAATGATGCACACAGCTCTTTTGTCATAATTCATGTTGGAGCCAATAATATGTTCTCACAGAATGAACAGCAAATAAAGCAAGAATTTGTGGCTATGACTAATAAATTAGTGGAACTGGGATGTGATTTTGCATTCTCCGAAATCCTGCCAATACCTAGGGCTTCCTATGAGCAGACAATAAAATTACAAGAGGTAAATAATTGGCTAAGATTATGGACTTTGAGACAAAGATTTGGATATATATCTCATTGGGAAGAATTTAGTGTAAATAATGAGTACTTTTGTAGGGATGGGCTTCATTCGAATAACAAAGGAAAACAAATGCTAGGTATACATTTGAAAAAACACATTAAGAATTATTTAAACTGACTATTGGGAGTGGGGGAAGACTACATAAACCAGACTAACTGTACAATAAACATGCACATCAAACATACAAAGACAGATAAGATTAAGGATAAACATAGGAATAAAAAAATATAACTATCTTATTACTTAATGCAAGAAGCCTACACAATAAAATGGACAAATTGAGATATACACTAGTAAACAAACATGTTGATGTGTGTGCTGTTTGTGAAACCTGGTTCACAAGTGATGATTGGGACACTGATAATTTGGGATATACTAAATTTATTAAGAGCAGAAAACAAAAAAAGGGGGAGGCATAGTCCTATATGTAGCTGGAAGCATAAAAACTGAAAATAAAAAACTACAGGATGATGATATAGAAGTACTTTGAGTTGACCTTCATTTAAATAATAAAATACTGACTCTGGGATTAGGCTACAGATCTCCCAGCCTGGACTCACAAGGTAATATGGCTTTCCTTCATGCATTAGAAAATATGGAAGTCTCTAATGAGTATATCCTTACGGGGGACTTTAATATGCCAAACATTAATTGGGTAACTCTCGAAGAAAGAGGAACTCTAGAAAAAAGGTTCCTAGAATTTACACTACAGCATAATCTTGAGCAATTAATGCAGAAACCTACCAGGGATAATAATTTACTTGATTTAATCCTAACCAATATCAGAAATATTGATTGTGAACCAATAGTATTGTTACCACTGGTTGACAGTGATCATAATATGTTGCATTTAAATGTGAACACAACAACTAAAGGAAATAATAGTGGAATAACAAAAATTAGAGATTTTAACAGAGGTGATTATGATAGCATTAAAAACTATTTAAGTAACTGGAATTGGGTCCAGGAATTAACTGAAAATGCAAACCTGCAAGATCAATGGGATATAATCAACACCAAGATTATGTGCTGTATAAACACATGGGTTCCATGGAGGATTAAATATGATAATAGATTAAAAAGAATCCCTCTATGGTGGACAAATGAAATAAAGAATTATGCCAAGGCTTTTGACACAGTGTCGCATAAAATCTTACTGGAACATTTGTGTAATCTTAAATTTCACAGCAATATTATCAAGTAGATTTCCTCATGGTTGGATGATAGGGTTCAACGAGTAGTTGTACGAGGACGTGAATCAAGCTGGGGCCCCGTGACAAGTGGGGTTCTTCAGGGTTCAGTCCTGGGCCCCTTGTTGTTTAATATACTTGTATCAACAATGCAGACAAGTGATTGTCTGGATGAGTAAATATGCAGACGACTGCGAAATCGCCCACATAGTTAATAATCCAGAATAGGTCACCAAATTTCAGGAATGTTTGAATAATATAAGTGTCTGGGCTAAGGAGAATCAAATTATATTTAATTAATCAAAATGTAAGGTGATGCATTTTGGAAATAACAACAGTGGAGCTAGTTATACTATAAATAACACAATAATTCAATCAACCGTTGAGGAAAGAGATCTTGGTGTAACCATTACCAATGATCTAAAATTTGATGTCCATGCAAAAAACCAAAACAGTCAAAAAATGTTTTTCCTTATTAGGATGTATACACAGGCATATAACAAGTAGGAGGGCTGAGGTCCTTATGCCACTGAATGCAAGTCTCATCAGGCCCCACATGGAGTATTGTGCTCTCTTTTGTGCACCAACTACTGTAGGTGCTCTGAGCATGGTGGAAAAGGTTCAGTGAAGAGCCACTAGGAGAGTAAAACATCTGGCAAATTGCCCATATGAGGACAGGCTTAAATCATTGAACCTATATTCACATGAGTATAGATTATTAAGAGGCGATTATTTATATATATATATATATATATATACACACACACCACATTACATAATAGTGACACACTTGATATTATATGCTTGGAGAAGCAGGATTGTGAAAATAATACTAGATCAAACAAAGATGAAATTAAATGCCCGGTCAATAAACCTCAAAGAAGACAGAGGTTTTTTTACACAGAGGGTGCCACCAATATGGAATTCATTGCCTGCATATATTGTTGACAGTGATACGATGGAAACATTTAAAACACTTTTGGATGATCATATGAAGGAAACAAAATATAAATACCACCATTAATTATATGGTGGCGAGTTCACTATGGGCCTTGGCCTCATGAACTTGTAATTTAACTATGAAACTATGAACTTGGAAGAAGCGGATGAATTCTTCAGGCCTCAGGAAGCCATAACAAGTGTATGTGTCACTGTGGCTTGTAGATTGAAGTCGACTCGTTGTCTGACTACTGAAGAGGCCAGGAGATCCATGAAGCTTTGAGTTATGAGTCAGAATCGATTGGGTGTCTATTCAATTGACTTGGGGCTTTGTCTTTTAATGCCATGCAGAAATGTTTTAATTACCTAATCCAAAAACTCAGATGAGGTCTGACATGATGCCACCTGGTAACGGTTGCTCCGTGCCTCCCAGTCTGGCTGGTGCCTCAGCCCTAAACTGCAGTTCAATACCTCCCCTTGCCTGGACATCTGCCAAAGGTATGAGGGTGGTGCACCTAAACGTCTGCAGCTTGCTACCCAACCTTGCTGAACTAACAACATGGGTAGCTCTCTATAACCCTGACATTATGGGGGTCACAGAGACCTGGCTGAAGCCACACACTCCAGACTCGGCATGTGCCCTACCGGGCTATAATCTTATAAGGCAAGACAGGGCAGGGAATAAGAAAGGGGACGGGGTACTACTGTACTACAAGGCACACTTAAATGTATCCACCTTGGGACTCACACCACCTCCATCCAAACCCTATGAGTTCCTGCACACCCTCCTCCTGCTAGGTAACACCAAAAAGGTACACCTGATCTGTGTCTGCAGCCCCCCAAAGGGAGGAATATCAGGGCTCTCCTTCCTTCTCGACTGCTTTAGCCCGACGGTTGGCTCAAATGAGATGCTAATTATAGGTGACTTCAACCTAAACTGGATAGGCCGCAATGTCCAGCAATACGAGCCTCTGCTGGCAGGCCTCAGCCTTAACCAAGTTATCTCAGAACCCACAAGGCCCTCCCAACGTGGAGACAAGGGGACCTTCATTGACTGGGCGCTGAGCAACAGACCAGAGAAAATGATCTCCTGTGGTGTTCTGCCTGATGCCATATCAGATCACTCTCCCACCTACTGCATATGGGGAAACTCCTCCCCCAAAATCCCCTGCAAGGTGATCCATATGAGGGACTACTCCAAACTCAGCGTTGGCGACTACCTTGCTGATCTGCGTTACACTGATTGGACCCAGGTCACCACCACAAATGACCCTTCTAGGGCTCTGAACAACTTTCTGGCTATCTTCACCCCGCTCCAAAACAAACATGCTCCTCTCACAAAAAGGAGGGTGAGGGGTACTGTCACTAAATGGCTCCATGGCGGCCTGTTTTCTCTCATGAAACAAAGGGACAAATGCTGAGTGAGATATAAGAACTCCCTCTCCAATACAAACCTTTGTGAATACAGGTGGCTGAGAAACTCATGCAAAAGGGCCATCCACTCTGCAAAAAGCAAGTACTGCCAATCTGCCTTACTCTCCACAGCCAGGAACCCAAGGAGTTTCTGGCAGAACATTTAAGAATGCAGTTGGAGGATCTGCCAGAACTCAGATCACTGACATGCACATTGGTGGGGTAAACTGCAGCACTCACTGTTCACCAACCTGCCAGCTCTCCCCAACCAGCCGTCTGATTCCATGGATCAGGATGACCTGCCCAATGGGACAAACCCTCAGTCCCCCCTTTTATCTCAGGATCGTCTCTGTCAATGAGACCCAGAAGCTCTTTACTGGTCTCACCCCTCATACCGGTGCTGGACACGACTGCCTTGAGCCCAGACTACTCAGGTTAGGGGCATGTTTTCTAGCCCGATCCATCACCTACGTGTTCAATGCATCACTAACCAAGGGCATCGTCCTGAATGTTTGGAAGATGGCTAAGGTCATCCCTGTTCCCAAACAAGATGACCCCAAAGACCTAAGGAACTACAGCCCAATAGCTATCCTGTCAGCGGTCAGCAAACTCCTTGAGAAGGTGGTTGCCTCACAGCTCACACACTATCTACAGACCCACAACCTGCTCCCTCCGGCTCAGCACGGTTTCAGAAAAAGACACAGCACCTCTACTGCCTAGCTGTGGTCACCTCTGCAATCAGGGCTGCTGCAGACCAATGCAACCTGACTGGGGCCATCTTTGTGGACCTCTCAAAAGCCTTCGACTGGGTTGACCATGCACTACTGTGCACCTCTCTCCAGTCCCTTGGCCTGTCCCCCCCCCTCCCTTGCATGGTTCAGGAGCTACCTCTCAGACAGGCAGCAATACACCAGGTTCAACAAGACCCTGTCTGAGCCCGCCCAGGTGAACTTCGGGGTCCCACAGGGCTCTGTCCTGGGACCTCTCCTGTTCTCCCTCTTCATGAATGGGCTACCCGCAGCGCTGACACATGGGCACCCTACACTGTACGCAGATGACCTAGTCATCATGACCAGCTCCTGAGACCTCCCCACCATCAATGCCAAGCTAAACACTGACTTCGAGCAAATCCAAACCTGGCTAAGGGACCACAAGCTTGCAATTAACCTTCAGAAGATGCAGGCAATGCTTTTTGGCTCGGCAGGAAAGACAAAAGCTGCCTCAGGCTCGCTAATGATCTCATGTGCTGATGGGTCCTCACTACAATCTGCAGATGCGGTCAAATACCTGGGGGTGACACTTGAACTGAAAATGGATCTAAATCTGCACACACACAATATATATAAGGTCACAAATTGTAAGTTGGGCCTTGCATACAGAGCAAAAAGCTGCCTCACCTTGGCTGCCCGGGTAGCTCTAGCTAGGGGAGTCCTTCTACCCACGCTCTGCTATGGTCTTGTCACCTTTGCCCACATTGCAAAAACTAATCTTGCAAAATGGGACTCTGCGTACAACAACATATGTCGCTTTGCGCTTTCAGCACTCCACCTCACCCACCCATGTGAACTCTACTCCCAACTTGAGTGGCTCCCACCAGAAAAGCACCGCTCCTATGTCATGGGTAACTTCATTGGCAACATAGTCAGATCTGCCACTCCCTCAGTCCTCGCTGAACCCCTCGTTCTAGCCACCCCCTCCTACCATCTAAGATCCAGCGACCCTCTTGCCCTCCTAGTTCCCAAAACCTGCACCCATATGGGCAACCGGGCCTTTGCCGCATAAGCACTGAAGTTGTGGAACTTCCTTCCATCTGAGACCCGCTCCTCCTCCTCCCACCATGGCTTCAAAACCTCCCTCTGGTGCTTTCTCAAGTTGTCATCCACCTGCCTCTGTTCAAGAATTACCTCCTTGACCCAGGCTGTTCCAAACGACTGACTGAGTCGCCACCTAGGCTCTCCTGCTTTATGATGGTTGGGCCTCTGCACCTTATCCACTCCTTGAGCTCACAGTCTCCTAGTAGGTGCAGTCCACAAACTGTCTAATCCATGGTTGTGCAAAGTTTTTCTGTTGTTTTTACTATTAGTCTTGCTCTGGGCTCCCTATACCTAAATCCTCTGTTCTGCCCTCAAGCTTAACAGCCCTGATGCCCGGAGTGCTGATCAAAGACTAAAAAACGAAAATACCATACTGTAATACTTCCTGCTGCAGGCTTTATAAATCACCTGCTGTCTCTTGTTTGACCTTGTTGCCTGATGCACTTATATGTAACACTACTTATGATTGTCTGATGTTTATGAATGTAATTGTACCTTGTAATCTCCTGGGTCGCACCTGAAAATAGGCACTTGTTGTCTAGTGTGCTCACCCAGTTAACAAAAGCAAATAAATAAACAACAAAGGTAATACACATGTTGGTTGGCAACAATGTGCTGTTTAATGAAGGAATGGGACATTCTATTTTCTGGGGAGCAGAAAGATGCAAAAGTGAGAACTTGTTGACCAGACACCATAAAAGTATCAAGAGCTGGGAAGGCTTGGAATGCAGAATACCTTGTCTAGGCTGAAGTGTAAGCTATTTTTGTAGCCTCAACTAGCAATGACCATAGTCACAGACCAGAAGAACTCCACGTGGTGGTTCATGGCATTTGACGATCTGATAGATTCAAAGGTAGTGTCATACAGATGTCTGCCGTAGTGTGTGCAGTGAAGAATGGCTGAAGTGAGAGCAAGATAGGGAGTGAGCTAGATGATTTAATGATTCCTGGAATGTGTGCACTATGGAATTAAAAATGGTTACAGACAGATGTCCAAGTCAGTTTCTAAGAAAGGCCATGATAGAAGGACTAGACGATTAGCTTTTATTAACAGCTGCTACCACCAATTGGTTAACAGGAGTTTTGGATCAGAGATCCCCACGTTAGAGTGCAGCAACTATCGGGTATTTTTTCAGTAGGCAGAAATCGTAGTGAATCTAGATGTCTTGAAGATGTCAGGAAACCATGGAAGACTGACCCAGAAATTTCCATTTATGGCATCATACCCATATGATGGTGTTGCATCAGTACAAGTTACTAGTTGTTAAGCAAGAGAAGGATCATGGTAGAACAAAGATATCTCATTGCATGATTTGAGAATTAGGGACCTTATCTGAAGATCTTGTGGTGTGATTCTTTGGGCATAGTTCAAATATCCCAGAGCTGTACAAGACCATTTAAACTGGTTAGAGACTGGAGAAGTAATCTGGTTGGTTGTTCGTAGGGAAACATGCTTTCATGTAGTTAGATCCAAGACAGTGCTGGGATATCCGGAGAGGTGACTGGATCCAACATTTCTAGGCATGTGAATATGTTGTTCAGTCCACACTTGTTGGCAGGTTCCTTGCTGCTTTAAATGTTGCCGGAAGGTCTTCAAGCTGGCTCCTTCCACCCACCCGGGTGGTAAAACCCTCGGCTCCGCCCCATGACGCCAGATCTTCCTTACCGCTTGGAAGCTCAGGTTCCCTCCTTTGCGCTCTGCATTTTAGACCTGGATCCACACTCTTCGGAATTTCTGAAACTAATTTTAAAATTTACGTGACTGCAATGGACAAAACGACTCCTGGCTTCCATCGGTGCCCTTGTGGGCAGAAGATGTCCTGGACCGATCTACATTCCACGTGTGTCTATACACGATTTGCAGGCCTGCGAATTGTGTGGATCTTTCTCGGCTTCAGTCTTGGAGGACCGCGCTACCAGACTTCTTCTTGGGCACCCCGAGAAATGGTACCCGCTGGTCAAGTCTAAGAAGGCCCATTGGGTGGTGTCCACGGCGGAGGGCTCCGCGGAGCAGTTGGAGCAGATGATCGCCCTTGAGGAGAAGGTGGCCCAGGCTGCTTCTTCTTCCTCCTCAGCTGTGGCATTTATCCTGCTCTCCTTGGGCTCCTCCTACACTGCTTCTTTTAAGGAGCTTTGTCAATCCTCTCCATGAAGGGAGTAGGGCCATCGGGACATTCCAGTCAGTCCAGAAAGAAGGACTCTAAAGGTAAGTCCCACTGTTGACGTTCGTGGGAGTGGTACAGGTCCCCTTCACCGGACCGTCGACTCTCGACTTCGGTTGAGGTTGCGGCTGCAGACGCTGGCTTCACGGTGTCCCTGTCAGGTCAGCTGGCCGAGACATCCGTCGATGTGGTTGAGATTTTTCTCGACCCATTGGACGGTTTGTCGCCTGGAAATGCCGACAACCCTTCTTCACTGGTTCCCCCGGTGATTATTGAGAACTTGCCTGTGCTTCCTGTGCCAAAGACCCAGTTAAGGTCCCTGCACCGAAGGAGGGGCAGGTTTCCCCTGTTCCCTCTTTGACCCACCCTTGGAATCCCCAAAGGTCTCGGTCTCGGTCCTCTTCCAGGTCCAGCTGGTCCCGCCGACGTTGGTGGTCTCGGTCTCGGCACCATGAAAAGCGGTGTCGCTGCTCGTCCTCTTTGGAGCATAGGCTCCAGTGCAAGTTGCGTCGGCGCTACGAGGACTTGATGTGGCAGCAACTTTTACTGACCGGTAACAAGCCGACTCCGTCGCCTTCTCCGGCCATTAAGTGGCTGTCACCAGAGAGGCTGAAACAACCCCTCGTAGTAGTCGAGGAGCCGCCCCCGGCACTGGTTGTTTGGCTGAAACCAGCTGCTCCGCCCATTGTGGTGGAACCTCTGCCTCCACAACCGAAGACTGGGGCCCCAACCAAGGATTCTCAGTCGGGTCAGGGCTTGCACCATAGGTTGTCAGTCACCCTCACTCCCGGTTGACCTCGGCAGGTGGAGGGTGGCTGAGGCGCTCGGCAGCTGTTTGCAGGCTCCTCAGAGTCTGATGATGACTCCTCCCTGTTCTCCAGGCCGATTGACCTGGAGTCTACAGGAGGCCAGTCGGTGGACAAGAGCCCATCCTCGTTTCTGGGTATGCTTTGGCTCATCTCAGAGTCTACTGGGATGCAGCTCGAACCCATCCAAAAATGGGCCAAGTATCCCCTTATGGAGATACTGGACCGAGGGGATTCCCCTACGGAGGCTTTTCCAGTGGTTGAAGCCATTGTTGGCCCGGCCCTGGAGTTGTGGCAGCGGCATCTTGTCCCACGCCTTCCGCCAGGATGGCTCGGAAGTACGCAGTCCCCACCGGTTCACTCTCCGGTTTCTCAGAGCACCCCTCTGCGGAGGGGTCAGTGACTGATAGCATTTTCCAACGTTCTGGGAATGCTCAGGATGTGGACAAACCACCCGATAAGGAATCCAAAAAGTTGGATTACTCAGGGCGGAGGGTTTACGCTGCTTTCTCCGTAGGCCTTCATCAGGCAAACTCGGTCGTTCAGATGGCACATTTCTCACACGCCCTTATGGGCTCCCTTGATGAGGTGATTCCTCATCTCCCAGCTGACCTTCAAACGATGGTCAAGCAGTTGCGGGATCAGGGAAGGGTGGTGGCTAAACAACAGCTCCAAACTTCATTGGACATTGGTGACTCTTGTGCCCGGTCAGTAGCGGCTGCAGTGGCCATGTGCTGCAGAGCTTGGCTGTGGATCTCCACGTTCACGGCGGACACCCAGCACAAGCTGGCAGATGTTCCCTTCCTGGGCACTGACTTGTTTGGGCCCAGAGTGGAAGGCCATCTCCAGAGGATCGAGAAGTCCAATGCCACCTTGGACTCTGTCACGTCTGCCCAGAAGGACAAAGGCTGCCCGCAGCAGTGTAAACCCTTTCGTCCTTCTGCTCCTGTGGCACGTCCAGCCCAGCAACACCAGCATCAGGGCCAGCAGGCTCACACTTGGCGCCCTAAGGCCAAGTCTGCTGCTTCCTCTAGTAGGAAGCCTGGAGGCAAGAGTCCAGGAGGTCCCTCAGCGGGCCCTTCCTCCAAGCCTGCCCAGTGACGGGTTGAGGGGTGTCGCCCCCAACCTCATCCCTCCTCCTCCCCGGGTTCCCCAGATGGGGGGACGGCTCCACCTGGTCTGCTATCACCACGGACCGCTGGGTGCTAGAAGTGGTCGGCAGGGGTCTGCCTCTGGAATTCGAGCAGTTCCCCCCCATCGAGCCGTCGCCCCATGGGGGGCTCTGGGCTCCGCAGCCTCTCTGTCTGCTCATTGAGCTGACATTGCCTTGCTCCTCCAGAAGGAGGTGATCAGCAAGGTGGCAGACCCCCCCCTCCAGACCCAGGGTTTGTGTCCAGGTACTTCCTGGTCCCAAAACAGACGGGGGTCTGGAGCCCCATTCTCGACCTGCATGACCTGAACAAGTTCCTAAGGCCTCGCACCTTCAGGATGATCACTCTGGCTCAGATCATTCCATCCTTGGAACCAGGTGTGTGGTTCTGCTCTCTGAACCTTCAGGACGTGTTCTTTCATGTCCCAATCCGTCCATCTCATCAGCGATTCCTCTGCTTCTGAGCAGAAGGATCTCTCTATGAGTTCCGGGCCATGCCCTTCGGCCTCTCTCCAGCTCCCAGGGTCTTCACCAAATGCATGGCAGTGGTGACAGCATTTCTGTGGCACCGAGGGGTCCAGGTGTACCCTTACCTGGATGACTGGCTGATTGCAGCCCTCTCCAGGTTAGAGGTGGAGCGGTCCAGTGATCTGGCCCTCCAGGTCTGCTCTCAGATTGGCCTCCTCATCAACGAGGCCAAATCAGAAATCATGCCATCGCAGGTGATTCAGTTCATCGGGGCAGAGCTTGACTCTCTTCGAGCCAGAGCCCGGCTCCTGGCGAACAGGGCCGAGTTCCTTTCCTCCTTTGCACAATCATTTCTGGTTGGGCAATTGCACCCTGCCCGGGACTTTCTGCACCTTCTGGGCCTCATGGCAGCTTGCACCAGCATGGTCTGTTGGGCCCGCTGGCATATGCGCCCCCTGCAATGGGGGCTGGCCAGCCAGTGGTCACAGCGCTCCGGTCCTCTGGACGAGCCAGTGACAGTGACCCAGGAGATGTGGGACGGCCTGTAGTGGTGACTCATCCCAGCTCACCTGCAGGAGGGTCTCCCATTCATCCGCCCTGAGCCGACGGTCGCTCTAATGACCGATGCCTCTCTGATGGGTTGGGGTGCCCATCTGGGGGAGCTCAGAGCCCACAGCCTCTGGTTCCCTCAGGAGTCTTGATGCCACATTAACCTGCTGGAGCTTCGAGTGGTTTGACTAGCCCTCACCGCCTTTGCTCCGTTTGTATGGGGTCAGGTGGTTCAAGTCCAGATGGACAACACCATGACCATGTACTATCTCAACTGTCAGGGCGGGACGCACACCTTACCTCTGTGCAAGGATGCTGTCTGTATCTGGTCTCTTGTGATCAGCCTGGAGGTGGATCTCCTAGCCATCCATGTGGCAGGAGCCTCCAACAGTCTGGCCAATGCCCTCAGCTGGATAGGCGCTGCTTCTCACGAGTGGTCTCTCCTGCCAGAGGTAGTACAAGACCTGTTCTCCCATTGGGGCTACCCTCAGGTGGACCTGTTTGCCTCCAGGGAGAATGCGAAGCTGAGGCTGTTTCATGCCCGCCCCCCTCAGTAGGGCTCACTGCAGAGGGATGCCTTCTCGAGGCCGTGGACCCCAGGCCTCTTCTATGCCTTCCCTCTAATTCCTTTGATCCACAAGGTGCTTCTTAAGGTGAAGAGGGACAAGGAACAGGTGATTCTGGTAGCCCCAGACTGGTCCTGCCAGTTCTGGTACCCAGATCTCTTCAGCCTCAGCTCCAGGCTCCTGAGGCGGCTTCCCGCCTGCCCGGACCTGCTCTCAGTCGACAAGGGGAAGGTTCTCCACCCAGACCTTCAATCCCTGCACCTGACGGCCTGGTTCCTGAGTGGCTAGAGTTCCAGGCCTTGGGTCTTTCCGACGAGGTCCTCAACGTCGTTGAGGCATCCCGTAAGGAGTCGACCAGAAATGATACGCCTTCAAATGGAAGAGATTCTCCATTTGATGTCAGGACAAGGGATTGGACCCTTCTTCCTGTTCCATGGCTAGCATTCTGGACTGCCTGTGGTCCCTTTCTCAGCTAGGGCTTTGGTTGATGACCCTTAAGGTGCACCTGGCAGCCATCTCTGCTTACCGGGCGTGGGCCGGCAAGTAGTCTGTGGCGCAGGAGAAGGTGGTCGGGTACTTTTTCAAAGGCCTAGACCACATATCCCCTCCGGTGTGAGAATCTCCACCTCCATGGGATCTACTGCTGGTATTCACTAAGCTCATGGGCAAGCCATTTGAACTGATGCACAGGTGTGACATCTCTCACCTTCATGGACCCTTTGCACCCTTGCAAACTGTGTGAGAGGCCTTTTGGCACCATGCAATTCTGCTTAAAGTTGAACCAGCATAACATTCTGTGGCGATTTGCATATGTAGCCCATGATGCTTTGCATTGTGTGGGCATGTGTGATTTTGTATTTTCTTGAAACTTGGCTTCCCAGCCAAATGCCCTCTGGGGTAACCCTTGCCTAAGTGTTTGTGCACAGAGGTTCTTTGTCTTCATGGAAGACCGTCTTCTTGGTGGCTATCATGTCAGCCAGAAGGATGAGGGAGCTCCAGGCGCTTTCCATCGAGGCTCCTTATCTGGTCTTCCACAGGGACAAGGTTGTCCTTTGCCCCCACCTGAAATTCCTTCCGAAGGTGGTGTCGAGAGTTTCACCTTAACCAGGTGTTGACTCTGCCGGTGTTCTACCCCAACCACACCTCGGAGGCCAAATATAGAATCCATACTCTGGACCCTAGAAGAGCACTCTGTTATTATAAGGAGCGCACGGCTGAAGTTCGGGAAGAGGTTCACAGCTGTTTGTCACCTACACTGAAGACGCACCTGGCAGACCTGCAGCCAAGGATGATAGGCAGGTGGATCACCTCCTGCATAGATCTCTGCTATAGGTTGGCGGGCATGGAGCCTCCCAAAGGGATAAGAGCTCATTCTACCTGCCATACCGCTGCTTCGGTGGCTGCTTCTAGGGACGTCCCTATCCAGGAAATCTGCAGGGCTGCTACCTGGAAGTCAGCACACACCTTTATTTCCCATTACCACATTGACCTAGAGTCATGCCGGGATGCTGGTTTTGGGACCTCGGTTCTCCAGTCCTTATTCCCTAAGTAAGGGGTTTGTGCCTTGCCTCCCTCCTCTCGGAGAACTGCTAGGAGTCTGCCAATAAGTGTGGATTGAACAACATATCCACATCCCTAGAAATACAGGTTACTTACCTGTAACAGAAGTTCTAGGAGTGGTATATGTTGTTCATCCACACGACCCACCCGACCTTCCCGGCCTCGACGCACAACCTGGCTTCCAGCGGGCTAGATCTGGTGTCATGGGGTGGAACCGAGGGTTTTACCACCTGGGTGGGTGGGAGAAGCCAGCTTGAATTCCTTCCGGCAACATTTAAAGCAGCAAGGAACCTGCCAACAAGTGTGGATGAACAACATATACCACTCCTAGAACTCCTGTTACAGGTGAGTAACCTGTATTTATCCTCCTCTTGTGGTATATGAAGGGCCCAAATTAGGTTAGTGAGACAGGTGATGTCTTCCACTGATGGAGAGTTTGGAGGGTCCATGAGTAGAAGTCATCTGGTAGATGCAGGATGATTCCATCTGATACTGTACAGATGCCATAGACAAGAACCAATTGGTAATGGTTCACCTATGTTGCGGCGACAAGCAAAAGGGTGACCATCATGAGGGCGCCAGCACAATGCTGATGGTGAACATTGCGCCTGGCCATTATGCCACTTGACCCCCCCATTGCTCTGAATGCCCCGGAGCACATTCTGGCTGTTTGGGGGGGGCTGCGCCCCCCCTGCACCCCCATACTATATTATAATCACCTTCAGGTCAGAGGTGTATGGGGCAAGGGGCGCAACACCTCTATGGCACGGTCCCTGCTGAGCGCTGCAAAGTCCAGTTTGCTAGCATGACAGATGAACTGATGGCACCACCCTAATTGCTTGCATCACCCACATAACGGTATACCATTGGTAACACCTTAAAGGCATCAGCAGTGTCTGCTTTGAATAACCAAGCATGGCATCCAGGAAGTTTGATGCACTGTATTGCATCGTTGAGTCATGTGTATGAGAGAATAGGCATCAGAAGGTATAAGGGAAGTGATGCTGGGCTAAGCTGACTGGTAGGGAGCTGACAGATTGTTGATTTCTAGCCTGAACTTGAGTTTTGACCCTGATAGGGTTATTGCAGTAAGTAGGGACGGTGGTTTTTGGAATGGACCTATTAAGAATCCTTTCTGTATTGCATTCTGAAAAAGTGCTTGACCTATGCTGGAGTCTTGCTCTGTGGATTGAAGGATTTTGCAGATTAGAGATGATGAAGAGATAGCATGGAAACTTGTGTCAGTTCCTTGAGAAAATCCTAACCGAAGAACAGACACAAAGTGTTGCTGTGGATGGACGCTTAGCTGTTGAGTGAGAATGGGGATGGATAATGGTGTAGGTGGATGTCCTAGTCATCTTCTGGCTGAGGGTAGATTTGGATACGGTCGCTTGTGTTGTGGCATACCTGTTTGGAGTTTTGCTGCAGGACTGCAGATTTAAGAAAATACCGGATGGAGTACAGTACAGTATAGCAAGCGTCCTCATTGAATTTTTTGCATAAAGTTTTTCCCCTAGAGAGAAGTTGGTGAGTTCAGTTTCAGTGGGAGTATGAGGATTAGTGGATTTGGCAGTAGCTGCCTTGATTATTCAGTTTCTACTGCAACAGCTATCAAGTTTAGTGGGGCAACAGAGATATTGACTTGCAATAGTGAGGCCTGAATACATCAAATCAGAAACTGGATACTGCAATGGAGAAGGGGTGAGAATCAACTGGAAACAAAGAGATTACGTAGAAACAGAGAATCTGTGGGCAAATAAGGATCACTTGGCTCACTCAGCCTGCCTATTTTTTCCCTACCTATACTGTCACCACAGACCTTACCTGATCTCTGGCTACCCCACCCCACTTTCCTACTAGGATTCCTTTGTGCATATCCCATGCATGCTTGAAGCCTTCCACTGTTTTTGGCCCCACCACCTCTGCTGGAAGAGTGTTCCAGGCATCCACCATTCAGTGAAGACTTACATCCTTAGGTTCCTCCTAAATTCCCCCCTTCCAGCTCCATTGCACGTTCCATTGTGCTCGTGCACCTTTTCTTCTGAAAAATACTTCCCTGCTGTACCGTATTCACCCCCATGAGGTATTTATAGAACTCTATCATTCCCCCCACTTCCAGAGTGTCCATACTGAGATCCTTCAGTCTTTCCTCATAAGGCTTACGACGCAGCCCCTGCACCATTTCAGTTGCCCTCCTCTGGAAAGCCTGTACCCTGTTTGTGTCCTTACTGAGAAGTGGTCCCCAGAACTGGACAAAGTACTCTGGATGGGATCTCACCAATGACTGATATGATGGTAACACCACCTCTTTCCTTCTGCTGGTGATACCCCTCCCTATGCACTCCAAAATCCTGCTGGCCCTGCCTACTGCTTTATTGCACTGTCTTGCCACCTTGAGGTCCTCAGATTTGATTTTCCCAAGGTCTGTTCCCTGTTGAGTGACTGTCAATACCTCGTCCCCCATTCTGTATTCTACCTCTGGGTTTCTGTGCCTAAGTGCATGATTTCGCACTTTTTCACACTGAAACACAGCTGCCATACCTTTGACCACTCCTCAAGTCTCTACTCATTCTCTCCATCCCTTCCAGAGTATCTTCCCTATTGCAGATTTTGGTGTCATTTGCAAAGAGGCATACCTTCCATTTCAGCTCTTCTGCAAGTCACTTATAAAGACACTGAAAAGCACTGGCCCCAGTACTGAGCCCTGAGGTGCCCCACTGATCACTCTCCCCTCATTAGAGTGAGCGCCATTTACTACCAACTTCTGTTGCCTATTTATCAAACAATTCCATGTCCAGTTAATCACCTTGGGTCCTACCCCCAAAAATACCCAGTTTTCATATAAGCCTTCTGTGTGGTACAGTGTTGAAGGCCTTGCTGAAGTCAAGATACTCAACTAGCCTTTCTTTTTAAAGTGTCTCCATTAACTTCCCCACCACTGACGTTAGACTGATGGGCCAATAGTTGCTAGCCTACTCCCTCCTGCTGCTTTTATGAAGTAGGCCTACATCTCCACCCCCACCCCCCTTCAGTCTTCTGGAATTACTCCTGTTTCTGATTTATCAGATGAGTGAAAGACTGGTAGGTAGGTCAACTAGGTCTTGTTTTGTAGTGAATGTTTAAAATGGCAAGTGGAATGTCTTAGAGTGCCTCATCCATTTTAGAACACCCCATTCCTTGGTGAATATGTTTAGTTGGAATGACCTGCCTGATCTCGAAGGAGATGAGTATTAAACGGTGAAACGTGATATCTTCTGGTTCTGGAGAAGAAGGGTGGATGGATGAAGGTTGGCAGGTTGTTGTTACTGGAATGATGTATGGAAGGGGCATTGAGGGAGCTGAAGAGTGGGCTCAAAGGAAGGCTTCACTTCAGGAGCAAACCAATATCCAGATGTCCTCCATGCCCGTGGCATGTGCCCCAGGAGTAGGACCTGGCTTCTGAACAAAGCTAAGGCTAAGACACACAGCAAAAGGTTACTGTTCTACACAGCCGTTGCATATCTTTATGATGCCGCATCCCAGGGGCTGAGTAGATGAAGATGGAAGTTGAAGAGTAGCTTGGAGGAGGAACCCCACTGTCAGCAGCTGCTTCACACTGCAGAGATCTGAAGGGAGCTGGATTTACACTGGGGTTAGATGGTACATCTGACATAATTCTGAGGAGAATGATGTCACCTTAAGCCACCTGAGCCAGGTGGCTTCAGAGTCCTATTCCATGTGTAGAGGCAGGAGAAATTGGAGGGAGTCAGAAGAGCACAAAGGGTTGCAATGGTGGTTTATAATACTGTGTTTCTTACAAAAGTCATCTTGTGCACAAGAGTCCATAATACTAATTCAGCAGATGAAGGCAAGTGGGCTTGTATGGATGCGTTCATAGAGCCTGATGGCATGGAGATGGAAATCGGCAGACTAAATGATGACTGCCAAAAGGAAGGGCTGATATCAGTGGTCAGTATGACTGAATAGGTTCTGAAAATATGAATGCGAACTGAAGGCCAGCGCCACAAGAAGGACGACCTGAATGCTGTATGGAACTATGACAGAGGCACTAAATGGTGAAGCATACTAAGAGAGTAAGGTTGACTAAAGTGTCTGAGTAGGAGTGGGAACAGCTGCCTGGATGTGTGAGGATGGATGGACACATGCTGAGTCAGACCACAGTGATGTCCTGTGATTATGAGCCAGGAATCATGATTTTGATGGGTCTAGTACTAAATCCTGACACCCGAATGACTGATGCTAATTTTCCCGTCACCGTTTTCCTGTACAGTAGCCTGACAGGTTAATTTACCGTCTGCTGAAATCCCAACCAACCTGCTGATATATAAGCCGTCTGCAGAAATCCCGACTGACCTACTGATATATCAATGCTCTCATACATAACCCTCCATGGTGCATTGACTTATTTATCTGTGTAGTTAATTTTGAGAGAATAGATAGTAAAGTTTTTTTACAGTGACTTTTCAAACAGTTATTCTATCAGTTGCGACTATTGGTTGTGACTTGATGGTGATAGTGCGGACAGAAAGTAAGCGAAATTGGCAATCACCTTGAAGTTAAGTGCGCTCTCACTGGCTGCTGGCCATACTGACCACACTGCCAATAGCTGTTCCGTTGACATGCAGCTGCTGACCTGGATTCCTGGATATAATGGTTACTTATAAGCAGAAATAGAGAGCTCCCTTACCCGAATGGAAGCTTCTCTTTGATGTCTAATACTTTTTTCCTGCAGCCCCTAAAGAAGGGAAGGGTTCATAATTTTCCCTCAAGGGGCTGACTGTATGGTCCCTTCCACTTCTTGATAGCAGCTCCACCCGGTATCAAGTCCGCTTTCGATCATTCCACCAAGCTGTTATTTTTTTACCATGACGGAGGTGGGAGTACGTGTTTGCAGGGTAGTTCCTTCCCAGAAGGGTTGAGACAAGATAGTCATTGATGGCTATCTGTTGGTAAAGGAACACAATCATGGTGATGGGTATAATTGGTGCTGCCAGGAAAGAAAAAGCTCTCACTGCCACAGGAGAGCTACAACTGTGTTACTCGGTGGGATGCACACTTACTGTATAAGCAACGCTCAGCACACTTACTCACCAGATGCAGCAGATACACCAGTAGCAGATGCAGTTGCAGAAATTAAAAAACGGGCTGTGGACACACATGATAGCCCCTCTTAAATTATTCAGGAGGCAATGTCAACACAACCACCCGAGGTGTGTCAGAAATTTCCCGAGAAACAGGCAATGCTGCAGATTAAGTGAGCAAGACCCCTGGCTGTGCAGTGTAGCCCCTAATGTTTTAATGAACTTTTTAATAAAGAATGTTTTTTAAGACTGGTTTTAAACGCTGAACTGGACTGTACTGGACTGTACTGACCTGAATGACTCTGTGGACACACTGTACAGCATGCTCACAAGGAAAGAAAAATATGCACACAGTGGCCCGGATATTCAGACTGTGCCAGGCTGTGGCACAAGCCTAGGCGAAGTGCAACTTGGCTGCACAGGGGCGCAGACAGGGTGATATTCAATGGAGCTGTGCCATGGCACAGCATCGTTGAACATCGCACCCTGGCCACCCGCAATACACATGGCGCAATGGCACTGCGCCAGCGCAAGTGGCCAGAGTGGAGCAGGGGGATGCGCTAGCACAGGTTCCGTTGTGCTATGCGCAGCAACCGCGATATTCAAAAGTACACATGCAAATGGGGCCATAATGTATGCAAGGCGCAAATGGGGCCATTTGCGTATCGTCTACTTCATTGCATGCAGGTGCGCGATCCCCAGCGACTTAGCCCTGCCAGACAGCAGCTGTCGGGGCCGATGCCCCCTGCACAGTGCGGCAATGTGCCCCACTGCCCAATTGCGGGCGTATGTTGCTTTCAATAAACATCCAATATCCCTGGTGGTCCAGTGGACCGCTCGCAACCCGATCACGGGCTTCAGTATGAAATAAATAATGTCCTATATCCCTGGTGGTCCAGTGGACCACTGTCAACCCGATCGTGGGCATCTGTTTAAATAAATAATGTCCTATATCCCTGGTGGTCCAGTGGACTGCTATCAGCCCGATCGCGGGCATATGTTTAAATAAATAATGGCCAATATCCCTGGTGGTCCAGTGGACTGCTCGCAGCCCGATCGTGGGCTTCAGTATGTAAAACAATTGTCCAATATCCCTGGTTGTCCAGTGAACCGCTCACAGCCCGATCGTGGGCATTTGTATTAAAATTAATGAAGTCCAATATCCCTGGTGGTCCAGCAGTACCCACCCACCACCCACTGAGCCCCACGCTTCAATCCCCCGGTCAGCGGTGGGTGGCACCTCCCACCGCCTGCTGCCCGCCGCCTGCTGACTGACACACGCAGATGGGCTGTATGCCCATTGGTCCTGGCGTGAGCCAATGCGCATGCAACCGTACCTACTACACATTCAGATATGTGAATGGATCCATTCACATATCTGGAATATATAGTCTGATATAAAGCTACATGCCCATTGGCTCATGCTGTGGACCAATGGGTGTACAGCCCTACCTGCGGTGTCGGTCAGTGAGCAGCGTGGCAGGCGGGTGGGTGACTGCCACCACCGCTGACCGGGGGATTGGGGCAGTGGGGATCGGCGGTGGGCGAGTGGGGGTACCGCTGGACCACCAGGGTTGAACTTCGTGGCCTCGAATAATGCCTGCGATCAGGCACCACGGCAATTCACTGGACACCAGGGCAGTGAGCGATTGACACATGCAAGCCGAGGATCGAACTCGCGAGCAATCACTGGACCTGCAAAGACTATGTAGCCGATGTTCCAAACATATGCCAGCAATCGAGCATGGAAAAACGCCGCCCGCGGAGGTGCAGCGGGCTCGGGTGGCCACCCACAGGTGGCAGCAGCCGTGTTCGCCCTGCAACATGGCAGCTCACCTGTGGGTGGCCAGCCATTGTTCCTTTTTTGGCTCACCTGTGTGCAGCGCAAGTAGAGGTTGCGCGTGCATGGACTCAGCACATCACGGGCGAATATCGGGATGTGGTATGCATGCAGGGAACTCCCCACCTCGCCGCCATTACTGATGCACTTCAGCGCATCAGGATTTATGCCAGAGCACAATCCCTGTTTGAATATCATCGGGGAGCATCAGTGGGTTGCGCATGGCGCACCACTGTTGCGCCATGCACAACCCTTCTGAATATCCAGGCCAGTGATTTTAACTTGCTACTTACGATGTTAGTGTTGATTTCTTGAACATTTCTTTTTATTTGCTGCTAAAAGTATGGAGTTGAAATTATGCTTCAAGTGTTTAAAAAAAGGAGAAGTTATTTTACTTTGCAGAGTACGATGTTCATGCTGATTCCTTAAACATTTCTTATGCACACAGTGATTTTAATTTGCTGCTTCAGGAGTTGTACTCTACTTGTTCGTGCAGGTTATGAAAATATGTACACAGTGATTTCAGGAGCTATTTAAAAAAAAAAAGGAGTTGTTATTTTACTTGTTCATGCAGGTTATGAAAATATGCACACTGTGATTTTTTCTGCATCAACCAGTAGTAGTCGGGATTTTACAAGTCGGTAATTCAATATGTCGGTAAAACCTTGTGATAGGATTTTGGTGTTAGTAAAATAGCTGTCGGGATTTTCATTGTCGGGAATTAGTATGGGTCCCATTTTGATAGCAGAAGCAACTTGCTCTGGTTGCTGAGCTTAGATATTATTGAACTAATAAATTGTAAGTTCATAGCCCTAGGATCAGCATAGACACAACGCAGAGGTGAACCTGCAACCCACTATTACATTTAGTCTGAACACTGAAGTTGTTCTGATTTTATGTTCTTCTGTTAAGCGGGTATTGCTGTCCTTATGCTGCAACACAGGTAGGTAGGAATGCCATGTTGACAGATTATAGATGGTTGCAGACTGAAACACTCTAAGATCCTTGGGCTTGGTGGTGCTGAAATCAGAATGGCACTGCAGATGGTTCGTGACAGTTGAGAACTGCAGAGAATATGAGATCCTTAGGCTTGGTGGTGCTGCTGTCAGAATACACAGGAGTAGAGCCAGCTGAATTTATTAAGATGGACTGGGTTGTGGAACTGAAGGGAAATGTTTGCAAATGGATAGTAGAACAGACCAAAAACAAAAACAAGCTGCATGAATGGAACTGCAAGAACAAAGGGTAACAACACGAGTGGTGTGTTCATGATAGCACAGGGTGTGCCGAACGTAAAATGGTAAATATCCAAAGACAAAAAAGGAATTTAGCATACATAAAGTAGTTTCACAGTGCAGAAATAAATGCATTTTAAACCAGCATATTAACAAACTGGTGTACTAAAGCCAAGGAACCCCAATGCTTCGAGGCACACGGCCCTAGACGAAGAAGCAGTCCATTTTGAAGCACTGGGGTACTTTGGCTTTAGTACACCCATTTGTTAATATGCTGGTTTAAAATGCAGTTAGTTTTGCACTGCAAAACTATGTCATGTGCACTGAATTCATTTTTTGCCTTTTACAATAATAGAGGGGACTGAGAAGGAACTAAGTTGTAAAAGAGTACCACTGACTGGAAGCTGATGGCGGTAGCAAGCAGAGCAGTAGGAGAGAACACTGATTCGCAGCACAGACAGGAGACAGATAAGAAATTGTTGAAGCCACACCCTTGTAAATCATGCAGGGACTGCAGTAACAGGTCAAAAGTTGGATATGAACAGCAGGTAAATCTTTGAAAATGTTGCAATGTGTGCTGGGGCTGGGACAGCAGGTAACATAGCCCAGGAAAACATACTGTAAAGGTAGTACAACAGCATAACAAAAGCAGGCCATACAATACAAAATAAGGAGCGACTTTGAACTCTGACATAGAAGGTGGACGTGAAGCAAACTGAAAGCACACAGTACTGAAGCACCGAGGGAAGAGATGAGAAAGAGCAGCAGGGAAAACATAAGGAAATACAATGGTAACAGCAAAATAAAGGGCTACCCACTTAGTAACTCTGACATAGAAGGTGAAGACAAACGGAAAGCTCACAGCAGGAAAGCATGATAAAGTGGGACAAAGAGCAGCACGCTTCTGCCCTAGAGAAAAGCAGGAGCGCAACACTACAGCCAAAGTAAGCACCAAAATACTAACCCAGTGAGCAGCACAGGCACATACCAAACAGTCGCCAAAGGCAAACCAAACAGAAAGGCCCCAAACCAAGAAAATTGCACCCGGGGGAGGGGGGAATGGGGGATCCTCCAGCAGCATAATAAATGGCCTGAGCAAAACACCTCCTGCTGGAAGGCAGGGGGCTGCTGGGTATGTATAGGAGTAGGGGGTTTGGTCAGACAACCTCAGAACCACAGGCATTAGCCTTTCAATTACAGGTACAGCATTTCAAACGGAATTATTTTAATCATTGTACAATTTTAATGTCATTTGTCATGTATTTGTGTTTTTTTTTTTTTTTTTTGTTTGAAAGCTCGGCGTGCATGGATATGCTTTCCTCAACACGAACAATGGCTACATCTTGTCACACCCGGACCTTCGACCTCTGGTAGGTACCTGGGAAATGTACTGCTTTTTCTCACCTGCATGTTTCAGGTTAGTTTTTTCCCCCATTTTCCCTTCTGAGCCCCATCCCTCATTAGCCATCATCACTGCTGCATGAATCCTCTGTAATGGAAGGAGTTGGGATGGCAGTGGAGTCTACGGCTTTGAGTTTTGAACTGTACAAACAGGAGGTTTCAGGCTCAAATCCCACCACAGCCTCTGTCTCATCGTATGACTCTGAGCAGGTTACTCGACCTCCATGTCATTTGGTCCCTCCCAGATATATAACTGGGTAGTGGTAGCACCCCATTGCATATGAGATCTTTCTGTGACACAGGCTACCCTGCAGCACTACACCAAGGTGGGGGGGGGTGGAGGCCATGCCATCGATAGATCATGGTGCAAACCTGGATAAAGTTCAGTAGAACAAAAAGACAAGCTGCAAGGAAGTACTCGAGACCAAAAGTTGTCTGCCCTAATTTTTTGTTTTCATTCATGCATTCAGTTTTGTGGCATATTGGCAGTCATTGGCTAGAATCCCTGGTGCTTCGAGACCGAGGACAGCCTCTTTGTCAGGGAGCAGGGCTGTCTGTCTACCCAGGCTCTTAAGTAGTAAGGGGTTTCAGTACAACCTATTTAGTACCTCAGAAAAAAACTTTTAAAGATGCTTCAAAACAGTTATAAGCCATTCAGTTTCTCTGTGCATTCGCTATACATTCTAATGCATAATAACAAGAAACAGCATCTACTGAGTTCACACAGAAACTAAAGGGACTATATAGAATTCTTCAGTTAATTTAAAACTTAGATTGGATGTAACTTAAACATAAGGCTAACAAACATATCAGAATAAAACATTGTAATCATATGTTCATCTATGCTAATAAGTAAATAAAAAAACATAAAAAAGAAAATACTGAAATAAATGTTGGGATCAAACAGAATATAGGGTTAAAAAAGTAAAAAGTGAGCGGAATGACTCAAAAGACAAAAGTAAGAAAGTCATAAAGAATACAGGATTGGCAGCCATGCAGAACCAGTGTGTTCTGCCACAGAGGGGTCTGATTTCATGTGACCTTGAGAGCAAAGCTCGAGAGGTCCATTGAATCAGACCCGGTAACAGCACTAATTCAGCATTGAGATGCCCATCCAGTATTTTTTATAGTGTATGGTTTCCCTTGTGGTAATTTGATATTATTTTAAGTATTTTCATATATATTTAGTCCAGAAAATAAATTTTTTAGAGAGTTGGGGTTGGTTGCTAGGGTGAGTTGCAAGTTGCTAGGGACTGGATGTCCCAGCATCGCAAACGCACACTGCCATTGGTTGTCAGGTGGGTTTGGGAGATTTTTTAAAATATAAAAACATGGTGTCTATGTGCCTCACTTTGCGAGTGGAGGTGGATGCCCTGAATGTATTTCCGTAAGTTTTTAAAAAATATATCAGGTTGATCCTGCTTATGTTACCTTATCTGGTTGATCCTGTATCTGCCAGGGAGGTTACACAATTGTGTTGGTCGCGTTGCGATGTTATCTGGTTGATCCTGCGGTTTCCGTTGCTGTGGCTTCAGCGCATGTCAACTGGGCTGGAACGCTGTTCTACCACAGAAAGGTTGAATAGCATTCTATGCCCTTTGAACTGTGGTAGAATAGCTTTTCAGTCCAGATAAAAATCAAGGTAGAACAACATTCTACCATACACTATAACACTGTTAAACCTATACAAAAAGATAGGAAACAGAGGCATTAGTAACAGAATCAAAAATACACGGACTGAGACACCAGAGAGGAGCAAGCAGAATGTGGAAATGATGCATGTAAAATGGTTATGGGGAGAGTTATAAAAAAAAAACAGAAAAAAATGGTAGGAGGTGGGAGATTTACTGAGGCCTTGAAGGTATTTTTTTTATTATTGGAATGAAGTAAAAGGGAAAAAACTTGAATGCTGTCAAAACTCTGAACTGCTTTATCCAAGTGGATCCTGTGTACCATGATCACTGACGCTGTTTACAGTAACACTTATCTTGTAGTGTTAAAAATTATAAAATAAATAGAAAATTTCTAGGAACCTGACTGGCTGAGGACCTCGGAACCCCATGACGATATCCCAGCACAGCAGCACAGAACAATGGTCTGGTCGCCTTTCCTGGCCTGTTTACTAACTAAATCACTCCACTTACACAAAATGCCCACAGTATGCATGGCTGCCCTGGCATCACTTCAGGAAACACACTCAGAAAACCATGATCGCAGTTCCACTTCCTCCATTTATTTTTTACATAATGATTTTGAGGTACACTTCTTGTTTTCCTGCTCTGTGCTCCACAGCACTGGCACTCATGAAATCAAAACATCTCCTGACCAAACCTTACCCCCCCCCCAATGTCACTGTCGGAGAATGAGCAGAGTTTCATTTGAAGTAGCAGTCGAGGCAGCTTAGCTTCAAGAAAGAAACCCATGGCAGAGCACCGTGCAGCTGGCCGCACTTTGAGGAGGTATGACAACTTTTCAAAGCAAAGAAATGCTTTCTGTGTAGTGTGGTTCCTCTTTCATTGTTTAATAATCTTCATGAGGCAGGGGTGATGATGGCGCAGTGCTGGTTGTGCATTAGAAGTTGCCGTCTGCTCTCAGTGCTTCCATTACTTTAAAAACGTGTACGCAGAGTCTCATATGCAGCATTGCCTCCACCTGCTGGCCAGAAGGCAACACTACACTGACCAAATTGAACTATTTTTTTCTTTTAAAACATTTGTGTAACATTTTTATTTTCATTTACTATTTTAATTGATACAAAAAAGTTTTCAAAAAAATATCTTATGTAGTAATGGTTATGGACAGGTTTGAGGGGGTGGATATTGTTATGGGTAGCTGCATCCCTTATGAAGTCACAAGCAGCTGTGCTTTCAGCAGCTGCTCCTGCCCTCTGGAATATGCCCTCTCAGGAGGTTCTTGTAGCTGGTTCCCTCCCCCCCCCTTTAGATTTGAATTGAAAAGATATTTGATGTAACAGACGTATGGGTAGATTCCTTATTATTTATTAAGGAAACTATATGCGTAACATATTTTATATACATCAAAGTAAATTTCAAACTTTACATAAACTGCAAATGGGCTTTATAGCCCGTTACCTTAATGCAGCGCTAGTCATTCCCACCACAAATTGTAATTTATTTCTAAGTCCATTTAGGGAGGGAAGGGATCATAAATTGGGCCAAATCGATGGCCAGTCAATCCCTTCTACTTCTCAGTCCGCCAACCACACCCTCACACTCAGATGTTTTATGACAGCTAACCAAAGGGAGCACAGGACACACCCCATTGTAGTCTGTGGGTAGCATTTTCAAAACAGTTTTGTATCTATTAAAGCAATATTTTATGTAAATGAAAGCCACTGTTCGACTAATAGGGTTTTTATTAGTTGTGCAGTGGCTTTCATTTATATAAAATATCGATGTAATATATATAAAAAACTGTTCTGAAAATGCCCCCCATTGACAACAATGGGGCACATCCCCGGGCTCTCCCTGGCTAGACATCATAAAATATCTGGCACAGGGTGCTACCGGCAGACCAGGAAGTGGAAGGGATTGACCGGCCATCGGTTCGTCCCAATTTATGATCCCTTCCTTCCTAAAATGAACTTTGAAATAAATTAGTTTGTGGTGGGAATGACTAGTGCTGCATTAAGGTAACATGCTATAAAGACCATGTTCACATCTTTGAAATTTCCTTGAACAGGTTATATTCAGTTTTACTATTTAATGCTGGTTTTATGGTTGTTTTTGTGGTCAATAATTTTTGTATAGTGTATCATGCAGGTGCTCCAAGCATCGGAGGAGCATCATGATAAAAAATAAATTACTACTACTGCTACTACTAATTATAGCGTATCTAGGATTGACACCCATGAGGCTTAGACTGGGTACTAAATCTCACTCCTGACTTTGCCCCTAGCCCTACCCCTTTTCACAATTAAGGAGTCTGCTGCACCTATTCCACTGCCATTTGATGTGTCAAAGACAACATTTGTGGACCAGTGAAAGATGGCGCTTAAGATGCTAAGTGGAAAAGCGTCCTAACAGCTTTACATTTCACCTTTCTGATTGGCTGGTTTTGCAGGCAAAGAACTGTGTGACAACACTGTACGCAGCCTGAAAGTATGTCCAAACCACTGAATAATCTGGTGCCATCTGTTTGAAGAGCCCGTAGCCAACCAAGCACAAATCAAAAACAGGAGTGCCTCTGTGAAACTGTAACAAAAGAAATGAGCACACTGACGGTCTGCTTAAAGTGCACTTTTATTGTGCAAAAATCACTAAAGTGCATGTACCTGACCATAGCAACAAACCCCTGAGGCAGACGTTTTTGTCCCGGGCTCATCGCTATAGTCGGGTGTATGCACTTTAGTGATTTTTTGTACAATTAAATTGTTCTTTAATTAGCCTGATGGAGTGCTCATTTCTCTAGCTACAGTGCCTTCTGTTTTTATGTGCACCCAGCCGAATGCGGAGCACGGCCAGCTTTTGTTTGGTTGGTACCGCTGTGGAAAACTGAATGACCAGATAACTACCTCACAAACTAGATAATACTGTCAAAAAAACAGGCAGGTGGCACACTTTGCTCCGGTCCAGAGCTCAGTACAACATCTCTCTCTCTCTTCTGTTTTTTCAGTACAAAGAGGGGAAAAAGCTGAAGCCAAAGCCAAATTACAACAGTGTGGATCTGTCGGAGGTGGAATGGGAGGATACAAACGAGACAGTGAGTACAGAGTTATTCCCGCTCCCCTGCCCTCCACACCTATTGTGTAATATTTAGCTAGACATTTATGAGAATGTGTGAGGTTTCTGAGAACAGATATTAATAATGGGTAGCATGACAGACTAAGCTCACCACTTCACAGGTGGAGCTTCACTCCAGAACCCTGTCATCTGCAACAGTGTAGAATCTAGAGATACGTGAAACCCAAAGGTTTAGCCTGGCAAAAGGATGCAGTGATCCTCAAGACTTTATCTATATGTGTAAAAATTGTGCAAAAAACCTTACCCCATCCGGTATCGCATAGCTCAGGGTGTATGGCTATAAGATTTGGTGAAAATGGGAAAAGTGAAATTTGAAAAATGGCGAACGGGAGAGATTTGTCCTGTTTTACTTTTTTCTTAAACCCTCTTGGTTGCTGTTCTTGAGGAATTAGCTTGTGGTACTGTACAAACAACTTCCAGTCAACCAGTAGACTGAGCAGCAGTGTGTTGTGCTGTGGCACAGGAGATCAGTGTTGGAGCAGCCATTGGAATCCCATTTGCCAGGCTGATAATGAGTGACCATCATGCCTCGTTCAGTCAGTGGGCAGGCTTGCCTACATCCCTTGCTAGGAATTACATGGAACCCAGTGTCCCAAAAGAAGCAGCAAACAGTGCAGCTGAAGGGAAATTTCCACTAGCTCTGAAATAAGTCTGCTTTTTCTTTTCCCATTACGTCAGCCTCTTACATTACATCAGCCTCTCACATCTAGAGGGCACTGCTCACATACAGCTTTTTGCAGGTATAATCTAGCATTGTCACACACTTGAAATGTGCATCAGTAAATAGTACCTCCTTGTGACCATATCACAGCTGAGATGATTGCAAGGAGGCCATCTCACTCATGAGATGACCACAAGGAGGTCATCATCTCACAAGTGACACTTGGCATCAGGTCAGCCAGAGTCTGCTTGCCACCACCCCTATGAGCTAGGTGTGCTGGCCATTGACACAGCTCAGATGAAGACACTAAGACAGCTGGGGAAATGGGGAGACAGAGGGACAAAATGGGAGGATCTTAGAATGAAGGATCAGGGTTTCACAGTTCTTTTTGTTTTCTGTTTTTTTAATTTAATGTTTATTCAGCAAGATTTTGTACACAGACACTACCGTACAGATTAAAAGAAAACAAGAAGAACGAGTAAAACAACCTGATTTAAAACATTCACTTGACAATACAGAGTACATGTAGCCAGAAGTCATAACAGAGAACATCTCATTCAATATTTGTTAAAATGATGCAGTTGCGAGGGGGGGGGGTATTAAAAGGGAGTCCCAGTGGTTCCACTACTCCTAGGAGGCAGTATAGCGCAGTGGGTTAAGGCTCTAAGCTGCAGATCTGGAGACCTGGGTTTGAATCCCACAGCCGCCTAGGTGCATACTGTGTGATCCTGAATAAGTCACTTAACTTCCTTGTGCCCCCAGGTCACGTCTGGAAACAAGCTTCAGCTTAGTGTGCTACTCCTGGTTAAACAATGCTCCCACATGGTACAATAGATGAGTCTATGACCATGCAATACATTATCCATCTATGCCACAAACTATCAAAGGTCACTTGGGTGTTCGTGCAAATAGCTGTCTGACACTCCAGTTTATAAATGGAGCAAATCAATGCGTACCACATCTGTATAGTGGGAATAAAGGCTGTACTCAACCAATGCCTAGTAATAACCTTTTTTTGCTGTGATAACCAATAAAAGAGGTAATTTCAAAGTCCTGCCTTTGAGCCTGTGTTCTGAGGTTGGTATAGACATTAACACCAGTGAGGAGGTAAGTATACTGTAGGGTCTGGCAATATAGCTTAGAGGTTAGAGTAACAAGCTGTGAATGAGCCTGGTACATTCAGCAGACCTGGGTTTGATTCCAACAACCTCCACTTGCATGCTGTGTGACTCTGAGCAGGTCCCTAGAGACACTTAGTAGAGGGCTATGCAGTGCAATAGAAATAAGGAAAAACTGTTAAAAATGCACATACCTTTCTCTTGGGTATAAACAAGGTAAACCGTGAGGACCTAATTTGTAAGAGATAAGGACGCAGTCTCTAGGGGGCATGACTGGAGGTTGCTGGGGGAAGGGGAATAAGGAGAAACTTGAGGAAGTTCTGTTTCATAGACAGGGTGGAATTGTGGAGCAGACTGCTAATGAAAGTGATGGGCACAGCTACCCTAAATGGGTCTGAACACAGATGGGGCAGGGCTAGGTGACTCACAGTCTGAAAGGAGACAGCAAGGGTCTGAGGGGGCAGGATAGCTGGGAGGGGGAAGGGATACAGCCCACCAGGACAGTAGGTCGGTGGGGTGAGATAGTATAGTAAGGACAGACCCGATGGACTTTCGGTCTCTGTCTGCCATCAAATTCTATGTTTCTACAAAAAGCCTGCATGGTGCCACAGAAATGGATAACTCATGCCGCAGGGATGCACAAACACCTCGCAGAAGCATTTCACTGCAGGAATCAGGACTCTAGTGCCAAGGAAAGCAAGGGGCCTTTGTACATAATGAACCAACATAGTTTGACAAACAATGAACAGATGGTTCTAACTGTGCTTTGTGTTTGCAATGCAGCTGAGGACGGCAATGATAAATGGTGAAACTGGCTACTTGTCAATGGATGTGAAGGTACCGGTGGACAAAGGGGTAAGAGATGCATGTCTCTAGCTTAATAAGGCTGAGATGTAGAAGCCTTTCCATTTATTTCTGAACTTTCTTTTTGGACATATGGGATCATCTCTACGTTTCTGTTTTTCATTTTAGAAAAGGGTCCTCTTTCTGACTAACGACTACTTCTACACAGACATCAGCAACACACCTTTCAGGTATGTGACTTACTGAAATTAATTCCAAAGCCTGCTGTAGGATATAGGCCTCAAAAACTGATTGTGATATCAACCCCAAACCAGCCTTATGATATAAGGGCCAAAGTGTGACACATGATCTACTCACATGCTTTAGTCTCCATTCACAATTAACATCCTTGCCCAAGTGTTCCCTCCCCCCAACAACTGCATTAGTCTCCATCCGCAGAACCCTCCAGGTATTCTTCCAAATGCATTTGTCTTCATCCACAAACTCCTCCAAGTGCCCTCCCCCATGGCTGTAGTCTCCATTCACACACACACACACACACACACACACACACACACACACACCCCTGTGCCCTCTTCCACTGCTTTAGTCTCCAGCCGCACCACCTCCATATGTCCCCCAGTGCTTTAGTCTACATCCACCCTCCATATGTTGCCCCTGTTGCTTTAGTCTTCATCCACACTCCCCTTCATATGCCACCCCACTACTTTAGACTACATCCACACACTTATCCATGTCTCGCCCACTGCTTTAGTCTCCATCTACTCCTTCATGTGTGTCCCAACTGCTTGGGTCTCTGTCCACCCCTCCATATGTCTCTGCACTGCTTTAGACTCCACCCACTCCTTTGTGTGTGTCTCCATGGCATTTGTCTTCATCCACACACACCCTCCATGTGTCACCAGACTGCTTTAGTCTCCAACCACTCCTTTGTGTGTTCCCACTGCATTTGTCTCCATCCACATGCTCATCCATGCATGCCTGACTGCATCTGTCTCGTTCCACACATCTATGTGTGTCCCCACTGCATTTGTCTCCATCCACACATCTATGTGTGTCCCCACTGCATTTGTCTCCATCCACACATCTATGTGTGTCCCCACTGCATTTGTCTCCATCCACACATTTATGTGTCCCCACTGCATTTGTCTCCATCCACACACATTTATGTGTCCCTCACTGCATGTGTTTCCATCCACACATTTATGTCCCTCACTGCATTTGTCTCCATCCACACATTTATGTGTGTCCCCACTGCATTTGTCTCCATCCACACATTTATGTGTCCCCACTGCATGTGTCTCCATCCACACATTTATGTGTCCCCACTGCATTTGTCTCCATCCACACATTTATGTGACCCCACTGCATTTGTCTCCATCCACACATTTATGCGTGTCCCCACTGCATTTGTCTCCATCCACACATTTATGTGTCCCCACTGCATTTGTCTCCATCCACACATTTATGTGTCCCCACTGCATTTGTCTCCATCTACATATCTATCCATGTGTGTCCCCACTGCATTTGTCTCCATCCACTCATCTATGTGTGTTCCGACTGCGTTTGTCTCTGTCCACACACCTGTCCATCCATGTGTGTCCCCATTGCATTTGTCTCCATCCTCACACCCCTCCACATGTGTCCCCACTGCATTTGTCTCCATCTACACAGCCCTCCTTGTGTTTCCTCATTGCACTTGTCTCCATCCAGACACCTATGCATCCATGTGTGTGTCCCCACTGCATTTGTCTCCATCCACATCTATCCATGTATGTACCCACTGCTTTTGTCTCCATCCACGCCCATCCATGTGTTTCCCCATAGCATTTGTCTCTCTCCACACCCCAATCTATGTGTGGTGACACTGCTTTAGTCTCATTCACTCCTTCATGTGACCCCCCCCACTGAATTTGTTTCTATCCACACACCCATCCATATGTGCCCCCACTGCATTTGTCTCCATCCACACACCCATTTATCCATCTGTGTATACCCCCACTGTCTTACTCCCCAGGTACTCCTTCATGTGTGTCCACATGGCATTTGTCTCCATCCACACACCCATCCATGCGTGTCTCCACTGCATTTGTCCCCATCCTCACACCCCTCCACATGTGCCCTCACTGCATTTGCCTCCACCCACACACTTATCAATGTGTGTCCTCATTGCATGTGTCTCCATCCACACACCTATCCACGTGTGTCCCCACTGCATTTGTCTTCATCTACCTCCTCTCCATTTGTGTCCCCACTGCATTAGTCTTCATCCACACCTTTCCATATGTGCCCCACTGCTTTATCTTGATGCACATATGCCACCACCTGTCCCCTTCACTGCTTTAGTCTTCTCATCCATACTCCTCTCCATGTGCCCCCTCTCACTGCTTTAGTTTCCCCCATACACTTGTATGTTCCTGCCTTCTGCTTTAGTTCCCACCCCCACACACCTCAATTTTTAACAATTAGAATCCATCAATGATGCCCAAATATAAAAAGCATCATCCCGCTAGAGTGTTATGCCCCAGAGATAGACATTGGCCCGCCCCAACTGCTTTGGAGCTGGTATACATGGATTAAAGGCACAAGATGTCCTTCACATACAGTATGTACTATTGCCATCATTCCCTCCACTCCTGTGCAGCTCCTGAAAGGGGACATGGGCAACCAGTAGGGGGGATCTCTGCTGGACACAGTGTTTCAACTAGGAATCTGTCCAGCCACTCATTGGCTTCCTGTAATATGCACAGAGGAAATCAATGGATATAGCAGTCTGCGGAGTGGCCAACATTTTTTGGCCTGTTGGTAGAGTGGCAATCACTCAAGACTCTGTTGACCCATGGTCAGGAGTGAGCCAGGGTCATCAAGGGGTCAGCCAGAGGAAGGCAGATGGAATGACCCTAAGAATGCTGTCTTCTGGGGTGGGTGGACAGATTTTCCACTATTATGCTGCCACCTGGGTGACCACAGGTGGCACTGTAGCTGGAGCTGCTTCTGGGAAGGAAACTGCCATCTGGCTCAGGCAGCCTAGCCACACTTTGCATGTGCATGCTCTAGAGCAGCTCTAGAGCACCTGCCGTGGCATCTCAAGGCACAGGCACAAACGCATGTAAAAAAACAAACAAACAAAAAAAACAGTTGCACATAGCATGATGCTGACACTCCCTGGCCCTACTGACCTGACTGCTGCCTTGCCACACCTAACAGACTGGCTGAAAACTGCCCTGGCCCCAACAAAATCTGCCCCTGAGAGAGCAAATGCTCTGCGAAGCCTCAGGGAAGGAACAGATGGGGGAAGGAGGTCACAGAGCTGAGTTAGGCAGCACCAGTGACCGTTGGTAAAAACAAAATTATAAAAAATAAAAGACAGTCCACTGATTACCAAATCCCCTAGTGGCAAAGAGAGATGCTGAGGACAGGGTGACATTTGGTGGTTGGGGCTCTCCTGGCCCCAGTACAAGCTACATACTGCAGCATATAGGGATTTATGACTGGGATCTCTCTGACATAATCTGTGTACCCCCTGGGCTGGTTTAGGCTATAAACAAGTGGCTTTGAGCAAGGCGTTGCTCATGTCCACAGCACCAGCTTGTCTTGTCATCCACCAATGCAGCTGAGTGGAACAGTAAGAAGTACTGCGTAATGACTCAGTCATTGTTATTAACAATTTAAAGTATTAGTTTTATTATGGTGTGGTTAAGGGAAACTGTGCACCAGGGCACAGGGATTAGAACACCATGGAGACAGAAAGGCGATAAAGGCCAATATAATCGGAGGATATCCAAGAGAATGCAATACAGAGCATAACTCATGGTGGGAGAGTGTAGCATGACACAATGTGGGACCTGTCTGCCACGAGGAAGGAGTCTGGGAGTATCCTGAAACACTGGGGGGACACAGGCGTCTATCATAGTCCCTGGAAAAAAAGTTTCCTTTTGTGCTCTCTGGAAGTTGGGGCAGATAACCCATATCTAGCTTAGTGGAAAAACCAGGAGCAAATGGGAGCAGTGCACAGAGCCAGCACTAAACCGAGTGGATTCTGCTGAAGCCTGCCACGCGATTCTCACATTCTGCCTCCGGTTCTGCAAGTTCTATGACAAATCTGAAACAGCAAAAATTGGCAGATGTTTACCAAAATGAGTGACAATTCTCCAAAATCAGCAAATATTTGCAAAACGTGGGAAAATGTATTTGATAAAAAACTAATGCAGATGTTTTCTCCTGTACGTGGACTGGCAGCAATACGGCAAACGTGTCACATTTTCCTTTTTTTTGTTTCAAATATTTTATTGAAGTTTTCCTTTAACAGTACAGTAATTTACAAACACAATGTTGTGAATTCTGTAAGATACTATATAAATGATTTTCAAGTTACAACTTAATCTAAGAAATATTTCATCCTAACATATATAACATAATATATCATGAACCTGATAGAAAGAATGAAGGAATCTGATTGGCTGAGAGGTATTTGAAGCCATGAGTAAATACAGTACCACCACAGAATCACAGCTTCAGAAAACCTCCAGTCACCAGTCTCCTCACTCACCACAAATTCATCCAACAGTGGCAGTCTCCTCATTGCATTTCATGGAAGCCAACCAGATCATGTGCTGACAATGGCATTTTGCCTGCATGCACACTACACCAAGAACTGGGTCCAAAAAGCATTAAACGTTACCACCATAGAGATCTTAAATAACACAATCTCTGTGAACACCATGGCAGTTAAAAAACATGCCCTCATGAGCCCTTTACAAATGCCACTGACTGGAGCGCCTAACAGAAAACTGTCAGCAGCTTGAGGAGCCACGGTGCATGTCAGTAGGCAGTCTCCAAGTATAACAGAAAACAACACACATGCTTCAAACACAGGCACAGACCATGAAGGCATACTTTCTTTCAAGGGGTGTGTGTGTGTGTATGTAACATAGGGAAAAAACATAGGGAGACGTCCCCAAACTAGCTACTACTGGCTCCTACAACAGTGCCACCTGCTGACTGCAACCCATATAGAACTATTTTCTGAAACTGTCCTCCTACAGTACCCCTTACAAATAATTTTTTCAATATTAATGTTTTTTTTATTTATACCAGTTTTGTAATCCAGTTCATAAATAGCAATAATACACTCAAGGGTGTGACATATCATGGGATATCATCACTTCTTGGGTGCATGAGACACTCGGCCTGCAATGCACCCAAGGCTTGGTGATATCCCATGATGTACCACACCCTGTTTTGTATTACTGCTATAATATAATACAGTACAATATAAATGATGTTACAT
Organism: Neoceratodus forsteri; assembly: GCA_016271365.2. Classification (NCBI taxonomy): domain Eukaryota; kingdom Metazoa; phylum Chordata; order Ceratodontiformes; family Ceratodontidae; genus Neoceratodus; species Neoceratodus forsteri. Next base: position 1,625,700,071 of record CM028131.1, on the reverse strand, counting down.
TGTACCAATCTAATGATAAAGATAATTTTCATACCAGTTAGTTAGTTAGTTTTTGTTGACCTGGAAAGGAGAGCTAGACAATGCTGCCTCTTTTCAGCCCTGTCCGGGGGATATAGATGGTAAACAACTAAAGCTGAATCAGATCAAGTTGTCTGTGGTATTTTTAATGAATGGGGGAAATTTGACCAGGACACGGGGGAAATTCCCCTACTCTTTCGAGAAGTGCCATGGGATCTTTAACATCCACCTGAACAACCACTATAACTGGCAAACGGAACCTCAGTTTAACGACTCATCCGAAAGATTGATGTCTCATTGAAAAGGGGGATGTCTCTCACCTGAAAGATGTGCTGGTTGGTGTTGATTGTTTCAGAAACACTTGCGCTCATACATTCTTTCTGTTTTCTTCTGCAGTCTTGGTGTTGTCCTCTCAAGGGGTCATGGCGAGTATATAGTGATTGGAAGTACAACCGTCGAGGAAGGTGAGTGAAGGCAGTGACCAAGGCCAGGCAAAATAGTTTCTGTGAGAATCTGGTTCTCCTCCAGCCACTTGTAAGGCCGTATGAATTAGCACAGAGGCGTGGAGATCACGGATTGTGCCAAGCAGGAAATAAAAGGACAATGTGACTGTGTTGGTTCCTTGTTGATTAAAACATGGAGTGCGGTGCATTTTTTGGAGACCAAGTCAAGTCCTGCTCCCATACCCGAACACAGGTGTCACTTCAGGGCGATGTTCTCTGGCCGATCCATTCGTTGAGAGTAAGCACATCATCTCTGTGCCATGTCTGCCACTCACCAGCCCAGTTAGCCAATGACTCCAGGTCATCGTGCTGCCTTATTGTCAAGACATACAACCTGAAATGGTTAACAGAGGGCATGGTATTTGTTAGATGCAAAGATCCTTATCATGCTACACCCACCAGTTACTATAGGGGCAGTGGTTCTCGCTTGCTCCAACTACCATTTTCAGGCTTTCATTACTCCACCCACCCTTGTCGAAAAGTCCCTCTATGGCAGGGTCCACCCCTTGGAATAGATTATTTCCTTTGGGTGTTAAGGGGAGATCAGAGGACTGAAGTCCAGCGATATGGGCAGAGGGCAAACCTTGATGAACATTGCTTGGGAAATTTTCTGCCCCATCTTTTTAAATCCCTTCCACCATCCTAAGTAGACTATCTCACTGATGCCTCCTGGCTTGCATAAAGGACAGTCAGTGGTTATCCACACATCAGTGCAACTCCACACCATTTGGAGGAAGTATAGCATAGTGGTTAAGAGCATTGAGCTGTAAACCTGGAGAACCAGGTTTAAATCTCACAGCCACCACTTGCAAACTGTGTGACCATGAGCAAGTCACTTAACTTTCCTGTACTGTTAGGACACACCTGGAAACATGCCTCATCTTGTGTTTCTTTCCAAGACAAAAATTGTAAGTGAAAATAAGTAAAAAATAAACTTGGCTTTCCCACTGCAGGAGGGTCTTAGCAGAGAGACAAGCACTTCTCTCCCCTGAGGGTGTTGCATCTGCAGCAGCCTTGAGAACTGGAGCCAAGGTTCAGATGCCAACCCAGGTTTCCCTCATGGAAATACAAGTAAATAAAAAGACCCTTGATATACCAGCCTGGTGACTTGGCAGCTGCATGTCGCACCGCAGTGCGGCAGTCCCGGGTTCAAGAGCAGCCTCAGTTCTCCTACTCCTTGGACAGGCACACACAGGACACTGCACAGACCTGAAGCACACACTCTCAGGAGAAGTGGACTTGTCATATGTGAATAGGTGAAGATGTCATAACAGGTGTCACAATTAAGTTTTGTTGCCAGCAGGGCTAGTATCTGAGAAAATTTACTGGCCCCACAGACTTTTCTGCTAGCCTAACTGGTGTACTTATTGTAAGGCTACCTCCTGCAATACAAGCAAGTCAACAGGGCTAGATAAAGGACATTTTTATTGGCCCAGTACAAAACCTACCAGCACTTGGCCAGTGGACCTGTGCTAGTTTTGAATCCTGTCACAATTTCAGGAGTAATTTTAGGAAGCACGCCTTCTCCTAGAAAGTGGTGAACTTATGAAACAAGATGGAGAAAGGGGAGGCACCAGGAGGTCCTGGTGTTGGAAAAGTATAGTCAAACCAGAAATGCTAGAAACTTGCACCTGGTAATTCCAAAGCTCTGTTGACAAACAACGTTGACACATCTGTGATCAGCTTTTATTGACTGAAAGAAAGAGTGTCTAAAAGAGGTGAGACCAGCACAAAAAATGACCTCAACCCCACCCACAAAACTACCCAACCCTTTTTAGAGGGCTGTGGCATCATAACCCAACTCTTGTAATACCTTTGTGCATTTTTTCCAAAAATAAAGGAACTGTCCAATGCAGACCTAGCTTTAACATGGAACTGGAACATTGGCAAAACCGCTATACACTTTTGCCATTCACTGTATCGATCAGAAGCTCCCAGAGTGATGTCATTGTGTTGTCTGCAGGGATTTTGTGCATGGGCTTTGCTCAGTGTAACTGCAGAACAGCGGCTCAGCCATTTGATTTCCAGCAGTACTGAACAGCACAACTCACTGGCAAACCCCACCTGTTCACTCCCTCTGTGTGATCTCTAACCTGCCAACCCTTACGTCTCAGCCTGGCTCTGAAAAGTCACTCAATGTCTCCCTCTGCATGTTCTCCAAACCGCCAACCCACCCTTTCTGGCCTGGCTGCAATAAGTGCCCCACACTGTCTGTGTGTTCTCTCTCTCCAATGGCACCAAGCCTCCTTTCACAGCCTGGCTGCTTTAAGCCACCTCCTCCATTCTATTCCCTGTTCACCCTCCCACCAGCCCTCCTATCCCGGCTGTAGTAATCCGTCCCATCAACCCTCTCAGCCCAGGTAATCCACCCATCTGTGAGGGCTTACCGTCACTCCCGCCTGGGAGCCCGCAGCCCATGCAGAATCTCTCCATTGCTGTAAGCAAACCATGACTCCATGGCAGTTGTTGCACACTCCCTGCAATTGTTTCCCTGGCTGCAGACTGGCAGCATGCCTGGATGCGGCAGTTCCTCAGCAGTCAAGTACTGCAGCAACAGTGCCGGGAAGCAGGACCAGAAGGCATCTTCACACTTGACAGTGCTCAAACACATTTTTGCAGCCAGAGCCACTGGGAAGTGAGATTCAAATAAAAATGAACATGGGTCCTTGCTGCGGAAACAATAGAGGGTTCCGGGGATGGCCTCAACAGTAGTTTCAAGAACAGGCAAGCCCCATGATTTCTTATGCCTCCAAAGCCACACCGAAGCAGACCTAAACTTAGTCTCAGCAGGGAGCCGACACTTCAGAGCACCTGACAGTGCTAAGGCTCCATCCACCTGGCTCCACCACCTTCCTCCCTCTGCGTGAACACCTTTCTTAGTTCTGGTCTCAGCAAAAATAAAAAAACTACTCCCACCTTCTGCATGCTTTCCCAACAACACCATCCCATAACACTGTCATTGCTACCAGTGTCAGCCAAATAGTCCCAGTGGGCCTTCTTCATTGTTACTAGTAGCATCATTCAAACTGTCCTGAATGGCAGCAATGGCATCCAGACAGCCACATTGGGTCACCTTTGTTGTCGTCACTGGCAAACACATTTGCTTTCCAACAAACCAGCCATCTTGTGTGCACTTCCATGCACTCAAGTGGTCTAGTCCACACAGCTATGGAAATGAATAAAAGTAACAAGCCTACCGGTGAAACGGTAAGATATCTGCTCATGATACTGACATCCCAGGTTCGGGAAGGAACCCAAGAGTCGGAGAGCTAGGGGGAGGAGGATTGAGCATCCTTCAGACTGCTCTCCTCCTTTGGGGGGGGGGTTGAGGTGCATTCGGTGCCTGATTGAACCCTGGTGGAGGCTGGGGAATTGGCAACTTCTGATACCTAGACGGGGGAGGGGGGCATGCCAGACTTCGGCACTTTGTGCCTTACTTCATTGCACAACACACAGCCCCATGGAGTCGTCAGGGAAAATAGCAGCCACCATTAATGATGCCCTGCTCCTCTGGTCCTGATCGCCTGCCATGGCTCCTGCCAGCCGACCTAGCACTGACATCCATCAGCCTGGACCGATCCCTCACCCCACCCTGGGGGGAATCCAGGGAGACAACACTGGTAGGTGACCCCTACCGGTATCCTTGTGCTGGTGTCATAACGAGATTGCTTCAGCAGGACGGTCCCACCCTGGTGTCAAGCCAGGGGGATTGCTTAGCAGACGTATGTCCTGGGGATGAGGAGGGGACTTGAGGAGAGTGGTGGCTGAGCCTCTGGCATGCTGCATGATGTTTCAAATCAGCTGAGCTATGCTGGATAAATAAATTGTAAAAAATAAATAAATAGACAGGATATAGACAAGTCAGGCATCATCATCATCAGGAAGGACACGACAGGTAGGAAAACTGCGTGTGTGCATCTCTGTCACTGGTATATGGTGTGTGTGTGTGTGTGTGTGTGTGTGTGTGCATCTCTGTCACTGGTATATGGTGTGTGTGTGTGTGTGTGCATCTCTGTCACTGGTATATGGTGTGTGTGTGTGTGTGTGTGTGTGTGTGCATCTCTGTCACTGGTATATGGTGTGTGTGTGTGTGTGTGTGTGTGTGTGCATCTCTGTCACTGGTATATGGTGTGTGTGTGTGTGTGCATCTCTGTCACTGGTTTATGGTGTGTGTGTGTGTGTGTGCATCTCTGTCACTGGTATATGGTGTGTGTGTGTGTGTGTGCATCTCTGTCACTGGTATATGGTGTGTGTGTGTGTGTGTGTGTGTGTGCATGTACTGCTGCATATGTGTGTGTGTCTGTATGTATCATGTGTGTGTGCGTACCACTGCATGTGTGCATCTATATGTAGTGATGTGTGTATCCACATCCACAGTGTGTATTTGTATGTTGTGGTGTGTGTGTTTAGGAAGTGCTGTGTATGTAGTGCAGTGTGTGTCTTTATGTAGTGGTGTGTCTATGAAGGGCTGTGTATGTAGTGCAATGTGCGTGTGTCTGTATGTAGTGGTGTGTGTGTCTAAGAAGTGCTATGTACATAGTGCAGTGTGTGTCCGTATATAGTGGTGTGTGTGTGTGTCTAAGACATTCTGTGTATGTAGTGCAGTGTGTGTCTGTATGTAGTGGTGTGTGTGTCTAAGACATTCTGTGTATGTAATGCAGTGTGTGTCTGTATGTAGTGGTGTGTGTGTCTAAGACATTCTGTGTATGTAGTGCAGTGTGTGTCTTTATGTAGTGGTGTGTCTATGAAGGGCTGTGTATGTAGTGCAATGTGCGTGTGTCTGTATGTAGTGGTGTGTGTGTCTAAGAAGTGCTATGTACATAGTGCAGTGTGTGTCTGTATATAGTGGTCTGTGTGTGTCTAAGACATGTGTATGTAGTGCAGTGTGTGTCTGTATGTAGTGGTGTGTGTGTCTAAGACATTCTGTGTATGTAGTGCAGTGTGTGTCTTTATGTAGTGGTGTGTCTATGAAGGGCTGTGTATGTAGTGCAATGTGCGTGTGTCTGTATGTAGTGGTGTGTGTGTCTAAGAAGTGCTGTGTATGTAGTGCAGTGTGTGTCTGTATGTAGTGGTGTATGTGTCTAAGAAGTGTTGTGTATGTAGTGCAGTGTGTGTGTGTGTAGTGGTGTGTGTCTAAGAAGTGACGCGTATGTAGTGCAGTGTGTGTCTGTATGTAGTGGCATGTGTCTAAGAAGTGCTGTGTATGTAGTGCAGTGTGTGCATATGTAGGGGTGTGTATGTCTAAGAAGTGCTGTGTATGTAGTGCAGTGTGCCTGTATGTAGTGGTGCATGTCTAAGAAGGGCTGTGTATGTAGTGCAGTGTGTGTGTATGTAGTGGTGTGTATGTCTAAGAAGTGCTGTGTATGTAGTGCAGTGTGTGTCTGTATGTAGTGGCATGTGTCTAAGAAGTGCTGTGTATGTAGTGCAGTGTGTGTCTGTATATAGTGGTGTGTGTGTCTAAGAAGTGCTGTGTATGTAGTGCAGTGTGTGTGTCTATGTATGTAGTGGTGTGTGTCTAAGAAGTGCTGTGTATGTAGTGCAGTGTGTGTATATATAGTGGTGTGTATGTCCAAGAAGTGCTGTGTATGTAGTGCAGTGTGTGTCTGTATGTAGTGGTGTGTGTGTCTAAGAAGTATTGTGTATGTAGTTCAGCACGTGTCTGTATATAGTGGTGTGTGTGTGTGTCTAAGAAGTGCTGTGTATGTATATGCAGTGTGTGTCTGTATGTAGTGGCATGTGTCTAAGAAGTGCTGTGTATGTAGTGCAGTATGTGTGTGTAGTGGTGTGTATGTCTAAAAAGTGCTGTGTATGTAGTACAGTGTGTGTGTGTAGTGGTGTGTATGTCTAAGAAGTGCAGTGTATGTAGTGCAGTGTGTCTGTATGTAGTGGTGTGTGTCTAAGAAGTGCTGTGTATGTAGTGCAGTGTGTGTGTATGTAGTGGTGTGTATGTTTAAGAAGTGCTGTGTATGTAGTGCAGTGTGTGTCTGTATGTAGTGGTGTGTGTGTCTAAGAAGTATTGTGTATGTAGTTCAGCGTGTGTCTGTATATAGTGGTGTGTGTGTGTCTAAGAAGTGCTGTGTATGTATATGCAGTGTGTGTCTGTATGTAGTGGCATGTGTCTAAGAAGTGCTGTGTATGTAGTGCAGTGTGTGTCTGTATGTAGTGGCATGTGTCTAAGAAGTGCTGTATATGTAGTGCAGTGTGTGTGTGTATGCAGTGGTGTGTATGTCCAAGAAGTGCTGTATATGTAGTGCAGTGTGTGCCTGTATGTAGTGGTGTGTGTGTCTAAGAAGTTTTGTGGATGTAGTTCAGTGTGTGTCTGTATATGGTGGTGTGTGTGTCTAAGAAGTGCTATGTATGTAGCGCAGTGTGTGTGTCCATGTATGTAGTGGTGTGTGTCTAAGAAGTGCTGTGTATGTAATGCAGTGTGTGTCTATGTTTGTAGTGGTGTGTGTTTCTAAGAAATGCTGTGTACATAGTGCAGTGTGTGTCTGTATGTAGTGGTGTGTGTGTCTAAGACATTCTGTGTATGTAGTGCACTGTGTGTCTGTATATAGTGATGCGTGTGTCTAAGAAGTGCTGTGTATGTAGTGCAGTGTGTGTCTGTGCATAATGGTGTGTGTGTGTCTAAGAAGTGCTGCATAGGTAGTTCAGTGTGTGTGCTTTTGTGTATGCAGTGCCAGAGTATGTGTGTATCTACAGGTAATGCTAGAATTATGCATCTAGATGTAATGCTGTGTGCATGCATCTGCATATAGTGTCATGTGTGAGTGCAATCTGCATGTAGTTCTGTGTATGTGTGCATCTGTGTGTGTGCATCTACATGTAGTGCTGTATGCATTCATGTGCATGTAGTACTGCTTGCATGCATGCATCTGCATGTAATGCTGTGTGTTTGCACGCGCATGTGTCTGCAAGAAGTGATGTAGTGCCATGTGTGAGTGCAGTCTGCATGTAGTGCCATGTGTGTGTATATGTATGTATGTGCATCTGCACGTAGTGCCATGTGTGTGTGTGTGTGTGTGTCTGCAAGTAGTGCTGTGTGCATACATCTGCATGTAGTGCTGTGTGCATACATCTACATGTAGTGTTGCGTGCATGCATCTACATGTAGTGTTGTGTGCATGCATCTGCATGTAGTGCTGTGATCATACCTCTGCATATAGAGTGCTGTGTACACATCGGCATGTATTGTTGTGTTAGTGCATCTGCAAGTACATAGAAATATAAACAATGACTGCAGAAAAAGACCATTAGTCCATCCAGTCATGCCATAAACCCTAACAAATCTGGGACCTGTTGTCCACACGAGCTTCTTACCCACACTAGCCAGCCCCATGCTCCCCACCCTACCTTTATTACCCCGAGCATAAATTAAGCCCTTCCCTCTGTCCCTGCTGTGTTTGGAACCATTGATAGTTCTGGCGCCCACCACATCAGCTGTAGATTGTTCCATGGCTCCACCACCCTTTCTGTAAAATAAAACTTTCTCATTTCACTCTGGAATCTCCCCTCCCTGTCAGTATCCACTCATGCTCCTGTGTTCTTGATCCACTACTTATGCTAAATAGTTCCTTGCAGTTTCACTCATTCATTCCTTTCAGGAATTTGAAGGTCTGTATCATATCTCCCCTCTCTCATCTAGCCTCCAGTGACTACATGTTCAGTGCCTTGAGCTGATCCTCATAAGATCTGCCCTGCTGGCCCCAAATGATTTTGGTCACCCTACATCATACTGTCTCTAACCTGTCCTTTATCTTTCCTTAGGTGAGGACTCCAGAACTGGGCACAGTGCTCCAGGCGGGGCCTAACCAGTGATCTATATAAGAGGTAGTAGTAATACCTGCTTCCTTCTACTGTCAGTACCCCTTCCTAGACACCCCAGCATCCAGTTTGCCTTACTGTAGGCTTTGCTACACTGGTTTGATTGCTTTAGGGAGTCATTGATGATGACCCCTAGATGTCTCTCCTCAGAGGCTGATCACAGCTCCCCCCCACCCAGTACTCTGTCTTTGTGTTCTTGCTCCCTATGTGCATCACTTTGCACTTTTTGGCATTGAATTTCAACTGTCAAACCTTTAACCACCTCTCTAGCTTTAGCAAGTCTCTCTGCATCTCCCTAACCCCCTCCTCACTGTCTACTCTGCCACATAGCTTATTGTCTTCTCAAAGAGATAACATCTTGCCCTGAAGACTATCTTCCACGTCGCCAATGAACATGCTGAAAAGGACTGGACCCAGGACCAATCCTTGTGGCACCTCACTGATGACCTCCCTCTCTTCTGATTTGACTCTGTTAACCACAGCCCTCTGCTGTCTCCCTCCCAATCAGTTTCTCACCCATCTAACTGTGTTTGTCACTGTACCCAGATTGTCTAGCTTCTTTAGCAACCTTCTGTGAGGCACGGAGTTGAAATCCTTGGTATTTTGGAATTTCCGGAGTAAAAGTGCACCATAGGCACTTCAAATCTTCTCTCCCACTAGACAGTGGTCCATTTGTGTTCCCAGGAGTCCATAAGAGTATCAAGATTTTCCTTGAAGCAGTCTAAACTAGGGGCTTCAATGATGTAATGGGGCAAGCTATTCCAGTAGTTTACATCTCTCTGAGTAAAAAAATTTACTTTTTCTGTTTTAAAAGATTTACCCTGTAACTGTTTGATATGGCTACAAGAGTTGAATGGTAACTCTTTAAGTTCAAGTCCCACGTTGGACATGTTATCTTTGTCTTTTATTGCACTGTAAACTAAAATAAGATCTCCCTCAGACATCTTCATTCTAAGCTGTGCAAGCCCAGTGACTTCAACCTCTCTAGATATGTAGGATTTTTTAAACCATATATAGATTTGGTAACTTTCCTTTGTACCCTGTCTAGTTTGTTTTTGTCGCTTTTGAAATGGTGGGACCCGAACTGGGAGCAGTAATCCAGGTGGGGTTGTGCAAGCTTCTGTAGAGTGGAATGAAGACATCTCTATGTCTGCTTACAGAGTTTCTTTTCTAGGGACGTAGATATGATGTACTAGCCACACTTCTGGCAGTGTTCCTTTCCCCTTTGAGGCTTGCCAGAAAGTCTTCAAGCTGGCTCCTATCACCCACCCGGGTGGTAACTCCCTCGGCATTGCCCTGTGCTGTCAGATCTTCCTTTCTGCTGGAAGAAGAAGGTTCCCTCCTTACCACTCTCCATGTGAGTAGACCCTTTGCTTTCAAAACATTTATGACAGTGAGATTTTTGTCTTTGGGTAATTTGTAACTACTTCTCCATTATGGATGAATCGAAGTTGTCACCAGGATTCAAAAAAGGTGCATGTGGGCAGAAGAGGTCCTGGACAGACCCACACACCATGTGCGTCTACTGCTTTGGCTATGAACACAATCCCCAGGCATGTGTGGGCTTTGTCGCACTTTGAATCCTTCCACTTTGGAAGACTGGCATGCTAGGCTTCTTTTGGGGTGCCCTAATGAACGTGATCCTCCTGTTAAATTCTGTGGGGTCCGCTGAACAGTTAGCATCTTGAGGAGGCTCCAGCCACAGAGTATGCCTCTTTGGCTTTGGCCTTTTTGGCGCATCCCTTAGGTGCCTCCTTTTCAGAGGCATTTTGTGACTTGTACCAGTCCCTTCCCACTTTCAAGCAGGGCTCTTATCATAGCACAAAGTCTAAATCTAAAAAAGAGACTAAAACAAGGTCTTGCCATTGATTGTGGGATTGTGAGCACTGTTGGGCTTCAGATTCCCATGCTTCTCTGGAGGTTTTGACTACAGTTGATCCTCCAGCCCTGGCCACTGGCTCCACAGTCTCCCCATTGGGCCAATTGGTTGAGACGCCTGTCAACCAACCTGTCAAGATTTTTCTTGAGTCGGTTGACACACTGTCACAAGATGAGGATGATACCTCCCTTTTTAGGACTCCAGTCCTGCCTTTGACTTCCCGGGGGGGGGGGTCAGACAAGCCTGCTGACCTGGACCCTACCCCTCAGGATCCGATGATCCCAGAGGATCCTCAGCTTTGGCCATCTCCCTCAAGACTCACTGTCAGTGTCTCCAATAGTGGAGGTCATAGTCCTGATCCTGAAGCCCCAAGCTGAGTAGTTTACGCCGACATCAGCATTCCCACTTTCAGCGTTCGGGCAAGCAGTGTCACTGATACGCCTCCTCATACTCCTCCTTAGATGAGGAGAGGCTGTGTCGCAAAATGTGTTGGTGCCACAAAGAACTTACAGTATGTGGCATCAGCTCATGTTCACCTGGGTTAAGCTGATTCTGGCCACCATCCCAGCCATTGCATGGCTCCTGCCACCTAGGCCTCAGCCCACCCCGGCTTAGCTAGAATCAGCTTAACCTACCCTGGACTCTTGCCAGTTCAGGTGGATCTGCCACCTAAGCAGCCAAAGTTTGGTCCCCTCCGAAGGATGCCTGTACCACTCCAGGGCTTCCTCATCAACTGATAGTCACTGTTACTCCCAAAAGACCCCATAGAGTCAGTGGGGACTCTGGCAGTTGACCTTTGTTTGATGAATCATTGGAGTCTGAGGGCTTCTCCCAGCACTCCCACCCAGTGGATGTTGAGTCAAGTGAGGATGGTCCCACTTCTTTCATGGGCATGCTTCAGTTAATCTCAGAATCCATGGGTCTTCAGATGGAATCCATCCAGAAGAGGGCTAAGTACCCCCTTACTGAGATTCTTGACCAGGGTGGTTCCTCTGGGGAGGCCTTCCCTGTCACTGAGGCCATTCTTCACCCCACATTGGAGCTCTGGCAACACCCTGCCTCTTGCCCTGCACCATCGTCCCAGATGGCCCACAAATATGTGGTCCCTACTGGCTCCTTCTTGGGTTTCACTAAACATCTCTCAGCTGAGGGTCTGGTGGTTGACTTGGTCTTTTGGTGAATAGGCATCATCGGGGATGTGGATAAGCCTCCCGACAAGGAATCCAAGAAATAGGATCATATGGCCAAGAAGGTCTGTGTGGCCTCTTCCCTTGGCTTTCAGCAGGCAAGTTCAGCCATTCTCATGGCCCACTTTGCTCATGTTCTCTTGGGCACCCTTGATGAGGTGCTTTCCCAGCTCCTGGCTGACTTGCAGACCATGGTCAAGGAGGTCAAGGAGGCCCAGTATCAGGGCCAAGCAGTGGCTAAGCAGCAGCTCTAGATGGCCATGGGCATCAGCAACTCCTGCGCCCAGTTCGTGGCTGCCACAGTGCCCATGCACCACAAGGCTTGTCTGAGGATCTCGACCTTTATGGCAGATACCTAGCACAAGTTGGTGGATGTTGCCTTCTTGGGCACCAACCTGTTCGGGCAGGGGATGGAAGGACATCACACTCATATTGAGAAGTCCAGTGTTACCTCTACCCAGAGGGATCCCAAGGGCTCTAAGATTCAGAAGAAGAAGCCCTTTCATTCCCTCTCTGCTCCTGCAGCCAAGCCATCCCAACCCCCAGCTGGGCAGCAGGCTCAGGCTTGGTGGCCCAGACCAAAGCTGTTTGCTGTGGTTATCTGAAATCCAGGTGGTCGATGTCTCACTGGTTCCTCAGTCAATCCTTCCTCTGCCTCCAAGCCTGCCCAGTGATAGGATGGTTGGTGCCTCCCCATGCCTGTCCTGATTTCCCTGGGTCCTCCTATGGGGGCCCGGCTCTTCTACTTCCTTTCTGCCTGGTCTACTTTCATCATGGACAGGTGGGTCCTCAGAGTGGTCGGTCTGGGTCTGCCTCTAGAGTTCAAGGCTTACTCCATCTTGTCAAGCTCATGCTCTACAGGAGGAGATGGTGTGGCTGACATTCTGTCAGCCCTTCAGGATGACATTGCCCAGCTCCTCCAGAAGGAAGTAGTGGGACCTGTCTTGGACCCTTCAGTACACCCAGGGTTTGTCTCCAGGTGCTTCCTGGTGCCAGACAGATGGGGGGGGGGGGGCTGGTGCCTCATCTTAGATCTGCACACCCTGAACAAATTCCTTCAGTCACACATTTTCAGGATGGTCACTCTGTCTCAGGTCATACCATCCCTGGAGCAGAACATGTGATTTTGTGTTCTGGATCTTCAGGATGCATTTTTCCACATCCTAATCTGTCTGTCCCTCCACCACCAGTTCTTCTGGTTCTGTGCATAGGGGAACCTCTAGTTTCAGGCAATGCCCTTCAGCCTCTCCTTGGTTTCCAGGGTTTTCACCAAGTGCATTGCAGTGTTGGCAGATTTCCTGAGGCACCGAGGGGTCCAGGTGTACCCCTACCTGGATGGCTGGCTTATAGCGGGTCCCTCCAAGGTGGAGGTGTAGCAGTCCAGGGATCTGGCCTTCCAGACCTGCCTGTCCCTTGGCCTCCTGGTCAACAAGGTCAAGTTGGAACTTGTACCTTCACAGGTGATACATTTCACTGGGACAGAGCTCAGCTCTTGCAGAGCCAGGGCTCAGCTTCCGGAGGACAGGGTGGAGGTTCTCTTCACTGTTGCCCAATCATTTCAGGTTGGGCAGTTGCACCCTGCCCGGGACTTCCTGCACCTCTTGGGATACATATCTGCATGTACCAGCATGGTCCATTAGGCCCAGTGGAGAATGCATTCTCTGCAATGGCAGCTTGCCTGCCAATGGTCTTGACACAAGGGCCACTTCGACCAACCAGTCACTGTGACCCTGCTGATGTGAGATGCCCTTCAGTGGTGGTTAGTCCCAGAACATCTGCAGGAAAGGGATCCCATTTGTTCGCCCAGAGCCAGTGGTCATCCTGACAACCTATGCCTTCCTAAATGGCTGGGATGCCCACCTGAGGAACCACAGGGTCCATGAGCTCCAGACCTCCAAGAAGTCCCAATGCCATATCAACATGCTGAAGCTTCGAGTGGTTCGACTGGTGCTGACAGCCTTTACTGCACACATTTGGGGTCAGGTCATTCAGGTCCAGATGGACAACACCACGACCATGAAATTCCTCAACAAACAGGGTGGGATGCAGTCCCTTCTTCTGTGCAGGGAAGCTCTCCACATCTGGATCCTCATGCTCAGCCTGGGTGCTGATCTCCTAGCCATCCATGTGGATGGCGCCTCCAACCAGCTAGCGGACACCCTCAGCCATGTGGGCAAGGTGTCTCATGAGTGGTCTCTCCATCCAGAGATAGTACACAGCCTGTTCTCCCACTGAGGCACCCCCCTGGTGGATCTGTTTGTTTCCAAGGAAAATGCAATGCTGAGGCTGTTTTGTGCCCACCCCCCTGAGCAGAGAAAAGTCTGCAGGGGGGGATGCCTTCTCAAGGCCCTGGACCGTAGGCCTCCTGTATGCCTTCTCTCCATTTCCCCTGATCCACAAAGTGCTGATCAAGGCCAGGAGGGACAAAGCATGGATGATTCTGGTGGCTCCATACTGGCCCTGCCAGTTCTGGTACCCCTATCTCTTTAGCCTCAGCTGCAGGTTCCTGTGGGGTCTTCCACTCCACTTGGACCTGCTCTTCTGCAATCAGGGGAAAGTAATCCATCTGGATCTTCAATCCCTGCACCTGACAGCCTGATTCCTGAGCAGCTAGAGTTCCAGGCTTTGGGTCTGTCCAACGATGTCCTCACAGTGGTCAAGGCTTCTTGGAAGGAATCAACATGAAAATGCTATGCCTTCAAATGGAAGAGGTTCTCCATTTTGTGCAAGGGTAAGGGGCTGGACCCCTTATCTTGTCCAGTGGCTAGCATTTTCGACTACCTTTGGTCCCTCTCTCAGCTGGGCATCTGATCAATGACTCTTAAGGTGCACCTGGCAGCCATCTTGGCATACCGGGCATGGGATGGTATGCCATCGGTGGTATGGCAGAAGGTGGTCTGGCACTTTTCCAAAGACCTTGACAACATTTCCCCTCATGAACCATCACCATCTTGGAACTTATTGCTGATGTTGGGAAAGCTGATGGGCAAGCCATTTGAGCTGATGCAGAGGTGTGAAATGTCTCACTTGTTGTGGAAGATCACCTTCCTGGTGGCTGTCACATCAGCAAGAAGGATAAGTGAGTTCCAAGCACTCTTGGTGGAGTCTCCTTACCTGGTCTTCCACAGGGACAAGGTTGTCCTTTGCCCTATCCCAAAGTTCCTCCCAAAGGCTGTGTCTGAGTTTAACCTTAACCAGGTGATACATCTCCTGGTGTTCTTCACTAGTCACACCTCTGAGGCTGAGCACAGGCTCCATTCTTTGGACCTGCAGCCAGCACTTGCCTATTAGAAGCAGTGCACAGCTGGAATTTGGGGAGAGGTTCATCAGCTATTTGTCACCTACACTGAAGCCACACCTGGGAGACTGGCAGCTATGCAGACAATTGGAAGGTGGATTGTCTCCTGCATCAACCTCTGCTATAAGTTGGCTGGTAGGGAGCCTCCTGTAGGGCTAAGGGCTCATTCCACCCATCATACTGCTGCCTTGGTGGCTGCTTCCAGGGACATCCCAATCCAGGGAAAACTACTGGGCAGCTACCTGGAAGTCAGCACACACCTTCATTTCCCACTACCACATTGATCTTGAGTCATGCTGGGATGCTGGTTTTGGGGCCTCAGTTCTCCAGTCTCTATTCCCAAAATGGGGTGTATGTGTCTTGCCTCCTCCTCTCAGAGAACTGCTAGGAGTCCACCAGAAGTGTGGATTTGTACATCATATCTACATCCCTAGAAACACAGGTTACTCACCTGTAACAGTAGATCATCCACGGAATGTCCTCTTGCAGTAAGTCATTACTTCTGGGAGTTTCCCTTAGGTGGCGCTCTCACTGTAGTTTTCTCCAGCAGTCTCTATACCAGGGACCTCCCACACAACCTCACTTCCTGGGCTGTGCCTATAAAAGTGGGTGGTCCCTGCTAGTCTCCATTCATTTTCCCACTGGCTTCAGCTCTCACAACAGCTAGAATACTCTCCTGCTAAGTGATCTATGACATGGATTGAACCCACAGCTTGGGGTGCCTAGGCTTAACACATGGCACCATATTCCTATACTTAAACAAGAGTTTTTTAAGGATGGAGGACTCAAGGAGCTGTATTAACAGGCTCTGACAACACTGAGTCCTTTTCAAGAAGCATTGGAGTGGAAGGAAACATACCTTCACCATAAGTCCTGCCTGACCGCCTTTCAACAGTAATGTATGCTAAACATGTATTATCAAGAAACTTTCTTCATCAACGGAGGGCAAACACCTCATCAACAGCAGGCATTTCTACATCATCTTCATCATAGAAGAGGCTTACACTGTATTCTTATTGAGGGATGCATAATCCCTGTTGACAGAGGCCTCCAACAACACTCTGCAGAGGCTCACACTATGTTCCCATCAATGGATGCATAATCCCCATTGACGGAGGACTCCTACATACCTCTCATCAATGGGAGGTTCATTCCTTGTCAACAGAGGCCTCCTACATATTTCTTATTGATAGGAGGTTCATTCCTCATTGACAGAGGCCTCCTGCATGATTACCATCGACAGACACTTCATCCACCATCGACGGAGGCCTCCTTCATAATTTCTCATTGACGGAATACTCATCCACCATCGATGGAGGCCTCCTGCATACTTCTCATTGATGGGAGGCTCATTCCCCATTGATGGAGGCCTCCTTCATGATTTCTCACTGATGAAATATTCATCCATCATTGATGGAGGCCTCCTACATGATTCTCATTGATGGACCACTCATGCAATGTCGATGGAGGCCTCCTACATACTTCTCATCGACGGGAGGTTTATTCCCCATCGATGGAGGCCTCCTATATACTTCTCATAGATGGGAGGTTCATTCCCCATTGACAGAGGCCTCCTACATACTTTTCATTAATGGGAGGTTCATTCCCCATCGACTGAGGCCTCCTACATACTTCTCATTGATGGTAGGTTAATTCCCCATCGACGGAGGCCTCCTGCATGATTACCGTTAATGGACACTTCATCCACTGTTGACTGAGGCCTCCTTCATAATTTCTCATCAATGGAATACTCATCCACATTGACAGAAGCCTCCTACATGAGTTTCATCGATGGACCACTCATGCCCCATCAAAGGAGGCCTCCTCTAAGACTATCATCACTGGTGGCTTCATATAAAGAACAAGCCTCTCTCATTGACAGGCATAATACCCCCGTTAATGAGGCACATTATCTTTTATTGTCGATGAGACACATTCCACCATCGAAGGGACATGCTCCCCTCCTTTCATCACCGACAGCAGATGACCCACCGTTGACAGAGCATGATTTCTACTAATCATCATAGATGGCATTCATTCCACCATCTACGGGGCATGGTATTCCTTCTACACCATTGACAGGGATGAGCCCACCATCAGTGGCCAACATTCCACCATCCACAGACCATGCCTTACAATATGCAGTAGATATATTATTAATGGGAGACATTTTCCATCAACAGAACATTAACATGATTACGTATTCTCATTAACAGGGCGTATCCCTTCAACGGATGTCTCTTGACTGTCTCCTCTATCAACAAGGGTACAAGGCTTTTTTACACTTATTTATGGAGTAAAAACCCTCCAGCCAATGATGCCAGTGTATACAACTATGAGAATATTTATCAAACAAAATATATGGCATACCCCTACTATTCAAAGGGGCTTATTTCGTGGACATCAACTTCATATTTTCTACAATCAACATATCAGATTCTTTGGCGTCTGCCACTCAAGACCCAGAACTGACTAAGAATGCATCATGCTATCATCTATGCCTCGCGGATAACCTCACCAATATTATAGAGGCAGACCTCAGGGCAGAGGGTAATGTTTATCATGTTCATATATACATATTTAATAGAGATATCACTTTTACAGGCCATTACAGTCAATTCATCGGGATGCTTCTCGGCCTGTTGGGTGCCAGACCCTCGTGTCCCTCCCACAAACAGAGCCTACTACTACTCCAGCATCCCCTGAAACAGAAGCCAATGCTTCGGCTAGTGCCTCTGCAGTCAGTACATTTATACACCATCAGGCGTGGCTCCAGCTCTCAGGGCTAGCACCTGATATTCAACAAAAAGTGGCTAATACCCCTTTTTTCTGATGATCATCTCTTTGGCCCAGGGGCACAAACAATACTGGATAACCTACAAGCCTCAGGCAGACAACTAAAAACAGTACAATATATGTACCACAAACCAAGCCCTCAGTATAATTATTCATATAAAACTGAAAATTACTATAACAAAAGAGGAAAATTCAGAGGCAAAGAGCAAAGGACAAGGGACTCATCTAAATCGACCCATAACCACCCATTAGGATGGAAGAGTGCCTCTTCCTCTCACTAAAAACTTCAGACTACACCCCGGTCTCCTCTTCTAGGGCTTGGAGACTTTTCTTTTGGGGGCTTCAGTTCGAATTTATACTCAGACCTTTCCCAGGAGGCTTTTTACATCTAGCCACCTTGTGAGGTATCACTGTTGCAGACCATGACGTTCATTTCATCGAGATGCCTCTTGGCCTGGTGTGCGGCAGACCCTCATTTCCCTCCCACGAAGAGGGCCTGCTACTACTCGCATGCTAAGAAAAAATACATATATCTTGATAATATCATAAAACGGATCATAATATTCTTACCAAACTTTTACTGCTACATGCAGTCTTCACCTGGCCATAGATAAAGGCTACAGAAATAATGGTGAGTACATACAGTATATATTTTAAACCTTATAAACTCTGCAAGACTTATCAATTTTCTGATCCACGCTACTTGGACAACAAAATATGGGCAGGTCACAAACCTTATGACTTTTTCTCAGAATAACATATTTAGAATCTCAAAGATGAGACCTAATGGCTCATAATTATCCAGATCATTATTTAAACTTCTGTTCCCCTGACAGCATAAATAAAGGGCCCGCCATACTAACATTTCAGGTTTACACCTAACAAGACTGCAGGCCCTGGTATACTCGGGACCACCTTGCAGATTAGATTACTAATACATGATGGGACTGACTACACCACTCTGTTGCATTCCATGTCTTTACCCTAAAATGGGTACAATATTACCACTGACTCTAAGAGCCACTGGATTCCATAATGACATAGATATATTGTTTCATTTCACAAAAAAAATAATTGTTTGCTACTTACGTAGCCTATCTATGCCGAAATGGATACATTTCTCTAATGACTTGAAAGACATAGCAAAAAACTGTACCAACTTGCTACATTGTAGCACTACAAAATAATAATATGGTATTATTTGGGTTACTATTCAAAACTCAGAACCCAATAGACTTTGACATATATTGTCTTTTCCAGTGCATGCCACTGAGACCTACCAATCACTCCATGATATGGCTGAATTCCTTTTCGGGTTTACATCTGCTTAACTCATCTGAAGATGCCCAGTAATAGCCAGTTTGGCTTCTCTTTCAGCCATAACCTTATAACGAATACTACAATGGAGTACTTACAGACAGAATACAAAATTCTCTTTATATGCTGATATACTGTTCTCAGCACCTATCGGTCCTAAGACCACACAATATGTACGGCAGAATACCATATATGGCCACCCCACTGCCATATAACTGCTTGAGAATCTGCCAGAAGTAATGACTTACTGCAAGAGACCATTCCATGGAAGATAGATCAGTTACACAAAGACTTCTGCCATAACAGTAGGTCTTCTAGGAATGTCTCTTGTAGTAAGTAGCTTCCCTTCCTCTAACCCCCGGCCATTCTGTAACAGGGAAAACAATGTAAGGGTGGGAGGCTTTGGTTCCCTCGGTTCCCCTTGGTCCCTCGCCTCTCGAGCTGAAACCGGTGGGGAACGGAGACTACCAGGGACCACCCACTTTTATAGGCACAGCCCAGGAAGTGAGGTTGTGTGGGTGGTCCCTGGTATACAGAGTGCTGGAGAAAACTACCGTGAGAGTGCCAGCTAAGGGAAACTCCCAGAAGTAATGACTTACTGCAAGAGACATTCCTAGAAGATCTACTGTTATGGCAAAAGTCTTTGCGTAACTGATCTTTCCAGGAGTGGTACATGATGTACATCCACACTGGTCCACCCGACCTCCCATGGCAGGCAGCACACCTATTTTTGCTTCCAGTGGGTAAGATCTGATGTCACTGTTTGGTGCCAAGGGAGTTACCACCCGGGTGGGTGGGAGGAGCCAGCTTGAAGACTTTCTGGCAATCCTTAAAGGGAAAGGAACACTGCCAGAAGTGTGGATAGTACATCATATACCACTCCTAGAACTACTGTTACAGGTGAGTAACCTGTTTTTTATGCACCCCAGAATTCTAGATGCCTTTGCAATCACTGCTGAGCAATTTGATTGGAAACGCAGGTTGTGCTGAATGATGACCCCCAGGTCTCTTTTTTTCCTTTACAGCCATTAAAGCCATTCCTCCCAAGCTGTATGTTGCACAAATGTTGTTTTACCCAAGTGGAGCACAACACATTTGTCTGGGTTGAGTTTCAATCCCAACCTTTCAGACCACACGTGTAGTGAATCAAGATCCCTCTGCATCCTTGCTGAAATCTCTGCTACCCTCCTTACCCAGTCCGATAATACTGCCAGCTTAGTCTTTTTGAACTGCTCCTGTCTGAACTGAGCTGTTGAATAGTTCTGCCAGAGGTTCAGTTACATCCACTGCCAATTCCTTGAGCACCCTCAGATGCATTCCATCTGTCCCTGGGGCCTTATCTATCTTAAGGGCTGCTAGCCCTTTCCAAACCCTTTTACTGGTAAATAACTTGCTGCCTCATCTCAGGGATCCCCCTTACAGCTGCCTTAATGCCACTCCCTGGCAGAGGCCCTCTATCTTCCCTTGTGAATACAGAGCAAAAGTAGTAATTAAGAATGGCTGCTTTTTAGCCCATCCACCTCAGTTACCCTACCTCCCTCTATTAGTCTAACAATTCCTCCTTCCTCTTCTTTCTTTTTTCCCTAATACATCTAAAGAACTGTTTCCCCCTCCCTTGACCCTCTGCAATACATAGCTTTGTGTCTTCTTTGCTTCCCTGACTGCCTTTTTAGTTTCCCTTGTTCTCATGTGGTACTCTTGTCATTCTTCCTTCCCTTAATTTTTCTTGTACCTGTAGAAGACCTTCTTTTTTGGCTGTCACTGCTTCCCTGACCTTTCTAGAGAACCATAGTGGTTTCTTGTACATTTTGCTTTTGAGTATCATTCTCTTGCAAAACTTTTTTTGCCTCGAGAATGCCCCCTTGATTGCCCCCGTCTTTCTCCACATCCCTGATGCTGTCCAGTCAGGCTAATTTGTTCTGGACCAGCTCCCTCATCTGGTTGAAGTCTGCCATTCTGAAATCTAGGACTTCAGCCTTTGAAGAGGGCTTACTTGTCCCAAGGGCTGGGTTGATCCATATAGCGTTATGGTCTCTGTGCCATAGTAGTGGCTCCCCTACCCTCACTCCTTCTACCACTTCCAAGTTGGTGAGCACCACATCAAGAATGATAGCCTGCCTAGTGGGGTCCTTAACTAGCTGCACCAGCAGGCAGTCTTGCGATGTATCCAGCAAGGCCTGACTTCTGGAACTCCAGTTCCACCACACCACAGCAAAAGTAAATTCACCAACATTCCCCACAGCAACAAAATGCCGCCAACATCCCTGACCATGCCATGTCCTGACACCAATGGGAAACAGACCAACACTGTTCTTGTGGCAATGCGGGTGTGCTTAATGATTGTCAACTCCAGGGGGTGTGGATTATGGGGGAGAGCGGCTTACAGCAGCATTGCTGTAAACATCCATCGATGCAACAACCCGTTCGACAATGTGGATGTTGAATGGGATGTTGTCGTTGTGATGGAGTCACTGGGGGTGGGGGAGTGTTGTATCAATGGTATATCCTGGAACTCCTGGCCACCTAAATGACCCGATCAGTATCTGGCAAGTTTAGCTCTTCAACCACCACCACCAGCACCAACCCCTTTACCACCCCCTTTCTAGTTCTGCCACTAGCTCCTTATCTCTCTCATCCTCCTGTTCTGGAGGTCAGTAGATCACCCTCATTCATAGTTTCTTGCCTGAGGATGTCGTGAGCTGAACCCACCGTGATTCTGTTTCCCCATTACCTCTCCTGATGTTTCCATCCTCCACTGCCTCTGTGCTTTCTCTGACAAAAAGGGCTGCACCATCTCCTTTATCTTTTATTGTACCTCGTCTAAACATGGTGTAGTCTGGGACTGTCGGGTACCAGTCATTATTCTCTTTGGCTACTAGATCCATCTCAGTGTCTGCCACCATTGTCTGGAGCTCACTAATTTTATTTCCCAGACTCCTGCCATGAAGACACACCCATGTCCATCTTTCTCCTGATGCTCCCTTCCTTCTCTTTTATTCTTCCCTAGTTTCTTTCATTTTTTTATTTTTCTTGCTTAATGTAGGCTTGGTCATTCCTCCCTCACTGGCCTTTTAGAACCTAATTTGAACTTTAACTTTACTGTTACCCACCTTGCTGTTACTAGTCCCCTGTTCAGGGGGAGCCCTAGCTAGGTTCTTCACCTGCTCCCCCTTTTCAGTGGTTCCCCTAGCCTCTGTCTCTCCCGCAGTCAATTTAAGTGTCCAATCCAAATGTCAAACTTCTGCCCCAGAGCACTGGCCCCCTCTCTCGTCAGGTGAAGGCCATCACCCTTGAAGAATCTCCTGTCCTAGAAGCCTCTCCAGTCTCCCACAAAGTGGAACCCCTCCTCCTACCACCATACCTTCAAACATCCATTAAACTCCTCAGTTTCTTCCTTCCTTAATCTGTCATACCCATTTACCATATTCCACACAGGGACGATCACAGAAAAGGTTAGGGAAGCTGAGTGCACCTTCAGTCTGTCCCCCCAGCCTCTTAAAGTTATGCTTCACTGCCTCCATGGGCTGATTGGCCATATTGTTGGTACCCAAGTATACTAGCACCCCAGCTCCCCCGCCCCCTTCTCCACCTTCTTCCCTATCCTATCTCTATCCCTAATGGCTGATGCACCAGGAAGGTATCTGACCATTTCACTCCCATATCATCCCCTGCCCACAGCCCTCTCTACTTCCCTAATCATTGAGTCCCTAATCACAAAGACTCTCCTTGTTGACTCCTTCTTACTCACCCCCATTGATGCCACTAAGTCTCCCTGCTCATTTCTCCTGATAGACTTAGAGCTCCCCAATGGAGTCAGGTACCTGAGCCTCCTCCAGGGATGCAAAGTGATTTGCTGTCAGAAAGGTGTGAGATTGATCAAACCCCCTTGTGGTTGATACTGGTACTCTTCCTACTGCCCTTCCCCACCACCCTCTAGTCCCCTGGGCCAGTGGGTCTCTGGGAGAGTGGGGATGTGGGGGGTGGACTCCAGCTGAGTCAGTACCACAGATGAGATACTGTATCTCATCTTTTGCTTCTACCAGCTGAGCATGGAGCTACACAGAAGTCCTGCAGATGGGGCAGTGCCTCCTCCTCCTCCTCCAGAGCATAACCCTGGAGAAGAGCACCCCACAGTCCCCACAACTGACTACCTCCCTGCTGTACTTCATCTCCATACTGGTCCTATGATACAAAAAGGCCTGCCTTATATATGTAGTCTTGTTGTATTTGGAATACTTTCTTCACCTGCCTTACTTAATGCCTTAACCCTTCATGAATTACAATTACATATTTGTATTTGTATACTATACATAAATATAAACATACAAAAATATATAAATTTCTACTTCACTTCTGTTATCCAAATGTAACCGAAAATCTCAGTATTGTAGAACTCGGTGGGCTGCTCCTTCAGATATTCTATCAGAAATAGAACACTGCCATGAAAACTGTTTCTTAGCAACAGCCTAATTCTGGCTAAAAATGCTTTTAATAATTTTTTTTTTTTTTATAAATAAATCGGCAGCTCAGAAAGCCCACTAAACAGTGACAAACAAAATCACACTATCACATAATTAACAGGCCACCACACAGCAACAAGCCAGCAAATCCTGTTGGCAAGGACAAAGCCACAAAAGGCACAAACTGCCAAACTACTGTATATAAATAAACATGAAATTCACCCTAGGTGTGATTCGGTGATTCACCACAGAACAAATGTGGTGACTATCCTGCTCCCAACCAACATCAAACACGCAAATTCCACACCTTCATGTAGGCAGCAAAACCCTCCTTCCCAGTCCACAAACTGTACACAAAAAAACTAAAAAATTAGAAAAAATATGAAAAATGTTTACTTAGCTATGGGAGCTACACAGACACAGACCCTCTGCTGCTGACAGCATTCTACAGTCAAATAGTGTTGCATGCACATCGGCATGTAGTGCTTTGTGCATGCATCTGCATGTAGGACTGTGTGCATGCATCTGCACATAGTCCTATGTGTTTGCATCTGCATGTAGTGCTATGTGCCTGCATCTGCATGTAGTGCCAACTGTGTACATCTCAATGTATTGCTGTGTGTTTGCATCGGCACATAGTGATGTAAGCATGCATCTACATGTAGTGCCATGTGCATGCATCTGCACATGGTGCTATGTGCATGCATCAGAATGTAGTGTTGTGTGCATGCATCTGCCTGTAGTGCTGGTTGCATGGATCTGCATGTAGTGCTATGCATGTGAATCTGTATGTAGTGCTGTGTGGATTCATCTGCACTTAGTGTGCATGTAGTGCTGTGTGTATTTATTGGCATGTAGTTTGGATGTACATCAGCATGTAGTGCTGTGGGTGTGCATCTGCATACACATCAGCATGCAGTACTATGTGTGCATCTGCATGTAGTCCTGTGTGTGCGCATTGGCCTGTAGTGCTGTGTGCGCAGCTGCATGCAGTGCTTTGTGCTTGCATCTGCATGTAGTGCTGTCTACATGCATTGGCATGTCATGCTGTGGGTATGCATCTGCATGTAATACTATGTGGATGCATCGGTATGTGGTGCTGTGTGTGCACATCGGCATGTAATGCTGGGTACACATCAGCATGTAGTACTGTGTGCATGCATCTGCATGTAGTCCGGGCATGTAGTGCTATGTACATGCATCAGCAAATAGTGCTGTGAGCATGCATCTTTAGGTAGTGCTGTGTACATACATTGGCATGTAGTGGTGTGTACATGCATTGGCATGTAGTGCTGTGTACATGCAGTGGCATATTTTGCTGCATGCATGCATCTGCATGTAGGTCTATGTACATGCATCGGCATGTAGTGCTGTGTGTGCACATTGGCATGTAGTGCTGTGTGCATGCATCAGTATGTATTTCTCTGTGCATGCATCGGCATGTAGTACTGTCTGCATGCATCAGCATATTATGCTGTGTGCATGCGTCTACATGTTGTACTATGCGAATGCATCACTAGGTAGTGCTGTGTGTACATCAGCATATAGCCTGGGTGTGCATCGGTATGTAGTGCCGTATGCATGCATCTGTATGTAGTGCTGTGTGTGTGCATGCATCTGCATGTAGTGCTGTATGAATTCATCAGCATGTGGTGCTGTGTGTATGCATTAGTATGTAGTTCTGTGTGTGCATCAGCATGTAGTTGCTGTTTGTGTGCATTAGCATAAAGTGTTGTGTGCATGCATCTGCATGAAGTGTGTGCATGCATCTACATGAAGTGTTGTGTGCATGCATCTGCATGTAGTGCTGTGTGCGTGCATCAGCATGTAGTGCTGTGTTTGCATACAGGCTTGTAGTACTGTGTATGTGCATCTGCATTTAATGCTGTGTACATGCATTTGCATGTAGTTCTGTGCACATGCATCTGCATGTAGTGTTCTGTGTGTGCATCGACAAGTAG
The DNA here is from genome assembly GCA_016271365.2 of Neoceratodus forsteri. Lineage (NCBI taxonomy): Eukaryota > Metazoa > Chordata > Ceratodontiformes > Ceratodontidae > Neoceratodus > Neoceratodus forsteri. The sequence continues at coordinate 1,625,674,828 of CM028131.1, read as the reverse complement.
TGCTGTGTGCATATCAGCAAATACTGCTGTCTGCATGCATTGGCATTTAGTGCTGTGTGCATGCATCTGCATGTAGTGTTTTGTGTGCGCATCAGCATGTAGTGCTTTGTGTGCACAGCTGCATGTAGTGCTATGTACATGCACTGACCATGTAGTGCTGTGTATATACATCAGCATGTAGTGATGTGTGCGCACATCAGTATATGCAGTGCTTTGTGCATGTCTATATGTAGTATTTTGTTATGTGTATGTCTGTGCTTCTTTAGAGTTGCATGTCTGTAGTTAGCTGTGTGTGTCTACATGCATCACTGTGTGTGTAGGGCTGTGTATGCATCTGTATGAAATGCATATGTTGGCATCTGTGTGTGTAGTAGTATAAGTATGTGTATGTGCATGCGCATGCACATTTGTATATGTAGCACTGTACATGTGTTTGTGTCTCTGTAGTGCTGCTTGTGTGCATAATTTATGTATGCAGCAGTGTCTGTTTACATCTATGTATGTGTGCTTCTGTGTATATAGTAGTGTGTGTATTATTGAATGCATATCCGTATGTATTGTTGTGTGTCTATATATAGGGCTAGTGTGCACGTGTTCATCTGTGTATGTAGTGCTCATGTGTGTCTATATGTAGTGCTATGTGTGCACATATGTGTGTCTGTAGTGCTGTGTGTGTGTGTGTGTGTCTGTCTGTATGTAGTACTGTATGTTTGTGCTCTTTGTATGTGGTACTTTATGCATGTCTGCATGTAGTCCTGTGTGTGTCTGGGTATGTAGTGTTGTGAATGTGTGCATCTGTATGTAGTGGTGTGCATCTATGTATCAACTGTCCCTCACCGTGACAGTAATTAGCAGGTAACAAGCAATTGGTTAGTTTGATCCTAGTGTTTCTGTGAACCTGGAGTCCCCCACCCAGCCTGGTGGTGCCAGCTGGTGATGCACTATACCACCATGTGGGAGCCCCAGGATCAAGTCTGGAGCACAATGCAGAGGCATTACATGCTGACCCCAGGGGAAGGAGCTGTGCTTTCCATTGTGCTAGCACCTCCTATGACAAGATCTGAGGTGGCACTGACATTGTGAGTGATTATGCAACATTGCCCCCCCCCACCACCAGAGGGTAGCACCATGGGAATTGAGGAATGGATGCAAGGGGAGGAGGGAGGGAGGGCTTAAGCCAGGTAAAGCACATTGATCGACCCTGCACTCATGATGGCATCTCTGCACATCCACCTCAATGCCACTAAACGCATGACTGCCCCCCCCATCATCTTCCTTGTGATGCTACTCTCCAGCAGTCAGCAGTGGTGTGGCTGGCAATGAGATCCCGCCATGAGGGACAAGTCACACAGCAATGAAGAGGATGAAAGAGATCTGGAAGAGGAGATAGGCTGATGCAAGTAAGTTGGAGCATGAGAGCCAGCTGAAGTGGAGAGCCTGTGGAAAGCAGCAGCTGGGTGAGTAAGTGGAAGACCAGAGAAAAAAATGTAATTATAAAAAAACCTGGAGACCAAGGTTTTAATCCCAAAGCCAACACTTACTGTGTGACCCTGGGGAAGGGCGAAAGTACAAGGAGGTTGATAGACTATGGTGTATACCTCACTTTCACTTTTACCTTTACTTCTAAACATCTTCTCAAATATTTCATGCCCTTTATTCTCATAAAACAATCCATTTCCTCTGCTTTTATTGTATTACCATTGGCAAAGCATCCTATTGGCTATAGTCAACTCTGGTTAGTTTTGTGAGTTGTGGTAGTTTTCTGTACCAGTCTCGCTCGTTTTAGACACCTTTTCCAGCTGCACAGTGAGAGCTATGCACGACATAGTGCAATTACATTGAAAAGGGGGTTTTGGTAGCACGTGACTGCAAATACAGCACAGCTGTGGACAGCTCTGTCCTGCCACTGGCGTGGAACTGAATCTCTCTGTGTTCTCTCCATTCAATACTGTGTGGTTGCTTCCTCCCTCCCCCCTCCCCGACACACTATTTTCTTGCTCCCTGCACTATTTTTAGTTTTGATGTGACACAAAATGATAAGGGACACTATCAGCTATTGTGCTGTTTTTCTAAAAGTAAAACATTTACATGGTTTTCATTAACATTACCTTTTCAGCATCCCAACCTAAATGCCGGCCAGCTGCCGCTCCTGCTCGCTCATGTGTGAAAAATGGTGCACACTTGTTCATGAATGAGTCTGGGATATTTTTTTTTCGAGTTAAAAGAAATAGTGTGCCAGGCACTATTCCCTTCATTGCACTTTACAAAGTTAGCCACAGTTAAAATGAAGTGCCCTCACCTATTCAATTTTTTCAATGAAAGTTGAAATCATGACTCTGGTCAGAGACTACTGTGCATGCCCAGAGTCAGGGCTTCAACTTCCATAGAAAAACATATTTAGGTTAGAGCGCTCCCTTTTAACTGGACCTAACTTTGTTAAGTGCAGCAAAGGGAATCTGTCAGGCACACTACTTCTTTTAAATTAAAAAATATGCCAAACTCTTTCATGAACGAGTGTTCCCATGGACTGGCACTTTTTCCTCACCTGAGCACGCAGGAGCAGTGGCCAGCTGGCATTTAGGTAGGGATGCTGAAAAGGTAATTGTAATGAAAAACATGTACATGATTACATATTCCCATTCCTAAATTTAGAAAGTGTATTTGGTACACTTATGGCTGCATTCGAGATAGTACAAGAAAGTTACAATTAATAATTATTCCCTGTTGATTCTGGCCCCCATGTTCAGTTAAGTGGGGGTCAGACACCAGGAGGAAGCGCCTGAGAAGTAGTGCTGGAATTTAGTTTAGAAGCACCAGCAAGCACTATTTTGAACAGGCCTGTATGAATATTAATTAGGTGCCTATGAATAATTATGAGCTGGATTGCTGCCTAAGGACTGTGCATATCAGAGGCACTGACCGGCAAAGGGAGGGGTCTATGAATATGAAAGTGCAGTCGATTCATTGCTGTCAATGCCTACTACAAGTCTGGGGGAAGCACTGGTTAAAACTGAAATGTTTGGCTGCCAGAGGTGAGGGAGGGTGCCTCCTGATGGGGGAGGGAGAGACCACGAGGAGTATCATGGGAGAGAGCAGATGCTGCGGGTAGGGAGGGACTGGGGTGGGATCAGGGTGGTACAGAGGAAACAAGTGAGAGGAGAACCAATAGGGAGAAGAGATGTAGGAGGGTTATCGACTAGGAATAGATTCGAGCCACTGCTATGGGGGAGGGGCAGGAACATACAGAATGGGGGAGGACAAGTGGGGCATGAGAGGGATGGCAGCAGGTAGGGCAAGAGATAGCAAGGGTGAAAGGGTAGAAGGGGGGCTAGTAGGGAAGGAGGGGGTGACTGGAGGAGAGAAGGCTATGGGAAGGGAAGGATGGGAGGGGCATCACTATCAGGGTCGAAGGGAGTGGGGGCTCTAAACTGACAACAACTGTGATAGGAGAGGGGTTGGAAATTAGCAGGGGAGGAGGGGAGGTCAACATGGGAAGCCCAGTAGGAAGTAGTCAGGCTGGGAAGAGGTTCAAGGGGGATGGGAGGAATAAAGCAGAGAAAAGTGGTGAGCAGAGTGGGGTGCAGATACAGAAGTCACAGAGGGTGTGGCTGGGCGGGGGTAGGGGCAGGAAGAATGAATACTGGGGTGGTGGAAGGGGCATTAGGAGGAAGGGGTAAAGGATAGGGGTCCTTGTCCTGGGAGTTCTATACTGAAAGGGGTGAGATGGGGCAGAAGGAAAGGCACAGATTTATTTGGGTAGAAGCTATCCCCGGGTTGACTGCAGGAGGGGCAGGCACTGCTCAAATGTGCAGCGAGGGGGAGGAAGAAACCTCATTTAGTGTTGCATGTGGGTACAAACGACTTGATGGGGGAGACTGTGGAAGTAGTGAGGGGGAGGTTCGAGGAGTTGGGCAGGCAGTGTGAGGGGGTGGGGGAGTCAGTGGCATTCTCGATGGTAATCCCAGTACCATGTGCAAGCATGGGGAGGAAGGGTAGGATCCAGGAGTTCAATGAGTGGCTGGTGGATTGGTGCCACACCAAAAATTATGGGTTAGTGACTAACTGGGGTAGGGTCTGTGGGAATAGTGACTTGTACACAGCGGTCAGGCTACACTTGAACAGGGAGGGGAGGGGGGGAGGGGAGTATTAAAGGTGGGATTAGAGAGGTATATCTCTACTAAGGTGGATTTAAGCTAGTGGAGGGGAGTGGCCAAAAGACTGAGGTTGGTAGAAAGGTCCAGACAGGGGAGCCTAATGAGTTCACCCCCCTAGATATAGGTAAAGGCAGAGGCGTAGTAACCCTAGGAGAGGGCGGGCAGAGTGGTCTGAGTGTAATACAGAAGACACCACCACCCGGTAAGAATAACGAGGAGAAAGGGTGCAGACTAACAGGAGGAGGGACACAGGCCAAGGAGAAGAGTGAGGAGAAGGAGGGGTATGGGTGGAAGGTGGTCTCTCTCAATGCAAGAAGCCTGGGGAACAAAATTGCAGAGCTTCAGGTGCTCCTTTCAGAGGGGAAGGTGGACACTGCTGCAGTGACAGAGACTTGGACCACAGAGTACCATGACTAGGACTCGGCAATCCTGGGATACAGGATATACAGCAGGGGCCAGGGGTTGGAAGGGGGGGGTTGCACTGTATGTGAAGGAAGGGATCAAATACATAATGGATGAGGGAGAAGAGGTGAGGACAGAGGTGCTTTGGATGCAACTCCTGGACTCCAAGGGCAGAAAGCTGAGGCTGGGAGTGGTGTACAGACCACCAGCCCAATCCGGAGAACTGGATGGGGAACTGGCAGAGCAGATAAGGAGGGTCTGTAGAAGGGGGAGTGTGGTGATAGTGGGGGATTTTAACCTACCAGGGGTTGACTGGAGCACACTGACCACTATCAGTACCAGGGAGCAGGTGCTCGTTGATGCATTCCGGGACGGCCTTCTGATGCAATTGGTAAGTGGGCCTACAAGGCTTGGTAGCACTCTGGACCTAGTACTGGCAAATGAGGAGGTGGTGAAGGAGGTAAGGGTGGAGGACCCACTAGCGGGTAGCAACCACCAAACAGTGTGGCTTGTTCTCGAGCTGGGCAGGGAGACAGGAGGCATAGGAACTAAGGTGATGGACTTTAGTAGGGTACACTTTGGGAGGATGGGAGCAATACTGTGAGGGAGACTCCAGGTTATAAGGCAGAGGATGGATGCAGAACAAAAGTAGGGAGTCATAAAGACTGGGCTAACAGAGGCCACAGTAGCCTGCACCAGGGCCAGGAGTAAGAAGAGCAGAGGCAAGAAACCATGCTGGCTGAACAAGGAAGTGCTACAAGGGGTGAGGGCATAGAGGGCTGCATACTGAAAGTACAGGACAACAGGGAAGGGAGCGGACAAGGAGACTTACGGGAGCTGGTCAAGGGAGGTGGCCAGGAGGGTGAAAAAAGCTAAGGCCTCCAGGGAATTAAGGTTAGCAAAGCACATAAAGGGAGGGGAAAAGGACTTTTTAAGGTATGTCAGGGAAAAGAGAAAGTGCAAGGAACATATTGTGAGAATAAAGCAGGGAGCAGATTGGGTGGAAAAGAGGGAGGAGCAAGTGGAAATTCTAAATGAGTACTTCTGCTCTGTTTTCACTAAGGAGAGGGATGGTCCACTACAAGCATGGACTGGGGGGTGGGGAAAGGGGGGAGGAGGTGACAGACAAAGTGATCAGAGGGACTAGGGTGCTAGAGGGACTGAGGGCAGTAAGGGTGGACAAGGCACCAGGTCCCGATGGCATCCACCCCAGGGTGCTGAGGGAGATGGTGGAGCTGTTGGCTGAGCCACTGGCAGATCTGTTCAACACCTCCCAGGAAACAGGGTGTGTGCCCCAGGACTGGAGGGTGGCCCATAGGGTGCCCATACACAAGAGTGGGCCTAGGGAGGAGCTAGGAAATTATTGGATGGTCAGTCTCATGTCCATAGTGGGTAAGCTTATGGAGATGATACTGAAGCAGAGTCTGGTGGCATTCCTAGAGAGTAATGGCCTCCAAGATGGGTGGCAACACGGGTTTGTCTCAGGGAGGTCTTCTCAGACCAGCCTAATAGAATATTATGGCTGGGTGACATGGGAGTTGGACAGGGGCCATGTGGTACATGTCTTGTACTTGGACTTCAGTAAGGCCTTTGATACAGTGCCTCATTGGAGTCTGGGGGGGGGAAGGTGACGGCAGTGGGGGTGGGAAAAAAGCTGACTAAATGTATAGAGACCTGGTTACAGGGGAAGGTGTAGAGGGTGGTGGTGGCGGAGCTCTCGGCACCTAGAGCAGTGACAAGCAGGGTGCTGCAGGGGTCAGTGCTAGGCCCAGTGCTATTTGGGCTCTTTATCTCTGATATAGCACATGGAGTGGGGAGCAGGGTTAGTCTGTTCAGAGATGATACCAAATTAGGGGCAGCGGTGGACAAAGAGGACAGATGGGGAAAAACTGCAGGGGGACCTAACCAATGTAGAGACATGGTCGGTGGACTGGCAGCTAGGATTCAATGCAAATAAGTGTAAGGTGATGCACTTCGGGCCTAAGAATCAGAAGAGGGACTACTGGTTGGGGGGGTGAGGTTGGGGATCACAGAGGAGGAGAAGGACCTAAGGGTGTTGGTAACTGGCAGCATGAACAACTCAGCCCAGTGTAGGAGAGCAGCAGCAAAGGCAAACAGGATGCTGGAGTGCATTACAAGGGGGTTCTCATCCAGACACAGGGATGTGATCCTATCTCTCTACAGATCATTGGTCAGACCACACCTGGAGTACTGTGTGCAACAGTGGAGGCCATACCTGAGGAGAGATATAAAGTTACTGGAGGGGGTGCAAAGGAGGGCAACAAAAATGTTAAAGAGGATGGAAGGAAAGGAATATGAAGTTAGGCTGAATGAGCTGAACATGTACACAATGGAGGAGAGGAGGGATGGGAGGATATGATTGAAGCGTTTAAATACCTGAGGGGGTAAATAAACCTAGCACCAAGGGGGTGTTTAAACTGAGGAGTGGAAGAGAGACGAGGGGGCACAGACTAAGGTTGGAAGGGGGACGTTTCTAGAGGGAAATGAGGAGGCACTACTTCACTGAGAGGGTGGTTTCTAGTTGGAATGCTCTGCCAGAGGTGGTGGTAATATGTAGGACAGTCAATAGCTTTAAGAAGGACTGGGATAACGCAAGAGGAAGAGTCAGAGGGGCAGGGGCTGGGAGAAGCGGGGGAGGAACTGAGAGGGAGGAGGCTGGAGCAGCTGCAATCTAGGGTGCTAGCTGCACACTCGGGCAAATTTAGATAGACCAATTGGTCTGTTCTGCTGGCAGACTTGTATGTTCGCAAATTTGGTGACAAACATCCATAAAATAACTGCTACAAGCGTGCGTTGTGCAGTTTCCACGCACCCTCGTAACTTCGCAAATTTGTAGTACTTTCACTCCAGATTTACAACATTGGTGTTCTTTCAGACCCCCTTATGAACAGTACAGCTGTCATTTTTTACATTCTGCCCGAAATATGCATTTACACATCTGGCGCAGAATAGCGCGGTTGCTCTGGGAAATCAATGTTCGGGACAGATTAAGAAAATCATACTGACAGTGTTCGTGAGCAGAGGTCACAAAATGCCTATGTTGAAAATTTGAATAATTCCACTAAATGACTGTGTTACGTGCATGCGTTGTGCAGTTTCCACGCATGCTCGAAAGATCTTACTTCTAGAGGGCTCTTGCAGTAGGTATTCACATATAGGACTAAGCCGCCAGGCATCAGGACCCCACAAAAAAATTTCTAGCTAGCAGTATCTGGTGGGGGACTGCCCCCACGTCAGGTGACCGGTGTCATATGACGTCGGTATAAAGGGGCGGTTCCCCACTTCCGCCTTCAAGTTCTTTCCTGCCATTAGCTTGTGAAAGTTACTTGCAGTAGAACAGGGCTCATCAGTCATTCATTGGTCTTCAGGTTTTCAAACTTTTTCAACCTATTTCTCTATTTTTCATCTTTTCTTCAACAATTGCTGTGTATGTCATCCCCAACGCCCTCCGAATTGCATAAAAACGAGTGTGACTTGTGTGGTTCCCAGCTTCCACCAAGGACAGCCATGCCTTGTGCCTCTTCTGTCTGGGCCCAGACCACCCCGTGCAGATTTGCCAGCACTGCCAGAAGTTCAACTACGCTACTCACAAGAGAAGCAGCAGTCCCTGGAAGCCCATATCCTCAAGAAGAAAATGGCCTCCATGAAAAAAGAGTTAAAGAAACTTAGGGTGGCGTCTACTTCCCCTGAAGGTCATAAGAAAAAGCGTGACAAGGAGAAGCACCGGGAGCGGAAATCAACTTCCACAGCAGCCGTGACTTCGGCTGGAGTCGCGGCCCTCAAGGTAACATCCCCTCTGGGGGCTCGCTCCTCGATAGCCGTCTTGGTGGCTACCAAGATGGCATCGCCCCTCCCATCATACTCACGCTCGGGCCCTTTGGGAGCCTCTGGGGCAAAGGAGGCCTCCACTCCTGTTAAGGCCACTCCTCCCTCGCAACTTTCCAGTCAGAATGGGTCCGGTAAGACGGACGTCGGTTCTACTGACGCATGCCCAGACAAGGCTGCTAAGCTGCTCACCTCCTCAGGTGAGCACCCAGCCAAAACTCCTTCCAACAAGGCCGCCTCTCCTTTGTGATCTTCCTCAGGTAGGGAGTACAATAAGTCAGATGCTGGCTCCTCTGACGTCCACCCAGACACTGCCGATAAGTTGGACACCGGCTCCACCGACAACTGCCCAGCCAAGAAGCCTGCACCAGATCCTATCAAACAGTTTGATGCCCCAGTCTCTCCACATCATCTCACCACATTGCCCACTGAGGTCCCTGTATCCCCTCGACTGACATCTGGGGATTTTAACCCTCCTTTCCTGGTCATTACCGAGGACCTTGAGATGCTGCCGTCAGGGCTCCCTCCTCCTGCACCGGACCCCCTGACGCTGGATCCTCAGACACCAGTCCTGACACTGGCCAACCCGACGTTATCCGGCATCCCCTTGCCTGACAGAAGACCTATTCCTCCATCAGAACAGTCAGACCCGCTCGATGGTATACCCACGCCAGGCCCAACACCCATGGGGCCAACACTGCCACCGTTTGGCCTGCCAGCAGGGCCTCTGCCAGGTCCCTCTGCTCCATCAGAGCCCCGGCACCTGGGGACCCGACACTGCAATACCTGGACCCTTAGTATCCGGTGCCACAGTACCCGATGCTGCATTATCTGGCGCCACAGTACCCGATGCCTCAATACCCGTATCCTCCACCTCCACCACCCACTCCTCCACCACCGGCAGATCTGAAAGAGACCTTGGCCTCCTGGTTGGTTGATGCCAAGGCTCAGCTCACCCGGGAGGTCGAGAGTCATCTCCTGCCACTGGATCCGACACTGGATCCCCTACATTGGCGATGGGAGACTCCCTCCCCTCTGTCCAACAACAGGTGAGCCCTCCGGTGCCTGAGGCAGGGAGGAGACGCACCCCCCGGGAACTCCCCAGAGGGGTCGTCACTCCCCCTCCTAGGAAGGAATCTTCTTCCTCTTCATCAGAAACTTCTGACTCGGACTCAGAGTCTGGTCACTCTGACCCCGAAGGTGAGACCCACACTCCAGAATGCATTCTGGAGTTATTGAGGAAAATCCAGGAGGTACATCAGTGGCAATCAGTGGAGCCAGACCCACAGTGTAAAAAACTCACCGCCCATTTGGGTCTGAACCAAGACCGCTCCTATGCTGATCCCACCCTGAATAGATCTTGTTTCCACCATTTGGAAACAACCTTCTGCATTAGTCCCCCTTCCAAGGAAGGCGGACAGGCTATACCAGGTTCCTGAGGGTGTAGACTTTATTAGCCTTCACCCCAAGGTGGATTCGGTTGTCATCAGCACCGCTCATGGCCGCTCCGCCAATCCTAAACACCTCAGCTCATCTCCGCCTGATAAGAAATCCCGGCTTCTGGACCAGTATAGAAAGAAGATCTATTCCTCTTCTACCCTAGGCATCAAGGCCCTTAACTATCTTGCACATATGGAGGATTTCCAGAAGACCATCCTTAACCAGGTGGAATCTAAATTGGACTCCCTTCCTGAGTCACAGACTAAGCAGAAAGTGGGTGACCTTGTCCGTTCCGCTCACTCGGCCTGTCGGCACATGTTATGTGCCATTTACGATGCGGTGGAGATGTGGTGGACACAGCTGGAAGGAGCTTGGCCTTCGCCGTAGGCCTACAGCATCATGCCTGGCTCCGCATGTCAGGTTTGGTCCCTGAGGTACAATCTGCTATACAGGATGCTCCCTTCAGGGGTTCAGTGCTGTTCAAGAGTGATGTCAAGGACATCATTACTGAACTGCAGGAGAAGGGTACTGCACTCAAGTCTGTGCAGACTATGTACAGGCCCCCTTAAGGGCAGCGGTGTCCTTTTTATCACCAAAACCAACAAAGACAAAAGCCACAAGGCAAACGTGCCAACAAACATCGGGCCCCTCCAGCAACTAAGACTCCCCCCAGTAAAAAAGCCGCAGGAGCCTCAGCTGCTGCACTGCCCCACACCTCCTGACTCCCTGCCTCTCCCATTGCCTCTGGAAGTTCCAGTGGAACCGGTAGGGGGGAGCTTCTCCTCCCATCTGCTGGTTTGGGAGAGGATAACATCAGACGCTTGGGTGCTCCAGTTGATATTGGCAGGACACTCAATAGAGTTTCTGCAGAAACCACCCCGAGACCCACCTCCCAAGTCATCCTACTCCCTGCAACATCTTCCTCTGGTCCTAGAGGAAATCATCTCCTTGCTCTCGAAGGCCGCGATAGAGCCAGTCCCCACTCATCTTTGGGGTACAGGTTACTATTCCCATTTCTTCCTAGTTCCAAAGATGGGAGATCTGAGGCCCATCATAGACCTCAGCTCCCTGAATATGTTCATAGAGTACAAATGCTTCAGAATGCTCTCTTTGCAGAGCCTTCTACCACTACTTCGTCCGGAACAGTGGCTATGCACTCTGGACATGCAGGATGCCTACCTGCATATCCCCATATGCCCTTCTCACCACAAATTCCTTCGGTTTTATTTTCAGGGGGACCACTACCAATTCAAGGCCCTCCCATTTGGTCTTTTCTCCACCCCCTGAGTGTTTACCAAATGCCTGTCGGTGGTAGCGGCCCACCTGCGTACCCAGGGAGTACAGGTATTCCTGTACCTAGATGATTGGCTCCTGGCAGCCTCATCCAGGGAGGAACTCCTGCACTCCCTTTCCCTTACCCTGCAGTTTTTTTACCAGCCTGGGTATTACTATCAACCAGGCCAAGTCCCACTTGATCCCTTGCCAACGCCTCCGATTTATAAGGGCGATTCTGGACACGACCACCGGCAAAGCCTTCTTGCCTCCAGACAGGGTAGACAACCTTCAGAATCGGGCTTGTCTTTGTCCGGTTGCAGGAGGATTGGAGCCAGGTCAGTCCTCCGCCTCCTCAAGCTAATGGCAGCTGCCATTCTGACAGTCCCATTCGCTCAGCTCCATATGAGGATCTCTCAATGGACGCTTTGGTCACAATGGGACCAGACCAGGGACAATCTAGACTAAGAGGTACTAGTATCAGATCCCATGATTAGGGACTTGCAATGCTGGATGGTTCAGGAGAACCTGTGCCTGGGAGTTAACTTCTGCATCGATCCCTCCTCCCAGACGTTGATGACAGATGCATCAGGAGAAGGCTGGGGTGCCCATCTCGGGTCTCACAAGACTCAGGGCAGCTGGTCCAAGTTCAAACGAAACCTGCACATAAATGTGCTCGAACTGAGAGCAGTCCTGTCTTCCCTTCAGGTTCTTCTCTCCTTCATCCTCCCCGGTCATCTCCTCATACAATCAGACAACATGTGCATAGTCTGGTACCTCAACAAACAGGGAGGAACATGTTCCTACCCTCTGTGCTGGGAAGCAATGAGAGTCTGGCATTGGGCAGCCCAACATCACCTTCACTTGACCGTGGTTCACATTCCAGGGGTGGAAAGCACACTGGCAGACGAACTCAGTTGGTCCTCCACCAGGTCCCATGAATAGGAGTTAAATCAACAAGTCATAATCGACATCTTTCAGTGATGGAGAACACCTCAGACAGACCTCTTCGCCTCTCCCCAAAATGCAAAACTTCCCACCTTCTGCTCGCTCCAGGACGAGACATTTTTTGGTGGGACGCTCTGTCTCTTGGTTGGAGGGACATATTTGTTTATGCCTTCCCTCCCATTCCTTTAATCCCAAGGGTCCTGAACAAACTCAAATCAGAAGGAGCTCAAATGATTCTCATTGCTCCCTTCTGACCCAGGCAAGTTTGGTTCTCTCTTCTGCAACAGTTTTCAGAGGAACCTCCACTTCCTCTTCCTCTGTCGCAACAATTGTTGACCCAGGATCAGGGGACCCTTGTTCATCCAGGTCTCAAATCCCTTCATCTACATACATGGCTCCTGCAGACATAGCTAAAGCCCACTTTGGAGTCTCTCCTCTAGTAGTGGACATTTTGGTGGAGGCCAGGAAACCTTCCACAAGGTCCACCTACGCCATGAAGTGGAAACGGTTTTCTATTTGGGCAAACTCGAAAGACTTTGAGCCTTTTTCGTGCCCAGCCAATAAAGTCCTGGACTACATGCATCACCTCTTCAATCTGGGTCTCAGCCATTCCTCGTTGAAAGGCCACATGGCAGCTATCTCAGCCTACCATATTCCCTTTGGAGACAGGATATTTGGTCAGTTAGAAGTCTCCAAGACTTTCCTCAGAGGGGTTCTCCATTTGAGACCCCCCACCCACACTTCTGCCCCTCCATGGAACCTGAATTTCATCCTGGAGAAGCTTACACTGCCTTCCTTCGAGCCAGCACTGTCAACTGATTTGAAGTTCCTTTCTTGGAAGACACTCTTCCTAGTGGCCATAACTTCTGCTCGGCGCATTTCCAAGCTTCCAGCCTTGATGTGTAAAATCCCATACTTGATTTCCACAAGGAACATGTGGCTCTACGCACCAACCTAAGTTTCTCCCTAAGGTGGTGGCTGAATATACGCTGAATCAATCTATTGAGCTACCTGCTTTCACTACACAACATTCCAATCAAGGCGCGTACCTCTTGCATACTTTGGATGTTCACAGAATCCTGAGATACTACACCAATCGGATTAAGGATCTCAGGAAAACTGATCAGCTTTTTGTCTCTTTTGCTCACAAAAGAGAAAGCAATGCTGTTTCTAAGCAATGCCTATCAAAATGGCTGGCACATTGTGGGGGAAGGGGAAACCATCAGGGGCAGGATAAATGGTTTGGATAATAAAGGGTTAAAGGGGACACCTATACAGAGGGGGTCTGAGTTAAGTGGGCAAAATAACGAGGGAGGCAGAAAGGGGAGGGTAATAAGGGGGTCTCTAATAAGGCAGGAAGACTCCCATGGAATTGAGATCACGAATAAAGGGGGGGATGGGGGGCTGAGAGGGCATAGTGGAGGTAACCATAAGGATGATGGCGGTGTTAAGGTTCTGTTATTGGGAGACTCGATGATTAGGGGTATCCAGTGGGAGGGACAGGGGGGTGGATGCCATAGCCAGGTGAAGGTAGTGAGTATCTCTGGGCTGACAGTGCACAGAGCAAAGTTCATGGTGTATGAACTGGTTAGGGATTGTGGAGGGAAACCGGATTTCCTGGTGCATTTGGGAACTAACGACCTAGAGGAAAATAGCGTTTTGGAAATCCAAGCAAGGTTCCAAGAACTTGCCAGAGTCTGTCAGGATAATGGATGCAACATTTCCTTTTCGGAGATATTGCCAGTACCAAAGGCCTCAGTGGAGAAAAAAATGAAGATCACAGAGGTTAATGACTGGCTCAGGAAGTGGGGTGAAGAGAGTGGGTTGGGGGTGTTAGGGAACTGGAAAGGAGTTTGGGAGGATAAGGGACAGTATGCCAAGGACAGGTTTCATCTTGCCCCGTTAGGGAAGGAAGTCCTTAAACAGGGGATGGCTGACTACATTCAAGAAGGTGAGTTTAAACTTGTGAGGGAAGGGATAAGGGACCAGAACTCTCCTCCAGATGAGAGTAGCCTTCAAACCCAAGGGGGAGGAAACAGACTGGGGTGGAGGTTTCAGGAGGAGCAGAGGGAGGATGGAAGTATAGGAACCTGGGTGGGGTTCGACAAAGGGGATCAGGGATAAGGGTGGGGTTGGTGTTAGTAATTGCCAGGAGCTTGGGAAACAAGTTGCCAGAGTTCCAGGCCATGCTGTTCGGGGGGTGGATGTGGCGGGCGGTCAGAGCAGGCCAACAAAAACCATGACTGGGACCTAAACATGCTGGGGTACACTATGCTTAGGAAGGATATAAAGGAGGGCAGAGGGGGTGGAGTGGCTATGTTCATTAGAGATGACATAGAAATTGCTAGGGTAGAAGACACAGAGGGAAATGTGGAGGCCTTATGGGTCACCTTACGGTCCCCAGCAAGAGATAAAGTCAAGCTGGGTGTAGTATATAGGCCCCCTGGGATGAGTGATGTTCTAGAGGATGGTTTGCTGGGCAACATCATTGCCCAATGTGGACCAAAAGGGGAAGGAGTGGTGTTGATGGGGGACCTTAATATGCCAGGTACTAACTGGGGAACCATGTCCTCTAAGGTGGCCAAGGAGCAGAGGCTGCTGGACGGCTTCCAGGATGTGTTCTTAACACAGCATGTGATGGAGCCCACAAGGGAGGGGCATGTCCTGGACGTGGTTCTGGCAGATGGGGATCTGGTAAGGGACCTGGTTGTAGAGGACCCCTGACTGGGAGCGACCACAATACTGTCTGGTTTCAAATAAGCATGGGGGGAGGAGGGTGAGATCTAGGACAGTGGCAGTGGACTTCAGGGGGGCAGACTTTGTGGGCATGGGAAATATTCTCAAGGATCACTTGAAGGGGATTACCTCAATGACAAGTGTGGAAGGGAGATGGGAGGTCATAAAACAGGGACTTAATGAGGCAGTCAGGATCTGCGCTAAGTTGAAACGTAAGGGAGCAAGGTCACATAAACCATGCTGATGGTTCAGTGAGGTACAGGTAGCGGTCAGAGAAAAGAAGGCGGCCTACAAAAAATATAAAACAACAAGAGGGGATAGGGAAAAGGAAATGTACCATCTTGCATCTAGAAAAGTCACCCGGATGGTGAGGGGAGCAAAGTCCAGTAAAGAGCAGCGGCTGGCACAGGGGATACATGGAGGGGAAAAGGGGTTCTTCCAGTACATTGGGGAGAGGAGAAAATCTAAGGGCCATCTCAGCAGATTGAGATTAGAAGGAGGGTGGGTGGAAGAGGCGAGGGACCAGGCAGAGGTATTTAATGAGTACTTTGCCTCTGTGTTCACTAGGGAGAAGGATGGGATATCTACAAAGCAAGGCATGATGGGGATAGAAGCAGTGGTGAGTGGGATCAGGGGAGCAACAGAAATGGAGCAAGAGGGAAGGAGAGGTACCCCAGGGGTGTCACATCTGGACAAGGATAAAAAGTCCAGTAAGGTGCAGGGGATGGATGATGCTATCTCCACCAAAAGGGTGTGGTTAGCCCTCAAGGCCCTAAAGAAAGACAAATCTCCTGGGCCAGATGGCATTCAACCGAGAGTACTATAGGAATTGGCGGACATACTGGCTGCACCCCTGGTGGAGCTCTTCAACAGGTCACTTGAGACAGGGAGGGTACCTAGGGATTGGTGAGAGGCACATTTGGTGCCAATCCATAAAGGGGGGTCAAGGAAGTACCAGGTAACTATAGACCCATCAGTTTGACCTCGGTGGTGGAAAAATTAATGGAGTATACTAAAGGAACGATTGGGGTACTTGGAGGAGGTGGGAGGTCTGGATAGTCGGCAACATGGGTTTGTGCCAGGTAGATCATGTCAAACCAATCTTGTGGAGTTCTATGAATGGGTAACATCAGAACTGGACAGGGAAAGCCTGTGGATGTATTATTCTTGGACTTCAGCAAGGCATTTCACTCTGTCCCCACAATGGTCTGGTTGAGAAACTGATGGGTTAGGAGTAGGCCTTTGATGGTCAGATGGATTGAAAACTGGCTAGCTGGATGCACCCAGAGAGTAGTGGTCTGTGGGGAGCTCTCGAACCCTAGAGAGGTTGGTAGTGGGGTACCGCAGGGCTCAGTCCTGGGTCCGATCCTGTTTAATGCATACATATCTGACATCAGGGAGGGTATAGGGTGTGAAATGAGTCTCTTCGCTGATGACTCCAAGATGAGAGCAGTAGTTGAGGGAGAAGAGGGGAGGTTGGCCCTGCAAGGGGACCTGGACACCCTGGAAAGCTGGGCTCACACATGGAAATTAAATTTCAATATCACCAATTGCAAGGTGTTGCATCTTGGGCGGGGAAACCCTAAACACAGGTACACCCTGGGAGGGGAGGCGCTGGAGGCCTCACTAGGGGAAAAAGACCTAGGGGTCATGGTGGATGCATGTATGAATAACTCTGAGCAGTGCAGGAGAGCGGCTAGCAAGGCAAACAGGATGTTGGGATGCATCATAAGTGGGATCACCTCTAGGAGCAAGGAAGTGATTTTGCCACTGTACAATGGACTGGTTAGACCACACCTTGAGTACTGTGTGCAGTACTGGAGACCACACTTGAAGAGGGACATACAGCTCCTGGAGAGGGTACAGAGGAGGGCAACTAAGATGATACAAGGGCTAGGGGATTTGACGTATGAGGACAGACTTGAGGAGCCCTGCCTGTTTTCATTGGAGGAGAGGAGAGACAGGGGGACATGATTGAGGTCTTCAAGTACCTCAAGGGAATAACTAGGGTAAACATGGAGGGGATCTTTAGACTAAAGCAGGGAGGTATTACCAGAGGGCATGGTTTGAAGTTGGAAGGAGGAAGGGTGAGGGGGGGGAAAAGAGGAGGAGGTTTTTCACTGTGAGGGTGGTGGAACCTTGGAATGCACTGCCTGGTGAGCTGGTTCAGAGATCCACAGTGGAGAGCTTCAAGAGAGGGCGGGACAGACACAGAAAGTGGATGTATCAGAAGATGGCCTGTCCCAAGGGGGTGGGGATGGATGATAGGGGTTTCTGGAACACAAGGGAGGGGAGGGCCTCGGCACCCAACTAGGGGTCTGAGGTTCGAGCAGACTCGATAGACTGTAAGGCCTAATCTGCTGGCAAATAGTATGTTAGTATTGTATCAGTTTCTGTTACAACAAGTACAACAAGACCCTTCTGGGTCAAGTCAGAGGTCACTCCACCAGAGGAGTAGCTGCCTCTGAGGCTTGTTTTAAGAATGTGTCAGCAGCAGACATCTGTGTAGCCACAACTTGGACTTCTGCCCATACCTTCATGAAACACTACAGTTTGGACATTGCCTCTTGCCGTAGAGCAGGCTTCGGGTTGGCTGTCCTACAAGGCCTCCTTTCATGAGACCCGTTCAGCCCTGAGGTTCCATGCTATGGATGACAATCCTCCTCCCGAGTGCTTTTTGTTGTTCCAGACTGCTTGGGACTCAGTCCTATATGTGAACACCTATTGCAAGAGCCCTCTCGAAGTAAAATAGTACAGTTACATAAGAACTTAGGGAGGCAGTATAGCGCAGTGGTTTAAGGCTCTGAGCTGCAAATCTGGAGACCCGGGTTTGAATCCCTCAGCCCCCACTTGCATACTGTGTGACCCTGAGCAAGTCACTTAACTTCCCTGTGCTCCCAGGTTGCACCTCTAAACAAGCTTTCAGCTTAGTGTGTCTCACCTGGTTAAACAATTAGAAAACAAACAAAAAAAAAAACTTACCGTAACAGTAGATCTTCGAGAGAGGCTCTTACAGTAGGTATTGCCTTCCCGCCCTCTGTCCCCCTAAGTTTTCTTTGCTTCATTTCCATGGGGGAAAATATCCTCTTCTCTTTCGTCTTGCCTCTTTTGGCCTTTGGGTGGAAAGAACTGGATAGCGGATGTGGGGGACCACCCCTTTATACTGACGTCGTATGACGCTGGTCACCTGATGTGGGGCAGTCCCCCGCCAGAGACTGCTAGCTAGAAATTTTTTCTTGGGGTCTTGATGCCTGGTGGCTTAATCCTATATGTGAATACCTACTGCAAGAGCCTCTCTTGAAAATCTACTGTTACGGTAAGTTCTTACATAACTGTACTTTCTAGTATTTTGTAATATTTTCACTACCGATTTTCAACATTGCCATCTCTTCACACCTCCCTATGAATGGTGCAGCTGTCATTCTTCACATCCTGCCTGATCTGTGTTTTCGTACATCTGGCACATAATGGCACGGTCGCTGTGGAAACTCAAAGTTCGGGACATATTGACAAACTCACAGTGCCACTGTTCATGAGAAGAGGTCCCAAATGCTTTCATGAGGTGGGGGGTCACTAAAAGGCCATGTGGAAAATTTTAGTGCAAATACCAACAAACAGCCAGGGCGTTAGGGTTTCTAACCATAACTTACCACCCTGTACAGACTGGCAGTCAACAGGGGTGTGTCTTTGGATTGCAACTGTAATGCTCATGCCGTTCCACCTCCACCCTCCCCCACCCTGCAGCCAGTGACAGGCATCAAGGTATGCCTTGGATTCTTCAGCCCCAGAGTTCACCCCATTCTTCTCTAGTGCACCCATTTCAGCATATGTCCTTATGGAGTGGGGTGACTAAAAAGCCAAACATCTCAAGGCACATCTCAACACTTGTCGGTGTCTGCAGGATAGGGTGAGATGAAATGGCATGATTGTTATGGGCGACAACCCAAACGCATACCCCAATGCCTGTCCATCTCTGTAGGTTGGTGGTGGGGTTGGCATGAAGTGCAATACTTCACTGCCATTCCTACTCTGCATCTTTCTAACTCCTGCATTTCCAATGCTAATACCAGCAAGCAAACATTCAGCATTGACAAACACTTGTTTAGGGGTTGCAGTGGCCATCATAGGGGTTCCAAAGAAATCACAGGTGTCTCGGCAGCAACCCCTGGCTATCCCAAAATTACACTCTTGCTTGAAAGATGTGGCAAAAATGCTGTGTTCATTCTCAGGAGGAGTGAGCTTGGCATACATGGTGGAGATGATGTGATACCTGTCTCCAGGAATGGGTTGGACAGTGCGACACACATGGCAGAGGTGATGTGTTCACTCTCTGCAGAAGTGGGATTGGCACATATGGCGGAGGGCAGGTAGATGTTCATGGTCTGGAGTTGTGGACTCCACACATACAGAGGGAAGCAGTGATCTGTTCACTGCCTGGAGGAGAGAGTGTGGCACACAGGAGGTGACATGTTTACTCTTTGGAGGAGTGGATGTGGCACACATGGTAGAAGTGATGTGTAAACTCTCTGGAGGTGTGGGCTTGGCACTCATAGTGATGGTGTTGTGTTCACTTTGTGGGTGTGTGCTTGACACACGTCATGGAGGAGATATGTGTACTCTCTGAAGGAGTAGGCTTGGCACACATGAAGGTGGTGATATGTTCACCATCTGAAGGAGTGAGCTTGGCACACATGGTGGAGATTATATGTTCAAGCTCTGGAGGAGAAGGCTTGGCACACATAGTGGCGGCTGTGATGTGCTGACTCTCTGGTGGAATGGGCTTGAAATATATAGTGGTGCAGTACCCCAGTGGCTGATTCTTAAGTTGGGCGTGTCACTTGCCTCAGAGGAGAATACCTGCCCACCTGTCCTCTCTGTCTGTAGCTGAGACTAATGGGCCAACACCACAGCAGGGTGCACTGGGAAGAAGATGGGGATCTAGGGGAAAAAGCTCCTTTAGCACTGAGCAAAAGGCTTCCTAAACACTGTTTAGCTTGTTATGTGGTACTCCTTCAGAGTATAACAGCAGGGCGATAAACAGTGTTACAGGACCCTACCCTTGTGTACAAGTGTAGGGAGTTAAAAAAAATGTTACATGGCACTCCCACTAATAACCACAGAAGCAAAAAGTTAGATTTATAGATTTAAATTCTTTAGAAAAAGGTTGTAACCAGTGAATTGTCTGAAGTTATAACAAACACACAGTAAATAAATACTTCACAAATCAAACATTGATATAATATATAGTGTCAATATTATAGCCTGGTGGATCATCATTGACCAGTCACAGCCCTCCCTTCAGTTGCACGTGAGATACTCTTATTACTGTAAGAGTACCTCATGTGCTGAGCCATTGTAATGTTCTTCTCACTGACTGCTTGTGCCATCAGCATTTTAAATTAAAAAATATCTATTTTTTTTGTTTAATACAGTTAGTCATCTATAATAATTTTATAGATCCATTTGGAGGACCTCTTATGGATCTAAGAGTGTTGCCTCTTGTGTCCTTAGGGCCACAGAACTTCTCACCTTCAGTTTTCAGTTCTCTGGTCCTAAGAACACATGAGGCCACACTCTTGGATTCATAAGAGTCTCTCCAAACAGACCCATAAACCTATACAAGATGAATAAAAGAGGAAGAAGAACAAATGTTTTTATTCAGAATGTATCTTGACAGTACTGTACTTATAAGTGCTTACATTCTTCCTATGATAAAAACAAGGTAAAAAGTGCAATGTGGCACTCCATCCAAGTACAAGGGAAGAGAGAGAAAAAATATTAGGTGGTATTCCTTGACAGTATAACAGCAGTTGGGGCTCTCCACTAGTCATGGCATGTTCCTAGCTGTGAGGAAGCCTGCTGCTGTGCCAGCACCCTTGTCCAGTCCACTAAGGCCTTCCAGAAACAGAAAAACAGAAGCCACAGTCACTTCAGTTTGTATGGGTGTGAGGGGAGGAGGGACAGCCATTTTGGGATAAAATATTGTAAGAGCCATACTTGAGTCTGCAGCTTGACTGACCGCTGCCAACATCACCAGTTCAGAGATATTTGACATTTCTGTTTTTCCTACCCATTTTAGGGTTGCATGATCTCCAGAATCCCGACCTGATGCTGGCCAATGAGTGGTAAGTGGGGAAAACGATACAAGGAGGAAGATGATGCAGGGTTTCCTATGTCCTGAACTCCAGACAGATCATAACTGAACAAGTACAGACACAAACACACACCACAAATACAATACACACATACCACACCACAAACACAACACACACATCACACAGACACACATACACACCACACCACAGTACACCCAGTTATATGCACACAGGCATAACAATTAAATAGGCAAAGAAGTAAGTATACATGTATGTAAACACCCACACACCCAAGCAGACAAATAATAGGTTCATAGGTAGTTACAAGTCTTGTAGCACAAAAGCCATAAAGTGACTTGCCACTAACAGTGGATGTATGCTAACTTCTTATCCCCCATATACAAGTCTAATTGTAACTTAGATGAAGTAACATTTGGTGTTGTTACTACTCAGTGTGGTAATGTGTTCCAGGGGTCCACCACTCTTTGATGGAACCATCTCCCTCTTTTAGATGTTCTATACATTTTGCCTTTTAGCTGATAAGGGTGTCTACGGGAACTTGTATCAGACAAATCCTTTTTAACAAGCCCTGATGTTACCCACATCAGTTCATCCTTAAGTGCTTTGTAGACATAAATCAAGTCTCCCCTCAATTTGCAATACTCCATAGAGCACACATTCAGTTTATCCAACCTATTCTTATAAGAAAAACTGTTTAAACCTCTAACCTTTTTTGTAATTTTCCATTGCACTCTCTCTCAACAGCCACTGAGCATTCAATATTCTGTGGTATACTTATTGAGGCACCAGCCACTGAGCATTTAATATCCTGTGGTATACTCATTGAGGCACCAGCCACTGAGCATTTAATAGCCTGTGGTAAACTTATTGAGGCACCAGCCACTGAGCATTTAATATCCTGTGGTATACTCATTGAGGCACCAGCCACTGAGCATGTAATATCCTGTGGTATACTCATTGAGGCACCAGTCACTGAGCATTTAATAGCCTGTGGTAAACTTATTGAGGCACCAGCCACTGAGCATGTAATATCCTGTGGTATACTCATTGAGGCACCAGTCACTGAGCATTTAATAGCCTGTGGTAAACTTATTGAGGCACCAGCCACTGAGCATTTAATATCGTGTGGTATACTCATTGAGGCACCAGCCACTGAGCATTTAATAGCCTGTGGTAAACTTATTGAGGCACCAGCCACTGAGCATGTAATATCCTGTGGTATACTTATTGAGGCACCAGCCACTGAGCATTTAATATCCTGTGGTATACTCATTGAGGAACCAGCCACTGAGTATTTAATATCCTGTGGTGTACAGTACTTATTGAGGCACCATATTCTAACATAGGTCTCACCAAAGTGCAGAACAAGGGTGTAAGAACTTTTTCATCTCTACTCCTTATATTTTTCATGATAGTTCCTGTAAGTCTATTTGCTCTTTTTGCACATTCTGAGTTATGTTTACAGAAGCTGAAGGTGTCTGTCATCCATATGCCCAGATCTTTTTCGTATTCGGTTACCTTTAGGGGTGTATTATTAAATATATAGACTGCTCTTGAGTTATTATGCCCAAGATGCATCACTTTGCACTTTTCACTGTTAAACACCAGCTTATTTTCTTCCACCCACACTGCAATACTCTTTAACTGTAATTGAAAATTCTTTATGGCGACTTCGTCATTTACTTTCGCTCCTAATTTTGCATCATTTGCGTATTTACATAACCATGCTTCTTTCTGAACTTGCATCGATGAAATGAAAATTCTAACTAGAACAGGACCCAGGACCGATCTCTGGGGTACCCCTCTACCCATATCCACCCAGTTTGACCAGTGACCCCGAATGCTCACTCTCTTGATTCTCCTATTTAGCCAAGACATGGTCCACTTTACTAGTTTGGGATCCATCCCTATTTCCTTCATGATGTTAATTAGTACAGTATGTTGTGATCTACAGAGTCAAAGGCCTTTGAGTAATCAAGATAAACACCATCCACTGGTAATCCATTAGCAATGGCCTGACTCACCACCTCAGAGAAACTGAGCAGATTCGTGGTGCACAATCTCCCTACTACGAACCCATGTTGCGTAACATCTATATGCCCCAGCTCCTGTAGATTTAAATCTATTTGTTCTTTAATAAATCCCTCCATTAGTTTACCTATCACTGATGTAACACAAATAGGCCTATAATTTTGTACATCCATCTTGTCTCCTTTTTTAACATGGGTGTAATATTGGCTTGTTCCCACACATCCAAGACCTCCCCTGTTATCATGGACATATTGAAAAGAACTATCAATGGCCCAGCCAACTCTTTGGCCATTTCATTTAGGAAATAGGGATGGATCCCATCGGGTCCACAGGACTTACCTGTATGTTTATTTACTTTCTTTAATTTATCATACACCTTCTTTATACTAATTTCTTTACATTGACTAGGCTTTGCAAAATATTGCAAGTCATTTCTTGTAAACTGGTCACCAGTGGTATTTGGGAGCAGTTTTGCGAAATATTGATTGAAATTGTCTGCCATCTTCTGTGGGTCATTTATTAGGGTACTATCCTCCACCAGTTTTACAATGTGCCTGTTTACATTTCTTAAACTGCCAACATAATTGAAAAATTGTTTATAATTATCCTTGCTAGCCATTGCCAGTTTTAGTTCTGCGTTGTTCTTAGCCCTCCTTATTATTCTTTTACTCATTTTTAATTTAGCTGCATAGTCCCGCTTTCTTTTTTCTGATGGATGCCTCCTAAGAGCTTTATATGCCTTGTTTTTCTTTTTTATAGCTTTTTGTACCTCATACTTCATCCATCCGGAGACTCTTCCTACTTTATTGTACTTATTGACTCCGTGGACATACTTTTCTATACAATCTTTTATTTTATTAACTATCAAAGTTCCTGCTTCTAATGTAGTTTTGTTTACAAACTCTTCCTTCCAATTCCAAGCCATTAACTCTTTCTTTACACCCATTATATCTGCCTTTTTATAATTTCTGATTTTTGTTTTACCCACCTGTCTATCTATTTTTTGTTTTATTTCAAATATAACTAAGTTATGATCACTGGCTCGTAGTGGTTGGATAACTGCCACCTGCTGCACCCTATCCTCTATATTGCTAAACATGAGGTCTAACTTATTTTTTCCTCTAGTATTTTCCTGAACATGCTGAACCATGCTGTTAGTTGTACAAAAAACTATCAGCCTGTTCCCCCCAATACTGTTGCCTTTCTCTATGTTCCATTCTGTTTTAGGGAGGTTAAAATTCCCCATAACTATGGTCTGCTCACAATAATCCTTATTTTCTAATGTTTCAAAGAACTGATTATTTTCTGTATTATTTAAAGTTGGGAAGCGATGGCAGAGGCCGAAGGCAATCTTTTTATTTACACCCTGAACCGTAACCCATAATTGCTCCACCTCCAAGCCCGGGTTATCTCTGTCTACTACCTCTTGTGATTTTAAGTTTGAGGCTACATATATAATTAGCCCACCTCCCTTCTTATACTTTCTAACCTTCTGGTAGCAGTCGTAACCTTCTATGTTATCCATCCAATCTCCTGTTTTTACCCACGTCCCCGTAATACCACATAAGTCTATTTTATTCGTGTAGAATAATAATCTCAACTTATCCATCTTGTTTTTCAGACTCTGAGCATTGCCAAGTAAAACTTTAATGTTACCTTTATTTGTGTCACTTACTGGTAAGAATTTCCTTATACCGCTTGCCTGTCTGCCTCCTCTCCCCTTACTTTTTAGTTTAAATAATCTTTAATCTGATTTTCAAACTCCCTACATTTGACCCCCATCTCTCCTGTTTTTAATCTCACGAAATACGGATTCATGACCACAGATAATAGTACATCAATAAATAAAAGCTTTATACCTTTGACCATCCAGACTTCAAACTACTGTTACGTTCACTTGCAAGTTAAAACTTCCCCCCTCTGCTGCACCCATTGCAACATGCTATAACATGCGCTGAGATGTGCATGTCTCAGTGCGCGTCTGTGCGCAATGCCACGTGCTCGAGCTCACAGAGCTCACTCCTGCTAAGCCCTTTGTAAGCCTGGACCCAGAAGTCGGGTCACATGATTTCAGGCTTGCAAATGGGACAGTTGCCTCCCAGTAAAATTCACAAGCTAAAACAGCTCCTTTGAAGTTTGAAACAGAGGTCCAAAATAAGCCCCTATCAAAATGTTTCTCAAAGGAGATTTTAAAACACACAAAACGAGGCATCCTTGTCAAGTTGTAGTTTCCCTGCTCTCATTTCGGAAACTACACATCCCAGCTGTCTTTGCAGGCACTGTCTCTACTACCATTACTATACCTCGAGACAGTACACCGCGAAAGCAGCCCTTGATAGCACAGCACACTCACAGCAAGTACACAACACAGCTCCTTTCAATGTACCAGTAAGCCGCCCTCCTGTCATTCAGCTTTTGGCTGACATGCAGGTATTGGCAGTTACCTTGGAGACACACAAACTCATATGCCTGGGAATGCAGTTTGCGTAGATGCATGCACATATATACATCCAGAGATTTGCACATACAAACCCTCACAGCCGTGCTCAAAGACACATAAACACACTCACCTAGTCACGCACATGTACATACAAACACAGTGTGAAAACATATACCCAGACACACCTCCTACACACATGCACACACTGTTTTTTCCACAATGATGATTCCAAAATGTTAGCAAACTCATACTGCTGAAGAGGAGGTGGGACTAAGGAGGACCTTCGTCACACAACTTGCACACATCAAGCATGTAACCCCTTGCTCTATGAATCTTGTTTTGTTGTTTCCCCACATTGTAGTGATCCTCGTTCAATATTATGTATCCAAACATGACAATGAGGGAGTTTACCTGTAGCTGACACCACACTCTGCTGCAGCTACACAGTTTACACGTTGCTGATGAGTGCCACAACATTGCTACCAGCTGGTTTGAGAAAGTTTTTGTCACTTGTGTGTGTTCATATTGATACAGGTTTATAAACAGAAACCCATTCAATACATTTTTTTAAATTATATGTACTTAATTTTTCCTTACAAATAGTGATTGCAGTTATTACTGAATGTCTGCAACATGTTAATCGCTGACAAAAACCTGTTTATATGCAGTTGGTATTCACCGATAATTGCCAACTAGTGTTTTATGCTAAAAAATGAAGAAAATATAGAAGAAACATTAAAGAGCTGGTAGAACCAAAAAGACAGGAAAATGTTATTAATATTAAGAGGTAGTCAGTTGTAAGTTTTTATTTCTGAAGTATTGTTCGTTTTCCTTTTGCTCATTAGAACGTTTCCTATGTGATAATATTATGCTGGATGTGTGTAACAGCACTCTGCCTGGAAGCTGACATATCTAGTTCTATTCCTCACACTACATCGTCAGCACTGTGACCTCACTGACAGTGACATTACAGGTGATTGACCTGACATCTAGTCAGTGGCTCTTCCTGAGCAGCTGTGATATCGCAGTTGGCGAGGTCACAGTGCTGCGTGTTGTCTTCTTGTCCTTTTATTGCTGCGTGTGTAGCCCTGAAGTCAGCACTTGAATGTGATAGTCTGAACATCTGAGGTTAAAACCTGAGTCTGGTGCATCTGATGATCACTAAAATACCACCAACAGCTTAATCTGGTTCAAGGTCAGTTGGCATTCATCTGTATCCCCCTCCCCCGGGTCGTGCCTGAAAATAGGCAGGATTTGTCTAGTGCACTTACCCGGTCAACAAAAGCTAAATAAATAAATAAATCATGTCTGCTCAGCCAGGCTGCAATACCACTGGGTTGGATAATTCCCAACAGTTCTGAGTGATTGTCTCAATAGCAGTTCTTCTAAGAAATCCCAACCCCACCTCCCCCAAGGGGGGTTGCAGTTGTTACGACCTGCCTCTAGACTTTCTTGTTCAACCAGGCTTTCCCAGATGCCCAGTTTTAAGAAAAATGGCCCGTGAATGTCTTACTACCTATTTTAGTCCAGGCTCCTATTTGGGGTGGTCTGTCTTTATACTATTGCTGGAATTTATTAATTGTTATATGTATTTTACTGTGACTATTTACTTAACGTGTTTGCTATGTTTTAATTGTATGGTGCCACATCCTCCGGGATTGGGTGCCCTAAAAATAAAATTTGCCTTGCCTTCCCTTTTCCCGTTGAGTAATCTATGACCTCAGGTAAAAACTCTTTTTGTTTCTGTTCTTATTCCTGATGGCTTCCAGTCTGCAGTGTGTTGAAATGGCCCGGGGGCAGATGTAAGACATGTTCATTTTAAAACTGATATCTCCAGGATAGCTCAGTTGAGATGTAATATCTTTTCTATAGTGGGATCGTGCTTCTCCTAACCAGAGTTACAGATGAGAGGTACAGTACTGAAGCCCAGGAAGGTCACATGACCCAGTGAAGGTTACACACTGAGTCCGTTGCTGCGGTTGGATTTGAACCTGGGATATCCTAGTTCATTGTTCTGCACCCTGACACTGGAGTGTACTGCTTCCATAAATGATCTGACTTTCTTTTGCATTACCCAGGATCTACTGTATAACAGACATAGACCCGCATCATCGGAAGCTGACCCAGCTGGAGGCTGTAATTCGTTCCCTAACTGGAGAAGAGGCTGATTTAGAGTGTAAGTATTGGTAGACTTGGCACAGTGTGCTTTAGAGTGTGATTATCATCAGTATCAGCACCGTGTGCTTTAAAGTGTGAGTAACAGCACAGCATAATATAGAGTGTAACTCTCCACATAGTGTGATGTAGAGTGTGAATATCAACACTGTGTCATATACAGCATACTATGGGCAGTATCTACTCAGAATGTCTGAGTGTAAGTATCTGTGCAGGGTACTTTAGAGGAAGAGAGGAGGTACTATTAGCAATTTGGCACAGTGTACTTTAAAGAGTAAGTATCAGCAGTGTAGGCACAGTGTACTATAGAAAGTGAGTATCGAGAGTGTTAGCACTGTGTGCCTGATAGTGTATCAGCAGTATTGGCACAGTGTACTTTAGAGTGGGGATATCAACAGTGTCACCACAGTGTGCTTTAGAGTGGGGATATCAACAGTGTCGCCACAGTGTGCTTTAGAGTGGGGATATCAACAGTGTCGCCACAGTGTGCTTTAGAGTGGGGATATCAACAGTGTCACCACAGTGTGCTTTAGAGTGGGGATATCAACAGTGTCGCCACAGTGTGCTTTAGAGTGGGGATATCAACATTGTCGCCACAGTGTGCTTTAGATTGGGGATATCAACAGTGTCACCGCAGTGTGCTTTAGAGTGGGGATATCAACAGTGTCGCCACAGTGTGCTTTAGAGTGGGGATATCAACAGTGTCGCCACAGTGTGCTTAAGAGTGGGGATATCAACAGTGTCGCCACAGTGTGCTTTAGAGTGGGAATATCAACAGTGTCGCCACAGTGTGCTTTAGAATGAGGATATCAACAGTGTCACCACAGTGTGCTTTAGAGTAGGGATATCAACAGTGTCGCCACAGTGTGCTTTAGAGTGGGGAAATCAACAGTGTCGCCACAGTGTGCTTTAGAGTGGGGATATCAACAGTGCTCACCACAGTGCTTTTAGAGTTGATATCAACAGTGTCGCCACAGTGCGCTTTATAGAGTTGGGATATCACAGTGTCGCCACAGTGCTTTAGAGTGGGGATATCAACAGTGCCGCCACAGTGTGTGCTTTAGAGTGGGATATCAACAGTGTCACAGTGTGCTTTAGAGTGAGGATATCAACAGTGTCGCCACATTGTGCTTTTAGAGGGATATCAACAGTGTCGCCACAGTGTGCTTTAGAGTGGGGATATCAACAGTGTCGCCACAGTGTGCTTTAGAGTGGGATATCAACAGTGTCACCACAGTGTGCTTTAGAGGGATATCAACAGTGTCGCCACAGTGTGCTTTAGAGTGGGGATATCAACAGTGTCGCCACAGTGTGCTTTAGAGTGGAGATATCAACAGTGTCGCCACAGTGTGCTTTAGAGTGGGGATATCAACAGTGTCACCACAGTGTGCTTTAGAGTGGGGATATCAACAGTGTCACCACAGTGTGCTTTAGAGTGGGGATATCAACTGTGTCACCACAGTGTGCTTTAGAGAGTGAAAATCAACAGTGCAGGCACAGTACAATTTAGAGAGTGATTATCAAACATTTTGCTACAGGTTGCATTCAATTGTGAGTTTCTGAAGTGTCAGCACAGGGTGCTTTAGTGTGGGATTATTGGCTAAGTGGTACAGTGTGCCTTAGAGTAGGATTATCAGCCATATTGGCACAGGGTGCCTTAGTGTGGGATTATCGGCCATATTGGCACAGGGTGCTTTAGTGTGGGATTATTGGCCAAGTGGTACAGTGTGCTTTAGTGTGGGACTATTGGCCATATTGGTACTGGGTGGTTTAGTGTGGGATTATCGGACAAGTGGTACAGGGTACTTTAATGTGGGATTATCAGACAAATGGTACATGTGCTTTAGTGTGGGATTATGAGCCAAGTGGTACTGTGTGATTTAGTGTGGGATTATCGTCCAATCAACCAAGTGGTACTGTGTGCTTTAGTGTGGGATTATCAGCCATATTGGCACAGGGTGCTTTAATGTGGGATTATCGGCCAAGTGGTACAGTGTGCTTTAGTGTGAGATTATTGGCCATATTGGCACAGTGTGCTTTAGTGTGGGATTATTGGCCATATTGGTACTGGGTGGTTTAGTGTGGGATTATCGGACAAGTGGTACAGGGTACTTTAATGTGGGATTATCAGACAAATGGTACAGTGTGCTTTAGTGTGGGATTATGAGCCAAGTGGTACTGTGTGATTTAGTGTGGGATTATCGTCCAATCAACCAAGTGGTACTGTGTGCTTTAGTGTGGGATTATCAGCCATATTGGCACAGGGTGCTTTAATGTGGGATTATCGGCCAAGTGGTACAGTGTGCTTTAGTGTGAGATTATCGGCCATATTGGCACAGTGTGCTTTAGTGTGGGATTATTGGCCATATTGGCACAGGGTGCTTTAGTGTGGGATTATTGGCCAAGTGGTACAGTTTGCTTTAGTGTGGGATTATCAGCCATATTGGCACAGGATGCTGTAGTGTGGGATTATCGGCCAAGTGGTACAGTGTGCTTTAGTGTGGGATTATCAACCATATTGGCAAAGGGTGGTTTAGTGTGGGATTATCAGACAAGTGGTACAGTGTGCTTTAGTGTGGGATTATCAACCAAGTGGTACTGTGTGCTTTAGTGTGGGATTATCGGCCATATTGGCACAGGGTGCTTTAGTGTGGAATTATCAGACAAGTGGTACAGTGTGCTTTAGTGTGGGATTATCAGCCAGTTGGCCAAGTGATACAGTGTGCTTTACTGTTGGATTATTGGCCAAGTGGTACACTGTGCTTTAGTGTGGGATTATCAGCCAAGGGGTAGTGGCCTTTAGTGTGGGATTATCAGTCAAGTGGTACAGTGTGCTTTAGTGTGGGAGTCTCGGCCAAGTGGCACAGTGTGCTTTAGTGTG
The DNA here is from genome assembly GCA_016271365.2 of Neoceratodus forsteri. Classification (NCBI taxonomy): domain Eukaryota; kingdom Metazoa; phylum Chordata; order Ceratodontiformes; family Ceratodontidae; genus Neoceratodus; species Neoceratodus forsteri. Next base: position 1,625,644,387 of record CM028131.1, on the reverse strand, counting down.
GGATTACTGGCCATATTTGCACAGGGTGCTTTACAGAATGAGTAGCAGTATTGGCACACTATACTTTAGAGTGGGGATATCAACAGTGTCGCCACAGTGTGCTTTAGAGTTGGGATATCAACAGTGTCGCCACAGTGTGCTTTAGAGTGGGGATATCAACAGTGCCGCCACAGTGTGCTTTAGAGTGGGGATATCAACAGTGTCGCCACAGTGTGCTTTAGAGTGAGGATATCAACAGTGTCGCCACAGTGTGCTTTAGAGTGGGGATATCAACAGTGCCGCCACAGTGTGCTTTAGAGTGGGGATATCAACAGTGTCACCACAGTGTGCTTTAGAGTGGGATATCAACAGTGTCAGCCACAGTGTGCTTTAGAGGGATATCAACAGTGTCGCGCCACAGTGTGCTTTAGAGTGGGGATATCAACAGTGTCGCCACAGTGTGCTTTAGAGTGGAGATATCAACAGTGTCGCCACAGTGTGCTTTAGAGTGGGGATATCAACAGTGTCACCACAGTGTGCTTTAGAGTGGGGATATCAACAGTGTCACCACAGTGTGCTTTAGAGTGGGGATATCAACTGTGTCACCACAGTGTGCTTTAGAGAGTGAAAATCAACAGTGCAGGCACAGTACAATTTAGAGAGTGATTATCAAACATTTTGCTACAGGTTGCATTCAATTGTGAGTTTCTGAATGTCAGCACAGGGTGCTTTAGTGTGGGATTATTGGCTAGTGGTACAGTGTGCCTTAGAGTAGGATTATCAGCCATATTGGCACAGGGTGCCTTAGTGTGGGATTATCGCCATATTGGCACAGGGTGCTTTAGTGTGGGATTATTGGCCAAGTGGTACAGTGTGCTTTAGTGTGGGACTATTGGCCATATTGGTACTGGGTGGTTTAGTGTGGGATTATCGGACAAGTGGTACAGGGTACTTTTAATGGGATTATCAGACAAATGGTACTGTGTGCTTTAGTGTGGGATTATGAGCCAAGTGGTACTGTGTGATTTAGTGTGGGATTATCGTCCAATCAACCAAGTGGTACTGTGTGCTTTAGTGTGGGATTATCAGCCATATTGGCACAGGGTGCTTTAATGTGGGATTATCGGCCAAGTGGTACAGTGTGCTTTAGTGTGAGATTATCGGCCATATTGGCACAGTGTGCTTTAGTGTGGGATTATTGGCCATATTGGTACTGGGTGGTTTAGTGTGGGATTATCGGACAAGTGGTACAGGGTACTTTAATGTGGGATTATCAGACAAATGGTACAGTGTGCTTTAGTGTGGGATTATGAGCCAAGTGGTACTGTGTGATTTAGTGTGGGATTATCGTCCAATCAACCAAGTGGTACTGTGTGCTTTAGTGTGGGATTATCAGCCATATTGGCACAGGGTGCTTTAATGTGGGATTATCGGCCAAGTGGTACAGTGTGCTTTAGTGTGAGATTATCGGCCATATTGGCACAGTGTGCTTTAGTGTGGGATTATTGGCCATATTGGCACAGGGTGCTTTAGTGTGGGATTATTGGCCAAGTGGTACAGTTTGCTTTAGTGTGGGATTATCAGCCATATTGGCACAGGATGCTGTAGTGTGGGATTATCGGCCAAGTGGTACAGTGTGCTTTGGTGTGGGATTATCAACCATATTGGCAAAGGGTGGTTTAGTGTGGGATTATCAGACAAGTGGTACAGTGTGCTTTAGTGTGGGATTATCAACCAAGTGGTACTGTGTGCTTTAGTGTGGGATTATCGGCCATATTGGCACAGGGTGCTTTAGTGTGGAATTATCAGACAAGTGGTACAGTGTGCTTTAGTGTGGGATTATCAGCCAGTTGGCCAAGTGATACAGTGTGCTTTACTGTTGGATTATTGGCCAAGTGGTACACTGTGCTTTAGTGTGGGATTATCAGCCAAGGGGTAGTGGCCTTTAGTGTGGGATTATCAGTCAAGTGGTACAGTGTGCTTTAGTGTGGGATTACTGGCCATATTTGCACAGGGTGCTTTACAGAATGAGTAGCAGTATTGGCACACTATACTTTAGAGTGGGGATATCAACAGTGTCGCCACAGTGTGCATTAGAGAGTGAATATCAGCAGTGTAGGCACAGAATAATTTAGAGAGAGAGTATCAAACATTTTGCTACTGTGTGCATTTTGAGTGTGAGTTTCTGAAGTGTCAGCACAGGGTGCTTTAGTGTGGAATTATCGGCCAAGTGGTACAGTGTGCTTTAGTGTGGGATTACTGGCCATATTGGCAAAGGGTGGTTTAGTGTGGGATTATCGGGCAAGTGGCACAGAGTGCTTTAGTGTGGGATTATTGGCCAAGTGTGGTACTGTGTGCTTTAGTGTGGGATTATCGGCCATATCAGCACGGTGTGCTTTATAGAATGAGTAGCACTACTGGCACAGAGTGCTTTAAAGTGAGTATTGGTACTGTGTGCTTTAGTGTGGGATTATCGGCCATATTGGCACTGTGTGCTTCAGAGAGAAAGTAGCACTATTGGCACAGTATGCTTTACAGAATAAGTAGCAATACTGACACAGTGAGCTTTAGAGAGTGGGTAGCAGTACTGGCACGGTGTGCTTTAAAGAGTGAGTAGCAGTACTGGCACAGTGTGCTTTAAAGAGTGAGTAGCAGTACTGGCACGGTGTGCTTTCAAGAGTAAGTAGCAGTACTGGCACAGTGTGCTTTAAAGAGTGCGTAGCAGTACTGGCACAGTGTGATTTAGAGAGTGAGTAGCAGTACTGGCATGGTGTGCTTTAAAGAGTGAGTAGTAGTATCGGCACAGTGTGCTTTACAGAGTGAGTAGCAGTACTGACATGGTGTGCTTTAAAGAGTGAGTAGCAGTACTGGCACAGTGTGCTTTAGAGAGTGAGTAGCAGTATCGGCACAGTGTGCTTTACAGAGTGAGTAGCAGTATCGGCACAGTGTGCTTTACAGAGTGAGTAGCAGTACTGACATGGTGTGCTTTAAAGAGTGAGTAGCAGTATCAGCACAGTGTGCTTTAGAGTGTGAGTAGCAGTACTGACATGGTGAGCCTTAGAGAGTGAGTAGCAGTACTGACACGGTGAGCTTTAAAGAGTGAGTAGCAGTACTGACACGGTGAGCTTTAAAGAGTGAGTAGCAGCACTGGCACGGTGAGCTTTAGAGAGTGAGTAGCAGTACTGGCACAGTGAGCTTTAGAGAGTGAGTAGCAGTACTGACACGGTGAGCTTTAGAGAGTGAGTAGCAGTATCAGCACAGTATGCTTTAAAGAGTAAGTAGCAGTACTGGCACATGATGAGCTTAGAGTGAGAGCAGTACTGGCAAGATGTGCTTTAGAGAGTGAGTAGCAGTACTGGCACAGTGTGCTTTAGAGAGTGAGTAGCAGTACTGGCACAGTGTGCTTTAGAGAGTGAGTAGCAGTACTGGCACAGTGAGCTTTAGAGAGTGAGTAGCAGTACTGGCACAGTGTGCTTTAGAGAGTGAGTAGCAGTACTGGCATGATGTGCTTTAGAGAGTGAGTAGCAGTACTGGCAGTGTGCTTTAGAGAGTGAGTAGCAGTACTGGCACAGTGTGCTTTAGAGAGTGAGTAGCAGTACTGGACATGTGTGCTTTAGAGAGTGAGTAGCAGTACTGGCACAGTGTGCTTTAGAGAGTGAGTAGCAGTACTGGCACAGTGTGCTTTAGAGAGTGAGTAGCAGTACTGGCACAGTGTGCTTTAGAGAGTGAGTAGCAGTACTGGCACAGTGTGCTTTAGAGAGTGAGTAGCAGTATCGGCAGAGTGTGCTTTAAAGAGTGAGTAACAGTACTGGCACAGTGTGCTTTAGAGAGTGAGTAGCAGTACTGGCATGGTGTGTATTAGAGAGTAAGTAGCAGTACTGGCACGGTGTGCTTTAGAGAGTGAGTAGCAGTATCGGCAGAGTGAGCTTTAAAGAGCAAGTAGCAGTACTGGCACAGTGTGCATTAGAGAGTGAGTAACAGCTACTGGCACAGTGTGCTTTAGAGAGTGAGTAGCAGTACTGGCATGGTGTGCTTTAGAGAGTGAGTAGCAGTATCAGCACAGTATGCTTTAAAGAGTAAGTAGCAGTACTGACATGGTGAGCTTTAGAAAGTCAGTAGCAATACTGGCATGATGTGCTTTCTTAGAGTGAGCAGTACTGGCACTGTGTGCTTTAGAGAGTGAGTAGCAGCACTGGCACAGTGTGCTTTAGAGAGTGAGTAGCAGCACTGGCACAGTGTGCTTTAGAGAGTGAGTAGCAGTACTGGCACGTGTGCTTTAGAGAGTGAGTAGCAGACGCAGAGTGAGCTTTAAGAGTGAGTAGCAGTACTGGCACAGTGTGCTTTAGAGAGTGAGTAGCAGTACTGGCACATGTGAGCTTTAGAGAGTGAGTAGCATGCACTGGCACAGTGTGCTTGAAAGAGTGAGTAGCAGTACTGGCACAGTGTGCTTTAGAGAGTGAGTAGCAGTATTCACACAGTGTGCTTTAGAGTGTGAATAGCAGTACTGACACAGTGAGCTTCAGAGAGTGAGTAGCAGTACTGACACAGTGAGCTTTAGAGAGTGAGTAGCAGTATCAGCACAGTGTGCTTTAGAGAGTGAGTAGCAGTATCAGCACAGTGTGCTTTAGAAAGTCAGTAGCAATACTGGCATGATGTGCTTTACAGAGTGAGTAGCAGTACTGGCACAGTGTGCTTTAGAGAGTGAGTAGCAGTACTGGCACTGTGTGTTTTAGAGAGTGAGTAGCAGTACTGACATGAGCTTTAGAGAGTGAGTAGCATTACTGGCACAGTGTGCTTTAGAGAGTGAGTAGCAGTACTGGTACGGTGTGCTTTAGAGAGTGAGTAGCAGTACTGACACTGTGAGCTTTAGAGAGTGAGTAGCAGTATTGGCACAGTGTGCTTTAGAGAGTGAGTAGCAGTACTGGCACAGTGTGCTTTAGAGAGTGAGTAGCAGTACTGGCATGGTGTGCTTTAGAGAGTGAGTAGCAGTATCAGCACAGTGTGCTTTAAAGAGTAAGTAGCAGTACTGACATGGTGAGCTTTAGAAAGTCAGTAGCAATACTGGCATGATGTGCTTTAGAGAGTGAGTAGCAGTACTGGCACAGTGTGCTTTAGAGAGTGAGTAGCAGTACTGGCATGATGTGCTTTAGAGAGTGAGTAGCAGTATCGGCACAGTGTGCTTTAGAGTGTGAATAGCAGTACTGACACAGTGAGCTTTAGAGAGTGAGTAACAGTACTGACACGGTGAGCTTTAGAGAGTGAGTAGCAGTATCAGCACAGTGTGCTTTAGAAAGTCAGTAGCAATACTGGCATGATGTGCTTTAGAGAGTGAGTAGCAGTACTGGCACAGTGTGCTTTAGAGAGTGAGTAGCAGTACTGGTACTGTGTGCTTTTAGAGAGTGAGTAGCAGTACTGGCATGGTGTGCTTTAGAGAGTGAGTACAGTACTGGCATGGTGTGCTTTAGAGAGTGAGTAGCAGTACTGGCACGAGTGTGCTTTAGAGAGTGAGTAGCAGTACTGGCACAGTGTGCTTTAGAGAGTGAGTAGCAGTACTGGCACAGTGTGCTTTAGAGAGTGAGTAGCAGTACTGGCACAGTGTGCTTTAGAGAGTGAGAGTGTACTGGCACAGTGTGCTTTAGAGAGTGAGTAGCAGCACTGGCACAGTGTGCTTTAGAGAGTGAGTAGCAGTACTGGCAGGTGTGCTTTAGAAGAGTAAGTAGCAGTACTGGCACAGTGTGCTTTAGAGAGTGAGTAGCAGCACTGGCACAGTGTGCTTTAGAGAGTGAGTAGCAGTACTGGCATGGTGGCTTTAGAGAGTGAGTAGCAGTACTGGCACATGTGAGCTTTAGAGAGTGAGTAGCAGTACTGGCACAGTGTGCTTTAGAGAGTGAGTAGCAGTACTGGCACGGTGTGCTTTAGAGAGTGAGTAGCAGTACTGGCATGGTGTGCTTTAGAGAGTGAGTAGCAGTACTGGACATGTGTGCTTTAGAGAGTGAGTAGCAGTACTGGCACAGTGAGCTTTAGAGAGTGAGTAGCAGTACTGGCACAGTGTGCTTTAGAGAGTGAGTAGCAGTACTGGCACGGTGTGCTTTAGAGAGTGAGTAGCAGTACTGGCACAGTGTGCTTTAGAGAGTGAGTAGCAGTACTGGCACAGTGTGCTTTAGAGAGTGAGTAGCAGTACTGGCACAGTGTGCTTTAGAGAGTGAGTAGCAGTACTGGCACAGTGTGCTTTAGAGAGTGAGTAGCAGTACTGGCACAGTGTGCTTTAGAGAGTGAGTAGCAGTACTGGCACAGTGTGCTTTAGAGAGTGAGTAGCAGTACTGGCACAGTGTGCTTTAGAGAGTGAGTAGCAGTACTGGCACGGTGTGCTTTAGAGAGTGAGTAGCAGTACTGGCACAGTGTGCTTTAGAGAGTGAGTAGCAGTATCGGCAGAGTGAGCTTATAAGAGTGAGTAGCAGTACTGGCACAGTGTGCTTTAGAGAGTGAGTAGCAGTACTGGCATGGTGTGCTTTAAAGAGTGAGTAGCAGTACTGGCACAGTGTGCTTTAGAGAGTGAGTAGCAGTACTGGCACAGTGTGCTTTAGAGAGTGAGTAGCAGTACTGGCACGAGTGTGCAGAGAGTGAGTAAGCACTGGCACAGTGTGCTTTAGAGAGTGAGTAGCAGTACTGGCACTGTGTGCTTTAGAGAGTGAGTAGCAGTACTGGCACAGTGTGCTTTAGAGAGTGAGTAGCAGTATCAGCACAGTATGCTTTAGAGAGTGAGTAGCAGTACTGGACAGGTGTGCTTTAGAAAGTGAGTAGCAGCACTGGCATGATGTGCTTTAGAGAGTGAGTAGCAGCACTGGCACAGTGTGCTTTAGAGAGTGAGCAGTACTGGCACAGTGTGCTTTAGAGAGTGAGTAGCAGCACTGGGCACAGTGTGCTTTAGAGAGTGAGTAGCAGTACTGGCATGTGTGCTTTTAGAGAGTGAGTAGCAGTACTGGCACAGTGTGCTTTAGAGAGTGAGTAGCAGTACTGGCACAGTGTGCTTTAGAGAGTGAGTAGCAGTACTGGCACGGTGTGCTTTAGAGAGTGAGTAGCAGTACTGGCACAGTGAGCTTTAGAGAGTGAGTAGCAGTACTGGCACAGTGTGCTTTAGAGAGTGAGTAGCAGTACTGGCACAGTGTGCTTTAGAGAGTGAGTAGCAGTACTGGCATGGTGTGCTTTAGAGAGTGAGTAGCAGTACTGACATGCTGAGCTTTACAGAGTGAGTAGCAGTATCAGCACAGTATGCTTTAAAGAGTAAGTAGCAGTACTGACATGGTGAGCTTTAGAAAGTCAGTAGCAATATTGGCATGATGTGCTTTAGAGAGTGAGTAGCAGTACTGGCACAGTGTGCTTTAGAGAGTGAGTAGCAGTACTGGCACATGATGTGCTTTAGAGAGTGAGTAGCAGTACTGGCACAGTGTGCTTTAGAGAGTGAGTAGCAGTACTGGCATGATGTGCTTTAGAGAGTGAGTAGCAGTACTGGCACAGTGTGCTTTAGAGAGTGAGTAGCAGTACTGGCACAGTGTGCTTTAGAGAGTGAGTAGCAGTACTGGCACAGTGTGCTTTAGAGAGTGAGTAGCAGTACTGGCACAGTGTGCTTTAGAGAGTGAGTAGCAGTATCAGCACAGTGTGCTTTAGAGAGTGAGTAGCAGTACTGCACAGTGTGCTTTAGAGAGTGAGTAGCAGTACTGGCACAGATGTGCTTTAGAGAGTGAGTAGCAGTACTGGCACTGTGTGCTTTAGAGAGTGAGTAGCAGTACTGACACGGTGAGCTTTAGAGAGTGAGTAGCAGTACTGGCACAGTGTGCTTTAGAGAGTGAGTAGCAGTATGGCAGAGTGAGCTTATAAGAGTGAGTAGCAGTACTGGCACAGTGTGCTTTAGAGAGTGAGTAGCAGTACTGGCACAGTGTGCTTTAGAGAGTGAGTAGCAGTACTGGCACGGTGTGCTTTAGAGAGTGAGTAGCAGTACTGGCACAGTGTGCTTTAGAGAGTGAGTAGCAGTACTGGCACAGTGTGCTTTAGAGAGTGAGTAGCAGTACTGGCACAGGTGTGCTTTAGAGAGTGAGTAGCAGTATGGCACGGTGTGCTTTAGAGAGTGAGTAGCAGTACTCGGCACAGTGTGCTTTAGAGAGTGAGTAGCAGTACTGGCACAGTGTGCTTTAGAGAGTGAGTAGCAGTACTGGCACAGTGAGCTTTAGAGAGTGAGTAGACAGCACTGGCACAGTGTGCTTTAGAGAGTGAGATAGCACTGGCACGAGTGTGCTTTAGAGAGTGAGTAGAGTACTGGCACGGTGCTTTAGAGAGTGAGTAGTAGCACTGGCATGGTGTGCTTTAGAGAGTGAGTAGCAGTACTGACATGCTGAGCTTTACAGAGTGAGTAGCAGTATCAGGATAGTATGCTTTAAAGAGTAAGTAGCAGTACTGACATGGTGAGCTTTAGAAAGTCAGTAGCAATATTGGCATGATGTGCTTTAGAGAGTGAGCAGCATTACTGGCATGGTGAGCTTTAAAGAGTGAGTAGCAGTGCTGGTATGGTGTGCTTTAAAGAGTGAGTAGCAGTGTTGGCATGATGTGCTTTAGAGAGTGACTAGCAGTACTGGCGCAGTGTGCTTTAGAGAGTTGTAGGCAGTATCGGAACAGTGAGCTTTAGAGAGGAGTAGCAGTACTGGACACAGTGTGCTTTGAGAGTGAGTAGCAGCACTGGCACAGTGTGCTTTAGAGAGTGAGTAACAGTACTGTCACAATGTGCTTTAGAGCATGAGTAGCAGTACTGGTATGGTGTGCTTTAGAGAGAGAGAGAGTAGCAATTCTGGCACAGTGTGCTTTAGAGAGTGAGTAACAGTATTGGCACAGTGTGCTTTATCGAGTGAGTAACAGTACTGGCATGGTGTACTTTAGAGAGTGAGTAGCAGAACTGGTGTGCATTGTGTGCTTTACACTGAGTATCAGCAGTATTGGCACAGTGTACTTTAGAGTGAGAATATCAGCCATATCAGCATGGTGTGCTTTAAAGAGTGAGTAGCTGCACTGGCACAGTGTGCTTTAGAGAGTTAGTAGCAGAATTGGGACATTGTGCTTTTTAGAGTGAGTAGCAGTACTGGCAGAGTGTGTTTTAGAGGGTGAGTAGCAGTACTGGCACGGTGTGCTTTAGAGAGTGAGTAGTAGTACTGGCACAGTGTGCTTTAGAGTGAGTAGCAGCACTGGTACAGTGTGCTTCAAGAGTGAGTAGCAGTACTGGCACGGTGTGCTTTAGAGAGTGAGTAGCAGTACTGGCACAGTGTGTTTTAGAGAGTGAGTAGCAGTACTGGCACGGTGTGCTTTAGAGAGTGAGTAGCAGTACTGGCACAGTGTGCTTTAGAGAGTGAGTAGCAGTACTGGCACAGTGTGCTTTAGAGAGGAGAGAAGTACTGGCACAGTGTGTGTTAGAGAGTGAGTAGCAGTACTGGCACGGTGTGCTTTAGAGAGTGAGTAGCAGTACTGGCACAGTGTGTGTTAGAGAGTGAGTAGCAGTACTGGCACGGTGTGCTTTAGAGAGTGAAAACCAACAGTGTAGGCACAGTACGATTTAGAGAGTGAGTAGCAAACATTTTGCTACAGTGTGCATTCGAGTGTGAGTATCTGAAGTGTCAGCACAGGGTGCTATAGTTTGGGATTATCGGCCAAGTGGCACAGTGTGCTTTAGTGTGGGATTATCAGGCATATTGGCACAGGGTGCCTTAGTGTGGGATTATCGGTCATATTGGCACAGGGTGCTTCAGTGTGGGATTATTGGCCAAGTGATACAGTGTGCTTTAGTGTGGGATTATCAACCATATTGGCACAGGGTGCTTTAATGTTTGATTATCGGCCAAGTGGTACAGTGTGCTTTAGTGTGGGATTATCAGCCATATTGACACAGGGTGCTTTAGTGTGGGATTATTGGCCAAGTGGTACAGTGTGCTTTAGTGTGGGAATATTGACAATATTTCCAAAGGGTGTTTTAGTGTAGGATTATTGGACAAGTGGTGCAGGTTGCTTTAATGTGGGAGTATCAGACAAGTGGTACAGTGTGCTTTAGTGTGGGATTATCAACCAGTCGGCCAAGTGATACAGTGTGCTTTACTGTTGGATTATTGGCCAAGTGGTACACTGTGATTTAGTGTGGGATTATCGGCCATGGGGTAGTGACCTTTAGTTAGGGATTATCAGTCAAGTGGTATAGTGTGCTTTAGTGTGGAAGTCTCGGCCAAGTGGCACAGTGTACTTTAGTGTGGGATTATCGGGCATATTGGCACAGGGTGCTTTACAGAATGAGTAGCAGTATTGGCACACTATACTTTAGAGTGGGGATATCAACAGTGTAGGCACAGTATAATTTAGAGAGAGAGTATCAAACATTTTGCTACTGTGTGCATTTTGAGTGTGAGTTTCTGAAGTGTCAGCACAGTGTGCTTTAGTGTGGAGATGCTCGGCCAAGAGTAGTACAGTGTGCTTTAGTGTGAGATTATCAACCAATCACGCCAAGGGGGTATTGTGTGCTTTAATGTGGGATTATTGGCCATGGCTGGCACAGGGTGTCGTAGTGGGATTATCGCCAAGGGTGGTAAAGTGTGCTTTGAGTGGGGATTATCGGCCATATCAGCACGGTGTGCTTTAGAGAATGAGTAGCAGTACTGGCACAGAGTGCTTTAAAGTGAGTATTGGCACTGTGTGCTCTAGTGTGGAATTATCGGCCATATTGGCACTGTGTGCTTTAGAGAGAAAGTAGCAGTATTCTCACAGTATGCTTTACAGAGTGAGTAGCAGTACTGACACAGTGAGCTTTATAGGGTGAGTAGCAGTACTGGCACGGTGAGCTTTAAAGAGTGAGTAGCAGTATCAGCACAGTGTGCTTTAAAGAGTGAGTAGCAGTACTGGCACAGTGTGCTTTAGAGAGTGAGTAGCAGTACTGGCACAGTGTGTTTTAAAGAGTGAGTAGCAGTACTTGGCAACGGGGTGTGCTTTAAAGAGTGAGTAGCAGCACTCGGCACGGTGTGCTTTAGAGAGTGAATAGCAGTACTGGCTACGCGTGTGCTTTAGAGAGTGAGATAGCAGTACTGGCACCTGTGCTTTAAAGAGTGAGTAGCAGTACTGGCACAGTGTGCTTTAGAGAGTGAGGAGCAGTACTGGCACAGTGTGCTTTAGAGGAGTGAGTAGCAGCACTGGCACAGTGTGCTTTAGAGAGAGTGAGTAGCTGGCACGGTGTGTGTGTGCTTTAAAGAGCAGTAGCAGCACTGGCAACGTGTGCCGTAGAGAGTGAGTAGCAGTGCACTGGCACAGTGTGCTTTTAGAGAGTGAGTAGCAGTACTGGCAACGGTGTGCTTTTAAAGACTGAGTAGCAGTACTGGCACAGTGTGCTTTAGGAGAGTGAGTAGCAGTACTGGCACAGTGTGTGCTTAGAGAGTGGAGAGCAGTACTGGGAGTGTGCTTTAGAGAGTGAGTAGCAGTACTGGCACAGTGTGCTTTAGAGAGTGAGTAGCAGTACTGGCACGGTGTGCTTTAGAGAGTGAGTAGCAGTACTGGCACAGTGTGCTTTAGAGTGTGAGTAGCAGTACTGGCACAGTGTGTTTTAGAGAGTGAGTAACAGTACTGGCACAGTGTGCTTTAGAGAGTGAGTAGCAGTACTGGCACAGTGTGTTTTAAAGAGTGAGAAGCAGTACTGGCATGGTGTGCTTTAAAGAGTGAGAAGCAGTACTGGCACAGTGCGCTTTAGAGAGTGAGTAGCAGCATCGGCACAGTGTGCTTTAGAGTGTGTAGTACGCTGTGGACCAATGGGCGTACAGCCCTACCTACGGTGTCAGTCGGTGGGCGACGGGGTGGCAGGCGGGTGGGGTGCTGCCGCCCGCCACTGACCGAGGGGGAAGTGTATGCTGTAGATTGCAAGTATTGGCACTATTTATGCCGTGTGCTTTAGATTGTTTCGGCAGTATTAGCTAAGTGTGCTTTAGAGTGTGAATATTGGTGGTATTGAGCAGTGTGCTTAAAGGGGAACAGTCAGCATAAAGGGCCCCACACTTAAGTGTGAGGCTTGTCTCAGTGTGCACTTTGTGTGCAAAAACATTGTGGTTTGCTTACTCTTTACTGAAGTATAATAGATAGTATCAGACTAATTTTGCTTACTTCTGGGCACCATCTTCCATGACTACAAATCCCAGAATCCCCTCCAGCTGACATCAGAGCAGTATTGCAGCAGTTGGATATTTAATAGTCTGCAGTGCTTGTTATAGCGTTTATCATCACCAATCAGATGTTTTCCAGTTCTGTTTATCTCCAGGGGCTAAGTACAGTCCTCTGTGACTGTACTTAGTCCCCAGAGGACAGTGGGACCAGCAAGCAAAAGATCAGAAATTATATAAACTCTAACATGCATTGCAGGCTGTTGAATCTGCCACTGCTGCAGTGTTGTTCTGATATCAGCTGCAGAGGATTCTGGGATTTGCAGTTACAGAAGATGGTGGCCTAGAAGTAAGCAGAATCCATTTGATACAATGTACTGTAGTACAGTAAACAGTAAGTAAACCAAAATGTTTTCACACACAAAGTGCACATTTGGACCAGCCAACACTTGGGTAGTGGGGCATTTGGTGCTGACTTTTCCACTTTTAGAGTGTGACTACTGAAAGTCAGTGGTGTAGCTACAAGGGTGCAGGGGGTTCAGTGGCACTCACCATGAGGCTTGAGGGCCCAAATCATAATTTTGATGTTTATTTAAAACTGGGGAAGGGCCCTGTAACATCGTCTTGCACCCAGGCCCTCTGGGAATTTGCTACGCTACTGCTGAAAGTATTTGGTGCAGCGTGCTTTAGAGTGTGGGTATTGGCAGTACTGTTGCAGTGTGCTTTAGAGTGTGAGCATTGGCTGTATTGGCAGCTGACTTTCTCGTATATCAGCAGTTTTGGTGCAGTATGTTTTAAAGTGTGGGTACTGGCAGTATCATCACTGTGTGCTTTAGAGTGTGCGTATTGGTAATATTGCTGCAGTGTGCTTTATAGTGTGAGAACTGAAGTATTGGTATAGTGTGCTTTAGAATGTGAGTACTTTCAGTCTTGATACAGTGCACTTTAGAATGTATCGGCAGCATTTCTTGCAGTGTGCTTTAGAGTGTGAGTATTGGTAATATTGCTGCAGTGTGCTTTATAGTGTGAGTACTGAAGCATTGCACAGTGTGCTTTTAGAATGAGTACTGCCCTGATACAGTGCGCTTTAGAATGTTTCAGCAGTATTGGTGCAGTGTGCTTTAGAGTGTGAGTACTGGCAGTACTGCTGCAGTTTGCTTTAGAGTATGAGTGTCAGCAATATTGGTGCTGTGTACTTTAGAGTGAGAGTGCCAGCAATATTGGTGCCATACTGGCAAAATGGGTGCAGTGTGCTTTAGAGTGTGAGTATCGGCAGTATTGGATCAGTATGATTTAGAGTGTATCAGCAGTGCCAGTACTGGCACAGTGTGCTTTAGAGTGTGAGTACTGGCAGTACTGGTATAATATGCTTTAGACTTTGTGCAACAGCAGCACTGACCACATCAGCACAGTGTGCTTTAGAGAATCAGTGTTAGTAGTATTGGGGAACAGTGTGCTGTACATCATATGTGTCAGCAGTATCGACACAGTTTTAACTTGGGAATATTGGCCATATTGGCACAATGTGCTTTACAATGTGAGTATCTACAGTTCTGGTTCAAAGTGCTATACGGTGTGAGTATTGGCAGTATTGCTCAGTGTGCTTTAAAGTGTGAGTATCCACAGTATTGGCTCAGTGTGCTTTAGAGTGTGAGTATCAGCAGTATTGCTTAGCATGCTTAGCATTTCTATGTTTCATGCTTTAGAGTGTATCATCAGTACTGGTGCAGTGTGCTTTAGAGTGTGAGGCAGTATCAGCACTGTGTGCTTTAGAGTGTAAGTATCGGCAGTATTGGCACAGTGAGCTTTCTAGTGTGAGTATAGGCAGTGTTGGTGCAGTGTGCTTTAAAGTATGAGTGTAGGCAGTATCCGCAGTGTGTGCTTTAGAGTGTGAATATTGGCAGTATTAGTACATTCTGCTGTAGAGTGTGAGTATTGGAAGTATTGGTGAAGTGTTCTCTAGAGTGGAAGTACTGGCAGTCTTGGTATAGTGTGCCTTAAAGTGTGAGTACTGGAAGTATTGGTGAAATGCGATTTAGAGTGAAAGTACTGGCAGTCTTGGTACGTATGCTTTAGAATGAGAGTATCGGTGGTATCAGCACTGTGTGCTTTACAGTGTATTGGCAGCATTGGTGCTGTGTGTTTTAGAGTGTGAGTATCGGCAATATTGTTGCTGTGTGATTTAGAGTGTGAGTACTGGCAGTATTTGTTAATTTGATACATAAAGAGGAAAACAGGGAGCATCCAGGGAACTACAGGCCTGTCAGTCTGACCTCTATTGTGGGGAAGCTGATAGAATCTCTGATTAAAGAGGATCTTATAGACTACCTGGACAGCAATGGTCTCCAAGGTAGCAAACAGCACAGTTTTGTGGCAGAAAGGTCTTGTCAGACTAACCTGATAGGTTTTTTTTTTTTTACACTGGGTGACAAAGGAAATAGACAAGGGCCACACAGTGGGTCTGCTGTACTTTGACATTGGCAGGGCTTTTGATTCTGTACCACACAAGAGATTTTGTAAGAAGATGGAAGGCCTCGGTGTGGCCAAAACTTTAGTGAACTGGGTGGGTAATTGGCTAGGAGGGATGCAACAGAGGGCAGTGGTCAATGGGGTTAAATTAGAGGAGAGCTATGTAACGACCGGGGTTCCACAGGGATCTGTCATAGGTCCGGTCTTCTTTCTTTTTTTTTTTTTTTGTAATTCATATTTTATTGAATTTTTGAACAATACATAGCTTAAACAATGCAATTCTCAGTAATTCAGACATTAAAATTAAAATAATCAGGCAACAAGCTTTCTACAGTAACAGTAAAATATTATAGATATGAATAGGAGCCCAGCAACTGTTTTCTATAATGTCTAACTCTAACATTAGGAACAGACATATATAAAATTAAAAAAAAAGAAAAGAAAAAAAAATAACCATTAGCAGGATTTAAAGTTTAGATAAGGTTCCCATATGTCTCAAAATTTGTCTAACCTGTTCATATTAACATATACCAGTCTTTCATAGCTAGCCCTAATAGCAAGATCCTGTAGCCATTCTTTCACTGGAGGGGGATCAGTGTTTCTCCAATGCCTCAGTTTCACATGTTTAGCAGTGATAAATGCCACAGTAAGTCATATTTTCTGGCACTCTGTAAAATCTGTCCATTCAGAACAGGTTCTTGAGACTACAAATTTAGCACAGCAAATTATATATTTTAGTTACTGCTTCACAGAATAAGGTAATGTCTTTCCAGAAAGTCCTTAGAGAAGGGCAAAACCACAATATACAGTATGAGAAAGAGTGTCCTTCTCGGTTAGACATCGCCAGCATAAATCATCTTTGGAAAGACCCATTTCAACTAATTTACATGGAGTATGATGCCAGCTGCGCACTATTTTGTGTTGGATGCGTCTACCTTTAACTTCCCTGCATGCCTTCAAAGTCATGCTCCATAACTGGCTTCATTCATCTTGAGAAATTGCCATCTTCAATTCAGCCTGCCATTTTGACAACAAAGAATCTTCAGGATTTGGCTTAGATTTAATAAGCATTTTGTAAATGCTTTTATGACCATTGTTAGTCATACAGATTTTATCTAAAACATGTGTCAGGGAAAAATGCATGTCTTTGTTTATGGCAGTTCTAAGAGTATCCCTGAGCTGAAGATATTTATGGAACTCTGTTCTAAGCAAATGATACTTCTGAGATATTGTGAAAAGGTCATTAGTCAGGCTGAGGTGGGGTCAATAATATTGTCCAAAAAATTAATACCCTTTGATTTCTAGTTAACCCGGTACAAACATTTGCCATTGATCAAAAAAAAAAAAAGCCTATTACCACAGATAGGACAGTGAGGAGAGGAATTTGGGTCCCATTCTAACATTGTAGCTACTTCTTGCCAAGATTTGCTAACTTGATGAAAAGCAGATTATGGATTAAAATAGTTGGGTGTACCTGCATATAAAATTGTCCTAGGGTGATAGCTTTTTAATAAGGCTGTTTTTAAGGAAACCCAGCCTGGAATATCAAACTTATTACCTAACCATAATGATATGATACACTGCACCTCAATAAATGAGTTATGTCTTAGTCTGAAGTTCAGAAGACTAAAAATGCCCCTTATCTCTTGGTTGCTGTAGTGTAGTGTATGAAATACATGGAGATTTACTATCCCATAAAAATGTCTTAATCAAAGAATAGATATTATTAACGCAGTGAGGCGGGATATGTACTGGCAAATGCTGTATAAGGTAATAGATCTTTGGAGCAAGCTTCATATTAAAGACTTGTATCTTCCTCCAAAAAGAAAGGAACATTTTTCCCCATTAAATTATGTCTAACTCTATACTTTCTAGGAGGACGGTGAAATTATGTTGGATAATCTGTGAGATGTTTGAAGTCAATGTTATCCCAAGGAACTTGATCCCATTAGATGCAATCTTAATGTAGTTCTGGGTAAAGATAGTTTTATCAACATTCTGTCAAAAGAAGGACCTTGGATTTATTAAAATTAATTTTAAACCCTGAAAATTTCCTCCCTAAACCCTTGACCCCAGTGTACCAAGCCACCCTAGGTAGGCTCTCACTCCTTGCCCCCCCCATGCGTAAACTATCCTGTTTCCTTCCTAGGACTCCATTCTCTACCCTTATCCCTCCCTACACATGCCACCCTTTAATGGCACCCATGCATTTCGCTGTTTCTTGTGCTGAGTCCGTGCCGCTCTCTCTATCACTTGTGGGTCCCACCCACCCCTCTGCTCTCACCCTCCCTCCTTTTCTAAAGACAAGGCCTCTGTTGCGAGGCTGCACCTTGATTGCCAACTTGGCTACTCTTGTCATGATTCATTGAGATGAAACAACTTCAACTGTACTCTGCCTGTTTAAATTTTTTGTTTGCTGACATTTGAAACTATTTTTTGTAAATAAGTTTGCTGTATCTTGTGTTACTCTATGTATGTACCAATTGTATTGTGCTTCATTGACGTGAAATCTTTGTAAAAGAGCTCACACTCAAAGGTTGTTTTCCAAAAATGTAAATAAATAAATAAATAAAATTCTTAGAAATTCTTTACAATTGCTAATAAAGCTGGGACGGAATTTGTTGGATGCAGAATTGAAAGTAACACATCATCCGCATAAGCTGATATTTTCTGTGCTTTCCCTATAACAATGCTCGAGACAGAGGCAGAAATCCTTATTTTGCTAAGGAGAGGTTCCAGGGCCAAAATAAACAGTAGTGGCAATAGAGGGCATCATGTCTGGCACCATGAAAAATGGGGAATTTTTCAGATGAAAGCCCATTGATTCTGACCCTTGCATAAACTTCAGAGTATAGGACTTGTACCCATTTGCAGAAAAAAATCCCCCAGGTTGTAGTTATTGAGTATTTTAATTAAATATTCCCATTCTAGCCTATCAAAGGCCTTGTTTGCATCTACAGAGAGCAGTATAGGTTCGGATTGCGACTTTTTAGAGGCATGAATTATGTGAATAATTTTCCACAAAAGGTCAGAGCTGTGTTGACCAGAAACAAAGCCGACCAGATCGGGATGTATTAATGATTGAATAATCCTGTTTAATCTGTTTGCCATTATTTTAGCCAGGATTTTACAATCCACATTAACTAATGAAATTGGAGAGAAATTATCACATATCAAAGTGTCTTTTTCAGGGATGACTGTAATGGCAGCCTCTCTCATAGATGGTGGGAGGATTCCAGTATCAAAAACATGAATGAAGACTCTGTGTAGAATAGGGACCAAGTGTGGGATAGTAGCCTGAAACCAGTCCCTTGGATCAGTGCACTACCCGGTTATCAAAGTCATAAATAAATACAAATTAAAACATTTCCCAGTCATACCTTCAGGGCCTGGAGCCTTGCCAGCAGTAAAAGAAGAAATGGCTTTTGAAATTTCATCCCGGGTAATGGGTTTGTTAAGGGACTGTTTGTCTTGATCTGAGATTTAGGGAAGTTTAAGATCTTTTAGAAATAGATCTCAACTGTCTTGGTTAAAGGTAACCTCGAGTTGTTATAGTTTAAAGCATGCTCTGCTTTTTTATTATAGATAGTGTTAAAGAGGCACTGTCAGCTTTGCCCCTCAGTTTTGAAGCATATTTCAGCAGTGTGACTCTTGGCACACAGACATCTAGCAAGTAGTCTAGAATGCCTTTGTGCATATCAAAATGAATAAATTGTACCCGATTTTTCAATTTTTCAAACATTTACTTTCCGTGCAGTCCGAGCAACAAAGAGCTGCCCACTGGAAGCATATCAAAGATGAGAACGTACATCCATAGTGGCGTGCTGTCATGAACAACAAATTTTTACATGTGTCTTACAAAAACAGCATTCATCTGTGCAGTGTCTTATCCTGAATTGGACTTGCCAGCTCTGAATAAAAAATGAACAGTGAGAGTTTAGCAAAATACATTTTAAGCCCAGCGCTGAAAGCCCACGCACAAGAGTGGCACATGCTCCTGTGCATGTGTGGGATATTTGCACTGGCCTCTTGTGTGCATGTGTGGGATTTCAGCACTGTGGTCTCTTTTGTCCATTTGGGTAGCTGTCTGAGATGCCGGGTGATTTAATAATCAGTCAGGTACTAATGTTATAGTCTGGTGACTGTGTGGGACATTGCTGAGCATATGTCTACCCAGTTTGCTTGTATGCTGTCACTGCTAAAAGATCTAAAATACTGGCTATATTTTATTTTTAGCCTTATGTCTTGCAAGGGGAATGTTTATTTACAACAGGGTGTCTTGTGAGGGGAAGGGGGAAGAATGGGGAACATGTTCAACTAGGGTATATAGCATTTGCTCCAAGCCAAAACCCTGCACATTCACTGAAACACTGTCTGGCTGCTCCATATAGTGAAGTCAGCAGGAGCAAGCAGCCAGGCAGCAGAACAGCAAGGACAACAACAGCAGGGCTAAAGCATGGCCACAAAAACACAAGTAAATTTGGAAAAATGGGAACACCTTAGGCAAAAATAACAAATGTACACAACCTTTCAGGTGCGGTATGTTACAAATTGATTACAAGAACTGAGTGTTTGGACCATCGGGAAAGGTGCTCTTTAAATGGGCCAGTGCAACAAGGCCTATAGCAAGGCTAACAAGATACTGGGATGTATCAGGAGGGGCATTGATGGCAGAAGAAAAAAGGTAATGCTTCCCCTCTACAGATCCCTGGTGAGGCCTCCCCTGGAGTACTGTGCCCAATTCTGGAGCCCTCACCTCTGGAAAGACAAGGCTAGTTTGGAGACAGCAGTGCAGGGTGACAACAATGATTCAGGGACAGCAGGGCGAATCCTATGTGGAGCGCCTCAAGGCACTAAATATGTACTCAGTGGAAGCCGGAAGGGAGAGGGGAGATAAGAATGAGACCTTCAAATTTCTCTTGACCTGCAGGGAATTATTTAGCCTGAATACCAGTTTGCAGTCATGTGGACACAAATGGAGATTAGCGGGTGGGATTTTCAGGAGACATGTGAGGAAGTACTTCTTTTTAGAAAGCGTAGTGGAACCTTGGAACAGTCTGTCAGTTGAGGTGGTGGGTGTGAACACAGGGACTTCAAGCCAGGAGATTCAAGCAGGCCTGGAATAGAATGAAGGGAATAGTGGTTGCCTGGGGCGACAGGTCCAGGGAAGAGAATAGTGAGAGGACCAGGAGGGTTAGTACCCTGGAGGAACAATAGGTTTCAAGGAATGTTCCAGTTATATAAGGAACTTGGGCAGACTGGATGGACCTCTGGTCTTTTTCTGCCATCATTGTCTGTGTTTCTATCTTTCTAGTTCTGATTTAGAGTGTGAGTACCATTATTATTGGTGCAGTGTACTGTGGAGTGTGAGTATTGGCAGTATTGGTACAGTGTGCTTTAGAGTGTGAGTACTGGCAGTATTAGTTAACTCTGCTTTAGAGTGTAAGTACTGTTATTATTGATGCAGTGTGCTTTAGAGTGTGAGTACTGGCAGTATTAGTTAACTCTGCTTTAGAGTGTGAGTACTGTTATTATTGATGCAGTGTTCTTTAGAGTATGAGTACTGGCAGTATTAGTTAATTCTGCTTTAGAGTGTGAGTACTGTTATTATTGCTGCAGTGTGCTTTAGAGTGTGAGTACTGGCAGTATTAGTTAACTCTGCTTTAGAGTGTGAGTACTGTTATTATTGGTGCAGTGTGCTTTAGAGTGTGAGTACTGGTAGTATTAGTTAACGCTGCTTTAGAGCGTGAGTACTGTTATTATTGGTGCAGTGGAGTACTGTTATTATTGGTGCAGTGTACTTTAGAGTGTGAGTACTGGCAGTCTTGATACAGTGTGCATTAGAGTGTATCAGCAGCATTGCTGCATATTGGCAGTATTGGTTCAGAGTGCTTTAGAGCATGAGTATCAACAGTATCAGCAGTGTGTACTCTAGAGTGTGAGTATTGGCAGTGCTGGGTAGTGTGCTTTAGTGTGTGAATATCAGCAATAATGGCACTGCATGCTTTAGATTGTGAGTACCTGCAGCATTGATGCAGAGTGCTTTAGAGTATGAGTATCAACAGTATCAGCAGTGTGTACTTTAGAATGTGAATATTGGCAGTGTTGCATAGTGTGCTTTAGTGTGTGAGTATCAGCAGTAACAGCACTGTAAGCTTTAGATTGCGAGTATCAGCAATATTGGTGCAGTGTGCTTTAGAGTGTGAGTATTGACAGTAGTGGCACAGTCTCCTTTAGAGTGTGAGTATTGGCAGTAGTGGTGCAGTGTGCTTTAGAGTGCGAGTATTGGGCGTATTAGTGCATTGTGCTTTAAAGTGTGAGTATTAGAGGTATCAGCACTGTGTGCTTTGGAATGTGAGTATTGCAATATTGGTGCAGTGTAGTTTAGAGTATGAATATCACAGTATTGGTGCAGTGGGTGCTTAAAGGGGAACAGTTAGCACAAAGGGACCCACACTTAAGTCTGGGGCTGGTCCCAATGTGCACTTTGTGTGCAAAAACATTGTGGTTTACTTACTGTTTACCATAGTATAGTAGACTGCATCAGACTAATTTTGACTACTTTTAGGCTGACATCTTCTGTAACTACAAATCCCACAATCCCCTCCCACCCTACCCACTAATCCCACTCACCCCTGGGTCTTCTTCCTATATAGGTTCTGCATGTCACCGCCCACTTCCTGCCTGACCTGACTAGAAGACAAAAAAAAAAGCCCGTTTCTCTTTTGTCTGCCTGGAACAGATCGTCTTCCTCTAAATTTGAATAATTAAGCACTCTTTCTTTCTGTCCACTGGCACGTACATGGATATCATTGGCTGCCAACACTGTAGGACACTCTTCAATGGTCACATCACCCGAAGGCAGGGCCACTGTCCCATATGCTCGGAGATATGTCACCTCAGGGCTCAGCTCCGGGAGGCATGGTGTGAGATCAGCATCCTGTGTAACTACCTACAGGGAAACATTTCTTTCAGGAGTGCACCTCCACATTGTCTACATCAAACCAGTACACCTCTCCCCCAGAGAATGACCAGGGCTGGGGGATGGAAACTAGTTGCAGGAAAAGGGGGGCAGAGATCGGGCAACTCTCCCAACCAATAAAGCACTCTAAACACAGCAAACAGGTACACGCCTCTTGCATCCATACCATCTGTAATGACGGAGGATGTCTAGGCCAAAGGAATGCCAGATACAACAGGATAGCAACACAACATCATAAACAAAACTGCAACAGGTAAAAAATCATAGTGATAGGGGACTCCATGATTCGTGGTGTGGACCCCCACCTGAGGCAAAACAAATGTGCAGATGGGCAGGTCAGATGTCTCCCAGGAGCATCCGCTTTGGAGGGACAGTGACTGACTAGTCAACATAGTTAAAAAGGAAGAAGAGGACTCAAACATCCTGGTCCACCTAGGGACCAATGACCTTGCTTGCCGGTCGGTCGAGGAGGGTAAGGAGCACATTGCACAGCTCGGCAGGAAATTGGTTTCATTTTCATCCAGCATTGTAGTCTCTGAAATTCTGCCCATTTGGGAAAAGGGGAAGAACAGGCAGAAAATCAGAGAGAAAGAGATAAGTGAGCTCAACGAATGGCTGAAGGACTGGTGCCACGCAATGGGGCACCACTTCATCAGAAACTGGGGCAACTTCTGGGAAAGGGAGTTCTTCAAATTCAATGGCCTCCACCTGACTAAAAAGGGAGCCAGAGCACTGGGCCAGAAATTTGAAGTCCATGTAGGACATTTAAACTAGCGGGAGGGGAGTTGACGGTAGCTCTAGGAGAAGCACACATACAGCCTGCTGTTTCTCCCCCTCCAGTTAGCACCAAATCTACACATTCCAGGATAGCAAAAGGAGATAGCCAGGAACATAAAACCCTTTCTGGCTCTGGCATTGACCATAACAATGGAAAGGGAGGAACCATAAACAGGGAAAACTACACAGGGATGAAAAGTAAGATCAAGGGAGGCATGACAAACAAAGCGACACAGCAAGAGTGGTCAGCACTATGCCTCAATGCACACAGTCTGACTAACAAGATGACTGACCTCACTGCCACAATAGCTGAGGCAGGACTAGACTGGGTGGCCGTGACCAAAACATGGTTCATAAATAATGATGGTTGGAAGGTGACTATCCCGGGGTACAACTTGTTAAGGAGAGATAGGACTGGGAAAAAGGGAGGGACGAATAGCTATTTATGTTAAGGATACCATCAATGCTACAGAAATGCAGCAGGCACTAGGGGAAACAGAAGATCTATGGATCACAATAGGGTCCGGAAGCCGGAAACCCATTCAGGTAGGAATAATCTATAGACCCCCAAATCAGGAGGAAGCCAGGGATAAGAAAATCCTGGAAACCATCCTCCATATGTCGGGCAAAGGGGACATGGTGCTGGTGGGGGATTTCAATCTGCCAGACATAGATTGGAATACCTACACAGTGGCATCACAGAAGAGCAGGGAATTCCTAGTCACACTACAGGAAGCAGGCCTAAGTCAACTAGTGACATCACCCACAAGGTGTAACATGGTTCTAGATCCGATATTCACAAATAGCGATAGGGTTACGGGTGTCGAAGCAGGGAACCACCTGGGCAACAACACTCATAACATGGTATGGTTCAAGGTAAAAAGGACTGTAGACTCCACACACACTCCAGACTGAAGGTCCTATACTTTAGGAGGGCAGACTTCACAAACATGAAGGCCTGCCTAAGAGACAACCTTTGTACTTTGACAGAAGGGAGTGTTGAGGAATATTGGACAAGGTTGAAGGATGCAATAACCATGATCACATCAAAGTGTGCCCATCAGGTTAGTAAGAACAAAAGGAGGAAAAACCCACTATGATTTTCTGAGGAGGTGGCAACCATGGTGAGAGAAAAGTGCATAGCCTTCAGAAAGTACAAGGGGTTGGCGAACGAGGCAGACAAAACAGAATATAAACAGAAACTAAAAGAGACAGGTAAAGTGATAAGAAATGCAAAGGCTCAAACAGAGGTTAGGATAGCTCAGGAAGTAAAAAAGGGTAACAAAACCTTCTACAAGTACATATGTGAAATAAGGAAGACCAAAGGGGGCATTGTTAGAATCACAAAAAACATGGATAACCACAGAGCAAGATGAGGAGAAGGCAGAGGCACTCAGTGAGTACTTCTGTTCAGTCTTCACACAGGAAGCAGACAGTAACGGACCAACAATAGGCATAAAGAAGTGTCCGACTGAAGGAATTGACACGGGACCCTTCACAGAGGAAAGGGTCCTGGAGGAAATAGACAAGTTAAAGGTAGATAACGCTATGGGGCCAGATGGGATGCAACCAAGAATACTGAAAGAACTAGGGAAGGAACTGACAGCCCCCTTAGCAGTGCTTTTCAACAAATCATTAAGGAGTGGGGAGATGCCGAAGGATTGGAAGAGTGCAACAGTCGTACCACTCCATAAGAGTGGAAGCAAGGAACAGCCAGGTAACTACCGTCCGATTAGTCTAACATCAGTCGTGGGAAAACTGATGGAGTCCCTGCTGAAGGAAAGAATCTTAGCTTTTTTGAAGCAAACTGGTCAGCTCGACAAAAATCAACATAGTTTCATGGTAGGGAGGTCCTGCCAGACAAACCTGGTTGATTTTTTCAATTGGGTCACCAAAACAGTGGATCAGGGTGGGGCAGTGGATGAGGTTTACCTGGACATCAGCAAAGCTTTTGACTCCATTCCGCACAGGAGACTAGTCAAAAAACTGGAGAACATGGGAATTGGGCACAAGGTTACAAACTGGCCAGAATCAGGTTACATGGGAGAACTCAGAGTATTCGTAAATGGCACTTTGTGGAGGGGAGGGTGACTAGTGGGATCCCACAGGACTCAGTTCTGGGGTTGATCCTCTTCAACATATTCATCAGCAACATTGCGGATGAACTGGAGGGAAAGGTGTGCCTGTTTGCAGATGACACCAAAATCGGCAACAGGGTAGACACAACAGAGGGACAGCAAAGCATGGAAGCTGATCTCCGAAAACTGGAGGAGAGCGGTCCAAGACCTGGCAATTGAAATTCAATGCCAATAAATGCAAGGTCTTGCACCTGGGAAACTGTAACCCAAGGAAACTGCACCCAGTGGGAGGGGAGCAGCTGGTGGCTACCAGGCAGGAGCAAGACCTAGGGGTGATCATATCAGATGACCTCAAGGTCAGTAGACAATGTGAAAAGGTAGCACTAAAGGTTAGTGGTATCCTGGGATGCATAGGGAGGGGCATCACGAGCAGGAGGCATGAAGTAATCATGCCCCATATCGGTCCCTGGTCAGGCCTCACCTGGAGTACTATGTCCAGTTCTGGAGGCCACACCTGAGGAAGGACATAGATAGGCTGGAGACGGTACAGAGAAGAACAACAAAGATGGTGCAGGGCTTGTATCAGAAACCATACGAGGCAAGACTGGATGACCTCAAATTATGCTCCCTAGAACAAATGCAGGAATCGTGGGGACATGATAGAAACATTCAAATACCTTAAAGGCAACAACAGGGTGCACGTGCAGAACCTCTTTCAGATAAAGGACTACAGCAGGACTAGAGGGCACAACCTTCGACTTAAGGGAGGAAAGTTCAGAAGCAATACAAGGAAATTATTCTTCACAGAGCATGTTTTGGAACCATGGAATAGCCTGCCGGAGGGGGTGGTGGGAGCCAAGACAGTGGGGGAATTCAAGCAGGCATGGGACAGACACTGTGGGATACACAAGCAGGCAGCTAAGTTGGGGGGTAGGAAGCCAGGGGCAGACTTGATGGACTGGATGGTCCCCATCTACTGACAACTTCTGTTTTTCTATGTTTCTATGTATTCCCTGGAACAGAGAAGGGAGAGAGAAGACATGATAGAAAGATTCAAATATATGAAAGATGTAAACAAGGTATAGGCCTAGACCCAATTTTTAGTACTGACCCCCCAGCTTGCTCCTCACCAGCCTAATTGTTCTGTCTCTCTCTTATCCCCCTGTCTTATCAACACTAGGCCCATCCATCCCCTTATTCTTCTTTTCCCAACCTCGGATAGGAGCTCACTACCCTGGGTTGTGACATCCTACTATGCCCCGTACTTTATAGCATTCAATCCCGGGGCTCACACATACTCCTTTTCTCCATCCACCTTCTCTACATCTCGTTTTACTAACTCCTTTCTGTGCACCGTGCCCTCCTAGCCTTTCTCCCCCTACCTCCCTTCCTTCCCCCCTACCTTCACCTCTACCTAGTGTATATTTTTATTTTTTTTCTTCTGTTACTTCCTCCTGCAACCTTTGATAACCTGCTTTATCTTCCTATAGACACTTCTATGTATGTACTGTAAATACTGTGTAATCTGTACAATATCTGTATAATTCTATGTACATATGAACTTCTTTTTCTTCCTCTCTGTAAAGAGTATTATCTGTATTGCCTTGTAAATACCTGTGTTGACCTGTATATACAATTGTTCATGCTCCACCCAGGTCCATCTTGCAAATGAGCTTCTGCTCAACGATGAACGCCTGGTTAAATAAAGACTTGATTGATTGATTGATTGAGGTGCAAAACCTTTTTCACCTAAAGGAGGGTAGAACTAGGGGGCATGATCTTAGGCTTAAGGGAGGAAAGTTCACTACCAACATCAGAAAGTTCTTCACGGAGAGGCTGGTGGGCGTGTGGAATGGACTTCCCCAGAGGTCATAGAGGCTAACACAGTAGGGGGATCCAAGAAAGCATGAGATAAATACAAGGGGGCCCGCTCACTCAAGGGCAGCAAATGAGGTAGAAATAGATAAACACAGGGCAGATTAGATGGACCTGGTGGTCTCCTTCGGCTGACAATGTCTATGTTTCTAATCCCTGCAGCTGACATCAGAGTAGTGTTGCAGCAGTGGCAGATTTAATTGCCTGCAATGCTTGTTAGAACACAAGCACAGTAGAGTGGTGTCCTGGAAGGTAGTGGGTGCTAGCCAAAACCACAAATGCAGAACAGCAACTGGAAGGCTGCACTCAGGGCAAAACTCAACACTCAAAGTTCAGATTCAGAAATCCAACATAACCAGGGAAAAAAAAAGACAGAGAAGAGGTTTCTTGTGAAGGGCCTGAGCCCACGGCACTGTACCCCAGTGATTCGGGTCTAATCGTGACCCTTTGTCAGGGGATGTGGCTAAAAGGTGCACCAGCCATGAATTTTTTTCAAACATTTAAAGTGATATCTTTACCATGTGCACCATAAAAGACACACAGGTAAGGCACTTCATTGTATCCTACATTCAAAAACCACTCACCTGCATCACAAACTAAGAACAATTAAACAACATCATTTTATACCTTTGCAGAAACTAATACTCCAGGTACTTGGAAGGTATAAGAAACAATTTAGTTGGGGAAGGGGACAAACTTTCTACTTCAAATCAGTTCATACATATGCATTACAAACTTTTATTTCCCTCTGTAATTAATGAGAACAGGGTGTCGGACATAATTAAAGGGAAAAGCATGTCTAATGTAAGATCTATTACATAGTAAATCGCCATAAACTTTATTTAAAACGTGGGTTTCCAAAGAAAGATGAACCCCATTTATTGTAAAGGAAAATTATTGAAACCAACTGACCATGACGTCTAAAAATAATTTTAAGGCTCAGGATTCAAAATTAGGAACCCTTGCCTGGTGTGAATTACACAAGAAAACTATTTTTCAAACATCAAACCGTTCTCCTTAAATACCAGAAATGGGGGACATCCTCATTCGAAAAACCCGATCATGGGCAACCTAATCGTGGTATCACAAATTTTTAAAGGAACGGGATAATGTCGAGACAGTCATTTAGACCTCCTGGAATAAGTGCTCTTAAAATATAGATCCATTTTGCTTCACATTTCGGTAGGGTCCCTACCCTATTGCCTCTTCTGGGGTTCGCTTTCATATACTCAGTACCCATGAATTGGAAGTCTGCTGTTCTTTTATCATGGAAAGTGGAAAAATGTAAGGCAATAGAAGTGTTTGGCGCTACCTTTGTAATAGTCCTTATATGCTCCTGCATGTGTTCTTTCAAACTCCTTTTTGTTCTGCCCACATAAATTAAAGGACAACTGCATTTTGCCACATACACCATGTGTGCTGCAGAGCAATTTATAAAATCTTTAATCAATACTTTCTTGTCTGTAGTTGGATGTTGAACTGTAGCTCCCTGAATACAGTATTTATACACGCTACAGTGTCCACAATGAAAACAACCTGCTGCTTTGGGTGGCATCCACTCTGGTCTTACTTCAGCTATTTGTTTCTAATAATGGCTATGTGTAAGTAAATCTCCCAGACTTTTCCCCTTCCTATATGTGATCCTTGATTTTTCCCCCACTGCTACACTTCGAGATGGAGCTCATCTTAACACTGGCCAGTGTTTCAAAACAATGCTTGAAACCTTGTGGGCTACTCTATTAAATTCCATCACAAAAGTGACTGCTTGCTCCTTATCTGTCTTTTCATTCTTTGGAATCAGTAGCCTGTTTCTATCCAAGATTTGTGCTCTTGCAAATGCCTGATCAATATTCTGTTCCAAATAACCTCTTTGTAAAAGGCGACACTTTAACTCTTAACCCTGTTTATCAAAAGTTTCAAGGTTCGAGCAGTTTTGTTGTATTCGTAGGAACTGTCCATATGATACTGCCTTTCTGACATGCTGTGGATGGGCACTCTGTGCATGGAGCAGAGTGTTACCTGAGGTTGACTTCCTGTATACTGAGGAAATAATCCCCTGCCCCTCTGTAACGTCCAGGGTAAGATCAAGAAAGGTAGTACAATTCTGGTCTACTGAGAAAGTGAATTTCAAGCCCACATCATTTTCATTTAAAAAATTTACAAACCCTGAAGCTGACATTACATCCTCCTTCCATACTTCTAGCAGGTCATCAATAAATTTACCCCAGAACACAATCTGGGATAGAAACAGGTTCCTATTTTCTGCAAAAACCATAGTCTCCTCCTACCATGCCATGAATAGATTTGCATAAGATGGGGCCATTGTTGTGCCTATTGCAGTGCCTCTCATTTGGATGTAATATTTTCTATCAAAAAGAAAATAATTGCTGTTCAACATTAGCGCAATAGCATCCAAAATAAATGTTTTTGGATAATCCCTTGCAACTGGATTATTTATCAGGGGGAATTCTATTGCATCTAAACCTAAATCATATCTGAGACATGTATATAGGCTCACTGCATCTACTGTAATCCAAACAAATTCATTGGACCAGACCAACCCCCTAGTTTTAAGAGGGATGTCCCCAGAGTCCCTAATATAGGAACATTGTTTCTGTACCATTTCCTTTAAAAAATGGTCCACGAAAATGTCAGACACCCATTAATGGAAATAATGGGATGCCCGGGAGGGGGGTGGTCTGGTCATTATGGATTTTGGGAAGGACATAAATGGTGGGAACTGCTTGTTACAACTTTTATAATCTCTGATCAGATGTGTTCCGGTTCTGCTTATCTCTGGGAGCTAAATACAGTCCTCTGTGACTGTACTTAGCCCCCAGAGGACAGCAGGACCAGTAAACAAAAGATCAGAAGTTGTATAAACTCTAACATGCACTATAGGCTATTGAATTTCCCACTGCTGCAGTATTGTTCTGATACCAGCTGCAGGGGATTCTGGGATTTGCAGTTACAGAAGATGGTGGCCTAGAAGTAAGCAGAATTAGGCTGATACAATGTACTCTACTACAGTAAACAGTAAGTAAACCAAAATGTTTTTGCACACAAAGTGCACATTGGGACCAGTCCAACACTTTGGTTTGGGGCACTTGGTGCTGACTGTTCCCCTTTAAGAGTGTGACAACTGAAAGTATTGTTGCAGTGTGCTTTAGAGTGTACCAGCAGTATCAGCACTGGGTGCTTTAGAGTGTGACTATTGGCAGTCTTGGTGTGGTATGCTTTAGAGAGTGATTATCGGCATTATTGGTACAGTTAATTTCTTGTGTGAGTATCGGCAGTATTGGTGCTGTGTTCTTTACAGTATGAGTATCAGCAGTATTAGTACAGTGTGCTTTAGAGTGTGAGTATCAGCAGTATTAGTACAGTACATTTTAGAGTGTACCAGCAGTATCAGTCTTGGATGCTTTAGAGTATGAGTATCGGCAGTCTTGGTGCTGTGTGCTTTAGAGTGTATCAGCAGTATCAGCACTGTGTGATTCAGAGTGTGAGTATTGGCAGTATTGGTGCTGTGTTCTTTACAGTATGAGTATCAGCAGTATTAGTACAGTGTGCTTTAGAGTGTACCAGCAGTATCAGCACTGGGTGCTTTACAGTGTGAGTATCGGCAGTCTTGGTTCTGTGTGCTTTAGAGTGTGAATATCAGCAGTATCGATGCAGTGTACTTTAGTATGTATTGGCAGTATTGGCACAGTGGATTTTCTAGTGTGAGTATAGGCAGTATTTGTGTCGTGTGCTTCAGGGAGTATCAGCAGTTTTGGTACAGTGTGCTTTAAAATAAAAATATTTGCAGTATTCTGCATTGTGTGCTATTGTGTGTATTGGTAGTATTGGCACAATGTGCTTTACAGTGTGAATATCAGTAGTATGGGCACAGTGTACTTTAAAGTGCAAATATTGGTATCATCTTAGATTCCCTTTGTCCTACCTTTCAACAATTCCGCGTTAGAAGGGACACCCCTCATTTTACTCCTCAGAACTTTGTCCATAAATCTTAACTATTCCATGTTAGGATTGATGTCCCTCATTTTACATTTCAGAACCCCTCTGACCATACCTCTCAACTGTCCCACAGAAAGGAAGATATCTCTAATTTTACACCTCTTCTGCCATACCTCTAAACTGGCCACGTTACAAGGAATGTATATTGTTTTGCCTATAAGAACTCCTCTGTCCATATCTGTCAGCAGTGCCACATTAGGAGGAAGAGCGTCCCTGAAATGAGCAGTCGTGATGCCTCAGATGGAGTAGCAGCATCTTGTTAGCTCTCTGCTAATCTTCTAAATTTCAACCCCATCCACAAATTCCATTATTTATCCAGCCTAAAAATCTTCCTTTAAGGTGAGGAAGACTGCCTCTATTGAAGGGCAAGAAATTATTTTGAGACTGGAGATGGAGTCGAAAGCTCCAGTATCGAAACGCACTCCACCACCAACTCCTGATAGATTCTCAGGCTCTAAAAGATCTAAGCAATCAACGTCCAAAGCCTCGACTACTATCACATCTACTGCATTAACGGAAGAAAAATTCCTTTTGGAATTAAACCCTATCAAGGAATTAATAACAACTATTCTTGAAGAACTAAAAAAAATGAGAACCATAACAGAAGAATTTACCAGAAGAATGGGAGACACGGAGACCAGGATTTCTTCTATCGAAGACTGGTGCAATCGTACTGAGCCTGAAATTCCGCTGTGAGGCAAAACCTGAAAAAAATGGAAGCTAAATTATAAGATCTTGAAGGCCGCAGTTGAAGGAATAACCTGATAATTTTGGGGATACCGGAGAAAACAGAAGGTAATAATTCCATACATTTTGCCCAGGTTAGTTTAGAGAACGTAGCCGGCCCATCTGCCAGTGGCCCAACTTACATAGTCAAGAGAGCTCACAGATCTTAAAGACCAATGCTGGCAGATAATGAAAAACCTAGACCTTTGATAATTAAACTATTGAACTATTTAGATAAACAACATATCCTAATGAAAACAAGATCAAACTGAGACCTTCAACGGGATAACCACAAAATACGTATCACCCAAGATCTGCCACAGGAAGTTCAGCAACGAAGACAAGCCTTTACACCAATTGTAAGTAAGTTAATCGCAGCTAGTATTAAGTTTAAAATGGTCTATCCAGCAAAGCTCTGCATCAACCACAACATTGTCAATTATTCTTTTGTAAATCGGGAACAAGTATCGAAGGATCTGAGCAACAAGTTCCCAGACTTATTTAAAAAATGATTTATTCACTGACTCCAGCTACATTATCTAGGGAGCCTTATTTTGCATTATTATGAAGCATTTAGTATAAAGAAATCCAAGTATGAGTCAAATCTTTGATACGAGTTACGATGCCCGTATTGTATGCATCTGTAGTACATTTTGCTTTAGTTGTGATCAATTGGAGCGACCAAACTGAACTGATACTACTTTTAATCTATGATGGCCCTCTCTGTTTGCAAGGGAGGTGGCTCTTATCTAATTCCATGTGGTAAGATTGTAATGTGGGGTTCTGGTCTACATTTGTCCTTTTAATGAGCAGAGATTTTGGAGTTCTTTCCTTTGTTTTTCTTTTTTTCAAACCCCTCGGCTCACCTTGAACGCCTTAAACATGACTGACCCTCTCTTTATGCTGCTCTGCAGAAAGCTCAAGCCTTAACTGTAAATCTAGGCATACAGCAACACTGGTGTATTGTTAGTGGCAGGACTTGAACAGGATTCCATCAGTGCCTTTGTTAGATATGACCTAGATGAGCAACACGGGGTCAGCCGATGTTATTGAACGAGCTTGGTCATTTTCTATTGTAGACTTTGCAGAAGAACCTGAACATTTTATTTAACTGAACTTCACCAAGCTTGCCTAATTGTGATGCTGAAAGTGTTCAATTTTTTTTTTTACAGGGAAAGGTCATGACTGAATTGAAGAAAACTCGATGTTTTACACCCCACCCCAACCCTGTTGCTGCGGATCTATCTGGGGCAGAACTTGCAATGCTTAGTAATGCTGGTCTTGAGTTTTTTTGGTTTTTTTTTATGGCAGCACTAATACAACCATTTTAGTTGGTGTTAGCTCCACCTGAGTAAATGAGAATACATGATGTGAGATGGGACCCGGGCGAACATATACAATGGGCAGAACAATCTAGTGATTCTATTTAGTGACTCTGAATACTTGCACCGAGGACACTTATTTTACAGTTTGACAAGTTTTTTTATATTATTACTATACTTATTGTTGGAGGAAATATTAAAATGAGAAAGCTCTATACCTCAATATGGTACACTGAAACAATCGTTCTGGCATCACCTTAGCGATTTGGAGTTGTACACTAAATCCATCTGTAATGTTAACTTTATTTAGAGCTGAGAGAGATGATATTAGTTTATATGGTCCTATGTCAGGACTGTTTACAATTTACTTATATGGTTTACTCAGTTTCACAAAATAGTACAAAGCCTTTGATAGCTATCCTATAGGGATGGCTAAGAGATAAATCTATTTGCTTATATAGCGATGCCTGCAGTTTTAAACCTTGTTATTGGATGTTTTCTAAGATGTGTTTTAAATTGAGGTCATTATCAGTACGGCTTCATATTGTCAACCGCCTCTACTTAATATTTAGAAAGGGAACCTCACCTATTCATATATATTAATATGTTTAGTTATTATTAGGCTGCTATTAAATGGTTATTTTAAACAGGCACAAACGCGATTTGCAGAGAGTAGTAGGCTGCAGGTCTGTGCCTCACTGCAGATTTGCTATAGGAGGTTAGGTAATAGGTACCTGGGTGAGATTATACGTTTTGTTAACTATTGTTGTAGAGATTAGAAGCAGGTTTCTTTTGCAGGGAGGGCAAACTAGGCTTTTAATATAAGATCTTTTTTATGGCAGGCTATGGTAAAATTATAAACCAGCTGTGTAGATATAAATATGTCTTTTAATTTCAGCTTTGTTTCATGGAATATAAAAGGAGATAGGGAGAAAGTCAAAAGATGGCAACTATTGAAACATATTAAATTTCTTAAGGGTCAAATGATTTTGCTCCAAGAAACACACTTGTTAAAATTAGATATGAATCTGTTAACAAAAATGGGATTTAGTTACGTGCTAGGGGCTGGAGATTCTACCAATCAAAGAGGGGTTGCCATACTATTTGATCTTAAAGTTCCCTTTATCGAATATTTTTCTATTTTAGATTCAGAGGGCAGATATGTTATTATAGGGGGCAACCTATGCAATCAAAAACTTCTAATAGGGTGTATATATGGTCCTAACTACCACTCAGGTGACTTTCTAGCGTGGCTTACAAAAATATTATTTCCATATTCAAGTTATGACTTCATACTGGGGGGACTGGAATATTTTAGCTGACAAGTCTTTAGACAGTAATTTGCCTCATAAATCGAATAATATAGAGGAAACCAAAGCTTTATCTGAATTTAAGCAACTATTTAATTTATGCAACCTTGGAGAATTTTAAGCCCATCATTGAGGCAATATTCATTTTACTAGTTTGCACACAAAACATCTTCCAGATTAGATTACTTTTTAATTAGTCAATCCTTAATGTCAAAGTTTTCAGACCCTGTAATTACCCCTGGCGTTTTATCCGACCACTCTCCGGTCAAGTTGACTATTAATTTCGATACTATTGAAAAACCTAAAGTTAACCTGTGGAGATTAAATAACCAGTTACTAAAAGATAACTTCATAGTAAACTTCATTAAAAAAGAAATTGGTTTCTTTTGGTCTATAAATGTTGAATCAATTAACAATACAGATTTAGTTTGGGCCTCTTTTATATGTTTTATTAGGGGTCATTTTAAAAGGCTGACATCTAAACATAAAAAACAAAAGCAAGCCAAAGTTGCAGAGATTTTGGTTGCTATTTAACAACTGGAGGCCAAGGCCATTTCCAATATGACTGACAGTGAGCTGGCTACCTTACAAAATTTAAGAGACAGGCACACTAATCTAATGAGAGAAAATGTTGAATATGTGATGCTTAAAACAAAAGCAACTTATTTAGATCAAGGGGAGAAACCTTCTAAACTACTGGCAAATAGACATAGTAATGTCACATTTAATAGATATATTGAGTCTATTACATCAGAAAAGGATGGCTCAGTTAAGTCTAACTCTGGCTGAATGTGTTTCATTTTTTAACAACCTATATAATCCAGATCCTAAACCTTCTCTTTCAAAAGACTAAGATAATTACTTAAAATCTTTTAAATGTCCTAAATTAACATCTTCAGCAGCAGCGAGCCTAATCCTACCCTTTTCTAGCAATGAAATCAATGATGCTATATATTCTTTGAAGTCAGGCAAATCACCAGCAACTGATGACCTTTCTCCAAATTTTTATAAAGTGTTCAAAGATGACTTAATACCCTTACTCTTAGAATTTTTCAATTATATTTTAGATAATGGGATCTCTGATCGTACCTTACTGGAATCTGTTGTCATCCTACTTCCTAAACCAGGTAAACCTAGAGACCGGGTATTAAACTATAGACCTAACTCCTTAATTAATGTGGATTTGAAAATTTTAACAAAAATGCTGCCCAATAGAATAAAATGGGTTTGGGATATGTTGATATCTCCTGAGCATGTTGCTTTTATGCCTGGGAGATTGGCCTCAGACAATTTAAGAAAGTTGTCTCATATTTTCTCCGCATACAGGGAGGCCCGGAACCCTGCGGTCTTGGTCTCTCTAGATGTGGAGAAAGCCTTTGATATGTTTAACATCTCCTTTTTGTTTACAACTCTAATGAAATTTGGCTTTCCAAATAAATTTATAGGGTGGTTATGGATTTTTTATTCTCATCCGACAGCCAAAATTTTTGTTAATGGACTCTTATCATCTCCTATTCAGCTTTACTTTGGCACCAGACTAGGTTGTCCCCTTTCCCCATCCTATTTAATTTTTAATTGGAGCCACTACTCTACTTTCTGAATAATAACCTGCTCGTTAAGGGCATTAAGGTTAACAAATACAAGTTGATGCTATCAGCTTTTGCTGATGATATTTTGCTACATGTACGACATCCAAAATCTTCTATTCCCATCATTTTAAGAATTGTACAACAGTTTAGTGAGGTTTCTAATTTTAAAATCAACATAGCAAAGACCTCGGTTCTACCCCTTAAGAAGTGGGTTTCTAAAGAAGACATAGTACAATGTGGCCTGACCTGGACCCCAACCATATGAAATATTTAGGCATTGTCCTACCACATGATCAGAGTCTAATGTTAAAGTTAAACTTGCTAAATTTACTGACTTCCATTAAAGCAGATCTTACAAGATGGTCGAAACTCCCTTTATCTTTACTTGGTAGGATTAATATTGTCAAAATGAATGTTTTTCCTAGACTTTTTTATCTTTTACATAATTTAGATATTTGAATACCTATGTCTTGGTTCAAGGATATCCAGTCAATAATTACCAAATTAATTTGGTCTAACAAACCCTCTAGGATTGCATTCGATAAACTTACCCTTAAGAAATATCATGGGGGATTCAAGCTCCCTGATTTTAATCTTTACTACTTGGCTAGCCAAATAAGCAAATTAGCTAGATGGTTCACCCCAACAACTAAATTTAATAATTATACCCCAGTATGGGTGAATATAGAGAGGGAAGTGCTTCAATGTAATAGTATTGTACTCGATGCATGTTTCTTTATTGCGCCCAAAAGGCTTCCCCTAGATCTTAAATCCATTGTAATCTGAACATCTATTAGATCTTTTCATCTACTATGTAATCTCTTTAAATGGATTTTGGATAAGGATATAAACCAGCCAATACTACATAACTATAATTTCCAAGTAAAGGGCAAACCACTAGAAATTACATGGTTTCAACAGCAAAAATGTCGTCAGGTTAAGGATCTACTGAAAGATAGGTACTTATTATCTTTCGAAGTGCTAAGGGAGAAATTTACTTTGGTGAAAGGTTACTATCAAAAGTTATTTATCTTAAAAATTGCCCTTGTATCCCACTTTGGAACTCAGCCTTGGTTAGTAAACTATAATCAGGCACTAATGGATATATTGCTGCTCTCTAACAAGCCTCATCCCATTTCAAGTTTGTACAACCATTTTTTTAATGTGAAATTGGAAAAGGTAATGCATATTTCTAAGTACTGGTTTGATAACCAGTCTCATTCTATAGTGGAATGGGACGGCATCTGGAAATACCTACACAAATTAGTTTCCAATGATAGACTAAAATTAGTGCAAATAAAAATATTACTTAATGCCTATTACTCTCGATCCAAGCTATTTAAATATGGGCTTTTAACATCCTCGGCTTGTTTCAAGCGTGGAACAATGACAGGCTCTCTCTACCACATCTTTTGGGAATGCCCCTTAATAGCACCCTCTTGGTCTGTCCTTAAAAGATCAATTGGTTACAAATTAGGTTTAGCCAAATACTTAACTCCACAGATCTGTGTGATTGGGGACCTATCGAGTGCATCTTGTAAGGCTCATAAATACATTATTTATATGATTGCATTGTCAGCTAAGAAAATTATTTTGAGCCATTGGAAAGATCATTAGTCTCCATCCCTGATGGAATGGAGACAGGAAATACTGTAAAACCTAAGAACGGAATGTCTAATAGCAAGTATGACATATAAACTTGAGAGTTTTACTCTCAAATGGGGCATTTTGCTAGATGCAATCTATAGCTTAAAATAGACCTGTGCCCTTTACCTTTCTTGTTTACTATCATATATCCTCCTTTTCACTGATCTCTACACTCAAGTTATGTAGTAACTTAACCTCTTATACTCCTACCTATATACATGTAACCCTAAATATAAAATATGTAGCCATTCGCTTCATTTGCTATTTATGAGACTTATGTGTATTAAGTTCGAATCTACCAGCCTGCCCTAACAGTATTGAGTATAGATGTATTATCTGATTGTTTATGAAGGTCTAAGTAAGAGTCCTATATGAAGCTTAGTTTGTATGGGTTTAGGGGAGGGATTGAGAGGTAAATGGTTTAGAGGGTAGTTATGACAATGTTAATTTTTCACTTCCACGTCCAATTGAATTGATATATATATTATTATGTGGTTTGTTAGTGAATATTGCTGTTGCTATCCTCTACAAAATTTTCAATAAAGAATAAGAAATTAAAAAAAAAAAAGAGGAGGAAGAGTGTCCCTTATTTTATTTCTCATTACCCCTCTGTCTGTCCCACATTAGGAGGCATGGCTCTCATTTCACAGCTCAAACCCCCTCTGTCCATACTTCGCAAGACTCCTATATTTGAACAGATTTCACTTATTTTACCCCGTAGAACCCCCTCTATCTGTAATTCTCATCTGTCCCACATTAAAAGAACTGTTTCTCTTTGCACCACTTAGAACCTCTCTGTCCGTACCTGCCAACTGTCCAACATTAGGAGGAATGTTTCTCATTGTACCCCTTAGAACCCCTCTATCTGTACCTCCCAACTGTCCAACATTAATAGGACTGTTTCTCATTGTACCACTTAGAACCCCTCTGTCTGTACCTCCCAAGTGTCCAACGTGAGGAGGAATGTTTCTCATTGTACCACTTGGAAACTCCTCTGTCCCTGCCTCTCAATTATTCCACGTTAGGAGGAACATACTTTATGTCAGCACTCAGAAACTGTGAACCTGTTAACTGCCTTACATTAGGTGGAGTGTCTCTTATTTTATCCTACAAATCCACTTTGTCCTTACCTCACAACTGTCTCACATTGGGAGCGACATCCCTCATTTTACCACTCAGAACTCCTCTGTACGTACCTCTCAACAGTCCCACAGTGGGAGGAATGGCCCTCATTTTACACCTAAGAACCCCTGTGTCAGTCACCGTCATAATTTTATGTAAAGTTCTACTATTTTAGTTTTATGTTAAACTTATCTTTTTATTTCAATACCACCTGTATGTTAGCGATCATCTGCTCAGAGATTTTTCCTCTTCACTTATCTAAGTAAACATAATAATGAATAATACTCGACTCAGACTCGATAGACCATGAGGCCTGTTTCTGCTGGCAATTTCGTATGTTTCGTAATAATGATGAATAACAATGAATGAACAGTAATGAATGCATATCCCTCAACTGTCCCATATAAGGTGGGATGTCCCTCATTTTACTCTCAGAACCCTTTGTCCATACCTTTCAACTGTCCCATATTAGGAGGAACATCCCTCATGTTACACAGAAACATAAAATTTGTCAGCTGAGATAAGGACTGCTTGGTCCACCCAGTCTGTCTAGATGTTCCCTGCCTAATATGTCTCTGCAGGCCCTACTTAGTCTCTGGTGAGCCTTCCATCTCCCTGCCTCTCTTCTACTATATACCTATGTTTATCTCAAGCATACTTGAATCCCCTGACTCTTTTTGCCTCCATCACTTTCACTAGCAGTCTGTTCCAGGTATCTACCACCCTTTCAGTGAAGTAGCACTTCCTCACATCCCTGTTACCCCTCCCCCCGCTTCATTGCATGCCTCCTGGTTGTAGAGCTCTTTCTCATTTGAAAGAAACTCCCTCCTGTACGCTGTTCACCCCTGTGAGGCACCTGTAGGTCTCTATCATGTTCCCTCTTGCTCTACTCTCTTCCAGGGTGTACATGTTCAGTTCCTTCAATCTCTCCTCATAGGGTTTATGATGCAACCCCTGCACCATTTTAGTTGCCCTCCTCTGGACAGCCTCCACCCTGTCTATTTCCTTTCTGAGGTGCAGCCTCCAAAACTGGACAAAGTATTCCAGGTGGGGTCTCACCACCAAGTGATATAGTGGCAAAACCAATTCCCTCCTTCTTACCCCTCAGAATCCCTCTATCAGTGCCTCTGCAGTTCCCCACATTAGGAAGGACATCCTTCATTATACAATGGCAAGAAAGAATCTTGGACTGTGATTGGTCAGTTTGGGGCTGGACCCATGGTGTTATCCTATCCCAGCACGACACCACAGGTCTACTGTCATCACTATGGTTGCTCTTCTTTTTTGCATCTCCTCTTAAGAAACAAAAATATTTTTTCACTCAAATAAAAACATTCTTTAAAATTATTTTTTATTATATATATAACAACAAGCCATTGTATAATAAGAATAATGCACTCAGGTGTGTGTCGTTTGGGATAACATCGCACTGGGCATGGATGCACCTCGACCTGCAGCCCTGCCCACCCCCCAGGCATGGCATTATCCCAGCACGACACACACCCTGTTATGCATTATTCTTTTATTTTACCACTCAGAACCCCTCTGTACATACTTCTTAACTGTCTCACATTAGGAGTGACATCCCTTATTTTACCACTCAGAATCCCTCTGTCATAACTCTCATCTGTCCCACATTAAGTGGGACATCCCTCATGTTAACACTCAGTACCCCCTGTCCACACTTGTCCAATGCCCCACATCAGGAGGGACATTCCACATTTAACCACTCAGAATGCCTCTGTCTATAGCTCTCTGATGTCCCACATAAGGGGAACATTCCACATTTAACCACTCAGAACGCTTCTGTCTGTAGCTCTCCAGTGTCCCACGTAGGGAGGGACATTCCACATTTAACCACTCAGAACACCTCTGTCCATAGCTCTCCAGTGTCCCACATAAGGAGGGACAGTCCACATTTAATCACTCAGAATGCCTCTGTCCATAGCTCTCCAATGTCCCACATAAGGAGGGACATTCCACAATGAACCACTCAGAACACCTCGGTCTGTAGCTCTCCAGTGTCCCACGTAAGGAGGGATATTCCACATTTAACCACTCAGAACACCTCTGTCTATAGCTCTCCAGTGTCCCACATAAGGAGGGACATTCCACATTTAATCACTCAGAATGCCTCTGTCCATAGCTCTCCAATGTCCCACATAAGGAGGGACATTCCACATTTAACCACTCAGAATGCCTCTGTCCATAGCTCTCCAATGTCCCACATTAGCAGAGACAACCCCTTATTTTATCAGTCAGAACCCTCTGTCCATACTTTCCCAGTACCTCACATTAGAAGGGACATCCCTCATTTTACCACCAGAACTCTTCTGTCCATACCTCTCAACAATCCCACATTAGACCATGCCCATATTTTTTGGCTCTGCCCGGTCTTAACTAATTTCTGAGAAGATGTGTCATGGCAATTGGAAATGCTATCACTATCTGGGGAGTTGGTCTGTGCCTCCATGGTCCTAATGTCATCCCACCAACAGGGGTGTATCTTCCTCCTTGATCTATGGCATATTTGTGTCTATTGGCAGCTAAAAAGGCTATTACAAGGAGGTGGATGCAAGTACATCCCCCACAGTAGGTACCTGGCATATGATTATAAATGAGATATATGATATGGAGTCAATAATGGCATACCTGTGGGATGGTACAATGCAATGACAGAGACATTGGCAGCCTTGGATTAATTATATGATGACTCAGGATCCAGACTTCATTCCATGATTGACAGGTCATAATGGTGGGATGCTTGTTATGGGTTTCCATCTTGATTTTTCTTTTATATGGTTTGAAACACTTTTAAAGGGATTTGCTATCCTGATGCTCTGTATAACAAATGTCTGTACTATGTTGTTGTCATGCTCTCTGAACTCTCAATAAAGAAAGATTAAAAATAAAATTCCCACATTAGGAAGGACATTCCTCATGTTACCACTCAGAACTCCTCTGTCCATACCTCTCCAATCCCTACACTAGGAGGGCCATCCCTCATTTTATCTCTCAGCACCCCTGTCCACACCTCTCAACTGTCCCACATTTATTTTTATTTTATTTAAGTCTAGGATTACAACATACGTTTGAGCCAAGGCTCTTTTACAGAGGTTCCACGTCATAAAAACAGTATAATACAGTAGGTACAAAACAGTAAATACACTAAGTACAAAACAGTATAATCCAGTAAGTACAAAAACAGTACAATACAGTAAGTACGAAAACAGTACAAAACAGTAAGTACAAAACAGTACAATACAGTAAGTACAAAAACAGTACAATACAGTAAGTACAAAACAGAACAATACAGTAAGTACAAAACAGTATAATACAGTAAGGTAGCATAACTAACAATCATGGGAGAAACAATACAATAGACAGGATAAACAATATTAGTGTGAAGTAACATAGGGGAAGAACAGTGTAACAAACTGGTATGGGGGTGGAGAGGAGGGAAGGGGGCACAAAGGAAAACACAAAGTGGGTAAGGTCACATGAGGGGAGGTGAGAGCAGCTGGTGGCCTTGTCAACAGCACAGAGCAGAGGTATCATAGCTAAACATAACAGGGTGAAGTGCTAGAGGAGGGCGGGGAGGGAGAGAGTCAGGAAGGAGAGGGAAGTGGAAGAAGGGGGGGAGTGGGGGAATAGTAAGTGCTCAGGAGGAGGAGAATAGAGAGTGGACTATGGTGACTATAGGTAACAGTTACAGGAGCTAGAGTCAGTAAGATGGAGGTGGAGCTTAGATTTGAGGGGAGGGGCTCATTTTACATCTCAGAACCCCTATGTCCATACCACCAAACTGTCCGATATTTATTTATTTATTTATTTTAAAGGGTTTACTGGGAAATACATGCTGAGTTGATAACAGTTAATTTCCTGACTTGGCCTGGCAGGAGGGGGATGAGAAGAATACAAGAGTAGAACTACAAAAATAAAATGACAAGAAATACAATAATATGAGGGTCGTCCCTCATTTTACCCCCTCAGAACCCTTCTGTCCATACCAATAATTGCCCCACATTAGAAGGGCCATTACATATTTTATCCCTCAGAACCCCTCTGTCAATACCTCTCAGCTGTCCCTCATTAAGGGTCATTCCCCATTTTACCCCTCAGTCTGTACCTCCTAACTATCCCACAATTGGAGGGTCGTTACTCATTTTACCCCTCAGTCCGTACCTCCTAACTGTCCCACAATTGGAGGGTCGTTACTCATTTTACCCCTCAGTCCATACCTCCTAACTGTCCCACAATTGGAGGGTCGTTACTCATTTTACCCCTCAGTCTGTAC
The DNA here is from genome assembly GCA_016271365.2 of Neoceratodus forsteri. Classification (NCBI taxonomy): domain Eukaryota; kingdom Metazoa; phylum Chordata; order Ceratodontiformes; family Ceratodontidae; genus Neoceratodus; species Neoceratodus forsteri. Next base: position 1,625,602,036 of record CM028131.1, on the reverse strand, counting down.
CTCCTAACTGTCCCACAATTGGAGGGTTGTTACTCATTTTACCCCTCAGTCTGTACCTCCCAATTGTCCCACATTAGGAGGACCATCACTCATTTCACCCCTCAGAGCCCCTCTGGCTTGAGTGAGCTCACAACTACTTCAGTCCCAGCTCTTCCCATCTGGAATCGCTGTATGCATTGTGCAGGATGCTGGTTGGGATGGGGAGATAAATAGGAACAGTCAGCACTAAAAGCCCCACACCCAAGTGTGGGGCTGGATCAAATTTGAACTTTGCATGTTGACTTCTGGTGACATCATCCTGCTAATGGCCACCTGATTTTGCAGCTTTGCACCCAGCAAGGCTATTTACCTCGGATTTTGCAATGTTAACTTTATCAATACTAACTTTAAACATATACCGAGGAATGGCAAAAAACAGATCAAGAAGGTAGCAACAGATTTCAGATACTCCAACAAGAAGAGGAGTTACCTGACTTAGATGGCTCGCAGGCCTTGGAGCCTTCCCGCACCTCCATATGCTCTAAGTGATCCAGCTGTAAAGACTCGCAGAGGTCACGCTCTGGCAAACGAAACTCAATGGCTGCCAAATTAGATAAAATACTAGTGGAGCTGACCGACTTTAAAACAGAATTCCAATCTTTTCACGGCACTCTCTCAGCCTTCTGCATGGATTTTACAGCATTGGAGGGCCAGGTTGATACTCTCGACATAGCCCCCGAACAGACCACAATAATAAAATAGAAAAACTGCAGGCCCCAGTAGATCTGCTTTCCAAAGTATGCCAACTCACTATCAATTGGCAAGAGGATGCAGAGAATCGCCAACATTAACAAAACATCAGGATTTACTCCATACCGGAAAATAGTGAGGGCCCCAACATAATGAAGAGTTCGTGCAATCCTTGCTGCGCACATCCCTAGCTTTGGGGGAGGACTTCCCACTACAACTTGTGAGCACGTACATGAAGCGCTTGACCCAAAATCAACCGACCCAAATGGCAGACCGGAGTCCATCAGTGCTCGTTTTCTTCATTATCAACCAAGAAGACAATCCTTAGAAAAGCCTGGACCCAGGGCAAGGTGTCTGGACCCAGGGCAAGGTGTTCTTTGGCACTATTAGAATATTTCTTGACAATGACTATGTCCCCTCTACTATGAAGCACTGCAGGGAATACATGCTACTCTTCCCCATATTGTGCCAGCACAAATTGAAATTTACAACTCCTTATCCCTCAAGACTGACAGTACAATTCCCTATGGGCCAACAAAGTTATGAAGACGCTGCAGCAGCTTTTGCAGATCTTAAAAAAAGGTAATTCTCCATACCCTTCCGCTTGGCTCCATCGCTGACTCGTAAGCAACTGGAAAGATTCTTCTCTATGGCCTAGAGGGCACAACAACAGACTATGTCCCTGGTGAAAAACTTGCTTGCCCAGTTTACTGCCTTGGACTCCTAGATAATGGTGACCCTCCTCCTCTGGACATCCTGAACGGGCCACGGTAAGTCTCTGTGGGTGATTGTGGGGATCTTTGTCCTCCCCTATCTGTTCTGGGGTGGGCGGGAACAGGGGACTCTTCAGTGGGGATGTGTTTGGCTCACTCTGGGCTCCCTTTTGGGGGAGGGTGCTGGCCCTGGCCTGGGGCGGTGGGACTGATGCCCTGTTGGGGGATATTAAATAACTACTTGAAATCCTCCTGATGTGCGACTGCTGTGGGGGAGGTGAGCAGAGGCCCATGCAGAGATTGGGGAGCATGGCTTGTAAAATAGAGCATTTGCTCTCGCAGGGTCTCTCCCTTCCAGACATACAAGGGAGCAGAATGAGCAGGATGGACACTTTAGCAGCCTGGACAGAGGTGGACAGCACCGCTGAGGAATCGTTGGGCCTACCACAAGACTTATTAAGCATTATAGGGCCCCATTAAATAGAGGTTATTTTCATTTTCTGCTCACTACCCCTTCCACAAGATCCCTAGCATGGGGGCCGTTGTACCCGAGGGGGAACAGAGACATGTACGGCGGGCCACGGGGTGCACTGCTCATGCGATTTCCCCCACAAGATTTGAAAGATGGGTATCTTGCTAGACAGGGCACTACCCAATCCATTAATGACTGGTCACCATGTGGGGGAGTTAATCCAAGCCTCCAAGAGGGCATCCATAATGAGAGCATGGACCTCCAGTGCAAACATCCTCAGTGCTATTGGGAGGACTCATAAAGAGCCTTCTTGAGAGAGCAGTGTCTTCTGGAGGGGTTAGTTGTGCCTGCTGATACCTGAGGCTGGGGGCAGGGGATTCCTCCTCCTCTTTGGGGGAGTTGGAGTCATCTTGCCTCATTTCCCTGTGGGTCGTTTCCGGGGGAGACTTATAAGTTGGCTGTCACCCTCTGGAATCTGCTCCACCCTCGTGCCCCGGGGCTTTTTGTGTATGGGGGGGTCCCTGTGCCACGAAAGCAGGGAGGCTGCGGTATAAAGGTGGGGGAGGCCCCATTCACCCATCAGGACTGTTGGTGGCATCGAGTGTGTGGGTCAGCAGCTTTGAACTTTTTGAACAATGCGAAATAGAGCCCTCGAGAAAGAGAGGCTTTAACACAGAGGACATTTAAAATCCACATTGTGACTTGGCTGAGACTCTTCACTAATCCTTCCCGCAGCTTATTAATTATTTTGATATCTATGAGGGGACTTCCCCCCTTCTCTCCTTTCACATAGCTTTATTTATTTGGGGTTGTGAGGACATAGCAGCTGGTTACGATGTCTAGTTGCAGTGTGTCATGGGGCATACTAGGGTAAATCTCACGGGAGCTCCACATTAATTCCTTACCACCTATACACACTCTTGGAGTTGTAACCTCAGCCAGCACATGAGAATTCATGACAGGCCTCCTCATACATACAGTATCTAAAGGGTGGGTGCTGGAGTGTGACCTCGGGGACCTGAAGATAGGGGTACCAGATTTTGGGATGCCAAAAAGAGGACACTTAGTCCCTTCCCCAATGAGCCCTTGTGCCAGACCCAGAGTAAATAGGTTTAAAGTCTCCATCGCCTTCACAGCCCATTTAGAAGGAGATCCTGGACAGGAGAGAGTAAAAAAAATATAAAAATAATAATACAACTGGATAGAGAAGGTATATAAAGAATATGTGGCAGATGGAAAAGAGGACATCTGGTAACCCTACCTGAAGATCATGACGCATGTTTTTATTTGGTTTACTCCCTTGCCCTCTTTACCCTTCTCTGCCTTGCTATTATTTTGCTCCATGCTGTTACCACCCTTCAATTCCTCCCTTTTTATCCTTTTTAGGGTCAATGGGACCCTGAGGGAGTCATCTCCTATTTAGGAGCTAATCCTCTGACTGGGTGGGTGTACCCAACCAAAACAGGCCCCCCAATGTGGATGGGCCTGCCCATGGAAGTCACCACCTCCTTTTACCAATGCATTGACAGACAGCCAGACTGTCTTTTCTCTAATGACCTGTTAGCCACATTCAGACCCTGCTGGTCAGACACAGGCTCAGTTCAGGTAGGCAAGTTTATGAGCCTACAAAGTCAGTTTACCCCAGCTGGGATTTGGAAGTTCATAGTTACCCCTCAAACACAGGGTTCATGTCATATTTCTGGGATTAAATCAGATCAATACACGCAGATTACTTTTCTATATTTTGGGGTATAATATGAGGTGTGTAAATATTGGCTGGAGAGATCGACATGGAAAATACAAACTGAGTTGAAAAGGTTATTTTTGCTGTAGCGGGGCAGCGGCCTGGGAACCCTAATTTACCTATTCCCTTATGGCTAATACCTTTCGAATTGTTTCCTATAATGTGAATGGCTTGGCCGGGCTGGTCAAGGGGTATAGAACCATAACCACACTTAAGAACTACGCCCTGACCTACTGCTTTTACAAGAAACTCACTTGTCCACAACTGAACACATGAAACTAAAGAAGTCTGGCTTTTCTCACATTGTGGAATCCTCATATCAAAGCAGTAGACATAGGGGAGCGGTGGTGCTGATTCCCAGATCCTCTCCATTTACTCTGATAGATTCACATACAGACAAAAATGGTAGACTTGCCTGACAATAGGTAATATTGAAAATTGAACCTACACACCTCTCAACTGTACCACATTACGAGGAACATTCCTCATTTTACTTCACAAAAGCTCCCTCTTCCACATTGTGAGGACTTGTTCCACATTCAGTATTAACATTTTAAAGCAAAAATCTGTAGTAAATGTTGCAAAAAATATATTACTCAATTAATAACAGACTTTCTAAACATAAATGCAAACATTTTAACAGTGTTCTGAGCCTCCTAGGTAAAGATTTGATTAAGTGTTCCACATTTTGCTCATTTGTTCCACATTTTGAGAGGCAATGTTCCACATTTGGGAGACAAAAGGTTGAGAGGTACACGATAGGTAGTATTTACATTCCACCAGGCAGCGATGCAGCGTCGATCCAGCAATTAATAGATGCAGTCCTTGTGTATACACAAGGTACTTTAATATTAGGAGGGGACCTGAACTGCCTGCTAAACCCCGCCCTAGACACATCAGCCTCCCGCCCCTTCCCCATAACTTCTGGGTAAAAAAATCTTAGGAAATTATTAAAGGGGAAGTAAACATTGCAGGGATAACTCAAATTGTGAAAACTCATAAAAAGATCTTTCAAATGAGGTATTGGGCTTACCTGTAGGCATCAGGAGTCCTGAGATATGAATACCTAAATCATCTGTAAATCAAAAACAAGGCAGCAGCCATTTCATTCAATCATGAGACCAACAGTGATGTCACTGAGGGGCAAGCTGTAATTAACAATATGCAGCTTTCCCCTCAGTGGCAATGCTTTCTGTTTTAACGTGGCTGCTGCCTTGTTTTGATTTACAGAATAATTAGATAGTCATATAACAGGACTCCTGACACCTACAAGAAAGTCCAGTGCCTTGTTTTAAATTTACTTTCATGTGCTTTCACAATTTGAGTAACCCCAGCAATGTTTACTCCCCCTTTAAAAGAATTTGGCCTTAAAGATATGTGGAGACACCTGAACCCCTCAGCTAGGATATTTACATTTTACTGTCATGCTCATAGACACTACTCCCATTTGGACTACTTCTGTATCACCAAGGAACACATAGAACAAATTCACCATTCTGATATCAAAAATATTTATCTTTCAGATCATGCGCTGATAATTTTAGCATTAACAACAACTCGGGAACCAAAGAATACCTACTGGTGACTTAAAAACTCCTTATTGAAGGACCACATGTTTAAAGATTTACTGAAAGACAAGATCCCAAAAATTATATGGGACAATATCTCCCCACGAACTTCATCTCAAATTTTATGGGACACACAATAAAAGTGGTACTCCGGGGGCATATTATTGCCTATGCCACTAAAAAGAAATAATTGTAAGCAAAATTAAATGCTTTACAAGACAAATTGCAATTTTTGCAACTTGCGCATATGCAAGGAGACGATTCTTTAGAAACCCTGGTCTTACAAACGCAACAGGAAATCCAAAAACTATTAAATCAGAAGACAGAACAGGCTCTGCAGTAGCTCCCGGGGAAGGGGGACACGTGACGATCGAATTCTAGCACACCGCCTGAGGAGTCAAACTCAGTTAGCTCATATTTCTAAAATCAAAGACCCACGGATGGGAAAACTGGCTTTTTGGACTTCTCAGATACAACAGATCTTTCACCAGTACTACACGGAGCTATATGCAGACCTTAACCCACTTTCATCTACTCAGATTGAAGCCTTTTTTTCTAAACTAAACCTTCCAACTCTGAACTCAGCACAGACTAATATACTTACCCATCCAATTACGACCTCTGTGGTTCTTTTAACTATCCAATAGCTTAAAATGGTAAGACCCTGGGCCCCAACGGGGTATGGCGCTGAGTTTTACAAAGCCACCTGGCACCTTCTTAAAGATCCCTTCCTTTCTGCCCTTAAAGAAAGCCACTCCACTGGCGAATACCCCACATCATGGTTACAGGCTGCTATCACAGCCATCTTAAAACCTAATAAACCCCCACACCTCTGTGTATCATACCGACCTATTTCTGTGTTAAACAAAGACTGTAAAATTTATACGAGTATCCTAGCACATCGTTTAGATGATATTATGCCCACCTTAGTTCACCTAGACCAGGCAGGCTTTACTAAGACCCGTCAAACTACTGATAACATTAAGTAGACTTTACATTTAATCTCACAAGCTAACACCACCAAAACCTCCCTAGTTATCTTAAGTCTTGATGCACAAAAAACATTTGATAGATTATCATGGACCTACCTATATTATACCCTTCAGAAATGTGGTTTCCCAGGGGATTTCTTACAAAACATCAAAGGAACCTACTCCCATCTGGTAGCCACAGTAAAAATCAATGGATCTCATTCCCCTGGATTCCCCCTCTACAGAGGTACAAGACAAGGCTGCCCTTTATCCCCCTATCTCTTCATCCTTTATGCGGAGCTGATCATTCAGTACCTCAGACAACAGGCCCTCATCAAGGGTTTCCATATAGGGGATGAGGAATATAGGGTCTCATACTATGCTGATGACCTCCTCTTATATCTCATGGACCCAGATTCCTCACTTCCAGCCCTAACACAAACTCTTACTGAGATTGAGGAGGTGTCTGGCTACAAATTGAACTTAAAACGGAGGTCCTTTTTATACAGGGTACCCCTTCACAGTCACTACAACATAAATATCCATTTAAGTTGGGTAAATCGTCCTTATATTACTAAGGGTTCACCTTGCTGCTGATCCCGCCAAGGTCTTTTCCCTAAATTATGATCCCCATTCTTACAGGTGAAGGAGGACCTTAGATGCTGGATGCATCTTCCGCTGTTTTTGATAACTCGCACCCGAACTATCCAGATGAACATTCTACCCAGGATCCTATACCTTATGCAGAATATTCCCTATGTATTACCTAGGACAGAAATAGCAAGATGGAACAAAATTATTTCTTCCTTTCTTTGGCAGGGAAAAACACCTAGAGTAGGCTTCTCTAAACTGACATTGACCAAAGAGAAGGGGAGATTGGCACTTCCTAACATACAGAACTATGCTTTGGCAACTATGCTAACACACCTGACCTACTGGTCCTGACCCCCGGCACGTTCCCACAGAAGACTGTACTTAGCCCCAGGAGATCAACTGAACTGTAAACATCTGATCAGAGCTTACAGTATAAAAACTCAAACATGCACTGTTCGCTATTGTATCTCCCACTGCTGCAGCCCTCCTCTGATGTCAACTGCAGGGGATTCTGGGATAAGTAGTTACAGAAAATGTCAGCTTCCAAGTCAGTAAAATCAGTCTGATACAGTTTACTATACTGCAGTAAACAGTAAGTTAAAAAAATTAAAATGTTTCCGCACATAAAGTGTAAATTGGGACTAGCCCCATACTTGGGAGTGGTGCTTTTAGTGTTGTCTGTTCCCCTTTAAAATGAACAGCCCCATCAGCAGGGAAAATATAAATTTAAAAATAGTCTCCTCTTTGTCACTGAAAAATGTGATGAAAATGCCCATACTCAGTTTAACAAGTCATGTCAGTCAACTTTGTTGGTTTGATGTCACCTTCATCTCCCTCATCCTCCATCGCTGAGTTTCTGTTGAGTACATTTAGCGCCAGGCAGTCTTTGATTATTCTGTTTAAAAGTTGTTAAGAATAATGCTGGGGACAGTGTCTGGCCAAAAAGTGGGTGCAAACCAAGTTCCCAGGTCAAGCTCACTCTCTTCAAGCTGGATAGCCTTCTGTTTATTCATTTGTCAGTATGTTTAAAGTAAATCTGTTTCTGAACTCTTGCACAGGTGATGACGAGTTGGTCCAGGAAGTTCTTTTTGATGCAGTGGTAACGGCTCCAATGGAAGCATATTGGACGTCTCTGTCTCTCAATCTTTCCAAGTAGGTATTGCTTTTGGCTGATTTTAAGAACAGTTTTGGACATCTGTTATTGGCTGGTGGGTCACTGTCTTCAGTTAAAGGAAAACTACACACTAATACCATTTCAATTTTAGTTGATTCCATGTCAACAGACAATTATTTTCGTGTAGCTGTTAGGACTATATGTGTTAGCCTTAGTTTTTTTTTCACTGCTCATGGTAGCTCCTGTGATTGCCCTGGTGGTCTCCTTTTTATGGTTGTTAAAATCTCATTGTCCATGTGAACTGTATTAGCATATGAGAACATGATGTCAGATCAACCATTTATAGCAAAGCAAAGCAACTTTATTTATATAGCACCTTTCATAATCAAGGTGCCGTACATAATATAAATTACAATAAAAGCAATATACTAATTAAAAACAATTAATTAATACTTAATTAGGGAAGGCCAGTGAAAATAAATATGTTTTCAGCATTGATTTAAAGCTGCTGACGGACAGGCATTCTCTCAACCGACAAGGTAGAGAATTCCACAGGGTCAGTTGCTACAAATGAGAAAGCACGAGCTCCAGATGTTTTCAGATGAACCCTGGGAATCTCTAGCAATCCCTCGCCGGTGGAATGGAGAGGGCGATTGGGGGAGTAGGGAATCAGGAGATCTTTCAGGTAGGCAAGTCCCTGTTCATGTAGGCTTTAAAGGTAAGCAAGCCTACCTTATAGGTAATCCGCCACTGAACTGGCAGCCAATGCAGTTCGCGCAGCATAAGTGTAATATGACTGGTCCTAGAGGTACCAGTCAACAGCCTGACCACAGTGTTTTGCACTAGCTGCAAGCAGTGGATATCAACCCCAGACAGCACTAGGTAGAGGGCATTGCAGTAGTCAAGAGGGGTAGTAATGAAGGCGTGGATCAATGTCAGAAGGTCACCCGGAGGAATCAGGTGTTTCACCTGGGCAATGTTCCTCAGACGGTAAAATGAGGATTTGACCACCGCTGACACCTGGTACTTCAGGGTCAAGCCGTCATCAAAAATAACGCCCAGGTTATTCACCTGATCTGAGATAATGAGCTGGACACCATCAAGCCATAGGCCCGACATAAGTCCAGCTCCAAGACCCACCCCAGGGTGACCCGGATCCACCACCAACACCTCAGTCTTATCTGGATTTAATCTCAACCAGCTCAAGCTCATCCAGTCTTTGATCTCGGAGAGGCAACTATTTAGCACTGGAATCGCATCATCCTGTCCGGGCATAAAGGACATATACAGCTGAATATCATCTGCATAGCAGTGAAAATTCAAGCTGTATTGCCTGATGATATCTCCTAATGGCAGCATATACACTGCGAACAACATGGGAGCCAATATGGAACCCTGTGGCACACCGCAGGTCAGAGGGAGGGAGTCAGAAGAATAAATTCCTGTGACTACCCTCTGAGACCTGCCTTCGAGAAAAGATCGAAACCACTCGAGGACTGTACCTGACAGACCACAGAGAGACCACAGGGTTTCCAAAAGCACCTCATGGTCCACAGTGTCAAAAGCTGCAGACAGATCGAGAAGGACCAAGATGGTACGAGCCTTCTGATCTCTAGCCATTAGGAGGTCATTTAATACCCGAACAAGGGCAGTCTCTGTGCTATGCCTCTTCCTGAAACCAGACTGGAGAGCTTCATAGATATTGTGAGTTACCAAATGATCATCCATCTACAGTGCAACCACCTTCTCAATAACCGTCCCCACTAAGGGAAAGTTTGAGACAGCTTGGTAGTTAGCTGGATTGGCGGGATCCAAGAAAGATTTTTTAAGGAGTGGTCAAATGACTGCCTCCTTTAGAGGGTCAGGAAAGACACCCCTATCCAAGGATCTCCATACAATTTCAGCTAGAATCGGGCAAATGACATCTACACAACCTACTAAAAGGGAGGTAGGGTCCGGATCCAAACTACAACAGGTTGGACGCAAAGTCTGGACAATCTTCACAATGTCTGTGAATTCTGGCCGACTGAAATCCATCCAGACAGACCGGGTGTTCTCCACCTCTCGTCAACCTCCACAACCCCTCTTAGAAAAAGCCAGGCCAATTCTGGACCTGATGCTGGCAACCTTATCTGCGAAAAACCGAGCTAGCCCATCACACTCAATTTGTGAAAAGACTCTTCTGGACTGGAGACAGATTGGATTGCACAATCTGTCAACAGTTTGAAAAAGTTGATCTGGTTGGTTCTGCGCAGCAGAAATCTCCCTGGACAGGAACTCTGCCTTCTTACAGGTGATTTCTGATTGATAGCCTTTATAATGTTCCATCAATCTAAGTCTGTCCGCATCCAGGCTAGACTTCCGCCATGCTCTCGCCAGCCTTCGACCAACTCGTCTCATCTCCTCCAAGGACCCATCATACCAAGGGGACCTTGGGCGAAGAGTGACTGGTCGAACACGAACAGGAGCAATTAAGTCCAAGGCCTCTCCCACTGCCTTTTTATTGGCTAGTACGAGATCCCCTGTACTTGTGCTTTCACCCAGCAATCCCGATAGGTCCAGCACTGCCGATAGACCATCTGGGGTAACTCCCCTTAAAAAGCGGTACTTGGCCATCTCCAAAGAGGTAGGTCCATTTGGGGCGGCCCCAAAACTGAACCCTATGGTGTGATGGTCAGACCAACTGACAGGTTCCACCCCCACATCAGTGATCTCCATCCCAGTAGGAACAGCAGATCCAATGAGTGCCCTCCTATATGGGTAGAGGAGGTAACTACCTGTGTAAGGCCCATGTATCTCTATATTGAAAGAACAAATACCCTGCAAAAACTCTCTGAAAACTCATAAACTGAATGAAGTTTAAAGGGGGAAAACCTGCATTATAACTCGGATAGTTTGCAAAGCTCATTGAAGGTAAATGTGGTATTTCACACTTTCTTGTAGCTTATTTCTTTGAAGACTAATTAAGCAGACAGACATACTGGGGAGTTTAAAGGATGATTACGCATCATGTTCTCATATGCTAATGCAGCTTTCAGGAACAATGAGATTTCAACAACCATGAAACGGAGTCTCCCAGGACAATAACAGGATTTGTCTAGTGCACTTATCCAGTCAACAAAAACTAATTAACTAAATAAATAAATAACAGGGCCTAATATGAACTGTGAAAACTGACTAATGCAGTTGCATACACCTTCAACAGCTACATGACGAGTTGTCTGCTGACATGGAAACAAATAACATTTAGAAGATATGAGGGTATAGTGTTCCTTTAAACAGTATACAACAAGCTTTGTGGGCTGTCCTGGTCCACTGATTCACTTCAATTTAGCCAGAGCTCTTGGTTCTCTGTGGCACTTCAGCCATAATTTATGTGGCAGGACCCGTGGCCTATGGCACTTTAGCCCTAAGTTCTGAGATTGGACCCCTGATTCTCTATGGCACTTTGGCCCTAAGTCCTGAGACTGGACCCCTTGTTCTATACAGCTCTTCAGCCCTAAGTTCTACTGTAGGGCCCATGATGCACTTCAGCTCTAAGTACTGAGACAGGGCCCTGGTTATCTGTGGCACTTCAGCCCGAAGTTCTGAGATTAGGCCCTTGGATCTCTATGGCTTTTCAGACCTAAATTCTACTGTGGAGCCCATGTGGCTCATCAGTCCTAAGTATTACTGCAGTGCCTCTCGTTCTCTGTGGCCCTTCAGCCCTAAGTTCTGAGACAGGACACTCACTACTTCATGATGTGTGTATTTAACATGAGGCCCAGTGCTTCAGTGCCTGAATTAGGGCTGCTCGGAATTGGACGATCCCAATTTGATTTTTGGATTTAGGAATTAAGGAACTTCTGAATCCTAATCCAGTTCCAATTCAAATTCTACAAGGACCTCAAAATCGGATTCTAGGCTGGCCAGGTAGTGCAGAGGGTTGAGGCATCTAGCCTCACCTCGTGTCACGCCAGCGACCCAGGTTCGGGAATGACCTCAGGTCAGTGGGGAGCTGATTGGAGGGGGAGGGTAGGAGCAGGATTGAGCTACCTATCGGCAGCTCTCCTCTCCTGGGGTGGACGCTGTCCCTCCCATAGTCCCGTCACCTCCGGGTGGAGGTCCAGTGGTGGTGGTGCAGGTGGGGAAGGGGGCGGCTAGTAGTGTGGGGAGCTCCGCAGTGCCTGGCGTGTGCGTGCCTCTACACATGTACATCAGCACCCCGGAAGCACATGGGTAGGGATGGGAGAAAAATGGAAAAAAACTAGAAACTGTAAATAAAAAAAATTTAGAAAATCGGATTCCAGTTCAGATTTAAAACCCTTAATTCCTATGTAAAAATAGGTTTTTGGATTCTGTTTAAGAATTAGAATTTTTCAGATGGAAAATTGAGTCAGAATCTTCTCTGTAAGTTCAATGTTTTATTAGTGATTTTTTTTTTTATGATACAGAAGATACAGTACCGGGATAAGACATTAGATAATAGGCTTAGCTTCTTTTACGATGTTTGATTCCTTCCGGGGTTACGGTGGCAGTTATTCTTTTTATCAAAACTGGGTCGGAATCTGATTATTCCAATTCTGTTGGGCTGATTCTGAGCATTCCTAGCCTGAATTTCACACAAGGGTTTGTGCTTCATGGTGTATGAATTTAACACGGGAGTTCAATGCTTCACCGTATGTGAATGTAACACGAGATTTAAAGCTACATGTTTTGGGAGCATAATGTGAGGTCTCTGCTTTGCTTGAAGGGACAGTGATGAGGGGATCGAAATTGCCTTCCTAGGAACACGAGCCGGACTCATGAGAAGCAACCTGTTCACTGGAGCTGAGAAGCGCATCAACAAGTGAGTTGGCCACATCATAATCTAAATTATAAATGGTTAACCATGACTACAGTACTGATGGAAGTACAGAAAGTAAATCCGAGCACACGAGTAAAGATGATGTATTCAATTTTATTGGCAAAACTCAATGCACAACACCAACAAACTACAGGTGTGGTTGCCTCTGTATTTAGATGATGTTATGTACTGATGTCACTAACATTGATTAAATCATCCTCAACAGTGTGCTCGGATTTCTTTTTCTTTCTATTCCTTCAATACACTGGTTGGAAGCACCAGGGAATGTGGTGTGCAGGTAATCCTTGATTCAGGTAATCCACTGTTCTTATTTGGAGTTACTACTAGCCCAAGTGAGTCTGTTGCACCTCCCGTGTCAGTGGTGAGTAATCCAAATAAGTCTGTAACCCCTTCCAGGTCCACCCCTTAAAGTGTTAACAGTGAGATGGTTGATCAGAGCAAGTCCGACACACCCTGGCAGTTCAACAGTTAACAGTAATGGCTGAGCTAAGGTAGTCTGTCACTTTCCTCCCAGTCCACACTGTAAAGGGGCTAACAGTAAGAAGGCTGATCCAAGTGAGTCTGTCACCCACTCCCAGTCCACACCTTAAAGTGTTGACAGCAATGACTGATTCAAGGGAATCTGTCACCTTCTTCTAATCCACACCTTAAAATGTTATTGATGGTGACTGATCCAAATAAGTTTGTTAGCCTCTACCCTCCCATCCATCTCTTAATGTTACCAGTGAATGCTGACCCAAGTGAGTCTGTCAGCCCCACAGTCCACACCTTAAAGTGTTAACAGTGAGAAGGCTGAACCATGTGAGTCTGATACACCCACCCAGTCCACACCTTAAAGTGTTATTAGTGGTGACTGATCCAAATATTTTTGTCAGCCCCCTTCCACCTACATCTACCCCTTAAAGTGTTAATGGTGATCGCTGGTCCAAGTGAGTCTGTCACCCCCACAGTCCACACCTTAAAGTGTTAACAGTGAGAAGGCTGCACCAGGTCTGTCTGACACACCCTACCAGTCCACACCAGAAGGCTGATCCAAGTTTGTCTGTCACCCTCCTCCCAGTCCGCACATTAAAGTGTTAACAGTGAGATATCTGATCCAAGTGAGTCTGATACATCCTCCCAGTTCGCATCTTAAAGTGTCAACAGTTATGGCTTTTCCCAGTGAGTCCATCACCCCCCCAATCCACACCTTAAAGTGTTAACAGTGATGGCTGATTCAGGTAAGTCTGTCAACCCATCCTAGTACTCACCTTAAGTGTTGACAGCAATTATTAATTCAAGTGAGTCTGACACACCCTCCAAGTCCAGATCTTAAAGCGTTAACAATAATAACGATCATCCAAATTAGTCTGCCAGCCCTCCCAGAGCACACCTTAACATGTTAACAGCAATGGCTGATCCAAATGGGTCTGTCACCCCCTCCCAATCCATGGCTTACTGCTAACAGCAGTGTTTAATTCAAATGAATCTGTGCACTCTCCCGGTCCACACCTTAAAGTGTTAACAGCAATAGATGATCCAAATGAGTCTCACAACCCCTTCCGATCCACAATTTAGTGCTAACAGCAATGACTGATCTGAGCAAGTCTAACAAACATTACCCGTCTAGTAAGTGTCATCTCCTCCCAGTCCACATCTTAAAGTATGTATAGCGATAGCTGTTCAAGAGTCTGCCACCCCTCTCAGGCCACATCTGAAAGTGTTAACAGTGATAGCTGATCCACGTGAGTCTGTCCTCCCTCTCAGCCCATACCTTAAAGTGTTAAAAGTGATGGCTAATTCTAACGAGTCCTCCTCCTCCTAGGTCACACCTTAACTTAACAGTGATGGCTGCTCCAAGTGAGTCTGTCACCCCCTCCAAGTCCACACCTTAAAGTGTTAACAGTTATTACTACTCAAGGTGAGCCTGCCACCCCCCTCCCAGTTCACACCTTAAAGTGTCAACAGCGATGACTGATTCAAGTGAGTCTGTCACTCCCTCCCTGTCGACACCTTAAAATGTTACCAGTGACAGCCGATCCAATAGTCTGTCACCATTCCCAGTACACGCCTTAAGTTGTTTACAGCGATGGCTGATTCAAGTGAGTCTGGCCCCCTTCCCGGCTCACAGTTTAAAGTGTTAACCATGGCAACCGAGCCAAGTCAGTTTGTCACATCCTTCCAATCTGCACCTTAAAGTGTTGCTGAACACATCCAACCCAAGGGCGAGGGGCAGGTTATATTGTTTGTAGGTAAGTAAATGAGCGGAGCCTTTTTTAAGAAAGGTTTGATTCTTTGGCATTACCTTCGGTGGAAGCTGCCCTTGCCCCATGCCACATTCATAGAAACATAGAATTTGTTTGCAAATAAGGACCACTTGGCCTACCCAGTCTGCCCATTTGTCCCTGCCTATACTGACACCGTAGACCCTATATGATCTCCGACTGCCCTCCCGTTTCCCCACCAAGATTCCCGTGTGTCTATCCCATGCATATTTGAAGCCCACCGCTGTCTTTCTCCCCACCCCACACACCTCCATTGGAAGACTGTTCCAGGCATCTGCCACTCCTTCAATGAAGAATTACTTCCTCACATCCCTTCTAAATGTCCTCCCTTCAGCTTCACTGCATGCCCCCATTGTCCTTGAGCACCTTCTCCTCTGAAAAATACTCCCCTCCTGTACCTTATTCACCCCCATCAGGCATTTATAGGTCTCTGTCATGTCACCCCCTTCCAGGGTGTCCATATTGAGATTCCCTCAGTCTCTCTCTTCTCTGTACAGTGGTATCACCACCTCCCTCTTTCTGCTGGTGTGTACTGCCTTGTTACACTGCCTGGCCACCTTGAGGTCATCCGATATGATTAGTCCAAGGTCCCTTTCTTGTTTTATGCTCGTCGGGGTTCTATGTGATAACAGCGATCGCAGAAAGGGGTTCGCAGTTAGGGCGAATGTACATCGGCGAAAATCCATTTCGCCGATGTACACTCCCAGCGTATGGCAAAAGGGTACCAGGAACTTGTTATTTTCTTTTTTATGCCCCTCCAAATCATTCTCAACTCCAGGGGGGTGCATGTCGGGGGGGTGCAAAACCAAAGAAAAACAATTTAAGAAGCACATAACAAAATGAATGCGTGCCTGGAACCGAACCGGCACCCTTGCAAGCCTAGCCTGCCACCCACCCACCCACCACCCATAGGGCCAACTTGGCAACCCACCACCACACTACACCCCACAAACCCTCCCTTGCTCTCTGTCTTGCATGTACATACTGTATAATGACAGGATGTCGCTATATCCATATTCACCCCCGTCCAATAGCCCTGTAAACAGGTGCCACTGTTGAATCACCCTTTTTGTAAGCCCTCAATAGCGGACGCCCTTATCATAGGGTACCGCTCGTAAGTACCTCTTCCCCAATTTTATACTGCACCTTTAGGTTTTTGTGCTCTGGGTGCATGTTTTGTACTTTTTCACATTGATACCCAGCTGCCACACCTTAGACAGCTCCTTAAGTTTTCTCAGGTCTCTGCTCATTTCTCCACCCCCTCAGGAGTGTCCACCCTATTGCATATTTTGGTGTCATCTGCAAAGAGGCAGGCCTTCCCTTCCAACTCTTCTGCAATATCACTTATAAAGACATTAAAGTGGACTGGTCCCATATTGAGCCCTGAGGGACCCCGCTGGTCACCCTCCCCTTCCTTGAGTGAGTGCCATTTACCACCAACCTTTGTCACAAATCCATTAACCCATTTTGTACCCAGTCTACCACCTTAGGACCCACCCCCAAACTGTCCAGTTTTCTTATGAGCCTCCTATGTGGTATGGTGTCAAAGGCCTTGCAAGAGTTTAAGTAGGCCATGTCCACTGCCCCACCCTGATCTATTTCCCTGGATATCCAGTCAAAGAAATTGATCAGATTCATCTGACAACCCCCCCCCCCCATGAATCTATGCTGCCTTGGATCTTGAAACTCACTGCAGTCAAGATACTCCACATGCCTTTCCTTTAAAAGTGTCTCCATTAACTACACCACTACTGATGTCAGACTGACTGGCCTATAGTTGCCGGCCTCCTCCCTGCTGCCACTTTTATGAAGCGGGAGTACATGACCTCCTCCCGAGTCCCCTGGAACCACTCTTGTTTCCAGTCAGTGGTTGAACAGGGTTGTCAGAGGTGCAGCCGGTACCTCCCTGAGCTCCCTCAGCACCCTTGGGTGTACCCCGTCTGGACCCATAGCTTTGTCCACTTTCAGATTTGCAAGTCTTTTCAGAACTCTCTCCTCTGTGAATGGACTTGTGTCCTCCCCCCCATGTTCATGGTGCTTTTATGTGGTCCAATCCCCTTCCCTTCCACTGTGAATGAACAAAAGTATCTGTTCAGGATATCTGCTTTTTCCTGATCCTTTTCTGCACAGTCCCCCTCTTCCCCTCTTAGCCTCAAAATCCTTCCCCTTGGCCTAGCGGTCCTTATGGGTGGGCCTAGCGATCCTTATTGGGATGGCTTAGTGGTCCATATCAGCCGTCAGAGTCTATGTTTCTATAGTAGGGACTGCGATGACAGTATAAGCTGGGAAACAATGGGCAGACTGGATGTGGCTGGCAGTTCTTACCTGCCATCAAATTCAAAATTCGTGTCTTGCTTTTTTACTAATGTACCCAAAATAGGGTCTTGTCCCGCTTAGTTACCCCTTTTACTATCCTTTTCTCAGTTTGCGCCTTTGCGCCCCTCACCCTTTTCATTGCTTCCCTCTGCTTCTCCTGGAACACTTCCCTATCCTGTTCCCTCTGCATCTCTTTGTACCTCCTGAATGGTAACATTATAGCCTTAACCTTGGCAGCCACTTCCTTTGAGAACCATAAGGGTCCCCCCTTTTGCTCACTTCTGTTGTGCAGTGGTTTGTTGCCTTCACTGTGCTATATCTCAGTTTGGCCCACTGCTCCTCCAACCCACCCTGGCCGTTCCCCCTGCTAGGTCATCTCTGAGGCATTCATCCATTTCCTTTTAAAGAGCAGCTTCATAGTCCCCCTTCCCCCCAAAAAAAAACATATGAGATACATTACCTGCCTCAAGTTGCCAGCCATTAATAATTCCATTTATTTCTGCCTTGTTTAAATGATATATTAGATTATATGTGGCTCCGTGGAGGCGACAGCAAAAATGCTGCCACTTCCCGATTTGGCTGACACGCCCCCACGCTGGCACATTTTGTGATGTAAAAAAATGAACAGCGTGAGGGTGCTCTCCATAGAGTTAAATGGGGACAGTTTTTACATCGATTTTATTATGATTTAGAGTTCTGATTATAACAAATCAAGGCAACCGCTTGACTAACAGAGTCCTTGTTAACCGAGCGATCACCTTGATTTCTTATAATTGGAACTCTAATTCATAGCAAAATCAATGTGAAAACTTTCCCCATTCAACTCTATGATGCATGCCCTCGCACTGTTCGTTTATGACATCACAAAACGTGCCAGCGTGGGGCATGTCGGCTGAGTAAGGAAGTGGTAGCATTTTGGCTGTCTGCTCCACAGAGCTAGATACAATCTATGTCTTTTAAACAAGGCAGAAATAAATGGAATTATTAATGGCAGGCAACTTGGGGCCAGGTAAGGTATCTTATGTTGTTTTTTTTTTAGGGGGGGTCAAGATATCGCAAGGTCAGAACCTGCTCTTTAAACTCTCTTCTCCTGAAGTTCAGGACCCTCGTCCTTGTGAGGTTAGCTTCTGCTGCTGTTCTTATGTTGAACCACACTGTACGGTGATCACTGGTCCCCAGGCAGCCTCCCACCTTGATGTCTGCAAAACTGTCCCTGTTAGTGAGGACTGGGTACAGGATTTCCCCATTACGAGTGTAGCCTGGTATGGCTATGTCCCAGTCATGGTTTCCTGTACACTGTGACTCAGTAATGCTCTAAATATCCAGTTATGTCTCTGCCATGAAGGCCTCCAGGTCTGGAATTTTATTTCCACGACTTCTTGCATTTGCACACATGGCACTTCACATCATGCTTCCACTCTGTCTGCAACCCCACTTCCTCTCTTGTGCCCTGCCTTCTTTTTCCCTTTCTTACTGGCACTTCTGTTCCCATCCCCCTTGTTCTCTACTTCATGGCTGTTCCCATTATCCTGCTCCCTTCGAGATACTCCTCCTGAGAGGTCCTCCCTTCTTACTGCTTTAATCTACGTGTGTGTGGGGGGGTGCAGTTCATGCCTTTGTTTTTCCTCCTGCAGCCCCCCTTAACTAGTTTAAATGTTCATCAAAGTAACATTTAAACCATCCACTGAGGACTGTGATTCCCCTCCCAGAAAGATGCAGGTCATCACCTTTGTATAGACCCACATCCTTCCGGGTTGGTCTCAGTCCCTAGTGTAGCCAAACCTCTCTTCTCTACACCATTTCTTCAACCACAAGTTGATGTTCCTAGTGCAGAGTACCCTATCCTTCCCTGGTCATTGACAGGCAGTACTTCAGTGAAAGCCGTCGTACATGCTACCTGCCTGAGACCCCTCCCTAGCTCCCTGAACTCACCGTGCACAGTCCCAGCCCCGACTCTTGCTAGGTCATTGGCCCCCAGGTGGACGACATCCAGCTCCCTCTCCTGCCCTACCACCCTAGTGATCCTTAGAATCCATTGTCCATCCTGCCGAGCCGTGGCACCAGGTAGGCACCTGACCTCCCTCTTTCCTCCTGTCCCTTTCTCAAATCTACCCCCTAATGATCGAGTTCCCCACCAGAAGCTGCCTCCTGTTCTGCTGGTGTCCTCTTCCACCCACCTTGGGGTCTACCTTATGGAGGACCCCCACATCCTCCCTTGCCACTACTATGGGTGCTGCCTCCCGACAGTCTAGTCCTGCCAGAATGGTGAAGGAATTTTGTAGTGGCACAGGCTGAAGACTGTGTCCCTGACCCACCACCCCCACCCTCCAGGAGCCCCCCACTGTCCAGCTGGCCTTCCTTCTTAAAGCAACCTCTGGGGCAACTGTGGTAGACTTGGTGGCTGCTGAGTGGGGGAAGAAGTTCTCCAGATCCTCACCAATGTGGCCTGAAGACCAGCAACCTCCACCCTCATCCCAGAGAGGTGCATGCAGATGGCCTCTCCTCAGTCTCTAGCAGGTCCCTTGGAAAACTGCAGCTCCGCACCCATTACACTGCACCACTCCCACAGTTGCCTTTATGGCACGCTACCTACTACCAACTTTGCCATTCCCCTATTGCCCCCTTGCTGTTGCTTTGGTCCCTTCTTCTGTACTCCTTCTGATATTTACCTTACTACCCTACCTTAGATAGGGTGTTTCTTGTTTTCCTTTTCCTTTGCTTTACGTTTTACTACTTACTTACTTTTGTGTCTCACCCCTTTACCCCTCTGCCTGCTTATTACTCTGCCTTCCCCTTCCTACCATTCCTTGATTGTTTCTGCACCCCTACCCTAGATTCAGGAAAAACGATGGGGTCCATATTTATTGACCCCACAAAAACCTTCGACACAGTCAACCACCAAATCCTGCTAAGACACCTACGTCTGTGTCTGTCAGTAGATACCATCTCCTGGTTCAACAGCTACCTATCACACAGGATGCAGAGTGTTAGGATAGGTGGTGTTACCTCTGATCCCAGAAAGGAAACACTAGGGGTCCCACAGGGCTCGATCCTAGGGCCACTTCTCTTCAGTCTCTTCATAAATTCCCTTCCCAAAGCCTGTCCTTCTAAAATGTTGCTGTATGCAGATGATGCAGTGATATCAGTCCCAGGCAGCAATGCTTGTGATATCTCTAAAAACCTACAGTGCAGCTTTGCCTTGCTAGAGGCGTGGTTCTCCCAAAACCAACTCCTACTGAACTATAAAAAAACTAAAACAATGCACCTAACCATGCCACATTCCAAAAGGAATGGTGAACCCTTGACTATCTTTAGCCAAAAAGGGGATATCATTGAGCAAGTCCTCACCTTCAAATACCTCGGAGTACATATTGATGACACACTCTCCTTTGTCCACCATATTGACTACGTAGTCAAGACAGGCAATAGTAAGCTAGGCATTCTATATAGGCAAAGGCAAGCCATGACACACAAGGGTCTTAAACTAGTTACTCAAAGCTCTATCCTGTCTATCATCGACTACGCACTAGTCATTTATGGTGCTGCCACCAACTCAGCCTTAAATAGAGTTAAACTACTAGTCAACAGGCACTGTCGCCTGGTCCTCAGTGCCAACCAGCGTACCCATACTTGCACCCTTTACTCCTCTACAGGGTGGCTCCAGCTCCACCTCAGGACAAGGTATCAGGCTTGCATAATGGGGAAAAAAGCACTACTAGGTCTCACGCCCCACTCTACTGCCGCTCTGTTCCAGTGACACCCCTCGACAAAGGTCACCAGAGGAACGGGTAAGGGAGTGCTCCAGGTCCCATTCAAAAGAACATGCTTTGCTCAGTGGTCACTCTCCTACCGTGGCCCCACTTGGCTTAACGAACTCCCCCTAACACACTGGAACACACAAAATAGGTCTTTTAAAAGAGACCTGTTAACCGCTTTGGCAGAAGACAACCAGTGTGGCTGCAACCACTAGTCACAGACAGCCATGATATACCCCCCTTCCCACCCCCACCCCCACTTCTCCTGCACTCCAGCACCTCCTTGACAAAGCCTCTGGGCAGCTGTCCCCCTCTCCTGCTCCACCCCTCACCCCTTTTCCAACGTATGACAAAGCCCCCTCAGGCCAGTGCTCCCTAACTTCAGGCTTGACTACTTGAGGCCTTCTTTTAAGACTTAACAATATAAGTTAAACCACTTACCTAATGCACTTCTAGCACCTGTACAACTTAGGAAATGCAATAGACTACTTGCCTGCATGTACAGCTTGTCAATATTCTGTTATCAGCAATTAGCATCTGCATTGCCCATCAAACTACCACTGTATTCTTGTCTCTTCCACTAATGAAATGTAACCTTGTAAATTGTTTTGTCTGTTTGTTATACCTGACATGGAACCTTTGTAAAAGAGCCTGTTGGCTCAAAGGTGTTAATCTGCAAATGAAATAAAAAAATAAATAAATAGGGTGTTTCCCCAGTTCCCAACAACAGGTATTATCTGCAGGTGTTACTTAGCCCTTCTCCAGTAACTCCCTAGACAGGCAATAATTAACCAACAACAAGCTGACAAGTACTGTACCTTACCAGATCAGCAGAGCTCCTTGCATGCCTGCTGTCACCTGTGAACACCTGACGACACCTAAGATGCCAGTCATTTCACCTGTTCCACTTCTGTCCCACTCTTGCTCTGGGACATGAGCGTGATGGGACACCCTGGGTGGAACTAGATTTAAACCCCTGCTTGCCTTTCTAGTAACAGCCAATTGCTCCTGGCCGGTCACCTGATCCCATCCCTCCTCCTGACTTCCCTTAGCCTCCTAAGATGGCCGTGCTTCCTGGCTCATAAAACAATAATACTGTAAAAAACACAGCAGGTTAGAGCAATCACAGAAAAAAATTAGCAATTTATTTAATCCCTGCACCAAGAAAGTGCGAGACACAAAAGCTGCATATTACATGGCGAACTAGACTCATCATACCACAACCCTGCCAAATTTTGGAACACCATAAAAGATATAACTGGCAATGTCACAAGCAACCTACTCCCAGAAAAATTACATAGTGGAAATAGAACCATCATTGACAGAATAGAAGTCCTGGAAGCCTTTAATAATCACTTTACTACTGCTGGGCTAGCATTTGACTCCTCTCCAGCCAACCTACTGAGATTGCAACTAGGGATTAAGAACTCTGACGCAAGAGTGACTTTCTCCTTCACACCAACCACGCTGAAGCAAGTTGAAGAACTAATATTACAGTTGGATACAAAAAAAAGTGCAGGTGCTGACTCCCTTGACCCCTACTTCATAAAAATTGCCATACATGTTTTAGCAGTACCGGTGACACATCTGTTCAACCTCTCACTACAGTCAGGAGGTATCCCGTCAATCTGGAAAACCGCTCAAGGTTATTCCACTACTGAAAACCGGGGATCCCACAGACCTCAATAACTACAGACCAATCTCCATTCTTCCGGTATTGTCCAAATTACTTGAAAAAATTGTGAGCACCCAGTTAAGGGAATACCTAGAAGCTAACAATCTTCTAAACCCAGCGCAATCTGGTTTCAGAACAAAACACAGTACCATCACAGCTCTTGCAAAAGTCACCAATGACTGGCAACTTGAATTGGACAAAAAAAATTGTGTTTGTACCGTTTTCTTAGATCTAAGTAAGGCCTTTGATACGGTTGACCACGACCTGCTCCTCTCATCACTGAGGTCAGTTGGGCTTGACACCAAATCCATTAGATGGTTTTATAATTATCTTTCAGGAAGAACTCAGCAGGTAAAGGCCGAAGGAGATATATCCCCACTCAGACCACTCCAAAGAGGAGTACCACAAGGATCTATCCTTGGCCCTATCCTATTTGCAATATATATCAACAACATCGACTTAAATCTTTCCAAGGCCACTGTACACCTATTTGCTGATGATACAGTACTGTGTGTCAGTCACTCTTCACCTATTACAGCCTGCAAAGAACTACAAGCAGAATTCGACCTGCTGCAACATCAACTGCTGGGAAAGAAACTACTGTTGAA
This sequence comes from Neoceratodus forsteri, assembly GCA_016271365.2. Classification (NCBI taxonomy): domain Eukaryota; kingdom Metazoa; phylum Chordata; order Ceratodontiformes; family Ceratodontidae; genus Neoceratodus; species Neoceratodus forsteri. The sequence continues at coordinate 1,625,578,667 of CM028131.1, read as the reverse complement.
TGTAAAAAAAGACCAAGGCAATGTTTTTCTCCCCTCAGGTGCAGACAGGATACACTGTCCTTTCGACCTTCCTAAATTATCCACTGCCCTTGGTGAAAACCTAGATTATGTCACAAAATTCAAATATCTGGGGGTATGGCTAGATAATAGGTTAGACTACCTAGAGTATTTGCAAGAACTGTTAAAAAAACTCAGACAAAGACTTGGACTTTACTACAGAATAAGGCACTTCCTTACAAGTGATTCAAAAAAGAAGATGGTCCAGGCCACTTTCCTCTCAGAACTAGACTATGCTGACTTCTTATACAGTCGCTGCCCTACTGCATGTCTGAACAAAATAGATACACTATATCACAGAGCCTTGAGGTTCATCACAGACCTACCCTACAGCACTCACCACTGTCTGCTCTACTCTGCAGTGGGATGGATTTCGCTTCAAGCTAGAAGAGATAGAAATGCAATACTATGGACCTACAGAGCAATATTGCAGCAGCTTCCAAAATATATCTCTGACTGTTTTCTACAAGCCACATCAAATAGTTATGCATTAAGAAGTCTGAACCTCATTACCCTCAAGGTGCCTAAATTCCACTCCCGACATGGTAGATATGTAGTTAGCTATGTGTTATCCACTCTATGGAACACAATGCAGAAGACATTGAAAGTGAAGAAGCTTATATCTATTACAGCCTTCAAATATCTATATAATAGGATTTTCAAAGAAAAATGTAACTGCTTCCATCAACACTAGATTAACCTTCCATTTATAGATAGACAGGACAAGCTTACCAGCACCCATTGTGAAGTTACCCTATAGTTCACTAACCAGTGCCTTATTCATTTCCCTATACCCGTAATACTTTAATCTCCTTAACACTCCCAGCTCCTACCTCTCTAGCCTAACCCTCTCCTCTTCCTCCTAGACCTACTCTAGATCCTCTTATTGCATCAACTCTTATGATTCCTCCCCCCCACCCTGTTCCCTACCCCTGACCATTACTGCAGGTATCCATCCTGCCAACTCCGTCAGCCACAAACCCTCCCTTGGAGTCATATCTTTCAGCTACCAATACATCCATACATATTAGTTTAATAATTTTTCGAAGGAATTCTCTGATACTTTCAACCCTTCATCAAAATGTGACAGTATTAAAGTGTCTCCCATTACCTATTTTAGCAAGCTGGCTACCTCATGAATCATGTATATATGTATTATATCCTTGTTTTTCTAACATATCAATTTATGTGTTCTGTATTTGATATATTGTTTCATTTCTGTCTTCTCAAATTTGTGTATATTCCGATTGTTATATTACTGGGATTTGTTGTATAACTCTCACTTCTGTATTCTCAAAATTGTAAATATTCTGAATGCTATATTTCATGTATATTGAACCTTGACCTTACCAGGTCCATCTTGCAAATGAGCCTTGCTCAACGATGTTCGCCTGGATAAATAAAGATTTGATTGATTGATTGATTAATCAGCCCCCACCACCTGTCGCTGCTCCTCCTGACCACTGTGTACTCTTGGGGGGAACAAAACCCAGTTTTTAAACTAGTGCTTGGTGACAGATGATTGGTCCTGGCTGGTCACCTTATCCCTCCCTTCCTGCTGACTTCCCTCAGCCTCCTAAGATGGCAGTGTTTCCTGTTCCTAGCTGAGAAAACAATAATACTGTAAAAACACAACAGGTTAGTGTAGTCACAGAACAAACATTCTGATTTACTTAACTAGCCTCCCACCACCTAGCAGACTAGCAGATCCAGCTATTTAGCAAGGTAGCATCCGCCACCCCCTTGGCCAGCAAACAGTAGCTGTTTTAGACTAATCTCAGTTTTAAAAGAGAAAATTGACCTTTTCTATGAAAGTACTACCCCCATGATAAAAATGTTCTACCCCCGTAATGTAACTGGGTTGCCGTGCAGGTGTTGGATGTTGCTCACGGTTACTACCCTTGCCTTGCACCTTTAGGGCCACAGACAAGGCTGAGGGGCCCGGGCTCATTAAACTTCTCAAATGGGGATTGGTTCAGAAGGGGGAAAAGGCAATAGTGTGGTGCCTCCACCCAGAGAAAGAAATAGTGGACCAGGTTACAAGTATGATACTACCCCCTGAGATGCAGTACCAGGCCACCTCCCCAGTGGATATAGGACACCTCCCTGAGACCAGTAAGTGCCCACACTTTAACTTTTGCAGAAATATGCTTTGTACTATAGTTAATGGAGATCACTAATGATATGCTCGTAGACAAAAAGTGAGAAACTAACAATGGAACTTTACTAACAACTGGAATCGGTCCTGTAAGGGAAGGGAGTTATGTAATGAGGCAACCAAACAATTATTCAGCAGTTAGGCAGATATAACCATAAATATCAGCAGTTTACAGTGACAAACTCTTTGCAAGAGGTCTCTGGTCATGTCGGGCCTCGCTGCACAGATTTTTTAGCCCTTTCAGCTCCTACGCACAATGTGCCGTGGGGCCTACTGTACTGTTAGGCCTCCCATCACCCCCAGTAACTGTACTCCACAGTACTGCAAAACATTTTTAATACTTTACTTTTAAAGTGCAGTTTCCTCAAGTTACCGGGTACCCAGGACACTAGCTGGTGCAGGCCTGATGACAAGTTGCATGTTATCTGGCATTGCTGCACTTATTTAAAGATGCAAGCTTGCAATTCTACTCCCACCTGACTGACTTTTTGTCTAGCGCTTTGCAACAAGAAATTATACTTCCAACAGGAAACTTGATTTCCAGCAACAGATGTGTAACCCACCAAAGTAAATGATGATGTACAACTCTGACTGGCTAGGACGGTACTCACGCATCTCTGGATAGTGCCGACAGCAGTGGTAGCAGAATTTCAGAGCGGATGGTTAAACAAGCCTGTGCTGCCGTCTGGCACTGATGATTCATAGGCAGCAAACAGAGGGATTGGATGCAGGCCTAGGCTTGGGCCTGGATGCCATCTCGTGGTGTCTGTCTCACACTCTCCAGCAGTGTGGTAGCGTGTTGAGTTCTGAGTAGGCGTAGATTGAAGGGTTCATCACCTCAACTATATGGGCACTTTCGCAGTCGAGGGTACCAGGTACTCGGAGACTAGCTCCTAACCATACTCTTTCGTTGGACACAGCAGACAGGATAGAAAAGGCTGTTTCCTACCCCCGATAACAACAGTTTCTTGCTCAGATGCACAGCAGGTCTTTTGCAGCCCTAGCAGGATTCACCAGCAGCAACAGCCGTTTGGATGAAACTGTACCAGCTTTAACCAGGATCAAGCAGTCACTTTTGGCTCTGAGGCCAGCTGGGCCCTCAGCCGTCCTCCTCGGCACATCTTTCTCCTTTGAATGCCTGAGCAAAACTGACGGAAACCTCTCCTTGCTGATGGGAAGGTTCCAGCACATCTCACAGACGTTTCACCACGATTGCCTGACTTGCCTGTCACTCTCTTTTCTGGCTCCCCCAGTGTTGGAAAAGGGTCCCAGTCACCCTGCTGCTTTGCTCCCAGAGTGCCTTGAGTTCCTTGCAGGACCGCACAGATTCTTGTTAGCCGATCATGATAGTCAAAGATTGATAATACGGCAACACCCAGCTGTTTACGTTCTCCACAATACCTGCTGCTGCTTGCACACCGTTTCTTCGGCTGGATGCTGCATTATTTTACTTTTATCCAGTTTGCAGCAATGTTTGCGGCGGTCCATCAGGTCATCTTCAAGTGGAGACGTACCCCTTTCTTTGGCAGCACAGAGCAAAAAACATTGAAAGCTCCAAATCCTCTTCATCTGGCCTCCAATCCCAGTTCCAGCCAGAGGTTGCAGGTACTGCAATGGGACCCACCCTGGGCCTCCTGTGGCTCAACAGGTGAACCCCACCTTTGGGTGTTACGTTAAAATAATTCTAGATCCTTCTCTGGCCACATTCATTTATTGCCCTTTATATTTATAGGCTACAGATCCATTTTAACCCTTGAATGCTGCTGGCTCTGAATTTGAAGAGAAAAAGCAAAGCTCCCTGGCCTGCTTCTGGTTCCTGGTGAACATATTTGGGTCATATGGGACACACCTTAATTCATCACACTGTCTACCGGATGAAAGAACATTAAAATGATTCATTGTCTACTTATCCTAAAGAAAGAAAAAAATATTTTTTAAAGGTGAACACTAAATTAAGATTTTATATAATGGACTGACTGACAGATGAACCATAAAATGGCAGATTAGTTCTTCCATGTTCCTACGGACTACATGGCACTATGTACAACTCAAAATGAGACGGAGTTAACCCAGCTAGGGTGGGGTGCATTCTGTAGGCTGTGGGATACAAGACTCAAGTAATGCAGCCAATAACTGTTCTCTACAATGTGTCTCTGTGCACTGGGCACATCCCACACATATGGAAATAATCTATCATATCACCACTCCATAATTCTGGTATACCATCATACCTAACAAATATTGTCCAAACTTTATACCATCAACCCTGAATGAAGTGCTTGAGAAAGTAGTCCAGAAACTATTAATAACCTATGTCTTGGACAATTAACTGCTCTCAGAAGAACAGTGAGACTTCAGGCAATTACACTGTACAAGGACAGCAGTATTAAACTTAGAAACATAGCATTTCACGGCAGAAAAGGGTCACTTGGCCCATCCAGTCTGCCCAGATGTTCTCTGCTTATTTTTTTTTAATTTAATATACTTTATTGAATTTTACCAATAGTACAACAGACAGCAACATACAAACGCCAATTAACAAACACAATGAGACAGAACCATACGAAAAATCCCCTACATAACCCCCCCTCCCTGAACCTCCCAAGATGACCATCTATCAGCATCATGCATATCCAGTGGGGGAAGTCTAATACCCGCTCTGTAGTAGAGATGTTTCACTCTAAGGACAAGAACACAACTTTGATAAGACTTTATTCCCACAGAACCTTCTAATGACTTTTTCTCTAACAGCTGATCGAGAGAATCAGGCTTTCTGCGCCAAACCCTCTGTATCCTATATCTAACCAATCCAAAGCAGTGTATGTAAGGTTCCCCACCTAGTTTGAAAAGTATGGGATCTATGATTCAGGATGGCAATCATTCTTTTGTTTGTTCCCTGCCTATTTTATCTCCGAAGTTGCTATCAGGTCTTTGGCGATCCTCCCACCTCCCTGCCTCCCGTCTAATATCTAGAGGTCAACAATGATGTTGCATCAGCATTGGATGAATACTTGCTGGGCACCATCTTCATCAGTTTAACTAAGGCATTCTGTATGGGTGATCATTGTATTCTTATCCACAAACTCCTAGGAACAACCATCATGGCATGAAACTGGCATTGGGACTAGCCCTTTGGCAGACCTCACATGGTCAAAGCAAATGGCTCAATATCTGGGCCCCCCCCACACTTGGAGCTCCTCAGGGTTCCATTCTCAGTCCACTACTTTTCAGTTAGTTTGTGAATGACCTTCCCCCAGCCTGTACTGATAAGCAATTTCCACATCCACCTTTATGCCAAGGACACTATCGTCTACACCAACGCAAAAGTAAATGCCCTCTGCAGCTCCCTCCAATCAGTTTTCAGTAAAGTGCAATGTTGGATGATCACCAGTGGCTTCAATAGGTTGCAGACTACAACAATTTTTCAGGTCACACCTGGAATCGAGCCTCGGCTCAGTGTGCCTTTCCTGGTTACCAAATGTTTAAATAAATAAATAAAATAAAAATATGCTTCCATAGCAAATCACAATTACCCAGTACACTCTAAATGTTCACCCTCATCTGATATCCCTTCCCCCATCCTGAAAATATTCAGCTTTCTAGGGCCATGGCTAGTCTTACAGCTCTCTTACAGCGATCACATCACCAAAATAATCAAGCTCTATCAAACTCTCCAATTAAACGCTGTGGCTTTCCTTCTGCAATGAAAGCTATCTCAGCCTCAAAACCAGGCACCTGCTCCTAATTCATACTGTCTTGCCTTGAATATGCAGGCAAGGTGTACAGAACAACCAACTACACAGTCCTTTGAAAAATCTCCATTGCCTTTAACGATCTAAGTAGATTCGCACATGGTTGCAACCGGCTAACCCACCACTTTGCAACGTCAATGGGGTCTTCTCCCTCTGGACAAAAGATGAGAACACAAATGAATCATGCTGGTCTGCAGGTGTTTGCAGGGCCTATACCCTACCTACCTAGCCAATATGCTGACCAGGAAAATAATGATCTACCAACTGAGAGCACAAGTCAAAGACCTGCTTCTAGTACCAGAAGCCCAAAAGCAATATGCAACGTGTCTTTCACAGATACTGTCTTAACCAGCTAAAATGTAATCTCTGACAATGTCAAGGGGCTAGGAATTTGTTAGATTTCAAAAGAATCATTTTTGATCACCACAACACCTCCTGCTCCTGTATCTAATCCTTCAAGAACCTTGCCACACCCACTGCCTTACCACTGTGTTCCATTCCTTTTCTTCCTCTCCCCCTCATGCCTCTTCCAGTCTGTTCATGTCTCTTTCTCACTGGATGTCAGCATCTGCTCACATTTTGGTATTTATTAATGTGCTCCGTCCATTGTGGGGGGTTATCTTTAGCTCTAAGGAGACCCATCTCACTCTGCTGCCAGTTTGTTGTTCTCTGGTCTCCAACTGATTGCTGTAGCAGGGACTGCGAGTAATGAAGATGAGCTGCCACTGGATTTCTTTGGCACCGCCTGTGCCAGAACAGCAGTTATGATTGTACTGAAAAGCGGCCACCAGCTGCTAATGCAGTGACCAGTCAGCACTCATGACAGAACTAGGGTTTCCTCAAGCAACAGCCCTGATTGTTCAGACACTTAGCATGACCATGTACAGAAACAGGGAGGCCTCAGTAAATGTTTTGAGGGCAGAAGCTCTGTTAAATAAATATATCTGGTGCCAGCCTGGTGGTGCAGAGGGCTGAGGCACTGTGGAGCACCTTACCTTGTGCCATGCTGACGACCCAAATTCAGTAACAAGCTTGGGTTGTCTGTGGGGCTGGCAGGGGCAAAGGGCTGGATGACAGACTGAACAGCCAATAGGCAGCTCTCCTCGCCTGGGCTGGGGTGGTTGGCCTTCCTGGCTCTTGGCTGCCACTAGGTGAATGCTTGGTGATAGCGCCAATGCTAGGGGGGGGCCAGATGGATGTTTAGGTGGGTGGAAGGAGGCCGTTGTTCTAGCACTCATGTGCACCTCTGGCGCATGCGCTTCTGTGCCATGCCATGGCTCCGGGACTGTGGGAGAAAATAGGAGGAAATGGAAGGGGACTGGGCTTCTTGAAGTCCTGCTTGGGAGGCAGTATAGCGCAGTGGTTTAAGACTTTGAGCTGTAAATCTGGTGACATCCAGCAGACCAGACCTGGGTTTGAATCCCACAGCTTCCACTTGCATACTGTGTGACCCTGAGCAAGTCACTTAACTTCCCTGTGGTCCCAGGTCGCTCCTGTAAAAAAGCTATCAGCTTAGTGTGCTACTCCTGGTTAAACAACTAAATTAACAAAAAAAAATTAACAAGGTGCCGCAGCCCACCCTGGTTCTGCACTGAATAAGTGAGGGGGCTTCTGGATGAGAGTCACTTGAGGGGAAGGATGACCATCCTTTACCCCAGCTCTGCCTCAGGGGGAAATCTGTGGGGGAATACCCCACCCAGACGGAGAGAGATAGCAGGCTGGGCAACAGCACCCGGGGACAGGACTGATATAGCCGCCAAGTCAGCCCAATGAGGATAAAAACCTTTATAAAAATAAAATTAAAACATTTGGGGTCAGTGACCCTTGACAGAAAAAGAGTACAACCATCTTTGTGCACCCTCACCCCCTTTACCACAGCAACAGGGGTCAGGGTTTGCCTGCCAGCTATCAGGCTACAGTATTGTTATGTTTGTATGTCATTGTATTTATGTTACTTAGTCATGACTTCATTGTGTTAATGTTTATCTATACCTAGTGTTTGAATTTGCAGCTTTTATTTACATATTTTTATTATTTTATACTCACAGTTATAAATGAGAGTGCCTTTCAATTTGCTTACCATTTTAAATAAAATGAAATGAGAGTGTGGAAGGGGAGCCACAGGACCTCCTGGGACTAGTGTTGCTCAGACAGTGCTTTTGTGGATCCTACCACTATCTGTCAGATAGTGCTAGGGTCCTACCAGAAATCCTACCGAAGACAGATGTAGGATCCAGGGTCAGATAGTGATGGATCCTTGATAAGATCCAGGGATCCTAGGTCAGATCCAAGCTGGACCTGTTGCTAGGATCCACAACGTTTGTAGGATCCATGCACTGGATCCTAGAGGGTAGCATCCATGGTCAGATAGTACTGGTATCCTACCATAGGAACTATCTGGCCAAATGGGAGGTATCTGTTGGTATCCTAGTTTCTAGGATACTATCTGAGCAACACTACCTGGAACACAGGAGGGCAAGCTGGAATCCTGGCATTAATTTTTGGTCAGTGATCTGTCAAGTGACGGACTTCCAGCATTGCTCTAGACTGATTGACAGCTCTTCAGAGCAGTGGAGAGCTGTGATTCCCCAGTGAACAGCAGGGGCTATGCCATCGTCCAGTCAGTCTGCATGTGTCTGCAGTTAGAAGCAGACTGGAGCCTGTGTGGAACTGCTGAGGAGAAAGACCACACACCTGTCTGAGAGAGAGAAGCAGAACTTCTGCTGAGTGAAGGAGGTAAGCCCTTCCTAGCTCAGCGTGAATGCAGGCTGAAGGTTGCATCAATTGTTTGAGAATCTTTGCTCTGCTGAAGCCCTGAATAGCCAAACTGTGATCACATTTAGAGTGGAAGCTATCCAGCCAGTACCACAACCCAGTACTGGTAACCATAACACACAAGAGACTGGATGCCAGGACATGATGTGTTGGTTGGGTGGGATCAGATTTTCACAGGCTGAGCTGTCCTGTTGCATTGAAGGATTGTCAACTGAATGCAGAAGTCAGGAGAGGCCTGACTGGGGCAGGAGACAACAGCCATCAGTCAGCCGACACCAGAGAACTATGGAGGAGGAGAGAGCAAAACCAGCCATCACCCCTGTGCACCACAATCTAGGAGAACTGCAAGTAAATTAGAAATCTTACTTCAAGAGTCAGCTCTTGCAGCAGGTAACGCATGTAGGACTGAAGCCATCAGGCAGCAGGATCCCACGAAAACTTGTACCTGTCAGTCTGTGGTGGGGACCACCCCTGACATCAGCTCGGCCCCAACGTCATGCATGGTATAAAGGGAGGTTGTTCCCCGGCGTCCCCCAGTTCTTTTCCTGCCATCGACTCACATTCATCGGCTCCGCGGATCACCTCTTGTTAGTTCGACCACCATTTTGCTAAGTCTTCTTAGCCGGATTCTTTATTTTCTCGACGAAAAAGTTCTCTTTTTCTGCCAGCATGGGCTGGGAGATGGAGGACCTGGACATAGAGAGATTCAGCTTATCCAAGTATTTATGCCAAAAGGACCCAAAACCAGTGGTCATCCTGCCCTTGGTAGGCACATTTGCAGACGTCACCAAGGCAGCTTGGAAATGTCCCCACACCTCATCCGCGATGCCCAAAAATGTGGACCACCTTTACAGGGCTCAAAAGGAGAAACCTTTTTTGGGAGAGCAGCCTTTGGCAGACTCGGTAGTCATTTTGGCTGCCCATGATAGAGCTCAGAGGCTGAAACATCTCAGTACTCAGCCCCCGGACAGGGAATCAAAACGGCTTGATTCCATGGGGCATAAGGTTTATTCCTCCACCACATGTACCATACAGAGTCTCAACTTCTTTACCCATATGATACAATTCCAGAATGCCCTTTGAGAACAAGGGATCGATATTGTTAAACATATCCCAGACTGTCCACAGAAGGCAGAGCTCGAGAAGCTGCTGCAAACTGGTTTGGACGTGGGCACACATGTCCACAGGTCAGCCTACGACTCAGCGGACATGGCGGCAATAGTGTATGTGTCTGTCAGCATTTGTGGCTCCAGGTATACGGTTTTGCCCAGGATGTGCAGACGAACATCTTGGATGCACTATTTCATGGTTCTATCCTCGTTGGTGAGGACTCTGAAAAGATCATCACCAAACTGCAGGACTTTGGAAAGGCCAGTCGGTCCATACATTCTACGTACAAGCCAAAACAAAGACCTTTTTGAAAGCCCTACTCTCATGGAAAAGGGGGACAGTAATCTTGCTTTCAAGCCACAGCAGCAACAGCGAGGTGGTTATGGCCGTAAGGGACCCTCCAGAGGCCCCACAGGATCTGCCTCTCAGGCTGCAAAACCAGACCATCAGCTGTCCCCTTCCCACCACAGTCTGACTCCTTGTTGGACCCAGTCCCTCCCACAACCTTGATGGGGAGGCGGTCGGAGGCTGCTTTTCTCTCTACACCACAGGTTGGCAAGAGATCACCTCCGATCAGTAGGTCCTACAAATGATCGACAATGGACACTCCTTAGAATTTGTCCAGATGCCACCAGACCGGCATCCCCTTCCCTCCTGCCATTCCCTGGCTCACGCCGAGCTCAACCAGGATGAAATTCAGGCTGTCTTGCTCAAAAGGGCCATAGAGCAATTTCCCCCTCTCAGAGGGGCACAGGCTTCTATCCTCATTTCTTCCTAGTGCCCAAAAAGACCAGAGACCTGCATTCTATCCTGGACCTCAGCGACCTCAGTCAGTTTGTGGAATATAAATGGTTTCAGATGGTCACTCTGCAGGGATTACTGCCCATGATCCAGCAAGAAGATTGTCTGGCATTGCTGGATATGCAGGATGCCTATCTCCACATCCTGGTGGCCAAACATCACAGGAGGTTTCTCAGGTTTGAATTTCAGGGACGGCACTACTAGTTCAGGGCATTGCCCTTCAGCCTATCCTCAGCCCCTAGTGTATTTACCAAGTGCCTGGCAGTAGTCGCAGCAGCCCTCTGAAGGAAAGGACACTCTGTTTTCCCTTACCTGGATGATTAGCGCTCAACGGCTGTGTCCAGCGAGCAGCTGTGGCGCACAATCCAGGAAATCTGTTCTCTCTTCGGAGACCTGAGTATCACTATCAATGTACTGAAGTCTTCCCTGCTCCTGACCCAATCTCTTCAGTTTATCGGAGTGTTGCTCGATACCACTTGAGGGAAGGCCTTTCTACCAGAGGACAGGGCACTGTGTTTTCAAGGTCAAGCACACCACCTCTTGTCCCTCCCAAGGGTCCCAGCCAAGACACTTCTCTGGTTTCTAGGCCACATGGCTGCTTCCATTGTTACAGTCCCTCTAGCCAAACTGCATATGAGGACAATTCAGTGGACTCTGGAGAGTCCAGTAGGACCAAAGATGGGACAATATGGATTGACCGGTTTCTATTCTGGAACCGGTTCATCGAGAACTCAGTTGGTGGATGACATTCCCCCTCTCTAACTGAGGGAATGCTCTTTCAGAGACCAGCTCTGGATCAAGTCTTAACATCAAATGCCTCCGGCATCGGTTAGGGCACACATCTAGGCATCCACAGGACACAGGGCATCTGGTCTGTGGCCAAGGAGCCTCTCCACATCAATATTCTGGAGATGAGAGCAGTTCTCTACACCTTACACACTTTGAGCACGGTGCTTTACCCAGGACACCTCCTCATCCAGACAGATGACATGGCGGTGGTATTTTACTCCCCCTGATGAAGCCCCGCATGTAGGATGCTATGTAGGGTGTTTTCTGCATCTTTGGGCATTGGCTCCTCAATAAATTATGTTAAAACTTAGCCAGCATTTGCTGCATTTTTTAATTTTGTCAAGTTCTGTCTTAGCTGGTGTATAATCACAGGCATCCTTAGAGACAGGAGTGCACCACTCCTTTGTTCTACAGTAAGTCACATTAAAGATAACAGATTGATTCTAGGAGGCAACCTGAATGAAATAACGGACCCAGCCATGGATAGGAATAAAAAGAATTTGAGGCGAGGGATCATTAAAGCTGGGGCCTCCATCCAGCAATTGGTCATAGAGTTCCGACTAATAGACTTTTGGCACGTAACCCATGCATCTGATAGAGACTATTCCTCCTTTTCAGAAAGACATCACACACACAATAGATTAGATCACATCTTTTCACAGAAAAGCGTAATTGAGGGGTTGATAAGGTCAGACATTGAATCCATTGTAATCTCAGACGATGGTCTAGCTAATGTTAATATTGCCTGCCAAGGAGAAAAAAACAAAAGCTTCAGGTGGAAATTCAGTGCATCCTTGATAAAAGACTTAAAATCTAAGGCCTGGGTGCAAAAGGAATGCACTGCATTTTTTTAAGCATAATAACCAAGATTCTACCACAGATTAAAAGAAAAAAACCTGTGTACTCCAGGATGTCCAAAGGTGCTACCCACAACAGGTCCAGCCAAGTATGAAAATAATAAGGAAGATGCACACACCACCACAATTTAAGTGAATAATCTGATTTAGTAAATAACTGCTCACTCCAGAAACACCAAGGTAACCCTTCATAGTGCCATTATGGCTTAATCAGCTAATACCACAAAGTGACAGAATCATTTCACCCTCAGGGCCACTAGACTCTGAAACAAACTTCCCCAGTACTTGGTAGAACTTGATTATAGCAAACAATTCAAAAGGGAACTGGATAAATGTGTGGGCTTCTGAAAAGAATGGCCACACAGCGTGACAGACAGTCCTGATGGGCAATAGCCTACTACTGTCTATTCTAACCAAGTAACAGCCAGAACTAATTAATGGAGGAAGCTGAACCTGTCCCTGTGGGGTGAAATTAATGTGGTCAAAATGATTATAGTGTCCAAGATTTTTTACCTTGTCCAAAACTTCCCTATAATGGTCAAAAGGAAAAGATTCAAAGAGCTACTGACACCAAAAAGGAAACTTAAAAAAAACCCATAATAAATAGGTACAATTCTGCCTGCATTCCATTTATATTTTATATATCTCTCCTCCCCATTATTTATTACTAAGGAAATTTGCATGAATATGTAATCTTTATCCCTTAGCATTCCTGTCTGCCTCTATAGCTTACTCCCTACTTCAAGTCATAATCCTCTACTGTGACATCACAATCTGTTGCCAAGGGAGTAACTGTGATGTCACAAGCAGTGCTTTATGACTTCAGGTAGGGAGAAAGCAACAGAAATAGATGAACTCTTCAGGGGCAAAGATCCTGTTTTCATACAGATAACCTCAGTAATAAATAATGGGGAGGAGGAATACAGCACTAACGGGAAATGCAAGCTGGACTGTGTCTAAATATTAGGTTTTGTTTCCCTGAACATGTCACCAGCTCTTTAAGAAAATGTACACCCTAATTGATACCTAATGAGAACTTTTATCTGGGAGGGGAAATCATCCAGAGTTTGACTGCTGTGGTTCTTGAAAGAGGTGGCTGAAAAGGTAAAGGAAAAAAGGGTAGCATTCTGAAGGTATAAGGAGACACGGAGGAAGGAGGATAGGGAGGTGTAGCAAGGGAAACAGAGGGATGCACAGAAAGCAATAAGGAGCACAAAGGCACAAACGGAAGAGAGAATAGTTCAGGAGGTAATGAAAGGGGACTGCATTTTCATATTAGCCCCTTGAAGTCATGCATCATGTATGTACGAAACACGTAATATTTCAAAGTGAAAATTAATTTAAAAGTAATTAAAAAAAAATGCCATTCAGTAAGATCTCTTATATTATTTCTGTCCAAGAGGTGCTTTGACTATAAACAGAACCACTGAAACAAAAGCATGTTAGCAGCATTCGTTCACAGCTGCCTGATGTGTCTAATCTACTCCAGTTACTTGGATTGTATTTAAAAATCTATGCATAAAACCTTATAACTGTGTAATAATCCATACTTATACATGAGTCAGCTAAGTTCTGTTGTGCCAAGGAGAATCATTACTGTGTCTGTACTTTAAAAATAGTTAATTAATACAGTACTAATCCATTCTATTGTGTATTCATCTTTGAACTAGTGCTTTGCTTCTATCTTTTCATGTGGTCAACTTCTAAGAAATCTCTGCCCCACCACTGCAGATTCGGTAACTCTGTTGATAATCTGTTTACCTGGCTGTCAAAAAGAATATCTGAATATTGGTACCATCAGCCTATCTACAGTTCCTACCAGTTGTCTGTACATATTTTATGCATGGCAGCCCCATTGCCTTCTAACATCCAAAGTGCTATGAAAACAACTGCTGAATATTGTCTGATAAAAGCTTGAATTCAATCAATCAAAAAAAAAATCAAAATCTTTATTTATCCAGGGGAACATCATTGAGCAGAGCTCATTTGCAAGATGGACCTGGTTATGATAAAATCTCAGACAAAATATGAGGGATACATATGTAATGATAATGGGACAATTTGATACATAAAAGGCATAGCATACAAGACATCAGCCAATAGCACAGAGCAAACAATGTTGTAGCAGTATCATCTGCAAGTGACAAATTGTGGATATCTCAGATTTAAGTGACAGTATGCTAATTTGGGTTAGGTGGGTAATAGTAGAGGAGGGGACTAGGGTAGATGTAGAAGTAAGAAGCCAGACGGTAGGGGAATGTATGATCATAAGGCATGGCCATAATTAAATATAATTATTAATAGGTAGCTTAGATGGAGATAGGATAAGTAAATCAACAGAGGACAGTGGAAAGCAACAGACAGAGGATAGAGCATGAGAAGAGGAAGGATTAAGGGAAATGTATGTAAAAGAGGACACTTAAAGACAGCCAGTATGGTGATATTGCAGTTATTGGTTCCGATTAATGGTGAGAAAAGCACTTGCACAATTCCTTCATAAGACGAGAGTACAAGGTCTTGAATGAACCGATGCTGATGAATGTATTCAGTTTTACGGTTTTCTGTAAATTGTTCCACAGGGAGGGCAGCGCAAAGCTGATGGCTGTTCTGCCTTGGCGAGAGTAGACTTTGAGAATTTTTAATGAGATGTAAGAGTGCCTTCTCAGGGCATATGTGCTTATTGAGATTAGCGGGAGGCAGTCCAAGATGTATTGTGGACGTTTTTTGAGATAGCTCTGTAGGTCCATAAAGCGGCATTTTTTTTCCCGCCTAAACTGGAGGAAGGTCCATCCTACGGCAGCATATAATAAACAGTGGTGGGTATTGAAGGGGAGACCTGTAATAAATCTAAGAGCTCTATGGTAGAGCGTATTCAGTTTTGTTAGGTAAGAGGTAGGACAGTGGCTGTAAAGAAAGTCTGCGTAATCTACTAGTGAGAGAAATGTATCTTGCACCAACCTCAACTTCGCATCGCTTGTGAGTAGGTAACTGATCCTGACGTAGAGACCAAGTCTCTGGTGAAGTCTTTTCAGCAAATCCTCGATATGCTCAGTGAAGGATAGTTTATGGTCTAGCCAGACTCCTAGGTACTTGAACTTCCTAATGAATTCTAGGTTTTCCCCTAGAATTGTAGAGATCTGTGATACTGTTCCTGTAGTTGCTGGGATATCTGCATGTATATAAGAAGAGAGGAACATTGCTTTAGTTTTCTTTGTATTAAGTAAGAGCTTTTTGTTTAGGAGCTGTTTTTGAAGTAGGTTAAATTCCGATTGATGGCCGCTACATGCAGCTTGAGATGATGGGCGGCTTAAGTAAAGCACCGTATCATCCGCGAATAGGTGGACGTTAGCCTTAGTTACACTATCACTAATGTTACTGATGTAAATTGCAAACAGAATGGGACCTAAAATAGATCCCTGGGGCACTCCTCTTAGTAGAGGTTTAATAGATAAGAATTCACCTTCTGCTTTGACTTGCTGTAAACGATCAGTAAGGTATTTTGTAAACCACCGAAGGAAAAGAGAGTCCAAGCCTATAGACTGCAAGGATGAGATGAGTAGGCTATGGTCGACAGTGTTGAATGCCTTGCTTAGGTCCAGGAATACTGCACGGACAAAGTTTTTTTTTTTTCCCAGTTCAATCTGCCAGTTCAATTCTTCCCAATTAGATACTTGTGTTTAGAGTTTCACAGTGTGTTCATCCCACCGCTAGTTATTTACCTGCAAAATTCACTTATTATTATACAAACTGTGTCAATAATGTTAATTCTATGTTTACTTTACATGCAGCAGTAAAACTTTTATTTTTATACAGGATACATGTCGTTTGGGTATGGTCTTGAGGGTTGCCGAACTGGGCCCCATTTCCATATGCTGCTTCACTACCTGTTACCTGCGTTGTTCGTGGTGTATATGCTGCTCCTAGGTGTAGTCTTTGGATGGCACATCTTGGGTTTTCACTGTTATGCAGATGACACCCAGCTGTACATGTCATTTGCACCCAGGATGGGTGATACTATGGAGGTGCTAAATAAATGTCTGGCTGAGATCCAGGACGGGGTGTTCTCTGGCTGGTTGAGACTCTGTCCTGACAAGACAGAAGTACTAGTGACCGACCCTGGTCATCGGTGGGATATGGGTGCTGCTGGGAGGGGAACAGGGTTATTTCTTGGCCCCACTCACTTGGCAGCATCTACCAAGGTGAAAAATCTGGGCATCATCCTTGATGATGGATTGACACTTACGGCTTAGGTGTCATCCATCATCAGGAGTGGTTTTTATCACCTGAGGAATGTTGCCCAGATTAAAGCCTTGATTCCGTCCGATGACCTGCCCTCACTGGTACATGCATTTAGAAACACAAAAACAGATTCTGAAGGCAGATAAGGACCTCCTGGCCCACTGTCTGCCCATTTCCCTACCTACTTAACTCCTGATCCTAAATGACCAGCAGTGTACTCTCTCTTTCCTACCACTAAGGTCGCCTTCTGTCTATCCCATGCATTCTTGAACTCACCAGTCATATTAACCTGAACAACCTCCACTGGGAGGCTTTTTCATGCATCCACCACCCTTTCTGTGAAAAAATACTTAATCACATTTCCCGTGAGTCCCCACCCCCCAGCCTCATATTGTGATCCCTTGTTCTTGCGCATCTCTGTTTTTGAAAGATGCTGCCCTCCTGGACCTTGTTGATTCCCCTGAGGTACTTGAATTTCTCTATCATATCCCCCCCTCTCCCTCCTTTCCTCCAGGGTATACATATTGAGGCCTTTCAGTCTTCCCTTATATGTTTTCTGGTGCATTCCTTTCACCATTTTTATTGCCCTTCCTCTGGACCGCCTCTATTCTGTCAATGTCCTTCCGGAGATGCGGTCTCCAGAATTGAACACAGTATTCCAGATGTGGCTTAACTAATTGTCTGTACAGTGGTATCACCACCTCTTATTTTCTACTGGTGATGCCCCTCCCTATGCACCTCAGCATCCCTCTGGTACTCCCCACCGCCTTTTCACATTGCTTGACCACCTTCAGGTCATCTGTTACGTTTACCCCAGGTCCCTTTCCAGTTGTGTTGTAGTTAGTATCCCCCCCACCCATTTTGTATTCCTCTCCAGGATTCCTGTGGCCCAAGTGCATGACTTTGCACTTTTTTGCATTGAATTTAAGCTGCCACTCTATTAACCACTCCTCTAATTTGCCTAGGTCCCAGGTTTGTGACATTATGGCTTGACTGTTGCAACTCTTTATAGCTCAGGGTCAATGGAGGGGTTCTCTGGTGCCAGCAGCCATACCTCTCAAGTGTACTTCATTACGAGAGACATCCCTCATTTTACCCCTCAAAATTGCCTTGTCCCTGAAAGAAAAGGTGCTGCACACACAGAGAATGTACTGTAAATTCAGACTTTAATGCAGAAATTAATAACATTTTAAGATGCTAAATAAAAAATAAACTTTGTACAAATAAAGGTAATGGTTTCCATGGTGTTCTGAGCTTATATCTTCATGTTTGAAGATGTTTCCCTCATTATGAGAGTCATTGCCCCTCATTTTGAGTGTCTGTGTCCCTCATTTCACTGACAAGAGGTTGAGAGGTATGCCAGCAACTGGTGTAGAATGCTGTGGCTAGGTTGCTGATGGGCCTTCCAAGGTCCTGTCGTGTGACCCCAGTTCTGCGCGAACTGCACTGGCTTCCAGTTAGGTGGAGAATCATCTTCAAGATGGGCTTGCTCTCTTACAAGGCCCTACACGGGTCGGGCCCTGGCTACCTGTGTGATCTCCTAACTCATGTCCATTTGCTCCACTCTTCCACCGAAGGCCTCCTAGCAGTTCCCAGGGCCCACCTGAAGTTCTCTGGAGTTCGTTTGTTTGAGGTGACGAGCCTGGTATTGTGGAACTCGCTACCAAGATCCTTGAGGGAGGCCCCATCGGTGGAAGTTTTTAAGAGGGGGCTGAAGGTGCATCTTTTTAAAGAAGCACTCATAGAATGCTTCTAACTGAGAATTAGTAACTGCTGCATTATTCTTTTAATTTTAGGGTTATTTCAGTTTCAGTTGTTTCGTTATTACTGTTTTACTTCTTGCTTTACATTGCTGTATATTGCTTAAATTCCTTCCTACCTGTACAGTACCCAGAGTCTCTGGGATGGGGCTCTAAACAAATACATTTTGTTTTACTTACTACTATTTACAAAAAGTTTTTTTACTCTAGGCTATGCCCTGTAACAGAACAATGTATGTTTGAGTCCCTTCATTTTATAACAGCACAATGCTGAGTATGTAAGGCTTTAATGCTAAAATCATGACTAAATCTCATACCTTACAGATGCTGCTCTCTCCATGGGGAGCCAAGGTGTTCCACATCCCTCTTAGTGGAGCAGCTCGCCCACCTGGCAACACTTTGTTAAACACGTCCTGCCTGCATAGTAACCAGTTTCAAACAGCGCCAACGTCTTGGTGCATGGGCTGTTTGTTCATTTGAGCTGATAGGTTTTGACAGCTAAAAACCATCTGTCAATGCTGCTCTGAGAAAGTTACTTGTGGCAATGTCAAAATATGCATCTGTGTGCGACATGTCCAGATAAGAGCTATTAGTTAAAAGTTTAAGATATTTCACCTGCTATGATATATTGCTCCAGCTCTATATAACTTTACTTTTATCATTTGTAGGATGTCTATCAGGATTCTACATAGGGGCCCTATTCAGTGGGGGTGTATATTCATTGCTAACATAGCGGGTCATTATTTTCTAATTCATTTTCACTTTGAAATATTACGTGTTTTGTACATATGTGATGCATGACTTCAAGGGGATAATATGAATATTAAATCCGTTAGATACAGGGGTTCAAGGCTGCTGATGTGTAGTTAATTCTACAACAGTGAAGTATGTTCAGTTTCATTATTTATAGGTATCCTAGTGCATTCAAATGCATTAATATATAAATGTATTCAACAAATGAAAATTCTGTGTGGTATAACATAAACACCTGTTTTATTACATAATTGTTACACAGCAGTGTGGATGGGAACTGGTGAAGGCTTCAAAGTGCTATTTGAATTAGAATTATAATGACTGCATTATATGTGTTGAAAGACATAGGTGACCACCATACTGGGACAGAGTGGAGATAGACATGAAATATCAGTCACTTATTTTCCATTAAAAGTTCATTGTTATTCAACAATATATATAGCCTGCCTTACCCTGCATCACCTCTGGCTGGGTCTGAGTTGTGTCTGGCACCTCATTGCCTGCACAACCTACCCTACCTTGTCACCTCTAGCTGGCTTTGTGTCTGGTACCTCATGGCCTACACAACCTACCTACCTACTCAACCTTGCATCACCTCTGGCTGGCTTTAAGTTGTGTCTGGTACTTCACTGCCTATGCAGCCTACCTTACCATGCATCACCTCTTGGCTGGCTTTGCGTTTGGTACCTTACTGCTAATACAGCCTACCTTACCTTGGTATCACCTCTGGCTGGTTTTCAGTTGTGTTCAGTACCTCACTGTCTATACAACCTATCTTACCTTGCATCACCTCTGGCTGGCTTTGTGTCTGGTACCTCATGGCCTACAAAACCCTACCTACTCAACCTTGCATCACCTCTGGCTGGCTTTGTGTTTGGTACATTATTGCTTATGCAGCCAACCTTACCATGTATCACCTCTGGCTAGTTTTAAGTCGTGTCTGGTACTTCACTGTATATGCAGTCTACTTTACAATGTATCACCTCTGGCTGGCTTTAAGTTGTGTCTGGTACCTCACTGCCTATACAACCTGCCTTACCTTGCATCACCTCTAGCTGGTTTTGAGTTGTGTTCAGTACCTCACTGCTTACACAACCTATCCTACCTTGCATAATCTCTAGCTGCTTTTGAGTTGCGTCTGGACCTCACTGGCTACATAATCTACCTTACCTTGCATCACCTCTGGCTGGGTTTTAGTTGTGTTTGGTACCTCACTCCCTTCGAGGCCTAGCTTATCTTGCATCACCTCTCGCTGGTTTTGGGTTGTTTCTGATACCTCACTACCTACATAGCCTACCTTACCTGGGGTCACGTAAGTCATGTCTTGTTTTTTATATATTTTATTTATAGATTTTGCATTAAAGCTTATACAAAGAGTGAATCAAAGGATACATCAGTAGAATTGATGAAGGAGCTTCTACAGCAGTCCACAGTATACAGTATTGTCATGCTTTGCCCAGGTTACATCCTGGAGGGGCTAATACTCAAAATGTTCAGTTTAATCATGGTAATAGCAACAACATGACCATAAGCTGTGCACAGCCAAATCTAGAAGTTTCTGTTGATTAGTATGACAATATTTATAAACAGTCTTACAGCTGTATGAACTAAATTAGTCCAATATTTTTGTTTACAGTTATTTGGGGCCCTTAAAGCACTCTATGTCAGCTCAAAACATAATGTTGAAACAGGATTATATTAAAATAACCTTTCAAACATCCCAACAGCAGTATTATGAACTTGAAAATCAGCAGGCCAGTAAGAACATTCATGCGGCACCAGCTACAGAGAATAATACTAACCACCCTCTCCACCGCTACACCACATACCTCTACAGTGTAGAAACATAGAAACACAGATGTTGATGGCAGATAAGGACCGCAAGACCCATCCTGTCTGCCCATTTTTTCTACCTTATGTTGCAAGGAGCTTTTAAACATGCATATCTCGAACCTTAGTTGTTTGTACTACAAATTGACCTCATCTAGAACAAGCACAATTTTATCCCCATAGTGTCAGACCAGTTGAAAATGTCAAATTGAGTCCCCTTAAAAGAAGTAGGCCCAGCAGTTATAAGTCCCCAGAGTTCTTCATATAGTTTCATCGTAAGGAAAGAAACAGGTTAGCACAACAGTTTCACGCAAAAAATAAAACATTAATATGCACAGAGGCATAAACAGGGAGAGGAAAGTCCACTTCTTTTCAAAATTTAAGCAGACCTTTATAGTGCCACTAATCATTGTAACATTACAGACTGTGATAAGGGAAATGTAAAGTTAGTGGATCAGTACCTTCCTCGCTCAGCCCTCATTGTCTGTACTGGAAACAGGCAAGGCCTCCTCCGCTTCTGTTTCTAGTTTCTAGTTCAGTTTGCCAGCCTCATCCAGGGAGGTATAAAGATAATGTTTGCCACCACACTGGACTCGGAGCGTTGCTGGAAAAGCTAATGAATGCAGTACCTCTAAGATTGTAAGTTTTCTGCAGACCATGTCGAACAATCACTTATTCTGCCTGGCCGCATAACTTAGGTCGGGGAAGAGGTGAACTGGTGATCTGTCATATTGTAAAGACCCATACTGCTGAGCCTTCTGCAGTGCTTGTCTCTGTCTGCTGCTGATCCAGGTATGAGCAGCAAGTTTACGGTGGGAGATCCACTCCCAGGGAACGCCTTGGACTGATACGGTAAGCCTTATTCATGAGTATGGGTGTTCCCACATTTTTTCCCCAAACCTCCAGAGTAAGTCCAGGTTATAGGAAGAGGAGCAGGTCTTATTTATTAAACTCTAGGATTACAAATACCTTTGAGCAGGAACTGCTCATTTACAAAGGTTCCACGTCACAGGATGGAGGGTAAACATACATACAAAGGTCAACAATGTTAGCCAGACATTATACATGGCGAAGGCTAGGCTAAGGATACATTCATACTAGGAGAGAGACAACAACATCTAGATAAATGCAGGTTACAAGTGAAAAACAACACATGAGCAATGGAGTTAGTGAGGGTAGGGTAAGCAGGGTAGAGAAGAGAGTAGTCTGCCTGAGGGGCCTTTGTCTTGGGGGGGAGGGTAGTAGAGGTGGGTGCCTGATAGTAGTAGGAAGGGACCCACATCCAAGAAGTGGCTAAGGAAGAAGGGGGTGGACATGGAGGGGAGGCACAGGGAGGGAGGGGGGCTGTAAGAGGAAGATGCTAGAGCCATAGTAATTGCAACCCCAAGGGAGGTTACGGGACAGCTTGGGCCAGTGAGAGAGGAGAGGAGAGATGAACCTCTTAGTGAAAGCAGTCACACTGACTGATTGAAGTGAGGTGTTATCAGAGTTGCCTCTTTAAGGTGCCAAGCGTAGCAGTAGTCAGTGTTTCTTTGTTGAGTGAATTTATACCACAGAGGGGCTCTGTAGGCGAAAGACCTCTGACCCATTGTGGTCCAGCATCTGGGGACCTGGTAGATTTGGTGTTATGCATTTCTGGTATGCTGGGTGCTGTTGTTTACAGTAAGAAGCTTTTCAACACCTGGCGGCAAGAGTCCGAGGAGAACCTTGTTGGTTACCAGGCAGGTCTGGTATTGGATCCTGCTGCGGAGTGGTAGCCACCCGGCCTGGGCGTACAGATCACAGGTGTGTGTTAGACCGGCAGTGCCCGTTAGGAGTCAGCAAGATTTGTTAAGTGCCATTGATATCCTGTGAAGGGCAGTGGGGGAAGCTGAGCCGTAGATAGCTAGTCCATAGTCAATGACTGAAGTGACAGAGCTGTTAATCGCCAGTCTAAGGGCATCAGCTGTCATGCCATGTTTGTGCCTGTGGAGGAGGCCTATCCGTATATTCATGGCCTTTGTGACATTGTCGATGTGCCGTGCAAAGGAGAGGGATCTGTCCAGGGTGATGCCAAGGTAATTAAACTCCGGAACTGGTCCGAGTGTAATCCCTGCTCGGGTCATGATAGTGAGGGGTCAAGAGTTATGCTTGCTTCAAGCATTGCAGAATGACATTACTTCTGTTTTGCTATAGTTCAGGTTTGTGTGAACTGAATCTGTCCTCAACATGCTTGAAGTCACACTGCAGCTGCCCCTTCAGGAGCTTAGTGTCATGGTGATTTGTGAATATGACAGCGTCATCCGTGTATAGCAGTATGTTCTGGTGGCAGACACTAGGAAGGCTGTTCAGGAAGAGACTAAAGAGTAGTGGTTCCAAAATGGACCCCTGAGGGACTCCTGAGAGGACCAGCTTTTCATTGGAGGAGACACCGGCAATCCTAACACGTTGAACCCTACCCACGAGGTAACTTGCAAACCAGGGCAGTGCATCTTTGGAAAGTCCAATATTTGATAGCTGCCTGAGTAGGAGTGGATGGTTTATGGTGTCAAAGGCTTTAGTTAGATCAATAAATACAGCCCACACACAGTTTCCTTGCTCCAGAATGGCATGGATAAATCCCATAAATTCCAACAGTGCAGTGGTGGTGCTGTGCCCTTGGATTTCGTATTTTTCAAGGTATTCGACTAGCTGGTCTGAGACTATTCACTCAAGAGCTTTGGATAAGGGGGGAAGGATGGAGATAGGTCTGTAGTTAGTGTGTAGTGTCCTATCTCCACTTTTGTGAACCAGTGTGATAGTCACCTGTTTCCGTATTGCTGGGAATTAAGCAGTCCAAAGTGATAGGCTGAATATCTTTGTCAAGGGTTCTAGGATTTCTCCCAGGACTAGTGCAATCAGCTTCATGTCGATTGAGTCACTGCTGTAGCCAGTCTTACTGATGTCTTTCTGAATGTATTTTCTGGCTAGATCTCCTTGAAGTAGAATTGCAGTGCTGTGTGAAGATGGTGTGTCATGTCAGAATGGTGACTTGTGGTAGGGGCGTTGGAGAAGTCTGGTGGAAGGACGCTGCCCAGATCAGAGAATACATTGTTAATGGTGTTGGGAATTGTACCAAGGTCTGACGTTGGTGTACCGTTGATATTGAGCATTGTGGGCAGATTCTTAGGGTCCTTTCCAGTGAAGTTGCACCGTGTCAGCATCCTTGTAGGAACAGGCCTCAGGCAAAAGCCAATTTATATTGAAGTCATGCAGTATTATGGTTTCAGAGTTATGACAGAGTCCCCTAAGGTAATCTATGATGCTAGTGAAGCCAGTGGTCTGGTCCTTTGGGGGTAAGTATACCGAAGCTATGGTAAGCACCTTATTATGGGCCCTGAGGAGGACTTTTATGGTGAGGATCTGTGATGTGGTTCCATGGTCTGAGGGTCGAAGGGCGTGGGCCATCATGTTATCCCTCAGGTAGACAGCACAGCCCCCTCCTCGCTTTGCAATTCTGTCCTGCCTGAAGATAGAGTATCCAGGGATAACAACTGCAGTGGCAGGTATTTTAGGATCTAGCCACATTTCAACAACAGAGAGGATGTCCGGATTGTGCTGTTGTACCCAGGTTTGGAGGTTGTCAAGTATGCTGAGGAGGCTACAGACATTGATGGATGCCAGTGTGACTAACCCTTCCTTCCTGTTTCGAGGGGGGGGGGATGTCCCAGGTGGTTCTGGGTTTGGGTGGACATTGCCAGAGATTAGAAGAGGTCTTGACCCTCCACAGCCTCTAGTAGTTTGTCAGATGTACATGGGACACCCTAGCCTTGTTCTTGAGATACTCCAGCCTTAATTTCAGCACTGAATGGGACGGGGATGGGGGGGTAGCAGTGCACAGAAGGAGACTCCAAAGGAGGAGAGGTGTAGGATCAGAGGGGAAGGGGTGACCATGGTCAATAAGGAGAGGGCGGCAGGTGGCACCCATATAGGGGGAGGGGCAAGGAGCCAGCTGGGGGGAGGGGCCGGTAGAAAGGACGAAGAAGGACATGGAAAGGGGTGAAATGGAGGAAAGGGGGTGGTTAGAGTGCTCTTGTTGGGAGATTCTATGATCAGGGGCATCAAATGGGGTAGGGGAGGGGGAAGCCTGTCCAGTTAGAACAAAATGCTTCCCTGGACTAATAGAGCACAGGGTAAAGCATGAGGTGCATCAACTGGCAAAGGATTGTGGAGGTTCCCTGGACATACTGGTCCACTTGGGTACCAATGACATTGAGGGAAATAGTGAGCTGGAGATACAGGCAAGGTTCAGGGAGCTAGCCAGGGTTTGTCATGACATAGGATGTGCGATCTCCTTCTCGGAAATCCTGCCAATGCCAAGGGCTAGTGGGGAAAACAAGAAGATTAGGGAGATAAACCAGTGGCTGAGGGAGTGGTGTGGGGCCAGAGGGTATGGGTTGGTGGGGGACTGTGGGGGAGACCTGGGAGGATAAGGGGCTGTATGCTAGGGATAGACTCCATCTCAGTTTGGAAGGGAGGGAAATCCTTAAGCCGAAAATAGAGGGGTTTGTTGGTGAAAGGTGGGGTTTAAACTTGTGAAGGGGGGAGCGATGGGGAAAGAGGCTGTCGAGGGGGGTCCTAAAAAGGAGGGACTCTGTCTCCACCCCCCTAGGGAGCTGGAGAAATGTGAGATAAGGCCGACTGGTAAGGGGTAGACTGGGGGGAGAAGGAGGCCCTATGGGAATGTGAGCAGGGGAAATGGAAGTACAGGGAAGGGGTGGAGGGTGGTCTTTCTAAATGACAGGAGCTTGGCCAATAAAATGCCTGAGCTCCAGGTGATGCTAGTTGAGGGAGAGGTGGATGTAGCAGCTGTCACTGAGACCTGGGCCACTGCAGGGCACAACTGGGACCTGAACCTTGAGGGTTACACTATGTACAGGAAGGACAGGGTGGAGGAACGGGGGGGGGAGGGGGGTAGCATTAATAGTAAATAACTGTATTGGCATAGGAGGAGTGGAGGAGTCAGAGGGGACCGTGGAGGCGATTTGGGTCACCTTGATAACAAGGGGGGGGCAAGAGAGTAAAAACATGAGTAGTGTACAAACCCCCTGCGCTGGCGGAGGAACTGGAGGAGAGTCTGATGGCAGATGTTGGGAGGCATTGTAGATTGGGCAGGGGAAGGGTGGTGGTGTTCGGTGATTTAAACATGCCAGGAACAGACTGGGGACTATGACATCCTTGTTGACCAGGGAACAGAGGTTGCTGGATGTCTTTCAGGATGCGTTCCTAACCCAGCAGGTGGGGGAGCCAACCAGGGAGGCATGGATACTGGATGTGGTCCTGGCAGACAGTGACCAGATTGCAGGCCTGGAGGTAAGGGATTCGTTGGCAGGGAGTGGCCATGCCACAGTCTGGTTCTGCCTGGATGTAGGAGGGGTAGAAGGCTGCACAAAGATGAAGGTAACTGTCTTCAGGGGGGTGGATTTCAAGGAAATGGGAAGGATCCTTAAGGTGCATGTGGACGGGATAGGGCCAGACATGGACGCTGACAAGTAGGTGAGAAATCATCAGGAGGGGGGTGCAGAATGCTACCAGCACCTGTGCAAGGGTGAGATGCAAATGCGGTAGGGCACGAAAACCCTGCTGGTGGACCCAGGAGGTTCAGGAGGTGGTGAGGGAAAAGAAGGTGGCCTATGGGTGTTTTAAGTGCGCCTATGGGTGTTTTAAGTGCTCAAGGAGTGAAAGGGATTGAGGGGAGTACGAGCTGATGGCCAGAAGGGCCACTAGGGTGGTGAGGGCATCTAAGGCAAGGAAGGAGCAGAACCTGGCCAGGGAAATTAGGAGAGGGAACAAGGGGTTCTTTAGGTACATTAGGGAAAAGAGAAGGGTGAAGGGGCAGATTAGTAGGATTAAAACAGGGGAGATATGGGCACAAGACCCGGGGGAGCAGGCTGAGGTACTAAATGAGTACTTCGCCTCAGTTTTTACCAAGAAAAATGGGGGGCTACATCATACATGGGAGGTGACGGTGAAATTGAGGAAGGGGGAACCCTTACAAATTGGCGGGTCTGGGGGGCCACCACTAACAGGAGGGGGAGGGCAAAACAGGGAGACGAGGAAGCAGAGGTGGAAATCATGGAAGAGAGAGTGAGGGAAGCCCTCAGGTCCCTTAGGATGGAGAAAGCACCAGGGCCAGATAAATTACATCCCAGAGTGCTGAGGGAACTGGCGGATGTCCTGGCGAAACCCCTGGTGGAGCTTTTCAGCATCTCTCTGAGGACGGGGTGGGTTTCCCAGGACTGGAAGGGTGTGCATATAGTGCCTATCCACAAGGGTGGATCAAGGGAGGTGGCAGGGAACTACAGGCCCGTCATCCTGACATCGGTGGTGGGCAAGGTGCTGGAAGGTATTGTCAAGGAGGGGCTGGGGGGGAACTGGAAAAGTTGGGGTGCCTGGGTGATAGACAGCATCCCAGGGAAATCATGTCAGACAAACCTTGTGGAGTTCTACGACTGGGTGATGAGTGTCTTGGACCAAGGTAGGCCGGTGGACGTCCTCTCTCTTGACTTCAGCAAGGCATTTGACTCTGTTTCTCATGGGGGCCTGTTCAATAAGCTGGGGAAAATGGGTGTGGGAAACCAGATGGTCAGATGGATAGAAAACTGGCTCCAAGACCAGACCCAGAGGGTCATGGTTGGGGGGGGATAGTCTCTTCTCCAAGGAGGGTCATTAGTGGGGTCCCTCAGGGATCGGTCCTTGGGCCCCTCCTGTTCAACGCCTACATATCTGACATAAGGAAGGGTATCAGGAGTGAGATGAGTCTTTTTGCAGATGAATCAAAGCTGGGGGCGGTGGTGGATGGGGAGGAGGGGAGGATGGCTCTACAGGGGGACCTGGATGCTCTGGAAAGGTGGTCTAAAAAGTGGAAACTGAGCTTCAGTGCAGGGAAATGTAGGGTACTGCACCTGGGAGCCAAAAACCCGGGCCAAGTGTACACCATGAGTGGGGAAATGCTACAAGTCTCGATGGCTGAGAGGGACCTGAGGATGGTGGTGGATGTCAAGATGAACAACTTGGAGACTTGTAGGAGGGCAGTGGCCAAGGCAAATAGGATGCTGGGATGCATCGCTAGGGGGATCATCTCTAGAAGAAGGGAAGTGATACTCCCCTCTGTATAACTGCTTGGTGAGGGCCCCACTAAGAGTACTGCGGCAATTTTGAGGCCATACTTAAAGAGGGACATTGAACTCCTGGAGAGGGTCCAGAGAAGGGCAACCAAAATGACCTGGGGCTTGGGGGAAAGCACCTATGGGGAGAGGCTCAAAGAGCTAAATATGTACACATTGGAAGAGAGAAGGGACCGGGGGGACATGATAGAGGTCTTCAAGCACATGAATGGGGTAAATAGGGGAGGTGCAGTCAGGGTTCTCCGAAGAAAGGGGAGGCAACTAGAGGGCATGGATGGAAGCTGGAGGGGGGAGACTCAGGGGAGAAAGGAGGAGATGCTACTTCACTGAGAGGGTGGTGGAACCATGGAATGCGCTGCCGGGGGGGGGCTGGTGGAGGCAGAGACTGTGGAGGGTTCAAGAGGGGTGGGACAGGTACAGGGGAAGGGTGCTGGAAGCAAAGTCCAATGCAGTGAAAATACCCTGGACTGGGAAGGGAGAAGCCTGAGAGGGTGGGGGGGGCAGCAAGGTCAGCTCCCAGAGTGGGGGCTTAGCAAACAAGCAGACACGAAAGACCTCTAGGCCTATTCTGCTGGCACTGCAGTATGTTAGTATGAATGTTTTCTTTATCAGGCCATCCACAGACCCTGTGCCCACTCAGTCATTCTGAAAGCTGCTGGCAAAGTCTGCTTTACCTCCTTCATATCCAGTTGTAGGTTGTCCACTTGACTGTTGTATGGGCCCATCTTTTTAGCAAGGTCCGAGACCACTTGACACAGCATCTCAACATTGTGGTTCATCGTGGCTAGTGCGGCCTCCATGGTATCACCTCAGCTTCCTCTCGGAGCAGCCCCTCCAGCCTCATGGTCTGTAGTTCCTCATTGAGACTTGGGTTTAAGAAAGTGTTTACTGGCTCTTTTCTGAGATTGTATACTCATTTTCACCCTCTGGCCACTAATCTCTGTCCACTCTTTGGAAACTGGAACGCTTGCTCTTATAAAATGTTGTAAAATAATAGTTTTTCCACTGACAGAGCTGGAGCTCCAAGAAGCAAGTCTTGCTTGCTGCCCTGCTGGCCATGCCTCTCCCACCCGAGTCATTTAAACTTGTGTCTGGTACAGTCAAGCCAGATTGTTCCCTACCAGGTCAGGTGGTGTCCATTCAGTCCATGTCAGTGACTCAACAGGCTGCACACTCACCTCTGGGGCCTGAAGACTGAAAGGTCATGAGTTCTGTTCCACACCAGGAACTTGGGTCAATACTGTACCCAATACCGATACTGCAGTGCTGAACTAGGAGCGTGCTGCACTGTTGAAGTTCCATCCTACAGATGAGATGTTAAACCAGGATCCCTTCTGCCGATCTCTGGTGGCTTTCCAGGTGGAAGTTAAGATCCCATGGCAATTATCATTAGAGATGGGACTTTTCCCCAGTGTCCTGGGCGATACTTCCCCA
The DNA here is from genome assembly GCA_016271365.2 of Neoceratodus forsteri. Classification (NCBI taxonomy): domain Eukaryota; kingdom Metazoa; phylum Chordata; order Ceratodontiformes; family Ceratodontidae; genus Neoceratodus; species Neoceratodus forsteri. The sequence continues at coordinate 1,625,549,207 of CM028131.1, read as the reverse complement.
TCAATAAACCATATCCATGTTACGCACCGCCCAGGAAGTACCTTTGAATAAGCTGTCACAGCTTAGTGTGCCTTTTCTGGTCCAAAAATACAGAAATAAAACTGCACTGCTTATGCAGCCTTCCCCGGGTCCTTTCAAGTTGTCTCTGTTACAACACTGTTGAGGTAAATGGGAGGAGTGCTCACCTAACTCCTGAAGGTGCTGCTAGCCAAAAACCAAAGTAACCCCTAACTTTATGCACTAATAAATACCACAGCAGCTGAGCATGGTGTGTGTGCTGCTTTTTTTTCCTTTGAACATTGTTACAGCACAGTTGATTCAGCCTGTTACATTGTGTCACTCCTGGGTCGTTTTGATTTGTGTCTAGTACAAGCTGTACTGGACTGCCTAGGAAATCTAGTATACTTTGGGTCACTGCAGTTTTACACTGCCATCTAGTGCTGAAACAGTGGAACTTCACAATACTGCACTGTCCTCTTAACAGTGACCCACAAACATCTATCGTTATGGCACTGTTATCCAGGGCTGGCACACTTCATGATATTACACGCGTGTCTAGTGCTGAAACACACAGGTGTCACAGCAATGCATGACCATCTAATGCAAAAACTCAACAAAAAAAATCACATTATTGCACTGTTATCTAGTGCCGAAACACACAAACCTCATACATAGATACATAGACACTGTTGGCAGATAAGGGCATATGGCCCACCCAGTCTGCCCATTTGAGCTTGTAAATTCACTTTCTGTTTTTCTAGAAGTCTGTTGCCCCTTACCTCCAGAATTCCCTTATGTCTATCCCATGCATTCTTAAATCCTGTGATCGTTTCAGCCCCCACCACTTCTCTGGCAGGGTGTTCCACTTGTCCACCACCTTTCTGTGAAGAAAATCTTCTCACATTTCTCTGAATCGCCATCCCTCCAACTTCATCCCATGCCCTCTAGTCCTGGAACTTCTTTTTCGCTTAAAATAGTGTTTTCCTGCACCCTGTTCCTCCTGTAAGATACTTGTATGTCTCTATCATATCCTCTCTCCTCCTCTCCTCCAGGGAGTACATATTCAAGTCCTTCAGCCTGCCCTCATAGGACTTGTGATGCAATCCATGCACCATCTTTGTTGCCCTCCTCTGAACCTTCTCTACCCTGTCTATGTCCTTACGTAGGTATGGTCTCCAGAACTGTACACTGTACTCCAGGTGGGGCCTCACTAGTGTCTTGTATAGCGGAATTATGACCTCCCTTTTCCTGCTGGTGATGCCCCTGCCTATACATCCCAGCATTCTATTTGCTTTACCTGCTGCCTTGTCACACTGTTTCCCTACCTTGAGGTCATCAGAGATGATAACCCCAAGGTCCCTTTCCTGCTTGGTGCATGCTGTATCCTCACCCCCCAACTGATACGTTGTTCCAGGGTTTTTGTGCCCCATATGCATTGAATTTCAACTGCCAAACCCTTGACCATTCTTCAAGCTTCTGCAGGTCCCTCCTCATTCTGTCTACATCCTCTGGCGTGTCCACTCTGTTACAGAGCTTCGTGGCATCAGTGAACAGGGAAATTCTGCCTTCGAGGTCCTGCACAATGTCACTGATGAAGATGTTGAATAGAACCGGTCCCAGCACTGATCCCTGTGGTACCTCACAGGTCACTCTTCCTTATGTGGAGTGACAGCCATTTACCACCACCCTCTGTATCCTGCCACCCAGCCAATTACCTACCCATCGCACTACTGTCCTGCCCACTCCCATATTCTCCAGTTTGTTAAATAGCCTTCTATGTGGCACAGTGTCAGAGGCCTTGCTGAAGTCCAGGTAGGCCATGTCCCTTGCCCTTCCCTGATCCACCTTCCTTGTCACCAGTCAAAAAATTCAATGAGGTTGGTTTGGCATGACCTCCCCCTGGTGAAACCATGCTGCCTTGGGTCCTGTAATCTGTTGGCAACTAGATATTGCACCAATCTCTCCTTCAGCAGTGCTTCCATTATCTTCCCCACTATTGAGGTCAGGCTGACTGGTCTGTAGTTCCCTGCTTCCTCTTTGTTCCTGTTTTCGTATAAGGGGACTACATCTGCTGTCCTCCAGTCTTTGGGTACCTTCCCTGTTTCCAGTGATCGGCTAAACAGGATTGCCAGAGGTTCAGCCACCACCTCCTCTTTTAGTTCCTCATAAAACTGGACTGTCATATAATAAAAACAAATAAACAGAGAAATTGATGGCAAAAAAAAAAACAAGGTCCATCCAGTCTGCCCACATCCCGCACCTTATACCCCTTAACCTACTGTTGTAGTGTTTTTTTTACTTGCGGTCTACCCCTCCCTTACCCTAGCCTCGAAACCTAACATTACGAACATATGAACGTACAAGAATGCCAGCAGAAACAGGCCTAACAGTCTGTTGAGTCTGCTTGATTGTGCATCTAGCCCTCAGCTTGCAGCTGCCCCACCCTCCCTCCCACTCCTCTTAATTACCCCTCCCCTCACTCTGTCCCATCCCCTCTTAAAACCCCCCACCATACTACAGGCAACCACCTACTCAGGCAGGGCATTCCACTTATCCACCACCCGTTCAGTGAAAAAGTGTCTCCTGATTTCCCTCCTGAATCTTCCCCCCACCAGTCTCAACCTGTGCCCTCTCGTGTCCCTCCCACTTCTAATCTGGAAGATCCTCTCAGTATCAGTTTTGTTAATCCCCTTTAAGTGTTTAAAAGTTTCAATCATATCCCCTCATCCCTCCTCTTCTCCAGTGAATACATGTTCAGCTCGCCCAGCCTATCCTCGTAGGACTTACCCTCTAGACCCTGGATCATCTTTGTCACCCTGCGCTGTACCCCCTCTAATAATCTGATGTCTTTCTTAGGGGAAAGGGCACTCGTACTGCACACAGTATTCCAGGTGTGGTCTAACCAGTGACCTGTACAGCGGAAGGATCACCTCCCTATTCCTGGAAGAAATACCCCTTGCTATACACCCCAGCATCGTGTTGGCTTTAGCTGCTGCCCTCCTGCACTGTGCTGAGTTGTTCATAGTCCCTGTTATAATCACCCCGAGATATTTGTCCTCCCCGTTGCTTTCCAACTGAACCCCTCTCAGCTGATAGCTCCTCCCCTGGTTCCTTGTTCCAAAGTGCAGTACTCTGCACTTCTTGGTGTTGAACCCCAGCTGCCATGTTTCCAACCATGTAGTTTGGTCAGGTCATCCTGCAGCCCTTTCACCCATCCACAGCATCCACCTCACCTCCCATTTTAGTATCATCTGCGAACAGACTGATCTTACTCCGGATCCCATGTGAGATATTAGCTATGAATATCCCAAACAGCACCGGTCCCAATACCGATCCCTGTGGCACTCCGCTCGTCACATCCCTTGGTGATGAGAGCTCCCCCACCACCATCACCACCACCACCACCCTCTGCTGCCTTCCTTCAGCCAATTGGTGATCCATCTAATCATTTTTGTTCCCACCCTGGTATCCTCCAGCTTCCCCCCTGGTATCCTCCAGTTTCCCCACCAGTTTCCCATGTGGAAAGAGCAACTTGAGGGGGCACCCAGAGTTGAACCAGGGACCTCTTGATTTGCAGTCAAATGCTCATGTTAGAAGATATACAAAACATGACAGCTAAAGGGGAGGTTCTGATAATGGGAGACTTCAACATGCCAGATACAGATTGGTCAATACCAGCAGGAACATCTGCCAGAACTAGACACATGGTGGATTTGTTACGGGGCAGGGACTCAAACAACTGGTACAACAACCTACAAAATACAGGGCTATCCTAAATCTAGTACTGACTAAAAGGGAAAGGATCACAGATCTCCAGGTAGAAGATCACCTGGGGTCCAGAGACCATCACATGGTATGGTTCAATTTGGCCACTAGAACTAAATCATCCCATTCCAAGGCAAAAATATGGGACTTCAGAGGAGCCGACTTTGATAAGATGGCCAACAGAGTTAAGCTAGCCCTGGCAAAAAGAAATACAGGTGAGGGGGTACAGGCAAAGTGGGCAAGCATTAAAGATGCAATACTTGATCAACATCCCATTGTGTTAGAGAGAAAAGGAAGTGCAAAAGAAGAAGGAAACCACTTTGGTTCTCAAATACAGTAGCAGAAAAGGTCAGAGCCAAAAGGCTGGCCTTCAGGAAATATAAGGGAACGCAGCAGGATGAAGATAGGGAGGCATACCAAACTTCCCTAAGGGAAGCAGGGAAGGCAGTAAGGCAGGCAAAGGCCCAAACTGAGGAAACACTAGTACAAACAGTAAAAGAAGGTGACAAGACTTTCTATAGATACATTAGTGAAAGGAGAAAGTCCAGAGGGGGTATTGCTAAGATCAAAGAGGAAAAGGGGGCATGTGAGGAGGAGGACCATGTAAAAGCATCTATCCTAAATAGATACTTCTGCTCAGTATTTACTGAAGAGAAGATAGGCAGGGCCCACAGCTCAGCATTATGGACACGGGGGAGGAGGTGTGCACTAGTCCCTCTAAAAAGAAAGGGTCCTACAAGAGCTCAATAAGCTCAGGTGGATAAGGCAATGGGACCTGATGGCATACATCCCAAGGTACTAAAGGAGCTAAGGGTGGAACTAGCAGAGCCATTATCAGAACTGCTTAGTGAGTCTTGAGCAAAGGAGAGGTCCCAGAAGACTGGAGAAGAGCTCATGTGATCCCACTCCACAAGAGTGGTAGCAGAGAGGAGGCAGGGAACTACAGACCAGTCAGTTTTACCTCAGTAGTGGGCAAGATTATGGAGACACTCCTTAAGGAAGGGATAGTGCAACACGTGGAATCCATAGGGGCACAGGATCCAAGACAGCATGGGTTTACAAAAAGAAAGTCCTGTCAAACTAATCTCATAGATTTCTTTGACTGGGTAACCAGAGTGGCGGACCAAGGGGGAGTACTTGATGACGCCTACCTTGATTTCAGCAAAGATTTCGATACTGTTCTACATAGAAGATTGATTAATAAGCTGGATAGGCTCGGGGTGGGTCAGAAGTTGGTCAACTGGGTGGCAAACTGGTTGACGGGCAGAAAACAGGGAGTGGTGGTAAACGGTATACAGTCAGAAGAGATGCAAGTCACAAGTGTGGTACCACAGGGATCAGTCCTGGGGCCAGTCCTCTTCAATATCTTCATTAGTGACATTGCAGATGGACTGGAGGGTAAGGCTTGTCTGTTTGCAGATGACACCAAGATCTGCAACAAAGTAAATGATCCAGATGGGGTGGGCAGAATGAGAAGAGATCTGGATAAACTGGCAGAATGGTTGGAAGAGTGGCAACTGGGGTTTAACACAAAGAAGTGCAAGATCATGCACATAGGGAAGAGAAACCCTGAAGCCACCTATAGGCTGGGAGGGGAGTTGCTGGCAATCACAAGGGAAGAAAGAGACTTGGGCGTTATCATCACAGATGACCTGAAATCATCCAAGCAGACCACTAAAACAGTGGGTAAGGCTAGGGGGGATGTTGGGGTGTATTATTAAGGGTATCACAAGTCGGAAGAGGGAGGTAATAATCCCTCTTTACAAGACACTGGTTAAGCCCCACCTGGAGTACTGCGTGCAGTGCTGGAGGCCACACCTTCACAAGGACATTAACCAAATTGAGGCAGGCCAGAGAAGGGCAATCAAAATGGTGCAGGGACTGCATCAGAAAACAGATGAGGACAGATTAATGGAGCTCAATATGTATACACTAGAGCAAAGGAGGGAGAGAGGTGATATGATTGAAACATTCAAACACCTTAAGGGCATTAACAAGGTGAAAGAGTCTAACATGTTTCAGTGTAAGAAAAATAGCAGGACAAGAGGACAGAGCATGAGATTAGAGGGAGGCCGATTAAGGGGTAATGTTAGGAAGTTATTTTTCACAGAAAGGGTGGTGGATGCATGGAATGGCCTACCTCAGGAAGTGGTGGATATGAATACAGTGCAGGGCTTCAAACAGGCATGGGATAGGCATAAGGGAGCAATACAGATAAGTGTGAATAGATAGGCCATTGACCGAGCAAAGGCCGATGGCACATTCATAAGGCAGAAAAAGAAATGAGCAGACTGGATGGACCTTGCAGTCCTTATCTGCCATCAGCTTCTATGTTTCTATGTTTCTCTAACCCCATGATAAATATACATTCATTTTACAACCCCCCAAAACAATTTCCCCTGCCAGACCTAAACGCAGGTCTACCACATCCAGAGATGGTGTCTTCATCCACTATACTAAATAGCTGTCTATAGTTAAGTGACTTGCTCAGGATCACATAGCATACAAGTGAGGGTTGATGATATTCAAGCCTAGGTCTTCAAGTCTTCTGGTTTGCAGTTCAGTGTCTTTAACCATGAAAGTATACCGCTTACATTAGAGCATGGCTGTTTATTTGTACCTATTTTACCAGTTAAACAAGCAGAGCCCAAAAAATGTGTTTCCAGTTGCAGCCTGGGGGAGGAGGATGGGGTAGGAAGATACAGGAAAACATTCTTCCGCAGGTGCTCTTATAAATAGCAGCAGCAAGTTATCCAAGTCTGACACACTCTTCTCAGTATTTTCACAGTAAGGGCCTCCAGTTTGTAATGAATATCCCCTACTACCTGCTTCAATTCTGATTTCAGGTTCTTTAGTGCTGCTAGGAGCACTGTGTTCGGTGATTTAATATTGCATCCATTCAAATATGCCATCCCACCCTTTGGCGCTCCACCAGACTGTTTTCCCTGCTTACTCAGTCTTGGCTCCTGCAAAGGCGCATTGCAAGGTTTCCTCACATTGCGAAATAGTGAGTCACTATCTTGAATTCAGCAAAACAAGATCTATAAGGCTATGTGGAAATTATCGAGATTTAATAACTTTTAAAATTTACAAAAGCAGATTTATGAGCGCATGAGGTGGAGCTGTGTAGGAAGACATCCTATTCAGTCAGCCACTGGCTCCGCCCCTTAAGACTTGCGTTTCAGCACTATATGTCAGTTTAACACTGAGAGGTTTGTGCAATTCTGTGCTAGATGACAGTGTGAGATTATGAGGTTTCTGTTTCAGCACTAGATGACTTTGAAGTTTAGAAAAGTTTTTATAAAATGTCAAAAAAAAAATCTAGAAATTTCATTGGCCGAGACATCACCTGACAAGGCATTAAATCACCATAAACACATGATCAGGTGCTGAATCTCATTTTTCTCCCCCCAGAAAACATACTTAGAGCCATTTTGTAAGTGTAATAAGCTCCACCAGGGTGTGCATCATAGGATTTTAATGCACTTCCCAGGGACGTAAGAACACTCTACCTTCAGCCTTGTATCTTACTACACCCTTGGGGTGTGTAATAAATATAGGATAAAGTATGGGTAGACCACTTAACACACACTTATTGTTGGATGGCAGCCATCCAACAAGGAGGTTGTGTGTTAAATTTGAGTTGCACCCCATACTTTGTTTTATATAATTACTGCATTGTGTTTTTTTCCACAGAGGAAGTGCAATGAAGAAAGTAGGCAGTCCAGTCTTACCGGCGTCTTCTTTGTTGCTAGGGGCCTTAGTACATGTTGCATGGAAGCGGAGTCATGTGACCTGCAGAGGGCAAGGGGAGAAGATGAGAGGACTGTGGGGAGGAAGTTTAGTAAGGGATCGCGTGAAAAGTATTTAGAAAGTTAGGCTAGTGATACAGCAGAAATTCAAAATACTGTAATGAGCCGCTGTGATTTAGTCGTTTGGCTGAGTTATGCATATCTCAGGTATTTCCTCTGAGAAATAGAACTACTGTCTGCCTTTTTAATTAAGAGCTGTTTATGTGGTGAGTGTTTCTGTGAGAGAGAAGTTGTGTGGGACAGTGGTTTTCACAGTCTCAAGCTACAGCAGGTCTGGAGTGAGCATTTTCTCATTGAAAGGAGCCACGTGAATGCCGTAATACCTACTCGGGTATTACAGTATTTAATACATGGCTTTTTCAATGGAAAAAACACAACCCAGTAATTATATATAGAATAAAGTATGGGGTGGTGTGTGTAAGGAGAAGTTTACACACACCTGAGGTGTTAGATGCTACATAAATCCCGAGAGTGAAGCTTGAAGGGTTTGTGAAAGCATCTGACACCAAGGGTATGTGTAAACTTTGAGTTTAAACACGCCACCCCATGTTTTATTTTATGTAATTGTTGGGTATTGTTTTTTCACCTCAGCAATTATATAAAAAAGGCGTCTCGGTTTAGCTGTGATCCGATCGGGTTTCCTCGGGGTCCACAGTTGGACGTGCTGCTTTAAAGAAAAGAAGTTTCCCTTTTTGCCTTTTTTTATTAGTCCAGTTTAAGTATGTTTATCCAGTAGATTCTTTTGTTATTTTAAAATGACTTACTGCCAAGTCGGAGTGGCAGTGAAGCGTCTGGTGGTAAGCCCTGGCATCGACCGTGAGAGAGCAGACAGTGGCGGCTGGCGCATGCTCAGAGGAGGGGAAACCCAGAGTGTGTTTGCCGTTATAAACACTCCTTTATAACAGCAAATTACGTCATGTGTTTCCTTAGGGAAAAAACGAGAGCCAGTTATTATAATCCTATACTGCACACCCTGTTGTGGCTTATTACTTCCTTGACGTAGGCCACTTGACCTTTATACATTTATTGTGTTGTGAAAGCAAACTGGGTCAAGAGGAAGGGGAAAGCATGTCGCATCTTTTCCAAATTTTTACCACGGTCTTGTCTGACAATGGCTATCAGGGTTATATTGACCCCATCAGCACATTCTGCTATGGACTACCATCCCTGAACTCATTTCCTTAGTAGGCCATGGTCTTGCTACAAGTAGCTCTTTCGGGACTTGATTATGGACATAAAGGGATATTCTCCCATGGGCTTTCGGAGTTCCCCACATATGTTATAATGCAAAGTGAGGGGTGACATTGCATACTGTTTTTGATATTTTATACTTGGCATCTGGTACTCTAAATCAAGTATTGCAATGGGGGTCTGAGGACTGCCTTCAGTACTTCGCTGTAGAAGGGGAAGGGGTTTTGAACCTACAACTGGTCGTCACTTAGAGTGCATTTATCTGTCCCAGTGCTGTTATACTGATTTCTTGAGGGAACATGGGGAGGGTAAATGGAATTGTTCAGCCTATTTTTATGCAACAAACCCGTGCACGAGGAGCAAGGAGGGGAGATGGAGAGGGAGGGCACATGCAGCAGGAGTACAGCTCAGTGATGAAAGTGAACAGGAACGCACAGGAACTCAGTTCCTGTACTTTTTTGTAGCAGGAACAGAGTTCCTGTATTTCTTCCCACTGACACTGGAACTGAAATTCTTAAACCAGCAACATAATGACAGTTTCTGGCCCTGTGACCTGAAATCAGGGTTTCCATAACAACATTTGACTTGTACAATTGTGCTATTTTACTAGAAATACTTCAATATCTCTAACTGAATCTACTAGTGTCTAAACAGATAGACGTGTCTTGACACAGCTATCATTAAGATTGAGGATCTTCATTCTGTATTTCACATTTACCAGTGCCTGAGTTCCTGTACTTCATGTCTACCACTAGCACCACTGGTACAGCTGCTTGGTGGGAATCAAATTATGTGGAAGGAGAGGGCAAGAAGCTGGTGTGATTACATGCTTCATACCTGGGAGGTGGATAGGCCACAGGGCACCCCACAGGAAACTGTTATAAACTGTAGTCTAAGGTTGATTGTTCAATGTTTATCCATTTTTATGTTTGTCGTGCGCGCACGCACAAGCAAACATGTTGGCATGAGAGTTGCTAGAGAGGGGTGTGAGGGGGCGAATCCAATGGACAGCAGTCCTCTAGGGGCTGGTCTGTGGCAGGCGAATCAGCAGGCAGTGTCCTGATGACACTGGTTTTCTGAGGGGGCCGGTCTGGTCATGCACTTCAAAGGACAGAGCCAACGCAGTATCAGCGCATCTCGGTCCTTTGACGTGCACGTCAAGGATGACAAGCACTGTTATTCCCCCCCCACTCAACCCTCCCTCTAAACACCCACCACCCTACAACCCCCACCAAACATACCATAGTGACACTGGGGGTGCCCAATCCCACAGTGTCCTCAAAATGTTCTGCAAACTCTCCCTGAAAAAAGAAAACTGTCCTTCGTCCTTTTTTTTTTATCCTGAAAAAAAGAAAACCGTCCATTGTTGTCCGCTGTGTAATCCCCACCCAAAACAGTATACAGATACTGGGGGTGCCCAATCCACCAGTGTCCTCATCTGTTCAGCAAACTGTCCCTGAAAAAAGAAAACTGTCCCTCATAGTTTTTTTCCTGTAAAAAAGGAAAACATCCATCATTGTCCGTTGTGCCGTTACCCAACCACCCCCACCCTTCCACTGAGGACCCACTACCACATACTTACTCACGGAGGTCCGTCGCCATAATCTTCCTTGGAATGCAGGCATGTCTTCTCTCTTCAAAGCCCAACTGTGAGCTGTGGTTAGCACGTCAATGTATTTCAGTGGGGTTTTCGGCGTCCTTGTATTTCAATGGGGTTTTCAACTTAGTGGCATAACTTGGCAATTTTTAAATATTTTTGCCCCAAAATTTCAACATATGTTTTTTGGGTCCCCACCTCATGAACAATGCAAGTGATGTTACATAAATCTGTCCCAAAAGGTGATTTTGCAGTCGCTACGTGAAATCACCTTTCAGGCAGGAGTTGAAGATTTTCTCCACCATTGTTCATGAGGTGAGGTCATAAGAATGCTATATTAAATATTTGGTGTAAAAATATTAAAAAATAATGAAGGTATGAGCCTGTGTTGAAATTTGCGAACGCAGGCTCATAACTTTGGCAATTTTCAATATTTTGACCCCAAATTTTCAATATAGCCATTTCTTCACAGTACCTCATGAACACGATAGCTGTCATTTTTCAGATCCTGGCAAAATGTGTTTTTGCATCCCAAAAGGTGATTTCGCAGTCACTGCACAAAATCACCTTTTGGACAGGAGTTGAACATTTTCTCCACCTTTGTTCATGAGGTGGGGTCATAAGAATGCTACATTGAAAATTTGGTATGAAAATATCAAAAAACAACAAAGTTATGAGCCTGCACTGAAATTTGTGAACGCAGGCTCATAACTTTGGTAATTTTCAATGTTTTGACCCCAAATTTTCAACATTGCCATTTCTTCACAGCACCTCATGAATGTGACAGCTGCCATTTTTCAGAGCCTGGCCAAAATGTTTTTTTTGCATCCCAAAAGGTGATTTCGCAGCCACTGTGTGAAATCGCCTTTTGGGCAGGAGTTAAAATTATACTCTGCCTTTATTCACGGGGTGGGTAATTAGAAGGCTATGTTGAAAATTTGGTGTAAAAATATTTAAAAAAACAATGAAGTTATGAACCCATGCTGAAATTTGCAAACGCAGGCTCATAACTTTGGCAGTTTTTTATATTTTGACCCCAAATTTTCAACATTGCCATTTCTTCACAGCATCTCATGAATGTGACTGCTGTCATTTTTCAGATCCTGTCCAAAATGTGTTTTTGCATCCCGAAAGGTGATTCTGCAGTCGCTGCATGAAATCTTTTGGGCAGGAGTTGAAAATGTTCTCTGCACTTGTTCATGAGGTGGAGTCATAAGAAGGGTATGCTGAAAATCTGAGGCACAAATGTTACCAAACTAGACACTTACACTGCCCAACATCATCACTTCTACTTTGCATTCTTGAATGTTAATACACTGATTCCTTCACTTTTCAAACCCCTCCCATGACACCAGTGCACATGACGAACATTCGGCATTGACAAATGCTTGTTGTTACTGTTAAGTGTCTTTATTCAGTCTACAAAGATTATCTAACAAGTCCAGCACTGGTGTATGGTAAGGTTCATTGGAGAAGGGGTAGGACAAAAGGGAGAGGGTACCATATTAATGTGGTGGAGGAGTGGCTGCAGAGTCTCTGCTGGTAACTCATGGAGTCTAGGACCAATATTACATTGTGGAATGTGAAGGGGTTATTGTCACTGATAAAACGTAAAAAGTTACTAGTGGCTGTAAAAAAGAAAAATGCTCAAGCAGTTTTACTTCAAGAGACCCCCCTCACAAAAGCGGAGCACGCAAAATTAGGGGATGGCTGGGTGAGGGAGTGTTTTTCAGCTCCATATACATCACATAAATGAGAGGTCACCATCCTGGTGCATAGGAACTGACCATTGCAGGTGCCAAGAGTGGGGGAGGGGGGAATGGACATAAGGTGACATATGGCAGTGTGTACGCACCAGCAGTGTTTGGCCCGGTTTTATCAGCAGCTCCTAGAGCGTTCTGAACAAGGAGCAGTTCCTGAACCTGGTAATTGGGGATTTTAACTGCAACATGGAACCTGAACTAGAACACTCTGTGGGGTTGAACAGACATGGGGCAGCACTGGCTGCATGGAAAAAAGGGTTAGTGGACTTAGATCTGCTAGATGTGTGGCCAATGCTGAACCCAGGGGCACAAGAATACATATTTTACTCTAACCCCCACTGGACATAGTCTAGGTAAGATTACAACTTTGCCCCCCTGGGACCAATATGAACATGTACTAGATACTGAACATAGCCCCACATATGTCTCAGACCATGCAGTGGTTCAGGTGACCTTTAAGACAATGGGAGATTGGACACCAGCACCAAGCTGGAGATTTCCAACCTACCGCTTAGCCAAGAAGGACTCCAGAAAGCATATCAAAGCCCAGTGGAACCGGTATATAGAAGCAAACCTTGCAATGGCAGCCTCAAAATGGGTGCTATGGGAGGTTGGCAAGGCAGATATGAGATGGGGGTGATAACTGGATATGTGTCTAGGATGAAACAACAGCACAAAGACTGACCATGGAAGCTGGAAACCAAATTGAAAGTGTTGGAAAAGAAGGTGGAGGGGGTGGTGGTGGCAGGGAGGACAGTTAGAACTGAATGCAACTAGAGAAGCCATCAATCTACTTTTGACAGGGTAGGCTAAAACAGCACTGTTTTTTCCATGCCAGCATATCTTTGAATGGGGTAATAAGCTAAGACCATTGTTGGTGCAGTTGGTACAAGATGGAAGGGGGCTGACCAAAATTCCAGTGGTGGAAGAGGGGACATGAACTATGGTCCAGGACTCGGGGGGGGCTATCAGGGAAGCCTTCAGAGTGTTCTATGAGACCCTTCATAGGGTAGAATGTGAGGGAACTGGGGATGTGGCTACAGCCTTCTTCAATACTGTACAATTGCCTTTACTAACGGAAGAACAGTGTGAGATGTTAGGGCAAAAATCACAAAAGGAGAGGTTATGGTGGCTATTGGCTCCCTTAAAATGGTAAGGCCAGTGGCTCAGATGGGTTCAGGGCTGAATATTACAAAGAAAAGGGGGGGGGGGCATAGCAGGCCATGTGGCAGATGTGTTCTTGGAGGTGTGTGTGTGACTTGCTCTATGAGGCCTGTATGTGCATTTTGCCAAAAGCTGGAAATGACCCTACCAAATGTGTTTCGTACTGCCCCATCTCCCTCTTAAATTGTGACCTGAAGGTACTGGCAAAGGTTATGGCAAGGAGGTTGGAGCAGGTACTTCCACAGACTGTGCACCCAGAGTTGGCTGGCTTTGTGCAGGGCAGGCTGTCGTATCACAATATGCTGAATGTGGTATATTGGGGTTCTTGGCATCCAGGCATAGCACTTGTTCTGTCAGTGGATGCTGAGAAAGCATCTGATCTTATAGAATGGTAGTACCGCAGCCCAGTGGTGCTGGAGGTTGAGGCGCTGGATGCCACACCTTGCGCCATGCCGGCGACCCAGGTTTGGGAATAAGCCTGGGTTGCGGGGGTCGGCAGGGGCGAGACAGGATCAAGCATCCGGAGGACTGCTCTCCTCTCTCAGGGAGGGAGGGACTACCATCCTGCCCGCTGATCACCCTCTAGTGGCAGCTGGAAGGAGATACAGGCCGGGAGGCACGCAGCTGGCGCATGACGTCGGAGGGGAAGGGAGTTGGGGAGAAAAAGAAAAATGGAGCTGGCAGGCTCTGTGATGGCCTCAGCTGTGCCCATGCAGAGCCCCAGAATCTGGACGCTGGCTATCTGGGGGAGGGGAGAAAGTCGACATTCCTCGCCCCTGGCCCTATCACGGGGGAGGGGTGTAACCCATGGGGGATTTCCCGGGGAGAGCAATGCAGGGCCGGAGAAATAAGCTCCCCGAGGGAGGAGCCATAGCCACCTGCCAGCTCCCCCATAAAGAGAGTATTAAAGAAAAGAATGGTAGTACCTGTCCTGGGTCTTGCGGGAGTCCATCGGTATGGTGAAGTTGCTGTACAGAAGCTCAGAGTTAAGATTTTTGGCAAATGGGGGCCTCTCAAGGGAGTTCCACTTATATTGTGGTACAAGGCATGGCCCCCTCTCCCCACTGTTCTTTGCGCTAGATATAGAGCCCTTGGCTAGCAAAGTTAGACCTACCCCAGATATTAACGGCATGATGGGGGTTACTGGTAGGCAACATAAAATTACACTTTCTGCAGATGACCTGCTCTTGCACATAACAGAGCCCAAAATGTCTATGTAGGCATGGAGGCCTTATCGCAGCTAGTGAAGGACTTTGCAAACTTCTCGGGCTGCAAACTATATCTGAACAAATCTGAGATGATGGGCCTGGGTAGACCCCCAGGAGACTGGAGTACCAATGTGTGGGGTATGAAGGTGGTGGAAGGAGCACTTAAGTATTTGGGAATTAACATGGGAAGGGAAATAAGCAGGCTGTATGCCCTTAACTACAGGCCCATATTTCAGCAGGAATTGGCTGAACTAGACAGATTGAGGGCACTCCCATTAACCTGGGTGGAGCGCATTTATCTTCTAAAAATTAATACCTTTCCTTGCCCCTTCTACCTGATGCAGATATTGCCTATGGGCCACACCAGTGAGGGCATCAAAAAGCTGGAAAAGGTATTCACAACATCATCTGGCAAGGTAAACAACCCAGATGAGTCTCAAACATCTCCAGAGTGAAGTGGGGAGGGCTAACTTCCATGGATCCCTGAGGTTACTTTGGGGCTATTCAACAGCAGTAAATTGGGTCAACAGAGGGGCGACAGCAAGCTGGTTGGATCTGGAGAAGATGGAAGGGGGGGCAATTCTCACTGCACTTAGCTCCAGGGGCCACCAGGCCTACAATCAAAGATGATGCCCCAACCCCCTAGTGCAGCATACTGTGACAGCATGGGTAATAACCAGGAAAAGAAGATGGGCATTAGCAGACAAAGCCTTATTGATACCCACCACAGGCTACCACAAGTTCTTCCAGATCTGGAAGATAGAGGGTTCAGAGAATGGGAAGACAGTGATAAAATGTTTAGGAGACCTGTACACTGGGGAGGTATATGTCCCTTCATGGAATTGCAGAGCCTACCTTCATCTCATCATTTTCAGTATCTTTAGGTTAGGGACCATAGCAGGAAACTGGGGAAGGAGTCAGTGGAGGTGTCCTCCATGGCCTCACTGGAACAGGCGGTGTACTAATGCAGGCGGGAGGTTAGGGGATTTATTGCAAAATTGGCCAAGCAGAACATGACATTCCTTCTGAATCAGACTAGTAGGGTAAAGGCCCAGTGGGACAGAGATTTGGGGTTGGAAATGACAGAAAAGAACTAGAGGGCGGTTACAAAACTCCATGTGGGACTGCTGCTCTGCATCAGGTACAACAAAAATCGCTGTTCAGATTTCTGCACAGGCTGTATTGCCTTCCCAGCATGGTACACAAGTTCATACCCACAATTTCTCCAATGTGTGGGTGACGCCATATAGCTCTGGCACATATATGCATTATTTTTCAGGATGTGACACGCTGACACAGTTCTGAGAGGCAGTTAGCGCAGGAGCTCACGAGAATAGTTGGCAGAACGATTCCTCGCACACCTTTATCCATGCTGTTCAGAGTGGAGGGATGGGGGATGAAGGTTGGGTGTCATATTCTTGGTGGCTGAGAGTGTTGTTAGTAACAGGACAACAGTGTATTCAGAACAGTTGGGCGTCTTGCCTAAGGCCCACCCTGAACCAGTGGAAAACTCTTTCTTTACAGGTACTGACACTAGAGAGACTCACATACACTTTAAAGGAAGGGAGGAGCTGTCTGAAAGAAGCTGGGGTAGGTACTTGGAAGCCCTATGACCTGAGGAGGCAGCAGTTATACAGAGCAGCCTACTATGGGGACCTTAGTGGGTCGGAAACTATACCTTTTTCTCAAAGGTTACTATGTAAACTATAACCTTACTTTAAAAGGACAACTGCAGAAGATGTATACCTGTGATAAAATGGAAATGTGTGTAACCACCCCCCCCTCAATTTTTTGTGGGAGGGGCTTACCTTAGGTATCTCCCTGGGCTCCACTAATGCTCACTGCCTGGCAGACATCCAGAAAGAGAAGACAAATCCATGTGCAGGAGGGTGTTGCTGTTGCTCTGTGTGTGTGCGCACATCCATGCCTCCGCGCTGTCTCCTTAAGAGCTCCAGCCTTGGGTATAGTGTAGATAGCCTGGGCTGGGTCCGAGTACGACAGAGCTCGCGACCAGCCAGGCCCTTCCCTGATCGACTCCACTCTGCTGTCACTACTAGAGCAGAGGGAGCACTTTCATGTACTGGAAATAGTTATTTCTAACTCCCTGCTGTTCTTTAACTAAAATAAATAGTTTGGACTGCCAGTGCAGCCAGTATCAGTTCTTTCTGATGGGAACCACCATCTTTGGTCCTGGACTCCTGTTTTAGACCAACTGGAACCAAGGGGTCCTAATTACAATGCCTTATGGGTGAAACTGTGAACTTTCTAGGTTGGCTTCTAAACTGACCGCTAGGAGCGCTCAGACTGTGATTGACAGCTCCTTTAGCCAGGAATACAGATATCCCGGTCCTTCTGAAAAAAACTGTGTTCAGGGCAGTCAATCCTGCTTGAGCTCTCAAGCGGAAGAGAGCACAGTGTGTGCTGCAGCTGTATTTCGCAGGGGAGAGGGCCTGTTTTGCCCCCTGCACCTCTTAGAAAGACGCAGACTGCCTTAAAGCAGGGAAAGAGACTTTTGAAGCAGTTTGGCAGTGGGGGTTCTGCTCAAGACACCGAGAAGGTAACATAACAGCCTGTGTGCAGGCTGAGGGAAAAACTCCATCAAGAGAGACCTAAATGTGCCTCCTGCAAGCTTTTTGTCAGTCCAAAAGGGGATCGATGTTCTGGAACTGCCTGCTAAGCAGACCAAAAGGGTTTCTTGGCAATCGGCTGAGGAGAAGCTGGCAGAACCGAAGAAAAGTTAAAGTTTGCTGTTTCATTCAGCCACGAACCTGTGGCCTACCGCATGTGGAGACATTGATCCTGCGACTCCGGTGGCAAATCAGGAGCCACTCCAATGTAGTAAAGACTTTTTTTCAAAAGGGTTCACCAGCACACAGCTGAACTGTAAAAGACATTCCATTCAGCAGTGCCTATGCCAACACTGGCCCAGCCAGACTGTTCCTGTGCCATTTTCAGCATTTGGGTGAGAAACCAGCATCGGGAATTCAGAGCCTGCACAGCAATCAAACGCAGGTTGCGGCCACCTACAGGGAAAGGCCGTGAAGAGGAGGTGAGTCATGTCAGCCCCAGTCCCCATCAACAGCTCAAGCAAGCAGCATGTCTTGATGTCACCAGTGCCTTCTTCCATTCATCTGGGTACAGTGAGTAAAGCCAGGGTAGCTCCCTACAACACAGCATCAATTGTGCAAATGGTACCATCTGAGTTAATTGGCCAGTTAATGTATTATGATATGACTAGGCCATCTGGCCATGGATACAAATGGTTACAGTTTTACAAGTGTGCTGCTCCTATTTAATCACCCTTCTCTCCATCAAGGGCCCCAACATCAGCTGCAACGCTGGCCAACCTGCGGCACCGCCTCAGGCATGCCTGTTTTCCACTCTGGGTACCCAGTACTTGCAAAGACTGATAAGTCAAGAACTAAAGTGATTAACATGCAACTAAGCCTGCCTCAGTACAGTGACGATCTCGTTTGCCTAGATTCTCACCCCCTTCCTTGTTCACGACTCCTCAATAAACCTGATTTATTGATACTGTTAACCTGGCTTGTGAGCATATCATTACCTGGCTTAAAGTTACTGAAATACTGGCAAAGCATACTGAGAGTGCATGTTTGTATTATTGAAATTATCTTTTGCAGGGGGTTGCAGGGTGACTTCCAGGAGACTGAACCCTGCTGGTAAGTAGATTGTACATGAGCATATCATTAATGCTGGTATTAACCTGTATTTCAAATGTGCAGTGTGGCAATTGTGATACTAAGTGTACCAGGTCACTAGGTGGGATTGTGGGCAGTTATAGCTTCCCAGAGGGCTGCACCACTTCTGTTAGGAACCCACTGAAGCACTACTCTGGGTGGAGGCACCAAAATTGTATGTACGCTGTGGGTAGGGAGACCACCGTAGCAGTTAATTCTGAACCCAGGCCCCTCAACCTGTTGTTGGGGAAGCAGGCAGGGCATAGTAGCCCTTGATATAATGGTGCCAGGGTTACATGCATACAGAATGAATGTTGTTACTTCCCTCGTATGTTATCCAGGTTTGTATGCCCAGTGCACGGATTTTTCTGTATGTTTGTTTTAAATTGCAAAATCAATAAAATATTATGCAAAAAAGTATTTTCAATGGCGTTGTTCATTTAGAAATATATAAATAAAAAGTTTAAAAAAAAAACACAAACCTTAAAATATTTTATTTTCACCTTGTGGAGAAACTGGATCTGCAGCCATGCACCATTACTATATTGTATATGGTTAGGGTTTATTGTGGATGGAAAACGATGGTTTTCCAAATCCTGTTATAGGACAGTTCAAAGGTCAAAAAAGTTGTACTATCGTTCTGACGTCACAATGACAGTACAACAACTTCTTAACCTTCAACTGTTTCCCGATTGGCTGAAACATTGGCTTTACACCCAAAACATACTGTACAGCAGGGCGGCGCTGGTAAGCGAGAGGTGGAGCACAAGGTTTTCAGATAGTTTGGGCATGGACTGCCATAGTCGGCACCCTGTTTCCAAACTATCAGTTGGTCAGCAGTTTTTTTTTTTTTTTTAAATAAATCAGTGGTCCCTCCGTATAAAGCTAAGCCGGATGTCAGTGAGCAATGGTACCTTCGGGGTCGGCAGCGGAGCGGAACTGCAGTGAGGATCGGTAGAAAATGGCAGTGTCTGGACAAGGTACAGAAACTAACAAATCCTTGTGAAATTAATGTGGCACAGTTTGTGTGGAACCATATACTATACAAAATAGCAGATAGGGAACTGTGCACGTCAAGGCTGTGTTTCCATCTCGGGTGTTTGATGACATTATAGGGACCTCTCGAGGTCTATGATGTCATCAAAACACTCGATGAGAACACAGCCTTGTTGTTCATAGTTCCCTATCCATTATGTGTTTGCTTGCGCGTGTGCAAGAAACATAGTCACTTCATCGGAGATTTCGGAGGTGTGTCACCTCCTCCTCCTCAATTCAAGTCAGTGGGCTGGCAGGCGCGGCCCCTGTAAGCCAATGCATTTTGGAGCTGTCTATGACACGCTCCAAAATGCAGTGGCATACAGTTGAAAGGGGGAGCTATGCTTGAGTGAGCACCGATAAGATATCGGCTGCTCACGCGCAGCTCCCCACGCAGACAGACGTGCGGCGCCCCTGACTGTATAGCTGACGGGTGCCCAATCCCCGTCGGCTGAGCGCGTCCCCACCCCCAGTTGTAGGTGCCACGCTGGGAGCCCACCCCAGCGTGGCAAGCATTGAGTCCTTTGGCCGGCAGGGGTGCCCAATCCCCGTCGGCTGAATGCCCCTGTCCTTCTTGCCATGCTGGGAGCCCACCCAGCATGGCAAATAATGCCGCGATTTTTTTTATTTTGCCGATGGGTGCCCAATCCCCGTCGGCTGAACACCCCTCCAAGTCCTTGTGCCATGCTGGGAGCCCACTCCAGCGTGGCCAAGCGTCCCCATGACGTCTTTTTTGTTTTAAACCTGTAAAATAAAACTGTCCGCAGCGCATCTCCCAACCCCCTCCCACAACCCACACCCACCCACTGCGCACCCAGCCTCCCCACACCCCACCCCATACTACCTCCGGACTCGGTGTGACGATCTTGAGTGGACCGGGAACACGTCTGCACTCTTCAAAGCCGACCACGGAACTGAGAAAATGCCAGTAAGCTGTATAATGGTTACATAGGGGGTTTCAACTTTCATGCATATCTCAGGCATTTTTGGAATTTTGTACCAAATTTTCAACATGGGTTTGGGACCCCTTCTCATGAATTATGTCACTGTCATGGCGTTATTGGGCGAAGGGTGATTTCAGCAGTGACTGCGAAATCACCCTTCAGGCCTGAATACCACCATGACAGTGACATCATTCATGAGAAGGGGTCCCAAAAACTCCATGTTGAAAATTAGGTGCCAAAATTCCAAAAAATGACTGTTTTACGGGCGCGTTGCGCAGTTCCTACGCAGGCTCGTAAGTTTACGAAATTTCAATATTTTCACTCCAGATTTTCAACATTGCCATTTTACCACACCTTCTTATGAGTAGTACAGCTGTCATTTTTCATATCTCACCCAAAATGTGTTTCCACCCATGTAGCACAGAATGGCGCAGTCTGTGTGCGAAATCAATGTATGGGACAAATTAAGAAAATCACAGTGACACTGTTCATGAGCAGAGGTCTTAAAATGGCTATGTTGAAAATTTGGTGAAAAAATTCCTAAAAATGACTGTTTTACGAGCGTGTGTTGCACAGCCCTATGCACACTGTAAGTTCACAAATTTTCAATATTTTCACTCCAGATTTCCAACATTGCCATTTTACCACACCTTCTTATAAGTAGTATAGCTGTCATTTTCACATCTCACCCAAAACTTGTCACCATGTAGCGCATAAATGGCAATAGTCGGTGTGCGAAATCAATGTACGGGATAAATTAAGAAAGTCACAGTGACACTGTTCATGAGCAAACGTCTTAAAATGGCTATGTTGAAAATTTGGTGAAAAAATTCCTAAAAATGACTGTTTTACGAGGGTGCATTGCGCAGTTCCTACGCACACTGTAAGTTCGCTGAATTTTCAATATTTTCACCCAGATTTTCAACATTGCCATTTTACCACACCTCCTTATGAGCAGTATAGCTGTCATTTTTCACATCTTGCTAAAATGTGTTCCTCATTTCATGTAGTGCACAATGACGTAGTATGTGCAAAATCAATGTATGGGACACATTAAGAAAATCACAGTGACACTGTTCATGAGCAGAGGTCTTAAAATGGCTATGTTGAAAATTTGTGAAACAATTCCTAAAATGACTGTTTTACTTAGCATCGTTGCACAGTTCCCATGCATGCTCTAAGTTTGCAAATTTAATATTTCACTCCAGATTTTCAACATTGCCATTTTATTACATTTCCTTATGAACAGTACAGCTGCCATTTTTCATATGTCGCCCAAAATGTGTTTTCGCACATGTAGCGCACAATGGTGCTGTTGGTGTGCTAAAGCAATGTTTAGGACAGATTAAGAAAATCACAGTTACACTGTTCATGAGCAGAGGTCTTAAAATGGCTATGTTGAAAATTTGGTGACAAAAGTCCATAAAATGACTGTATTAAGAGTGAGCAGTGCGCAGTTTCCACGCACCCTCGGAAGTTCATGACTTTGTAATATTTTCAGTCCAGATTTTCACCAGTGGCATTTTTTCACACTTCCTTATGAACAGTACAGCTGTCATTTTTCACAACATGGCTGAAGTGTGTTTTCACACTTTCAGCGCTGAGATGCATGGTCGCTGTGGGAAATCATTGTTCGGCACAGATAAAGAAAATCACAGTGACACTGTTCATGATCGGAGGCACCAAAATGCCTGAGTTGACAATCTGCTGTAAAATATCCCCAACCTAATTATATTACGGTGTAGCTGCACAGTTTCTATGTACGCCATGACTTCACCATTTTTTAAATATTTTACTGCAGATTTGCAACATTGCCATTTTTTACACCTCCCCATGAACAGTACAGCTGTCATTTTGCATCCTGTTCGGCATGTTTTTGCACCTGGTGGTGCTAAATGCCGTACTCGCTGCATAAGCAGCTGCCAACAAAAACTGATATTCCCACTGTTCATGAGGTGGGGTCACAAAAAAGAACATGTTGAAAATTTGGAGGAAAATACCAATGAATGCCTGAGGTATTAGGTTTCCAACCATAACGCCTAACCCTGTAGAGAATGACAGGCATCAGGGGTGTGACTGGGATTCTTTGCCTGTAATGCTCATACCATTCCACACCCTGCAGCCAGTGAGAGGCATCGAGGTATGCCTTGGACCTTCAGCCCCAAAGTTCACCCCATTCTCCCATATCGCACTCCATCTCACCGCGATTTCCTAATGAAATGGGGTGCGCATAAGGGCCAAAGACCCCGAGGAACACCGTGACACTTGTCAGTGTCTGCAGGGTGGGGTGTGGTGAAATGGCGAGGCCGTTATGCCTGATGACCCAAATGCACACCCCAATGCCTGTCACTCTCTGCAGGGTGGTGGTGGGGTTGGCTTCAGTTCAGTACTTCACTGCCATTCCTATTACGCAGCTCTGTAACTTCTACATTACCACTGCCAATGCCAGCAAGCAAACATTCGGCATTGACAAATGCTTGTTCTATATGTTTTACACTGTTTCTGTTTACCTGCCTTATTGTAACATTGCAAACGATTGAGCCAGCCTATTTATTTGTACTTGTTTGACTATATTGTACTCGTTTGACTTCATTCCACTGGAACTCGCTTATCGTATTTGTTACGTTGCTTTGTAATCTCTGTTATTGTCATGGAACCTTTGTAAAAGAGCGTTTGCGCTCAAAGGTATTCTCCAGAATGTTCAACAAATAAATAAATGAAACACACAACCATCACAATATCGTACACACAAACCTCAAAATATCGTATTTTAAAACCTCATAAAATCACAATGCAGCAAAGGGTATTTAATGATGCCTCACCCTGTGGCTTTAAATATCCAAATACGCACCCCCATATACCCCAACATGTCTACTCTAATGACTTTAAGTACCCCAACAGTGTATTCTATTCCTGAATGGCTTTAACACACCCCATCTACTCCCCAATGGTTTTAATTACCCCCATATAATATAAACAGTGACACCATAGTTAAAGGTATGAAGGGATTCTAGGTCCATGATGTCCACCCCCACCCCCGCTTTACAAGCCTGAAAGAAAGAAATATGCTGTGCAAAAACGTACTGATTTACAGCGATTATCTACCCACTCTACTACCTAGAATACCTGGTAATTCCTTTGGTAAACAGACATTTGTCCAGGCTTACCTTAAAGGCCTGTGCTGTCTTCATTGCCACTGTCTCCACTGGTAGGCTGTTCCATAGGCTCACCTCTATCTGGAAGAAAAAGTGCCTTCTAATGTTACCCCTAAATTTACCACCCAAAGCTTCAGGGCGTGTCCCCATGTGTTACTGCAGGACACCAGATCAAACATCTCTTGTTGTTTGGATCCTGTCAGTACCCATGAGTATGGGAAAGACTGAGATCATGTCCCCTTTCCGCCTCCGTTTCTGAAGAGTGAACATGTTAAGGGCCTCCAGCCTCTCCACATTGTTTTTGTCCCCCATACTGCTGAACATTTTGGTGGCCCTGTGTTGCACCCTCTTGACTGTTTCATTGCCCTTTTTGTATTGAGGAGACCAAAAGTATATGAAGTGCTGCAGGTGGTAGGGCCGCCCGATGGCCCAGTGGGTAACGCTGCACACTGCCCCCATGTCAGTGACCTGGGTTCAGAAGCAAGCCCGGGGAAGCCTGTGGGGTGAACCCAAGGGCTGGGGAGGCACTCCTGTGTGGCAGTGTGCCCAGCCAAGGGTTCCACTGTGCTAGTGACCCCTGCAGTGGGCCAGGGAGTTTGCCTCTCCTGCAGGGGTATGTTAGCCTGCAAGGTCTGAAGGGGCAGTCCCATGTTGGAGAGGTGGTGGGGCTAGAAAAGGAGAAAACTAGGACCCTGTTGGCAGGCTCCACACCACCGACTGGGCCCTGGCCTCCCATCTGGATTTGGTCATGGGGTGGGGAGGACGGGCATCTCTACCCAGGCCCCACTGCGGGGGGGGGGACAATCCACGGGAGATTGTCAGAGGCCAGGTAAGTCACAAAGATGGTGGGCGATGGGGTTGAGCAGGCAAGGAAGCTGAAGGGAGCCGGAGGAGAAAGGGGGCGGCCGTTAACACAAGATGGGGGGGGGGTACTGCAGCTGGAGCCTGACCCAGCCATTGTAAATTGTCAGGATTACTTCCCTGCTCTTCTGGTCACCCCACTTTTTGATGCACCCCAGCATTCTGCATCATGTCTTTGATAACTCCATCCTGTCTGTAGCTCCTAGTGGCATTTGATAACACTTACTGTGTTTCATCTCTGCTACATTTTAAATACTGTCACAGATTTTTGGGAAACTGAACTCATCTACTACCCCCCCCACACACACACACACACATTTTTGTGTACCTTTCACCTCACCTGATACTTCCAGAAGTTGATGCTACTACCACACCCTAGTTTCTACTCCATAGGCTTTGCATACCTTCAATCCTCTTCTATTCATATATGTTTTAAATGCCCCTCACCACCTCTAATACCTGCACAGGCATTAGATGCTCTTACCCCCTCTAAGACCCCCAGGAAGCCATTCAGTCAAATACCCCCATAGGCTTTCAATGCCTCTCACCACCTTCTAATATCTTTAAAGCATTATATGCCCCTCACCCCCTGTAGTCCCCTCACAGGCTTTTGATGCCCCTCACCCCGTCTCATACTACTACAGGCATCAGATGCCCCATGCCTCATCAAATACCCCCAGAGTTGTTAGAGGCCCCTCACTCTACTAATAATCCTGCAGCCCTTATTTGCCCATCACCTCATCTTATTCCCCTAAAGACTGTCGATATACTCTAATCCTAAAAGTCACACTATGGAATCTGATACTGTCACCAGATTTATATGCTGCTTACCCCATTTATGGCCCTAGAGCTTTAGATACCCCATGCCACATGTAATACCCAGTGGGTTTAGTTACCCCTCACCACATCACCTTCAGATGGATTAGATACAATTTGTCATAACTAATTGCCCCCCTAGTTTTAAACACCCCAACCCATTAAGTCCCTTCTTAGCTTTTACACCACCCATTGGATCTTCCATAGGGGTAAGATACCCAACCACTTTATTATATATATATATATATACCTAGATATATATATATATATATCATCTATATTTTTATATATATATATATATATATATAGACACTTCTGTGCGGCAGCACACCCAGTCAAAGAGGGATGGCTACCAAGGAGGAAGCCAAGTATATCAGTGTCTACAGTAAACTCTTGCATCCCCAATGTTTCAGAGTCAGACATCTTAGTCAGTATGTGTGTATATATATATATATATATATATATATACTTTGCAAAAAACTCGTTAATGCATCAGTTAGGGTTGATATCAAACCATAAAGGAGGAAATACAACATTAGGGTTTCAACCTAGCACCCCATCCCTCCATGCACACACCCCAACAGGCGTGCCGGGGTGGTGCTTTTAAATATTAGCTATAACGCTCTTCTACCCCATTCCATAAGTATATAAGCTGACATGGGTAATAGTTTAGGAGAATGGGTGAGCATTAGGCTGACGACCCCAAGGCACACCCCCCGACATATGTTGGTATGTGCAAGCAGGTAGTAGGGTGTTTAGGTTGGAACCCTAATGTCATATTTCCCTCCTTTTGATGGTTTGATATCAACCATAACTGATGCATTAATGTAGCTTTTTGTAAAGAATTTAGTTACTTTTTGACATAGTGTAATCATAGCCTTATTTACCTGTGGTAACACAGTGCCCTCTTCCCTACATAGATGCATGTATGTATGTCGCTGTGGAAGGGCCCTGCGCTCCGATTTATAGGCAACAGTGACCAAATTGCCTGCATAACCATCTTATTACCCCACCTCATATACCTGGTACAGATAATTTTCAAAACCCCACCAAAATGTAATTCCGCGTAACTACAGTGCCATTTCGCACCACAGGTGCAAAAACACATTTTGATTAGGATTTGAAAAATGACAGCTATGACATACATGAAGTGGGGGTAATAACAACTCTGTGTTGAAAATCTGGGGTCAAAGTCATTAAAATTTCCAAAGTTACGAGCGTGTGTAGCGAAATTGCAATGAATGGTCATAACTTTGGCATTTTTACATATTTTGACCCCAAATTTTCAACATGGCCTTCTTATGACCCCACTTCATGAACAGTATAGCTGTCATTGTACAAATCCTGCACGAAAGATGAATTTGCCAAGCGACCACGAAATCACCTTTCGGGTAGGAGTTGCGTAGTGACAGTCATATTGTTCATGAGGTGGGGTCCCCAAAAAGCTATGTTGAAAATTTGGTGCCAAAATATGCACAAATAGCAAAGGTATACACCAAAATTGAAAATCCCATTGAAATACATTGATTTCCCATATGAAAAAATATATTTTTTTGGTGAATCGTCATAAGAAACAAAATCTTTTTTCGTATGATGCCAATATGAAAACAGAATTTCAGTGTTAAATAAAACACATTTTAAGGGCATTTCTCAAGCAGTAAAATGCAGAATGCACCTAAGGGGTCCCCATTAAGCAAGCTACATGTGTTGGTTCCTCCCCATAATATCATTTTTGGAGGTTTCAAAATTTGTTAATTTCTCAGGCAAAACTGAAAACAAGAAGGTGGCCATATGAAAAAGGAATTTTCCCATACAAAATAGGATTCCTTTTTTGTTTCATACAGCTATCTTTTAGTGCTTACTGAGCATGTTCAGAAATTATTTTTTTAACATTTTAAAAATGCAATAACTTACAAACAGCTTATTATTTTTCCACCAGACTAGCAAAAGGCACAACTGTGGGTTAGTCCCTTTCTGCCCTGAAACTTTCAGACCAAAATTCCAAACCATCTGGGCTGTAGGCAAGTTCAAAGAAAAATCCCAGAAAAGTCAATGAGCAACAAAATGCTTTTTTACCTATCTGGAACTCAGAAACCGCCCATCCAACTGGAATGTAACCTGCCACATCCAGAGATCTACCATGGCTGAAAGCGCATGCCAATTTTCATGCATATCTGTTGAACAGATGTAAAGTTGTTAAAGTGCAAATTTATGAGTTTAACAATGAAGTGCCTACTCAACCCTAACTATAGGGGCGTGACTGCCTCCCTGTAATATACAGGCTTTAGTATGCCTGTCCTCTTTAACAGCATAGAACTAAGTATGTCAGTGCCTAAAGTAAACTCATGCAAACCCCAATGTTTCACAGTTAGACATCTTAGTCAGTATGGGTCACTACAAGGACTCTGAGATACAGGGGACAGGTTACAGAATGGTATCTACTAGGACGTTGGTGGGAGCAGAAAGCAAATACAAGGGTTGGGTTACATGGTATCTTTACTCTAGCCATTAGGGGTCACTACAGGGAATGGGACACAGTGATAAAAACTTATCTTTTTAGCCTATCATATAAAGATTTTTGAATGCCGTTGTCAAGTCTATTTTAATATTGTTTTAATTATTTATTGTTTTATCATGCAATGTACAGGCGCCTCGGTTTTAGAAAGGCGCCTTTTATAAATAAAGATTGATTTGATTTGATTTGATATACAGGGGTTAGGTTAAATGGAAATCTCCACCACAACCACCAGGGGTCACTGCTGGGAATAGAATACAGGGTGCAGGATACACAGGATAGGTTATGGGGCAGTCTCCACCCTAGCCTGTAGGGGTCACTTTAGGGAGTGTGACATGAGGGGATATAGAGGGGATAAGAACAGGGCAGTCTGCACTCTTGTCAGCAGGGGGTCCTGCAGGGAATCGGACATAAGGAGATACAGGGGATAGATTACAGGGCACTCTTAACACTAACCAGTAGGGGTAACAGCAGAGAATGAGACATGGGAAGGATATGAAGGGTATAGGATACAGGGTAATCCCCACCCTAGCTGGCAGGGGTCACTGCAGGGAATGGGATACACAGGGAGAATAAATAAGGGACAGGTTACAGGACATTGCTCACCCTAGACAGCAGAGGTCACAGCAGGTAATGGACCATAGACATACACAGGGGATAGGTTATAGGGCAGTCTGTACCCTAGCCAGTAGAGGGCACTGCAGGGAATGAGAGCTCATGCGGCTTGTCATGAAAAGATGTTCTAGTTCAACTTGAGAACCTCTATTATTGTATCACACAATGCTTCATGTCTGTGCAGGAAGTTCCTGACAGTGGAAGATAAAGAGAGTATTTTTACCATGGACCACTTTCCTCTCTGGTACCGCCGGGCTGCAGAACACCCACCTGGGAGCTTCGTGTATTCCATTTCTTTTGAAGACAACCAAGGTGAGCGCTGGGGAGAGAACTGGGTGGTGGTGGTGGTGGTGGTGGTACTGGTGGGTCGGATTTTAACACTCTGTTTTGTAAAGTTATGTTCCCCAAAAACTCTCTGATTCCATAGCCATAGCATTTCCTGCATAACTTGCATTCTGCCACAGAATACATGCAGTGCTGCAGAAGTCATTGTTCTTGGTGATTTTTTCATTAAAATGTACAGTTTTTCTGTAATGCCTGGCTTTTCCCTCCTTGTTTATCCTGAAGCTCCTCCTCTGTGCATAGCATGTGATATCATCAAAGAAATAACATCATATTTTACTTAATGGCAGGACTTTATTCTGCTATGGAAACCACAATTTATGCCACAGGAATGAACAAATATTGTCATTGATGCCTAGAACTGAGAACTAGGGGGCCCTGCGCAAAGCTATCACACCAGAACTGTTTCGCCTCCTCATCCTGTTGTAACGGCTTGTCCAACAGCAGGTGTGGTAAAGTGCTACTCAGTACGAACAGTGAGTGTGTGTGTGGGATGGGGGAGTGGGAATCTGCTTTACATGGACTTTGAAAGGCACTGCGTCATATTTTCTCATGATTATTCCTCCCAAAAGTTGATGCTGGTACTATACGTCATTCCTTATAAAGTGTGTGGGTCCTTGGGGATGGGCTATGGGGCACATGATAGTTCTCATGACACATTTCAACTCCACAATGGCCAAATAGCTGTTTAGATGATTGATGTGAGTTCGTTCCTTGTACTCACATTAATTTTGTTTAAATTAATTTTTCTTTAACAGTTGATGTATCCAGTATAGCACAACTGTGAGATGCAAGATCTCGTTTTCAGCGGATCCCGCTTTTACCCATTTTTTGCCACTAGGAGGACCAAAACACAGGGCAGTCACAGGGACTTTGACGTTTAAAGTGTAAATTATATCCCTTCTCCTCTCTAGGAAATCTGGGACACCCTGACTCCGTACATTTCTGGGGCACCCCGACCCCATACATTTTATTTTTATTCATACTCTTAAAGGCCATATTTACATACTGCAAAGATGACACTCAGCTGCGATCTCCATGTATGAGATTTATGTTCAAGACTGGCTTTGCAAAGATCTTCCACTTAAACATGTGTGAATAGGTCCCTTGCCAGTGCTCTCCCACCCCAAGCACCTGTACCAACATTTGCTTCTGCAGTGTCCCTTAAACACTGACCAGCCAGGGCCACTAGATGGCCAAACAGCAGCACGATGCACTGCCATGCCGTGACCTGGCTTTGAGAGCGGACCTGGGAGCTAGCTGGGTGGCAGCCATGCCTGGGGTGGCACTGCTGCATGATAGGCAGAGTTCCAGGCAGAGTGGGCTGGCACTAAGTTCTGCTGCCACAGTGCCCCTTGCTTAGGGGCAGGGAGCTCACTCACCCACACAGGGATTGCTGTGCACATACTGTCCGACTGGCAATTTACATATAGTACTGGGGTGGTGGAAGGGCAAAGTATACTTGCAAAATAACACCAGCCATCAGCATGACAGTTGTGGAATTCTCAGGCCTGCTTCTTTGGTGACCTTCACTGGAGGGTGTTTGGCGGTGGTAGCACAGGACAAGTCTGGGTTGTGACCCGGGAGGTAACCAGACCCAGGAACAGGACAAATGGTAAAACAAGAGAAACAGCTATATAAAAACCTGAGCCTGGCATTTTCTTGTGTTTCACCCATGATGGGGAAAAGTCTCCACTGGGAGGCAAGTGTTAATAATGTATGATGTGACTGGATTACTGGTATATTAGCTGTTGTAAATGAGAAACTGTCTTGGGGCAGTGAAGAACCTGCTATACTTGATTTTCTCAGATTCCTATCCGAGCGATGAGAGTGATTACGATTATGAGTCAATGGAATATGAACCCGAAGACACTGATGGTATCTCAGTGCTCCATAACACCCATCAGCAACATGCATGTCAGTCTGCAACACCCAGTGCTTGAAACGTCATCAGTATTGCAGGAGCAATGCATGTCCACCCGGCATACTTTTACATGGCACTGTCTGTGCATGTTCACTGTCTGTGCATGTTCACCTGGCACACCTTGCATGTGACATGGTTTGTGCATGTTTGTCTGACATGACACAGGGTTTCTGTGTGTTCGACACACCTCACATGTGTCAAGATGTTAACATGTTTGCCTGACAGCCCACATGTGGCAGGATCTCTACATCTTTGCCTGCTACACTCCACATGTGGCAGGATCGCTATATATTTGCCTGATATATGTCATATGTGACAAGATATATGCATGTCTGCCTGAGACACTTCACATGTAGCAGGATCTCTGCATGCTGGCCTGCTACACTTCACATGTCAGTCCCATTGGCAGTGTCAGTGGCTCAGTAGGTAGCACATTCACCTCTGAGGCCGGGAGATCAGAGGGCTGTGGGTTCAGTTCCCACATCTGGCACTTGGGTTAATATCCCAGTACTGACACTGTAGTGCAGCATGAGAGGGGTGCTGCATTTCTGAGGTGCCGTCTTTCAGATGAGACGTTAAACTGAGGTCCCATCTACCTAGATTGGTGGTAGTTCAGGTGGATGTTAAAGATCCCATGGCACTTCTCGAAAAGAGTATGGGAATTTCCCCGGTGTCCTGGCCAAATTTCTCTCATTCACTAAAAAGAAATACCACCAACAGCTTAATCTGGTTCAAGGTCAGTTGGCATTCATCTGTATCCCCCTCCCTCCCCCGGGTCGTGCCTGAAAATAGGCAGGATTTGTCTAGTGCACTTACCCGGTCAACAAAAACTAAATAAAAATAAATCAAATAAATAAACATGTTGCAGGATCATTACATGTCTGCCTGACACACCACACATGTGACTAGATCAGTGCAGGCTTGGCACTCTCCCCATTCCTGACACATGCTACACATGGCAGTATTACTACATGTTTGCCTGTCACATGCCTTATATAGCAGTATTTGTGCATGTTTTCTTTCATATGCACATTACATATTGTAAAATCTGTACATGTTTACCTGACATAACCCATACGTGGCAAGGAATCTGCATGTTTGTCTGACGTACTCTACGTGTAGCAGGATATGTGCATATTTGTCTGACACACTCCGCCACACCTGGTAGGATTTCTGCATGGCTGCCTGACACACCCCGCATGTGACAGGTTTGACTGCCACATTCCAGACATTACATGATCTGTGCATGTTTTTCATATGCACTATATATGTAACATATGTGCATGTTTGCCTGACATAAAACATATGTGACAGAATCTGTACATGTTTGCCTAACACACCATGCATGTGACAGAATCTGTACATGTTTTCCTGACATACCACACATGTGACAGGATCCCTGCATGTTTACCACACATGTGACAGAATCTGAACATGTTTGCCTGAGACAGTTAATAACATGGCATGATCTCCGCATACTTACTCAACATAATCTGCATGTGGCAGAATGTGTACATGTTTTCCTAACACACCTTACACAATGCAGGATCTATGCATGTTTGTCTGACACACCCCACACGTGACAGAATCCTTACATGTTTGCCTGACACACTTTGCATGTGATAGGGTGTGTGCATGTTTGCCAGATGCACCTAACACATTGCAGGATGTATACGTTTGACACACCCAACACATGGTGGGATTTCTACATGTTTACCTGGCACACCCTTTACGGGGCATGTTAATCTTAAACACGCAACACATAGTGGGATCTCTATGTTTGCATGACACCCTCCACATATGAGTTGATCTCTACATGTTTGCCTGACACATCCCACACATGGCAGGATCTCGGCATGTTAGTTTGACACACCTCATACATTTTGGGATCTCTGTATGTTTGCCTGACCCACTCTGTATATAGGATATCAGCATGTTAGTGTAACGTACCACACATGGTGATATCTCTACATGTTTATCTGACATGCCCCACACATGGCATGATTTCGACATGTTTTCCTGGCACACCCCACACATGGAAGGATCTCAGCATGTTAATCTTACACAACTCACATGTGGTAGGATCTTGGCATGTTAGTCTGACACCACTACTCATGGCATGATCGCTACATGTTTGCCTGACACAACCAATGGCAAGATCTCAGTATGTTAGTCTGATACACCCCAAACATCATTACATGTTTGCCTGACACACTTTGCATGTGACTGGATGTGTGCATTTTTGCCTAACACACCTCACACATTGCAGGATATATGCACGTGTGTCTGACACACCCCACATGTGACAGAATCTCTGCACGTTTGCCTGACACACATTGCATGTGACAGGATGTGTGCATCTTTGCCTAACACACCTTACATGTAGCAGAATCTCAGCATGTTAGTCTGACACACACTATACATTGTGGGATTGCTACATGTTTGACTGACACAGCCCACACGTGACAGGATTCCTACATGTTTGCCTGTGTCAGGATGTTTGCATGTTTGCTGCATAGTGAAGGATGTGTGTGTGTTTGTCTGACAGTCTTTACATATTACAAGATATATGCAGGTTTGTCTGACACCCCCCTGCACGGCATTACTTACACGTAACCCACATTACCAACATGGAATCTCTACACAACTGAAAAATCTAAACTGCAACTATTTTTTTCCACACTGGCCAGCTCACCACCATTTATTATAAAATACTGGCCATCCCAGCATACACCACAGATATTATACTTACCCCAAACTCAGTAACCCCTCCCCCTCCACTTATCAGTTTCTTTGTGTTAAGAAAAATATCTCTGGTGCCCCCCTCCCCAAACACTGCTGCTGGCACCATGGTAATAATACATGACCACTCAGTCTGTAACCAAGTTTGCTGCTGTTGTTTATAAAACAATAAGGTATCGATTCCCTCACCCGAACCTGCAAGCTGCATTTCCTGTTCCCCTTTATTTTGGTATTACTAAAACACAGTCTCACAAACTCTGTTTACTTTCTGCCTGAGTCGGTGGCTCAGCTGACTTAAAAAGAGTTGTGCCTGAGCAAGCACTAGTATAGAAATACTCTCTGACACCCATGCACATGCTTCCTTGTTTTTAATCTCTACTTCATTTTCCCCCTCCTTCCATTCCCAGCGACCAACTCCCTCCGGAGTCTGTATGTAACCCCCAGACCCTAACATCCAATGCCGCTGGCCCTCCATGGAGTTTTAGTTTGCCCCTTGGTGGGGTTGGGGTGGAGGAGGTACCCCCGACAGTGGTCATTAGTCAAGTAGCAGCAGGGCAGGGTCCTCGAAGTACCCCCAACGGTGGTTGTTAGGTGGTGGCAGGGAAGGGCCTGGATGTACCGTCACTGAGGCCATTTGCCATTGTGTCTTGTCACCCTTGAGATGCTGGCTCCTGCATAGCCATGTATGAATATGCTGCTGCCCAACGTGAGCCAGCTTCTGCTCTCCCCTAAGGCACGCCTACCTGCAGCTCCACCTGTGGTCACCCAGGTGATGCTGCTGTGGTGGCACTGCACTCCCTAAAGGAGAAGGAGAGAATTCTGTGGCATGTTCAACCCCTCTCCCTCGGCTGGCAACCCAGTCTTATTCCTGAACCCAGGTCACTAGCATTGCAAGCTGTATCCCTACAACTGGCCAGCCCCATGCCTGTCTTTCTAAGTTAGCTAAGCCACTGACTTGGACAGAAAGTACACCGAGCTGGCGGATTGTGTTTTAGCATCAGCAAGGTATAAGGAAACAGAGAGGCTTCTCTGCAGCTGGGAAGGTTAGGGTGGGGGATAACTGCCACATTTTTTATATAAACAGCAGTAGCGCTGCAGACCAGGCAGAGATTTCTATGGTGGCAACAGTGACAGTGAGGGAAGATGAACATCACACACATACTGTTTTAAAAATGAAAGAGTTTTGCGTGTTTGTGTTTGTTATGGTGAGTGAGAAAAGGTAATGAAATTATTTTACAAAAAAAAAACACTCAGTAACACACGTGTGAACCTATAAATTAGCCAGCAGAAGAAGGCCTTATGATCTATCAAGTCTGCTCGACTGCAGTGCTCCTGATCCAAAGATTACAGTGGGCCTGCCGTCCAGCCCCCTTCCCCCCAACCCTGATCTTTCCCTTCACCCTATCCTATCCTCTCTTGAACCCCCCCAACTGTCTTTTGGATAATGACCTCAGATAGGAGTTCATTCCATCCTGACACTACCCACTCTATAAAGAAGTGTCTCTTTACCTCCTTCTTAAATCTTCCCCCTGCCAGCTTAAGACGGTGCCCCTTGTTATCACACTGAGATAGAAAAGTTCTGCACTGTCCACCTTGATTACACCTTACAGGAACATGAAGGTTTCAATCATGTTCCCTCTCTCCCTCCTTTCCTCTAGTGAGTGCATGTTGAGCTCTCTCAGCCTGTCCTTATAAGTCCTGCCCTGCTGTCCTCAAACCATCTTTGTTGCTGTCTTTTGGACTGCCTTGAGCTAGCTGATGTCCTTTTTAGGTAAGGGGTCTAGTACTGCAAGCTGTACTCCAGGTGCGGTCACACCAAGGATCTTTACAGCGGTATTATAACCTCCTTTCTTCTGCTTGTGAACCCTCTAACAATACAACCTAGCATTCTGTTTGCCTTGGCCACTGCCTTTCTATACTGTGTTGCCTGTTTAATGTAATTGGTGAGGGCTATCCCCAAATCCTTCTCCTCCACTGTTTCAGGGACCCTGAACCCCCCAAATTGTACTTAGCCTTCGGATTCTTCCTGTGTGCATGACCTTGCACTTCTTCGCACTGAACCCCAGCTGCCAGATGCTTGACTACCTGTCCAGCTTTACCAGGTCCTACTTTAGGTTTCGTCCAAACCCACCCTCCCACAGAGCTTGGTGTTATCCTCAAAGGGGCAGAGCTTACCTTTACCTCTGTTCCCAGTGTTGTTTGTGAGCATGCTAAACAACACTGGTATGAGCACTAAGCCCTGCGGAACACCACTTGTAACCACCTGTAACACCCCCCCGACCCCCCTTGTTTAACTAGCAAGGCTGCTCCTCTCACCACATGGCGCCCAAGAAAGGGATGGGGGGTTTACAGTACATTTCCTTCTGAGCCTGCTAATAGAGAGAGGCAACCAAGAGTGGCAACTACCTGGCACACACCTGGTGGGACCATTTACCGTGGCCAGCAACCCGGGTCCCTGGGAGAAAACGTTTGCTCACAGTTGCTAGGTTTGCACTTCTGGACAGGAGCACCCAAGTAAATCCAGACACAGTGGAAGCAATAACAGTACTGCCCAAACCAGGTTGGGATTCTAGAGTGTGGCTTTTATTCACGTAACAAAGTAGGAATAATCACAAAGCAAAGATGGACCCCCACAGGGCTACACATACTGGTATTGTAGATTACTGAGGTCCAGACATTCCTGAATTCCCATTTAGCATAGGCTTAAAGAACACACACAGTGAACTCTCAGATTATGAAATGGAGATTGGTACACACAGCCAGAATTGGTACATTTCCTCTCGACTAGGCACACATGGCCAGTACTAGGACACTTTCCCATATTTCATGAGGAATACTGGTGGCACACACGACCACCAAAGAGCACATACAGGCTCAAAATCTTCCAGCACCCACTACGCTGAGGTGAACTGAAAACAGAG
Organism: Neoceratodus forsteri; assembly: GCA_016271365.2. Lineage (NCBI taxonomy): Eukaryota > Metazoa > Chordata > Ceratodontiformes > Ceratodontidae > Neoceratodus > Neoceratodus forsteri. Next base: position 1,625,513,139 of record CM028131.1, on the reverse strand, counting down.
AATCCAAAACCTACGTCTGGGTAACTATTTCCACCAGGCACTGACCAAATGCACTGACTGAAAATTGAACTGGTGCCCAAACTGAACCCGGAGAGGAAAACTGGTTACTCGAGATGGGGGGTTGGGGTCTCCCACCTTTTGCTTCCAAGTTTATACTCGGCTATTCATCTGGTTAATAACACTCTCGCAGAAACTTGTAGATACTATCTTGAAATGTTTTTCACACTTAACATACTACATGACTAAAAGTTCTGTACTTGGACAGTCTCTCTCTCTAGACTCCAACGTAGGCAGACACTTTTAAAACAGAAACAGTCTAGGTGACGGGGTCCCTTTTGTCAGAGAAAATTCACCAAGGAATGCAGGTGCCACTCCTGGGCTGAACACACAAGTAGTACTCAGAGTTTCTGAAGTTGTCACAGGCAGCTTCAGTAGACAGACTGGGTAAAGGGATTGCCCCTGAACCCTGAAGGTCGCCCACATCCCACCTGGGATGGGGCAAAGGAAAACCCACTCGGAACGGTTTCCACCACTTCAATCTCTGTCTTCTATGTTCTTCTTCTAGGGTGAGAACAAAATACCCAAAACACAGTGGCAGCTCTCTGTTAGAGCTGTCTGAAGAGCTGCATAGCAAGCTGCAGCCTCCTCCTGGAACTCCTACTCAGGACTGACTGGACATTCTAAAGTTATACCCCTTTCAGCTAGACTAGTGTGGCTTATGCAGCTGCGAGAGTTCTAAGATTACATCATCACTCCAGCTCAGCTGAGACTGAAAGACAGAGTGTGACACTGTGAAATCCATTTACCTGGCATTTCACAAGCTGCATATCCCTGTCTGCCACTGGTTCTAATGGGATTCTGTTAACCCCTGGGAACAAGGGGTTTACACACTTTTGTGCCTTAGAGTTCCCCAACTACCACTACCCCCTGGATCCTACCGCTAAGCGAATTTGCCACTCACCTGGTTAATCTACTCCTTGCCTCTAGGTCCTCCAACTTCCTGATCAACGTCTTGTGGCATTGAGTCAAAGGCCTTGCCGAGATCCAAGTATAAAATGTCAGCCACCTGACACCCGTCCACCGCTTTCATTACCCAGCTGAAAAAATTAATCAGGTTGGTTTGACAGGACCTCACTGCCATAAACCCATGCTGTCTCTCATCCAGTAGCCCCACTGGCTTCAAGGAACTCCAGTATTCTTCCTTCAGAATGGTCTCCATGAGTTTGCACTTAATGGAGGCCAGAATGACTGGCCTGTAGTTCCCTGGATTGTCCCTGGGCCCACTCTTGTGAAGAGGTATCACATGCACGGTTCTCCATTCCTGTAGTACAACTCCCATATCCAAAGAGTTATTAAACAGGTCTGCCAGTGGACCTGCCAGCTCTGCCACCTGTTCCTTCAGCATTCTTGGGTGCATCCTACGTGGGCCCTCAGATATCATCGTCATTAAAAAGCCTGGAATTACTTTATTAAGAGGAACAATTTTCCACTTAAAACCTAAAAGAAGCAAAAAAGTATTCCTTGTAAGTGTATGATAATTTATGCAAGTGACCATTTTATAAGTAAACTAGAACACTTCAGAGTGTGTGGTCACACTGTGGTGTACATACCTGAGTCATGTGTATATCACACAGTCATGTGTTATCACTTACCTGATAACACACTGCACTGGCCCTCGCTTCATTTAGATGTGGATCAACTTAGCTCCTACCCTTGGCACTTCAATATTAAATTAAATTCACCCTCCAGCTGTAGGTTTTATGGTCAAAACAACATTAACTTGTCCCCCACTATGGAGCTGGTCGGAATGGCATCAGAATTCAAGAATAAAGACCCAGGAGACACAAATGCATTGGGAAGCCTCATTCATGTGGGATTGCAGCAGGAGATAGTCACAATCAGCACTGTCAGAGTCAGCCAGCGGCATCAGTGAGGAAGATGGTGATGTAACTTTCACCATCACCTCCAAAAGACTCTTTTTCGAACTATGTGGATTAGAGGCATCCATAGTACAAAATTTAGAGTATGGCGGCAGAGACAACTTGGGGACTGCAAGAATTGCAACAGTGCACAGAAGATTTATAGGGCGGCCTGCCAGAACCTTTAGTGGCAGTTGACCAGCACAAGAGAGCACTCTAGTTCCTACATCACTGGGAGCTCACTGAGAAAACCGATAACCTTGAGCTCTGCTTCCGGCTCAGGAGCATCTGCAGAGAGAGAGAGGGGATTTCATTGCCCTTATGTATTCATTTGTCAGAGAGCTCCTGAGCTGGCCCAAGGATGAAGCCTGAGATACAGAACGGGCACATAGGACACTGGCTCCCTGTTCATCAGACCCGAAATCCCGCCTCAGGTCAGTGATAATGAAGTTTCTGGACTACAGAACCAAAACAAAGGTCCTCCTGACAGCATGGGGTAAGAAGGACATACTCTTTGGAGACACCCTTCTCTCTTTTTTTTTTACTTTATATTTGTCCATCTCCTCACCTCGGAGCTACGCTTCTTCGGGAGACACCTAGGTACCACCCTACGACTTGTCTTACCTGAATCCCCAAGGGTTCCCCCATGGAGCCGTGGATATACCCCCAGGTGGGTATGGGATGGGACCCCAATGCCCTGATAACTTCAGTGTCTTGTTGGGTCCCCCAGTGGTCAGGCAGGCAGTCATAATTAGGGTCGGTACCAGTGCTCCATCTACCCATGCTCCTGCGGTGTGTTTTTCCTCCTTACTGAGGAAGTGGCCGGTGCCCTGACGTCAAGGCATTCTCACTGATGTCCGCCACACCCAACCCTCTTTTTGCATGCTCCTGTGCTTGCTATGCCTCTAGCTTTTGCCAGAGGCCAGACAAGCACCGAGCAAGTGCCCCCTTCCCTCCCGGGAGAGGTGAGCTGTCCACTGAATGTTCAATCCTCTCCCTCCCCTGCCAACCCCCGGCGGCCCATGCTCATTCCCGAACCCAGGTCACTGGCGTGACACGAGGTGTGGCGTCCAATGCCTCAACCCTCAGCGCCACTGGGTTGGCCACCCTTCTCTTTTTTGACCATGATATCATACCGTTAACCTTAATGAAATGTAAAACACTTTTAGCGATTCGTAAAGATTTGCTCTCCCAAAACATTAAGATGCAACCTTTTGCACCAACACAATTTAAGATCTTCACTGAGAAAGGGGGCCACTTCTTTCTGCACCCTAGCTGAAGCCAAACTACTCTTAAAGAAGCTAGGAATCCCCCTAAACCTCATTGCTCTTCCGGACCCGGCCTTCAAAAGCATCCCAGACACTACACCCTGACATGTGGTACAAAACTCCAGAAAGTGGGAAAGACAGTCATCCACTCCACCACACAGTTCACAAAATCAGCAGGCTGATGGGTAGCACACCAGACAAGTGGAAGAGAAAGAGACTGTACTGGCATCCCAGCATGAACCAACTTGACAGGACGTGAACTGAGAAACTTGGCTACAGCCGAATATCCTTTTGTGAAACTGCTCCAACATTTTATAAATGTGTACATAAGTTTGAAGGAGGGTTTGCCAAGTTGGTGTTCCACAACATAAGAACAGGAGCCATTCACAGACACGTGCTGCTGGTGGATGCGGGGGGAAGATCAGGTGCACACTGGGTTTGCTGCATTATTTGGTGGGAACAGCTGTTAGCTGATTAATTTTGCAGGCAGCATACTCTGTATGGCTCTCCTGCTGTGGTATTATGTGACTGGTTCTGTGCCCTACCCTACTCCCGTCCACCAGAAAGAGAGCTGGACGATCAAGAGAGGAAGGGAGATACATTTATAAATGTATAGTTCACCTGCAGGGGTGGGAAATCATACTGTAATTACATGGTAAGAATATGGGTTTGGGTGGGCAGGGGTGGTCCATCTCCTCGGACAGCAACGGAAAGGTGCACCAAGGGAATGGAGGAATCATAAATCACTCATAGAGGCAGATGCCCATAATAAGCACTACCCAGAATGACACTACAAGCTTATGGCAAACCCAGGGGACTAACGTGGCAACAACAGCAAGACAGGGGTCCGGGGGTGGGTGGGTAGAGAGATATTCCTGGAAGGACCAGTAGACAAGGATAACAAAACAAACAACAAAAGGGGAGGGACAGACACCCTGAGACTCCCATTGGGGCTGGAGAATTGGCATTATGCATGTGGAAGGATTATACCCACCGCAAAGGATGGTGGAAGCAATGTGATCTCAGAAGGCCATGGAATGGCGGGTGTTATGTGGGTGGCATTGGGCTACTCAACCCTCTCTCAGGGCAATACTCACAGCTCCGTAGATATGGACATGTTAGTGCCTAATGGTTTTTCACAAAACTTGAACACAGCCACAGAACATAATTTGGAGCTGGGCAGTCAGCTGGAACCATGGTAGGGGCAGGTCAGAACCACAACCCAGCACGAGACACTGCTGCTCATTTTGCAGGGTAGCAAGAAATGTATAGGCCAGTGGCATGAATAACCTTTAACCAGCTGTCCTTGTAGATGGCAAAGCCAGCAGGAAGAACCATGATGGCGGTGGGCACAAACTGCAGCACACCACACAGCACTGATGCTCATCGCATGATGACAGCAACAGGTGAAAAGATAGGGTCCTCGATACCGAAATCGAGATACTGATGCCAGGCTACAGAAATGAATGGAGGGGGTGAGATTCCCTGACTAGCTGCTGTAATGCCCTGCCGCTGGGACACACCCACTCTGCCTCACTAAAGATTTTGAAGACCACTCAATGATATCAATAATGGCTTTTGCTGATGCGGCCTTGCCCCACTGTGCTTTTTCTAGGACCACCCCATGAAAGCAGTCAAGTAACCCAGTTGCCATGCTGCCTTTCCTGGAGATCTGGGGTAGTTCTTGAGGGGTATTTCAGAATTCAAGGCAACTGATATGGTGGCCCCAGAATGGACTGCCTATTGGTGTGGGGGGGGGGCTCCCTCCTGCTTCAACCCTTGGGGGTGCCAGGGGGGAAGAGGGAGGAATAACAAAACTTAGGCTAGATGTGGAACAATTGGATAAATGAGCAGAAGGTATTCTGAGGGCCACTAGGCGGAAAGAAATAGAGGGGTGGCACACCCCCCATGGATTGCACATGGCACCTAACATAGTGCAGGTGCTGCCCTGCAGCCCAGGTGTAACCCCCCTACAAATGGGGGTTCCCGAAAAGTCTTCCTTGAGCTTGCTTAAATGCTCACTGCCAGGCTGGTATCCTGCGTTTTAGCAGTTTAAATGTATTGCCAGAGAGTGCATGTATAGCCTCTGTGTACTGTCTCTTTAAGAGCTGCCTGGATTGCAGTCTTAATTAATCTGAGAGGGAGCTCTGTTAGAAGATGTACTTCTTTGCTTATCATTTGTTAGAGTTGTAATAATATTGCAGTTTGTTCTAACCTGCCTTCTTTGCAGCATGGACAGTTTTGTTTGTTTCCATCATCTTGGTCCTGGACTGTCAGAATGGGCCAATCAGTACATTCGGGATTCTAAAATGGAGCCTGCCTACAGGGGCTTGGTGGGGCCAAATCTTGTAGGAATTGTAGTTTTGGGCTTTTGGCACCTAAAATAACCTGGAGGGGGAACCCTTGTTGTGACTGAAAGACAGATCAGCCAACCAAACCTTTTGGATCTTGGGGAAAGTCCCACACTGCTTGCAGTTTATTAGATCTGAGTTGGGAAGTGAAGAAGTAACAGCTCGAGATAGTTTGAGCAGCAATCCATAGTGGATTCGTGCAGGAGAACTGTGGAAAGGCCTGAGTTTGGCCTGCATGCCTGCCTGCTGTCCCTAAGAGGGAACTTGTGCTTTTTTTCCAACTGAATCCGAATTTGGAGAGCGAATTAAGCCACTGAATTGTGACCAGGCTTTAACCTGAAGAAGACCAAAGATTTGCTGAATGCGATCAGTCTGTCAGGACTTAAAGCTACCCCTGAACTCCTGGATTGTGCTGAGACTCCGTAATTGCGACCGGAGAGCCATTTGCCTGGTGCAGTGGAAGTTGCTTACATGTGAATGTGCTGTGTGCTTATAGTGGGTCATGATTTGGTTCCCCACTGTGTGCCTGAACTGTGTTTTGCTTGCTGGAGGCTGTATCCAGCTCCACGGAATGAATCTGTATCCATTTCTGTTTGCCTGGGCCCTGCTACACTGTCCCAGCCAGAATACCTGCTATGCAGAGAAAGTCATTGAGGAAAGACTGGCCTGGGGATCAGCCCTCTGCTCAACGCCTTGAACAGGAACAGCACCTTGGCGATTCGTGTGGGCCCTGCTTCTCTGGGCACTCCAGCTCAACAGCCCGCAATCTTGATTTCATCCTGTCTGTGTCCAGTATTGGGTATTGTGAGTAAACATCAGGGTAGCTCCCTGCAACAACAGCTAAATCTAAAAGTGTTGTCATCTGATTGTCTTGTTGCCTTTTCTTTCACGAACTGAGCCCTCCGGCTCCGGATTACAAATAGTGTGTGTTGCGCATGTTGCTTTCTTCCATCACAGAGCCCCAACCAGCTGCAATGTTCCGGGCTAGCCCACTGTTTTCCTACCTGGGCACCCAGAGTGTGACTGTGTAGGACTCTGAACTGCATGCATAACTGTCTGATTAATATAACTTTTAAGCAAATCAACCTGATTATGCCCCTCCCTTGTTCAAGTCCCCTGAATAAATCAGATTTAACTTTGTTTGCATTTAACCTGACTGTGGTTCCAGTTTGTGCCAAAAGTATTGTACTGTTGCTATTTGCTGTGCTTAACCTTGTTTTACAGGGGGTCCCCAGGGTCAAGCTAGTGGAACCAGCCCTGGTGGTAAGTGCACAGTGTGGGTAATTGTCTGGTGAACAAGGGCCATTGTGAAAGTAATTATTGTATATTGTTCAGGCCACTAGAAGGGAAAGAGGGTGGTTACAGTGTTCCGGAGGGCTGAGCCCAGGTTAGCTTGACCACTAACAACCCTGACCTCTGGGTGGATGCACCCATTTCATTACCCAGGCCCCTTAACCTGCTACTAGCCAAGCAGGCAGCCTTAGTAGCCCTTGGGATAGCACCACCTAGGGGTTACACACAGACTATCAGAACAGCTGCAGTGGCTGTTTCAGAACCTCTTGAAGTCATTTTTCAGGATAGCAAGAAGTGCATAGGTCAGCAGCATGAATAACCTCTAACCAGCACTCTTTGTGGATGGCAGAGCTGGCGCATGGAACCACGATGGGAGCGGGCAAAAAACGCAGCACGCCATGGGACACTGACACTTGCCACATGATGACAGCAACAGGTGAAAAGATAGGAGTGATTGCATAATGGGAAGAAGGTATTCTGAGGGCCACCAGGTGGAAAGAAATAGAGGGGTGGCCCACCCACCACGGATCGCGCATGGCATCTGACATAGTGCAGGTGCTGCCCTGCAGCCCACAGACTATCAGAACAGCTGCAGTGGCCATTTCACAACCTCTTGAAGTCATGAAGCCAGTTCTAGGCCTGTTGAGAAAAAGTTTCTGAAATGTTGTTTACTGTATACAGTTTACTTGTTTTACCAGTTTTGTGGTTTATCTGGCTACTTGATCCTGACAAGATAAGGTCACAGGTAGATGGAAGGGGGGAGGGAGGCGCCACCAGGACTGAGGTAAAATGACAGAAGGAAGTATAGTATCTTCCTGAACTACGTCTCCATCACTCATTCACATTATTGGGATAGCGCCGGAGGCGCTAGGAAAAAGCGGGAGACAACATTTTTCAGAAGGGTCGGCGCCGAGACAGGACCACACACGCATGGCACCATGAGACTAGCTCATACCTGTGTAGGCTGTCTTGGCGTCGACCCTCCAACTGCCTCAGTTCCTTTTCTCCCACTGTCGAGTGCATTTGGATGTCGATGTCGCTCATTTGCTGGAGTCAAAGTCTTCGTCTATAACGACAGCAGCTTTTAGTGTTTAATTTAACATTTTAGTAGTATTAATTTCTCATTTTATGAACAAGAAAAGAAGATTATGAAGAAGAAGAAAAATAAATTCTCACCTGCCATCAATGGAGTTGTCCTTAGACGGTAGTGGTGACGGTAGGAAGACTTCGTTTGAAAGTTGTTATGGCAGAGGGACTGTGTCCGGTCCGTCGCCCTTTGATAAATGGGGGAAGGGGTCCAACTCACGGACAGTCCTGTGCTCGGGGAGAGTCCACCAAAGCACGAATTAGCAGTTCCGGGTATCGAGCTCTGTTTAACCTCGAGCTCTTCTTCCTCGTTGGGGGAAGAAGAATCGGTGCCACTCGAGGTTGCCCTCTGGTATGTCTGCACAAGGATTGTTAGTTGGGAGGGGCGATAGGCCTGAACCTACTTTGATGGGTTCCCCTTGGCCCCACTCCTAACGGCCGCATTCTTCGACTCTGGACTCCATCTGTGTCCTTGTTAGAGCTCTGGTGAGCAGTTTCACCTCTGGGCCGCTCAGCAGGGGTTCGACTTCTATCCAGTTTTCCTGGCCAGTGTTCCTGATTTCAGGGCCTCCGGGCCTCGGAGCTGCTGGACTGGGGCCAGTCAATTGGATCAGGATGAGTGCGGTGCCCTCTTGGTGCCTTTGCCATTGCGTCGACCTCTTATACCTCCCCCCCCCTTCTTTCCATGCATGGGCCGGCATGGGCACCACATTTTTCCTTCTCCCCTTCTCAGGATTCTCCATTGGCATTCTTATGGTGGTAGTTTTGGCGTCAATGCCGTAGGTGGCATTGCTGGTGTCTGGGTCGGTGCTGGGAGTCGGCGCCATGGGTTAGTGCTATGGCCGGTGCTGTGGGTCAGCACTATCACTGTGCGGTTCCGCAGGTGCTGTTGTTGATGCTGTTAGTTGCTGGTGCCACTGGTAGTGCTGCCGGTGTCTCACGGTGCTGTGGGCACTGTAGGTGGTGCCAAGCACCCCTGGGTGGTAATGCAGTCAGTGCCAGGCACTCGCAGGTGCTGTGGGTGGCACTGGGCACCCATGAGTGCCACAGGTGGTGCGGTGGGCACCCATGGGTGCCATGAGTCCATTGGTGCCACGGGTGCCCTCGGGTGTCAGTGTTGCCATGGGTACCATGGGTGCCATTGGTGTCATGGGTGCCCTCTGGTGCCATTGCTGCCATGGGTGCCAGGGGTACCGGCGAGTACCGCCATGGGTGCCCTCGAGTGTCACCCAGGTTGGCATAGGCACTGCTTGGTGCCTGCCTGTGCCATGAGTGATGCTGGTGCTGCAGCTGTGCCAGTTGGAGCTGTCTGGCAGAACTAGTGATGGATTTCCTTCTGCAGACCTCTTCTTCTGCAGAACTTGTGGCAAGATGTTTCCACAGAATGAAGTCCTGATCTGCAGATTATTTTTCCACACATCTTAGTGAGTGGTGGTCTGTGTGGGATCTTGTGACATCCAGTGGTTTTCCGCTGATGGAACTCTTCTGTACTGTTCTGCCCGCAGAATCTCTCATTCTGCTCAGCACTTTCTCGGCTCCCTATGTGGTGCCGAGCTCCTCGACATCCTTCCTGGTGGCAGAGTCTCTAGTGGCTGTTACCTAGACCTCCCTTAGGGGTCCTTCTGGAGTAGAAGTGCATCTAGAGGAGTCTCTCCCTGTCCTTCTGGTCAGTGATACAGCGGATGACTCATTTTATATACTGAAGGGCACGCCCTCTCTATCATCAGAGTCTGTGATGGAAGATCTCTTCAGTAGTTCCTCAGTGATGGAGTCCACCATAGTATTCAGACTGCATCCGTGGACCACACACCTCTGTGTCTAGACTCTTTCAGTCATCAAGACAATTACACTTTGTGGAACATTTTAATTCAATGGTCGGGAGTCGCACAGACTCTTCCGCTCCTTTGATAGGGGTATATAGCCCCCTTCTGATACTGTCCTTTCAGTGGCTTCTTTGGCACAGGTGGTTAGCATCTCTTCAGCTGTGATTATTAGTCCGGTCACAATTTCAGTTATGGACACTCAGGCTCCTCCTGCCCCTCAGAGGGATCTTCGTCATTTTTGTATCGAGCAATCCTTGTGAGATAGCAGCCTGAAACCGTGTCAGGCTCGGACTAATGGTAAAAAAAAAAAAAAAAGTTACAATTATCACAGCACAGGACCTAGCTGAAATTACCCGATACCATACTTTTGGATCTGGTCAGGTTCTGCCTCAGCTCCTGAGGCGGTCATCTCTAAACTACGGTAAAGAGTACCTGACTTCTTCTACCCCTAGGGGGAATCCGATCCAGCTGAGGTATGGGTCATCTCTTTTCTCCAAGAGAGATTTCTCTTATTCCAAGATATTTTCTAGACCTAGGCGACTTCCCAGTCTGTTGGCCCCCCTTTTTTATCAGGCTTTCTTCTCTTGATCAGAGCCTTGCAGCAACAGAAGTGACTCTTCAGCGAGTCGGAACTTAGGTTCATACTTCCCTGGTTGCTTCAACTTAACAGACTACATGCTGCTTCCTAGACCGTAGGTCAAGTAGGTCTTTTTCTGAGATGGCTTCTCAAATATCCATACCTTCAGTTCCTGCGCACTGGTTCTGGTCCAGTCACAAACGAAGCTATCCTCTCTGAGTGCGTGATGGAGCTGTGAGGTTTGTTTTTCAGCAAAGCAAGCTAGAGTCTTTCCTACTCCCTTCAGGGAGGCCGGAGTGAGTAGTGCATTGAGTCACTTCTGCCGCTATTCAGTCACTTTCAATGAATTTGTTAGCCCTAACCTGGTCCTGCTGTGTCCCTCCTCGACACACATCTGCCTCTATTTGCCTTAGAAATCCAGCCCCTGTTTTTTCTGTTGGAATGTTTTTTTTTTTTCCCCACAGTGGACATGTCCTCCTGTACACTTTTCCTTTCTTCCCTGAGTTCAGAGACTGCTACTACAGTTATACACACAGGGACAGGATGATTCTTTTTTGGAATATGCAGTGGGTAGGATCTGGTTCTACTAGACCACCACAAGAGTCTTCTAAGTCGTGCTCGGCCTTCCATCAGGAAGGTTTCAGTGACTAAGTGGAAACCATTTTCCTTGATGAGCTAACCCCACCTGGACCTTCTTTGCTCACCACGTAAGGGGTTCAAGTACTCCTGGACCTGTTGTTTGCAGGTCAGCCATACTTGGTAGTGGGGGTTCCAGCTGCGCTTTTCGGTCTACCCTAAACCAGTAGACTTTACCTCTGGCTCTTTCAGTTCCTGAGGTCCTTTTACATTAGATTAGTTCATGTCTTTGACACTATTAATTTTGGTCCTATACCAAATTGTGAGGCTGGGTTCTCGCCGCTCTCCTAGAGTGGTTGCGGCTTCCTGGTAGAGTTTCATTTTGTGTCCATTGCAATTGTCTGCAAAGTGGTGAGTTACAACTCAAGCTCTTATCTTGTAAGCACTGTATTCAAGACAGCTCTTTTTATTAGCAGGACAGTCCTTGACCATCTTCTCTGAGTGAACCCAATCTCCTCCACCCTACTCAGGGTTGTTGATTTTAGCTCGGTACTCTCCCAATAGTGTGAATGAGTGATGGAGACTTAGTCCAGGAAGATATGGAAATTATGTACTTACCATAATTGTTGATCTTCTTGGACAGTCTCCATCACTCATTCACATGCCCACACGCCATCCCCTGGGTTCACTCATTTTCTTTCCTGGTCTTCATGGTCCTATGGTTCAGGCTGTGAATACATTGTTCTTTGACCCTTCTTGCAAGGGCCATCTGGGCCCTTTCAGGCCCAGAAACTTAGGATAAGTTATTTTCATTAGTTACGCTGCACCTCCTCAGTCAAAAAGGTACTGAGGTGCTTGGAGGGTCGACACCGATATAGCCTACACAGGTGCGAGTTAGTCTCGCAGTGCCATGCATGTGTAGTCCTGTCTTGGCACCGACCCTTCTGAAAAGTGTTGTTTCCTGCTTGGTCCTAGCACCTCTGGCACTATCCCAATAGTGTGAATGAGTGTTGGACACTGTCCAAGAAGATCAACAATTACGGTAAGCATGTAATTTCCATTTCTTACACTGTGAAGAGACTGAACAGTCCAATATAGCGCACTACAGTCCTGCAAGATCTCAGAAAAGGGGAAGCAGTGACTGCCCTATTGCAAGAAACCCACCTATCGGAAGAGGAGGAACACCCCAAACTTAAAAGATACTGGGTAGGGGCAGTATACGCAGCCTCATACACAAACCACACCCACAGAAAAGGGGTGGCAATATTAATCCACAAAACATGCCCTATTGAGGTTACAGGATTTGCCTGAGACTGGGAGGGCAGATACAGTTGTATAACGGGAACATATAATGGGACCCCTGCACAATCCTAGGGATATATGCCCCAAATGGAGAAAGAGAGAACATATAATTTCCTCAAGACAACATTACTGGCCCATGCATCTGAGCCTAATAGTTGGTACCTAATCAGGGGTGACATTAATGGCGTGTTCAACCCCAGGATAGACAGGTCGGGGCAGGGAGAGACAAAATGCCACAATAGAGCATGGGTGTAGGCAGGCATACTCCAAGCACTCCATGGTGTGCAGTTTTATTTCAGGGGGGTAGCAAATAGGCTCTGAACTGCTTCCTTTTTCCATGAAAACTAACAAAGAAAATACTGAACCTTTCTGTGATTTTATTCATAGGAGTCGAAGATTTACCCATGCATGGCAACAACCACTGTCATGAAATACAAACGTTGTATTTATTGTGCCAAATGAAGCAACAAACACGGTCCTGGTGTACATTTGTATATTGTCTGGCTACACCCTGGGGCGGGGTAGCTCACCCTAACAAGGCGGGGGTAGCAGTGAGTCCACTTGGTGTGCAGGTCTGAAATCCCTGGCTACACCCCTGCAATAGAGTGAGGCTGTGCATTAAATGAGTTGCACAAGAACTGGGATTAGTTGAGTTATGATGATTCTTACACCCATCAGTGTGGGACTGTACCTTATGGTTCCACCCACATCACACCTGTTCTCACATAGACCTGTTCCTTTTGTCCTCAAACTGGAGCCATGCTGTAGACAATTTCTCAATAGAGCCCATTACTCTGTCAGACCATGCCTTTATTACACTAGATATCTGCTGCAATCACCCCCCAAAGTCCCCGAACTGGAGATTATATGTGTCATTCTTGAACCATACAGAGTTCAAGGAAATGATCAAGGTGGAGATTCAGAATTACAATGCCATGAATTCACAAGGGGAACCCATGAAGGCAGCTTGGTGGGATGGGCTCAAGGCCCCACTCACACTCACAGAGCATATTATCAGGTGTGCGTCTAGAGAGTGAGCAGTTTGCACTAAAAGAAAGACTCTTTGACCTAGAGACAGAACACAAGATTACCTTGTGCAAGGCCATCAAGGCATGCTTGGACACTTGCAGAACACAGCTGCATAGACTGCTACAGGTAAGGGAAGGAAGGCATATCTGGTACTCCAGGCAGAGATATTATGAAGTGGGCAACTAGGCAGGAAGGTTGCTTGCCTGGCAGCTCCACAAAGATGCAGCAAGCCACACTTTGCTTCGAATTAAGTGGGAGGGGGAAAGGTCCTGTGATATGGACCAAGCTAAAATCCTACAGCACTTCTGAAGGTTCTACCAGAACCTGTATACAAAGGAAGGGTGCGCCACCATCAGGAGATGATGCATGCCTTCTTCCAGACTGTTAAAATGTGTAAACTAACTGATGAAGACAGAGAAGCCAAGGAGATCCCAATCACCCCACTGGAACTCCATGCTGTGGTATCCTGGATGGAATTAATACAGTGTTCTACAAAACATTTGCACACTCTCCAGATCCATTGATGCTGGACACATATGAGGGGGTTCGGGGAGGGGAGAGGAGAGGCACCCACATCCTGTCAGTACACACAGATCATTGTTTTGCTGAAACCGAGCAAAGATGCCACATGGTGTGGCTCTTATTGCCCCATCCCCCTCCTAAATGTGGATATAAAAATATTCACATCCATTTTAGCAACCTGTCTTCAGGACTGTATGGGATCCCTGGTTCACACTTACCAAACAGGCTTGATCAATAGGAGGCTTATTCGTGATAATATTAGGTGTCTTTCTAACATAATTTCAAAAACCCAAAAGAGTATCAAGCTTGCCCTGACAGTATTTATGGATGTGGAGAAGGCGTCCGACTGGGTGAACTGAGGTTTCCTATACAGGACATTTGGGGGAGATGGGGTTGGAGGAAACGTACCTCAGTTGCAGTAAAGAAATTTATGCTGTCACACAGGCCACAGTGTGAGTTTGCAGCCTCCAGTCCGATAGAGTCTTCCTAACCTGAAGAATCTGGCAAGGGTGCCCTCTTTCCTGCCTGCTTTTCGCTCTCTGCATAGAACCCCTGACTCAGGCTGCTGGCCAGAACCCTAGATATAAAGGGGGTCCAGGGAAGGAGCAGGTAACATAAAATCTCGTTGTACATGGATGACTCCCTGTTCTTCCTCACTAAACCAGGAACATTAACACCAGCCCTACAGACTACTCTGGGAGAGTATGGGACCATCTCAGGCTATAAAATGAACCACAAAAAAATCTGAGGCACTCAAACAGTGTGGAACATGTCCCCCTGCTCTGAGGGATGCTGTGCCTTTGATCTGGGCATCCCAGAACACAGTCCGCTACCTGGGCATTAGAGTCTTTCTAAGACTACATACTCTCTTTGTGCTCAATTATGAAAGGCTCGTAAATGAAACTGAAGCAGATATTTATTTAGCTTTTGTTAACCGGGTAAGTGCACTAGCCATAAAATGACTATTTTCAGGCATGACCCAGGAGAGTACAGACATGCAGAAACATACAAGGTAACAGTTTATAAGTGCTTTACATACATTGAGTTAAGAGGATACAGTACATAAGAACATACAGAGTAGACCATTCATAAGTTCATAGGTGCCTAACTATCCAATGAGTAGAAAAGACATAGTGCAGCAGATTATCCGGTGACAAATCATATGAACAGTACAGAGTGCTCAAAATAAAGAATTCAATTCAATTCAACTTTATTTTTATAGCGCCTTTCAAAACCAAGGCGCTTAACATAAAAACAAATCAGCCAATATAAATAAATAAGAAAGTAAGACAAAAGGAGAAATAGCCAGGAAATACAGTGGTGTCAGCAATAAAAGGGTCCGTAAGTGAGGAGGAGGGGAGCAGACAAAGAAATTAGATTATATGTTTATACGTATGTGGAATAGGGAGATGACTGCAGGGCTAGATTATGTATGAGCAGGGAAAGGGAGCCGGGACAGGGTGTGGCAGTAAGTGGGTTATGGAGAGGTAAGGATACTATTGTTGCCAAAAACATCAGTCATTAGGTAGGGTGAAAGCAGGAACAGGTATCTGCAAGCAGCAGATCTGAACGCAATTCTCTCTTAAAGCATATGTGTGACTTGGAAAGTTTAATGTCAAGGGGAAGGGAATTCCATAGCTGCGGAGCTGCATGCTCAAATGTAGCAGTTCCTTTCCTAGTGCGACACCAAGGAATATTCAAAAAAGATTTATCAGCTGATCGTAGACCATGGAGTATGGCCTGAGGAACAAGCATAGCCGCAACAGACCTAGGGTTTTGATTCCGAATTATTGAATCAATAAGAGAGCCAAGGTAGTATTTCCTGCTAGCAGAGCGAGAGAGCCAACCGAAGGCATTATAGAGTTGACAGTGCTGTTTAAGCCGAGGGGTGGATGAGGCGTAGCGGCATATATTGTTATACGCAACATCCCATTTGAGTAGGTCAGTTTTATGAGCAGCCCCCAGTAGGGGAGCCCTGCATGTTAAGGTGGCAAGCAGAATCCCCCTAGCAATGGCCAGTTTAGCCGATGGCATAAGCATATAGCTAGTCTTACAAGCAACACCCAGTTTAGAGTTGACAGCTCTGCAAACTGACTGCACATGGAGACTTGAGATCTAGAGATTGACCAAGTAGGATGCCCAGGTAGTTGAAAGAAGTCACACATTCCAGAAATGACCCTTCTAAGTCCTGAACAATCAGTGTCATTGTGCAAGCCCGGAGCTTTGGGGCCAATCCAAGCAGCATGGCTTTAGTTTTGCTTGTGTTGAGTACCAGTTTGTGGTCGTATAGCCAGTTTTGGATATTGTTAAAGTCAGAGGAAAGGGTTGTATTGATACTGACTATATTAGTAGAACTTGTATAGATGGCGAGATCATCATCATATAGAATAGCAGAACAGGATTTTAGAGCAACTCCAATGTTATTAATATAGAGAGCGAGAAGAGAAGGGGCCCAGGGATGGAACCCTGAGGCACACCAATGTTAATGGTGGTACTGTTCGATAGAGAGGAATTAAATTTCACCGACTGAGTTCTGTTAGTCAGGTAGCTTCTATGCCAGTCAACAACAGAGGAGGAGAAATGCAGGTGTCGAAGCGAGGAGAGAAGCAAGGTGTGGTTAACAAGGTCGAAGGCCTTTATGAGGTCAGTAAAGACAGCTCCAGTCAGATTGCCAGTATCCATTTTAGAAAGAGTGTCCGTAGTGAATTTAAGGAGTACAGTCGTTGTGCTGTGTCCTTTCCTAAAACCATCTTGGGTATCTGAGAGTAGATTGAACTTAAGTAGATAGTCGGTTGTCTGAGTAGCAACAATTTTCTCCATTACTTTGCTCAGCACCAAGAGAATGGCAATTGGTCTGTAGTTCATGATGACCTTTGGATCCCCTTTTTTAAGTACAGGCGTAATCCGAGCAGCTTTCCAGAGGTCAGGGACCTTTCCACCTGAAAGTGATAGCATATAAATTTTCGCCAGCGGTAGTGCAATAAGGGGAGCAGTAAGTTTCAAGAGGCGGGGTTCCAGGGAGTCCGAGCCAGAACTGGTATTAGCAGAGATGGACCTCAGCAGCTTCAGGACCTCCTTTCTAGACACAGCCTTAAAATAGAACGGAGGAGTATGAGGAGGCACAGGAGACAACACATCCAGATTATCCTGACAGGTTACCGATGAGGAGTGAGAGGTCATTGCAGTGGGATCAATGGAAGAGGTATATTGGATGAGATCAGAGAAATGCAGGTTGAAAGAATTTGCTATGGTTTGTGAGTCATTGCAATGCACATCATTTATCAGCATATCCTCGGGGTAGTAGACTTTGAGGATCCTAGGAAGGTTTTGATATGCGACCAAAATTTCCTGAGGTCACTGGCCAAGTTAATCAGTAGGTCTTTACAGTACTTACTCTTAGCAGCTCTAACTTGTTTTTTACAGGAATTCCATAGTGTTCAGTAGGCATTGAAATCTGTTTGCTGACCTGATGTTTTGTAGCACTTCCAGAGTTTATCTCTGAGGCACAAATTTTTGAGCAAGTCTTTGTTTAGCCATCTTGTTTGTTTACTCCTCCCCCTCTGGGTGATTTTTGGGACATGTTTACATTGAACAGCAAGGAATTCACTGATGGAGAGGTTTAGAGTATCCTGAGCACAGTGTGATCGATAGCTCTCCGACCAGTCAATTCTGGAGACATCGTATACAAACGCCTCTTGGTCTAGGTGAGCAAAGTTTGTGAGTGTGATGAGACGTGACGGATGACATGGAGGCGCCCCCAAGGACAGAATGCAGAAAGTTGGAGAGTGGTCAGTTAAGGCATCAGCAAGAATACCAGCAGGCGATATATGTTCGATCCGGTTTACCAGCACCCAATCCAATAGTGTGCCTGATAGTGGTGATGACAGACTTCTAGTCGGCACTGTTACCATCTGATGCAGGTTGTAGCTATGAGTCAGAGATGGAAGAGAACTGAGAGCCGCCCCAAGCCAGTTTAAGTTAAGGTCTCCTATGATGACTACCTCATTATGATTAAAATTTTGAGAGGTAGTTTCCAACAGGTACTTTAGTCCGCTATCCCTCCCAATGGGGGGTTATATACACAGATAACATGTAGTTTCTTAGCTCCCAGCGCAAGGGTAGTATGCAAGTATTCACACACAGATTGAGCATCAGGGGCAGAGAGAAGAGTGACATTGAGATTGTTTTTGTAGTACAGTGCAACGCCACCACCACCTTTGTTGGATGTCCTATCTCTTCGGAGAAGAGAGTAATTTGGTAGGGAGCAGAGGGAGTCAGTTACTGATGGTTTTAGCCACGTCTCAGAGAGACAGAGGATATCAGGATTGTACAGTTTGACCCATGTCTCTTGTTCCCCAAATTGACACGTTAAACTTTTAATATTCCTATGTTTGGACATACCTTGTATGTCATCTGCTGTGAAATGAGCAGCAGGTGGCCCAGGATTTAGTTCTACATCCCCAGATAGAAGAATGGCAGTGATGATAAGGAACCAAAGCCTCACGTTTAGAAAGGCACGGGATAACACACTCTTGTTCCGTAGTTTCCTAAACATATGAAGAGAATGGTAGGGAAAGCTCTTTTGGTAGAGAAGAAGTTTACTTTGGAGTATCCTTTTATTGTTAACAGTAAGGTTGGAGAAGGTAAAGTCATAGGGCTTGGTCCTAGATTTATTTGAGCCATTCTCATTCTGTGAGGATAGTGTAATCCTGTCAAGGCAGAGTAGAACAACAATAGTTACGAAGGCCACCCCCAGAAAGCTATTGGCCATGGTGTGACTGTGTATACCACAGAATGGGTGTAATACCCTTAAGAGGACACCTGCCTAGGGTTAAATAGCCTAAACAAGCTAACAGAGGTATATTAGGCAGGAACAGTACAGGAACCAGGATAAAAGAGCTAACAGAGGTATAAGGCAGGTGCAGTCCAGGACCCAGAAATGAGGAGAGTAAAGCCACGTAGCCGGAATCCTGTGCAAATGACCTGCACCTCGCCCTCAGAAATTACACTGATGCACTGACCGGGAGCTTCCCAGCATTGGCAGCAGCTAATACTAAGCAGGAGAAGCAGATCGTGCTAGGTTGTTGAAAATCAGATGCGCTACCTTGGTTGGACATAAGAATGCACGTCATGACACCCCCCTAGCGGTGAATCCGTATAGAGTCAATGAAGATTCGGACACTTAGTCACATGATCTTCACCTCGCTTTCCTATAAAAGTAAGAGTCCACCCAGAGTGGGTGAGGTGGGGGGAGGGAGAGAGCCCGCACACAGCGCCAGCGGGATCCTACCTGGCAGGCAGTCAGCCACTACACCCCAAGGCTCGGCTGAGCACTCGGGGTGAGGAAGTCCTTAGTGGTCTGCTCCTGCAACACACCACAGTGTGGAGGAGCTGTGGCAACATCTATAAGAGGAAAAGCGGTGAATGCCAACTAGGTAGTGCTGGCGAGACCGCAGCTGTTATCCCAGACTTTGAGAGAGGCATCCTGGGGCTTCCTTAAAAACAGAAGGCCGAGTCCTGTCGGGCAAACCACACCTGGAGGAAGAGGAGGGGGAGAAGGTATTAGGTAGGGTCCCAAAAAGGAGGGGGCAGCCACAGAAAACAAAAGGTTAGGGCGGGCAGAAGGCTAGCTAGAAGAGGGTTAAACAGTCAGAGGGCTTAGAGATAGGCAGACTGCGTGGAGCAGGGGAGTAGGACAAGGTGGGAATCGGATTACAGGGCAGTGCACTTCACTAGCAGCAGGCATAAATCTAACTTAAGATTTTAAATAGCTAATTAACTTTTCCAAGAGGCTAACAGTAGAGACAGTACTTTAACATTTCAAATATATGCTAGCATTGTTTCTAATGGCAGTGTAATTTGCCAGCAGCATGGTTAACTCTAACTTAACACTAGACTGTACTTCTCTTTTCCAAAAGACTAAATATTAGAGACAGTATTTCAAGTTCTAAGAGAGCTAACAATGTATCAAGTAGAAGTGGTTGAAACGGGTAAATCAGATAACATTGCTGCAGTTGCTACAATTCCCTAGATTTTGTCAGCCCAGTTTTAAACTTTATATTGAAGTAGACTTGGTAAAACGCCGTTGAAAGGCAATTTTCTCCACTTAGCACAGAATTATTTGCTGCGCCACAGGTTTCCAAGCTGGACGCCACCGACTGGTACGTGATTCCACAGGCCAATCCGGCATGAAACCACCGCTCAGTGCAAGTGCACCAAAAGTTTAAACTCCAAAATGGTGCCAAGCCACCACGAACCTACCTGGCAGGCAGTCAGCTACTACACCCCTTGGCTCGGCTGAGCACTCGGGGTGGGGAAGTCCTTAGTGATCTGCTCCTGCAACACACCACAGTGCAGAGCAGCGACGGTGGCAGCTTCTCTGAGGGAAAAGTGGTGATGCCAGCTAGGTAGTGCTGGCAAGATTGCAGCTGTTATCCCTGGCTTTGAGAGAGGCGTCCTGGGGCTTCCTTGAAAACAGAGGTTCGAGCCCCGTGGGGCAAACAGCACACCTGGCAGGCAGTCAGCTACTACACCCCACTGCTCGGCTGAGC
This sequence comes from Neoceratodus forsteri, assembly GCA_016271365.2. Taxonomy (NCBI): domain Eukaryota; kingdom Metazoa; phylum Chordata; order Ceratodontiformes; family Ceratodontidae; genus Neoceratodus; species Neoceratodus forsteri. The sequence continues at coordinate 1,625,492,842 of CM028131.1, read as the reverse complement.
ACTCAGGGTGAGGAAGTCCTTAGTGGTCTGCTCCTGCAACACACCACAGTGTGGAGGAGCTGTGGCAACGTCTATCAGGGGAAAAGCGGTGAATGCCAACTAGGTAGTGCTGGCGAAACCGCAGCTGTTATCCCTGGCTTTGAGAAAGGTGTCCTGGTGCTTCCTTGAAAACGGAGGTCCGAGCCCCATCCAGCAAATGGCACACCTGGGACCTCTTACCACTAAGCCTTGGGGGAAGCATATCAACATTTAAGATGAATATCCTCCTCAGGTATTTATTTTTGTTCCAGACATTGCCAGTCCAGATCTCAGAGAGATACTGGTGCCAAGTGCAGAAAACAGTCCTGCAATTTGTCTGAGCCTCTCACAGACATAGAATAGGAAAAAAACTGCTGACCCTTCCCAGGGAAAGCAGTGGCCTGGCTATGCTTGACCTCAGACTGTACTACCCTGAGGCCCAGCTTTACCCCATGGTTCAAAATAGTCTGCACTCGTGTGGTCTTTGCACTTTGGATGACGTTTATCACTGGCAGTATCACGTTTGGCAAATGTTGACCCTTCGTTATTTAATTTATAATCCATTTTTCAACCATATTTGAAGCAGTATTCTCTCTCTGTTTCCTGTCGAGGACCTCAAAGACCACACAAGTGCAAACTGTTTTGGTTTGTTTCGGTTAATACAAGTGGCCAGCGACCCCTTTGGACTGCATCTGCCTTGCACCAGTGAGCGTGGACCAACCTTCTGTTTCACATTCATTAGAACCATAGTTACCTGGATGAAAAGCCCAGGCCTACCAGTCCAACTCTGTGTCCTACCACATGTACAGCTAACTAAACCCATACTGGCAGATACATTAATTGAGACACGACCACCAGCACCTGCCTCCCCCTACATGCATTAGTTTTTAACCTGTAGTTTCTGCACATGCATTCATTTTTAATGTACAGTTTTTGCTTGTGTATTACTCTCACAAAATGTACTGTACATAATGGCATGGAGCACCCCAAGTAGCCATGTTAGGATGTGAAAAACTGACTGTATTTAAAACCCCGATTGTATGATATGCTTTTGTAGGTTTAGACTGCTTATGTTTTTTGTTTATTTATTTTTTTATTCGTAATTTTTCCACCCCAGGCACGCTGGGGGCAGGAATTCCGTCCCCGTTCAACCTGCTCCCGCCAGCCCGACTGCCCCAGCCATCCCCGAGACCCCCCACGGATTACTCCCCATGGCAGGGCCAGGGAGGAGGAACCCCAAAGCACAATCCAAATCTGGGAGGTCATAGCAGTGCGCCAGCAGAGCGAGGTTGGTGATCTCATAGAGCCCCCAGATGCCATTTTTCCAATTTTCTTCCCCCTCCAGCACAAAAGGCGCCACACACGCATGTGGGGGCACGCGCACGCTATGCCGGCTGGCTTCTTGCCTCCCTAGCCTGCATCACCCCCCAGCCCCCACTAGAGGGCGAGCAACAGGCAGGATGACGTGCCCTTCCCCCTGAGAGAGGAGAGCAGTCCTCCAGACACTCCATCCTCTCTCGCCTCTGCTGACCCCCGGCGGCCCTGGCTTGTTCCCAAACCCGGGTCACCGGTGTGGTGCGAGGTGTGGCATTCCAGCGCCTCAACCCTCAGCGCCACCGGGCAGGCCTAGACTGCTTATGTTTTAAGTAATATTGTAAATTTATGTGTTCTACTGGCTGGTCTCTAACCTGCCCTTTGTGGGCAAGGTTATTGAGAAGGTGGTGACTGCGCAACTGGACGATCATTTAACTACCCACAGCATCTATGACTCTCTCTCCACTCTGGTTTCAGGAAGAGGCATAGTACCAAGACTGTCCCTGTCCAGGTGTTGAATGATCTCCTAACGACGAGGGATCGAGGGAGTTGGTCCATCTTGGTACTCCTCGATCTCTCTGCAGCATTGGACACTGTGGACCATGGGGTGTTGATGGAGCACCTGTGGATTTACTGTGGACTGGCTGGTACATCCTCTGGTTTAAATCTTTCCTCATGGGCAGGACGCAGAGTGGTATTGGGAATTTTTTCTTTCAACCCTCTGCCCTTATCTTATGGGGTTCCACAGAACTTAGTCTTATCCCCCATGTTGTTCGCTGTGTATATGCTACTGTTGGGGGAGATCATTAGGTGGCATGTGCTGAGTTTTCACTGTTATGCAGATGACACTCATCTCTACATGTCCTTCACACCTGGGCCAGAGGAAATAGTCTCGGTCTTTAACAACTGCCTCACCGAGATTCAAGACTGAATGAGGACTAACTGGCTGAAGTTAAATCCAGGCAAGACCAAAGACCTGGTGTTAGAACCTGGCCATCAGGGTGTGAGGGTGCAGGCAGGTCACACCTCAGGAATTTGTCATGTCAAGCTGGGAATTGTACTTGACTGTAGTTTGACCTTGAAATCACAGGTGTTGGCTGTGGATAAAGCCTCATTTTACCATCTGAGAAACATCGCCCGGATCAAACACCTGATCTCCCTTGGCGACATGCCGACCTTGGTTCATGCTTTTGCGACTTCTCGCCTAGATTATTGCAATGCCTTAAACTTATGGCTGCTGGGGATTGATCTACAAAAACTGCAGCTAGTACAGAATGTGGGGGCTGGCGTAGTGGCGCTGAGGGTTGAGGCACCGGACGCCACACCTCATGCTACGCCGGTGACCCAGGTTTGGGAACGGACTTGGGTTGCTGAGGGTGGGTGGGGTGAGGGAAGATTGAGCATCCTTGCGGTTGCTCTCCTCCCTCTGGGGTGAGATACCAGGGGTGCTTCTATCACCCAATGCCCCTGAAGCCAGTGGAAGCATGGGCTTTTGGGGCACTGGCGGCTCTACTAGAGTCAGGGGGGCGCTGTTAAGTGCATGGCAGTCGGCGTGCGTCAGCATGTCGTCAGCGTAGACATATGTCCTATGCACAGGCGTCCCAGGGGGATGGGAGAAAAACAGGAGAAAAAATGTAACACCCCTGGCCCTACGTGCATAAATGAAACTGGGGATGGGATGCCTTGAGGATTGTCCTGGCGGACGGAGTAGGAGGAAGTACAATGCCTTCTCTGAAGCCGTGGGAGCCGAGCAAATAACAATAAAAAAGTACAGAATGTGGCGACCAGGTTGTTGACTGGCTTACCGAGATCTTGCCATATCACACCTGTGCTCCGCTATCTGCACTGGCTGCTGATAAATTGGCAGCTCATCTTCAAGGTCAGCTTGCTGACCTATAAAGCTCTACATGGCCAGGGACCCAGTTACCTGCAAGACCTTCTTTGTCCCTACTACCCCTCCTGCCCTCTCCGCTCCACTGACAATGGAATTGCTAGAGATTCCTAGGGTTAAATTGAAGTCTTCTGTGGCCCGTACATTTGCTTTTGTGACCCCTACCCTGTGGAATTCTCTACCTCGCCAGGTTATAGAGTGCCAGATCACTGACCATTTTAAAACCGAGCTAAAAACATTTTTTCTAGGGACGTAGATATGTTGTTCATCCACACTTCTTGGCAAGTCCCTTTCACCTTTAATTCTTGCCGGAAGATCTTAAAGCTGGCTCCTCCCACCCACCCGGGTGGTATAACCCTTGGCTTCACCCCATGACTCCAGATCTTCCTTTATGCTGGGAGATTCAGGTTGCCTCCACTCCGCTACCGCATTTTGTAGGCCCTGGCTTAGATTTCTTTGGATCCTCTGAAGATTAAGCTCATTCGAGCTAGTGATTGCAACTTTTGCTATTCGATTATGGAAGATAAATCTTCCCCCGGTTTTCGCCAGTGCCATGCGGCCAGAAAATGTCACACACAGACTCACATACCACGTGCGTCTACTGCTTGGGTGTCGGCCATGACACCCAGGCATGCGAGATGTGTCTCGCTTTTCACCCGAACGTCCTTGACTGTCGTCTCACATGGCTCAAGTTGGGCAGGCCCGAGAAACAGAATCCACCAGTGAAATCCAAGGAGGCCCGGTGGGCAGTCTCCGTGGCTGCGGGCTCCACTGAGCATTTCGAATAGATACAGGCCTTCGAGGAAGAGGCAGTGTGGGCCATTCTTGGGAGATGTGCCTATCTCTCCCCACCAAGGGCAAGGGACCTGCAGGCTTGCATACCTCCCGGTCCCATATAAAGGACAAGGAACCATGAGATTCTTCATCTCGGTGAAGATGTTCATTGGCTCGAGAGTGATCTCGGTCACAAGAATCTCCTGTGACGACTTCGGTCGAGACTGCTTCTTCGGCCGCCGGCTTCTCGGCTTTGCTGACTGGTCAGCCAGCCGAGTTCTCGATCGACGATCCGGTGGAGATCATTCTCAATCCTGTTGATCTGTTGTCCCCGGACGAGGCCGACAACTCACTTACCAGGACCCCCGGTCCTGCCTCTTCCTGATGAGGAAACTCAGCCTGCTGGCAATCCCATTGAGGAACCAGTCCCTGATCTGGGAAAATCACTGGTTCTCCCAGTGTCCCCCGAATGACATGCTCTCAGCCAGTCCAATTGAGGCTGAGATCTTGGACCCCCTCGACTGAGAGGCCAAAGAAGGCGCATAAGCACTCTAAAAAGAGGCAACGCCACTGTTCATCTTCGTCCTCCTTCGGATGAAGAGAGGCTTCAGCAGAAACTGTGTTGATGCTATGAAGATCTAGTGTGGCAACAGCTCATTCTGTCCAGGCAGAAGCCTTCTACAGTTTCCACCCTTGCCATTACTTGGCTTTTGCCTCCTAGGCCAAAGCTGACTCCATTGCAACTGGTAAAATTGGTTCCTCCACCCACAGAGCCAGTAAAACCTGCCCCGGTTCAGCCGAAATCTGTCTCTGCACCGATAGTGGTGGAGTTGCCACCTAAACAGACTTCAGGATGGGCTCCTACAAAGGAATCTCGGATGGTTCCGGGTCTTCCTCGCAGGTTATCAGTCACCCTCATGCCTGACCGCCCCAGGCATGTAGAAGGGGACCTTGGTGGACGACTGATTTATCTGGATACCTCGGATTCTGACGACACCAACCTCCTCTCTCATCCGCTGGATAATGAGCCGGTGGATAGTCCATTGACGGAGGAGGGCCCTTTGTCATTTTTGGGAATTCTCCACCTTATCTCTGAATCCACGGGGATGCCCCTGGAACCTGTCCAGAAATGGGTGGAGTACCCTCTTACAGATATTCTTAAAAGAGGGGATACCCCTACGGAAGCCTTTCCAGTGGCCGAAGCCATTGTAGGCCCGGCTTTGGAGCCCTGGAAGCATCCTGCCTCCTGCCCAGCGCCATCTGCCTGGATGGCTTGCAAGTATGTGGTGCCCACTGGGTCCTTCTCAGGGTTCACAGAACATCCCTCGGCGGAGGGGTTAGTGACTGCTTCTGTGTTTAGATGTACAGGCAGCTCTGCTGACACTGATAGACCTCCAGACAAGGTGTCCAAAAAACTGGACCACTCTGCCAGGAAGGTCTACGCAGCCTCCTCTCTAGGCCTTCGTCAGGCAAGCTTAGCCGTCATCATGGTGCACTTCTCCCATGCCCTCCTGGACTCCTTGGATGAAGTTCTCCCGAACCTCCCCACGGACCTTCAGACTACGGTCAAGCAGCTCTGGGACCATGGCCAAGCAGCCACTTTAGATGGCCTTGGACCTTGGGGACTCTTGCGCCCGTTCAGTGGCAGCCGCAGTTGCCATGTGCAGCAGGACTTGGCTGAGGCTTTCCACCTTTACGGTAGATACCAAGCACAAACTCACTGATGTTCCTTTCCTGGGTACCGATCTCTTCGGCCCAGGTGTGGATGGTCACCTTCAGCGAATAGAGCAGTCCAGTGCCACCTTGGACTCTGCTACTTCTGCTCAAAAGGACACCCCTGGCTCCAATAAACAGCAGAAGAAGAAGCCTTTTCAGCACCCGGCTCCTGCGGCCAAGCAGCCCTCCTTCCAGGGTGGGCAGCAACAGTAGGCACAAGCTTGGTGCCCTCGGCCCAAGTCCGGGCCTCCAGTGGCCTGCAGACGGGGAGGTCGGGGTTCAGGTGGGTTCCAATCTGGACCCTCTTCCTTCAAGCCTGCCCAGTGAGGGGATAGGGGCTGCCACCCCTATCCCCGTCATGTCAGCTCTGGGTCCTCCCATGGGGGGCCGGCTCTGCCACTTTCTTTCCACCTGGTCCGCTGTTACCACAGATAGGTGTGTCTTAGAAGTGGTCGGCCAGGGTCTGCCTCTAGAGTTCAAGCAGTACCCTCCCTGCAAAGCCCATGCCCCATGGGAGGAGAGAGTATTGGCCCACACTCAGTCAGCTATGAGAGATGACATAGCCCAAGTCCTCCACAAGGTGGCAGTGGTTTGAGTGGCAGATCCTCCAGTTAACCCAGGGTTAATTTCCAGGTATTTCCTGGTCCCAAAGCAGATGGGGGGCTGGCTCACCATTCTAGATCTGCACGACCTGAATCAGTTTCTCAGGCCATGCACCTTCAGGATGGTAACTCTGTCCCAGATCATACCATCCCTGGAGCAAAACATGTGGTTCTGCTCACTGGTCTCCAGGACGCGTTTTTTCACATCCCAATCCATCCGTCTCACCAGCGGTTCCTCTACTTCAAAGCAGAGGGAACTCTGTACGAGTTCCGAGCCATACCATCTGGCCTGTCATCGGCACCATGGTTCTTCACCAAATGCATTGCAGTGGTGGCAGCCCATCTCAGGCGTTGAGGGGTCAGAGTATAACCTTATCTCAATGATTGGCTCTTAGCAGGTTCCACCCAGCAAGAGGTGGAGGGGTGCAGGGACTTGGCCCTCCAGACCTGCTCTCAGCTTGGCCTCCTGATCAACGAGGCCAAGTTAGAGCTCATGCCATCACAGGTGATATGCTTCATTGGGGCAGAGGTTGACTCTTGCCGAGCCAGAGCACGGCTTCCGGCGGACAGGGTGGAGGTTCTGTCCTTCGCCTCCTTTGCCCAGTCACTTCTGGTTGGGCACTTGCGCCCTGCCTGGGACTTTCTGTGCCTTCTGGAGTACATGGTGGCCTGCACCACTGTGATCCAACGGGCCTGGTGGCATATGCGCCCCCTTCAGTGGGAGCTGGCCACCCAGTGGACTCAGCGCCATGGTCACTTCGACCAGCTGATCACTGTGACCCAGAGGATGAGGGACGCTCTCCAGTGGTGGACCATTTTTGACCATCTGCAGGAAGGGATCCCATTTGTCCGCCCCAAGCTGACGGTCGTCCTTACGACCGATGCCTCTCTCACAGGCTGGGTAGCCCACATGGGAAACAACAGGGCCTACGGGTTCTGGACCCTTGAGGAATCCCATTATCATATCAACCTGTTGGAGCTCACAACAGTCAAACTGACATTGTCAGCATTCGCTCAGCAGCTTTGGGGTCAAGTGGTTCAAGTCCAGATGGACAATACCATACCATGTACTACCTCAACAAACAGGGTGGCACGCACTCCCAGCTGCTGTGCAGGGAAGTGCTCCGCATTTGGACACTCATGAGCCGACTGGAGGCAGATCTCCTAGCCATCCACGTGGCAGGAGCCTCAAACCAACTGGAAGATGCTCTCAGCTGTGTAGGTGAGACATCCCACGAGTGGTCTCTCCATCCAGAGGTAGCTCACAGCCTGTTCTCCCACTGGGGCAAACTGATAGTGGACCTGTTTGCCTCCAGGGAAAACACCAAGCTGAGGCTGTTTCATGCCCGCCCCCCCTCAGTGGGGCTTGTTGCAGGGGGGGTGCCTTCTCGAGGCCATGGACCTCAGGTCTCTTCTACACCTTCCCTCCATTTCCCTTGATTCACAAAGTGAGGAGGGACAGGGCGCAGGTGATCCTGGTAGCCCCAGACTGGCCCCATCAGCTCTGGCATCCAGATCTCCTCAGCCTCAGCAATAGGCTCCTGAGGCATCTTCCAGCATGCCCAGACCTGATCTCAGTCTATCAGGGGAAGATATTCCATCCGGACCTTCAGTCCCTACAGCTGACAGCGTGGTACCTGAGTGGCTAGAGTTCCAGGCTTTGGGTCTCTCTGAGGATGTACTCACAGTAGTGGAAGCATCCAGGAAGGAGTCAACCAGAAAGTGTTACGCCTTCAAATGGAAAAGATTTTCCATTTGGTGTCAGGGCAAGGGCCTGGACCCTCTGCCCTGTCCTGTGGCTAGCATTTTAGACTACCTTTGGTCTCTGTCCAAAGGGGGTCTTCGGTCTTCAACCCTTAAGGTGCACCTGACAGCCATCTTAGCTTACCGGGCGCAGGCTGATCAGCAGATGGTGGCACAGGAGAAGGTGGTTTGGTGCCTTTTTAAAGGCCTAGATCACATATCCCCTCTGGTGCATGAACCTCCACCTCCATGGGATTTACTGCTGGTCTTGGCAAAATGTATGGGCAAGCCGTTCAAACCAATGCACACGTGTGAGCTATCACACTTGTCATGGAAGACCACCTTCCTGGTGGCTATCATGTCAGCCAGACAGACTGGGGAGCTCCAGGCACTTTCAGTGGAGTCTCCTTACCTGGTCTTCCACAGGGACAAGGTTGTCCTATGCCCACAGCCGAAATTCCTCCTGAAGGTGGTGCCAGATTTTCACCTTAATCAGATATTGACTCTGCCTGTGTTCTACCTGAACTACACCTCGGATGCCAAGTACAAGCTCCATACTTTGGACCTGAGATGAGCTCTCTCCTATTACAAGGAGAGAATGGCAGAAATTCCGGGAGAAGTTTGCCAACTGTTTGTCACCTACGCTCAAGCCGCTTCTGGCAGACCTCCAGCAAAGCGGACAATTGGCAGATGGATTACATCTTGCATTGATCTCTGCTATAGGTTGGCGGGTAGGGAGCCTCTCGTAGGGCTAAGGGCTTGTTCCACCTGCCATACTGCCGCGTCGGTGGCTGCTTTCAGGGACATCCCTATCCAGGAAATCTGCTGGTCTGCTACCTGGAAAACAGCGAACACCTTCATCACCCACTACCACATTGACCTTGAGTTATGCCGGAATGCTGGTTTTGGGGTCTCATTTCTCCAGTCTCTGTTCCCTAAGTAGGGGGTGTGCACCTTGCCTCCCTCCTCGCAGAGAACTGTTAGGAGTCTGCCAAGAAGTGTGGATGAACAACATATCCACGTCCCTAGAAAAACAGGTTACTCACCTGTAACAGTAGTTCTAGGAGTGGTATATGTTGTTCATCCACACTGACCCACCCGACCTCCCCGGCTGTGACTCACAAACCTGGCTTCCAGCAGGCTAAGATCTAGCGTCATGTGGGGGAGCCGAGGGTTGTACAACATGGGTGAGTGGGAGGAGCCAGCTTGAAGACCTTCTGGCAAGAATCAAAGGGGAAAAGGACATGCCAAGAAGTGTGGATGAACAACATGTACCACTTCTAGAACTACTTACAGGTGAGTAACCTGTTTTATTTAGCCAGACCTTCCCTAACGAGATTTAATTTAAAGATTTTAATAATGCTGATTTTAAATTTGATGTTATTGCTGACAGTATGTAAAGCGCTTTGACTCACTGAAATTTGCACTGAACAAATAAAGTATTGATTTATTGATTGGTTCTACGTTCTGTATTGTTGTTTATTTATACTGGTCGCAGTGAAAAATGGCAGTCCTGCCAGTCTGCTTACCAGTTAAAACAATAACAGTAAAAACATAAGAAAAATAACAAATTTCCAACCCATGGATGGCCCACACGCTTCGAATGCTCCTTAAAGCTAAGGGGCTAACCCAGATACCTAATGAGACTGGCTCACTGACAGTAATCATCGGTGAGCCAAGCTTTACACCCCCAAAGAATGATAGGGGCTTCTAGTGCTGGAACCATTTATTCCTCACCCGGTTCTGGCACTTCATTGTGAATGGCACCTGCACGACCTTTGCTAACCTCCTACTGAAATACGGCCCACCTAGGCAGGACTTCTTCTGCTCCTGCAGGAGTGGCACTGTCTGGGAATGGGAGCACACCTGCAGCGGGTCAACAGACACCCCATTCCTCTTGAAAATTACCTATTTTGGGCAGCTATGCTAACAGGACACAGGAAATATTTCCAGGGCGTATAAGACATTGCAAGGCTCTAACCACCCCAAGTTCATCTAACTGAGAGTAGCTTGGAAGAATGATGCCCATACTGCCATCCCAGAGGATGAGTGAGGTGAGATTTGGGAACACGTACCCCTCTCTATATCACATACCTTTTTCTAAACCACAGCTGCAAAGTATATACCTCCTTACAGGATGCAAAATGCTTGAAGCTTGAAACAACCTCAGAATAACCTGCAGTTTCTGCATGTGCATTAGTTTTTAACCTGCAGTTTCTGCACGTGCATTAGTTTTTAATCTGCAGTTTCTGCATGTGCATTAGTTTTTAACCTGCAGTTTCTGCACATGTTAGTTTTTAACCTGCAGTTTCATGCACGTGCATTAGCTTTTAGCCTGCAATTTCTGCATGTGCATTTGTTTTTAACTTACAGTTTCTGCACGTGCGTAACTTTTAACCAACAGTTTCTGCACATGCGTTTGTTTTTAACCTGCAGTTTCAGCACATGTATTGCCTGCAGTTTCTGCATGTACATTAGCTCTTAATCTGCAGTATCTGCATGTGCATTAGTTTTTAACCTGCAGTTTCTGCACATGTATTGTCTGCAGTTTCTGCACATACATTAGCTTTTAACCTGCAGTTTCTGCACTTGCGTTAGTTTTTAACCTGTAGTTTCTGCACATGCGTTTGTTTTTAACCTGCAGTTTCTGCACACACATAGCTTTTAATCTCCAGTTTCTGCACGTGCATTAGATTTTAACCTGCAGTTTCTGCATGTGCATAAGCTTTTAACCAGCAGTTTCTACACATGCATTAGCTTTTAATCTGCAGTTTCTGCATGTGCATTAGTGTTTAACCCGCAGTTTCTTCACTAGCGTTAGCTTTTAACCTGCAGTTTCTGCACGTGCATTTGTTTTTAACCTGCTGTTTCTGCATGTATGTTAGCCTTTAACCTGCAGTTTCTGCACACACATAGCTTTTAACCTCAAGTTTCTGCACATGCGTTAGTTTTTAACCTGCAGTTTCTGCCTGTGTATTAGCTTTTAACCAGCAGTTTCTGCACGTGCATTAGCTTTTAACCTGCAGTTTCTGGACATGCGTTAGTTTTTAACCTGCAGTTTCTGCATGTGCATTAGCTTTTAACCTGCAGTTTCTGCACTTGCATTAGCTTTTAACCTGCAGTTTCTGCATGTGCATTAGCTTTTAACCTGCAGTTTTTGCACACGCATAGCTTTTAACCTGCAGTTTCTGGGCATGCATTTGTTTTTAACCTGCAGTTTCTGCACATGCATTTATTTTTAACCTGCAGTTTCTGCATGTGCATTCGTTTTTAACCTGTAATTTCTCCATGTTGTGTATTAATTTTTAACCTGCATTTTCTGCAGGTGTATTAGTTTTTAACTTGCAGTTTCTGCATGTTCATTAGTTTTTTGTTAAGAATAAAAACGTAGACATGTAGAATGAAGGTTTCAAAAAATACGTTTCATAGATTGACTGATTGATGTTGACATTTCTGTGTTTCTGTCCCAACAGATGACAAAGGAGAAGGAAATGTGGTGACAGCGAGTACAGCTGTGACGGTCACCGTACACCAAAAAACTGCCATTGCTGCAGGTAGGAATACTGGGACTGCAATTCCATTGAATACTTTTGTCTTATTTCCATTTTAAAAAATGTACCTTCTATCCCTCACCTTAATCATTAGCATCGCTGCAGCTACACCATCCTATGGAGTGGCTGCCTTCACAGCCAACACCAGTTGTGCGCCTTAGTCAGAGGGTGGGAGCAGGGGTGCATGACTGCCAGATTGCCAGTGCTCTTCCTTCCTGCAGTGTGCACAAAAGTACCACAAAATGTTCCTGCCAGGAACATGCGATGTTTTAGATAGTTCACAATGTATATGGTCCTGCAAGAATTAAAGCTCAGATTGCCTGCTTCATAGGTTGTGACTTAACCTCTACACCACAGGAGCCGCAATAGTCTTCAGTGCACCTTGGTGGTGCAATGGATGCATTTCAGTTACCACCCAAAGGATCAGTGGTTTGAATCCAAGGAGGTACTCAATATTTTATATTTTCTGCAACAGGACAAGGATTTGAATCGTAACAGGGACTTTAACATTTCTATCAAATGTTTCTTTCATTTAGAATTTCCCTGGAATTGAGATAGGGTTCTCCCTGCCTTGCTGTCCTCCCCAGGGCTTTGCCAAGCATTACCAGGCAGTTAGTAATCAGGTCAGCAGACTCTGCTCCTCTCCTTTGAGCCGTTCTATGTAATGCAAGGTCACTGAGGAACAAGATGGCACTGATGGAGAATTCCATCACTGATTCCTCAGCTGACCTTGTTTATATCACAGAGACCTAGCTGGGTGATGACTTCGGCCCTATGCTAGTGGCATCAATACTAGCTGAGTACTTCGTGGTATATTGCCTGACGCGGGATCGTGGGGGGTGGGGTGGGGAGCTATCTGTTTTAAATCTCCTTCGGGACTCAGAGCATACCCCATGGGAATGTTAAGGTCTTTTGAGTGTGGCAGTTAGGGTAAGGCAAGTGTAGGTTGCAGAATCATCTTCATACACCAACCTCCAGGGTATGGGGGTGATCTTCTGCAGGAGCTAGCAGATTCCATAGTTGACAAGGTATTGGATGTCCCCAGACTACTAGTGCTGGGAAGATTTCAGTGGATGGATTGATGATGAATCCTCCCCATTTGGTCAATAGCTCCTCCAGTTGATGTCATCACTGGGCCTCACACAGGCTATTGCCTTTATTACCCACTTGCATGGTCACACACTTGACTTGGTCTTCTTTTTGGGTCTTGACAGTAGTGTGGTCAAGGTTGATCCACTTGGTTGGTTGGCTCACCGTGTTGTACTGTACCATTGTTGGGCCCCTTGTATAAATACCTCCCACCCCCTTAAAAGGATCCCTCACCACCTGGAACATAATTTGGAGCCTTACAAACTCTACGTGGTATTGGATGTCCCAGGTATGATGACAACTTGTGCTCCGGGGACTATGACAGCTGTGAAACACTATAACACAGTGATTATGGCTGCCTTTGACTTCCTAGTACCCTACCGTGTCCATCACTTGACTAACTGGCACAACTTGCCACAGTATTGTGATGAGTTGAGACAGTTGAAGTCTAAGGGATGGAAGTTAGAGCATTCTTGGCTGGGGTCTTACTCCATGGAGGAAAAATTGGCACTGAGGACTCGCTACAGTGAGTATCTGCGGCCAGTCTTCTTGCAAAAAAACAGAGTTCCTGTGAAGGGCGATTGCTGCAAGTCTGAATCAGCTGGCTCAGCTCTTTCGCGCCGTGGATAAACTGATTAACTCCCCCTGTCTATGATCAATTGGGCCTTTCTCACTGAAAAATGTGAGGAGTTCAGCCAGTTCTTTCTTGACAAGATATCCTCCATTTGGACTGGGATCTCCTCAAGTGGCCTGTCATGGGCTAATGATATCTGGTCTAGGAGGGGTGTTGATGATCTGTCACCCAGGGCTGAGTTCTGTCCAGTTGTTGAGGAGGAGGTGCTTTAGGCAATCTTGGGGCTGTACCCTACCTACAATTTATTGGACCCTGGTGCTACCTAGCTATTAGCTGGCTCCCTGGAGTCCCTGGGGCCAGGTTATACTGAAAATGCCACATGCTCCCTAATGGAGTATGTCTTTCCCACAGTCCTTAAAAGGGATGTGGTGTTGCCCCACTTAAAGAAACCATCTTTGGACCCTGACAACCTGGGAAACTGCAGGCCTGTCTCAAATCTCCCCTTTTTAGGGAAGGTAATCAAGAAGGTAGTTGTGGCACAGCTCAAGGCTCACTGAGAACAATTTAACATCTGTGAGCTTCTCCAGTCAGGATGTAGGCCTTGTCATAGTACTGAGACTGATCTCATCAGGGTGTTCCATGATCTCCTCAATGTGAGAGATCAAGGTTTGTGTTCCCTCTTTGTCCTATCGGAGTTCTTATTGGCATTTGGCACACTGGAACTGGGTCTGCTGGTGGATCACCTGAGGAGCGATGTGGGACTCACTGGCACTGTTCTGAGTTGGGTTCTGTCCCACATTAGCGGGTGGATGCAGCGGGGTGCTCTAGGTAGTTTCATCTCTGGCGCTGCTGTGCTCACCTGGGGAATTCCTCAAGGTTTCACCCTGGTGCCCATGTTGTTCGCTCTGTACATTTTGCTAATGGGTAAGATCATTAGACAGCATGGGGATGAGTTGCACTGCTATGCAGATAATACTCAGCTCTAACTGTCTTGCACACCTGATGGGAAGAATACAGTCTCTGTGTCAGGACAGTGCCTTTGGGAAATCAATGCTTGGATAGCCTCCAACTGGCTGAGCCTCAGTCCAGGGAAAATGGGGGCATTGATTGTTGAACCACATCTGTGAAGATCAGGTCCGACAAGTGCTGACGTCCTGTTACCATATTTTTTTTTGTTTTAGTCTTGTTATCTCCCTGAACACCAAGTGGCCCCCTTTGTGCCAGACACCCTAGTTCCATCATCCCAACTTCCCCAGGATTTACCCTACCTGTGTCTTCCTCCAGATTTTGTCCCTCTCGGCTGGGGCAGTGGGGGTCCCCAGTCCCACCGCCGAATTGATCTGGTTTCACGTTGGTGCCTGTTAGTCAGGTGCAGGGCCTGTGGGTGGCTGGGAGCCATCCTGCCAGTGAGGGAGTTTCCTTGTGTTTTCTGGCCTCCTTACCCATTGGCATGGTGCAGCATGCAAGCAGTGACATCAGTGATGGCACCACGCATGCTTTGGTGTGTGGCACGTCAGATGTCTGTTGCTCTGCCACTGCTATCTGCAGTCCTTGTGCCCTGCCGTCCCAGCCACCACTAAGGGCTAAGCTAACGCTGGGCTCCACAGCACCCCCTTCTGGGAGGAAGAGAGCAGTCTGTCACATGCTCAGTTGTCTCCCCCCCAGACAGCTCTCCTTCCCAAGTTTGTTCCCAAACTTGGTTTACTGGTGCTGCAAGCAGAAGCACTACCAGTGTGCCAGCAGGCCGTCTCTTGTTACCATCTTTAAATGACCAAACACTTAGAGATGTGGCTACAGTAAAGGATCTTGGGTATGCACTGCCAGTCTCCCAGGTATCAGCAGGCTGCACTGCCACTCACCCAGGTATCAGCAGGATACTCTGCCCCTCTCCCAGGCATCAGCAGGATGCACTGCCACTGCAACACCAAGTCTTTCTATTTTTGTTCAAGGGACAGGTTGACTTTTAATGCAGTCACAGGAGAGGTATAATACAAGCACATACTGGTCACTTCTAGCTCACAGGCCAAATTGGATCAGATTAGTAGGTACCTGGTGTCAGTGACTCTGACTGGTGCCTGGGACATCAGTGTAGCATGTATGTTGAGAGGGGATATGATAGAGACATACAAGTATCTTACAGGGAGGAACAGGGTGCAGGAAAACACTATTTTTAAGCGAAAAAGATGTTCCAGGACTAGAGGGCATGGGATAAAGTTGGAGGGAGGACGATTCAGAGGAAACATGAGAAAAAATTTCTTCACAGAACGGGTGGTGGACAAGTGGAACACCCTGCCAGAGGAAGTGGTGGGGGCTGAAACAATCACGGGATTTAAGAATGCATGGGATAGACATAAAGGAATTCTGGAGGTCAGGGGTAAGGTGCAACAGATTTCTAGGAAAACAAACTGAACTTACAAGCTCAAATGGGCAGACTGGGTGGGCCATAGGCCCTTATCTGCCGACACTGTCTATGTATCTATGTATCCATGTATTATTTGAATGGTCCCCAGATTTTTATGGTTTTGAATCTTTGCAGTCTGTAAGTCTTTTTGCTTCTTTCTTCTTTGACTATGCAAAATGGTCCTCTGCATGTCATTTAACCTGCATAACTGAAGGCTTGAGTGATTGATTGATTGATTGTCTGATCTATGTTAATGCTGCCTCTGAGACTCCATTTAGAGTGGTGTCATCTGTGTTCTTGAGGTATGCAAACCACAAACTGAAGGTGAGTAGTTCTGGGCTCCTTACCTACAAGGCCCTGCATGAAGGGGGACCAGTCTACCTGCAAGATCTCCTTGAGCCTCATCACCAGACCTGGGCTCTCCATTCTGCCGAGGGTGGCCTCCTCGGGGTTCCCAGGGCTAGGTTGCGGCATTCTGGGGACCGTGCATTCTCAGTTACCACGCCTACCCTGTGGAACTCATTACCTAAATATCTTAGGGAGGCACCCTCGGTAGAAATCTTTAAAACAGGTCTAAAAACATTTCTACTCCAGTAGGCATTTGAACTGTAACTGCTTTATTAGCCGGTTTATTATAGATAGTTCTTGCAGACTTTATATGCTAATGTGATAATATTGTTATTGTATGCCATGTGCTTTTTTTCTCTTGTTTTTAATATTGTACAGCACCCAGAGTCCCCAGAATGGGGCACTTTATAAATAAAGCACCCATCTATCTATCTGATACCATAAGAATGTAAGTGAGACCACTCTTACAACCATAACAGTGGTCTCAGTGGAGGTATTAATATATTATTGATTGAGATAAATCAGTCATATATTAAAATGTTAAAAAGCCTTCCCAGAACATGCAGCTGTGCCTGAGACTCTCTTCACAGAGTGCCTCACGCACAGATGAAAGGAATGCTCCAGTTGGTTCGGGGCACTCCCTCGCTCTATGATGGTGTGACTGAATTGTAAAATCATGGCTATCTTCAACAGCATGTGTCGATTTGGGCTTAGGTGCAGTTGGCTCACCAATCACTGCACATTGGGTAAGCAGCTAATACATCTCTCACCAGATTTATTTATTTATTTCGCTTTTCTTAACCAGGTAAGTACACTAGACAAAACGTTGCCTATTTTCAGGTACGACCCGGGAGAGTACAGGAAATTACATACAAAACACACTTTGGACAACATGGTACATAATAATGGAAAGATTACAAGTCATAGGACATAGATGCAAGGAAGGAACACAAATGGGCAGTTGTCCTCTGCAGAAGTGTTCCTGGGCTGTATCCTACCGATCTACTATAAGGCCCATTTACACAACCTGATCTGCGCCATTGTGAGAGGTGCAGATGAGTTGCATCGGTGCAGGTCAGACAGTGTAAACAGCATGAGGAGCATTGAAAGTGGGTCAGTTGCAGTGCAGGATGAACAGTGTTTTGGTCAGGAGCTGTGACGGTGTAGGCGCTTTTTGCTAGTGTGTAAACATGCAGCTCTGCTTGCAACTCTGCAGCCCCACAACACAGTGCACTGTGCTGAACTGTCCCCTCTCCTACAGCTGGCAGTACATGTAAAAGCAGCATGTACAAATAAATCTAACCCCTACCCTCTGCTCCTAGTGCCAGTCTGTGGCAATGTACACTTCATGAATACATGCTCCACAACTCTATCTTGACTTTTCTAAGACCCTCCACTTCTTAAAATGTGTTGTCGTGTGCCCCCCCAGAACAGAAACACATCTGAAAAGCGGGATGCAAGGATCAGACCCCATTCCTTTTTCACAGCAGTAGGTGAAGTGTTGCTCATTCAGAATTGTGGACAGTAGAGAAGCTGCGGTTGTCTTCACTAACTGTCATGTATCTGATTAGTTACTACTGGGACTGTACCTGCAGTCTCCTCCACTCCGCTGCCGCCCCGGCAGAAATGCTGCGGTAAACACCAGAAGTGCTGCATGCAACACAGCCTGAGATTACACCGGTCCAGGACAGCACCCGTGTAAACAGTTGTTGGGGGCACAGCACACAGAGTGATGGTGGAGCGGAGGAGACTGAAACACTATCATGCAGGTAGTCTGAATGCGCCTTACGTGAACTAGTGACTAAAACTACCATAGCCTAACTAAGGTGTCAAGTGAAGATATATATTACATACCTAGGATTAGTAAAAAAAACTTGGCAAAAAAGCTTTCTGTCACCTGCCCCAGTAGCTGAAACTTGTTCTTTCGACACTATCAAGGACTCAAGAAACATTGTGCAATTTAAAAGGGCTGTGTTCAAGCATCTCCAAACACCCTGTTCCTGTCACTAACCTTAACTCCTGGCTTCTCTACTACCCCCTACTATTGCATCCTCTTTCCTCTACCCTTTTCCATGTGTATACTGACTCTCGGGTCCTGATGTGACAATAATTTTTAACGAAGCGTCTAAACAGCACCAAAAAAATCTGATTCATTGTAATTATTATATACTGTGTATTTAGCTAAGTACTTTGTGAATATAATTTTGCACGTATATGCTCATTTTTTCCACACTGTAACTATTCAACCATATTGCTATACTGTACCACCCCCCCCAACCCTCTTGGAAACAAGGTGGATTACCTAAATGAGTATGACATACAGATTTAGTCTTTGCCATATTGGTCCTTGTAAGAACAGATCCAGAAGCAAATGATTTGATACCTTTTATTGGACCAACATAGATGTAACAAAAAGAACAAAGTGCTTTAGCTTTTGGATCAGCAGGTCCTTCCTCAGAAGCTTAATGACAGTTATTTAGAAAATCCCATACTTTTAACACCCAGATCATGCAGAAAAAACAGAAAAAATTCCCATTGGTTCAAAATACTCATTTAAAAATAACAGAAGAAAATGTCAGAGATTAAGCTGAATAGTACCAGTTCACCTTCCGCTGAAAGGGCCTAAAGGTCAGATGTGCTTAGGGCATAACAACATACAGGGAGTGCACCACACAGAAATTAAAATGACTTAGAGATACTTTCAGAATAAGATAACTACTGGAGCGGTGGGCTCCTAAACCCAATAATGAGTGTCACAGTGTGTGCAAGAATGCAGTTACTGAAAAGCAAAACCAACCTGGATTAAAGACATGCTAAAAATGGAAGTTAAAAACAAGCCCCACAAAACAGAACTACCAAAAGTATCTATATATGGTGCACTCCCTGTATGTTGTTATCCCATAAGCACATCTGACATTTAGACCCTTTCAGCGGAAGATGAACTGCTACTATTCAGTTTCTCTGACATTTTCTTCTATTATTTTTAAAGGAGTATTTTGAACCAATGGGAATTTTTTCTGTTTTTTTTCTGCATGATCTAGGTGTTAAAAATATGCGATTTTCTAAATAACTCATTAAGCTTCTGAGGAAGGACTGGGTTGGTCTGAAAGCTAAAGCACTTTGTTCTTTTTGTTACATCTATGTTGGTCCAATAAAAGGTATCAAATCATTTGCTTCTGTATCTAAATGAGTATGCAAATCCTAAATAAAAATGCTTTATTTTAAAATGTTCTAGCCTCAGTAACTTGCAAACAAACCAAGCTCTGTGGGAGAGTGGACACAGCTGAAGGGATACGGGACCTACAGGAAGATCTGGAAAAGCTGGGGAGGTGGTCCAGGATCTGGCAGCTAGGCTTTAATACCAAGAATTGCAAAGTTATGCTATTGGAGCCAGGAATCCCAGGACAGAATATTACCTGGGTGGAGTCCGAGTAGCTGCATCAGAGGAGGAGAAGGACCTGGGAGTGATGATCACTAGTGACCTGAAGCACTCCATACAGTGCAAGAAAGCAGCAGCAAAGGCAAACAAGATGCTGGGATGCATATCTAGGGGGATCAGTAGTAGGAGAGAGGAGGTTATACTGCCCTTGTACAGGTCACTGGTAAGGCTGCATCTAGAGTATGGAGTTCAGTGCTGGTGCCCACACCTCAAAAAGGACATCAACCTGCTGGAGAAGGTACAGAGGAGGTCTACAAAGATGATAGCCAGTCAGCAGGGCAAGGCATATAAAGAGAGGTTGAGGGCACTGAACATGTACTCCCTGGAAGACAGGAGAGAGAGGGGACATGATTGGGACATTCAAGTACTTGAAAGGGACAAATAATGTTGATAAGGAAAGTATCTTTAACCTGAGTGGCAACCATATCATGAGGGGGCACAGTCTTAAACTGGAGGGTGGGAGGTTTAGGAGGGATGTCAGGAAGCACTTCTTCACAGAAAGGGTGGTGGACACTCGGAATGCACTGCCAGAAGAGGTCATCTCATTAAAGACAGTGAGCAACTTTAAGAGAGGCTGGGATAGGCATGGGGAAGATAAGAATCATGGGTAGGGAGGATGGGAGGAGTGGGGAGGGAGGGCAGGGACATTAGCTCAAGCTGTGGACCCTGCAATACGAGCAGACTTGATAGACCAAATGGCCTTCTTCTGCTGGCTTGTATGTTTGTACGTATGTTCGTGTAGTTTTGTCGTTTCTGGTGTTAGGTATGTACAGGTGAACTGGATCATCTCTGGGAAGTGGTATGAATCAAATACTTTCAGGAAGTGTTGTGGATCAGACTGTGTATGGGTGGGAGTTGTGGATCAGGTGCATGGGAGACACTGGATCACATTTTGCTCAGGAAGGAGATGTGCATCAGACTGTGTGTGGAAGGGAGGAGTGGCGGTGACTCTGTGTTTGAATGGGAGAGTGGATCATATCCTGTGTTGTAGGGGGTGTGGATCAGATAATTTGTTGGATGGGCATGGACCACACCTTGTGTGGTAGTGAGGTGTGGATTAGATCATGTTTGGGAGGTGTGTAGATCCGACCATGTGAAAGAGAGGTGTGGATCAGATTCTGTGCGGGAGGAAGGTAATGATTAGATTGTGTTTTGGGAGGAGGTATGGATCAGATTGTGGGTGGGAGGCAGGTAGTGATTAGATTGTGTTTGGGAGGGGGTATGGATCAGATTGTGGGTGGGAGGCAGGTAATGATTAGATTGTGTTTTGGGAGGGGATATGGATCAGATTGTGTGTGGGAGGCAGATGTTGATTAGATCGTGTTTGGGAGGAGGTGTGGATCGGATTGTGTGTGGGAGGCAGGTAATGAATAGATCATTGTTGGGAGGATGTGCGGATCGGTTTGTGTGTGTGGGAAGCAGGCTGATTAAAATGTGTTTGGGAGGAAGTGTGGATCAGATTGTGTGTGGGAGGCAGGTGTTGATTAGATCGTGTTTGGGAGGAGGTGTGGATCGGATTATGTGTGGGAGGCAGGTAATGAATAGATCATGGTTGGGAGGACGTGTGGATCGGTTTGTGTGTGGGGGCAGGTGCTGATTAGAATGTGTTTGGGAGGAGGTGTGGATCGGATTGTGTGTGGGAGACAGGTGTTGATTAGATCGTGTTTGGGAGGAGGTGTGGATTGGACTGTGTGTGGGAGGCAGGTGTTGATTAGATTGTGCTTGGAAGAAGGTATGGATCGTATTATGTGGGGAGGGAGGTGTTGATTAGATCGTGTTAGGGAGAAGGTGTGGATCAGATTGTGTGTGGGAGGGAGGTGTTAATTAGATTGTGTTTGGTAGGAAGTGTGGATTGTATTGTATGTGGAAGGCAGATATTGATTAGATCATGTTTGGGAGGTGTGGATCAGATGCTTATTAGATTCTGTTTGGGAGGAGATGTGGATTGGATCTTGTGTGGGAGGCAGATATTGATTAGATCATGTTTCGGAGGAAGTGTGGATCGGTTTGTGTGTAGGAGGCAGGTGTTGAGTAGATCGTGTTTGGGAGGAGATGTGGATTGGATTGTGTGTGGGAGGCAGGTAATGATTAGATTGTGTTTGAGAGGTGGTGTGGATCTGATTGTGTGTGGGAGGCAGGTGTTTATTAGATTATGTTTCGGGAGAAGTGTGGATCGTAATTTTTGTGGGAGGCAGGTGTGGATTAGATCATGTTTGGGAGGACGTGTGGATTGGATTGTTTGTGGGAGGGAATGGTGAATTGGATCATGTGTGGGAGGGCTATGTAAATCAGATCCTGTATGGGAAGGAGGTGTGGTTCAGATAGTGTGTAGGAGGGTGTGTGGATCTGGTTGTACGTGGGAAGAAGGTGTGGGTCAGATCATGTGGAGAGGGAGCTGTGGATTAGATCATGTAGGGGAAGGAAGCTGTGGATCGGATCATGGGTGGAAGGGAGGTGTGGAATGAATTGGCTCATGTGTGGTAAGGAAGTGTTAACTGGTCATATTTGAGACGGAGGTGTAGATCAGATCATGTGTGGGGGAGGTATGGACTAGACTGTGTATTGGAGGGAGGTGTAGCTCTGATCATATGTAGGAGGGAAGAATGGACTGGATCACGTATGGGATGTGGTTTGGATCATATTGTGTATGTAAGGATGTGTGGATCAGAATGTGTGTGAAACTGATGTGTGGATTAGATTGTTTGTGGGAGGAAAGTGTGGATCGGATCATGTATGGGAGGTAAGTGTTCATCTGACCGTGTGTGAGAGGGAGGTGTGGATCAGACTGTGTGCAGGAGAGAGATGTGGATCAGAGTGTTTGTGGAAGAGAGCCATGGATCAGACTGGATGTAAGAGGGAGATGTGGATCAGATCATGTATGGGAGGAAGCTGTGGATTAGATGGTGGATTGGAGGTGGATTGAATCATATCATGTGTGGTAAGGAAGTGGGATCAAATGGTGTGTGGGAGGGAGCTATGGATATAACCAAAAAGCTTCTCAGAGCTATAACCATAAAGCTTCCCCAATACATTGCTGACTGTCTCCCAGTATGCGTGTCTGGGTGCTACGCGCGGAGAAGTTACTCCTTTATTGCATTAAATATTCCCAAGGTTAAATCACATTTTGGCAGACCGGCCTTTAGTTTTGTGCTGCCCACTCTGTGGAATAATCTGCAAAAATTGTTGAAGCTAAGTTTTCTTATCAGCTTGGAAACATTCAAGACCTTATATGCCCGCACTGTGAATGCTTCCCTTTTACCTAGTATGCCTCCGAACCCTAGGCACCCTTCTACCTTGTTTGTCCGCATATAAGCTTGCTGCTCTTGCCATGGCCTGGTTCTGATTCCCACATAACCGGTCATCTGTCCTTTAAAGAAGTTATCCATGCACCGCTGTCATATTTCCTGATAGCTTTGCGAACTCAGTGTAACCCCTAGGTGGCACTATCCCAAGGACTACTACCCCTGCCTGCTTAGCTAGTAGCAGGTTAAGGGGCCTGAGTTCTGAAACGGGTGCCTCCACCCGGAGGTCAGGGTTGGTAGCGGTCAAGCTAACCTGGGTAGAGCCCTCCAGGACACTGTAACCCCCCTCTTCCTTACTAGTGGCCGGAACAATACACAATAATCACTTTCACAATACCCCTAATACACCACATAAGTACCCACACTGTTTGCATTTACCACCAGGGCTTTCCTCTGGCTCGGCCCTGGGGACCCCTGTAAAACAAGCTTATACACAGCAAATAACAGCAGTACAGTACTCTTGCACAAACTGGAACCAGAGTCAGGGTAACTGCAAAAAAGAGTTAGATCTGATTTATTTAAGGGACTTGAACAATGGAGGGGTGTAATCAGGTTAATTTGCTTAAAGGCTCTATCAATCAAACAGTTATGCATGCACTTCAGGGTCCATCAACAGTCACACACTCTGGGTACCCAGATGGAGAATGGTGAGCTAGCCAGGAACATTGCTGGTTGGGGCCCTTTGATGGAAGAAAACAACATGCACAACACACACTATTTGTAATCCAGAGCCGGAGGGCTCAGTTCGTGAAAAGAAAAACAACAAGACAATCAGATGAGATACTTTTAGATTAGGCTGTTGTTGCGGGGAGCTACCCTGATGATTACTCACGGTACCCAAGACTGGACACAGGCTGGATGAAAATTGAGACAGCAGGTGGTTAATCTGGAGTGCCAGGAGAAGCAGGAGCCCTGCGATTGCGGCGTCATTCCTGTTCAATGGAGCAGGGGGCTGATCCCCAGGCAGGTCTCTCATTGGTGGCTTTCTCTGTGCAGTGGGGTAGTCTGGCAGGGCCAGCGTGGCATGGCCCAGGCTGAATGGAGATGAACGCGGATTCAGTCCGATTAGGCTAGATAAAGCTTCCAGCAAGCAGAACACAGTTCACACAGTGGGGAACCAAATCACAACCCATTTTCAATATACAGCACATTTACATGAAAGGAAATTCTACTGTACCAGGCAAACCACTCTCCGGTCACGATCGCAAAGTCTCTGCATAAACCGGGGATTCAAAGCAGCTGGAAATCCTAACAGGCCGATCGCATTCAGCAAATCTTCGGTCTTCTTCAGGTTAAAGCCCGGTCACAGTCCAGTGGCTTAAATAGTCTTCACAACTCGGATTCAGTCCGAATAAACTCTATTTTCCCTCTCAGGGACAGCAGACAGGCCAAAACTCAGCCCTTTCACAGTTCTCCCATGCAAAACTACACAGAACTGCTGCTCAACTGTCTCAATCATGTTGCTTTTTCAGCTCCCAACTTAGATCTGACTCAAACTGCAGCAAGCCTGGGAATTTCCCCAAGATCCAAAAGGTTTGGTTGGCTGATCTGTCTGCCAGTCACAACAAAGGCTCCCCCTTCAGGTGCAAAAACGGCACCAAAAGCCCAAAACTACAATTCCTACAGATTTTGACTCCAGACAGCTCCTGAGTCCGGCTCCATTTTAGGTCCCACCAGTACTGATTGGTCCAATTCGGCAGTCCAGGACCAAGATAGTGGAAATAAACAAAACAGTCCTTGCTGCAAAGAAGGCAGGTTAGACAAACTACATTATCATTATCACTCTAAATGATTTTCAGCTAATAGTTACATTTTTCAACAGAGCTCCTTTTCAGATTACTTATGACTGCAATCCAGGCAGTTCTTAAAGAGACAGTGCACAGAGACTATACAGGCACTCTCTGGCAATCACATTTAAACTGCTAAAATGCAGGACACCAGCCTGGCAGTGAGCATTTAGGCAAGCTCAAGGAAGACTTTTCGGGAACCCCCATTTGTAGGGGGGTTACATCAGTGTCTATAGATACGTCACATACTGACTGTCGCAAGCCTACTGTGTCACTGTTCCATTTATTTCCTACGGTGTATTGTATATTCTTTTCATTTTTTGTATGCTGTACATATATGTATAATTACATACCTTATGTTTGTAAATTCATATGATGTACTGTGACCGACCCTCCCGGGTCAGTTTGTAAATATTGAAAAATTAATTGTTGTGACCGGCCCTAACCAGGTCCATCTTGTAAATGAGCTCTGCTCAATGGTGTTCGCCTGGATAAATAACGATTTTGATTGATTGATTGATATGATTGATGTGAATTGGATCATGTGTGGGTGGAGATGTGGATCAGATTGTGTGTAGGTGAAGGTGTAGATCAGATTGTGTGTGGGAAGAAGTGTGGATCATATCATGTAGGGAAGGGAGGTCTGACATATCTGAGAGAAGGTGTGTATATTGGACTGTTTGTGGAAGGAAAGTGTGGACTGAATCTTGTCGAACCAGCTTGTGGACCAAGTGAAGTGGAGCTTTCAGAACTTTAGAGTTTGGTAGATAGATTGCAATCACACCCGGCCTCTCTAACCTTTTCTGAGGTCCTCCCTGTGTAGAGTTGGGGGGAGGGCAAGACAGAGTATGCAAGCAAGCACATTTTATTTATGGAACTCTATTCCACAGAGCATAGCATTTTACAAAAATTACAGATAAAACATTTCAATTTCAAAAAGTCACACATATCAAACATATATAAAAAGCAGGACTAAGTATCATTAAAATACCAATTCAAATAAATAAGTATGGAAGGAAGTGACAGAGGAATTAAATGAATGGTTAAATGGACGATGTTAGGTGAAAGAGTACTACTTTGTGGAGGACTGGGGAGGACTTCTAGGAGAAGAAGCTCTTCAAAGGTGACAGCCTTCTCCTGACAAGAGAGGGAAACCGTGTGACAGGGCAGAAATTTGACATCTGCATTAAACAGTTAAACTGACTGTGGGGACATGGAGGTTAGGGGAACGACGGCAAAGGGAGTGAGGGAGGGGAACCTAGCTAGTGATCCCCCTCTACCGGAGACTGGTAGCAGTAAGGTTAGTAAAATAAGGTTGAGGTTCAAAAAGGAGTAGTGGAAGAGGCAAAGGGTGAAGGCTGTTAAGGTCTGCAAGCAATAGGAAAATAACAAGATGAGGAGAATGGGAAGGAATGCACAAAACAAGAAAAGAGGGATCACAAAACAAGAAAAGAGGATCCGAACGTAGTTAGAAGGGGGGTCTGCCTTAATGTAAGGAGGCTGGGTAATAAAATGAGTGTGCTCCAGGCATTGGTGGCAGAGACCGAGGTGAACCTCATAACCATCACATAAACTTGGGCCACAGAGAATAATGACTAGGACTTGTCAGTCCCAGGTTACACAATGTTTAGACAGGATAGATGGAAAGGCACAGTCGGAGCGTAGCCCTATATATCACTGTGGGCACAGAGACTGTGCAGGACAGACACATTGGGGAAGTCAAGGGAAAACAGTGTCGCTGTAGGTTCACCTCACACAGCCCTCAGGCAAGAAAATACAGGTGGGGGTAATCTATAGACCACCAGGGCAAGGGGAAGAGTGAGATAGAGAGCTCAGGGAAGAGCTGGCAAGGTGAGTGAAGGATGAGGAAGTGGTGATGGTGGGTGATCTGAACCAACCAGATATCAACTGGGACATTCCAGTGGCCAGGTGCACCAGATGTCAGGCCCTGTTGGAAACATTGCAGCACTGTCTGCTGGTGCACTTAGTTAAGGAATCCACTATACAGGTGGCCATTCTCGATTTGGTACTCACCAACTCTGAGATGGTGAATGGAGTGAGGGTAGAGGAGCAGCTGGGGTCCAGTGACCATAACTCCATTTGGTTCAGGCTGGCCCTTTCGACCAGAATGCCCCTATCAAGAACTGAAGTCCTAGATTTCAGAAGAGCAGACTTCATCCAGAAGAGGGAGCTTGTTTGAGACAAACCGACCAGGGTGGACAGCATCGCAGGTCTAGAGGAAGGACGGGACAATTAAGGAGACCATTCTTGAGGCAGCAAAGTCATGCACTAGAATTGTTGCAAAGCAGAACAGGTACAAAACACCAATATGGTTCTCGGAAAGGGTCAGAGGAACACTGCTCCTGAGGACCAAGAAAAAGGTTTTCACCAGGTACAAGGAAAAGCAGGGGGAGAAAGAATGGGGAAGGTACCAAAGAAAAACTGAGGAAGCAAAGAAGACAGTCAGGGAGGCAAAGATAGACACTGAGCTACATATTGCAAAGGAGGTCAAGGATGGGGAAAACAATTCTTCAGAAAAAGGAAGCAGGGAGGACATATTGTTAGGCTACAAGGGGGGGAAGGGTACTAGAGCAAGATGAACAAAAAGCAGCAGTCCTTAATGATGACTTCTGCTCTGTCTTTACAAGGAGCGACAGTGGGCCCCTGCCTGAAAAGTGGCATCAAAGCAGCTGTCAGGGGCATTCCTGAAATGAGGCAGCAATTACATACCAGAGAAAGGGTCCAGAAAGGTCTTGAAGCCCTAAAGGTAGATAAAGCCCCAGGCCTGATGGGATGCACCCAAGGGTGCTCAAGGAATTGGCCGCAGAACTGGCTGAACCACTAGTAGGGCTATTCAACAGTTCAGTTCAGACAGGGGTAGTTCTGGGTCATGAGCATAGCCCCACTACACAAGAGGGGGAGACAAGGAGCAACTGTGAAATTACAGACCTGTCAGCCTTACCTTTGTAGTGGGTGAACTGATGGAGTCACTGATCAAAGAGGACCTTGTGGACTACCTAGAGACCAACAGTCTAGAGGATAGTAAACAGCATGGGTTTGTGGCCATGAGGGTAGCACGACAAGTCAGCGAAGGAAAAATAGCGACTGCAATTACAACGATTGTAATAACGGTGCCCATATATAAGGGCGAGCACCGTGAACGTTAAACAATTGTATTCCCTCCCAAGGTGCTAAGTGACCTTGAAGTAGGTTATTTAGTGGCAAGTGCGGGGAAAGACTGCAAGGTGTGTGTGTTAGCACAGCCCCCCACAAAACAAGCATTGTCCATATAGTCGCCGTTACAGTGCTCGCCCATATGAACAGGCGCTGTAATTGCAGTCACCACATATTCGTCACTGTCATTGCAGTCACTGTTCTTACTTTGCTGAAACTACATGGCACCGGCAGGGAGGTATTGTCAGAACAACCTGATAATTTTCTTTGACGGGGTAACAAAGGTACAGTAGTAGATAAGGGCCACGCTGTGGATTTACTCTGCTTTGATTTCAGCAAGGCTTTCAGCTCTGTGCCACACAAGACTGATGAAGAAGCTGGAGGGCCTGAGCATGGCTAGGAACATAGATGGGTAGGAAACTGGAAGGAGAGACAGCAGAGGGTGGTGGTAAATGGGGTCAGATCAGAAGAGAGGGAGGTCATGAATGGGGTGACACAGGCACCTGTTCTGGGACCTGTCCTCCCAAAATGTTCATCAGCAACATTGAAGAGGGCATTTGGGCAAGTTGTGTCTCTTTGCAGATGACGTGAAGCTCTGTGGTAGGGTAGATAACATCAGAGGGATCAGGGAGATGCAGAGGGGTCTACCAAGGCTA
Organism: Neoceratodus forsteri; assembly: GCA_016271365.2. Classification (NCBI taxonomy): domain Eukaryota; kingdom Metazoa; phylum Chordata; order Ceratodontiformes; family Ceratodontidae; genus Neoceratodus; species Neoceratodus forsteri. The sequence goes on along the minus strand of CM028131.1, from coordinate 1,625,464,463 downwards.
GTGAGGTGGTCTGTGGTTTGGCAGTTGAAATTCAGTGCTAAAAAATAAAAGATTATGCATCTGGGGGGAAAACAACAGGACACAGTACTGGATGGGAGGGTTTAAGTTGAGCACTATGGCAAAGGAAAGGGACATGGGAGTCATCATTATTGACTTCCTCCAACAATCAAGCCAGAGTAACAAGGCCTATAGTAAGGCTAATAGGATGCTGGTGTATATTGGAAGGGGCATTGACGGCAGGAGAAAGGAGGTACTACTACCTCTATATAGGTGACTGGTGAGGCCGCACCAGGAATACCGTGCTCAGTTCAGGAGTCCTGACCTAGGGAAGGACAGGGACAGTCTGGAGGCAGTGCAACGCAGGGTGACCAAGATGATTCATGGTCAACAGTTACAGGGCAGACCTCATGTAGATCGTCTGAAGGCACTGAACGTGTACTCTCAGGAAACCAGGCGAGAGACGAGGGATATGATAGAGACCTTCAAGTTTATGAAGAGAATAAACAAGGTGAACTGGGGGGAGCTATTTAGCAGAAGTACAGAGTCAGAAACCTAAGGTGGTGAGTGGGAACTGGTGGGGGTAAGCTTTAAGAGGGATGTGAGGAAGCTTTATTTTTCAGAAAGGGTGGTGGAGCTGCAGAACGGTCTGCCAGTGGAGGTAGTGGGCACCAAGACTATGAATGGTTTCAAGTATGGCTGGCACAAAGTGGAGTGTTTGGTGGTTGCTCAGGTTGGTACCAGTAGGGAGGGGAGCAGGGGTGGACCTGGAGGGATAAAACCCCTTGTGGACAATAGGTCTCTGAGTAGATGGGAAACTTCCGGCAGACTAGATGGACCTTTGGTCTTTGTATGCCATCACTGTCTGTTTCTTTTGTTTGTAATTTTTCTTATTTATGTCAGACAGATAAAAACATTACAAGGATTAAAGAAAACGCATAGAGATAGTTCAGATACAGTAAACATTGCCAGATAGTTCTATATCAACAATAGATCAATATTTGTATTTTTCTTTTGGTAGTACTCCTTTGTTATATATACTCCATAGAAACTTTCAAGTACCTCAAGGGAATCAACAAAGTCCAAACGGTAACATCTTTCATAAAAAGAGATGTGCAAGAACAAGGAGGCACAATTTGAAGATCGAGGGGGGTGGCTCAGGGCAACACAAGGAAGTATTTTTTCATGGAGAGGGTGGTGGACGCATGGAACAGTCTTCCTGGGGAGGTTGTTGGGTCTAAAACAGTGGGGGAATTCAAACATGTATGGGACAGACATAAGGCAATTATAGTGGGGGGTGGCAGGAAGTAGGCTATTGGTTAACTAGGATCTGCAGTTTATCCAATAGGTAGGGAAATGGGCAGACTGGGTTGGCCATGCGGTCCATGTCTGCCGTCAAAGTCTATGTTTCTGTGTTAAGCAGCCTGAAACTGACTCTGTGGTCATCATGGCTGCTCCTGATAGATCTAAAGTCCCTAGACATATGAGTACTTTGCCTCCTGAATAAGGAATTTAGGAGACTGGATGTGATTGGCAAACGTGCTCATGCCTCTGCATCACTGGGTCTTAGGACTGCAAACTACCAGGCCCAGATGATCAGATATCAGAACAGCCTGTGGAAAGCTGCTTGTACTGCTGCTCAGGCTTTGTCTGAGGGAGCTGCCAAGACTGAGCTGCTTAAAACATTGTCTGCTGGTGCTGAGGTTGGCAAACATTTGCTGCACTTAGCTTATAATGTATCTGATGCTTCTGCCAGGGCTGTAGCTTCTGGCATTTACATGAGGAGGTATTCTTGGTTGACTTAGAGTTGCTGATTTTGCCAATGATGTGCAACAGGCAGTTTTGAATGCTTCATTTAGAAGGGTCAAACTGTTTGGCTGTGACGTTGAAGAGACCCTACATGCCCTCCAGATTTCAAAATGACTCTTAGGTCTGTGAAGTCCCTGTATCCCATTCCTGCTAGAGGTCATGGCCGGGGCTCCTTTCATCTGCCTGCTGCTCGAGGTAGTTGTGCCTAGTGTCAGCAAGATCGTGGTAGAGGAGGTGGCCCCCTTCCAGATCCTCTGCCCCATAGGCCCACACAAAGGCACCTAAAGGAGTCAGTTCCAGTGGCCCTCCTGCCTCTGGTTCTGCCTGACTCTCTTCTGTCTCTCCCCCACCTTGGCTGTTACCTCTAGGGGTGAGTGTTGGGGGCAGGATCTCCCTGCATCTGAAACAATGGTGGGAGATCACTACAGACAAGTGGATTCTGGAGATACAGTACTTGCAAAGGGGAGACATACTCTGGAGCTATTACAAATCCCTCCAATTCATCCTCTGACCCTTCCTTTTATCCTCTCGGCCATTTCTCCCTTCTGAAAGAAAACGTTCTGTCCTTATTTCAAAAACATGCCTTAGAACCAGTCCCAAAATGGACTGGAAATCTGCATTCTGTGTTGGATCTTGGGGGATCTCAACCTATACATCAAATACAAAAAATTTAAAATGGTATCCCTGCAAGTGCTGATTCCACTTCTGTAAACAGGGGACTGGTTCTGTTCTCTGGAAATGACAGAGAACACCTTCATGTAAAGATCAGGAAATCCTACAGACAATACCTCCACTATATGCTGGAGGGAGAATACTAGCCATTCAGAGTATTGCCCTTTGGTTTGTCTTTTGCACCACTGGTCTTTATCAAATGCTTGGCAGCAGTTGCAGCAGCCCTTTGCAGCGAGGGCCCATGTGTGTCCCCCTATCTGAACGATTGACTTTTGAAGGCCATCTCCACAGAAACTCTGCTACATACCCTGTCTCAGACACATCAGTTGTTCAACAACTTGGGGGTCACAGTGAACGTGCTAAAGTCTGTGTTGACTCCATGCCAAAGACTGCAATACTTAGGGGTGGTCTTGGAGTCAGAGAAGAGATGTGCTGTCCTGCTGCACGACAAGGCAGATGCTCTGATTTCCCAGGCACACTTGGTATACAGCAGCCACTATGTCTGTGCAAGAACAGTATTACGTCTCCCGGGTCTCATGGCTGCAGCCATAGTGACTGTGTCACTGGCATGGGTAGCATGTGAGGTTGGCGCCTGAAAGACGTCACCATCCAAAACGGCGATGCAATGTGGGCGAAAACCCGAAAGGTGAGGGGGCAGGGAGGTCGACCGGATGTGGGGTTGTGGGTGACCTAGCGACAGGATATGCTATATGTACAGTGCGGGGGAGAGCAAGCAGCGAGCATTGCCTGGGAGGGGGTGGAGGGGATGTAGGGGGTGTTGCTGCGGTTGACTGCCGAGCTGCGCCGTGGTGTCTGGGATTGACTACCGCTTGCGGTGCGTGGGGTTCCAGGTTCGGGTCTGGGACCAGGCGCTACTGCATTTTTGTTGCGCCCGGCCCAAAACTTAACTTTACTTTGTTTTTGCACCCCCGACATGCACCCCCCAAGAGTTGAGAATCTGCAGGAGGATGTCAGGGTGCAAAATTGTTTTTGCTGCCCTGACGTCGCGATAATGCAAGTCGCCGTTCGGCGCTCGCTATTATCACATAGAACCTGGCACGTCTTCATATGAGAATCCCTCAGTGGACACTCAGGGTCCAGTGGGCTCAGTTGGCAGACAAGCTAGGCCAAATGATTCTTGTCACATCTCCTCTTTGCAGAGCATTGTTATGGTGGATGGATCTTGAAAACTTACTGAAGGGCATTCCATTCCTTGTACCAACTCCTGTATAGATCCTCACCATGGATGCCTCGAGCTCCAGCTAGGGTGCTCATTTTGGACTTACCAGACACAGGGATCATGGACCAAGGTGGAGGCCAAGCTGCATATAAATGCACTGAAAAAGAGGGCTGTCCTGTACAGCATCCAGGCCTTTCAGAATCATCTCTGCCCCAGTCCTCTGCTAATCCGGATGGAAAATGTCAGTGTGATGTATTACATTAACAAACGAGTGCACTCACTCCTATCCCCTGTGCAGGGAAGCAATGAGAGTATAGTACTGAGTTCTGTCTTACGGCCTTCAGCTGTCAGTCGTGTTTCTTCTAGGTCTCAAAAATGTCCTGGCAGACCAGATAAGCAGGTCCCAGTCAATAGTTCATGAATGGGAATTGTTGACCTACATGGTAAACAACCTGTTCGCAAGACGGGGCCATCCAGAGCTGGACCGTTTTGCATTCCCACACAATGCAAACTGCTGCATTTCTGCTTGCTCACTCCAGAGCCTGGAATTTTTTGGTAAGACGCATTGTCCCTGTCCTATAGAGGAAAATTCCTATATGCGTTTCCCCCAATTCCTCTGATACATAGGGTTCTGCTCAAGCTGTGGATGGAGAGTACCACTTTTATCCTCATTGCTCCATTCTGGCCTCGCCAGATATGGTTTGCGCTTCTTCAGCATCTGGTGGTTGAGCCTACTGTCCTATTACCTCTGTGCCCGGGACTGTTGTCCCAGGACAAGGGTTTCTAGTTCATCCAGACCTGATGTCCCTACATCTACATGCATGCTCCTGAAGACAGAGTCACTGCTCATTTTGGGGTCTCCCCTAAGGTTGCTGATGTCCTGATTGTGTCTAGAAAGCCTTCTACTAGACATACTTATTCCCTGAAATGGAAACATTTCACTTTGTGGGCTGCTTCCCGGAATATGGACCCTTTACATATCGTGTGAATGCTGTGTTGGAACACTTGCTTTCTTTGTCTGACTCTGGCCTGCAGTATTCCATGATTAAGGTGCATTTGGCCACTATATCAGCTTTCTGTGCCCCTGTTGATGGTTGTATGGTTGCCCAATTAGAGGTGGCCTGTACGTTTCTTTTTTCCATAAAGGTTTTATTGATTTTTCAAATTTATAAACATACATAGAATAATTGAATGCATCACTCTTCAACAAGAGGTACACAAATGGAAAAGAATTGATCATAGAAACTATGAACAGCAGGCATGTCTCATAATAGGTGGCATCATCGGTTGAAATAGGTAGTGCACAACTTAGCTCTGTATTAATAAAACTTATAGAAAGGTCATGCACAAAGCACAGAGATAGCATGAAAAGTCTGATTACATTACTATATCGAGAGCCTGATTTGGTAGAGAACATGTCAAGTTAGTGATGCCATACAGAGCTCTCTCATGCCTGTGGGAAGGAGGGGTCAAGATGTTTTTCCCAGTAAGTGGCACCAAAGGGGGCCACTATAACCCTCTATTTCTGGTATTCATGTAAACACGGAGAGTGGTAATATTAGAAGTAAAAAAGGAGGAGCTCAAGTAGGTACTGTTGTCATGTGCAGATGTCCTACTGTACACATAATAACTAACAGATACAGGTTGATGGGTACTCCACCTCACCCTATCCAGGTCTAGAGGTGGAGGGGGGATTCCAAAGGAGCAGAGCTCAGGCAAAAAGGAGCAACAGCCCCAAGCCACTACAGGGTGGGGTGACTCTCACGTAGCGTGCAAGAACATCAACTGTGGCTCAAAGCACATCTGTTGGTTAAAAGACCTCCTCTGGGGGACATGTGAAGCCGATACAACATATAGCTAGTACATTTCATCAGCAGTTTGGGAGAGACATATATTTAGGCTGGTTCAGTCACCTTTCGGGAGGGAGTGTTGGGGCACCGTCTTGTTTATTCGCCCAGTATGGCCCCCAGATTTTGTTGTTCTGAGGCAGTGTTCCTGCTGTCGTATGGGCCACCTTCTCATATCTAGCTATGAGGGAGATCAGGTTTTCCCATTCCACTACATCTGGGGCTTCAGGGTCTCACCAGTGGTGAAGAACCCATTAGGCTGCTGCCTACACACTATTAAGCCACAAGGTTTGGTCTGGGGTAAGTCTGTGTGTAGGAAAAGAAATGCTAAACAAGGCTAATACTAAGCTGCTGTTAGAGGGATAATCTGATCACACTCGTTCCCAGACCTTGTCCCAGTATGAGTCTATAAGTGGACAGGCCCACAGTATATGGGTGAGGCTTGTCTGTGGTGAGCTACATCTCCAGTAGTCACTATCCAGTGTCAGACCTGCCTTATATATCTATTGCGGGGGTTCTGTATGCCCGGTGAAGTATTTTAAACTGTAAGGTTTTGGCCTGTAATTCTCAGTTAGCTGTACAGGCCATGGACCACACATCATTCCAGTCCTGCTGAGTAATCGGAGTACTGAGCTCCATTTCCCAGCAGTCTCTAGAAGCAGATACTTGTGGTATAAGAATTGCTCAGGCTCCGAAGTGCAAGAATTTGCCTGCCAGGTGTTGCGCTGAGGTTGCGGTCAAAAGTCAATTCTTCCACTGACCCAGGCGGAGGAATAATATGGCAAGAGGAGACCTTTGACTTAAGAGGGGCCCTTCAATTGCAAGAATCTCTACAAATGGGAGCTGGGGGTATGGAAGCCATCCTCACGTGTGTCAAAAGTCTTAAGTACTGTACCCCATTCTGAGGGTGGTACAAATCTCCCAAGGTCCACAGGCCTTACTGCTCCCAGAGGGGCTAATGTATAGGTTGCTGTCCAATTTGCAGTGTGGTAGTATGCCAAATTTATTTATTTAAAGCTTGGATTAAACATCTATGAGCTAGGAGCTCTTTTACATAGGTTCCATGTCAAGATACAGAGGCAGAGTACAGAACAAGGGCATAGAGGGGGATAAATATGTTACAGCTCTAATGACAGAATATATAAAAAACATGAACAAAACTGACAGGCACTGTACAACGTATTTATTCCACAATGAAAAAACTGCTGTTTGTAACTGTAGCAGTTTTTTCATTGTGGAATAAACGCTTTTTTATATGACCTAGCTTATAGGGTCTTATTTCACACCCGCTATACTGAGTAGCCCTACTTTTGTTTTGTCTATTACTGTGCAGTTTGTAGCGGCACCAGTTTTGTTACAAGTTGCCACCATTTTTGCTACATAATTGTACAATGTATGCCTGGACTATAGACTAAAGAATACAAGAACTGAAAGAAAAAAACTTACTAGTACTAGAAAAACTTACTGTTGTTGTACGTTCAGAGTAGAGCAGCCCAGGGGCCTTGTCTGTGAAAGAAAGAGAGATAAAAGGGAAGTGAGATATGGGTGAGAGTGGGAGTGAGGTAGGAGTGAGTGAGAGGGGAAGGGAGGAGGGGTTGGAAGAATTGGTGGGGTGGGAAACAGTGTGGGAGTATAAGTGAATGAATCTAGTGTGGTGGGAAGGAGAGATGAGGGGAGAAAATTGGGAGAAGGATTGATATCAGCATGGAGTATCAGTAAGGCAGGGATAGATAAGGAACAAGAGGGGGAGTGGTTATAGGTGCAATGTTTTGGGGGTTGGGGGAAGGGTTTGGGGAGGTTAATTAAGTGCAAAGATTGGTGGCTGAGGGGGGAAGAGGCCAGTAACAGCTTTAATTGAAGCAGTCACAAGTGACATTTGCTACAAGGTGTTGCTGAAGCTTACGTTTGAAGGAACCAAGCGTGGCAGTGGTAGAGACATCACAATGAAGTGAATTAAACCACACAGAGGCTCTGACGGCGAACGATCGCTGACCTTGGGAAATGTGATATCGGGAACCTGGAAGGTCAGGTTTTCAGAGCTTCTTGTCTGTCTAGGGTTGCAATAAGGACTGAGGGTCCTCTGAACTCCTGGAGGCACAAGCCCAAGGGAGACTTTCTTTGCAAACAGGCAGGTTTGATAAGTGACTCTACCATTGAGCTGGAGCCAGTTTGCCTGTTTATAGATGTCACAGGTATGCGAGAGGCTCGCTGCTGCAGTGAGGAGTCAGCAAGCCTTGTTTAGGGCTGTGGAGATACAATGCAGAGCTGTGTCAGTGGCAGACCCATAAATCACAAGCCCTTAGTCGATTATGGGCCTTAAACAAGAGGTTTTTGAACCCCAGTTAAGCTTTTTCATGTGGGTTTGCCAGACAATTCTGGTGTGTTCAACACAGGGGGAGGTATTTGGGCCTGGTCTCCAGTCAGGTGATGCCAATGCAGGAATGTGGGGTACTCCTGCCTGAGTAATCTCCACTGTTGTTCACAATGGAGGAAGGGGACAAGAGCTCCAGTTTACAACAAATGATTGCCTGTTGCAGGACAACTCCTTCATGAGTCGGTTTAGGGTTTAGGAGACTGAATCCCCCTTGTTGCCAGTGTGTTGGCAGGACCTGAATGTTGATCCTTGGCACTTTATTTTCCCATATGAATTTGGACATTTTTGTGTTCACCTTCTTGAAAAGGTACTCAGAAGTGCTAAGGGAAGATTTGCCAAAATATACTTACATTTGGGGAGCGTCACCATTTTGAGAGCATTAACACATTCCCAAATAAAGAGGTGGTTATGGGCTCAATTTCTAAGATCAATATCCAGTTTAGATAACATATTACTGACATGTTTGGCAACTGTGTCTTTTATTGTGGGGACAAATCTGAATTCCCAGGTAGGATACCCCTTCAAGTCCCCATTGAAAAGGATAGGCTTGGAACATTCTTTGAGTACAGTAAGTATTTAAAGTCATAACCTGGGATTTGGCACCATTGAGTTTACACCCTAAAAGGTCTGAGTAAGCAGTGATTATGGCACTCAAAGTCTGCAACGAGTTTGACACCCGAGTAAGAAAAAGGGTTATGTCATTGGCAAAAAGCATTAGCCTGGTTGTACGTGAGCCACCATGATTCCTGGGAAATCTGGATTTACTCTGGTTTTGGCCGCTAGGGGCTCAACAGCCAAAAGAAAAAGAAAAGGGGACAACGGGCAGCCATTCTAAGTTCCACTACCCAATGGAAAGGTTGGAGACATAACTAAATTTATAAGGATAAGGCTGTTGGAGCTCTGAACAGCAGCTGAATCAGGTCAATAAATTTGTGTGGAAACCCAAACCTACAGAGTGTGTCAAACAGGTAGGCCCTCTCCACCCTGTCAAAAGCCTTCTCTGCATCCAGTGACAGATTGGCCCTGGGTGAAATCCGATGTCTTGCCTCCCATAACAAATCCAATGTCCCTACAGGTGTTAATCCGAACCCAATCTACTCGGAACGAACTCACGCGATCTGGTTGAATAAGGGTACCCATTAGGGGTTCCATTCGCCTAGCCACAATTTTTTGCAGATATTCTGGCATCTGCATGTATTAGTGAGATAGGTCAGAATTGGGAACACAACATGCTATCTTTTCCTTTCTTGAGTAGCAAAGTAATCAGGACTTGATGGAAGGATGGGGCAGAGAGCCCACTTCCCAGGGTTCATTGTAAACTCTTACCAGGTTGGGAGCTAGGAAAGATGGCAAGACTGCAAGGAAATTGCCAGGATAACCATCCAGGTACAGCGACTTCCCCGTGGACATGGAATGTATGGTATCCTCTACCTCCTTAGCAGAGATAGGCTGAAGAAGGGAGGCTAATGCCATCTTTGGTACTTGGGGGAGAGTTGTCACAGCAGAAGGAGTCATATTGAGTGGGCATAGGAGATACCACTAAGGAATAAAGTGCAGAGTATAAGGGTTGGAACTGCTCATTAATCTGGTCTGGGGAAGAAACTGGTTGGCCCTGAGAGGTGTGTATCAGTGGGATATATCTCTGCAATTCTTTACTCCTCAGCCTGTGGACTAACAACTTGCTAGATTGTTCTCCCGCTTCCCAATACACTTAATTTAAGCAGACGAGGGCATAGCCCATTCTATGTTGCAACTTCTCTTCCAGAGTATTGCATACTTCTGCAATTTGGGGCCTAAGAAGCTCTCCGAGGTCCAGATTTTGGCGAAGGCTGTGCTCTAATTGCCTGAGTTCCCCCTTCAGTCATCTAGTTTCACCATCTCCTTCCTTACGTATTTTAGAGGTATAAGCTATTAGGCTACCTCAAATAACTGCTTTTATGGCCTCCCACTGTGTAGCAGCAGAGGTGTCTGGGGTCTTATTCATGGCAAAATGTTGCTGTATTTCAATGGTCAGCCACCGGACAACCTCCTCCTGGTGGAGCAAGGTGATATTTAAATGCCATGTGTTTCTGGGCCACCCTTCTCCCCCAGGCCAGGAACAGTAAAATTAGGGCATGGTCCCAAATGAAGATTTTGCCATGCACCACTCCCCACATCTACTGCACCAGGCCCGAGGATACCCATAGGATGTCTATCCTGCTGTATGTGTCATGGACTTGGGAATAATAAGTAGAATCCCATTTGAGAGGGTGTAAAGGGTGAGAATGTAAAGTGCACCAGATGTCCCTCAGCCCAGCTCTATGAAAACTAGCCTGAACCTGATCGGCTACCTGAGCCTTTCCATATTTTCGAGGCCAGTGCAGTCCAGGCTTGGGTCCAGAGCTAGAATAAAGTCACCACCCACAAGAATGCCGTCTGGACTTCCAGGTAACTTCTGCAAAAGGGCATCAGAAAAGGTATGGTCTAGGATGTTGGGGCCATAAACATTTGGTTCTCCTTGTTAAGTACCCTCTAGCAAAATGAACCTCCCCACTACATCTTTTATTACATTGTGAATACCCAGCTGGAGGCCCTGGCAGAAAAGAACCTCCACACCTCTTTGTTTAGAGGAGTAGACATTATGATACACCTGTCCTACCCAACTAAATTTAAGCCGGCTAGCTTCTGTCTCAGAAAGGTGGGTCTCTTGTAAGAGCACAATTTCACACTGCTTTCAGTTTACTGAGGATCTCTCTCCTCTTCTTTGTACAGCTTAGACCTCTTGTATTCAAGGTGATAATCTTCAGCATGCCTTAAGCAGACATAGTGGCATGCAGGGTCAGCCTTTGACGCGCTGGTAAGGACTGTACTGCACCTAGGTCCAGCCCTAGCCCTCCACCACCGCACAAGTAATAGACCACATAAATAACCATGTGTAGGGTTAAACATTAATACAGATGTGCAGATCTACTCCTGCAGACAAATAAAAAGGTAAAACAAAAATAAGAACTCTAAACATTAGGTGAGTTCAACTAGCCGAGGCAGGCTAGTAGCCACTGCCAGTTAGTGACTGTTGCGGTAATTACACCCTCACCCACATGGAACCTTAAGATTGTGATGAGAAAGATGCTGGCCAACCAACTCCATCCATCCCGCCCTGTGTCAAGTAGGAGTGGCACCAACTGGGGGGGCTGTAAGGTAGGCAGAGGAAGCATGCTCACCTTCCAGTATCTGGGGATCACAGCAATACCCAAATGTGAGGGGGAGAAAACATCTGTCTGAAACTGTGAGCTGGCCCTTTTACAAGAGGGGGGATCCCCTGAACCAGAGGATGTATTCCCCATTTATGCCCTGTCAGGTAATTTAAGAAACACTTCAGATGGCAATGACAAATTCAGGCCTTGGCACGAGAGTGCACGCCTCCCCCTTTAAGAGCTGCCGTGTCCTGTCTCTTCAGCCCTGCTCTTCCCTCCCCTCCCAGCAGCATTCTGTATTCCCGTCCCACCATAGAAGTCCTATTACTTCTATGAGTCCCGCTATGCTGAGCCCCACTGGCTGTGATGCATCCATGACGATCCGAAGATGGACGCATCACAGTAGGAGTTGGAGACACTCAAACCCGGACTGGCAGAGTTGAAAGTTGCATGCGCCATTTAAAAGTAATGTACAACTTCTGCAAGCACTGTCTTCCCGACCCCATCCCTGTTCTTTGCTCGCCATGCTGGGTATTGCAATCACTCCCCGAATCACTTATTTTCAGGTGTACAAGTGGTCACATGGGCAGGCGGGCACGATGATGGACACTTGTCGGTGGTTAAGGTTTACACCTGAAGATGGCCAGTGGGATGACTGGGGAACTGGGCTATGGATCACAGAGTATATGTTTATGGTATGTACTGTGGAACCCCTGCTGTATTAACAGAAAGTAATGTACTGCACAGCTGTTAACATTTTTGTAATATTCTAAACCCCATGTTGTGTTACCATAAATGAACTCCAAGCTAGCATTTTCAGGAAGAAAAAGAAGAGAAAATAAGACCCTCAGTGTTGTTAGACCAGTTAAATTATACAAAATGTGTTGTAGTTCACGCTGGAATACATTTTCCTGTTTTGATAAAGCTGCATTGTCTGTGATAACATGGTCCCTTCTTTTCTCATTGTTCTTCTGTCTTTGATATCCTGCTCTGAGTGTCATGATTGTGAGCTGTACAGGATAACCTCACAGTACCTCATAGCTTCAGTTTCTCTGATTAGTTTATGTTCAACCTCTGATATTTATTGCAGATAAAAATAGCATGCCAACTGGAAGTCCTTTTCTGGCATGTGGCCGTCTGGCTCAGTTTTAATATTGCTAGATATAATTGGTGGAGAGCTAGGGGCTTCAGTTAGTAAGGCAGTTTAACCTGGCGGGCAGAGCATGGAGCCGTGTACCTGGAGAAACACAACTGCCAGGTACTCACTGTGTAACCCTCAACAAGTCACTTAACCAGTGGCGGAGTCAGGAACATGAAGATATAAAAGTAAGAATAAAGGGACTATGGCAGGTGACAGTGTGTTCAACTAGTGAGAGATATAGAGGAGATAAATGTGTCCTGGCAATAGTTTGGATGATGTAAGCATTTTACTCATCTCTGAAACTGGATCTATAGCCTCATTCACATGGCGAGAAATGTACATCAGTACCGTGTGATTCGTTGTGCCAAGCTTGCTGAAACGCTGTGGAGCAGCCTTCAGACAGCACGGCCCTGGAGCACTGGAGAGATGCTGCCTAAAGGTCCAGCATTTGGAGGCGGTTCCAGCGGGGAGGGGGCGGTTGAGGAGGGGTGATGCCGCCACAGGGATTGGGGATGGCTCTTCCGACCCGGGTTCAGCTAAAGATGATTTTTGGTGCAGTATACATAGCTGGACTCAGGGAAGTGATTCGTTTTGTAAACCGAGGGCTATAAATGGGAAACAACAGGTTCTGAAACTTGAGCTATGGCACTGGGCATGTGTTTATGCATAAGCGCTTGTCCAGTATCACAGCACGACTCTCAGACCATGTTAGTTCCAATTTTAGCCCTCAGTTTACAAAAATAATCACTTCCCCGAGTCCAGCTATGTATACTGCACCAAAAATCATCTTTAGCTGAACTCGGGTGGAAAAAAAAAAACTTTCCAGCAAGTGAAAGAAACAGGGTGCAGGCTGGGAAAAGCCTGTCACAATGCCGTGTGTGGTGCAGGCTGTTCGGATGGCTGAGTACAACGGCGCAGAATGCCCGCACCACTACCCGAGCCCAAGGAAACAGGGATTGGGGACAGAATGCAACACAAGCCCCAAACAGCAAAACTGTGGCATTCAGACATGAACAGCAGCAACGATCTTGCTGCTGTACACCACAAAGAACGCCGCAGATCTGTCTGTGTGAATGGGGCTTATGTGTCTGTCTGACCTGGCTACTGTTTCCCTCTTTGCAATCTGCCAACTTCAGACACGACAATAGGCAGACTGCAAAGAGGGACATAGCAGCAGCCAGGTCAGACAGAAACACAGAGCCAGTAAGACGCTTACATCATCCAAACTACTTTGACAGGACACATTTAGTTTAATTTATTCATTTAATACAGTGCACTATTTCATTGCGACTCTAGGTGCTTTACAGATACCAAATAACACACCAATTTAAAAACATTCATAAATATAACTTTATAGTTTACTTTTATATTTATAAATATAAATGTATCTTCTCTATACCTCTCACTAGTTGAACACACAATCTGCCTTAGTCCCTTTTTGCTCCTGAAACTTGGCCTAAAATGCACCAAAATGCACCATTTCACACATTACATTTTCAAAATCTCCTGGGTGGGGGCATGCCCCCAGACCCCCCCCCAGAGAGTTTTGGGTTTCCAGGATAAGTATGCCCCCTCTTCTGTAAATTCCTAGCTCCGCTACTGGATGGTACCATTCCTAGTGTCCTCACAGGAGCAGGGACTGTCTTTGGGGAGGAAGAGAAAAACACTGAAGGCAATATGTAAAATTATACAATGACAAGAAAAAATCCTGGACTCTGATTGGTCAGTCTTGGGCTGGACCCATGCTGTTATCCCAGTACAACATCGCGGGTCTAGTCTCAGCCTCACTGTGAACCTGGAGATGATTGTTTGCTTGATTTGTTTCTGCTTGCTTGTTTCATCTTCTCTTAAAAAGCAAAAATAGTTTTCCACGCAAAAACATCTTTAAAATAATTGTTTTTATTCTGTATAACAACGAGCCATTGTATAATAGCAATAATGCCCTCCTGGGTGTGTGTCGTTTGGGATAACATCACGCCTCACTCGCTAGACGCACTCGGCCTGCGGACTCGTGCCCAACCATCTGAGGCGTGACATTATCCCAGCACGATACACACACACACCCTGTCAGGCATTATTGCTTAAGTAAAGGACCGAAAGGCCCAACAGCTGGCTCTATTTTAAACCTTGCAGCTCAATAAATGAATAAAAATGAGGGAGGTGTAGCATTCTCCCCCTGCTCTATTTGGAGACATCCATTTATCTCCCAGCTCAGTCTGGTCACAACCATCACCTTCTCTCCTTCATCCCTGCTACTCACGTGGTAGCATCGTAGTGGCAAGCCTAGCACCCCCCCAATGTGGAGAAAGCCCTGATCCCACGTCTGAGGTACAGGAAGAGCAACAGACAGAAGTCGGGTAGGCTGTATCCAAGGTGTAATGCACCTGGAACTGCAGCTCCCTTACACTGAGAGTATGTCGCAGTGGTTTCTCAGGCCTTAGGAACAGGCAGTGTATGAGGCGGGGGGGGTGGCCATCATACAGTTACCGAAAAAGTGCTCAGACTTGTATGGAGATGTCACCCCTCTGGCCACGCAATCCGTATTGGGGAACTAGGAAGTAAAACTCCCAGGGGACATTGCCTGAGATCTGTCGCAAACACTGTGCAACACAAACTGCCCTACGCAATCAACTGAAACACGGCTACGGTAATTTTAAAGAGATGTAGATCTCAATGCTTAACACAATGAATAACTGAAAACACAAGACAAGAAATGCTTGTCCCTATTAAGTAAAAGTGTTCAAACACAATGCAAGCTTTGCAGTGCAGTCCCTAGCCACTGGGGGGCTGACCACGAGGCTACCCCCCCTGTGGAATGGGCCCCGCTTCTGTGTCCCACGAAGAGGGCTGTGGCAAAACTGAATACCCATAGTGCAAAGTTATAACTTTTCCCCTGGTACACCAGACCAGTGTCCCCAAGGTGTTGTAGCACAGTTAGCAAATGTCTAGCCAGTCTGGGGATATGCAGCTAAGAGAACTAAAGCAAGGAGTAGGCAGTCAGTAAGGGGTCATTCGGCTCGCAAGCAGCCAGCTGCCTCCTGGGGGCATTCTCTCGATCTACTGTTATGGTAAGTTCTTACGTAACAGTTGTGTGTTATTAAATACTGCTGTTTATCTTCCCATTTGATATAAATACACTACAAGGTTGCGCCACATTTCCTGTGGGTACCGGGTCAATATAGCGCTACCTGAACCGCGCGGCAAGAACCACGCTGCATGTGGCTCGCTTGTACGGTGACAGGTATTTTACGGCGTTTGGGAATAACCACTACCCCTGCCACTGTACACTCAGACGGGGAAGTGATTTAGTGGCTGCCGATGTGATGTCTGGTTGAGCCACTCCTGTGGTGGAGTGGTTAAGGCATCAGCACCCAGCGGTGCTGGAGACCTGGGGCTGCAGTTCGGTTCCCCCCAGGTCTCATGGTGTTGCTGCTTGTTTTTATTTAAAAAACAAATTTTCCCCCCTGCAGAGTTTTACTTCATCCCCAAAGTCCGCACCCCCTCAGAGTTAGTTATTTTTAGTCCAGTGGGTGTGGGGAGGGGAGGACACTGCCATTCATTTCAATGGTGTGCACTGTTTGTCTTGTGGTTGGTGTTTTTCCCACCCTTATTTCAGCACACACTGTTTTGCTGTGGCATTGTGTGCCGTGTGGTTATTTCCACGACATTATGACCCTGTGCCTTTCCTGCGTAGGGACTGTTTTACTTGGCCAAAGCCTGTTTATTGCTTTCTTTGCCAGAGTACAATCAGTAATAATCTAAGGGTTTTATCCCGAACACCATGTTCTGACAGTGGGATAGCTGACAGCACCAGGGAAGGGATAATCAAGTTCGAGATACCAAAAATCTTTTTGCATGGCATGCCAGTAATGTTCCAAGGATGGGCATACATATCAAATGTGAGCCTGATCTGCTTTCAGTTCAACACAGCCCCTACAGCAGCTGCCCCAGTTATAGCCCATATTGTATACTGAGCCTGAACTGATGGTGTTCCGAAGTATCTAGTCCTGCACATCTAGGATCCAGGAGACCTGCTGGAGGTACAGAACTGAGGAGACCTTGAATGCCAGTAGAGTGTATTTTTTGCCTTTGTTCCATGGTATGCTCTGCATGTAGTTCCAGATTCCATCTCTCTCAAGTAAATGATTGATAGGTTCTTAGTGAGGTCAAGAAGGCCTCTATAAAGGTGCCCTATGATATGGTGCCATAGGTGTCCCTTCTGGGTCCCCGAAATAATATTATATAAGCATCGTGGAGTTACTGGCATGTAACCCTGGCACTGTATTCCAAGGGCTACTACCTCTGCCTTCCTAACTACAGGTTGAGGGGCCTGGGTTCTTGACTAACTGGTCCTGGAGTCTCCCTACTAGTAGTAATGCTACAATTTTGGTGCCTCCACCCAGAGTAGTGCTTAAGTGGGTAATTGTTACAATAGGTACAGCCCTTTGGGAAACTAATACCACCCACAATCCCTCCTAGTGACCTTATACACTTAACTGGGCAATTGCAATGGTTAACATTTAGCATACAATTCAGTTTCAACATTAATGATATGCCCACACTCAACCCACTTACCCAAAGGGTCTGGATCTCTGGCATGCACGCTGTGTTCCCCTGTAAAAGACAGTTTCAATACAACCGTGCACTTTGGGAATACTTAGCATATATCTTATCACTGTAAACCACGTAATAATATGCTCATGGCTCAGGTTAAACTTGAAACAGTAAAACAGGTTTATTTAGGGGACGTAACAAGGCTGGGGGTAAGAATCAAATATATCATCAAGGCACTTGCATTAAGCAAATTAATTTTGTTGTATTGAATCAGTCCCTGCATTAACACAGTCACTGCAACTACTGGGTACCCAGAGTGGAGAACAGGCATGACTGAGTGGTGCCGCGTTGTGGCCAGCATTGCAGCTGCATTGGTGCCCTGGATGGAAAGACGGTGATTACATGCAAACAACACACTTGCAAACCCAAAACCAATTGTATCCATGGCCAGATGGCCCAGTCTATTTAAACACTTTAACTGGCAAACACAGTTGGATGGTACCATAGAGAATTAGTGGCTGGTTGCAAGGAGCTACCCTAGTTTTATTTACTGTACCCAGATGAATGGAAGAAGGCACTGGTGACATCAAGACCTGCAGCTTGCTTGAGCTGTTGGCGGGGACCGGGACCGACATGACTCACCTCCACTTCATGGCCTTTCCCTGTAATTGGCCATAACCTGCATGTAGCTGTAGCGCAGGGGCTGACTCCCCAATTCTGGTCTCTCACTGAGATGGTGCTCTGGATGGTACAGGAACAGTCTGGCTGGGCCTGTGGTGGCATAGGCCCAGATGAGGAAACTGTCTCTTGATGGTCTGGCCAGCATGCTGGTGGACCCTCCAGCTGGGCTTTGGCAAAAGTCCTTACTGCACAAGAACTGCTCCTGATTTGGCACAGAAGTCCCTGGATCAACTTCTCCACGCACGCGGTAGGCCACAATCTTAGTGGCTGAAGAAACAGCAAACTCTGAATTTCGCTTACCTGCCAGTTCTTTCTCCAGCTTTCAGCTAAGAAGACTTCTCGGTCTGCTGAAAGGCAGTTCCAGACCATTCGATCCCTTTCTGGACCGAGGTTCAGGTCACAGGAGGCAAGGCAGACCTCTCCTGTGAGAAAGACACGGAGCCCACAGACTTCTCTCTGTTCAGAGTTTCGAGCTGCAATGCATACAGTTCCAAAGCAGTTTGGGACTAAGTCCTTTTTTTCCTGCTTTCCGGTTGGCTGCCTGACCTGTCAATCACAGTCTGAGCGCTCTCATTGGTCTATTTAGGCTCCAACCTGAAGTCCACAGTTTTTACTCAGAAAGCATTGTAATTAGGACCCCTCAAGGACCCCTAAGTCCTGATTGGTCCCAAAAGAGGAAGTCCAGGATCAAAGATGGTGGCTCCCATCGGGGAGTACAATACTGGCAATACTGGCATTAGCAAACAACTTAGTTATTTAAACAGCAATAAGGAGTTAGCAATAAATATTTACAGTGTTTGCAAGGGTTCGCTCTGCACTGTTATCAGTGTCAGAGTAGAGCTGAACAAGGAAGTGCCTGGCTCACGAGCTCTGCAACACTCTGACCCAGCCCAGGCTGTTTACACTGTACATGCTGGCTGAGGCACTTGCAGGGGCAGTGCGGCGGCATGGCTTTGCACACTCATGCAGAATGGCAGCACAACAATACCAAACATGGATTTAGCTTCCTCTACTGGGCATCTGGCAGGCAGTGGGCATTACTAAAGCCCAGGGAGACACTCAAGGTAAGCCCCTGAATTTGGGGGGGGGGCTACAGGCATCTTTAGCCTATCACCATAGGTATGGCTGAGATATGTGCAAAGTAAATGGGAAAAATGGTCAGTGGTAGGGATGGAATAGATCTGTTGTAAATTTATAAACAGGGCTATTCCATCATTGTTCAGAAGCTGGTGGATATAGGTAAGACCCAACCTGTTCCATCTGTAAAGGGAGGTAGCTAGCTTATTTAAAGCACTCTTGCAGATATCAGGTAGTAGGGCCAAGGACCAGACCACAGACAGACAGATGACAGGGGGGAGGTTTGTAGTACTCTGTGCCGTACATTGAGTCACTTCCATATACACTATGAAATTCAAGAAGGAAAGGTAGCCAGGTTGGGTAGCATATAGATATTTTTCTACGGGGTATAGATCATTGAAGTTAAATTCTATTTTTTTTTCTGTATGTATTTTGTAGGTTTTTTGTTTTTCTCCCTGACCCCTTGCATCCCTGCGTAGCATGTGCGTGTGGAGGCATGCACACGTCACGCACTACAGGACGCTCCACCCTACCAGTCACCGTTACTACCTGCGCCGAACCTCCATCCAGTGACGGCGGGACTGTGGATGAACGACTCCCCCCTCCCAGGAGAAGAGAGTTGGTGCTCAATCCTGGTCCCATCCTCCTCCCCGTGCTGGCACCCCGACAACCCGAAGTCGTTCCTGAACCCGGGTTACCGGCGTAGCATGAGGTAAGGCACAGGAGACTGATCTGGACACCATTGTCCACCTAGGGACAAATGACTTGACTCAACATGAGATTAGAGCAGTGCAGGAGGAGTTTGTGGAGTTGAGGAGGTGCCTAAGGCAAGTAGCACACACAGTATCCTTCTCGGAGGTGCTCTCTGTCTATGGCAAGGGTGAGGCGAGGGTACTTTGCACCATTCAATTCAATGGATGGTTAAAAAAATGGTGCAGAGCACAGGGGTTTGGCTTCATTGGGGACTGGGGTTAGCCTATACTGGCAAGATGGTCTGCATCTGTCCAGGAAGGGAACAAGTCTTCTGGCAATCGGTTTAAATGCTTCATTGGCAAGCTTTTAAACTAGTCAAGGGGGTAGGCACTGATAAGCAGCAGGGAATTCCCAGCCTCCCCCTACAAAACAGGGTACTAAATGAAGGAAAGACCAAGGTGCAAAGGTCAGTAGGGAGCAAGACAGGGGTGAATGGTGAAAGCAAAGTCAGTGAGGACAGGGATAGTGCTACAAGAGGTAAAACCATCAAAAAATGGAGAGCAATGAGTACTAATGCCCGTAGTCTGGGTAACAAGCTTCCTGAATTAGTGGCCTTGATGGAGGAGGAACATCTGGATATTGTGGCAGTCACAGAAACACAGTACACACAGAACCATGACTGGGACGTAAACATACCAGGATACATTATCTACAGGAGGGACAGGGAGGGTAAAGGAGGAGAAGGAGTAGCTCTCTACATAAGGGAAGGAATCAAAGCTACAGAACAAAAGAGTAAACAGGGAGGAGAGGAAGCACTGTGGGTCAATTTGGAGACAGGCAATGGCACCACAATCCGCACAGAGGTTGTATACAGACCCCCATCTCAGGGGGAGGACATGGACAAGGAAATTATAGGAAGTATCCTTAGAATGGCGGAAAAAGGGGAGATATTGCTCATGGGGGATCTGAATATGCCAGATGTTAATTGGAGTACATTTGCAGCAGCCACTTCTAAGAGTGGAGTTATTCTAGATACCCTATAGAGGGCATGCCTTAGACAACTAGTATTGGAACCCACTCGAGAGGGAGCAATCTTAGACCTGGTACTCTCAAATGGAGATGGCGAGAGGATCATAGATTTAGAAGTGGGCAGCCATCTGGGAACTAGCAACCATCGAACAGTATGGTTCACAATAAACACAGCAGTAGAGTCAAGCCATGCAAAGGCAAAGGTACTTGACTTCAGGAGGGCTGACTTTGCCAAAATGGGTGAGTGCCTAAGGAATGCACTAGCAAATGGGCAGGAAGGAGGGGGTGGAAGAACAATGGGGAATAATCAAAACTGCCATCACAGAGGCAACAAGCTTTTGTGTGAAGCAAATAAACAAAACAAAACGATGTAAGAAACTGCTATGGTTCTCAAAGGAGGTGGCAGGGAAGGTTAGGGAGAAAAAGAAAGCATTCAGGAAGTACACAGGAATCACAGAAGGAGTAGGACAGAGAATTGTATCAGTTAAAGCAAAAGGAAGCTGGGAAGGCAGTCAGAACAGCAAAGGCCCAAACTGAGGAAAAGATAGAAAACACAGTTAAGAAGGGGGATAAAACCTTTTCTAGGTACATCAGGGAGCGAAGGAAGACCAAGGGAGGGATAGTGAGGCTTAATAAAGGGGAGGGGGGTGGGCAGAGGGTGACTGTGAAAAGGCAGAGATACTAAGCAAATATTTTTGCTCGGTATTCACAAATGAAGAGGGGAGAGGTAACTAAACTAAACACTAGAAACACTCTAGATACAGAAGTTGATACCTGCCCATTTACAGAAGAAAGGGTTCTGAAAGAACTCTTAAAACTGAAGGTGGACAAAGCAATGGGGCCTGATGGGATTCATCCCACAATTCTAAGAGAACTAAGGGTAGAACTGGTGACACCACTGACTACCCTCTTTAACAAATCATGGAAGGATGGGGTGGTACCTGAGGACTGGAGGAGGGCAGATGTGATTCCACTTCACAAAAGTGGGAGCAGGGCAGAAGCAGGCAACTACAGACCTGTTAGTTTAACCTCAGTGATAGGGAAAATGATGGAATCACTTCTGAAGGAAAGAATTGTTAAGTACCTAGAGGCTAGAGGGGCACAGGACCCAAGGCAGCATGGATTCACAGTGGGAAGATCATGTCAGACAAATCTAATTGATTTCTTTGATTGGGTGACCAAAGTAGTAGATCAGGGAGGGGCTGTGGACATGGCCTACCTAGACTTTAGCAAGGCATTTGACACAGTCCCACGTAAAAGATTAATATACAAGTTAGCCAGCCTGGGAGTGGGTCCCAAGATGGTAAAGAATTGGCTGAAGAACAGGACACAGAGGGTAATAGTAAATGGAGTCCACTCTGAAGAACCGGGGGTTACTAGTGTGGAACCACAGGGTTCAGTACTAGGACCGGTCCTCTTCAATGTCTTTATAAGCGACATTGCAGAGGGACTGGAAGGAAAAGTGTGTCTTTTTGAAGACGACACAAAGATCTGCAACAGAGTCGATACACAAGGTGGGGTGGAACGGATGAGAAGGGACTTGGCAAGGTTGGAGGAATGGTCAGATGTATGGCAGCTTAGATTCAATGCTAAGAAGTGCAAGGTAATGCACCCGGGAAACAAAAACCTAGGGGGAGAGTACACAATGAGGGGTGAGATACTAACAACAACAAAAATGGATAGCGACCTGGGGGTAGTCATATCAGATGACCTAAAGGTGGACAAGCAATGTGAGAGGGCAGTAAGGAGGGCTGGGGGATACTGGGATGCATAGGGAGGGGCATCACCAGTAGAAAACAGGAAGCTGTTATCACTCTGTACCGACAGCTGGTGAGACCCCATCTGGAGTTCTGCGTGCAGTTCTGGAGACCCAATCTCCACAAAGACATAAACAGGATGGAGGCAGTCCAGAAGAGGGCAACTAAAATGGTGCAGGGTCTGCACCGGAAGACATATGAAGAGAGACTTAAGGAGCTTAATATGTATAGCCTTGAGGAAAGGGGGAGGGGGGACATGATAGAAACTTTCAAGTACATCAAGGGAATCAACAAAGTCCAAGAGGGTAGCATCTTTCAGAAAAAGAGGTGCGCAAGAACAAGGGGGCACAATTTGATGATGGTGGGGCGGCTCAGAGGTAATGTAAGGAAGTATTTTTTCTCAGAGAGGGTTGTGGATGCATGGAACGACCTTCCGGAGGAGGTTGTGGAGTCGAAAACGGTGGATTTCAAGCATGCATGGGACAGTCTTAAGGCAATTCTGTGGGGGATTAGGAAGAAGTAGGCTGTTGGTTAACTAGGATCTGCAGCTTATCCATTAGATAGGGAAATGGGCAGACTGGGTGAGCCAAGCGGTCGTTATCTGCCATCAAATTCTATGTTTCTATCCAGCGCCTCAGCTCTCAGTGCCACTGGGTTGTGAAATTCTATTTCATTCCAGTGCAGGGAATAAGACCTCATGCTCCAAGTACATATAATGCCTAGGTGTGAGATTATCACATAATTGTAAAGATTAGGTAAATTCGCTTCCCCTCTTTTTGGCTAGCTGCAGAACTGTATATTTTACTTTAGGGCACCACCCCCAGACAAATCATTGTCTGTGTTTCCATGTGTCTCTCTGTGGGGGGGGGGACAAATAGATCAGCCTGTGCATGGAAGGGAGGTATGGATTGGAGTATGTGTGGGTCAGATGGACATGACTCAGATCGTATATGGGAGATGGTGTGGATCAGACTGTGTATGGAAGGGAGATATGAATTGGAGTATGTGTGGGTAGGAGGGACATGACTCAGATCATATATGGGAGGTGGTGTGGATCAAGCTGAGTATGGAAGGGAGATATGGACTGGATTATGTGTGGGTAGGATGGACATGCCTCAGATCGTATATGGGAGGTGGTGTGGATCAGACTGTGTATGGAAGGGAGATATGGATTGCATTATGTGTGGGTAGGATAGACATGACTCAGATCGTACTGTATATGGGAGATGGTGTGGATCAGACTGAGTATGGAAGGGAAGTGTGAACTGTACAGTGTACGGAGGGCGATGTGGATCATATTGTGTGTGGTAATGTGTGGATCAGACTGTGTGGAAGAGTGTGTGGATCAGGTCTTGTGTGGGATGGAGTGTGGATCCAACCATGAGTGGAAGGGGGTGTGGAATGGATTGTGAATGGGAGGGGTGTGTGGATCCAGCTGTGGGTGGAAGGGTGGTGTAGATTGGATCGTGAGCGGGAGAGGGTAAGGATCAGAATGTGGGTGGGTGAGAGTGAGTTGTGGATCAGATCATGTGTGGGAGGCATGTGTGGATCAGAGAGTGTACAGGAGGCAATATGAATCATAGTGTGTATGGTAAGGAGGTGTAGAACAGATTGTGTGGGGGTGGGAAGTTAGATCAAATTGTTTGTGGGAGGGGTGTGTGGATTATATCATGTGTATTACGGAGGTGTTTATCAGATCATGTGTGGGAGGAAGGTGTGGATTAGATTGTCTGTGGGAGGGAGGCTTGAAACAGGTTGGCTGTGGGAGGGAGATGTGCATCATATGATGTGTGGGAAGGGTGTGTGGATCAGCTAGTTTGTGGGAGGGATTTGTGGCTCTGACCATGTGTGGGATGGATGTGTCGATCGGATCCAGTTTGGAAGGAAGTGTGCATCAGATTGTGTGGGAAGGAGTGTTGATCAGGTCTTGTATAGGAGGTGTACTGTAGATCAGGTTGTGTGTTAGAGGTGGTGTGGATCAAATCACAAGTGGGAGGAAGTTGTGGATCAGATCATGTGTGTGTGGGGTTAAGAATCGGATCATATGGGGGAGGTGTGGCTCAGATAAATTTTGGAACAGTGGTCTGGATCGGATCATGTGTGGGAGTGAGGTGTGGATTAGAATGGATGTAGGAGGGTTTTATGGATTGGATCATGTTCGGGAGGGATGTGTGGATCATATTGTGTGTGGGAGGGAGGTGTGGATCATCAGATCATGTGTGGGTGGAGTTGTGGATCAGACTGTGTGTAGGAGTAAGGTGTGAATCTGATTGTGTATGGGAGGGAGGTCTAATGTGTGAGAAGAGGTGTGGATCAGGTCATCTGTAGGACTGTTTGTAGGAGAGAAGTGTGGACTGGCTTGTGTGTGTGTGAGGGAGGTGTGGATCAGATTTTGTATGGCAGATGTGGATCAGAGTGTGTGTAGGAGGGAGGTGTGGATCCAGTTGTGTAGGGGAGGGGGTGTTGACATGAGTGAGGGGAAGTGTGAGTCGGGAACTGTTTGTGGAAGAGACGTGTGGACTGGATTATGTGTGTTAGGGAGGTATGGATTACACTGTGTATGGGGCGGTTTGACATGAGTGAGAGGAGGTGTAGATCGGGAACTGTGTAGGATTGTTTGTGGAAGGGAAGTGTGGACTGGATTATGTGTGGGAGGAGGTATGAGTACATTGTGTGTTGGGGTATAGATTAGATGTGTGTGGAAGGGGTATGGATTATATTGTGTGGGGAGTATGGATTACACTGTGTGGGAGGGGTTATGGATCAGATTGTGGGCTGGGTGCAGGATTAGATGTGTGTGGAAGGGGTATGGATTATATTGTGTGGGGGAGTATGGATTACACTATGTGTGAGAGGGGGTTATGGATCAGATTGTGTGCTGGGGTATGGATTAAATTGTGTGAGGGAAGGGTATGGATTATAATTGTGTGTGGTAGGGGGTTATGGATCAGATTGTGTGCTGGGGGTATGGATTAGATTGTGTGTGGGAGTATGGATTACACTGTGCGGGAGGGAGATATGGATTAGATTGTGTGTTGGTGGTATGGATTAGATGTGTGTGGAAGGGGTATGGATTATATTGTGTGGGGGAGTATGGATTACACTGTGTGTGGGAGGGGGTTATGGATCAGATTGTGTGCTGGGGGTGTGGATTAGATTGTGTAAGGGAGGGGTATGGATTATACTGTGTGGTAGGGGGTTATGGATCAGATTGTGTGCTGGGGGTATAGATTAGATTGTGTGGGGGAGTATGGATTACACTGTGTGGGAGGGAGATATGGATTAGATTGTGTGTTGGGGGTATGGATTTGATGTGTGTGGAAGGGTATGGATTATATTGTGTGAGGGAGTATGGATTACACTGTGTGTGGGAAGGGGTTATGGATCAGATTGTGTGCTGGGGTATGGATTAGATTGTGTGTGGGAGGGGTATGGATTGTATTATGTGGGGGAGTATGGATTATACTGTGTGTGGTAGGGGGTTATGGATCAGATTGTGTGCTGGGGTATGGATTAGATTGTGTGTGGGAGAGGTATGGATTATGTTGTGTGGGGGAGTAAGGATTATACTGTGTGTGGTAGGGGGTTATGGATCAGATTGTGTGCTGGGGGTATGGATTAGATTGTGTGTGGGAGGCGTATGGATTATATTGTTGGGGAGTATAGATTACACTGTGTGTGTGGGGGTTATGGATCAGATTGTGTGCTGGGGCATGGATTAGATTGTGTGAGGAGGTATGGATTATATTGTGTGGGGGAGTATGGATTATACTGTGTGTGTAGGGGGTTATGGATCAGATTGTGTGCTGGGGGTATGGATTAGATTGTGTGTGGGAGGGGTATGGATTATATTGTGTGTGGGAGTATGGATTATACTGTGTGTGGTAGGGGGTTATGGATCAGATTGTGTGCTGGGGGTATGGATTAGATTGTGTGTGGGAGGGGTCTGGATTATATTGTGTGGGGGAGTATGGATTATACTGTGTGTGGTATGGGGTTATGGATCAGATTGTGTGCTGGAGGTATAGATTAGATTGTGTGTGGGAGGGGTATGGATTATATTGTGTGGGGGAGTATGGATTACACTGTGTGTGGAGGGGTTATGGATCAGATTGTGGCTGGGGTATGGATTAGATTGTGTGTGGGAGGGGTATGGATTATATTGTGTGGGGGAGTATGGATTACACTGTGTGTGGGAGGGAGTTATGGATCAGATTGTGTGCTGGGGGTATGGATTAGATTGTGTGTGGGAGGGGTATGGATTATATTGTGGGGGAGTATGGATTATACTGTGTGGGTGGGGGTTATGGATCAGATTGTGCTGGGGTATGGATTAGATGTGTCTGGGAGGGTATGGATTATATTGTGTGGGAGTATGGATTACACTGTGTGTGGGAGGGGGTTATGGATCAGATTGTGGGCTGGGGGTACGGATTAGATTGTGTGAGGGAGGGGTATGGATTTTATTGTGTGGGGGAGTATGGATTACACTGTGTGTGGGAGGGGGTTATGGATCAGATTGTGTGCTGGGGTATGGATTAGATTGTGTGTGGGAGGGGTATGGATTATATTGTGTGGGGGAGTATGGATTACACTGTGTGTGGGAAGGGGTTATGGATCAGATTGTGTGCTGGGGGTATGGATTAGATGTGTGTGGGAGGGTATGGATTATATTGTGTGGGGAGTATGGATTACACTGTGTGTGGGAGGGGTTATGGATCAGATTGTGGGCTGGGGTATGGATTAGATTGTGTGGGAGGGTATGGATTATATTGTGTGGGGAGTATGGATTACACTGTGTGCGGGAGGGGTTATGGATCAGATTGTGTGCTGGGGTATGGATTAGATTGTGTGTGGGAGGGGTATGGATTATATTGTGTGGGGGAGTATGGATTATACTGTGTGTGGGAGGGGTTATGGATCAGATTGTGGGCTGGGGGTACGGATTAGATTGTGTGTGGGAGTATGGATTACACTGTGTGGGAGGGAGATATGGATCAGATTGTGTGCTGGGGGTATGGATTAGATGTGTGTGAAAGGGGTATGGATTATATTGTGTGGGGGAGTATGGATTACACTGTGTGTGGGAGGGTTTATGGATCAGATTGTGTGCTGGGGGTATGGATTAGATTGTGTGTGGGAGGGGTATGGATTATATTGTGTGGGGGAGTATGGATTACACTGTGTGTGGGAGGGGGTTATGGATCAGATCGTGTGCTGGGGTATGGATTAGATTGTGTGTGGGAGGGGTATGGGTTATATTGTGTGGGGGAGTATGGATTACACTGTGTGTGGGAAGGGGTTATGGATCAGATTGTGTGCTGGGGGTATGGATTAGATTGTGTGTGGGAGGGGTATGGATTATATTGTGTGGGGAGTATGGATTACACTGTGTGTGGGAGGGGGTTATGGATCAGATTGTGGGCTGGGGGTATGGATTAGATTGTGTGTGGGAGGGGTATGGATTATATTGTGTGGGGGAGTATGGATTATACTGTGTGGTAGGGGATTATGGATCAGATTGTGTGCTGGGGGTATGGATTAGATTGTGTGTGGGAGTATGGATTACACTGTGTGGGAGGGAATATGGATCAGATTGTGTGCTGGGGGTATGGATTAGATTGTGTGTGGAAGGGGAATGGATTATATTGTGTGGGGGAGTATAGATTACACTGTGTGTGGGAGGGAGATTATGGATCAGATTGTGTGCAGGATGGTGTGTACACTGGATCTATGGGTGTGTGTGGATTGGATGGTCTGTGACAGGAACTGTGGATCAGATTGTTTGTGGAAGGGGTGTGGATCAGATCATATGTGGGAGGAAAGTGTAGATCATAGAAAAACAGAAACATAGACTTTGACGGCAGATAAGGACGGCAGATAAGGATCGCTTGGCCCATCTAGTCTGCCCATTTCCCTACCTACAGGATAGGTCGTAGATCCTAGTTAACCAACAGCCTATTTCTTCCTACCCCCCACAAAAATTGCCTTATGTCTGTCCCATGCATTCTTGAATTCTCCCACAGTTTTAGACCCCACAACCTCCTCAGGAAGGCTGTTCCATGCATCCACTAACCTCTCTGTGAAATAATACTTCCTCACATTGCCCCTGAACCGCCCTCCTTCTATCTTTAAATTGTGTCCCCTTGTTCTTGCACGTCTCTTTTTCTGAAAGATGCTACCCTCTTGGACTTTGTTGATTCCACTGAGGTACTTAAAAGTTTCTATCATGTCCCCCTCTCCTTCTTTCCTCAAGGGTATACATATCAAGCTCCTTTAGTCTCTCCTCATACGGCTTCTCTTGCAGACCCTGCACCATTTTAGTTGCCCTCCTCTGGACTGCCTCTATCCTGTCTATGTCCTTGCGGAGATGGGGTGTCCAGAACTGGACGCAGTAGTCCAGATGGGGTCTCACCAACTGTCTGTACAGAGGGATAACAATTTCCTGTTTTCTGCTGGTGATGCCTCTCCCTATGCATCCAAGCATACCCCCAGCCCTCCCTACCGCCTCCTCACATTGCTTGCTAACCTTAATGTCATCTGACATGATTATCCCCAGGTCCCTTTCCTTTTTTGTTGTTGTTACTACCTCCCCACCCATTGTGTATTCTTCCCCTGGGTTCTTGTTTCCCAGGTGCATTATTTTGCACTTCTTTGCATTGAATCCTAGCTGCCATACTTCTGACCATTCCTCCAACCTTGCTAAGTCCCTTTTCATCCTTTCCACGCCTCCTTGTGTATCAACTCTGTTGCAGATCTTTGTGTCATCTGCAAAAGGCATACTTTTCCTTCAGTCCCTCTGCAATGTCACTGATGAAGACATTAAAAGGACTGGACCCAATACTGAACCTCTGGTACCTCACTAGTAACCTCTCTTTCTTCAGAGTGGACTCCATTTACAATTACCTTCTGTGTCCTGTTGTGCAGCCAATGTTTTACAGGCTACCACCCTGGGACCCACTCCCAGGCTGGTTAATTTGACTATTAATCTTTTGTGTGGGACTGTGTCAAATGCCTTGCTGAAGTCTAGGTAGGCCATGTCCACAGCCCCTCCCTGGTCTACTACTTTGGTCACCCAGTCAAAGAAATCTATTAGATTCGTCTGACATGACCTTCCCGCTGTGAATCCATGCTGCCTTGGTCGAACCTTGAGTGGCAGTGTATGTGGACTGGATAAAATGGAGGCAGAGATGTGGAGCTGGTCTTGTGTGAGAGGGTGTGCAAATCAGATTGTGTGTGGGAGCGGTGTGTGGACCAGATCATGTGTGGAAGAGAGATGTGTATCAGGTCTTGAGTGGGAGTAGGTGACGAATGGATCATATGTGGGAGAACCTTTCATCGGTTGAATTTTCTGTCTCTGTTCATTGTTTGTTTTGCTGATCTGTTTGGGTTAGTTCTGTGTAACATATTTTAAGGCATCCTGCATGGTTCTCTAGACAGATGCAGAAGAAATAAAGGATATATTATGTAGATCAGTTCTGGCAGCTGCCACTCACAGCAAGGTTGTTGACCCAGACGTCTGAGAAAGCAGCAGCTAAGAGAGATCCTAGACCCTGATCTTCTGATCTAGGTTAGCTCAGAACTTGAAGATGCCCTCTCTTAACTGCTTATTTTAGAACATTTTCTGTCAAAGTTAAAAAAAGGCAGTTGCCATGGATACCAGGTTCTATCTGCTGATGGTGTGACATCTTGCGATCCTTCCCCTCTGGGATTCACATTCCTACTGATCATATTTTTAAGCAGTAGTTCATGTTACAGAGGTGTTTTATATTCTTCATTCTGTGCTCCTTTTCCACCTCCCAGTGCTGATATTTGTTTTTGTTCTCAAATAACATCACATGGTGCCACATTTCATTTTACATTCACCATGTTAGAGCTTATGTCTCATGTCTTGGAATTAGCCCTGATGTTCCCTGTGTCCTAGAAAATTAGGGAGTAATCTTTGTGGTAATGCTGCTTCATCCTAGTCATAAGAAAAGTGATGTTAAACTGTGGGGGTGGGATTTTCAGAAAGCTGTATCTGTTTACAGCCGTGGTCGCCCAACATATGCCCAGTTAGTTAGAGCACCTACAAGGTGGTCTATCTTCTCGGTGCGATCACCATGACTTGCATCCCGAAAATGATGCATTAATCTAAATTAGACAGCTGCATCATGGTTGTTTTTTTTTTGCTGGAAACAGTGGCAAGTGTCACAGATTTGCTGGGATGAAATACGTCACAAGCATCTTGACACATTTGCCTGGATGCAGCATGCATCCAAAATACGGACACAAGTGCTGCATCCATCTCTTTGAAAATCCTCCCCTTCCCCAGTTGTTGATTCAAGGGACGAGGTGGGGGATGGAGGAGGATCAAGGGTTCCAGAGGATGCTCTCCTTCTCCAGGGAGGGAGGGCAGCAGACTCTGCTGCAGTACTGCCAAGCTGTGTGACCACAGGAGGCAGTGCAGTCAGCGCAGCTTGGGAGGGAGGGAGGAGGCTGGTGGGCCACGTGCCTAGGCATGCAGTCGTGTGTGCATGAGCACATGGCACCATTGCTGCCAGTGTCTCGAGGAGTGGAAACCTAAGGCAGAAAACCCTGATAGTGGCTGGCCCAGTGGTGCTGAGGGTTGAGGCCCTGGACGCCACACCTCGTGCCATGCCGGTGACCCGGGTTCAGGAACGAAGGGGTCAGCAGGGTAGGACTGGGATTGAGTGTCCGCAGACTGTTATCCTGGTCCTGGGGTGGGCTGGGGAATTTCACCATGCTGTATTGGCCCTTGGGGACGCCCAGGGGCACTACAAGCATCGGTGACAACAGAGGGTGAGCGCAACAGATGTCGGCACACTGTGCCTGGACGTCATTGCACATCTGCGCTTCATGGGTTAGCAGGAGGAAAATGGCTGGGCATGACCGTGCAGCTTGATGACTGCACTCTGAGCCACCCAGAGGACTTTGGCAGAGTCCTGTGGGGGAGGGTCTGGTTTTGTCCTGGCTGGTAGAGGCAGACGGGGAGCTCTCCAGCGGGATGGCATGACGGCCGTCCTGGATCCTCCTGGGTGCAGTTCGAGCTACCCAGCTCTCGGTGTGGGCGGAGCCGGTGGCTGGATGCCCCACGCTGGAGTGTGCTGCAGCAAGGAGGAATAAAATAAATTTATCTGATAAATAAAAGAAAACCCCGATAGCAAGGTAGCATTATACCAGCATTTATGGGTTCCTTCAGCCTGACCACCCACTGCCTTCCACACTTGATGGACTGGAGGCGGAGCTGGCTCATCCTTCAATGGAATCTATCAGGGAGGCCAAGAAGGTGAAGACTCCTTGGACCCCATGAAGGCAAATAAGTGACAGAAAAGGGAAGGCTGTGGCTGGATGTGGCCAGGCTGAGTAGGAGAGCCCAGGTGATGGTGGAATAAAAAAAAACTATGGTTGTTTAAGTACAGCTGAGTATATTAAATTAAAATGTTGTGGCAGCTGAATTTAATGGTGCTCACCATTAAAGTATTTCAGTTCTGAAAAAATCTAAAGCAGTCTTTGAATACAATCCTCAGAGGGTTCTCACCCCTTTGCAGATCTGTGGAGGGGCCGTTATGCCAGGATGTGGTGTGCAGAGGTCCCAGCTGCTGTGAAAACCATTCCGTGTTCCTGTAGGGAAATCACTATATCTTTCTCAGTTGTAGAGGTGGGCAAGCTAGGAATTTTTCACCTAGTGCCAAGGCAGAGCCGAGCAAGGGGTCTGGCTTGGCTCTACGAGCCAAAACACAAGCTGAACCCTGGCTACTGCAGGCTGTTCGTTGCATAGGATTTGAACATTTCAGACACTGCACCAGCTGCTCAAGCTGACAATAATGCCTAGCTCTGAGCATAACTGGTTCAGCTTGACCTTGGCTCTCAAGTGCTTATAGATATCAAACCGAGCCAGCCACTGAGGTCGAGCCAGGCTCAAGCCTGCTCTGGTTTGCCCACCTCTACTTGATAGCTAAGTGGAGCTGCCCCTGGGCAGGTAATGAACTGTGATTTGACTGGGCGACGCTACGCCAATAAGGCCATTACACAAGATATTCGTATGTAGCATTCTGTATTCCACTTGACAGCCCTGATGTTTCACCTTAAAAGGCTTCCTCTGGGGGAATGTAAACAGATGAAAAACAGAGGTTAAGTATTCTTTCTTCTGGGTATTCAGTTTACAAAATGTATACATAATTGTTACAATTTAATCCATTGTAACATACTAGCATTTAATTTCTCCCTTTCTTATGTTAACTTCATTGTCTCTTTTGTGTTTCCTCTTATAACCTGTAAGTTCATAAACATTCATTACATTTATCACATTTTAAAAGAGACGCTTTTGTTAACACCCTCCACCACACCAGCATACTATTTTCCACGCGCACTCAAATATGGCTGCCACACGTTTTACCAACCTCGCGGCTCTCTCGCTGCTTCTGTGGCTGCCAGTGCCTCAAGTGATATAAATGGCCGTTTTGCGTCTGTCTAGAAAACAAAATACCTTTATTTTATACTTTCATATTGTGCCATGATATTATTTTAATTCATACTAGTAAGTATTTGTTGGTATCATTTTACATTTTGTGCATGTCAAGTTAGTACCTGTATGCTTTCTGGACTTCGTTTATGCTCTGGGAAGGAAAGAAGAAATACATTCTATTCCAGTCACCATACATTGCCCTGTGGTGTCATAATTTGGTAGCCTTGTCATTTTATTCTTTGTCTCTCGAAATAACTTTCCTTTTAGCTTATATTATTTGTCATTGCCTGCCCTCAAGTACCATTCCCAGAATGTTCTTATCTTTTGTCTCTCTCTATTCTGTCCCTTTTATAACACCTCTCTTTTAACTACTCGCACCCCCTTTATTTTCTCCCCCCATTTATCTTTCTGTGTTGTTTATCATTATGTTTGCTGTTCACCCTGTCTTTACCTCTGTGCCTAGCTGTTACCCTGCCCCATCACCCCTGCCCCTCCCCCCTTTTAAATATCCTTTCTGCTTACATCAGGCAGCGCTTTTAGACTTATAGACAGCTCCCGATGTTTCATCCCTACCTCTCTCCTGTTTTGTCTGTTTACTCTTTTTCTTGTGGATTAAGACTGTTTGACAACTTGTGGAATTATAAGAATTTGTTGCAGAATGTTAAACTGCCTTTAATTCACATTTTCTAATGGGGTCTTTCATTTGTTGTTATTTTATTGTATGGCGATGATTTCCATGGGCTTGTATGAAATATTTACTTCTTGCTGTAAATTTTGTAGGTGTATGTGAGCCCTTAGCTCCGCCTCCCCCGACGGAGTGTTATATTTTAGATGTATAGCACTGGGGTTGTTCAGTGCTATCTATTCATTTAACTTTTGTGAACCTTTGGTTCAAATAAAAACACTTTGCAGCCATGAGCATTTTTTGCTCTCACACCTGGAGTACATCATTTTGTGATTTTTTTTTCATATCCTGTCACCCCTGCACCATGCATAGGCAGGGATCCATCGGCAGCCTGGCATGGGCATTCAATTGGATGCCCACAGTCCAGACCTGCTCGCCCCCCCCCCACTATTCCCTGCCCCATGTGTGGATCCACACCAGCGCAGCATGGTGGGTGGGGTTGTGTATACCATCTGGTGTACAGAGGCATTATGGTGTGCACAACTGCGGTTGGGAAATGCTCATTTCTGGCGTATCCTGGCCCCTATGTGGATCGGGCCCTTAAAATATGTAAGAGGTGCATCTTACAAAGAAGGTGGGGAAGAATGAACTATAATAGCATTAAAGATATAGATAATATAGCTACTTAAATATAATTGTAACATGAACTGCTACTCTTGAAGCACTTTTCTGTTTTCATTCTGGGGAGAATTGAAATCTGCAAAACACGTGGAATTGGGAACACTTGCAAAATGACTGGACCACGTCAGGTTGTGTTTCACAGAACAAACAAGTTGCCTCACAACGGAATGAAAACCTGGTTGAAGTTTGTACATAGTTGGGAGTGTACTGGGGTGCACAGAGGCTGGGGACTGCAAAGGTCCCAGATCTGTTACTGATGCAGCCCGCATCTGTGGCAGGCAGTTACGTATACACCGAATCTGGACTCCTCTCCCTGCCCTTGCTAAGTTCAGTTGCTGGTGTCTGTGCACCGACAGATTGGTGCTACGCACGTGTCACCCGCACGTGTCACCACCTGGCACAGTGCCCCAGCCTGCTGAGCATTCCCACAGTCCAGATAATTTTACTACGCAAGAAGCCCCAGGACACATCAGTATGCCTCACATTTGAGGCTTGTAGCATAAGTAGCAGCTGTTTTCTGCCTCCAGATCTGCCAAAGGCGGTCACACTTAAAGTGTCAGTTTCAGTGTAACTGCGGGGGTAGATAATCATTAATTACATGCAACAGGGGTAATTGTACTGTAGCTGCATGTGTGTTGCATATATCTACATTGCTTGCAATGCAGTTACAATGTAGTTACAATGTAACTACAGTGTAGTTAAAGAAACTTAAACTATTACTCCAGAGGCTCATAGTCGATGGCATCAGAGAGGCTGGCTTCACATTGGGACCAACAGGCTCAGAGGGTGGAGGTAGACAAGCTATGGTTGGCTCAAGCCTCCCTAAAGCCAGAGTCCTTGCTTTTGCTTTGACTTTAAATCATTAGGCAATCACAAGCCAGGTTAGAGCCAACCTAGCTGCCATCAGCACAAGTGTTGCTTTCAGCATAAGCCCAGTTAGGGCAGTTTGTAGAAAGCTGAATCTCATAAAGGACATGCAGACTAGAGTTCTGCTGGCCCTGTGGATCCATCCCAGGTTGTGAGCGAACCCTTTAATTTCTCTCTGCCCAATTAGGTTGCAACTGCACCATAACTACCTGCATTCCGGCTTTGGCCCTCTACCTCCCTCTCTTATGCTCTCCCATACCCACCATGCCCTCCCAGCTCCCCACCCTCACTATTCCCTTCTGTTTTGCTCTGCTGCTGCACTGAGCACCTACCCTGTATTATCTGTTTCATATGATGTACTGTCCCTGTTGTATATAAATCTATTGTTTCCTGGTATTAACCAGGCCCATCCTGTAAATAAGTTCTGTATTTATTTGTTGCCTTAATGATGTATTGTCACTGTTGTATGTAACTCTGTTTTGACCGGCCTTAAACTGGTCCATCTTGTAAATGAGCTTTGCTCAATGATGTTCGCCTGGATAAATAAAGATTTTGATTGATTGATTGACATGCAGTAGTACTGCTGCCATTTCCCTTTGTCTGGCTCTGGTGGCTTGGCATGCCCATATTTACCAGGGGGCATGCAAGGAACAAGATAATCTCCTTCTCAGATTCTGCAACATCTACAGGTTGGGAAGTGAAAGTGAGGTGTCCCATCTGAGCCAGCTCTCAACTGGAAAGAGATCCACACTAAGGGGAAGGGAGTTGCCATTGATCATTTTCAGTGCTACATTTAATGCAGTACGTTTTTATTTTGTTGTAGGTAGGTAGTTAGGCAGGCAGGTAGTTACGTAGACAGGTAGGTAAGTAGGTACGCAGGTAGTTATGTAGACAGGTGGGTAGACAGAAACATAGACTTTAATGGCAGATAAGGACTACTTGGCCCACCCAGTCTGCCCATTTCCCTACCTATTGAATAAGCTGCAAATCCCAGATAACCAACAGCCTATTTCCTCTTACCCCCCACTATAATTGCCTTATGTCTGTCCCATGCATTCTGGAATTCCCCCACTGTTTTTGACCCCACAACCTCTTCAGGAAGGCCAGTGTTCCATGTCTCCACCACCCTCTTTGTGAAAAAATACTTCCTCATGTTGCCCCTGAGCCGCCCCCCCCCCTCCATTTTCAAATTGTGCCCCCTTGATCTTCTTTGGGGGTATCTCTTGCAGCAGGTAGTACTGTTGGGTTTCCACCAGAGGGCGCTCCTGTGCACGGTAGCTTTTACAATCAGTGTTTGCCTAGGGGCCACCATCACCTGAGCGACTATAAAGGTGTAGACGGCCCCAGGCATCCTCAGTTCTTTTTCCTGCCACCATCAGTTCACTGCACGCAGTAGCTCCACATCTCCATGTATTTTGATGAGCAGTCATTGACGAAAAATCGAACTGGGACCAGTTTTCACCGACCACTCCCACCCTTCTTTGATGAATGTCTGACGACTCAAAGGCTTTATTTCACAAATGTCATTGCGGCAGGAAAATCTACCACTACGACAGCCACACTGCTTGTGTCTGGTGCTTAGGGGCTTCCCACAACCTTCTTATGTGTAAACTCTGCCAATAATTTATTTATTTATTTAGTTTTGTTGACCGGGTAAGTGCACTAGACAAATCCTGCCTATTTTCAGGCACGACCGGGGGGAGGGGGATACAGATGAATGCCAGCTGACCTTGAACCAGATTAAGCTTGTTGGTGGAATTTTTAGTGAATGGGGGGAAATTTGGGCAAGGCAGCAGGGAAATTCCCCAGCTCTTTTCGAGAAGTGCCATGGGATCTTTAACATCCACCTGAACTACCACCAGAACAGGCAGATGGGACCTCAGTTTAACGTCTCATCTGAACGATGGCACCTCAGGAGTGCAGCACCCCCCTTATGCTGCACTACAGTGTCAGTATTGGGATATTAACCCAAGTGCCTGGTGAGGGGATAGAACCCACAGCCTTCTGATCTCTCACCCTCAGAGGCGAGTGTGCTACATGCTGAGCCACCAGGCTACTAGACATCGATGTCTGCAAGAGATAGAAACTTATCTCATGGAACAGAAGCTTGCTATTCTAGAGAAGGGCACCCACCATAAGGAATCTTCATCGACAACCCCCCACAAGCACTCCAGCAAACATAAGCATAAGAACAAGTAAAAATCCCCATCATCCTCTGATGGTAAGCGTTCGTCGACGGCCACTGTTTTTCAGTGATCCGTTGCCGATGACCCGACCTAGATCTTTTTCCTAGTCGACAACTTTACCTTCTTTGTCATCGATAATGTTGATCGATGCATTATCGGTGGTGTCCACGGTGCCGTATACTGCACCCTCTGGCTCCATGTTGACAATAACCCATCCTCCCTCAGGTAGCATCCCTTCGTCGACACCTCCTGCCTTTCGACAGTCTATTTCCTCCCTATTTCAGTTGCCATCGATGACTACTTTGGGCTGTCATCAAAGAAAAACATTTTTCCTTAACAGTTCTACCTAAACTCCCACCACCCTCACAGGTAGCTTCCTACGGGGGCATGGCTCACCTGGACAGGGGTCCTGATCATTACACCCCAGGCTCTTGGCCTCTTACTCAGCCTTGGCCTACACCCTCACTTATTCCTCTAAATTCTCAGAAAAAATCCCCACCTTGCTCATCGATGTCTTCCTCCATCAACATTGTGATGGTGCTTCAAACTGTGTTACGGGTAATGCAAGGCATCCAAACACCTCCTAGGGGCAGGACTCAAGATTCTCGCTCCCCTACTCCTCCTCATGTCAAGAGGTTCCACCCAGACAGAGAACCCTCTCCTGGTTCTTCCATATACTCCATGGAAGAGAACTATTACCCTGATTATGAGGAGGCACTGGAAGGTTACTTTGATCTGGATGATGGTCTTTGCCCCCACTGCATCAACCATCTCCTCAGCAGACGAGGATGCTGCTAGGCAAACTCCGGCCTCTCCTCCTGATGACCCTTCCTTCCTCAACATGATGGCGCAAATCCAGAAAGCCATGGATTTTGCCACAGCCAAACAAGATAAACAATGACATGGTATGGCCGTCTATCTGGAACTTTCAGAAGAGCCTGTTGTCGTGGTTCCACCTTTAGTTCAGACTACCAAAATGTGGTACTGTCTGCTTGGCACCAACCTTCCACCAGCCCTGCAGTCTCCGGAAGGCTGACCACCTATACCAATCCCTGGTTGACCACCCTATCTTTTCAGTGGCACTGGAGGCGGATTCAGTGGTAATTGTTGATGCCCATGATCGTACTAAGAGGCCCAAACATCTTAGCTCATTACCTCTTGACAAGGAATTATGATGCATTGACTATATTGGCAAGAGAGTGTACCACACAGGTACTATGAACCTCTGTATACTCAATTACATGGGACACATGATAAAATACCAAAGAATACTATGGTCCTCAGCCATGGACTTGGTTAACAAGCTACCTCCATCCCTGGAGAAGGAACAGCTCTTAGCCACTATCTCCACAGATAACTCCCTATCCAGACATCTCTTGCGATTAGGGTATGATGCCGTGGACACCTCAGACAGAACCTCTGCCATGGGGATTACCCTAAGATGCCATGCTTGGCTCCAGGTATCACGCTTCACACCCGACATCCAACATAAAATCTTAAATGCCCCCTTTAATGGTACAAAACTATTCAGGTCAGATACCCAGACTATATTAGATGACCTCCAAGCCTCGGGCAGGACCCTAAGGACTGTATATGGCATGTACCACTCTTCTCAAATTCCAGGCCAACAATGTTACCAGCAATCCCTCCAATTCTGAAGGTCTGGTAGACAAAGGGGCAACTACAAGCAAGCCTCTAGGGGATGGCAGCAGACATAAACATCCAGAACTACGACCCCTATGACAAAGGGCTACCATTCCACCACCACAGCAGAGACTGGCCAGGCCACCACCTTCTGACCTACTGAACCTCCTCCACAGCTTCCTTTTGCCAGCCTCGGAAGCTGTCAGTGCCACTTTGCACTCCACCTAGAGGCCTGGCAAACTATCACCTCGGATGAAAGGGTCCTTCAACTAATTCAGTTGGGACACACTCTGGAATTTTCCTCCCTCCCTCCACCCCACCCTCCCGACTCTGTCTTGTATCCAGATGAACATTTGCCCATTATCCAAGAGGAACTCACTGCATTACTTCAAAAACAGGCAATCATACCTGTTCCCCCTCAGTAACACAACAGAGGGTTTTATTTCCACTTCTTCCTTGTGCTCAAATGCACAGGAGATTTACAGCCGGTACTGGATTTAAGAAACCTGAATCTGTTCATCCAGTACAAGAGATTCAGAATGGTCACGCTGGCTGCCATTCTCCCCATTCTACAGCAAGAGGACTGGATCTGCGCTCTGGATATGAAGGATGCCTATCTGCACATCCCACCACCGGTTCCTCCAGTTCCAACTTCTAGGACACCATTTCCAATTTTGGGCACTGCCCTTTGGCCTATCGTCAGCTCCAAGAGTTTTTACCAAATGTCTTGCGGTAGTGGCAGCCGCACTCCACAGGCAGGGGCACTTTGTCTTCCCCTACTTGGACGACTGGCTCATCAAAGCCCACTTGAGAGATGCCCTCCTCTCCTCCCTACAAGCCACCCTCTGACTGTTCCATGACTTAGACATTACTGTCAATTGGCCAAAATTCAATCCGGTACCCATTCAAAAATTCCAATATATAGGAGTTGTGTTGGATACCACTCTAGGCAGAGCCTCACTTCTGAAGGACAGACAAACAAAGCTCATGTCAATGGCCTTACAATTTCAGACCATCAACCATATCACAGCCAGGCAGCTTCTGTGTCTCCTAGGGCACATGTCAGCTGCTATCCCCACTGTGCATCAGGCAAGACTTCACATGCGACCCATCCAGTGGGCTCTACACAATCAATGGAGGCAGAGTTTAGGAAACTTCGACGCCCTTATAGAAGTCACTCCCAACCACTACAGTGCCCTACAATGGTGGATATGCCATCACCACCTCAATCAAGGGGTCTCCTTTCAATCCACTCCTCCAACTCAAGTCCTGACTACCAATGCCTCCACTCAGGACTGGAGAGCCCATCTCGGCCCCTACTGAACCCAAGGTCACTAAGACTCCACAACTGCCTCCTTTTACATCAATATTGTGGAAATGAGGGCCGTCCAGCTCGCCCTTCAAATTTTCTGACCTTACCTAATGCCGGGCCCTGTGTTGGTCCAAACGGGTAAGACATCCGTTGTATACTATCTTAACAAGCAAGGAGGCATGAAGTCCCAATGCCTCTGCAGGGAGGCCCTTCGAATTTGGGACACGGCTCTGGAACAAAATCTGACTTTAACAGCTGTCCATCTTCCAGGGAAGCACAACACTTTAACGGATACTGTCAGTTACCATTCCCAAGATCACAAGTGGACTCTCGATCACACAGTCCTACAGACCATTTTTCGACCATGGGGACTCCACAGGTCGACCTGTTTGCTTCTCCAGAGAATCATCATCTGCCTATATATTATTCTATCATCCCCAACAAAAAGGGACAATCTATAAGTGCTCTGTCCCATCTGTGGACCAGACTGTTCTTGTATGCTCACCCCCCCCCATTCCCCTGATACTAAGGCTTTTGCTGAAACTTCAAACTGAACCAGCCACAATAATCCTTATTGCCCCATTTTGGCCTAGCCAAGTCTGGTTTCCCCTACTGCAGCAACTTGCAGCAGCGGAACCGATCCCACTCCCAATCCGCCTGACCCTACTGACTCAACACAAGGGGACTCTTCTGCACCCCAACCTAAAGTCCCTACATCTTCATGTGTGGCTCCTGAAGACATCCTTATAAACTGTCTCAGTGTCTCCTCTTCGGTGTCTGACATCCTCCTGGCATCCTGGAAACCGTCCACCTGACAGACGTACAATTCTAAATGGAATAGATTTGTATACCTACTGGGCAGCTTCCAAACACTTGGACCCATTCTCTTGTCCCTTAACAGACATCCTTGACTACCTATCCTCTCTCGCCTCAATAGGCTTGATCTACTCTTCCATAAAAGTTCACCTTAGTTCTATCTCGGCCTTCCATGAACCTTTAGAAGGCAAACTGATTTCTCAACATCACCTCACAAAAATGTTTTTACGAGGCATGTTACATGTAAAACCTCCCATCCGGAGACCAACTCTCCCATGAGGCCTGAACTTCATGCTTGAAAAACTGACTCTTCCTCCCTTTGGGCCAGCGACCTCTTGCGACCTCTGTTTTCTGGCTTGGAAAACTCTTTTTCTAGTAGTCTTCACATCAGCCAGGCACATTGCTGAGCTACAAGCCCTGATGTGTACTGAACCATACCTTATTAAAGGAATGATTGGAGGTGTACTTGGAGGAGGTGGGAGGTTTGGATAGCCGGCAACATGGGTTTGTGCCAGGTAGATCATGCCAAACCAATCTTGTGGAGTTCTA
The DNA here is from genome assembly GCA_016271365.2 of Neoceratodus forsteri. Taxonomy (NCBI): domain Eukaryota; kingdom Metazoa; phylum Chordata; order Ceratodontiformes; family Ceratodontidae; genus Neoceratodus; species Neoceratodus forsteri. The sequence goes on along the minus strand of CM028131.1, from coordinate 1,625,423,331 downwards.
CGAATGGGTAACATCAGAACTGGACAGGGGAAAGCCTATGGATATATTATTCTTGGACTTCAGCAAGGCGTTTGACTCTGTCCCCCACAATGGTCTGGTGGAGAAACTGACGGGGTTGGGAGTAGGCCCTTTGATGGTCAGATGGATTGAAAACTGGCTAGCTGGATGCACTCAGAGATTAGTGGTCGGTGGGGAGCTCTCGAACCCTAGAGAGGTCAGTAGTGGGGTACCACAGGGCTCGGTCCTGGGTCCGATCCTATTTAATGTATACATATCGGACATCAGGGAGGGTATAGGGTGTGAAATGAGTCTCTTCACTGATGACTCCAAGATGGGAGCAGTAGTTGAGGGGGAAGAGGGGAGGTTGGCCCTGCAAGAGGACTGGACACCCTGGAAAGGTGGGCTCACACCTGGAAATTACATTTCAATATCACCAAGTGCAAGGTGTTGCATCCTGGGCAGGGAAACCATAAACACAGGTACACCCTGGGAGGGGAGGAGCTGGAGGCCTCAACAGGGGAAAAAGACCTAGGGGTCATGGTGGTTGCATGTATGAATAACTCTGAGCAGTGCAGGAGAGTGGCTAGCAGAGCAAACAGGATGTTGGGATGCATCGTAAGGGGGATCACCTCCAGGAGCAGGGAAGTGAATCTGCCACTGTACAATGGACTGGTTAGACCACACCTTGAGTACTGTGTACAGTACTGGAGACCACACTTGAAGAGAGACATACAGCTCCTGGAGAGGGTACAGAGGAGGGCAACTAAGATGATACGAGGACTAGGGGATTTGACATATGAGGACAGACTTGAGGAGCTCTGCCTGTTTTCATTGGAGGAGAGGAGAGGGGGGAAACATGATTGAGGTCTTCAAGTACCTCAAGGGAATAAATAGGGTAAACACGGAGGGATCTTTAGACTAAAGCAGGGAGGTATCACCAGAGGGCATGGTTTGAAGTTGGAAGGTGGAAGGGTGAGGGGAAAAGAGGAGGAGGTTTTTCACTGAGAGGGTGGTGGATCCTTGGAGCACTGCCTGGTGAACTGGTTCAGAGATCCACAGTGGAGGGCTTCAAGAGAGGGTGGAACAGACCCAGAAAGCGGATGTATCAGATGATGGCCTGGCCCAGGGGGGGAGTGGGGATGGATGACAGGGGTTTCTGGAACACAAGGGGGGGGGCTCAGTACCCAGCTAGGGATCTGAGGTTCAAGCAGACTTGATAGACCGTAAGGTCTAATCTGCTGGCAGTTAGTATGTTATGTTTCATAAGGATAGGGTCTCTCTAAGAACCAATCCAACTTTTTTGCCCAAGGTCATTTCTGAATATACTTTGAATCAGTCAGTTGACCTACTTGTCTACTTTCCAGCCTATGACAATCCAGGTGAATTGCTTCTATACACCCTGGATAGCCACCGCATCCTACGATTATTACGCCTCACGAACAAAATCTACCCGAGAAGCGACACAGCTCTTTATGTATTTCGCCCACGCTAAGGAAGGTCTACATGTTACTAAACAGATCCTCTCTAGTTGGTTAGCTTATTGTATAACCTGTTGTTATAACAAATACAACAAACTGCTCCCGGGTGCTGTCCACGCACACTCCACCAGAGCTATGGCTACTACAGCGGCTTGCTTTAAAGGGGTCTCTATAGCAGACATCTGCAATGCTGCATTATGGTCTACAATACATACTTTCACAAAACATTATAATCTAGATATTGCCTCCCGACACCGAACCGCCTTTGGCCGTGCTGTCTTACAGGGCCTTCTATCCTAAGCTCTCCACCCTTCCTATCTTACTGCTTGAGAATCATTCCAACAGTACTACCTGCTGCAAGAGATAACCTTGAAGAAGATAGTACAGTTTCGTACTTACTGTAATGGTAGATCTTCAAGAGGATCTCTTGCAGCAGGTGCATTCCCACCCTTCTTCTCTAGAAGAGCTAGCTTCCTCAAAAGAAAAAAAGAAAAAAAAAAGGGGGGGGGAGGTACCTCTATGCGTCTCAGTTTCCCTCAGTCTTGCTCCGCGAGCTGAAGCCAGCGGGGAACTGAGGATGCCTGGGTCTGCCCACACCATTATAGTCGCTCAGGTGATAAGGTCATCAGGTGTGGGCAGCCCCTAGGCAAACACTGCTAGTAAAAGCTACCGTGCACAGGAGCACCCCTTTGGCGGAAACCCAATAGTACTACCTGCTGCAAGAGAGCCTCTTGAAGATCTACCGTTACGGTAAGTATGAAACTGTACTTTCTTGCACATCTTTTTCTGAAAGATGCTACCCTCTTGGACTTTGTTGATTCCCTTGAGGTATTTGAAAGTTTCTATCATGTCCCCCCTCTCCCTCCTTTCCTCAAGGGTATACATATTAAGCTCCTTTAGTCTCTCTTTGTATGGTTTCTGGTGCAGACCCTGCACCATTTTAGTTACCCTCCTGTCTATGTCCTTGCAGAGATGGGGTCTCCAGAACTGCATGCAGTACTCCAGATGGGGTCTCACCAACTGTCTGTACAGAGGGATGACAACTTCTTGCTTTCTACTGGTGATGCCTCTCCCTATGCGTCCCAGTATCCCCCCAGCCTTCCTTACTGCCTTTTCTCATCGCTTGCCTACCCTTAGATCATCTGATATGACTACTCCCAGGTCCCTTTCCATTTCTGTTGTTGTTAGTACCCCCCTTCCGTTGTGTACTCTTGCACTGGGTTTTTGTTTTTCAAGTGCATTACTTTGCACTTCTTTGCATTGAATTTAAGCTATCATACTTTTGACCATTCCTTCAACCTTGCCAAATCCCTTCTCATTCTTTCCACCCCCTTGTGTATCAACCCTGTTGCAGATCTTTGTGTCATCTGCAAAGAGGCATACTTTTTCTTCCAGTCCCTCTACAATGTCACTTATAAAGACATTAAAGAGGACTGGACCCAGTACTGAACCCTGCGGTACCCAGCTAGTAACCCCCTTTTCCTCGGAGTGGACTCCGTTTACTATTACCCTCTGCATTCTGTTGTCCAGCCAATTTTTTACGTAGGCTACCACCCTGGGACCCACTCCCAGGCTGGCTAACTTGTTTAATCTTTTGTGTGGGACTGTGTCAAATGCCTTTCTAAAGGAGAGGCAGGCCACGTCTGCAGCCCTACTACTTTGGTCACCCAGTCAAAGAAAATTGTTAGAGTCGTCTGACATGACCTTCCCACTGTGAATCCATGCTGCCCTGGGTCCTGTGCCCCGCTGGCCTCTAGGTACTCAACAATTCTTTCTTTCAGAAGTGATTCCATCATTTTCCCTACCACTGAGGTCAAACTAACAGGTCTGTAGTTTCCTGCCTCTGCTTCGCTCCCACTTTTGTGAAGGAGAATCACATCTGCCCTCCTCCAGTCCTCAGGTACCACACCATCCTCCCATGATTTGTTAAAAAGGGTAGTCAGTGGTGTCACTAGTTTTCCCCTTTGTTCTTTTAGAATTCTGGGGTGAATCCCATCAGGCCACATTGCCTTGTCTACCTTGAGTTTTAGGAGTTCTTTCAGGACCCTTTCTTCTGTGAATGGCCTGGTATCAACCCCCCTATCCAGAGTGTGTCTATTGTTTGGTTTAGGTACCCCCCCTCTTCTTTTGTGAATACTGAACAAAAGTATTCATTAAGTATCTCTGTCTTTTCACTGTCACCCTCTGCCCACCCACTCCCCTTTATTAAGCCTCACTATCCCTCCCTTGGTCTTTCTTCCCTCTCTAATGTACCTATAAAAGGTTTTAACACCCTTCTTAACTGAGTTGGGTATCTTTTCCTCCATTTGGGCCTTTGCTATTCTGACTGCTTTCCCCGCTCCCTTCTGCTTTAACTGATACAGATATCTGTACTGCTATTTCTGTAATTCCTTATACTGCCCGAATGCTATCTTTTTCTCCCTAACCTTCCCCACCACCTCTTTTGAGAACCATGGTGTTTTTTTCCTTCATTTTGTTTTGTTTATTTGCGTCACACAAAGACTTGTTGCCTCTGTGATGGCAGTTTTGATTTTTCCCCATTGTTCTGGGATCCCTCCTTCCAGCCCATTTGCTAGTGCATTCCTTAGGCACTCTCCCATTTTGCCAAAGTCAGCCCTCTTAAAGTCAAGTACTCTTGCTTTTGTATGGCTTGACTCTGTGGATGTGTTTATCATGAATCACACTGGTGGTCACTTGTTCCCAGATGGCTACCTGCTTCTAAATCCGAGATCCTCTCACTGTCTCTGTTTGAGAGTACCAGGTCTAAGATTGCTCCCTCACGAGTGGGTTCAAGCACTAGCTGTCTGAGGCATGCCCCCATCGAGAATGACCCTGCTCTTGGATGTGGCTGCAGCAAATGTGCTCCAGTTAACATCAGTCACTGTGACACAATCAGTGTCAGTGGCTCAGCAGGTAGCACACTCATCTCTGAGGCTGGGAGATCAGGAGGCTGTGGATTCTAGCCCCACACCAGGTACTTGGTTAATATCCCAATACTGACACTGCAGTGCAGCGTGAGGGGGGTGCTACACTCCTGAGGTGCCATCTTTCGGATGAGACGTTAAATCGAGGTTCCATCTTCCTGTTCTGGTGGTAGTTCAGGTGGATGTTAAAGATCCCGTGGCACTTCTTGAAAACAGCAGGGGAATTTCCCCGGTGCCCTGGCCAAATTTCCCCACATTCACTGAAAAATACCACCAACAGCTTAATCTGGTGCAATGTCAGTTGGCATTCATCTGTATCCCCCTCCCTCGGGGTCATGCCTGAAAATAGGCAGAATTTGTCTAGCACACTTACCCAGTCAACAAAAAATAAATAAATAAAAACATCTGGCATATTCAGGTCCCCCATCAACAATATTTCCCCTTTCTCTGCCATTCTAAGTATGCCTTCTATCATTTCCTTGTCCATTTCCTCCCCCTGAGATGGGGGTCTGTATACAACCCCTGTGCGAATTGTGGTGCCATATCCTGTCTCCAAGGTGACCCACAGTGCCTCCTCTCCTCCCCATTTACCCTTTAGTTCCATTGCCTTGATCCCTTCCCTTACGTAGAGAGCTACTCCTCCTCTTTTACCCTCCCTGTCCTTCCTGTAGATTGTGTACCCCGGTATGTTGACATCCCAGTGATGGTTCTCTGTGTACCGTGTTTCTGTGACTGCCACAATATCCAGACATCCCTCTTCCATCAAGGCCGCTAGTTCAGGAAACTTGTTACCCAGGCTACGGGCATTGGTACTCATCACCCTCCATTTTTTGATGGCCTTACCCCTTTTGGCCCCATCCCTGTACTTACTGCCTTTGCCTCTTTCTCCATTTACCCCTGCCCTGCTCCCTATTGACCTCTCTACCTTGGTGTTTACCTCACTAACTACCCTGTTTTGTGGGGGAGGCTGGGAATTCCCTGCTCCTTTTCAGTGCCCCCCCCTTGGCTACTTTAAAAGCTTACCAATTAATGAAGCATTTAAACCTATCACCTAGGATCCTGGTTCCCCTCCTGGACAGATGCAGACCATCGAGCCAGTATAAGCCTGTATCCCTCCAGGTGGATTCCCAGTGAAGCCAAAACTCTATTCTCCACACCAGTTTTTCAACCATTCATTGAATTCCAGGGTGCAGAGTACCCTAGCCTCGACCATGCCATAGACAGGCAACACCTCTGAGAAAGTTACCATGCATGCTACTTATCTAAGGCCTCTCCCCAACTCCACAAACTTCTCCTGCATTGCTCTGATCCTATACAAAGTTCAGATACTTGGGCATCACCTTTGACGATACACTAACCTTCTCCGGCCATATAGACTCAGTCGTCAAGTCAGCAAATACAAAACTTGGGGTCCTCTACCACCATAGGCACTCTATGACACCAGATGCTCTGAAACTTACCATCAGTAGTTCAGTGATGTCCTCCATAGATTATGGGCTGCCTTTCTATGGGGCAGGCACTAAAACTGCCCTCAACAGGGTCAGCACACTACTAAATAAGGCCTGTTGACTTGCCATAGGGGCTGCCCAGGACACCTACACCTGCATGCTCTACACCGAAACTGGGTGGCTCCCACTCCATCTTAAAGCACAATACGAAACCTACCTACTTCTGAAAAAGTGCTTCTTGGGCTTTCTTCCCCTGCGCTGGGCTGCCTCTTTACGCCAGCAGTTCCCACCAAATCAACAAGAAGCACGGCTGCAGACTGCAGATTGGTGATTCCCTTCAAAAGGATGAAACTCGCCCAGAACTCCATCCTGTATCAAGGACCAAAATGGTACAATGAGTTACCTGCTAACCTTACAGAATCACCCAAGATTAGTACCTTCAAATCTGGGCTCAGATCCCCTTCTTGACACAAAAAAAGAATTGTGCTTGCCTGCACTAATATGGCAGAATTTCAGCCACCCAACCCTCTCCCTTTCACCCCCTCTTTTTATCTCATCAACCCCCCCATCCACGAATGAGGCCCACTCAGCTGGCAAACCACTTCCACCACGATGACGCTATCCCTGGCTGACCCCATACCCCCCTTTAGGCCAGACTGACCAACTAAATAGTGAACTACAAGGCTGAACCCTATTTACCCTATCCTCTTCAACCTTTAGTTGGATATATAAGATTTCTTTGTATTTGAATGTCTGTGTAACTGTTTTCTGTTCTCTGTAAACACTGTTATATTTGTAATGTTTGTTCAGCAATGACCTGGAACCTTTGAAAACGAGTCCTGGATGCAAAGGTATTAATCTTAAACTGAAATAAACAAATAAAATAAATAAATAAATTCCCAGCCAGATCATTTGTCCCTAGGTGGACAATGACGTCCAGCTCCCTCTCCTGTGCAGCTGCTCCCACGATCCTGAGGATTCGCTTTCTGTCCCTCCAAGCCATGGTGCCGGCCAGGTACCTTATCTTCCTCTCCCCTACCTCCCCATTTCTACCCCCTAACAACTGAGTCCCCCACCTGGAGCTGTTTCCTTCCCCTGTAGGGTCCTGCGCCACCCTCCTGTGGGTCTCCCTTGTGGAGGTTCCCAGCATACTCCTTGGTCTCCACTGTAGGTGCCTCCATAGAGGGACCACACTCCACTAGAACAGCATATGAATTGTGGAGAGGCACAACTGGAGAGATGCGCTTCTGTTCCACCACCCTCACTGAACCTACCGTAGTCCAATCACTCCTTTTTCTTGGCAACCTATGAGGCAGCACCAGGGGCCCTGGTGGTCCTTGGGTGGGGGAGGAGGTTTCCCAACTCCCTGCCAGGTCCTGGGTGGGGGAGGAGGTTTCCCTACTCCTTGCCAGGTTGGCCTGGAGACAGGCAACCTCCTCCCTCAGAGCAGAGAGCTGCCTGCAAAGAGGGCAGCATTGCAGCCTCCAGAATGTCTCCTGGAAGACTGCCACCCCAGAGCCAGTGCATTGTACTACTCCCCACGTCTCGCTGCCTTCCTGTTGAAATAGATTTTTTTTATTTGTTTTTTTGTTTTGTTTTGTTGTTTTGTTAGTGTTTGCAAGCATGCTGGGCTGTTAAGGATGTGGCAGGCGTATGTCCTTTCCCTTTTGGGGAAATTATGTCAGAACCCCTAGTATAAGGGAAATGCCGCCCTTGGGGGGGTGGGACTCAGCCCGTGCCCTCCAGAAACAATCAGCTATAGCTCTGATCCACCACCCCGATGACTGCTCTCCTTCCTTTCAGCAAGACAACCTGCACAACAGTTTAACAGAAAATCAGACACCTCAGGCAAAAATTTGCTGTAAACCTTGGGATGCTGGTTTCAAACAAAGCAAGCCCTTGAAAAGCCTGGGACAAGAAAGTCAGCCAAATTAAGCAATCTTAGTAAGCACAAACAATTGAACTTCCCACACCTGTAATCTGGTGCTAACTGAAGAGAGACACCTCAGACTAGAATTTGCTGGAAGCCCCAGAATGCTGGTTTCAAACAAAGCAAGTCCTTGAACAGCCTGGGAAAAGAAAGTCAGACAAATAGGTAGACAAACAGCTAGGTAGGTAGGTAGGCAGGCAGGCAGGCAAGCGAATAGATGTAGGTCAGTAGACAGACATGCAGAGAGAGAGAGACATACAGGCAGGCAGGTAGGATAGTTGGTGAAGTGCCCTTCCAGAGCTTGGGATGCTGAAATAAGATAATAAATAGTACAAGGCAAGAGAATTGCGTGGACAAATAAAAAATAAACCAAGCCATCATCCACCCAATCAGTAATCAACACTTAGCCAGTAAATTAAGTAATAAATAACATAAAGCTTGATTAAATAAATAGCTGAACACTAGCTATTTAAAACCCTCAAAGGTAGAGGAACAGGTAGATAATTTTAGGTAGAGCATTCCAACTGGCCTGACAACGCAGCGGTAAGTTTTCTGCTCGCAATGCCAACATCCTGGGTTCAGGAACGGACTCAAGAGTCAGAGAGCCAGCCAGGGGGAGGAGGACTGAACGTCTGTCAGACTGCTCTCCTCCTCTGGGGGGGTGGACGAGCATTTGGTACATGACTGACCCCTGGTGGAGGGTGGGGGGCAGTAACTACTGATACCTAGTTGGTGTGGGGACGTGCCAGACATCCTTATGTCATTGCACATCATGCCCCCATGGGGTCTTCTGTTCAAAACTAGTGGACACCATGTATGATGCCCCACTCCTCTGGCCCTGATCACTCCCCGTGGCTTCCCAACAGCAGCCTATTACCGGTGTCCGTCCATTTGACACATCTCTACACCTGGCTCTGGGGGCAAGCCAGGGAAGCAATGCCGGTGGGCAATTCCTGCTGGTAATCTTGTACTGGCGTCATGAGGGTCCATGTCTGTATGGTGGCCCCATCCTGGGGGTAAGCCAGGAGAATCATTGATGGAGGTAAGTCTTGGGGGTGAGGTGGGGTACCAGAGAAGAGCAGGGGCTGAGCCTTCCACGGTTCGCCCCATAAAACATACAAAATTAAAAAAAAAAGGTAGAGCATTTCAGAGACCTGGGGGCAGTGAATGTAAAGGATCTGTCACCTGCTAATTTCAGATGGGATGATAGAATACCAGGAAGCCCCTGGCCATGGACCAAGCAATTCATCCTGGTGCATAGAGGGTCAGGAACTCATGGCAGCAGAGAGGCTCCAGTCCATTCAGGGCTGTATATGTCAGTTTAAGGGCCTTGTAGTGGATTCGCTGCCAAACAGGCAAGCCAGGGAAGGACCTGTAGAGAGGGGATGGTTATTATCTCATTACCTTCTGGGTGGCCATTTTGTGTCAGGTAAACAATGGATAGTTCGGACTTCACATGGAGCTGTTGGAGGTAATGAGTTATCTGGCTTCTGAGTGAAGTCAGGAGCCTCGCTGCTGCATTCTGCACCAGTATCAGACTACAGATGTGGCCACAAGGTAAGCCCTTATAGAGTAGATTACAGTAGTGTAGATGAGAGGAGATGAAAGCCAGCGCCATGTTCTCAGATCAACATGTCCTAAGAGGGGGCACAGTCTGGCAATGTTTCTTAGGTGATAAAATCAGCACATGACTACTGCCAACAACTGGGGATCACTTGTCAGCCCCTCATCAAGGAATATTGCCAGGCTCTGTACCTTACTTTCAGCCTTTTGCTGAACTATTGAGGATGGGAGCATAAGGCTTCATCTTAATGTAGAGACCTGCCACTCTGACCCCACAAGTAACTGCTTCATTTTTCCAGGATTAAGCCACTGTCAGTTGCAGGCCTTATAAACTCTAGGCAGTGTTCAAGCATCTGCATTGATGGAGCCTGGTCAGGAGCGCAGGGCAGGTACAGCTGACTATGATCGGCATAGCAATGAAACTCAACACTGTACCTTGTGTAACACCCTCCCACAATGTGTGAGTGCTTGCTTTTGGGTCCACAGAGGCCAACTCAGTCATGGCCCCCAGGATCCATTCTGTCTTTGGCCCCTGAGGACTTGGCTGCTTTGGGAGGCCAAAGGAGAGTAATGAAGACTGCAGACAATCTGTGGTGCCTTCTGCACCATTAGAGCCATGGCTGCCAACCCCACATCAAGGTCAGCTCTGCTGCCACACACCTGACACCACTGAGGAATGCGTTGATGCTTGTGATGACAGCAGGGATTCCAGATGACTGCCCAGACTGAACCAGACATCAAAGCGCACCCACATTAACACCTATGGAGGCACAGAATAATTTGTTTAAGGGCAGAACCTTTACTAAATAAAGTCTTTGGGGCCCATGCCCCTGGACTACAAAATGGGTAGCCATCTCATTCATCCTCTGACCCCCTCTCACCATGGCCATAGGGTCAGAAGTCAGTAAAACAGCCAGTCAGTCTCAAAAACCAGGTTCAGAGCCACAAGAGGGCTCTAGACACTGGAGGATTTATTAATTCCCCTGGGAGTCGGGTGACCAATCAGCTATTGAGTGACAGCAAGACAGACCCTCTTAGGAGTCTAACCGGAACTCTTGGCCAGTTGGGATATCGCTCTGGGTTTTCACTGAGGAATATTCCAGCACATCTTCAATTTAATGTGGAGTGGAGTGGAGTGGAGCGGGATAGGGTAGGGTAGGGTAGGGTGGAGTGGAGTGGAGTGGAGTGGAGTGGGATAGGATAGGGTAGGGTAGAGTGGAGTGGAGTGGGGTAGGGTGGAGTGGAGTGGAGTGGGATAGGATAGGGTAGGGTAGAGTGGAGTGGAGTGGAGTAGGGTAGGGTAGGGTAGGGTAGGGTGGAGTGGAGTGGAGTATAGTGGAGTGGAGACCTCTCATCCTCCAGCATGAGACATCAGCTGTGCAGATACTGTGGAGGGAGAAGTATACTTGTACAGCCTCCAAGGAGGAGACTGCTGCTTGCAGCACTGAGTGAGAGAAAGAGACTGAAGCTGCAGCCTGGGACTTCAGCCTGTAAGGGTAAGCCACCTTGCAGTTGAAACTTGGTGTACAGCCTGAGAGATGTTTTTCCCTCATCAGACCATAGGGGTCTGCAGCTGCATCAGAACCAGAACAGCCTGAAGCCACCCGGAAGTGCTCCACTGCCAGGGGACAACCTGCAGAGGGTGCTGCCAGGATATGTGCAGAGGTGAGCTGTAGAGGCCTGGGATCATCAAAATTACCCAGAAAGGTGATGAAGTGAGAGCCCAGCTAAACCTGCATGAAGTGCATGGTAGAGCAACCGACAGAGGAGAGCTGAGGGAGCAGTTGGAGGTGCAACATCAGATTTTGGATCGGAGCGAGTACATCCAACAAGGAGATGGAGGCTTGCTAGCATTCGGGTAACCATACATAACCAAAGAGAGCCCATGGATTCTGCAACACAAATCTTGCATAAAGTTCTCTATGGCCCCAAGTTAAGCTTGTTTGTTAGACTAGACCATCCAGCAGGGCTTACAAATTTGGCGGTTTGCTACCAAATCTCTAATGTTTAATTTAAGTGCACCAACACTGACCAGTCACGCGAAACTGTGACAGACCTACACTGACTCAACACCTGGGTGCTCAGATTTCCCCAAGAACTCAGTAGAACTCAGGGATATACATATTGGTACCCAAAGGTAGTGCACAAACAGTAAAGTTGGGCAGAGGCATTGTGTTGGTTGTGAGGTGGGCTGTATTATATCATTTGGCTGTGCTTAGAAGGGTGCCCAAAGTACAGCCGGGGAGTAACTATGCCTGCCTACACAAATACTTTTGTTTGGCATTAATCCTTTCTTTCCCTAGGACCTCATTGCTGACCCCAATAATTGGATGGGTGTGGGTGGGCTTTGGCAGTGGGGTCCCTGGCTGGTTGGTATTGTTTCCCAGAGGGAAGTACTAGCTTATATCCTGGACCACTTAATATTTCTCTGGGTGGAGGCACCATGCAACTTATCATTGAACTACAGCATCTTTGGGTAACATATCACCACAGGAGTTAGCAACCCACTCTGCTCAACTTTATTTGAGCCCATAATGCAGGGGTAGTATACTGTCTTCTGTGATGACCTGATACACTCCTTATGATTTTCCCTAGTGGAAGCATATACAGAGAGTACAGCACTGGGGATAAGACTGATCCCTGAGGAACACCGCAGTCCAGGGCGACTGGATGCAACCAGAAAATTCCCATCACAACCCATTGCTCTCTACTAGAGAGTAATGACCAGAACCATCTGAGAACAGGATCAGACAGTTCCACTATATTCGTGGAGTCTTTCTACCATCATCCAGGGTGCTCAGTGTCAAATGCTGAGGGCAGGTTAAAGAGAATCAAAACAGTTGCCATACCTCAATCTCTCACCAGATGGAGATCATTACATTCCTTGACCTTGGCCTTCTCAGTGCTGTGGCATTATCGGAAACCACACTGAAATGGCTCAAAAATACTTTTTGACTCCAGATGTTCACAAAGATGTGCTGCAACCACCCTTTCCATAGCCTTTGCCATCAAAGGCAAGTTGGAGGTAGATTGGTAATGTGAGAGACTGTCAGGGTCTAACAAAGGTTTTTTTGAGCATGAGATTTACTGCAGACCCCTTGAGGGCCATCACAACCCCCTTTAGGGTCATGGGGAGGAAACCCCTCACCCAAAGAAGCATTTATGATTCCCATAAAGCCAGGACCCATGTCACCATTTCAGCCTTGATGAGCTGAGTCAGGGACAGGTCCAGCTTGGAGGTGGTGTTGCTCACATTAGTAAGGAACCAAGCCATCTCTTTTTCATCCAGCCATCAGAACTCAGCCCATGGAATCATGCTTAGCCCATGGAGCAGTATCTCCAAACCCCTTGCAGTTGTCAACTGGGAAACAACTACAAAGTGCAGATGAAGAAACAAATGATGCACATGCACAATAAAATGCTGAGAATGCAGTGGAAAATTATAACATGCAACAGTACATAGGGTGCTGGGGTGAACTTCTGGGAAAAATAAATAGCATCATATAAAAAAATGAGACGGCAAGATTGGAAGTTGCAGGGAAGTGTCCAAGCCAGATAAGAGAAATGACTGGTATGCCCCACGTACGTCAATACCAACACAGTGAACTACAACCCTGTTGGCAAAATCGACACTTTGCTGACAGGTCGCTATGTTGGTGTGCCTGAGACAGGGGCACACTGTATCGAGGTCCTGCACCCCCGCCCCGAGTCAACTCTGACTGAAGTTGATAATCCTAAAGATGGGGGAGTGGGGGGCAGAGCCAGTTCAGGGGGCGAAGCCTCCTGATTAAAAAAAAAAAAAATGAACCGGGAGACACAAAGGAATCAGGTAAACTGCAACTTGCAGTTGACATGATTCCTGTTGGCGAGATGCCAGTCGACAAAAGGGTTGTCAAACCGGCATCGTAGAGCCAAAATGACAAGGATAAGGGGGCAGAATCCAAAAGATAAGGTACCTTGGGGATGAGAGTGTGGGAGTCTCAAGAGCCAGGGTATCTTGAAGCTGAAGGGGGAGCCTGGTGAAGGGTCATAACTTAGTAAGAAGCAGGTTTTAAGTTAAGGTGCAATTCGACAATGGAGGAGGTGTCAGTCAGCATAAGGAACAGCATTCCAGACAATGAGGGTGGAGGTATTGACAGTTTTGCAACCAGCAGTACCTGGGCTGTGGTTGGGAAATACAGTTGACCCAAGTTCGAAGATTGTAGAGGGTGTTTGGAGAACAGGGACTATAAGTTCATAAAGGTAGGGTGATGCAAGTCTACCGAGGATTTTAAAGATGAGGAAGGGATGTAGGTTTCCAAGGATGGCGGTAACGTGCCCCTGTCTTCAGGTTCAGGTAATGATAAGGATGGTGGGGTCCTGTATATCTTGTAATTGAACCTGGAGATTAGGGGTTCGGGTAGGCTTTAAAGAAGTGAGATGCACAAGTCTAGGTAGGCAGAGATGGACGCATGAATCTGGGTTTCTTTTGTTAATTATTTAAAGGCGCCAAGCCCAATAGAGCTGAAGTGTAACACATCACAGTGTCATGCAGAGACCTGGGTTCAGTTCTTGAGCTGGACTTCTGTCACATGGCTGGTGAAGTCATGGGAATGTGCTGTGGAGGCAGCATACTCAGATTTCAGAAGCAGAATGCTATGCCCCGACATCTGAGTGCCTTCGTTGGCTGGGTTAGTGAGCAGCAAATATATTGTCGGTGCATATATGATGCCCTGCCTTCACTGAGGGTCAGTGATTCAAGTGGTCCTTCACAAAGGGGTAGTGCATGGAGTTGTAAACCAGTAAAAATGTCTCAGTTTCTAATAACTTCCTACCCCCCCAGTAACCTGACACTGGCTTTCATGACTCTGTCCTCCAGGATTCTGACAAAGAGAGAAGGAGGAGGAGAAAGGGGTGATTTTCTGCAGCGGTGAAGTTGCACAAGAGTGACCAAGGAGGTCACTCTTCTGCACAAGGGCTCAGGAGGAATGGTCAGGAGGGTAGGAGCCAGGATCAAGTCAGAGGCAGGGCAATAAACAATATAATAGAAAAATTAAGTAGAGGCAGGACCCCACTGTAAATGAGACATTGCATCTCAGGGGGCTATCACAGGGAAAATAAATGGCAAAAAAAGAAAATGGATTAGTGCAGGAGGTACAGTAGGAACACAACCAGGATACCTCTGCCATGTTGTTGAATACGATTACAGAGGGTGTAGTGGGGGTGATTGTCAGTGGTGTGCACCCTGTGAACGCTGGAATACTCAAGCCCCCAGATTGTTGACTTAAGCACCCTGAAGAGAGGGAAGCTCAAGTGGCAACAAACGCGGGGGTTGCAGGCAGAGTGACAACAAGGTGTGGAGAGCCATCTGTGCCAAAGCAAGGAGTCTTGGAAATAAAATTCCAGACCTAGAGGCCATGATGGCAGAGGCAGACCTGGATCCTGTGGCCATTAGTGAGTCGTGGTGCACAGGGAGCCACGACTGGGATATGGCCCTACCAGGCTGCACTCAGTTCGGGAAGGATAACAGTGATTTATCAGTGTCAGTGGCTCAGCAGGTAGCACACTCACCTCTGAGGCTGGGAGATCAGAAGGCTGCAGGTTCTGTCCCCACACCAGGCATTTGGGTTAATATCCCAGTACTGACACTGTAATGCAGCATGAGGGGGGTGCTGCACTCCTGAGGTGCCATCTTTCGGATGAGATGTTAAACCGAGGTCCCATCTGCCTGTTCTGGTGGTAGTTCAGGTGGATGTTAAAGATCCCATGGCACTTCTCAAAAAGAGCAGGGGGATTTCCCCTGTGCCCTGGCCAAATTTCCTCCCAGTCACTAAAAATACCACCAACAGCTTAATCTGGTTCAAGGTCAGCTGGCATTCATCTGTATCCCCCTTCCCCGGGTCGTGCCTGAAAATAGGCAGAATTTGTCTAGTGCACTTACCTGGTCGACAAAAAACTGAAAAAAAAAAAGATAGGGAGGGGAGGAAGATTGGAGGGTTTGTACTGAAAGTGAGGGAGGGTATCAGAGTAATGGAAATGCAAGGACATCTTGGGGCAAAGGATGGGTTGCAGGTGCGGTGTGTCACCCTGAAGGCAGGAACTTGGTGCCATTATTCATACTGGGGTGATATGCAGACCTCCACCACAAGGGGAAGAGTTAGATAAGGCACTGAGGAAGTTATCAGCACAATGGCAAAAAGGGGGCGGTACTGCTGGTGGGGGACTTCAATCTGCTGGATGTAGATTGGAGCCTCCCAGCCACAGCCTCAGCTAGAAGCAGGGCCATCCTAGACTCCCTGCAAGGGGCGTTTCTCAGGCAACTAGTCACAGAGACCACTCAAGGTGGGGCAATACTAGACCCAGTGCTCAGAAACAGGGATAGTGTTACAGACGTCAAGGTGGGATGCCACCTGGAGAGCAGCGATCACTGTACAGTGTGGGTCAACATAAGGATGGTGACAGTCAAACCACACAGTGATGAGGGTCTTGGACTTTAGGAGGGTAGAGTTAAAAAAATAAATGGGTAAATGCTTGACAAACAACCCAACAGGAGGGATTGCCTGAGTAGGGTGGAGGAACAGTGGGCCAAGTTAAGGGATAGCATAGTGAAGGCAGCATACCTCTGCTCAAAAAAAGTGGGCAAAAACAGGAGGAAAAAGAGACCACTATGGTTCTCGAGGGAAGTGGCTGCGAAGGTGAAGACTAAAGGGATGGCATTCAGGAGGTACAAGGAGACACAGAAGGAAGAGGATAGGGAGGTGTACCAGGAGAAGTAGAGGAAAGCAGGAACAGTGGTGAGTGGTACAAAGGCTCAAATGGAGGAATGGATAGCCAAAGGGTTATCTAAAGGGGGACAAGACCTTTTTCAGATACATAAGCAAAAAGAGGAAGACGAGAGGAATTGTGAGGTTAAGAAGGGCAGGGGGAGATTGTGAAGAGGAGGATCAGGAAAAAGGAGATATGAACAGATACTTCTGCTCAGTCTTCACAAAGGAGGGAGATGGGGACGGATCACACAGAAGCATCTGGAACACTGGAGGGAGAGAGGTGGACCCAAGTCCACAGAGGAAGGAGTTGTGAGAGGACTTGCAGATCTGAAAGTGGATAAGGCTATGGGGCCGGAAGGGTACCTCCAAGTGGTTCTGAGGGAACTCAGGGAGGTCCTGGCTGTACGTCTGACAGCCCTATTCAGCAACTCACTGGAAACAGCATGGTTCCAGAGGAATAGAGGAGGGCAGATGTAGTCCCACTTCATAAAAGGGACTGCAGGGAGGAGGCTGGCAACTACAGGCTGGTCAGTCTAATGTCAGTGGTGGGGAAGTTTATGGAAACACAATTGAAAGGAAGGCTAGGGGAGTATCTTTAATTCAATGGGCTGTAGGACCCAAGGCAGCATGGATTCATGGGGGGGGGGGTCTTGTCAGATGAACCTGATTGATTTCTTCGACTGGGTGACCAGGGAAATAGATTTGGCCTACTTAGACTTCATCAAGGTCTTCGACACTGTACCACATAGGAGGCTTACAGGGAAACTGGTCAGTTTAGAGGTGGGACCCAAGGTGGTAAACTAGGTACAAGCTGGATGATGGATAGGCAACAGGGGGTGGTGGTAAACAACACTCACTCTAATGAGGGGACAGTGGCCAGCGGGTACCTCAGGGCTCAGTGCTGGGACCAGTCCTCTTCAATGTCTTTATAAGCTGCATTGCAGAAGAGCTGAAAGAGAAGGTGTGCCTCTCTGCAGATTACACTAAGATCTGCAATATGGTAGATACTCTAGAAGGGGTGGAGAGAATGAATAGGTGCCTGAGAAAACTTGAGGAGTGGTAAAGGGTATGGCAGTTGATTTCAGTGCAAAAAAGTGAAAAATCATGCACCTAGTGCACAGAAACCCAAGGCTGGTTATGAAGTGAGGAGAGAGATATTGACGGTCATAAAGCAAGAAAGAAACCTTGGGGTTATCATTTCTGATTACCTCAGGGTGGTGTGGCAGTGCAACAAGGCAGTATGCATGGCCAGCAGGATGCTGGGGTGCATAGGGAGGGGAATCACCAGCAGGAGAGAGGTGGTGTTATCACTGTATCGATCATTGGTGAGACCCCACCTAGAGTACTGTGTATGGTTCTGGAGACCACTTCTCAAGAAGGACACAGACAGGGTAGAGGCTGTCCAGAGGAGGGCAACTAAAATGGTACAGGAGTTGCATCATAAGTACTATGAGGAGAGACTGGGTGATCGCAGTATGTACACCCTGGAAGAGAGGCGGGAGAGAGGGGACATGATAGAGACCTATAAGTATCTCACGGGGGGTAAACAAAGTGCAGGAGGGGAGTAGTTTTCAGAAGAGAGGGTGCACCAAGACAAGAGGGCATGCAATGAAGCTGAAAGGGGGAATTTAGGAGGAATGTGAGGAAGAACTTCTTCACTGAAAGAGTGGTGGACACCTGAAACAGTCTTCCAGTGGAGGTGGAGGGAGTGAACACAATGGAGGACTTCAAGCATGCATGGGATGGGCACAAAGGAATCTTAGTAGGAAAGCAAGGTTGGGGAAGTAGCCGGAGATCAGGCAGGTTCTGCGGTAACAACTTAGGCAGGGACAAACTGGGCAGACTGGATGGACCAAGCGGTCCCTATGTTCCTGAATGTCTGTATTACTAGGGAGTGTGGGAAAAGTAAAATAATTCTTTCTACAAGTGAGCACAAAAGTTTGCAAAAGCTAGCACCCCTGATGTTCATGTAGAATGCAGCTCTGGGGTGAGGAGAATGAGGAAGGAGAGAGCCTCAGCCTCCAGAAAGGAGAATGCAATTGGTTATTTAGTAGAAGGAATGAAGACTGCCAGCTCATTTGTGGGTGACTGGCCCATAAGAATGAGATTTGGAGGGGTCTGTTTGGCTCAGTGGGTAAGAAGTAAGGAACCTTTCACCTCTACATCATTGGCTTTAACCCAGAGACCAGGTTCATAGTGGCTGAAACCAGTAATCACCTGGTGGTTGTTTAGAGGCCTGTGTGAAAAGGGTCATTGTTATCTTGTGGTGCCTTCTTCAACAGAATAGATAGTTAAAATCCGGAGGGAATACTTTTTTTCTGATCTGAATGAAGATGCGCCAGGCAATGTAAGGAAATACAGATCTTTTATTAATGTTGGAATCACAAAGCAGGAATAGGGGTTTCTGTTCCAAGAAAAAATATCTCCTTTCACTAAATTCCTTTTATAAAATTGCAGAGGACTCCATGATCAGCTCTAGGCAATAAACCACTTCCATACATCTGGAAAAGAGACATTACCTTCCCCCCTCCACAACTCCTACCCCAGGTTCAGAAGAGCCCCCCCCATCACACACACACACACACACACACACAGTACAATCTGAATTCCTTCTTGTAGCTTCCTGGAGCACTGCTTTCTAGATGAAGAAGGTACAGATGTCTGTCTCTAACCTAGTTTCCCACACCACTATTAATAGGGTGCCCAGAGACTTCTCTCACTGATATAGGCTCCCTCACCACCATGCATAGTGGGCCCAGAGACTTACCTCAGATCACATTTTCTTCACATGCATGAGGAGTAGGTCAGAAGACCTCTTGGAGCAAGTTTTCAGTAAAGGAGAACCTTCACCAAGATCTAGTTTCCCTCATCACCATTAGAAATGGGCACAGAGATTTCTCCAGGATTTAGTGTCCTCACCACCATCAGAAACACAGAAACAGAGTTTGACAGCAGATAAGGACCGTATGGCCCATCCAGTCTGCCCTTTCCTCCCTACCTACACTAGTACATCAGACTGTACCTGATCCACAGCTCTTTCTCCCTCCTCCTCTTCCTTTCCATGATAATTCTCTTGTGCTTATCCCATGCATTCTTGAACCCAACCACTGTTTTCACCCTTACCACCTCTGCTGGAAGGCTGTTCCAGGAATCCACTACTCTTCCTGTGAAGACACACTTACATCTCTCCTGAATCTAGCCCCCTCCAGCTTCATATCATGTTCCCTTGTTCTTGAGCACCTTTTCTTCTGAAAAATACTTCCTTCCTATACCTTATTTACTCCCGTGAGGTATTTAAAGGTCTCTATCATATCCCCCTTTCCCGCCTCTGTTACAGGATGTACATATCAAAGTCCTTTAGTCTCTCCTCATCTTTTGATGCAGACCCTGCACCATTTTAGTTGCCCTCCTCTGACCCACTTCCACTCCGTCTTTGTCCTTCCGGAGGTGTGGTCTCCAGAACAGGATATAGTACTGTAGGTGGGATTTTACCAGTGATCTATACAGAAGCAACACCACCTCCCACTTTCTGCTGGTGATACCCTTCCTGTGCACCCTAGCATCCCACTAGCCCTCCCTTCTGCCTTGTATCACTACCTGGCCACCTTTAGGTCATCTGATATGATTACTCCCAGGTCTCTTTCCTGGTTGGTGGTCATCAGTATCACTCCACCCATTTTGTACTCCGCCCTGGGGTTTCTGTGCCCTAAGTGCATTATTTTGCACTTTTTTGCATTGAAACCCAGCTGCCATACCCTTGAGTACTCCTCTAGTTTTCCCAGGTCTCTTCTCATCCTTTCGACACACACCCCACCCTGGAGTCTCCACACTATTGCAGATTTTGGCATCATCCACAAAGAGGTAGACCTTCCCTTCCAGTTCCTCTGCAATGTCACTTACAAAGACATTAAAGAGGACTGGTCCCAGCACTGATCCCCGAGACACCCCACTGGCTATTCTTCCTCGGAGTGAGCTTCATTAATCACTGTACTTTGTCGCCTATCCCCTAACCAATTTCTTATCCAGTTTACCACCTTTAGAACCATTTTGAAGCTACCCAGCTTGCTTACTAGTCTCCTACATGGAATAGTGTTGAAAGCTTTACCAAAATCTAGGTAGACCATGTCCACCGCTCAACCTTGATCTAAATCCTTTGCCACCCAATCAAAGAAATCTACCAGTTTCGTTTGACATTACCTCCCCACTTTGAACCCATGCTGGCTTGGTTCTTGTAACCCACTGGATTTAAGATATTCCACAATCCCTTCCTTCAACAAGTGATTCCATTAACTTTTCCACCACTGTCAGCCTGACTGGCCTATAATTGCTAGCCTCCTCCCTGCTACCACTTCTGTGCAGTGGGACTACATCCGTTCTCCTCCAGTCCTCCAGAACCAGTCCTGTTTCCAGTGAGCTGCTAAATTATTTTCCTGCGCTCCATGAATACCCTTGGATGCACCCCTTCTGGCCCCATTGCTTTGTCCAACTTCACATTAGAGAGTCCCCTCAGGACTCTTCCTTCCTCCCTCCAAAACTTCTAATACTTTTCTGTGGCCCTTCCCCCTTCTCCTTCCTCTATGAACACTGAACGAAAGTATGTGTTCAGAGTGTCTGCCTTTTCCTGGTCTCCCTCTGCACAGTAACCCCTTCTCTTTTTAACCTTACAGTCCCACCCCTGGTCTTCCACTTTTCACTTACATACCTAAAAAATGTCCTGTCCCATTTCATTACCTCCTGGGCTATTCTCTCTTCAGTTTGCACCTTTGTGCTCCTTACTGCTTTCCCTGCTTCCCCTGATACACTTCTCTGTCCTCCTCACTCTGCGTTTCCTTATACCTTCTGAAAGCTATCCTTTTAGCCTTTACCTTTTCAGCCAACTTTTTCGATTACCTTCCCTCTTGCTTTTGCTCACTTGTTTGACGCAGCGGTTTGTTGCCTTGATTATGCTCCCATTTAGCTTCACACACTGTTCCTCCACCCCACCCAGGCCATCCCCTTCCCCCACCCTGCCAGGTCATCCCTGAGGCATTCACTCATTTTCATAACATCCAGGACCCTCACCTTCTGTGATTTGATTCTGCACCCATCCTTATTTTGAACCACATTATGCTGTGATCACTGGTCCCCAGGTGGCCTCCCCCCTAATGTCTGCAATATTATCCCTGTTAGTGAGTACCAGGTCCAGTATTGCCCCATCATGAGTGGGCTCACTGACTAGTTGCCTGAGAAACACCCCCTGCAGAGAGTCCAGGATGTCCCTGCTTCTATCTGAAGCCACTGCTGGGATGCTGCACTCTACATCTGGCAGTTTGAAATTCCCCACCAGCAGCACTTCCCCCTTTTCTGCCATCTTGCCAGTGGTTTCCACCAGCACCATATCTAATTCCTGCTGCTGTGCTGGAAGTCTGTAGATCCCTCCAGTGTGAATAGTGTCTCCATTTCCCATCTCCAGGGTGACCCACAGTACCTCTGCCTCTACCTGTATTCCCATCGCTTTTATGCTTTCCCTCACAAAAAGTGCCACACACCCTCCTTTCCTTCACACCCGGTCCTTCCTGAACAGAGTATAGCCTGGTATGGCCATGCCCCAGTCATGGTTTTCAGATCACCATGACTCGGTAATGGCCACAATATCCAGGTTGGCCTCTGGTGCAATGGCCTCTAGGTCCAGAATCTTATATCCTAGAGGGCTAGCATTCACACACATGGCCTTCCAGATTTTGTTTCCACTTTACTTGCTGCTCCCCTTAGAAATGGAAATTAGAAATGGGCCAAGAGACTTATTTGGGATCTAGTTTTTCACAGGGAATGGACCCATATATCTCCCCAGGATCTAGTATCCCCCAGTACCATTGAGAATGGGCTCAGAGCTTTCTCTGTATCTGTCAGCACCAGTAGGAATGGACCCAGCTATTTCTCTAGGAGCTAGTTTCCATTATCACTATTAGGAACTGGCCCAGACACTTCCCTGGGATCTAGCTTCCTTCAGCACTATTAGAAATGGACTTAGACATGTCTACAGGATTCAGTTACCCATAGCACCATTAAGAATAATCCCAGTGATTACTGCAGGATATAGTTTTCCTCACAATCACTAGTAGTGAGTCCAAAGATGTCACTAGGATATAGGTTCTCTCACCTTAATTAGGAATTTACCCAGAGACTTCTCCAGGATCTGCTTTCCTTCATCACCATTAGGAATGGACCTGAACGGATCTCCAGGATCCAGTTTCCCTCATCACTGTAAGGATTGGGCTCAGATACTTCTCCAGAATCTAGTTCCCCTCCTCGCCACCCTTTGACCATTAAGAATGTGATCAGAGACTTCTCTAGGATCCATTTCTCCTCACCACCCTTTGACAATTAGGAATGTGATAAGAGACTTCCCAAGGATCTAGGTTCCTCCAGCACCATCATGGTCCAGACACATCTCCAGGTTCTAGTTTCCCTCACCGCCTTTACAGATGGGCACTGAGACTTCTCCAGGATCTAACTTCCCCCAACGCCATTAAAAGAATGTGTCAGAGGACATCTATTAGGTCTAGTCTCCCCTCACTACTATTATGAGTGGGCTCAGAGAATGCTGAGTTAGTGAATATCACAGCCTTAAGAAGTGGGCCAGAAGACTTCTCTCAGCTCTAGTTTCCTTCAGTAATATTGGAAAAAGGTTTGGAAACCTCTCTCAGATATGCAACATCATTAGGTACAGGATTGGAGATTTCTCTGGGATCTCATAAAAGGAAGGGACCACAAGCCTAATCAGTCTGATCTGTCTGTCTGGTCAGATCCTAAAACATTACTTACTTATAGGTCTTTTCTTGAACTCTAAATGAAGCCCTCCCAGCCAGTCAGAATTCATGCCGTCCTTCATATGGTTTGTGCGGGAGGGGCAGAAGAGACTATGTTGAAGAATAAATACTGTGCAACAGTTTGTGGAAACCTGTTTGTCCCACACGATTTAGTGGGAACTCCAGTCCCTTTGTGCATAATACACAGTACAGGTATGGAAGGATTTTTGCAGGTTGAGAGCTGAGACAGACCATTCCTGTCACTAAAAGACATTTGCTCATGATTCCTACAAATTAAATACTGTACAACACACAGCACAAAAGAAGGAAATATTTATACCTTTTCACTTTTCATAAGGTTTCTGAAATGTGAGGGCTGTCTTAGAAAACCAGATTTACACATTCTGGGCACTTGTGCTTCCCAAGAAAGGAAAGATGTGAACACTGCAAACAGAAACAAATTGCATACACAGGGAGAGAGAAGGGTACTGCAGTGACTTCAGGCCTTTCCTCAGTGGGATGGCAGAGGAGGAGGGGAGAACACATCACTAAGGGAAGCACTCACTCTCAGGAGGGCAGACGTGCATCATTGGAGCAGATGTGCACACCACCCTGCCACACTGCCTGCAGCTGCATTATGAGCGTGACTCGGTGTGGTCTCCGGGAAAACTGCCCTGTTCCCTTTGTGGCCAAGGTCAGGGACTGTACCATGCTCCATGAGGTCGAAGAACCTGTGAACAAAAGTGGGAATGGAGTATCTGGCACCAGTAAAAGAAAAAAAAAGGCACCTGACACCAGTAAATAATGTGGATCTGGCACCAGTAAAAAAACTGCATCTGAATCCAGTACAAAATGGGCCCCCTGGCACCAGCGAAAAAAAAGCAAGGTTTCTGGTACCAGTAAAAGAATAGTATCCGATACCAATAAACATGGATCATCTGGTACCAGTAAAAAAAAAAAAAACAGGGCGTCCCGTACCAGTAAATGTTATCTAGCACACATAAAAAGAGGGTGTCTGACACCTGTAAAACAACAAGGCATCTGGCACCAGTAACAAATGGGCAATCTGGTACCAGTGGAAAAGCAGAACATCTGGACCAGTTAAAAAAAATGGGGCACCTGGAAACAGTAAAAAAAGGGTGTTTCACCACCAGTAGAGATTGGGTGTCTGGCACCAGTTAAAGGGACACTGTCAACCCCCTAAGGCATCAAAGAGTATCTAGTTTAAAAAAAAAAAGCATCTTATGACTGCTCGCATCCTGTAGACATTGTTGATGTAGCTGGCACTTAGATTCTGATTCATTTTTTTCCTTTTAAAAGTGAAAAACAGACTGCCCACCATAATGGTGTTACCAGACACAAACGTGTTTGTTTAGTCCTCGATTAATACCCAATGCAACGTTCCTGGACTTGGGAACACCCCTGACACAGTCTGCTCACTCATAATGCAGTGGGAAGAAAGGAGACTATTGCATGCTTAGTGGCTGCACTGTTTGGGGGTGTTTCTAATTGTGCAGGAAGTGTGCAAAAGAGTAGGTCACGGATCTGAAACAAAACAAGGTTGGGTATAACTACACCATTATCGTGTATTTCAGTTCTACTAAGAAAGGAAGCAGATAAAATAACCAGTAGCATTAATGAATTTTAGAGTAGGTATGCAATTATAGAATGTGGGTTTTGATGCAAAAAGGATTGACAGTGTACCTTTAAAAAAGGACTGTTCATTCATGCGCTTGGGAACTTAGTAGTAAATGGGGAAGGGGAAAGGTACAGTCCCACATTTTGTTACCTGGAATATGTTAGCCTTTGATCTCCAGGTTCTCTTCCCACCTCCCCTGGCATGACATGTCCTCCACTCCAACTCCTACCTCAGTAAGTACAGACTAATGCAACAGCCAATAGGAAAATTGCCTGCTGATGCTTAGGCTGTGAGTTTTTTTTTTTCCAGTTCTATATTTAAAAGCCTATTATCGACTTTTCAGCGAGAACCATCTGAAAAAAAAACAACACCTTTCAATAAGAACTCGGAGACAGTTATATTTTTACACACACAGTCCCAGGAGGAATGTGGGACACATGTCCTTGCTGCTCTCAGTGGTAGTCATGGTGATGATGTCATCAGCTGCTTTGGTAGCATTGTCCTTGTCTACTGGGAGAGCCTTTCTGATGGCTGGAGAAGGGAAGACTATAACGCAACCTTTGTCCTGCAGAGATTTGCGAGCCTCAGTCCTGTGGGCCCTTCTCAGTGAGTTTTATGCCACAGAGGAGATCTGTTTTTGCTCCTCCCTCTCTGTGTCCCCCATCAGAGGCTGCCTTTTCTTTAACTCACGGTGGTATTTGGCCATTAGAGACGCATAAATGCAGCCATATGCCGCTGCCACTACCATCATGATGCAGACAATGCCACACACCACCCCGGCGATGATCACAGTTCCGATGGCCCGACGCACACTGACCGGCCGGTACCTCTGCCTGGGGATACACTCCATTGATGTTTCAGGCCGTGTCTCTGGAGGGGTCTCAGTGTCCTTCACACAAGGAGGGGCCGGTCTCTGAACCACTAATGAGCCATTCTCATCCTCCAGTTGCAAGCAGTAGTTGAACATCTCGATGGGGACGATCTGGATATCTCTCCCTCTCAGGTCCTTTGGTAGAGTGCATTCCATGCCATCGATCTTCCCACCTGATGTGAAAGGAGAAGGAAATGTTACAGTTAAACAGAATTCAGTAACTTAACACTTAAGGGCAGAAGGGGGATTACTGTTACTTTAGTAAGGCCACTTATTTTGTGTTTTTAAAAATAGGCCATTCCATTTTACAAACTCTTAAAATCTATTTTCTCCCCCAAGTTGAATGTAAATCAGCCTGTTTTGCACTTGAAATGTGGTGCAAAATGAAGGGTTTACACAAATTTAATGCTGTAAATCTGATACACAGTTATTTTTCATTTGAAACATTGACTCAAAGTGGTGTTGAAAAATTGCAAATTCCATTTTTTTTTTAATTTTTGTGGAAAAAGGGTACCCCTGCCTTAGTAAGGTGTCCAAGGGTGGGAGAACCAACCCTTTGAGAATGTGGGATACAGACAGTACAGAATAATGCAGGGGTGTAGCTCTGAAAATATTTTTTTTGCAACACTTTGTACCCCATGGCTGTTGTTGTTGCCTTTCCAGTTCTACTCTTCAGTGCTGTGTTATGTATAGGAGGAAACCTATAGCAATGCAAAGATTTATGCATTTTCATCATGTTTAGTGCAGAGTGTAAAAATCATAGTGTAATATCAGAAGGCGGGGAAAATAAAGCCCCTCCAAAAGAAACGTATACCCCTTGGCGCACATGGTGACTGCATTGCTCCTCCATCCATTCAAGGAGTCTACCTTCTACCATCACCTTTGTACATGTGGGGTTCATGGTGATATTCTTGTGGCACTACTGGTGCACTGCCAGCACAGCAGCATTAATTATCTTAATAGTGTTGCTCTGTGTCTCGCTGTGCCACCATCACTCATACATACGTTTGCAGCACGTGCGCACACACACACACACATATGCACGTGCACACACACACACACACACACAAAGTCTCAGTAGGGTAAGAATGGCAGGAGAGGAATCTGGTATATAGAGCCTTTCATACACTCCGTATCCTAAAGCACTTTTCAAGGCCATGAACAGTTGTCTGCAGCCATAAGGCACCCACAGAATAGTCAGGACAGCTTGGGGGTAGGGGCATGGCCCATTGGTGCAGTGACAGGCTTTCAACTTGCAATGATGGTAACCCAGATTCAGGAGTGAGCTTAGGATGCTGCAGGGCCATCAGGGCAGGATGATTGATACTTGCCTCCTCACAGTAGGAGGTTGACTAATCCCCTCTGCAGGAGCGCCACCTGGGGGCTAACTTGTGGAGCCTGTCAGTCAAAAATGGCAGAAGGACAGGGAGAAGACCAGTTTCGCAGTGTGAATGCCCAGTGTGTGTTATGCTGCACGTTCATAGCCAGTGTCTTGGATGGGGAGAAAAATCACAGTTAACCCCAATCCACGCAGGATGAAGCCCAGCCATGTGGGGGCTCTACACCACCAGTCCACCCAGCAAGATGGGTCCCTACCAGTGGATTTAGAGGTACTGGAGGGGAGATGGCACCCCCCAGAGGGCCCATTGCAGGATGAAGTTCCAACTGGTCAGGAAAGGGATCCTTTGAGGTTCTGGTTCAGTGATGGGGATGGGTACTACCAAACATAAGGGGCTGGACTGGTCATGGAGGTAAAAAGAAGAATTTTTTTTTAGATTTTTTGGGGGGAACTGGATGGCTCAGTGGATTGGTAGTGGGTCGAAAGCCATTATCACTGGAGGGCTGTTCAGTGGCCTATGTTAAATGAGATGTGGTGGTCTCAGTCCAGTGCCCAGCTGTCCACATCATGAAAACATCAACACAAGTGGCATTACCTGGCACCTTGTTGGCTGTCTTACATGAGAGGCCAAGGACTGAATGGGCATGGAATTTGAACTAAACTCTCACCGATGTGGCGGTCCCTCTATGGCAGAGATGAGGCATATTATGAGGCAGTGTGAGGAAGCTTGCGCTGTGATCACCCATGCTGTACCTGTCATGTGGGTAAATTGAGGACTTCAGGTTCCAGTGCTGTCAGTCCAATACCTTTCACAAGCACTAAATCCACACACAGAAAAAAAAAGAATGCTTGGGGGGGTTAAGCACAAAGAAAGAAAGAGAGAGAGGAGAATGAGCATGGGAAGGGTAAGTCGCTTGCCCAGGGTCACACAGTAAATGGGTGTGGTGGGATTCAAACCTTGGTCTCAAGGCTCATAGCTCTTCCCTCTAACAACTAGGCAGGGAATGTAGAAGGTACCACTGTCAGATTACTGGCAATGACAGCAGCAAATACCAGGGGTAGTTTAACAGGCTCTTCCCAGATAACAGAGCTGAAAACAAAATTTGAAAAAGAATCAAACCCTCAGACTTTGTGGGTGTGAGTCTTTTAAAAAAAGAAATGAGTTTTGGGGAGGATTAAAATTCAGATCTAATTGAATTTTATTAAACCCGATAACAGGTGGTGTCAAATTTTTAGTCAGTCTTCATTCCCAGAACCATACAGTGTGATCCCAGATTTGAGTATTTCCATCTTAGTTCAAGGAGATTTGTCATCCTGCGCTGCCCACACAGTTCTATTGCACTGTGCACCCTTTAGTGCCACTCACAAGGGGAACGAGTTGAAGAGACCCCAGTGCAAGCAAATAAATGACTCCATCCAGCTTCCACAAAGCCATCTGTGTTCTAGCCCCTCCGCCAATGACCCATTGATATAAATGACAGGTATGTGGGCAGCACTATGAAATAATGCTCCGGCATACACAAGAGGGTATGCAGATGTTTAGAGTTACTTTATGCTCTCCAGTGAAGGCCCTTGTTAGTCAACCAGTGCTCTTGGTTAATCTCCAAGTGGCCATTATTATATGTAAAATTGTTCTGAAAACTGACCCCCATGCACTTTAATGGGGTGCTCCCCCGCACTCTTCCAGAGCACACATCATTACATGCCTGAGCGCAAGGGCAGACTGATCAACTGGAAAGTGGAAGGGATTGGCTGCCTACCTCAGCAGGGCCAAAATATGATCCCTTCCACTTTAAGAAATACTGCACAAAAAATTATAACATTTGCAGACCAAGACTTTTGCCAACATTAGCTACAAGAATAAGTAAGGCATACCCAAATCATAAAACCTTCAATCACTTTAAGTAATAATGACCAAAGAAGCTAGTCATTTCCGAGGGATTAACGACTGGTTGGGGGAATGAGAAGCCCGAGTTGCAGCTGAGAGACATCTTCCTCCAGCCAGTTATTAATCCAAGGAAATGATTGGCTTCTAGGTTGTTACTGTGATTATAAGTCTAATCGCAATAACAACTTCTGTTTTACAGGTTTTTTGTTTACTTACTTTTTTGTTTTTAGCAATGTGTGGTGTAAGCCATGCAGAATGAGCATATCTTACGTTTAATGTTTGTGCCACACAGTGTCACTTGGCAGCTGGATCAGTAATTTCTATGTTGTTAATGACAGATCCAGTAGCCAGTCAGGAGCCTCACTAGGCTCATGAATATCTAATTAGACATAGAAACATAGACTTTGATGGCAGATAAGGACTGCTTGGCCCACCTAGTCTGCCCATTTCCCTACCTAGAGGATAAGCTGTAGATCCTAGTTAATCAACAGCCTATTTCTTCCTACCCCCCACAAAAATTGCCTTATGTCTGTCCCATGCATTCTTGAATTCTCCCACAGTTTTAGACCCCACAACCTCCTCAGGAAGGCTGTTCCATGCATCCACCACCCTCTCTGTGAAAAAATATTTCCTCACATTGCCCCTGAGCCATCCTCCCTCTGTTTTCAAATTGTGTCCCCTTGTTCTTGCACATCTCTTTTTCTGAAAGATGCCACACTCTTGGACTTTGTTGATTCCACTGAGGTACTTAAACGTTTCTATCATGTCCCCCCTCTCCCTCCTTTCCTCAAGGGTATACATATTAAGCTCCTTTAGTCTCTCTTCGTATGGCTTCTCTTGCAGACCCTGCACCATTTTAGTTGCCCTCCTCTGAACTGCCTCCATCCTGTCTATGTCCTTGTGGAGATGGGGTCTCCAGAACTGGATGCAATACTCCAGATGGGGTCTCACCAACTGTCTGTATAGGGGGATAACAACTTCCTGTTTTCTGCTGGTGATACCTCTCCCTATACATCCCAGCATCCCCCCAGCCCTCCCTACCGCCTTCTCGCATTGCTTGCCAACCTTAAGGTAATCTGATATGATTACCCCTAGCTCCCCCCCATTGTGCCTGGGTTTTTGTTTCCCAGATGCATATAATATATGTTAATACAACCACTGCAGGTACTCTTTGCTGCACAATAGTAGTTTCACGGATGTCCATAAAGTGTGAGAACAGTGAAGCTGAGCTGTTTTGACAAAGGCTGCAGATGAAACTATTCTTACGCAGCTGAGAACCCATGGCAGTCATATTAGTGCATTACGAATCATTCATGATTAGCTCGATAGTTTAAATCAGAGACTGTGTCCAGAATCTTTGATATCTTTTCTTACCATGATGTTTCTTTCTTCTGTTATTCAGTATTTCTGGTAGCAGTTGTTCTAGCGGCGTGGATATGGTTCACTATCCACACTCTGGTAGTTCCACTGGGACACTGTCATTGGCCAGATGTTTTTAAGTTAAGCTTCTCCCACCAACCGAGTGGTCTATCCCCCTACTACACCCAATGATGTCAGATCTTTATTTCCACTAGAAGAACAGATCACCTCCTTCGCAGCTGACGCTTAGGTTATCTGCATCATAGGAGAACTCTATTCTTCCAAGTTTTCGTACTTCTCAGTAGTATTTGACGGTTCCTTTGACTCTGTGCAGTGACTGATGATGGAGCAATGGAGACCAGGTTTCAAATTTTGAATGCAGTACCAGCAAAAGATGTTGGTCACTGACCTGTACAACATGTGCATGTACTGCCAGAGCGGGCAACACGATATCAGAGAGTCCTTCGCAGGAGAATTCCATGAAATGTGTTTGGCCCTCCAGACCTTGTGGGAGAGCCCTGTCCACCGTGGTGCTAAAAGCAAGTACCATCCATGCTGGTCATGGGGCCAGGAGTGAGCAAGGTCCTCCCGGTCCCTCAACTCGACTGACCACTCAATGGCTGTTCAGTGCTCCTCTGCTGGGGAGGCAGGTTAGGTAGGTTGAGGGTTTTTTGGTTCCCCCATCAAGCCAGTCGACTTTGACTTTGGTCAAGCAGGCCGCTGAGATTTTTCTCAAGCCTGTCAACCACTTTTTTGGACGAGGTCAAGGAGTTGATCTTACAGATCCTGGTGCTCCCAGTCCTTACTTAGGAGGATATGGATTGGGATGCTGATGAGTCGGTGTCCCTGTCTGGTTCTCCATGTAAGCAGCCTCCACTGGGGGTTTGGTCTTCTGTGCCAAAATGGTAAACATGGACAGGCAGGTGGTCTACAGCAACCTGCAGGAAGACACTTATTGATCTGATGGTTGACAGCCAAGGTTGAGGTCATGGTTGGGGCATTTCTGCTCTCAATCCCACTCAACTGGGAGATGTCACTGTTGCCTTTCCTCGACCTCCTCATCCTCGGATGAGGAGAGGCACTGTTGCAGGATGTGCAGGTGCAAGGGGGAGCTCCTCTGGCAACAGTGGGCCATTGTGGGGCAGAGTAGGGCTCTATCCCTGGACCTTTTGCCTCCCTGTTAATCCACACCAAGCAACTGTAACCCCCCACTGCTTCTCCACCTCTTCTGGTAGGGCCACCTCCACTGCAGTCGAAGGTGGGTGCTCTGACCAAGAAGGCCAGCCACTTGACCACTGACTTGTCAGGCCAGTTGTCAGTGAAGATCACTGTGGGAGGGAATTCCTCTGAGGTCCATGTCAAGAAATGGCCATGGGTAATTTTTGAGGAGTCATCAGATGATTTGGATCATGAGTCTATGGTCTCCTTGGAGACTGCAGTGTATGACTGCAGTTCATTTGAGGAACTTTCCACCTAACATGGCCCAGTATCTTTCGGGGTGCTTCTCTGACTTATTTTGGAGTCCATGTTGGTCCTGCTTGAGCCAGTCCAGAAGAGGGCTAAGTACCTCCTCACAGACATTTTGGATCAGGACGAATCCCCTGAAGTTGCCTTCCCTGTGGCTGAGGTCATTTTGGGACTAGCCCTGGAGCTATGGCAGCATCCAGCATTATGCCCTGTACCCAAGGAGTCTTGTAAGATTGACCACACTGCTAAAAAGGTGTATGCTGTGGCATCTCTGGGTCTCCGGCAGGTTAGCTATGCCATGATGATGGCAATTTTTGGTCACTCCCTGATGGGTGTTTTTGATGTAGTCCTTCCTCACCTCCCTGTCAAGCAACAGTTTGCAATAAAGCTCATTAGAGACCAGGGTCAGTCGCAGCTAAATATCAGCTCTAGACAGCCTTGGACATGGGCAGTTCCTGTGCCCCTGCCATATTAGCTGCTATCTCCATGCGTCACAGGGCTTGGCTGCATCTGTCCACCTTTACGGCAGACACCCAGCATAAGATGGCCAGTTACACTTTAGTTTAAGTGTCTGTTTCAATGTAACTAATCATTAATTACATGCAACAGGGTGATTACTCTGTAGTTGCATGTTTATTGCATGCAGCTACATTGCAGTTGCAGTGCCGTTACAGTGTTGTTACACTGTAAACACAGTGTAGTTAACTAACACTTAAAGTGTAACTAGCTGGCCAATGTTCCTTTCTTGGGCATCGACATCTTCGGCCCTGGAGTGGAAGAACATCTCACCTGCATCAAGAAGTCTAATTTGACCTTGGATTTTGTGACTTTACCCCAGAAGGACCAGAAAAAGAAGCCAAAGAAACAGGTTTTCCAGTACTGGCCTTTTCAATCACAGCTCCTTCAGCAGCGGCCCCAGAAGGGGCAGTTCCAGACCTGGCATCTCAAGCAGAAGTCCCAGGGGCCAGGGTCCTAAAAGGGGGGGGGAGCAGCGGTACTGGTGCTTCTGTGGCAGCAGCCACCAATGCCCCAGCAAAATCTGCCTAGTCATGGGTTGGGGGGCGTAATCCCTCCACCCATCCTGTCCCTCACTGCTCTCCCTGTCAGAGGCCTGATAGATAACTTCTTACCACGTTGGTCTGCTATCACAACGGACAGGTGGGTGTTGGACGTAGTGAGCAGAGAATTGTCTCTAGACTTTGAGGCTGTCCTGCCTTACCATCTTCATGCACCTCAAAAGTCCGGGGTGTTTCAGGACACACTGTCTGCCCTAAGGGTGGACATTACTCAACTCCTTGTGGAAAGGGGTGTTAGCCCATGTCCTGGACACCCTGGTCAGTCAGGGTTACATGTCTACTTCTGGTCTGAAGCAGACAGGGGGTTTAGTGCCCAATACTGGCTTTGCACTATCCCAACCAGTTCATGTAGAAGCACAGGTTCTGGATGGTCACTCTGAACCAGATTATACCACTCCTGGAGCAGAACATGTGGTTCTGCTCCCTAGTTTTCCAGGATGTGTTTTTCCACATTCCCATCCATCAATCCCACCAATGGTACTTCCAGTTCCAAGTGGACAGTGTCCTGTACCAGTTCCAGGTCATACCCTTCAGCCTCTCCTCCATGCCCAGGGTCTTCCCCAAATGCATGGCAGTGGTGGTGGCCCACCTACGGCAGCTCGGGGTTAGAATGTACCCCCACCTGGATGACTGGCTGTTGGCTGGTACGTCCAGAGAGGCCTCAAAGAGATCCACAGATTTGGCTTTCCCAACTTGTTGAGACTTGGGCCTGCTGGTCAATCTGGACAAGTCTGAATTGGTACCAAAGCAGGTGATCAAATTAATCAGGGCAGAACTAGACTCCCTGTGGGCCAGTGCTGCCTCCCTGCGGACTGGGCATTGGATCTTATCTCCTTTGCCCGATCATTTCAGATTGGGCTCTTGTGCCTTTCCAGGGCTTTCCTGAGGCTGCTGGAGTATGCGGTGTCCTGCTCCAGCATGGTCCATTGGGCCTGCTAGCAGATGCATCACCTTCAGTGAGAGTTGGGCTGTCAGTGGTCCCATCGCCTAGGCCATTTGGACCAGATGGTCGTAGTGACCCAGCTTTTGTGGGATGCTATCCGGTGTGGTTAGTCCCAGAACACCTGGAGGAAGGAATCCCATTTGTCCACCCAGAACTGACCACCACACTCATGGTGGATGCGTCTCTGGTAGGGTGGGGAGCGCACCTGAGAAACCACAGAGCTCATGGATTCAGGTCACCCCAGGACTCCCATTACCATATAAACCTGCTGGAGCTCTGTGCAGTGCATTTGACACTAAAAAATATGCTCCACTAGTCAGGTGTCAGGTCATGCAAATCCAGACAGACAACACCACAACCATGTTTTACCTGAACAGGCAGGGTGGAACTCATTCCCTTCCCTTGTGTCAGGAGGCCCTCAGCACCTGGACACTCGTAAATAGCCTGGGTGCAGATCTCCTGGTGATCCATGTCACAGGAATGAACAGTCAGCTGGAAGACACTTTCAGTTGGGTGGAAGAAACTATCGCACAAGTGGTCCCTGCATCAAGAGGTGGTCAACTACCTGTTCTTTTGTTGGGGCACACCCTTGGTGGACCTGTTTGCCTCCTAGGAGAATGTCAGACTGAGGCAGTTTTGTGCCCATCTCCCACAGTTTGAGACAAAGATGGGGGATGATTCCGTGAGGCCCTGGACCTTGAGCCTCATATACACCTTCCCACCCTTCCCCTTGATCCACAAGATGGTGGTCAAGGCCCGGAGAGAAAAGGTGCAGATTATCCTGATAGCTCCAGACTGGCCACGGCAGTTCAGATACCCGGATCTTCTCAGCCTCATCAGCAGGCCCCCATAGAGACTGCCTGTCCACCTGCTGACCAAACAGGGGACGGTCCTGCACCCGGATCTTCAGTCCCTGCACCTCATGACCAGGTTCCTGAGAGGTTAGAATTCCAAGCCTTGCGTCTCTCAGAAGACATACTTCATGTTGTGGAAGCCTCCAGGAAAGAGTCAACTCACAGATGCTATGCTTTTAAATGGAAGAGAGTTTCCATTTGGTGTCAGGGTAACAGGGTTGATCCCCTTGCCTGCCCAGCAGCTAGCATCCTGGACTACCTCTGGTTCCTTTCCCAGCTGGTACTGTGGGTGACAACCCTCAAGGTGCACCTGGCAACCATCTCTGCTTACCAGCCATGGGCTGGTACGTAGACGGTGACCCAGGATAAGGTGTTCAGGAACTTATTCAAGGGCCTGGACCACCTGTCTCCACCGGTGCATGCTGTATCTCCACCATGGGACTTACTGTTGGTATTGGCATTGCCGATGAGCAAGCCTTTCAAGCCAATGCACAGATGTGAGATGTCACACCTGTCATGGAAACTGGCCTTCTGGTGGCCATTGCATCAGCCAGAAGGACTGGGGAGCTCCAGGTACTCTTAGAGGAGTCTCCTTTCCTGGTCTTCCACAGGGACAAGGTTGTCCTTTGTCCCAACCCTAAGTTCCTCCCAAAGGTGGTTTCAGAGTTTCACCTTAACCAGGTGATTAACTTACTGGTGTATTTCACCAGCACATCTTTGGAGGCTAACCACAGGCTCCATACTCTGGACCTTCAGAGGGCACTCTCCTATTATGTTGAGCTCATGGCTGAAGTTCAGAGACAGGCTCACCAGCTGGTTGTCATGTACACTGAAGCCATGCATGGCAGACCAGCAGCAAAGTGGACGATTACCAGGTGGATAACATCCTGCATCGACCTCTGCTACAGGTTGGCTGATAGGGAGCCTCCCTTAGGGCTCATCCCACCAGATGTGCCACTGCCTCGGTGGCTGCTTCCATGGATGTCCTTATCCAGGAGAGCTACAGAGCTGCTACCTGGAAGTCAGCACACACCTTCATTTCCCACTGCCACATCAACCTTGAGTCATGCCGGGATGCTGGTTTTTGGATCTCGGTTCTCCAGTCTCTGTTTGCCAAGCAGGGGTGTGTGCCTTGCCCCCTTCTCCCAGAGAACTGCTAAGAGTCTGCCAGACTGTGGATAGTGAACCATATACATACCCCTAGAAGAACAGGTTACTGACCTGCAACCGCAGTTATAGGAGTGGTATATGGTTCACATCTACACAACCCATCTGGCCTCTCCTGGCAAGTGGCACATGGATTTTTGCTTCCAGTATGCAAGATCTGATGTCATGTGGCAGAGTCAGGGGATATACCACCCGGGTGGTAGGAGTAGCTTAGTTTAACAATGTTTGGCTAATGACAGCATTCCAGTGGAACTTCCAGTGTGTGCATGTGAACCGTAGTTATACCACTCCTAGGTGAGTAACCTATTGTTTCAAATCACCAGTTGTAGCGACTGGCACGCGTTGCATATCCATGGCAGCAGTACGCTCTATATACAGGAACCTCAGTTTGCTGTCTAAGAGGTGTCACTCGTGCAGAGTGTACACAAGCTCTGATGGGCAGAGAAGCATAAGACATGCTCTCAGGGTTTATAATGAATTGTTACATTTTTTTAACTCATGCAATATCACAGCCAGTGCTTTGGTTAAAGGAAAGCTATCATAATCAAGAATTCCCTCCCAAAGCCTTTCGATTAGGGTTTTGCAAACAAAGCACCTTTCCAAGTGATTTTTTATTTTATTTTTAAAAGTCCGAGGTTCTGCAAAATGGCATGCACTGCGCATCAGGCAAGTGGCGCCACACCGCTCGCCCAATTCAAGTATATTGGAGCTGAGCGGTGCGGCACCACACTTTGCCTTGAAATGGAGATGCGCAGTATATGCCATTTTGTGGAACCCCGGACTTTTTAAAAATAAAAAAAGTAAGTGAAACCACTTGGACAAAGGTGCTTTGTTTGCGAAATCCCTAATCGGGGGTAAGTCTTTCAGGGGTTGGGAATCTGCGATTATGAGAGCTTTCCTTTAATGCTATGTTAGCAGTATTTGCTGCCACCAATAAGGTACAAAAAACTTCCAGAATAAAGGGGGGTGGAATTATTTGACTAGGAAATGGGCAAAAATATAAAAGTTAGATGACATCCAATTTTACAGTCACGGAAGTCAAAGTCACTGATTTTTCAGAAAGAAAGGTTATTTTAATGTTCAACAATTTGTCTCTTGAAGTACTACTGACTTTGACAATCTGGGACCAAGAAAGTATTGTGACTTCCAAGTCTGAACTCGTGGAAGTTATTGACTTCTATCCCAACAAATGAACTGAAGGCCTGGTTACTACTGTTACATTCATACTATTGCCAGGGCCTCTGCCTCTACTTGTGGGGAAATCTGTGCATATCCCACCAGCTGAGGCCGAATGGCTCAGAATATGGTACAGTGACACTGCTGAATCCAGAGCTCTGCCCACCAGGCCGTGCCGCACCACAAAGAGCTATGTCATGCCTACCTCTATAGGTGAACCACTCAAGCCAGTGCTTAAAGTCCCTCAAGTTACAGTCACACTCCCAAGGGTTGTCCTTCATCTGGAGCTGCTGCAGGCCAATCAGTGACTCAAAGGCAGCCCTGTTCAGTCCCTGCAACCGA
The DNA here is from genome assembly GCA_016271365.2 of Neoceratodus forsteri. Lineage (NCBI taxonomy): Eukaryota > Metazoa > Chordata > Ceratodontiformes > Ceratodontidae > Neoceratodus > Neoceratodus forsteri. Next base: position 1,625,386,333 of record CM028131.1, on the reverse strand, counting down.
TTGGAGCTCAGCGACAGAGCAGTCAGAAGCACAAGCTCATCAAGGAGACCAAGGGGGACCTCCGAGAGACCATTGACTGACAAGTCCAGCTTCTTCAAGCTTACTGTTTTCTGGAAGAGTCCCTTGTCCAGGGATCTGATGCTGTTGTTTCGCAGGTTAAGCTGTGTCAGGTTGAGGAGGTTCCAAAACACATTCTGGGGGAAGTTGTCCAAGAAATTGCTGGAGAGGTCCAAGATGCTCAAGGCCGTGAGGTTGGAGAAGGCCTGTGGATGCAGGGAGCTGAGTTTGTTGTTAGCCAAATAAAGAGAACGGGTGTTGGGTGGAATGAGTGCGGGGACACTGGTGAGCCCTTGGTTACTGCAGTCCACTTCCCAGCTGGTTGTGTTACATCTGCAGGAGGCAGGGCAGGCGAGCAGGGACTTCAGAACACACAGAGACAGACACAGCCAGCAGACCAGATCTGCAAATAGATATAGATATTAGAAGCAGAAAATTATCACTGTTTTACTTTTTTTTTTTTTTTTTTTTTTTATAAGAAGTAGTTCTGAGGAAGTTTCACAGTTTCTTTTTACTCTGCCAAGGAACTATTCTCCCTAAGTTCAAACATGGGGATGACAGGGAATTCACTAAAGCAAATGGGGTAGATGAAAAAGGGATGACCGGAAGCACTTCTTCATGGAAAAAGTGGTGGCTCAGTGGAATAAGCTACCAGAGGAAGTGGCACAGTCAAAATCAATCAGCATCTTCAAGCAGGGGTGGGATAGGCAGGTGGGTTTAATTAAAAAAAGTGGGTCCATTAATAAAGGGGAGGATTGCCTCTAGGACAAGGCAGAATTGTTAGGTAGGATGGGCAGACTGGATGGTCCGAGAGTCTTTTTCTGCTGTCAGTGTCTATGCATCTCTGTAGTACATTTCTTCCTCCATTCAGGAATCCAACAATTTTAGTTCTGGGCATTTACTTTTTGGCTCTCTACTGCTTCCAATAAACTTCCTGTCTTCCTTGGTCTCTCCTCCTCCTATCTCTTAAATGTTTGCTACTAAACCTCTTTTCTCTCTTCTGCTCTTGCCCCTTGTCCCACCTTTTCTGGTGCTTAGGACCTCCTGCCCCTATCTGATATCTCTTGTTGGGCCTCTTGGCCTACCTAACTGGATATTTAGTTGACCTACACCTTATGTACGGTTCTAATTTATAGTCCACCTCTGTTTCTATAACTAATCGTTACTCTTGGGCCACACAGCAGTTTATACATTGTAAATTGTATATTTTATTAACAATATTGTAAATTGTATATTTTATTAACAATATCACCTGCAATCTAAGTCTTGTTTATCTCATCATTACTTGTACCGTGTTACAGGTTTGCTTCTTACTTCTACAACTACTGTTCCCCCTCCTGAGTTGCACCTGGAAACGAGCTTCAGCTCAGTATGCTTTTCCTGGTTACCAATGTTCAAATAATTTTATTTATTTGTTTCGAAAGTTTCATTAGCAAAGACATACTGAGCTGGTATCAGCTTGTTTCCAGATGCTTCCGGAGGGGGAAGGGGATAAATACAGTACAAATACTGAGGTACACAAGTGCAAACAATACAAATAACACAGATAAAGGCAGTAAGCAACACAATAAACAATTGTGCAAGATTCTGTGTACAGAGGCACAGTACAGTGAATTAAGTGCTGAGGGAAAATGAATAGCCCCCCACCCCATGATCCTCCTCTGTAAATTGCAAATGTCTGCCCGTGAAATGGCACGTACACACTGGGCTCCCACTGCAGCGTGGGTTGTTATGTTAAAGTCAGTTTGTTGCTTTTAAGAAAACGTTGAAAAACATGATATTTAGACATAATTCAACTTATGTTTTATATACTGTCTGCATTTCTCTTCCCTTCATTCTTCATTAAAAGGTTAATGTGAATGGACATTGGATCCAACCCCCCCACTCCATAGCATTCATCTGCTTCAGCGGCTTAATCTGTTGCCAAAGTCATAATTCTCTGTTTGTGACATCACAGTTTGTTGCTGTGGAAACAATTATGATGTCACAAACAGGCTAACTGAGGATTGGGATGAATTCAGCAAAAGATTAAACAACAGAGAGCAGATCAGCAGTAGGGGACAAAGATCCTATTTCCATGTAAATAAATCTAGTAAGGATGAATAAAAAGAATAAAAATACATGAAATCTATAAAATATAAGCTAAATTATGTCTAAATATTTTGTTTGTGCGTCACTTCACATTGTCAATGGGTAATCTTTACCCATGGGTATATATGCACCCCAGTAAGGGGTTCACTGGTACAGCTGTATATGCGCCTGTTAGCAGCTTGGAAGGTTGGTGCCCTCAGTGTTCCATGTCTTCCGTTTCCTCAGTTTTCTGTACTAGTGAGAGGGGTTGCAGCTTGAGAGTGTTGGAGCTAACAGAAAAACAAATTACTGTAAGTCTGATAGAATTTCTTTTTCAAAGTTTTGCCAAATGTGACAAAATCGCTTTAAACAGAACTGCAGCCTCCCCCTGGTCAGAAGTTGTAGGTCATTTACAAGGTACAGCGGTCACACTGCAAAACTGGCTGTTTCTGGACAACGTCAGAGCCTGTAACTCAATGTCAGCTGACAGTCAGTGTCCTAGTGTGGTCTTCTGGTAATGTCATGGGCCTGGGGACCAGATCACAGGTCCAAACCCCACAAGAGGCAAATATTCACGGTGTGACTCTAACCAGGTCACGTGATCTCACAATGCCCCAGTCCACCCAGCTGCAAGAAAGGGTGAATGTAAAACCCCACTGAAAATGAGATGCTGGTCCTCAGCTGGGTTATCCTAGATGAATAAACTGTAACTCAAAACGAAGCACAAATTAAGATCCAACTATAGCAATCCCTCACATCTGCCTCATTCCAGCAGCAGATGTTTGCAGATGGGAATTGTTTTATTGAGTCAGCTTAATTTGCTTTCAGAGGAGACGAGACTCAAACATGTTGTCATTATTCCCTCCCCCCCACCAGCAGACCTCTGGTGGTTTCTCCAGAACTGTCTGTGCCAGGCTGACATTGACAGCAAGTCTCAATAACAATCTTGCTGGCCTGCTAACCCAGATAGCAGCGCTGCTGCCAGCTACAGTGCAGCCCCAAACTACGGCTTCATTAGTTTTTCTTTCTTTAATGAGACAGAAAAAAAATCCCTCATGAAACTGATATTTTTAGCAATTAGGACAGGCGAGCCCTGGTGGGAACTGAATGCCATTTTGCTGCATGTCCAATGCCCCAGACCAGCAAGCAGCATTGGGATATACAAATCCAGGCTATCAGAGATGCAGGGCTGGAGCACCGGATGGGCAGGGGGTTGGGTGGGTTTTGGGGGGTTAACCTGGCTAGGTTGACCATGGCTACTCCCGTCATCTGTTCCATGCAGCTTCTGTCTTCCTTTAATCAGTCTAAGGTGTCAGATTTTCCAAGAGCATCACATTACCCATGTATTCCATTTGTGCTGAAACCAGATGCCATTGAGCAGGGGTAGGCAGGAATGGCTTGTTGTGAAATATTTATTTCAGTCTGACAGCTTATCTTCGAGGATCACTGTTGGAGCTTTAGTTGCTGAGCTATGATGACTGTCTTGTTGTGACACTGAGAATAGTGAGTGCTCAAAATTAAATACTTCTTGTTCCTACCTGTTTGGGGGTGGGGGGGCTGTGACTACTGTGTTATGCTGTGTTCATAGTAATATAAGGCATGACCAGGTGCATTGCAATGGTGAGGTGCTTGGCACTCAGTCTCAGGGAGAGAGGGCACTGGCTGCACATCACAGATCCCCTCTGCTGGCTGACACAGTCAGCATCTGTGCAGGCAGTCACTCATTCAGTCTGCCGTTCAAGGTTGCCCCAACATTGAGGTGGGGAACCAGGTATCCAAAGCGGACAGAAACAACCTGGAAATGAAAATACTTACTTTAAGATATGAAGAAATCCCTGTGTAGTGGCACATAATCTGTACTTTTCACAGGTCCACCCTGCCCCAGAGGCAGGTCACTGGGTGGGTGTACTAGCTTTATTTCGCCAAGGGTTGAAGGTTCACATCCCACCTTTCTCATGAACCACTTTTGCTTTTCTAAAATGTTTTTAATCTCCAGTTTTTCCTCATTTCCCCCTTTCCACCACCATGACAATTGAATTTGCAGCAGCAGCAGTAGCACCCTTCTGGTTGGAAGTCCGGGTAAAGACACCTTTCTGAAGCCAGGAGGGCAGGTGAAATCCCCTTTCTGTAGCCAGAAGGGCAGATGAAGCCTCTTTCTGCAGCCAGGAGGGCAGATGAAGCCTCCATTGTATGTAACTATGAGGGCTTGTGAAGCTCCTCTTTCTGTAGCTGTGAGTGAAGATGAACCCCCCCTTTCTGTAGCTATGAGGGCAGGTGAAGCCCCCTTTCTGTAGCTACGAGGGCAGGTGAAGCCCCCTTTCTGTAGCTATGAGGGCAGGTGAAGCCCCCTTTCTGTAGCTATGAGGGCAGGTGAAGCCTCTTTCTGTAGCTATGAGGGCAGGTGAAGCCCCCTTTCTGTAGCTATGAGGGCAGGTGAAGCCCCCTTTCTGTAGCTATGAGGGCAGGTGAAGCCCCCTTTCTGTTGCCATGGCAGCAGGTGAAGCTCCCTTTCTGTAGTCAGGAGGGAAAGTGAAGTTCCCCTTCCTTTAGCTGACAGGGCAGATGAAACACCCTACCTCTGGGTGGGAGGGCAGGTGAAGCCCTGTTCCTCTGGTCAGTACTGCAGGTGAAGCCCCCACCCTCTGTCTGGAAGGGCAGGTGAAGCCCCCTTCCTCTGGCTGGGAGGAAAAGTTACTCTCCCTTCTTCTGGCTGGGAAGGAAGATGAAGCATCCTTCCTCTGACTGGGAGAGCAGATGAAGCCCCCTTCCTCCGGCTGGGATAGCAGGTGAAGCCTCCTTCCCTCTGGTTAGGATAGCGGGTGAAGCCTTCTTCCTCTGGCTGAAGCCCCTTTCCTCTGGCCAAGAGGGCAGGTGAAGCCCTCTTCCTCTGGTCGAGAAGGCAGATGAACCCCCTTCCTCTGGCTAGAAGAGCAGATAAAGCTAGAGGAAGAGGGCTTCACCTGCACTCTTGGCCAGATGAAAGGGGCTTTATCTGCTCTTCTAGCCAGAGGAAGGGGGTTCATCTGCCCCAATAAAGGCACGTTAGACAAACTGCAATTTCACTAATGCTTTAAATGATTACAGGCAAGCAGTTACATCTTTCAGGTGGGCTCCCTTTGCGCTTTCAGCGACTGCAAAATGGAGCGATTACACCGCAGCTCAGGCGGGATTCGAGCAGGGAAACACCAGTCCCCCTCCATCAGCATTAATTATGTCTGCAAGCAGACAGCTCTTAAAGAGACAGTATGTGGAGGCTCTACAAGCACTCACAGTGCCATTCAAACGGCTTAAACGCCGAACGCCAGCAGGCAGGGAAACACTCAGGCAAGTTCCTAGGAGGCTTTTAGGAACCCCCATTTGTAGGGGGGGTTACAGAAGTTTCCTTCTTCTTGTTGGGAAGGCAGGTGAAGCCCTCTTCCTCTGGTTGAAAGGCCAGGTGATGTCCCCTTCCACTGGCTTAGAGGGCAAGTGAAGCCCCCCTTCTCTGAATGAGAGAGCAAGTTATGCCACCTTTCTCTGAACCTCCTGGGAGGGCAGGTGAAGTCCCTTTCCTCTGGTTTGGAAGCAGGTTAAGCCACTTTCCTCTGGCTGGAAGAGCAGGTGAAGCACCCTTCCTATGGCCAATATGGTATGTCATCCCCTTCCTCTGACCAGGAAAGCAGGTGAAGCCCCCAACCCCTGGCTGGAAGGGCAGGGTGAAATCCCCTTTCTCTGGCTATGAGGGCAGGCAGAGCCCCCTTTCTGTAGCCAGGAGGGCAAATGAAGCCCCTTTCTATAGCCAGGAGGGCAGGTGAAGCCCCCTTTCTGTAGCCAGAAGGGCAGGTGAAGGTCCCATTTTTGTAGCCAGTTGGGCAGGTGAAATCCCCTTTCTGCAGCCAGGAGGGAAGATGAAGCCCCTTTCTGCAGCCAGGAGGGCAGATGAAGCCTCCATTTTATGTAACTATGAGGGCTTATGCAGCTCTTCTTTCTGTAGCTATGAGGGAAGATGAAGCCCCCTTTCTGTAGCCAGACGGGCAGATGAAGCCACCTTTCTGTAACTGTGAGGGCAGATGAAACCCCATTTCTGTAGTCAGGAGGGCAAGTGAAGCCCCTTTTCCGTAGCTACAAGGGCAGGTGAGGCCACCTCTCTGTAGACAGGAGGGCAGATAAAGCCTGTTTTTTGCAGCTATGAGGGCAGATGAAGCCCTTTTGTATACATGTGAGGGCAGACAAAGCCCCCTTTGTGTAGCAGTGAGGGCAGATGAAGTCCCCTTTGTGTAGCAGTGATGGCAGATGAAGCCCCCTTTGTGTAGCAGTGACGGCAGATGAAAGCCTCTGGCACAAAATAGGTTGCACTCTAAAATCAGTAACACCGCTGAGTCTCAGATACTGCAAATTACGGATTTATTTTCTTCCAAACAAAGTCAACACAAACAGTATTCAAACCTGTGGCTACTCCAACAGATGAAGCCCTTTTTGTGTAGTAATGAGGGCAGATGAAACCCCTTTTGTGTAGCTATGACGGCAGAAGAACCCCCCCTTTGTGTAGCAATGAGGGCAGATGGAAGTCTCTTTTGTGTAGCTATGAGGGCAGATGAAGTCCCTTTTGTGTAGCTATGAGGAAAGATGAGGCCCTTTTGTGTAGCAATGAGGGGAGATGAAGCTCCCTTTGTGTAGCAATGAGGGTAGATGAATTCCCCTTTCTGTAGCTATGAGGGCAGATGAAGCCCCTTTTTGTAGTAAGTAGTAAAATCTTAATTTTTTTCACAGGAAAGAGTAACATACACCATTGGGACAAATTCCATTTACAAGGTGCTCCTGCATATTAAATTGGTAAAATTTTCAATTCCATAACATTTAGATGTATAACAATACAAAAAGCATCCATACCACTCATCCATAGGAGAAAGTATAAAACATTTCATGTGTACGTAATGTTAATATCTCAATCATAACTACTGTTACTGGACTTACTTCGTTGATCAGGAAGATGGCGGCGGTGTATGTGAGCTGCTTGAGCTGCGTCTGTTTTTTCTGAGCTCTGAGATGTTTTAAATTGTTTTCCTGTTCGTTTTGATTTCGTTTTTATTTATTTTCTTCGCTTATTTGTTTGCGTTTTGTAAAGTCCTGTATTGCGGTCTTGATAGTGACCAGTATTAACTGTTAGTTCTGCAGTGTTCCTAACATTTTTTCTCCAAGTAAACCGCGGGTATTGTGTTCTGTTCTGGAGCAAAGATCAAAGTTGCATCGTGGTCTCGATAGTGACTGGTATTGTTCCTGAGTTTTCAGCGTTTAACATATTCCCCCAAGAAAACCATGGGTATTGTGGGGGCAGCCCTAGGGTTTTCGGTGGACTCTGGAGGGGAGTTTTGCAATTTGGAGTTCAGCATACTCCCTCAATAAAATTGGGGATATTGTGGGACAGCCCTGAACTCAGTGGACTTTGGAGGGGAGTCTGTGCCTCAGAGCCCTGTAATTCTGTCTCTCAGTGCTTTTTAGTGCACTCTTTAAGGAAATTGTGGATGCAGTGGAGTACCTTGAAATTCAGTGGGGAGTTTGCGACCTCGGAACCTTGTGATTTCCAGTGACATATCCCTGGGACTGTGGATTTCGGTCTATGAGTGGAATCCTTCTTTGCCTGCTTCTTATTGCGTTGGGAGCACATGGAACATCAATGCTAGAAGTGGGTTTTGCTGCTTGCCTGACTTATTGTCGGGGCGGTGAGAGCACCTGCAGTCCAGGGGCAGTAAATGGAGGATCTTTGATTTCCATCTGGATGTGGTGAGATCACTTGTTTGGTGTACCGAAGATGGAAAGAAGCATCTTCTCCCCCTGAACTTTTAGGTAGATGCTCCTTTCCTCTCAGTGTGGATGATTTACAGGGTTGTGGGCTGTTTGGGGAGGAACTGCAGGGATTTGAACCGGAGGGCTCTTTCTCCTGTGGTTGTTGGTGAGGGAACCTCAGTGGCTGGTGGGCGGCTGGGGTTGCAGATTCCCCTCCTAGAGCAGCCTGCTACCCTTGTGAGTTTTACACTCCTGTAGAGGGGGGAATTGCATTCTGCCTTTTGGGCCATGGCTCCTGAGTAGGGATCGTGGCTGAATTTTGGGTTGTGCTTTAGAGGGAACTCCTAGGGGCTATATGGTGGTGGAGGTCCCTTATTTGGGGGTTCCTAAGGTTTCTCTGTGGCAGGAACAATTGCTTCCCTTTCAGGGCCTTATTTCTGAGCACGGCCTTTTAGATTGACCCTGACTTGAATGTCTTGGCCTGAGTATCGGAGTGTTTTCTGGAAAGGACTGAAGAAGAATTGGTCCCTGGGAGGAATTTTTTGGAGATTAGACTGGGAGGGGGGGTGAGAGCCCCTCTTGCTACCTTTAAAAGGTTCTTTCTGTTGGATTGAAAGTCTTTATTTTGTTTTTAGACACTGATTTATCGAGACTATAGCGAGACTTGCATTCCTTGATTTTGCTCTAGAACTGAGGGAGGGTGCAAGCTTCTCTTGTTCTAAATACGCAGTAATTTCTGGACATTTTTGGACATTATTTATTTGGTTTTTATTTTTTTTATTTGATTTAATTTGTTTTTATATTTTATTTGGTTTTTGGGTTGTTTATATTTTTGTTTTGCTGGGTTTAGTTGTGTGGGTGTGGGGTTTTTAATATGTGTAGAGGGCCTGCCACCACGGACGTACGCTATTCGTCTGTCCTCCGTTTTTCACGCCCTCTGCCCTTTCTCCCCCTTGCCGTTACAGTTGTCAACTTACCAGCGCTGGGGATTGTGCGGAGGGGAAGGAGGGGTTTTGGGGGTAGCGAACAATGGAGGACGAATGAGCGGGTACATCGTATTGGGGTAGTGGAAACCAGAAAACGCCCTGGAGCAAAATGGACTCTGAAATGAGGTCATTCTTGCCTGGTTTCCATACTCAAGGGCACCACTACTATTAATGGTACTGGGCAAGTGGTCTGTACTGCTCCAGAGACCCGTCCAACCTGGGCTGTGTTGTGCAATGCCAGATCCATAAGAAATAAGACTGGAGTTATTGCAGATCTTGTGGAGTCTGTGGATCAGGCTTGCATTACCGAGACCTGGCTGGACGAAAATGCTGGTCCAGTTTTGGAGGCAGCAGTTCCGGCTGGGTACTCGGTGTTACACCACCCAAGGCTGGACCATGGGGGTGGGGGTTTGCGGTCTGTTTCAAGACCGAACTGAGCCTCATAAGTGTATCAGTTGAGGGGGCTGAGTCCTTTGAGTATACTGTAGTGGCAGGTGTGGGTTGTAGAATTGTTCTCATTTACTGTCCACCTGGTGATGAGAAACATTTTCTACAGTAAGTAGCTGACTTCGTCATTGATATGACATTTGAGTCACCCAGGCTGATGGTCCTGGGTGACTTCAGTGCCTGGGTCGATGACGAACTCTCGCAGTTTGGACAACACTTCATTCAGTTAATGACATCTTTGGGCCTCACACAAGTGGTTAGTTCTGCCATTCATAAGAGTGGTCACTCCTTGGACTTGGTTTTCCTCCTGGGGATTGAGGCCTCTGACATGGGGGTGAAACCCGTCAGTTGGTCTGATCATGACACTGTGGGATTCAGTTTTTGCACCCCCCCCCCCGGCGTAGGCCTACCCCTGTGGAGATGGTTAGGTACCGCTCTTTGCGAGATGTTAGCTCTATGGGCCTGGCAGCGGTGCTTGATCTATCAGAGTTTTCTGGAGCGAGTGATGATCCAGATGCCTTGGTGTTGGCTTATAATAGGGCCATCTCCTCAGCTCTCGATCAAATTGCTCCTGTCCATGTTCGTCCTCTCCCCCTTCGACCTCAGTCTCCATGGTTTGATGGGACCTTGAGGGAGATGCGGTGACAAGGACGAAGGTTAGAGCATCGTTGGCGGAGAACTGCCCTTGATACCGACCATCTTAGATTGATGGAACACTGTCAACTCTATCATTCCTCAATCTCTCATATGAAGGCAGAGTTCCTGTCCGGGGAGATTGCGGCTGCTCAGAACCGACCAGCTCAACTTTTTTGAACTGTTGACAGTCTGTGCAACCCAGACTGTCTTCAGGTTTGGAAAGCCTTTTCTCAAATAGCGTGTGATGAGCTTGCTCGCTTCTTTGCAGATAAGGTGGCTGACATCGGGGCAGAGCTCCAGCCTGCTTCCTCTATGGGAGAAGCTACTGATCGGCGTTTGGTCACATCCTCCGGTTGCTCCTGGAGTTCCTTTGACCAGCCTGAGTTCATAGATGTCATGAGGATTATCCATAGTATGCACCCTACTTGCTGAAGTCTGGATCTGGGCTCAACTTCCCTGATAAGGGGTTGTCTTGATATCATCGGCCCTATCCTAGCACAGATAGTCTGGTGCTCCTTGGATATGGGTGAGTTTCCTAGCTCCCTGAAGGAGGCAGTGGTGACACTCCTCCTGAAGAAAGCTTCCTCAGACCTAGGCTGCTTTGCTAACTACATACCGATCTCTAATCTTCCCTTCGTTGGGAAGATTATTGAGAAAGTAGTGGCTGCTCAATTGGAAAACCATTTAACCATCCATGACATCTATGAACTGCTCCAGTCTGGTTGTCAAAAGAGGCATAATACCGAGACAGTGCTGGTTCGGGTGCTCAATGATCTCCTGATGGCTAGAGATCAGAAGAATCATTCCATTCTAACTCTTCTTGATCTCTCATCAGCCTTTGACACTGTGGACCATGGGGTACTTCTTGCGTGCCTGGAGTTCATCTGTGGCCTGTCAGGTACAGTCCTAAGATGGTTTAGATCTTTCCTCACTGACAGAATTCAGAGAGTGGTGTCGGGGATAAATTCTTCCCACCCAGTCTCTCTGTCATGTGGGGTTCCCCAGTGCTCAGTGTTGTCCCCCATGTTGTTCACAGTGTATATGCTGCTCCTCAGAGACATTGCAAGAAGGTATGGGCTGAGGTTTCACTGCTATGCAGATGATACCCAGCTCTATCTATCTTTTGCACCCAACCAGGATAGAGCTGTCTCGGTCTTTAGTAGCTACCTCACTGAAATCCAGTGCTGGATGAATTCAAGCTGGCTGAAGTTGAATTCAGAGAAGACAGAGGTAATGGTTGTGGACCCAGGTCATAGGGTAGAGGGGATGGGAGCTGGTCTTTCCTCAGGTTTATTTCTGGGAGGTGTCCAGCTCCCTACCTCTAAACGGGTGCGGAACCTGGGGGTGATTTTTGACAATGAGCTAACTCTTCGTTCACATGTGTCGGCAGTTGTCAACTTTCCTTTTACCATCTTAGGAACATCGCCAGGATTAAGCACCTTGTTCCGCCTGCGGATTTGCCAACGTTGGTCCACGCCTTTGTGACCTTACGCCTTGATTATTGCAACTCCCTTTATCTAGGGCTTCCTGGGGTTGATATCCGCCACTTGCAGCTGGTGTAGAATGCTGTGGCCCTGGTTATTGACAGGTACATCTCGTGCCTGTCATATTTTGCCGGTGCTGCGTTATCTGCACTAGCTGCCAATTCAGTGGCAGATCATCTTTAAAATTGGTCTTTTTACTTACAAAGCCCTACACGGACAGGGTCCGGACTACTTGAAAGAGCTTTTGGTTCCCTACTGCCCCAAGCGATCTCTCCGCTCGGCGGATGAGGGGTTGTTAGAGATTCCAAGGGTTTCATTAAAATCTTCGGGTGCTCGAGCCTTTATGTATGCTGCGCCGACCCTCTGGAATTCTCTACCACGTCCGCTTCATCAGTGTGCATCCATGGAGGAATTTAAAAAAGGCTCTGAAGACCTGTTTATGGTCGAAGATCTATTTTAATTAATATTGTGATTTTAGGACCTCAGATTATTATGTATCAGTTTTATTTATTATATTGTTAGATATTGTAAGGCACCTTGATTTTAGAAATGCACGATATAAATAAAGCTTTATTACTATTATTATAACAGCAGCGTCTAGTTGTCATTTCTTGCCTCAGAGATGTTTTGAATCTAATTTTGTTTTCATGCAAGTTTTTGGTTTGCAAAGTTAGTTCATTCCAGTATTTTACTGATAAGTATAGAAATGACATCGCTCCATATTTTGTTCGGGGGGGTTGGGTGGAGTCCTGATAATTATATCTCTTAGTTGTCCTCTTGCCCTGAGATTGTGTGTATGTTTAGATCGTTCAATTCTATTTGCTAAATAGACTGGTTTACCTGTTACCATTGTAATTCTTAATTGGGCTAGTGTGGATCTTTTCATTTTATTTCTAACTGTAAACCAGTTTACCTCAATTAATATATTGCAATGGTATGATCTTTGATCCGCTGACAGTATGAAACGTGCAAGTTTATTAAACGAGATTTCTACTTTTTGAATTTGTGTATTAGTTGCATACCCATATATATATATATATATATATATATATATATATATATATATATGTTTGCGTTGTCAGTTATTCGTATCAACATTTGGTTTACAATTATTTGTCTCATAGAGCGGTCCTTGCAATGTTTAGTCGTCTTAGTGCACCTAGTCTAGAGCTAACTGTTTTAACATTTTAAGTTACTATCTATAATATTATATCTATAAATATTTATGCTCATCGATTTGCTGTAAAATCTCACTAGCTGTGGTTTTTACAACCAGTGCTGGGGGAGATATATGATTCTTATGGTGAGTTGTAAACAGCATCACTTTTGATTTTCTATCATTTAGAATGTAGAGAAAAAAAAACAACAAATATGTTGCAGGTGATACCTTTTATTGCCCTAACAAAATTATTTCTTAGTCCAATTAGTCCAATAAAAGGTATCACCTGCAACATATTTGCTGTTTCGAGGATCGTGGCTATGTTGTTCTATCCACACTTCATGGCAGGTACCTTGCCGCTTTAAGATGAGCCAGAAAGTCTTCAAGCTGGCTCCTCCCACCCACCGGGTGTTATAACCCTTGGCTCCGCCCCATGATGCCAGATCTTCCTTTCCGCTGGAAGGTTCAGTTTCCCTCCTTAGCGCCCCTACATGTAGTAGGCCCTGGCTCTTGAATCTACAGATTCGCTTCCAAAACTGATTGTAAAACTCTCTTGAGTTCAGTCTTCATCTTTTTCCTCGCTCCCGCGATGAAGGAAAAGTCAGCTCCTGGGTTTCTCCGGTGCCCCGGTGGGCAGAAGATGTCTCGCACTGATCCTCACACCGCATGTGTGTACTGCCTAGGACTGGACCATGATCCACAGGCCTGCGATCACTGTCGGTCCTTTTCTCCGAATGTGCTTGAAGATCGTGCTGCCCGACTTCAGCTGGGGCGACAGGAGAAGCATTACCCGCCAGTCAAATTGAAGGATGCCCATTGGGTGGTCTCCGCGGTTGTGGGGTCTGCTGAGCAGTTGGAACAGTTCAAGGCCTTCGAGGAGGAGGCGGCTCAGGCCACGGCGGGCTCCTCTTCAGCTTTGGCCTTCGTTCTGCTGCATCTGGCATCCTTCTTTTCGGCTTCCTTCAAGGAGTTGTGCCAGTCTCTCTCAACAAAGGGAGAGGGCCCTTTGGGGTCACATGTTTCATGCTCCAAGAAGAAGGAGTCGAAAAAAGACAAAGAAAAGTCGACACGTTGACATTCTTGGGACCAAGAGCGGTCCCTCTCACAGGAATCTCCTGTCTCAACTTCAGTCAGATTCGCAGCCAAGGCCACTGGTTTCACAATACCCCCATCAGACCAGTCGGCTGGGAAGCCTGTTGACACGGCTGAGATCTTTCTCGAGCCGATCGGTAGGTTGTCGCCCGATCCAGCCGACGATTCTCTTTTTCGGACACCGGTGCTCCCGGTGTCCTCGGATGGGTTGGCCCAGCCCACTGGGCCGGACCCACCCTCCAAGGAACTGGACCAGGAGCCGAGGGTTTCCCCAACTCCTGTCGAGGTCCCCTGTCAGTCCCGCCGACGGTCGAGGTCTCGGTCCCGCTCCTCAACTTCGACATCGGGCAAGACTCGCTCCCGCCAATGATCTCGTTCCCGCCATCATACTAAGTGGTGCCGCCGCACCTCATCTTCATCATCCTTGGGTGAGGAGAGGCTTTGACACAAGTTGCATCGATGCTGTGAAGACTTCATATGGCAGCAGTTGGTCTTATCTGGGTCCAAACCGCTCCCGGTTTTGACTCTGTCCATTAAGTGGCTTTCGCCAGAACGACCGACTTTGGCTGCAGCCGCCATCACCGAGGTGCCAGTTCAGGCCCTGCCGGCTCAACTGAAGCCAGCTACTCCATCGATTAGGCTGGAGCCACTGCCCAAGCAACCGAAGTCTGGGGCTTTGACCAAGGATTCTCGGTTGGCCCAAGCCTTGCCCCATCAGTTGTTGGTCACTCTCACTCCCAACTGCCCAAGGTGGGTGGAGAGTGACATGGGTGGGCGCCCACTCTACCGGGACTCTTCAGAGTCTGAGGATTCTTACATGGTCTCCCGTCTGGTGGACATCAAGTCCTTGGTGGGTCTCTCTGGCGACGAGGGCCCTTCCCCACTGACAGGTATTTGTCGGCTCATTTCCGAATCCACGGGAATGGAGCTGGAGCCTGTGCAGAAACAGGCTAAGTATCCCTTTTCAGAGATTCTGGATAAAGGGGACACTCCTGTGGAGGCCTTTCCAGTGGCTGAGGCCATTGTAGTTCCAGCCTTGGAGCTGTGGCAGCATCCGGCATCTTGTCCTGCGTCTTCTGCCTGCATGGCCGACATGTACACAGTGCCCATGGGGTCCCTGTTGGGCTTTTTGGAGCACCCCTCTGTGGTGGGGTTGGTGGCTGACTCTGTATTTCGGTGCTCAGGCAACAAAGGGGATGCGGACAGACCCCCAGACAGGGAATCCAAACAATTGGACCATTCAGTGAAGAAGGTCTATGCAGCCTCCTCCCTTGGCCTTTGTCAGGCCAGTTTGGCTGTAATCATGGCACATTTCTCCCATGCCCTCTTGGGCTCCCTGGATGAGGTGATCTCTCATCTCCCAACGCGCCTCCAGACCACGGTCAAGCAGGTCTGGGACCAGGGTAGGGCAGTGGTGAAGCAACAACTCCAGATGGCTCTGGATATTGGTGATTCTTGTGCCCGTTCAGTAGTGGCTGCAGTGGCCATGCGGCACAGGGCTTGGCTATGCATCTCGACCTTTACAGTGGATACGCAGCATAAGCTAACAGATGTCCCCTTTTTGGGCACTGACCTGCTCTGGCCTGGTGTGGAGGGCCATCTCCAACACATAGAGAAGTCCAGTGCCGCCTTGGACTCCACCACATCTGCCCAAAAGGACAAGGGCTCCAAGCATCAAAACCACAAGCCCTTTCGCTCGTCCACTCCTGTGACCAGACCAGCCCAGCAGCTGCATCAGCAGCAGGGCTAGCAGGCTCAAACTTGGCATCCTTGGGCCAAGTCCATGGCCTCCTCATTTAGGAAACCTGGGGGGGGAAGGTTCTGGCAGCCCCTCTGCCGGACTCTCCTCCAAGCCTGCCCAGTGACGAGTTGGGGGGTGCCTCTATCAATCCTGTCACACCTCCCTGGGACCCCCATGGGGGACTGGCTCAGCCACTTAATCTCTGCCTGGTCTGCTATCACCACGGACCATTGGGTTCTAGAAGTGGTAGGTCGAGGCCTGCCTCTGGAATTTGAGCAGGCCTCTCCTTATCGAGCTTGTGCCCCACGGGGGGATCTGGTGTCTGCATCTTCTCAGTTGGCTCTCAGAGACAACTTGGCTTAGCTCCTCCTCAAGGAGGTGGTGCGCCCAGTAGTGGACCTGCCTTCAGACCCAGGGTTCGTCTCCAGGTACTTCCTGGTGTCGAAGTGTATGTGGGGCTGGCGCGCGCCCCATTCTAGAGCTACATAACCTGAACAAGTTCCTCAGGTCTTGCACCTTTCAGATGGTAACTGTAGCACAGATCATACCATCTGTGGAGCAAGGAATGTGGTTCTGCTCCCTAGATCTTCAGGATGTGTTCTTTCACGTCCTGACCCATCCATCCCATCGACAGTTCCTCCACTTCAGAGCCAAGGGAACCCTTTACGAGTTCCAAGCCATGTCCTTTGGCCTATCTTCAGCCCCCAGGGTCTTCACCAAATGCTTGGCAGTGGTGGCGGCATATCTGAGGTGCCAAGGGGTCTGGGTGTACCCTTACCTGGACGACTGGCTGATAGCAGGTTCCTCCATTCTGGAGCTGGAGCGGTCCAGGGATCTGGCCCTCCAGACTTGCCTAGAACTTGGCCTCCTGATCAGCGAGGCCAAGTCGGAACTTGTGCCTGCACAGGTGATCCAGTTCATCGGGGCCGAGCTCGACTCCTGCTGAGCCAGAGCTCAGCTCCCGGTGGACAGGGCAGAGGTTCTCTCCTCCTTTGCCTGATCATTTCTGGTTGGGCAATTGCACCCTGCCCAGGATTTCCTGTGTCTTCTAGGCTAAGTGGCAGCCTGCACCAGTGTGGTCTGATGGGCCCTCTGGCATATGCGTTTCCTTCAGTGGGAACTGGCCAGCCAGTGGTCTCAGCACTCAGGTCATCTCAACCAGCTGGTCTCTGTGAGCCAGAGGATGTGGGATGGCCTCCAATGGTGGCACATCCCATCCCACCTGCAGGAAGGGCTCCCATTTGTCCGCTCTGAGCCGACGGTCTTCTTGACGACCGACGCCTCTCTGATGGGTTGGGGTGCCCATCTGGGGGTGCACAGGGCCCACGGGCTCTGGTCCCCTCAGGAGTCCCAATATCACATCAACCTGCTGGAACTTCGAGCGGTTCGCCTAGCCATAACTGCATTCACTCCATTTGTCTGGGGTCAAGTGGTTCAAGTCCAGATGGACAACACCATGACCATGTACTATCTCAACAGGCAGGGCCGGAGGCGCTCCTTGCCCCTCTGCAAGGAAGCCCTTCACATTTGGTCACTTGTACTTAACCTGGAGGTGGATCTTCTGGCCATCCATGTCGCAGGACCTTCGAATCAGCTGGCCAATGCCCTCAGCCGGATGGGCGGGGCATCTCCCTAGTGGTCTCTCCACCAGGAGGTAGTACAAGATCTGTTCTCCCCCTGGGGCACCCTTCAGGTGGACCTGTTCACCTCCAGGGAGAACGCGAAGCTGAGTCTGTTCCATGCCTGACCCCCTCAGCAGGATTCACTGCAGGGGATGCCTTCTCAAGGCCGTGGACCCCAGGCCTCTTCTACACCTTCCCCCCCTCTCCCCTTGATTCACAAAGTGCTCATCAAGGTCAGGAGGAACAAGGCGCAGGTGATCCTGGTGGCCCCAGTCTGGCCCTGCCAGTTCTGGTATCCAGATCTCCTCAGCCTCAGCTCCAGGCTCCCAAGGCAGTTTCCAGCACTCCCAGACCTGCTCTCAGTTAACCAGGGGAAGGTATTCCACCTGGACCTTCAATCCCTGCACCTGATGGTCTGGTTCCTGAGTGGCTAGAGTTCTAGGCCTTGGGTATCTCCAACAAGGTCCTCAATGTTGTTGAGGCGTCCTGTAAGGAATCGACCAGAAAATGCTATGCCTTTAAATGGAAAAGATTCTCTATCTGGTGTCAGGGCAAAGGACTGGACCCCTTGTCCTGCCCAGTGGCTAGCATTTTGGCTTATCTTTGGTCCCTCTCCCAGCAGGGTCTACGGTCGATGACCCCAAAGGTGCACATGGCAGCCATCTCCACTTACCAGGCGTGGGCCAGTCAGTGGTCAGTGGCACAGGAGAAGGTGGTCTGGCACTTCTTCAAAGGCCTAGATCACATATCCCCTCTGGTGCATGAACCACCATCTCCGTGGGATCTAATGCTGATATTGGCAAAGCTCATGGGCAAGCCATTTGAACCTATGCACAAGTGTGACATGTCACATTTGTCATGGAAGACTGCCTTCTTGGTGGCTATCACATCAGCCAGAAGGATTGGGGAGTTACAGGCACTCTCCATTGAGTCTTCTTACTTGGTCTTCCAAAGGGACAAGGTTGTCCTGTGCTCCCATGTGAAATTCCTTCCGAAGGTGGTGTCAGAGTTTCACCTTAACTAGGTGACTACTCTGCTGGTGTTCTACCCCAATCACACCTTGGAGGCCGAGTATAGGCTCCATACTCTGGACCTGAGATGAATGCTTACCTACTACAAAAAGCAAACAGCAGAAGTTCGGGGAGAGGTTCGCCCGCTGTTTGTCACCTACGCTGAAGCTGGACCTGGCAGACCTGTAGCCAAGCAGACAGTAGCTCAGTGGATTACATCTTGCATTGACCTCTGCTATAGGTTGGCAAGTAGGGAACCTCCCACAGGGCTTAAGACTCATTCCACTCACAATACCGCTGTGTTGATGGCTGCTTCTAGGGATGTCCCTATCCAGGAAATCAGCAGAGCTGCTATCTGGAAGTCAGCACACACCTTCATTTCCCATTACCACATCGACCTTGAGTCGCGCTGGGATGCTGGTTTTGGAACCTCAGTTCTCCAGTCCCTCTTCCCTAAGTAGGGGGTGTGTGTCTCACCACCCCTCCTCCTGGAGAACTGCTAGGAGTCTGCCATGAAGTGTGGATAGAACAACATATCTATGATCCTAGAAAAACAGGTTATTCACCTGTAACAGTAGTTCTAGGAGTGGTATATGTTCATCCACACTGACGCACCTGACCTCCCCGGCTTCGATGCATAAACCTGGCTTCCAGCGGGCTAAGATCTGGCATCATGGGGTTGAGCCAAGGGTTATACCACCTGGGTGGGAGGGAGGAGCCAGCTTGAAGACTTTCCAGCTCATCTTAAAGCGGCAAGGTACCTGCCATGAAGTGTGGATGAACAACATATACCACCCCTAGAACTACTGTTACAGGTGAGTAACCTGTTTTTTTCCCTCTACACTGTTGACTGGACTAACACGGCTACCATATTTCTTTTTTTACCATTTAGAACTAAATTTGATTTCTGAAACCATTCCTGAATGGCCAAAAAATCATTTTGTATGTTTATAGTAATTGCCTGAAGGTCTGTTCCCATGGAAAGTAGTACTGTGTCATCTGCGTATGACCTAACTATAGATTTCCTGACAACAGTAGAGACCTGGTTTGTATAAATTAAGAACAACAAGGGACCTAACATTGATCCCTGTGGTATACCTTGTTTCACCTCCAGCTGGTTTGAAGCTGTTCCTCTTACTATGCATGTTTGTTTCCTTCCAGTTAGATAGGACTCAAACCATATGCATGTTTCTTTCGAGACTCCTATACCCCTTAATCTATGCAGCAGAACTGAATGGTCCACAGTATCGAATGCTTTTGATGAGTCCACGAGCACCGCACCCATGGACTCTCCCCGATCCACAGACGTTGCTACAAGATCAACAAGATCCGTGAGTGCAGTGCCTGTGGAGTGCCCCTTTCTAAAACCAGATTGGTGCTCGGCCAGTAACCCATACTTTTCCAAGTAGTCATACAGCTGACCATGCACCAAGTAGTCTAGCCCGGAAGTCACAAAAGCATATACCAGTGATGTCAGGTCTTCGGGCAAAATCAGGGGTTTAATTAGGGTGATATTCCTTAAGTAGTACAACCCACTTTTGATGACCAAAAAACACCTGGGCTTCCAGAGTCAGTCTGTCATCAAGGATAACGCCCAAATTTTGCACCCGGAGGGGCCGTCAACGAGGTGGATCCCAGGATCAAACCCGTCACTGCTCTGGAAGCCTCCCCATCACGCCTTCAACCGGGTTCAATCACTAGCACTTCTGTCTTGTTTCATCCTCGGCCAGTTTGAGGATATCCAATCCTGAATCTTGGCCAGGCATTTATTTAGCATTTCAACATTTCCAGTTCCGGGGCCAATGACAAATACAGCTGGGCATCATTTGCAAAGCAGTGAATCCCCAGACTGTATTGTCTAATGAGCTCTCCCAGGGGCAGCATGTTCATCATGAACAACATCGGCGAAAGGATCGAACCTTGAGGCACTCCACATGACAGGGGCTTTGAGGAGGAGGAGGAGAAATTCACCATCACCACTCTTTGCCTCCTGTCGAAGAGACAAGACTCAAACCATTTGATGGCTGTTCCAGTGAGTCCACAATACACTCTAAGGTGATCCAATAGAATAACGTGGTTCACGGTGTCAAATGCTGAGGAGAGATCAAGATCTGACCGTTCTCCTCTTTCCCTCGCCCTGAGGAAGTCATTCTGCACCCGAACTAATGCTGTCTCAGTGCTATGCCTGAATCTGAAGCCAGACTGGAATAGCTCATAGATGTCAAAGGTCGTAAGGTGCACCTCGAGCTGCAGAGCCACTACTTTCTCAACAACCTTCACTACAAATGGGAGGTTGCAGATAGGTCTATAATTCGTCAGGACTTCTGGGTCGAGTGATGGTTCCTTCAGAAGGGGTCTCACCAGTGCCTCCTTCAAGATGCCGGGGAAGCACCCCTCTAAGAGCGAGCACCCGACTGTTCTGGAAAATACTGTACCAATGGCCTTGGCCCCTCCCACTAGGAGACAGGTTGGGCCAGGGTCCAGTTCACAGTATGTGGGCTGCAGTTTTGAAATCACCTCGACAACCTTGGCCACCTCAACTGGCCTAAACTCCCCCTAGGCAGGGAGGTCTTAGTATGTGTCATAGAAAGGAAGAAAGGGAAAGGAATTTGGATTTAAATCTCAGCTTTCATTCATACTATATCCCAAAGCCCATATAATCCAGGAGAGAGAGGGAAGCGAGTGTGACTTCCATCTGCTGCATAGAGAGAGATTCAAACAGCACAGATGTAGATTAGGCAGATTACACACAGGTTAAGCACAGGGAGGTTAAGTAACTTGCTTAGGGTCACACAGTAAGTGGAGGTTGTAGGATTCAAATCTAGACCTCCAAATTCACAGATCTGTACTCTAACAATAAGACCAAACTGGAGAACTGGAGACAACCTCTGCTGTTGCCTGTGTCCCTCTTTGTCCATGTATAGTGCTGCAACACAGGTTCCAGAGAGTGGGAGGAGGCATGTATATCAGGAGAAAAGCAGGCTCAAGTGATTCACAAACCTGCGAGGGTCACACCCCGTTTTTTTTTTGGGGAGGGGGCAGCCAGTATTTCTGATGTCACCTGTAAGGCAGCCAGTTTCTGATCAGTCTGAGTCTGGACAGGGAAGTGTTAAGCAGCTTAGAGCCGACTCCTCACATGCAGTCTCTGAAATGTTGCTGAGCTGCTGGAACCAGAAGATCATGTTGAAAGAATGTTGTGTGACAGGAAACACTGAATTCTTACCTATCAGTCATCCTATTCTATTGTGAAGCAACAGGTAGGAGTGGACCTGTCAGTCATCCTGTTCTATTGTTACAGCAATGGGCAGGAGTTGAACCTGTCAGTTATCCTGTTATATCACTGCATTAATGGTCAAACGTTCAGTGCAAGTACCACCATTCACAAGTCTGCCTCTCTGGATGAAAATCAACTTTAAATGGACAGATTAACAGTCATGTCAATGTTGTCACAGATAAAGGGTTGTGACAGGGCAGGAATGGATGGCCTTTGTTTTTTTATAGATCTTTCATACACACTGTATCTCAAAGTGCTTTACAAGCCAGGAACAGTTAAATCGGCCATTGGGTGCACACAGGGAGGTTGTGAGATAGAGGCAGGGTAAGGATAACTCCAGGTGGTTAGTAGAGAAAGAGGAGGGTAAGTAGACAGGTTACATGACTTGCTTAACATTGCAAAGTGAGTGAGTGTGGTGGGGGGATTCAAACTGGGGTCTCCATGTGAACAGCTCTGTGCTCTTATTACAATATTACACTATATTTCACTGGTTGGAATTCATGAATATCCTCAAAACTACAAAATGTTAAGAGTTTTGAAGTGATCTGAATGTTTTCCCACTTTGTGACAAGCTGTTCACAGATACAGACGTCGCGTCAGGGAGAGTTTGGTAGCAGATCAAGATTTTGTGACCCATATTTTGTTAAAACTGAAAAGCTGTAAGAGGTGAACATGTTTGTCTGCAGGAAGAAGGGATTGCCTTTATCCAAATGGGAACCAGAGGAGCAAGAATACAGTGTAAGGGAAATTGGGAAGAGGGGTGGAGTGCATCTTTTATAATTTATTCACTCCTGGATAGCCCAGCTGAGATGTAACTAACATATTATTGACTCTAGATGGTGCCTCAGTTGAAGTTGTTCCCCACTTTAAATATTTGATGTGGCTGGACCAGCACCTCAGTCGGGCAGTGTCAGTGGCTCAGTAGGTAGCACATTCACCTCTGAGGCCGGGAGATCAGAGGGCTGTGGGTTCAGTTCCCACATCTGGCACTTGGGTTAATATCCCAGTACTGACACTGTAGTGCAGCAAGAGAGGGATGCTGCACTTCTGAGGTGCCGTCTTTCCGAGGAGACGTTAAACCGAGGTCCCATCTGCCTGGATTGGTGGTAGTTCAGGTGGATGTTAAAGATCCCATGGCACTTATCGAAAAGAGCAGGGGAATTTCCCCGGTGTCCTGGCCAAATTTCCCTCATTCACTAAAAATACCACCAACAGCTTAATCTGGTTCAAGGTCAGTTGGCATTCAATTGTATCCCCCTCCCCCCGGGTCGTGCCTGAAAATAGGCAGGATTTGTCTAGTGCACTTACCTGGTCAACAAAAAAAAAAAATGTTTGAAAAACCAAAAATGCCCCAAACTAGGTATGCTGTACTGCAACAGATACTGCCTTCCACTCCCTGACTGCCATGAAAGATGCTCTTGCTGGTGTGTGACTATGGGTATCTGGTTTACAGTACTAGCTCCAAATCTACCCTTGCCAGACCAAGCCCCCTTTTTCACCCCTTCTGTTGTTTCACCCTAAACATCCTCCCCTTACTCATCACTGCTCCCTTTGTCTTAACCTTTCTCCTCTTCCATGGGGCCCATCATCTCTCCCATTGTTCCTCTTTCATGGGTATATACTGGCTCCCCACCATCCCCTCCTACCGCTTGTCTCTCCTTACCCCCTTCATCCCTCACTGAAACACCTCCATTGTGAATTTTTTTAATTGTTAACATTTATCAGTTTTTTGTAAATGATGTATCTTGCGCCATCTGTTTTTTGATGTTGTTTTGGGGGTACTGTTTATTGTAGTCTTTTCCCTTATAACCCCCCCAGGTTGTACCTAGAAAGGAGCTCCAGCTCCGCATGCCTCTGCCTCTCCCAGTCAACAGATTTCAAATAAATACATTTTGTGTGTGTGCATGTGTGTGTGGGAGGGGGGGCATGTTTTGCTTCTTTCACTGTTACAGCTGGGTGGGGGTCTGAAGTACAGGGAGGTCAAGGGTCATACGGAATGATACTCAATGTGCCCACAGCTGCCATGGTAGGTTCGTACCTGAGACCTGCTGGACCCTATCTCCTGCACCACACTGATTTATTGCAAGTTCTGCCCAGTTTAACCCCTTATTGACCCAGTTAGTATTGACCCAATCTGCAGTGCGTGAAACTGAGTGGGCTGAGAGTGGATAGGTCCTGTCTGACCCAGATAGTAAGAATAATGTTCCACTCTCGTTTCTGAATGTGTCACTCTCTGGTGGAATGGTTCGTTTAAGTGGTAAGGCAACTTCTCTGTTGAATGGGTTACTGTGCCTAACCCCACACGCCTAACTGGTTCACCACGGGAGTGGGATTAATGGTTGGGAACCCACCCACTAGAAATCGCCTTACTGTTTATATGAAACACTGTAAGGTCACTCAGCAGCAACTTTTACTTTTAAAATTTAAAAATAAATTACTTTGGCTCCCATGCACATGTTTCTGCATCAAGCGGGGCACACGCTTTCCATAGATACTATGTGGTAGTGACAGGGTCTCAACCAATCACAAGGGCCAGATTCCCACTACAGTTTTATAATCACTGTTCAAACATCTCTAGGTAATATACAGAATTTTAATAAAACTATCTTAAATCATAAGCAATTATTAAAATGAAGAATAGTTTTACTTATTCATTGATTCATTTAATTTTGCTGGCTGGAAAAAGTGGGCTAAGAAATGGTTACCTCTTTTAGCCCAGTCCGAGTTTAATGTACAGCTTTCCAGCTGTGTCTGTGGTTTCTGCAACTGAAATTCCCGGATCACATCGGGAATGAGCTTTGGCTCTATGTGCCCTTCCAGGTCACCAGTGTTCAAATAAATGAAGGGATGCCTTTGAGGAATACAGAGTAGCATCAAGAGAACTCTTTTTGTAACTTATATGTTGTTTCTTTCAAGTAAAATCAATGCAATGCAGTAATCACCTGTAAAGGCATTCACAGAGTCCTAATACAGCATGTTTCAGCTCACAATAAATGTAGCCCTCACTTATTTACACTAAGGATACAGGGACATTTAGAATTATTGCAAAAAAAAAAACCACCTAATAAAATCAAAGGAGATGCCAAGTCCCCCCACAACATTGGCATATAAGGGACCTGCAAAGGGGATCTTTTACCTTGACACGTAGAGCCACTTTACAGCCTATATACAATTAATAATTTATTGTAAAGGGATTGTTAGTGTCACAATTATCAACTTCCCTAAAGACCACCATGTACAAAATACATCACCAAAACATTGTTGTTTTCCCGTCTCTTAAACAAAATGCTTATTCTGTGTCTGGTTTTCAAAGGGCACAATAGTAGTTAAAAGGACAAAAGTTCATGAAACCATGAGGGTGCTGGAGATGTTGTGCACCATCCCTCAAACCTCCCCTTCCCCCGCCAAATACAGCCAAGAAATAATAAAGACATTGTTAACAGCTTGGAGCCTCAGAGCAGGGACACCATGCCAAAAAAATGTCGAAAGGTGGCATACTTAAAAATTTAAGAGGAATCCAAATTACGTATTTACAGCCTTTCTCTAAAAAGCACAACTTGGATGACAATTTTCTGGTGGGGGCAGATGTGCCCCCCCCCCCGGTCTATGGGTGTAAGGACGCTGCCTTAGCAACCCCGGTACCCATGTTATAGAGTAAATGCACTTGCTCTATTTGCAGCAGAGAGTTGGGTGAGAGCGGCTCTAGCGTCTACATGGAATGGAGGAGGCGGATGTAGGGGGGGGCTCTTTTTCTTACTCGGTTGTACTGTACACTGAGAGTTCTTCAGAACAGACTTTGAATACGAGATTGTCTAAAGTGCCAGCAAGCCATACTCACAGGAGGTCCCCGTTCTGGCTGGGGTTTGTGCTCTCAGCTGTCCACAGGCACCTCTTCCCAGATGCATGGCTTGTAAGTGTCACTCCCAAACTGTGCCGGGCACTTCTCATGTGGGCCACGTCTCAGCACCCTACACCAGGGAACAGCATTTTGTCCACCTGTCCGTGAACTCTGCAAAAGAAAGAAGAATTTTAGAATTTTAGGAGGGTGTCAAGCAGGACTCAGGTGGGGGGGGAGGATGAAATGTAAGCAATCAGTTTGGTTTATTCCTGACCTGATGCACTGCTTCAGTTCCTGGGCAGGCTACTGGCTCTCAGGTGCAAAAATTTGACTGCCTTTAGTTTTTCTTGACAGCCAAAATATCTCTAGAAGCAAAGATCAGCAAGGCAGGCACCCAAGCCCTAGGTGCCTAATTAATACTAAAGAGTCCTTGGTTGTGGTTGGGATAGAGGTGCAGGACAGGCTGGAAGTAGGGACATGGAATGAGAGCGAGAGAGAGACGTTCCACAAGGCAACTTCGGCTGCCCCTGCTTCTAAGATGCTGTCCAAGGCTTTTGAATTGCATTAGAACAGAGGAGGCTGAAACACAACCAGCTCAGCCTCTGAAATTTACATAACAATTACCTGACTCCAGAAACAGGGACAGGAGAAAAACAAGAAGCATCAGTTACACCGTCTCAAGTTACAAAATGAAACTCACAAAGGAAAGGAGCACCAATAGTAAGAGGACCCCCACCCTCATTTACTGCCAAGGACTGCCCTGGCGTGACATCCTTGCCAGATTATCGTGCCCCAAGTAGGCAGCACCACAAACTATACTAGCTCTTCCCTAGAAATGTCAGTGGTAGAGTCTCAGTCAAGAACTGACCCATGGGCAGAAAGGGGCACTGTTCTCAACTGCTCCACATTAGGAGGGACCACTAACTTTACTACTCACAACCATTCTGCCCATACCGCTCAACTTTCCCACATTAGGGTGGATACCCCTCACTTTACCTCTGAGAACTCCCTGTCCATACCACTTAACTGTCCCCCATTAGGGGGAATACCCCTCACTTTACCTCTGAGAACCACCTGTCCATACCACTCAACTGTCCCCATTGGGGGGATACTCCTCACTTTACCTCTGAGAACCACCTGTCCATACCACTCAACTGTCCCCCATTAGGAGGGATGCCACCTATCTTACTGCTCAGAACCATCCACCCATTTCTCTCAACTATCACACATTAGAAGAGTCAGTTCTTATTTTGCCCCCAGAACTCCTCTGTCTATGTCCCTCAACTGTCTCACATTAGGAGAAACATCCCTCATTTTACCACTCAGAAGCCCTTTGTGCCACACAGGTTAGATGCATCCAACATTATACACTGAAATGTATTTATTTATTTATTTGAGATTTTGGAATTTACAACCTTTGAGTCAGAGACTAATTTCCAAAGGCTCCACGTCATAGGCAACATATGAGACATGCAGGAGAAACAGCAGTGTAGTACAATACATACCAGTGAGATACAGTACATAGGGCATCAGGCATGTGCAAGGTTTACAATAACATTTGTTATATTACAGTGAGCAAAATATTTAGCCTATGCCCTAGATAATCGATACAGCGAGGAAACTAAACTAGTGACATGCCGGAAGTGCAGGCCTGATAGTGTGTAACATGCAGTCTGAGGTAAGACTTTGTCAAATACCATGGGTCTCAGAGGGGAGCCCTGTGCAAAGTGTCCCTTGAGCCAGAAACAGGCCCAAAAACAGTGGGGGTGGTGATGACCTATTATGGACAGGTGCATGTGTGGGAGGACAGAAGGTGGCTCTTCAGGGTGACCTTGAAAGGGCCAAGCTTAGCATGGCAGGTGATCAGAGTGGGCAAGGCGTTATAACAGGTGGGGGCCCTGACCAGGAACAATCTTTGTGCCAGGGTTGTTTTGACCTTAGGGACAGTAATAGTGGTTTTGTCTGAGCTGCGTGTGTTCATGGCGGGGGTGGAGGTTGTTAGGGCAGCCGATAGGCCCGGGAGGGGGGTAGGCCAAGCAGAGATTTTTTAGCCATGAGGCAGGCCTGGTATTGCAATTCTCATAATGTCTAAGAATCTGGGCAAGGGATTAGAGGGTGCAGGTATGGGTCATTCAGTCAGCACCAGTTAGGAGTCTGCAGGCTTTATTGATCACTACCTTTAGTTTACCTATGGCTGTGGCATCGGCTGCGGAATATACCAGCAGGCCATAGTTGATTAGGGAGAGTATCGATGATGTAATAGCTAATCTTAGGGCGTCTGGGGGGAGGCAGGTTCTGTGGCGATAAAGGAGACCAACTCTTGCGTTGGCAGCGGGCGTGAGGGTGCTGATGTGTGTGTGGAAAGTGAGGGCTGAGACAAAGATGACACCCAGGTACCTGTATGATGAGACCTGTTCCAGGGTGTAGTGTGAGCTGGATTGGATGGACATTTGGGCATTTTTTAGTTTACTTTGATGGTGGGCAAACAAGAGGGTCTTTATTTTTTTTAGATTCAGTATCAGCCTATGCTCAGTGAACCAGTGTTCCATCTGGCTGAAGGCAGACTGGAGAGAGGTCTGTAGGACCAATGGGTCTGGGTGAGAAGCGCAGATGACTGTGTCATCCACACACAAGAGGATCTTTTCAGTACACAAGGTGGGGAGAGCATTTAAAAACAAGCTGAAAAATAGGGGCCCCAGGATGTAGCCTTGTGGGACTCCAGAGTGGGTGGGGCGTGAGCCAGAGATAGTGTTATTGATCCTGACACATTGGGATCTGGAAGACAGGTAGCTGGTGAACCAATCACGTGGTCCTTGAGAGAGACCCAATTGTGTGAGGGTGTTGAGCAGGAGGGGGTGGCTGACCGTGTCGAATGCCTTGGATAAGTCAATAAACATGGCTGTGGCAATGTGCCTTTGGTCAAGGGCATGGTGCAGGTGGTTTGAGAACTCCAGGAGGGCCGTGATGGTGCTATGCCCAGCCCAGAAGCCATGTTGTTCCTTGCATAGCAGGTTGTGCATATCTAGGTAGCTTGACAGTTGGTCTGCCATGATTTTTTCCTGGGCTTTGGAGAGTGGGGGAAGAATGGAGATATGGCGGTAATTACCCTGGGATAGGGGGTCATCTCATTTGTGGATAGGGGTGACTACTGCTTTTTCCCAGGCTGTCAGGAACTGTCCCAAACAGAGGGAGAGGTTTAGAATAGCAGTGAGGGGGGCAAGCAATACATCCAGAGTGAGTTGGAGCAGTTTAACGTCAAGTGGATCATTCAGGGGGCTGGTTCCATTTAGGGCCTTGGTAAGGTACAGCCTTGCCTCACGTGGAGAGACGGTCCAGAGATAGAATGGTGGCCGCAGGAGGTGGGGCTGGGCAGCAGTGGGTACCGGGTCAAAAAAGTTTGGGGGAGGACAGACCTGAGGTCCGTGAAACTGTTATTGAGCGTACCAGCAATTTCTTTGGGGTCTGTTGTGACTGACCCATTCTTAGCGATTCGGGATGGAGGTGGTGTCTGTGGCTTGCCATTCAGGGACTTTACATTAACCCAGAAATTGTGCGACGAGCCCCAGGAGGTAGTAAGGGCAGCTCTATAGTGTTCGGCTTTAGCCCCGGTGAATTTGTTTCGGGCAGTTCGGTATGCCTGGCTGTCCACCAGATTTCCCGAGTCATTGGCTTTGTGCCATAAGTCATCACGACTTTTAAGAAGTTGTAGTAGGGATGGTGTTATCCAGGGAGCATTGTGTTTCTTAGTGGAGGTTCGTCTTAGGGGGGCAAAGGTGTCACAGGCACAAGTGAAGGAGTCATAGAAATAGGAAACAGCAGCATCTATGCTGGTGGCTTGGTATATAGGTGACCAGTTCCATTTAGCGAGATGCTGCTTAAGGTGGCGGAGTTTGCCCTGGTGGAGGTGGCAGCGGAGGGAGGCGGTGAGTGGAGGTGCAGGTAGTTTGCCTGACCAAGTGCAAAACACAGGGGAGTGGTCACTAAGGGAGTTTGGGAGGACTTTAACATCCCCTATTTTGCTGGGTCTGTTTGTGAGGATGACATCCAGGAGTGTGCGGATGCCAGTGGAGGGGTTACATCTAGTGGGCTGGGTCACTAACTGGTGAAGGTCAAGGGCTGTGAGTGCACCAATGGATGAGGCGGCCGCAGTGCTCAGCCAGTTCTGGTTAAGGTCTCCTAACAGAATGTGTTCGGACTTGTGGTTGAGGCTAGCAATATATTCTGTTAGAGAGTGGAGGGCATGAGCCTGTTTTCAGGGGGGAATGTAGGCTGCGGTGATTATAAGTGGTGCCTTGGATAGGTCAGGGGTGACTTTTAGAGACAGAGCCTGGGCTTCCGTGGTCTAGGTTAAGTGGTAGCATGGCTTGGACCAACAGGTTGTCCTTTGTGTAGATAGCACAGCCACCACCCCTCTTGCCCACCCTGTCTAACCGGAAAAGAGAGTAGCCGGGGAAGGAAACTATAGCATCTGGGGTGGACTTGGATAACCATGTTTCCACTACAGCTAGGATATCAGGTTGGTAAATGGCTATCCAGCATTGAAGTTCGGCCGTTTTTTTAAGATGCTACAGATATTCATGGACCCTATGTGGAGGCCAGTGACTGGGTGTAGTTGCTGCTCATTGGCGGACCTTGGGCCTGGATTGGGGTGAATGTTTCCAGATAGGAGGAGCAACAGTGACATAACCCTGAAGATGGGTCTGTGGGTGCTTACCCTTTTGGTCAAGAGGCTATGGGGTCTGAGAATGACCCCTATGCACAGAATACCGAGGGACTGCAAGGCAGGGATAGCGGGGCCGATTGCGAGCCAGGACAGTCGCACCTCAGCCAGCAGTAGTGATGTATGCGTGGCTGGTGGGTGAGGTGCCAGCACTGGGGAGGGCGGTGTCAACGTATTGTGGTAGTGTGGATTGGCTTGGAGCAGAGGTGCTCCTGGGTCCAGGGCGGGGTGAGGTCCACAGTATGCAGTGAGAGATAGAAGCAGTAGCAGGAGAGGAGACATGGTGCTGAGGTGGGCCAAATGTCTATGTGAAGTATAAGGGGTGGTTGTCTGCATACCCTAAGAGAAGGAATCTTTGTGGCTCAGTGGTAGAGCTGTGGACTTCGGCACACGGGGTACCAGGTTTGAGTCCGGGAAAGGAGTACTCCCAAAAACACAGGCTAGAGGGCGAAAAGGAGTGGGCCAGCGGCCCCACACCAGTGGGTGCCAGGCAGAAACTGCAGGTTATAAAGCAGCAATTCATATTTAAGGCCTAATTAACATAGAGGTCTGAGAGACTATCAAATCGAGTGTGTCCTGGCTATAGCACGGTGCTCAGTACCATGAAGCCTGACCGCACCTGATGGCATCAACCCCCTGCTGCTCTCCTCTAGTGGAGTGGGGAAGAGGGCAGAGCTGTTCTGGACTACAGGTAACCAGTGGGATACCCGCACCAGGCCACCATTGAATCCCTGAGGCCACATAGAGCAAGGGATGGACTGTCATATCCCTACCAGAATTTCAAAATAGTTGCAAAAGTTGCAGAGGTGGGTTGGCTACTGCCTCAGCCCACCATGAATGCTATGAGGACTGGGGTTTGGTGGATGGACGGGGGGGTTCAATTGAGCCCCAAAGATCTAGGTGTGGCTGGGTGGAAGGGGGCATGTAGTGGCTACAGCCCATAGGGCTGCGTAACCTCTGCCCCCTTCCACCGGCCCCCCACACTGTGGACCTGCTTTTGGGAATGGTGCACCTGTCCACCCCCTGGCCCACCTGTATCCCGGCCCCCTGTATAGCCACATGAGTGGCTCTGGATCAGGTGCAGAGGGGGCTAGCATCCAGGACTGTGGTGGATGCATAAAGGTCCCCACATGTGGAGTAGGTCCTCTGCACATCACAAGCCACTGTAAGCCCTCCTCCTCAGGTGCGGAAGCGGGTGCAGGCCTTTTGTGTAGCTGACTCTAATTATGATCATTTAACTCATTGTCTCCTAGCAGACACCTTTAGTCGTCAGTAAAATACACTGGTGTGTCCTGAGGACGTCTGCAGAAGTCGGCTACTGACTGCCAGTGTGCCCTTGCAACGTCTGGAGAAGTCACTTATATATTTTAATATATAGTGTAACAGACTATAATATATATTTGACTGCATAGCACTGTTGGAAAGGTAATTTTATGCTGAACAACTTTGTCACTGATATTTTGTGCATATCATGTATACTTTAGGAGTTATTTGCATTTGTTTATGGTATGGTGTGTATGGCTTATGTTGCCTGTTTTAGTGAAAAAATATTTTTTTTGCTGTTTCAACCAGCTTAAAAAAAAATTACATATTATTGTTTGCATACCACCATTGGGAAGGTAATTTTGTGCTGAACAACTTTGCCACTGATATTTTGTGTATATCATGTATACTTTAGGAGTTATTCACATTTGTTTATAGTATGGTGTGTATGGCTGACATGTTTTCCATCAAGATTCACCTAAGCAGCTTGAATAAAATTCACTTTTTTAGCACTTCAGCAGGTATAAAATAAAAACCGTATTGATTACAACTGGTTGCATAGCACCATTGGAAAGGCATTTTGTGCTCATCAACTTTCATGCTGATACTTTGTGTGTATCATGTATACTTTTGGAGTTATACGCATTTGTTTATGATATGGTGTGTGTGGTTGAGATTACCCCTCAAATCTCATCAAAGCACCTTGACTAAAATGGGGAAAAATTACATTTTATAGTAAAATTATATCTTTTTTTTAACAAACATAATATTAAAACACCATCTAATGTCTGTATGCTTAATTTGGTGTTGATATTTTACATATTTTTCAACAAAAAATGACTTATGTTGCCCTTTTTTAGTGAAAAAAATATTTAGTTTGCTCTTTCGACCAGCATAGAAAAAAAACAAAATTACTTATTATTACATGCATGCCACCATTGGAAAGGCAATTTTGTGCTGAATAACTCTGCCACTCATACTTTGTGTCTAGCATGTACAGCTATTGAGCTATTAGCATTTGTTTGCGACATGCTAGCTATGGCTTGATTTTGCTTAGAAAGGCCCAGGATTCACTGTTAAAAGTATAATAAAGGAGATTCAAGAGGCAAGTGGTGTAATCTCAGAGTCAGCCTGTGGAGGCAATGAGTTAAGCAACAGCAAACCTTTAGAACAGGACAGCACTTCTTGAGAACATGACAGCACCTATTTCCTGTATTCTGAATGTCTACAATGATTTCACTCTCTCTGCTTTTCTTTTAATTGTTTTGGTATTGCAGAATTGTATATTTCTAATGTAATTGTACATTTTCCCAATGCAAAGCACTTTGGGATACACCTGAATGAAAGACACAATAGAAAATTGTACTGTACTGTATTGTGCTTTTCTTCTCCGTTAGAAAAACCAAACAATAAATCTCCCATAACACCATACTTGTGACATCACATGTTTTAGTATTACTGTCATTGTAACATTGTAATACTATCATTCGTTTTGTAATACTATCATTTATTTATGTCTTTGGTAACCGGGTATTTGCACTGATCCAAAAGACTGTTTTCAGTCATGACCCAAGCAACAAACATGTCACATTAAGCAATACAGATACAGGTAGAACACAACAATAATACAGGCCTCAAACATGAGGTGCAGCAGTTACAGTACATGGGGTCATTGCATAAAGAAATTACATAAGATACAGGGTGCCGTAAAAGGCCAGCATACAGGTCAAATACACAGTCACAACACACAGAGACCATACATAAGGTATCAAATTATTGGATACATTAAATAAAGTGCAACTGCATTCAGGTACACTGTTTGTAAATAGGTCAGCCTTCAGACAGGTACTCACAATTCCGTGCAACAATCCACCATAGAATAAGTGCAGTGACGTAGACAGTAGGGAGGCGACAACAGTAGCCACGTTGTGGGAGGACACAGGGCAGTAGGGAAGGGGCGTCTCGAGAGGGGTGACCCCAACAGCGGAGGGAGGAGGGATGCCTGAGATTACCCAGGGGTACAGTGGTGAGTTGGCCTTAGACTGTAGCCAGTCTTTGAAATTGTTTTTGAAACAGAAATGGGAGGTGGACGAGCAGAGGGATGTAGGGAGTCTGTTCCATAGGGAGGGGGCAGAGACGGAAAAAGCTTTACTGCCCATGGTAGAGGAGATTCTAGGGACTACCGGGGGGGTGGATGATTCATGGAGGCTTCTAGATGCCACTCTGCCCATGAGGAGGATTGAGTATGGGCACAAGTGGCCGCCTCTCGCAGAGTATTGTCAGTTAAGCAGCCAAGGGCATAGTTAAATCGTCCTTGCAGTGGGAGCCAGCCAAGTGACTGGTACAACACACAATGATGGATAGAATAAGAAACAGAGAGGACAAAGTGACAGATACTGTTGTAGACTGAGTTCAGTCTGGAGCACAGGGCTGACGATATGAGGGAATAGATGGGAGAGCAGTAATCAATAAGGGTGACAAGGTTTCCTTGCGCAGTTGCTAGGCATGCCTCAGTAGACAGGAATTGTTTTAGACGGTAGGCAGCCTCTAGCTTCTGGTTAACTCTGCGCACAGAGTTGTTAACATGCCCAGCGAATGTAAGGGAGGGATCCAGGGTAATGTCTAAGTATTTGAAACTGGGGACATTTTCAAGGGGGGGGGGGCTATAGGAGAGAGGAATTAGCCTTGGAGAACTTGGTAAGGAACGGATTGGATCCGAGTAGCACTGATTTTGTTTTTTTTTATATTTACCAAGAGCCTGTTGGAAAGAAACAATTGTAGGCAGCACCATAGTTAAGTGTAAGAGTGGAGGAGACGTTTGCAAGTGACTTGTCTCTATGGTAAAGAACAAGGTCGTCTGTGTAAAGGAGTGCCTCATAGGATAGACTCTTGGCCAGGACAGCGTTTATAAAAATGGAAAATAGTAGGGGGCCAAGGATGGAGCCTTGGGGAACTCCCATGGAGACTGGCAGGGCAGGGGAGGAGGCTGTACCAATTAAAACTGACTGGGAACTGCCCTCAAGATAGCTTCTAAACCATGCGGTTGTCTCAGGGGAGCAGCCAAGGTGGAGGAGAGTGGAATGGAGGAGGGGGTGGTCGACGAGGTCAAAGGCCTTGGTCAGATTCAGGAAAACAGCACCGGTGGCCTTACCCGAATCCATGCTTCTGAGGACATGGTTGGTGAAGAGGGCTAAGGCTGATGTGTTGCTGTGGTGCTTATGGAAACCGTGCTGTTGGAGACACAGCAGATTGCACTTTCCAAGGTGCTCAGAGATCTGGAAATGCACAGTTTTCTCCAGTAGCTTGCTCAGGTGGGGGAGAAGGGAGATGGGCCTATAGTTATCAGGAGAGAGGGGGTCACCTGCTTTGAAAATAGGCACAACATTAGTATGTTTTCAAGAGTCTAGCATGGTGGATTTGGAGAGGGCAAGGTTAAATATGAAGGTGAGGGGTTCAATGATTGCAGGAGAGATAAGCCTAAGGAATGAGGGGGAAAGCCCATCACTGCCAGGGCTACCCCTGTGTGGGAGGGACATCAGGAGCTTGGAGGTATTACTTGGGCCAATGGCTCTAAAGTAG
Organism: Neoceratodus forsteri; assembly: GCA_016271365.2. Classification (NCBI taxonomy): domain Eukaryota; kingdom Metazoa; phylum Chordata; order Ceratodontiformes; family Ceratodontidae; genus Neoceratodus; species Neoceratodus forsteri. The sequence continues at coordinate 1,625,351,592 of CM028131.1, read as the reverse complement.
AAAGGGGGGCGGGGGTGGAGACAGAGGAGGCAGCAGTTTGCCTGACTACCTGGGCTAGGGAGTGGCTGGGAGGGAAGTTTACTGAGGTAGACAGAGAGGTCGGAGAATTTTTTGTTAAAGATCTGTGCAACCTCAGAGAGACCAGACAGGGGACCCAAGGGGGAGGCAATCTGAGTGACTTGGCTATGGGTTTTGGGGTTGAGCAAGGACCCGATAGAGGCTCAGACATGACGGGGGTCTCCGAGGTTGTTCTTTCATAAATTTAGGTAAAAGTTACGCTTTAGAGATTTGGCAGTTTGCTTACAGGTGTTACGTAAGTGTCTGTAAGCATTCCAGAGTTGGGGGGAAGGGGACACTTTATAGGTTTTCCACTCACTGTCCCTCTCTTTCATCAGGGACAGTAACTCCTTGTATATCCAGCGGGAGCAGCCCCCTCTCACCCTGCGAGTAGTAAGAGGGAAGTGGAGGTCCTGTATCCTATGGAGGGCATGTGTGAAGAAACAAACTGCAGATAACACATTGTTGACGAGGTAGAGGGCAGACCAGTTCACCACTTTTACATCTTCACGGAGGTTAGTGGGATCCAGGCAGTTGAAGTTTCTGAATGACAGGTACTGGGGGGGGGGGAATTTGGTTTTGGTGGCCAAAATGATGTAAGTAGGGGAGTGGTCACTTATAGAATCCAACAATGTACCCACCTGTAGGACCATGTCCACCCGATTTGTGGCAACCCAGTTGAGTAGGGAGTGGTTGAGCGTGAGGGCGTTGTGTCTGGTGGGGGAGGAGATGACTTGCTCAAGGTTGTGTGCTTTTAGGAGGTTTGCATAGTTGGGTTCCTGGGCACTTAACCAATTAAGGTTGAAATCCCCAAGTAATATAGTGTCCCTGGTTGGAGAGAGTAGCCCTAGGTCATCAAGGAGGTTGGATAAGCCAGGGATGCCTCTGGTAGGAGGGCTGTAGCAGCAGCCTAGGTAGAATTTTTTTGAGGAACCCAGGGTCAGCTTGGCAAAGAGCCATTCACTGGGGAGAGGGGGTCGAAGCAGCTAATAATGTTGGCTGAAATGTGTTCCTTAACATACAGAATGAATCTGCCACAATGAAATGTTTACAATAGTCCTCATGCAGCCACGGGTAACCTTTAACCGTAATCGTGACATGTAAAATAAAAGCTGACCGCTGAAGTATACCTCTTCCCAGCACTACAGTTGAGTCCAGACCTACCACAGCGATCAGCTTTTGTGAGTTTGATCTCCTGCACAAGACTGTTTAAGAGCGAGAGCAGAGGGGGAGTAAGGAAGCGGGCATGGACATGACCAAGTAGGTGAGTAGTTTGAGGTCACGGGATAGGCAGTAGTGCAGCTCAAAGAGCATACACAAAAAAAACTTAGATGCATGCCTTATTAAAAAAAAACAGATAGAGGGCTGAATATGCCTCAGCGCTTATCCTGTCTTGAGGTCCCGGTGACGTGTTTGAACCTCCTGAATTTTACTCTCAAACCTCAGTCTCCTGCTGTAATGGCCCCAACACCAGACGATGGAATGCAGCACTGGGAATCCATCCCTGGTGCCACTGAAATGACACCAATCCCCTGACTCTGGAATTTGGCACTGGAAGATGTACCCTGGTGCCATTGCTCTGGCCTCAATCCCCCCATCCTCCACCCACTTTCCATGATTGTAGAAACAAAACTTCCTACAGGTTGTACTACCCGAGAGGCAGAACAGCTCCACAACCCAACTGCCCCATGGACAAAACTTCCTCTTGGGTACAACTGTTTCCCAGGCAGTATTGGCATTATAGTGGATCCCTACAGCTTCCTGGCCCCCTGTAACAAAAAGGACATTTTCCTATATTAGAGATGGACTAGTACCAGCATATCACCAACAGCTAAAATGGGTTAATTAATCAAAGTAAACTGTAGAGACTATGGGGACTTTTGTTTTTATTTATTTATTTATATCTCTGATTACAATACATTTGAACCAGAGGCTCTTTTACAGAGGTTCCACATCAGAAAAACATATGAACACAACGGCATATAAAAACAATAATTTAGACATACAGTACAATTCAATAACAACAAGATAAGTAAGGCAAGGCAAGTTTTATTTTTCAGGCGCCCAATCCCAGAGGCTCTGGGCACCGTAGAATAAAATACATTAGAAAACAGTTACAACATAACAATTAAAATACGTAACTTATCAATTAAAAGTACTTAAAAGCAGACCACCCAAAATGGGTGGCCTGACCTTACAACAGATTCCTAAATGGGCCATTCTTCCCGACTGTCTCAGGAACAGTATCTAAAAGACAGTGTCTGGGAATGCCTGGCTAAACAAAAAGATCTTGAGACGGGCTTTAAATACCTCAACTGAAGGGGTCTCCCTTATTGATGGAGAGAGAGCGAATTCCACAGGACGGGGACGGTGACACTAAAATCTCTGTCGCCGGCAGTTTTTAACCTCATTCTGGAAATCACAAGTACAATTGAGGCAGGGCAAAATACCGGTATGTTGGTACATTCAGAAGAAATAACCTAAGCGCACCAAAACATGACAAACAATGAGTTAGACCAGGGAGGAAAATGAACATGGAGGTGTGGAGACAAATTCATACATCTCTGCAAAAACATAATCAGTAGCAAAGATCAAACAATAATAAGGTAAATAAGAAACGTTGCCAAGGTAGGTGTTGTTAGAGGGCTGGGGGGTGAGGTACAGTATAATGGGAGAGGGTGACGTACTATAAGGAGAAGGATGGGAAGTAGAGGGAGAGTGCAGGCATGATAGGGAAGGGGTGGGGTAGGTAGGCAGGGTGAGACCGATTGAATACCATAGGGGTGGGGCTGGGAGGCAGGGTAGTGGTGGTAGGAGCAGTATCAAGAGTAGGTAGGTGGGAGGGAGGAAGGGAAGGTAGTAATAGCAGGGTTTGAGGTATGAGGGGCGGTGAGGTGAGGGGGTGGGGGGGAGTGAGCAAAACGGGAGGAGTGTTAAGGTGGGTGGGAAGGAGAGGAAAGGTGCCATGTAGGGAAAAGAACGACTTATAGTTGGCAGTCATAGTTGTTGGCCTGGAGAAACAGAATGTCTGTGATTATAAGGAGGTAGAATCTAGTGGTCTCAAATGGGAACTAGAACCTGAAGCTCGAGGATTTATGATGGGACAATAAAAAAGCAGCACAGAAGTTTAGGTGTGAAACATCTGCTTTGTATAGTCTGACTGATGGGGTGTGGAACTTGACAGCTTCCCAACCACTAAGATCTGAAACATGAGAAAAGGACAGAAGGGAAAGCCTTTGAGGGATGAAAGCTGCACTGGCAAAGAGACGAAGAGAGATGAGGTCTCTGAAGCAAAGAGAGAAAGGGCTGCGAAAAACATACAAGTTGGTACGACAATCGTAGTGTTGTATCTGGAAGGAGTTTCCCATGTGTCAGTGCATAATAGCTAGCCTGGACACTGGCCCATGCATATGAACATGTGAAGAGTACGGAAAGAAAATCCATGAATTTCTATCCCAGCTTGTGGCAGCATACCGAAAGGTGAGAGAGCTATCCACGCTGTGGGGATACTAGGGCCAACATTTAATGCGGGTTTGAGACAACTGGGTATCAAGTGAAATGCCAGCAATAGATAGCAGCAGCAAGTGCAAAGGTCTGAGAGATGCATCATTTCCTATGCCAAGCACTGAGGAGCGGAGAGTTATGTGGCAAAGAATGTGGTAGTGACACCACCAACAAAGACCTGACTTAAACCTTAAACATTGCAGTTTTAGTTTAGTGGGGGAGGGGTATGTTTATCGCAAGGGCCCAACAAGTCCTAAATGTCAATCCAACAAAGCCCCACCAGGGACTACTGCAGAGCCATCTGGGCATACAGACCTTGCCATGGACTTAAAGCTACCAACAGTCCCTATTTTCCCAGGACAGTCCTATTTTAGGAAGCATGTCCCGGTGTCCCCACAAGTTTTGCAAAATGTCACTTTTGTGCTGGTTTTTGCTTACTTTTCCCAGTTTTGTCCCTTTTTTTTGTGCTGACTGGTTATCCATGAGTGACAGTTATTTCAGCACCTCTGTGTCGCTGCTTGAGCTGAACAACAGTTTGCAACTTCAACCCCTGTTCCTATGTTGCACCACAAGCATGTCAGTGGGAGCACGGTAATGCATGCTCCTTCCTGTTAGGTTAGCCTGGGTAGTAGTGCCAACAAGTGCATGTGGATGTCTGCCTGCAGCGGCTAAGAGGGACTCCAGACAGAGAAGAGACTAGTAGCAGTGAACTAAGGTACCCGAATTTGATCAGTTGCAGGGAAGTGTGTGAAATCAATCTGGTGTGGTGGTGGGAGTCACTGAAGTGAAGTTTGCTCAGCAAATGAGGTGAGTGTAAGCAGGTTGGGATGGCACTGTCAGGAGAAGCAATACATGCAGCTCAAATGACTGATCACAATTTAACGCAGGTTGGCTTCTAATGAACTTTCTGTAGATCATGACTTGGAACTTGCTGCAGCAGAATGATGTATTGTTTTAATCTGGATGTTTGATACTGGTGTTACTGTGGGGCGGCATGGTCAGAGCAAGCAGCAAAATGTAATTGATTTTGTCAAGCATTGTCTGCGGCGGTGCCCATGGGAGTGACACGGTGGGGGGGGGGGGCATGGTCAGGATGGACCCTGTCCTACTTTTAGGCCTCGGAAAGTTGATAGCTTTAGGGCTGCACTGAAATTCTTAGCCACTGGGTTCCAGTCTCATGAACAAATTAGATAAACACTTATCTGTGATGTACCATCAGTGCCCCACACACAGTGCTGTCTGCAGCTTAGACCGAGGTGCTGTTTGTGGAAACTGCTTTCAGGAAGGAAGGATGGATGGATGGATGGATCGATCCCACAGCCCCAACTTGCATACTTTGTGACCCTGAGCAAGTCACTTAACTTCCTTGTGCTCCCAGGTGACACCTGTAAACAAGCTTCAGCTTACTGTGCCTCTCCTGGTTAAAAAAAAAGGAAGGGGGGACGGGGCAGTCTGAAAGTGGCTGTTTTTAGTATGGACTGTGATCTGGTTGGAAACATTTCAATTCATGACAGATCTAAGGTTCTAAACTGATCAGAACCCCCTCAGTCCAGGGTAGCTCTGAGGCGCTGAACTGACCCAAACCACCTCAGTCCAGGACAGTTCTGAGTTTCTGAACTGATGAGTTTTCTGATTGCTGAACTGATCCAAAGCCCTCAAGTCAGAACAGTTCAGAGGTTCTGATCTGATCAGTTCCATCTTGAACTGGAACAGTTCTGAGGTTCTGAAGTCATCCAAACCCCATTTTGCCAGAAAAACTATTATTTTTTTATCATTTATACTTCATTCTCTTTGTGTCCTGTGCTGCTCCTTCAGTTACCCATGGGCCACCTGCCAGCTTCAACTGACCCCTTCTCCACTGCTTACTTTCACATTCCTGTGGCTTGTCCACTACGGCGGGGAGTTCAGATGGGGGCGCCTTTCGAGACCATCCTAAGTGGAATGGGTGGTTGGATTGGTGGGGCTCAGAGAGGCCGTTATCATCCTGCAGAGCTCCCTGGGGGTTTCCTTTGCATCCACCCTTCCTTTCCCTCTCCCAGGACACTGATGTTGGCCGTGGGCATGTAAATACGAAGCACGGTGCACCAGCCCCTCAGCTTCCCTGCTCCCTGAAGTGCAAGCAGTTTTTTCAGTCAATAACTGGGAATTCCAGTAAGCTACATTCCCTTACTTTGGGAAGCCCCTTCCAAAATGTATGATACTAGGGGGTGAATCATTATGACTCGCACTCAAGATAGAACCAAGAGGTTGTCTGCCAGGATTGCCTTGCGGAGAATTGATAGACTTGGGTAAATCTTCTTGAAATTTATTACACCTAAATTCCCTTAGAGCTATGCCTTCCACCAGTATAATTTTTAGAAGAAATCGGTAACTGTCTAAACTCTTCTCTCTGTGATATTTTTACAAATAGTTTTATTTTGATAATTGTATATGGCTATGTACTGTCTGTGTAAGCGATCTTCCTCAGCTGCACTGATTTGTTTTTAACTATAGGTTTTTAATGCATTACATGTAATTATATTGCACAGGGGATCCTGAGACCCAAATTGGTGTATGGGTTAATAGCCTTTCCGGCAACTACTGGAGGGCTTCTCCAAAAGTGGGATGTCTGCTACAACATCATTTGCCGTTTTGCTTTGTCTTTGCCCAAACTTACCGATGCACACTATACTCCAGTCTGGGATGGTTTACCCCCTCAGCCTTCCGACAGTTTACTTTCTGCTGTTTTATAAAGAATATAATCTCCTCCCAGATACCTGACAAACTGTCTCTACTGCTCAAACCTGTGACCTCTGCTTACCTACTGAGATCAACTGACAAATCCCTTCTTGTCCAACCGGATGTAAAACCAAATGGGAGAATTGCTTTAGCTGGGCCCTAAACTATGGAACTCCCTCCACTGAGTCTAAGAATTCTCCTTTCCACACAGCTTCAAACAGGAGCTTCAGATGGCTCTTCTAAGCTCTGAACCCTGCTCCTGTCCTCTGTCCACCCACTCTTGTACTGGTTCCTCCTAGTTGCCTACCGGCTCCAACATCTACTACTCTGAAACCTACCTGGAAATCTTGTTATTTCCTCTCTTCTAGCACTTATTCACTAGTTGTATGACTTATGACTGTTAGTTATTTGCACTTATATTTCTGTTTTGTTACTACATATAGATTACTGCAAATGTACTGTCATTGCTGAAAATTTTATATAAGTGTACTATGTCTGACTTCTACTTGTTCCCATGCTGTTTTCTTGTATCTACTATTGTCTACGTACCCTTTGTTGTAATCTCCCGGGTCGTACCTGAAAATAAGCAGCTATGCTGTCTAGTGTACCTACCCGGTTAACAAAAAATAAATAAATAAGCTTAATTAATTATTCATTAGGTAATGTCACCACCTGTTTGGTCATTGATCCCCTAGAGGTGCCTGGAACAACAACCAAAATAAACTTAAGAAAACCTTTTCATGGGCTGGCTCCATGGCGGTGAGGCGCCTGCTTGGCATGCTGATGACCGGTTTGTGACCCACACATGGGATGACTGGCGTGGAGACCGGCGGGAGGCTGAAGAGCATCTGCATGGACGCTCTCCTCCCCGGGAGGGAGGGTGTGGCCTGCACTACTACTAGAGCGACTCCTGGTGGTGAACTGGTAGAGGCACACTTCGCAGTGTAGGAGACCATGTGCTATTGTGTGTCCTTTCCAGGATGCTGTGATGAGCAGCCGTGACACAGGAGGGGTGGAAGGATGAGAGGAAATGGAAAGTGGCCCACCCTGGCAGTGCCAGATGATGCCCTTTTGCAAGTTCCCCCATGCCACCTGGTCATCCAATGCACTGTCCCTACCTCTCAATCGACACCCCCAGTGTAGAAAGCACTTCCTCTCTGGTAGCAGCAGGGAGACCCCTAGCAGGGATAAGCTGAACCATGGGAGGGTGTTGGAGGATCTCAGGGAGCCTGGAGATAGGTGATGGCAGTGGGGGTTGAGTCTGGAGGGCAGAGAGGATGAGCGTGGGGTGGAGCCTGATCGAGTGAGGCTCTGGTGGGCCTGGGAAGAGTTAAAAAAAAAAAAAAGAAAAGAAAACCTCTTCATATTAAAAAAAAAATTAAAGTGCCATAAATCAGGGAGGGTATAGGGTGTGAAATGAGTCTCTTCGCTGATGACTCCAAGATGGGAGCAGTAGCTGAGGGGGAAGAGGGGAGGTTGGCCCTGCAAGGGGACCTGGACACCCTGGAAAGCTGGGCTCACACATGGAAATTAAATTTCAATATCACCAAGTGCAAGGTGTTACATCTTGGGCGGGGAAATCCTAAACACAGGTACACCCTGGGAGGGGAGGCTCTGGAGGCCTCAATAGGGGAAAAAGACCTAGGGGTCATGGTGGATGCATGTATGAATAACTCTGAGCAGTGCAGGAGAGCTGTAGCAAGGCAAACAGGATGTTGGGATGCATCGTGGGGGATCACCTCTAGGAGCAGGAAGTGATTCTGCCACTGTACAATGGACTGGTTAGACCACACCTTGAGTATTGTGTACAGTACTGGAGACCGCCATGAAGAGGGACATACAGCTCCTGGAGAGGGTACAGGGTGGGCAACTAAGATGATCGAGGACTAGAGTTTGACATATGAGGACAGACTTGAGGAGCTCTGCCTGTTTTCATTGGAGGAGAGGAGATGGGGACATGATTGAGGTCTTCAAGTACCTCAAGGGAATAAATAGGGTAAACATGGAGGATCTTTAGACTAAAGCAGGGAGGTATCACCAGAGGGCATGGTTTGAAGTTGGAAGGTGGAAGGGTGAGGGGGAAAAGAGGAGGAGGTTTTTCACTGAGAGGGTGGTGGACCCTTGGAATGCACTGCCTGGAGAGCTGGTTCAGAGAGCCACAGTGGAGGGCTTCAAGAGAGGGTGGGACAGACACAGAAAGTGGATGTATCAGATGATGGCCTGTCCCAGGGGGGTGGGGATGGATGATAGGGGTTTCTGGAACACAAGGTGGGGAGGGTCTCGGCACCCAACTAGGGATCTGAGGTTCGAGCAGACTCGATAGACCGTAAGGCCTAATCTGCTGGCAATTAGTATGTTAGTATGAATCACTAAGTCAGTCTCTTTCGTCCTGCCCGGTGGTGCTGAGGGCTGAGGCGCTGGACGCCACACCTCGCATCATGCCGGTGACCCAGGTTTGAATGTGGATTCGGGTCGTCGGGGGTTGGATGGGGGGAGGAGGATTGAGCATCCCAGGACTGCCTCCTCCAGGGAGGGTGGGAGGGACTGAGGGGTGCTGGGTTCCTGGCAGTGGCTAGGGGGAAGTGCTCTTCATAGATCAATGGAAGGTGGCGCAGGTGGACGTTGGATGTGCGGTGTGTGGGACTGCAAGCCACAATGCATCCCTGCACGCCTGCACCATGGGGGGGAATTAAGGGGAAAAAAAACCACGCTGAATTCTCTGGCGCTCATGACAGTCTGCCATGGTGCCGCACTGGATGCTCCAGAAGCTCCCTCTGGCCCTGACCCCTTGGTCTTCTGTGACAACATGATGTGGCCTTAGAGAGGGAGATGGAAGGAGGTTGAATGCTTGGGCATGGCGCCCGGTGCAGGAGCCGCCAGCAGACCGGATTGGGGGGGCCATAGGGACGACCCCAGCCGAGGATAAAGAAAGAAACTGAAAAAAAAAGTCAATCTCTTTTACAAACTGGCACTTTAATCAGCAACAGCAACAACCTGTCAGTCTTGCCAGCGCCATTCCTACTTACAGCACCAGCCTGTCACAGATGGTATTTTCTTTAAAAAAAAAACAGCTTGTTTTCTGTAAAGAAAAAAAAACACCAAACCTGACTAGAAATTCTTAAAACCATGTAGTACTTTTTTTAAGCAATAAGGCATAACCAGGATTATGTTCATTTATTTTATTTATTTGGTTTTTGGTGACCGAGTAAGCACACTAGACAATAAAATGCCAATTTTCAGGTACAATCCGAGAGGGTAGAAAACAAGTTATGAACAAACAAATATTGGACCAAAACAAGGTATACATTGCAAAAGTCATAGTAAGGTACAGTGCCTCGATAATAACCCTGTAGGGGCATAAGGTGGCACAAGGCATAGCCGAGTGCCACATGCCCCTAGAGGGTAATCTGAAGAGCTAGTGTACTGCTTGAAATTAATAGTAATTCTCAGATTCAGTCAGCTGTCACTTCCAATATCTGAAGTATTTATTTCTTTTCTGTTTGCTAATTAGAACATTTTCCACTTGGCAGTACCGAGGTGATGTGTGGAGCGGCACTCAGTTCTGTTCCTCCCACTACATTGTCAGAAATGTGACTAAACACCTTGAGGCACCACAACCCTTGCAGCCTGAGCAGTGACTCTCACAAGCTACCAATCAAAATGCAGGAAATTGTGACATCATTAGTAATCAGGAGGAGCCAGTCCCTGCTGCTTCATGTGAAAGTGAAACCTGGCAGTGAGAAATGGTTCTCATTGGTTACTAGTGATGTCACAGTCAGTGTGGTCTCAGTGCTGATGTAGTCAGGGGAACAGAACTGACTTATTTGCCTGCAGACAGAGTGCTGCTCCCACATCACCCCAGTACTGCCAAGTGGAAAGTCTTCTAATTAGCAAACATAAAGAATACTTGTGATATAAGAAGTGATAGCTGGCAGTTACAATTCCAAGCAGTTTCCAGGCAGTATACTAGCTCTTTAACTGACCAATAACATAGCCCCTTGGAGTGCTGTATTGCTATTATATTAAAAACCATTTGTCAATGCCGAATGTTTACTTGCTGGCAGTGGCATTGGTAGTGTAGGAGTTAGAGAGATGAATAATAGGAATGGCAGTGAAGTATTGAACCAACACCAACACCACCCTGCAGAGACTGATAGGTGTTGGGGGTGTGCCTTTGCGTCATCGTCCATAACGCTCATGCTATTCCACCTCTCTCCACCCTGCAGACACCGACAGGTGTTGCTGTGTGCCTTAGGGTCTTCGGCCCTTACCCTTACTCCATTCCATAAGGAAATAAGCTGAGATGGGTGCAGTATAGAAGAATGGGAAGAACGTTAGGGCTGAAGACCCCAGTGCACACCTTGATACCTGTCACTGGCTGCAGGGTGGGGGTGGAAAGGCATGAGCATTACGGCTGATGACCCCCAAGTCACACCCCGACTCCTGTCCGTCTCTACAGGGTGGGGCATTATGGTTGGAAACTGTAACACCGCAGTATGCTTGTTGGCATTTCTTCACTCAGATTTCAACATGGGCTTTTTGGGACCCCACCTCATGAACAGTGGCACTATCATTTTGTTACTCAGTTCTGAAAGGTGATTTCGAAAAGTGACTACACCATTCTGCGCCACAGGTGGGAAAACACATTTCAGGCTGGATGTGAAAAATGACAGCTGTACTGTTCATGAGGAGGTGTAAAAAAATAACAAAGTTGAAAATCTGGAATGAAAATATGAAACATTGAAGTTACGAGCATGTGTAGAAACTGCGCAACACACGCCCGTAATGCAATCATTATTTTGGATTTTGTTTCACCAAATTTTCAGCATGGGCATTTTTAGGACCTTCCCTCATTAACAGTGGCACTGTGATTTTGTTAATCTGTCCCGAAAGTCAATTTCCCACAGTGACCATGCCATTCTGCGCCAAAGTTACGACAACACATTTTGGGCAAGATATGAAAAATGACAGCTGTACTGTTCATTAGGAGGTGTGAAAAAAATGGCAATGTTGAAAGTCTGGAGTGAAAATATAAAAAATTGGCAAATTTGGGGCCACAATTCCTAAAAATGGCTGAGATATCGACCTAAGTTGAAGCCTCCCGTTGACCCCCATTATACAGTGCTTACCCGATTCCTCAGTTCGGCTTTGAAGATGTAGACGGTCCCGTCCAGAGAAGATTGTTGCCCTGACTGGAGGGTGGGGCATGGGTGGGGCAAAGGGGAGGTGGGTGCTCAGTTGGAGGAGGGAGGGGACGGGGAGATGATGGCAGACCATTTTGTTTTTACAGGTAAAAAAAAGATGCTGGGGGCACAGTTTTCTTTCTTTACAGGTTTAAAACAACATTTCGGCACACTGGGGGGTTCCCAGTGTGACACAATAGTGGTGGTGGTGGTGGGGGCATGCCAACGTGGGGATTGGGCACCCCAATGTCGTCAGATTACAGACATGTTTTTTGGGAGGGGGGGATCTGATACCGGGAGGGAGAGGAGATACATGCCGACACGGGGATTAGGCACCCAATGTCATCAGATTACAGACATGTTTTTTTTTGGGGGATCCGATACCGGGAGGGAGAGGAGATACATGCCGACACGGGAAGTTAGGCACCCCAATGTCATCAGATTACAGACATGTTTTTGGGGATCCGATACCGGGAGGAGAGGAGATACATGCTGACACGGGATTGGGGCACTCCAATGTCATCAGATTACAGACATGTTTTTTTTTTTGGGGGGATCCGATACCGGGAGGAGAGGAGATACATGCCACATGGGATTGGGCACCCCAATGTCATCAGATTACAGACATGTTTTTTTTTTTTGGGATCCATACCGGAGGGAGAGGAGATACATGCCAACATGGGGATTGGGCACCCCAATGTCGTCAGATTACAGACATGTTTTTGGAGGGGATCCAGTACCGGGAGGAGAGGAGATACATGCCGACACGGGATTGGGCAACCAAATGTCATCAGATTACAGACATGTTTTTTTGGGGGATCCGACACCGGGAGGGAGAGGAGATACATGCCGAATATCGGGGATTGGCACCCCAATGTTGGCTTTCCTTTGGGGTGTGGCGGGCAGCAGGAGCTATGGCTCATTACTTGTTTCACCAGGAAAGGCACACAGAACAAACAAGTTGTTGGTGAAGCAAGGGCCAGGGACAAACTGCTGTGCGGCAGGAGCTGACAAGGTTGCAAAGGAAGAGGGGAGTGCAGCTGCAGTGACAAAACTGTCCGTGATTGCAGCGGCAGATTCATTTCAACTCCTTGGCTCTCTTTGAAGCTGCTGTCAATGGCAGCTTCCCTTTTGATTGGTTGCTGAGGGACGCGTCCAGTAAAGCATCCGCTGCATTGGCCACAACACTGACACACCTCTGAAATGTGGTACTGTCGCAAGATGTTTCTTGCAGTGCATGCGTACAAGCAGACATAAAAATGGTTATTTTAAATATTGTTGTACCTTATTCAGCATGTGATTATGCTCTGCCAGAGATTAAAATAAGGCTGATTGAATGATTACAGACAGTCTCTGGAAGCTTTATTTCTCAGCCCAATATTTTATAATCACTATAACAACCTCTCAGGTGGTCATTTCCTGGGACTAATGACCCACTGGGGTTAATGGCTCTCAGCTGTATCACAGCCCGCCAACCCCCCGCCCCAGCCAGTCAGTCAGTAAGCAGTAGGAAATTACTAGCTGTTTGCTCATTATTGCTTGCCTATATTGTAGTAACTTCAACCATCTGGACTTTCCCCGGTTGCAGTAAAGTATCATTTATTGATTGCACCTCCACTTCTGGGACACTTGATCTTTCCCACCAGCCCTTCAATGCACCAGGCTGAGGTCCTGAACTCGAGTCAGCAGTGCCGAAAGTGTCAGTGGGACAGTCCCGAGTCAGGAGACTTCTGAGGTTCTGAACTAATCCAAACCCCTCGACCTTGTTGTTACTGTATTGAAATATGTAGGGCACTGCCCTGCCGCTGAACCTCTGTGCCCTATAATTGATTGTACTGTGGTCACTTTATACCCAGTTTTGCACAAATCGGTACCATTTGTATCATATTACTTAACTTGTCACTTGTATATTGTAACTAGTCACCGTCACTGTACCTTTTGTACCTGTTTCCGTTGTACTGTTTTGTGCCATCTTCACTGCCAGGGTTGTTTCTGAAAACGGTCCCTTGGATCAGTGCACCCACCCAATTTGCAACTAACTAACTAAATCGACCAGGGACAGTGGTGAGTTCTAAACTGATCTGAACTTCCCTGATCAAAGATAGTTATGCAGTTCTGAGCTAAACCATATCTCTGAACCACTAACAGTTCTAAGGTTTTGCAATAATCTGAACCTTCAATCAAGGACACTTTTGAAATTCTGAACTGCTCAAGACCTGCCAATCTCAAGCTGGGATGGTTCAGTGGTTCTGAAGTGATCTAACCCCTTGAGTCAGGATGGATGCAAGGTTTTTTTAACCTTCTCTTTATTCGCCTTGCTTGCACCATCCGCCACTCAATCAGAGCCCCTCAAGCCTCCACAGTGTCCCTTGATGCCCCAGGAGTCTGCTCCCAGAGTGTCTGTCTGCTCAGAGATCCCTAGGTAACCCTGGTATACCCCTCAGGTGGGGCAAGGGAAGGACACCCCTTACTTCCCCCAAACAACGGTGGAGCGGGCAGAACACAGCGGAGTCTGCCCCGGTGACCACTGGTGATGTGGTCTGACATTGGAGGGGTCATCACCTAGGAGTGACAGGCTCCATTTTCCTCTTTTCTGGTGAGCCCATATCCCGCAGTCATCAGCATGCTGGGAGAGCCAATTGGGAAGCATACATCGAAACGCAACTCCTACCAGGGTTCTTGGCTGACGCTGCCCCTCCCATTGTGTGTCCCGACTTGCACCGGAAAACCTGGGTTCACCCAGGAGATGGCGGTGTAGCAGCGGGACAGATACACAACCCTCCCCAGAGAGGGAGAGCCACCACTGGGCACTCAATCCCTCTCTCCCCTGCCGACTCCCAGGCAGCCCAAATCCGTTACCAAGCCCGGGTCGGCGGTGCGGAACGAGGTGTGGCATCCAGCGCCTCAACCCTCAGCGCCACTGGGCAGGCCAAGACGGATGCAAGGTTCTGAACTGATCTGAGCTTCCATCAGCAGGGACAGTTCTGAGGTATTCAGTACTGTTCCAAACACCTCCAAATCCAAATAGTTTTAAGGTTCTGAACTGATCCAAATCCCCTCAATCGGAGACATTTCTGAACTTCTGAACTGATCCAAACCCCTAGAGTTGGGACAGTTCTGAGGTTCCCAGCTGATCCAAACCCCTTAGAGCTGGGACAGTCTATAGGTTCTAAAATGATCCAAACCACCTTAAGCCAGGACAGTAATGAGGTTCTTAACTGATCCGAACTTCCTCAGTCAGAGACAGTTCTGCTGTTCTGAACTGATCTGAGCCTCAATTTTCAGTTTGCAGTTTGCTGGAACTGATCTAAACCTCCTCAAGCAGGGATAGTTCCCCCCTCAATCAGGAACAGTTCTGAGGTTCTGAACCAATCTGAACATCCTTCAGATGGGACAGTTATGAGGTTCTGGACTGAGCAAAATATCCTCAATCAACGACAGTCCTGTAGTTCTAAACTGAACCGAACCCCCTTGATCAGGGACACTTGCTTCTGAGGTGCTGAACTGATCCAGAGACCGTTCTAAAGTTCTGAATGGATCAACCCCCAATCAGGGATAGTTCTGAACTGATTTTAAACCCCCTCAATCAGGAGCAGTTTTGAAGTTATAAACTGCTCAAAACCTTTTCCAGACAGGATCTATAGTAAAGACCCTCATCAGGGGCAGTGCTGAGGTTCTGAACTGATCTGAACCCCTGCAGTCAGCCACAGTTCTGTGGATCTGATTCTGATCTAAGCCATCTCAAGCTGGGACAGTTCTGAAGTTCTGAACTGGTCTGAACCCACCCTCCTTGATCAGAGACCTTTCTGAAGTTCTGATCTTGTCCTCCTCAAGCTGGAACAGTTCTGAGGTTTTGTGCAGATCTGAATCCCCACAGTCAGGAACTGTTTTGAGATTCTGAAATGATCCAGACCCACTTGAATAGGGACACTTCTGAAATTCTCTTCTGACCAAAACTCCCAGAATATGGGACAATTCTGAGGTTCTGAACTCTGAATCTCCTCATGCCAATGCAGTTCTGAGGTTCTAAACTCATCCAGTCCCCTTCAGTCAGAGACAGTTCTGAGGTTCTGAACTCGTCTGGACCTCCTTAAGTCAGGACAGTTCTGCACCAAATCTTCCAGAACTATTTCAGAAGTGAATGAGGTAACCGGCACTCATTTGCATGTCAATTATATGCAAAATACAGTATACGGTGTTCACTAGATTGAATTCACAGTTAGCTGGAGTCAAACTGGGGCAGGCTTGCCTAATCCCTAGGTTGCTAGTAGCTTAATTCTGTAGCAGTTGTGAGCTGATTCCCCATTGAAAAAATAAATACGGGCTGTCTGATGACCCAGCAAAAGTGCTGTGGGCTTCCTGCCGGCAGTAACCAGAAGTGAACCCAGGAGTCAGGTCAGGTGACTGGGGGCTGGGATCATGCTACTGTGTGGCAGCGCCCCAGTCGGGGAGGCATCTGGGTAGCACTGCATAGTAACCTGTACAGAGGGCTTTGGGAGCTTGTCTACCTGCAGGTTGTTATGGCATGCACGCAAGAGTGAGTCCGCAGGGATGTATGAGCTTTGCCAGGATGCCAGGGGATGGTGGAGTAAGAAATCCAGACAGAAAATCCATACCCCCCAGCTGCTGAACATGATGACCGCTAGTAGTGTCGGGCTCTGTACTGTGTGGATCCTAAATGGCTCAACTGTGGGAGCAGAGAAGCAGTCGGGGCTAGTGTTGCCAGGTGAAGAGGCTGGATGATAGGAGTAAGTAGCAACAGGGGTACAAAAAAGCTTGATGAAAGAAACAGAACAAGTAAATACAAGCCGCTGGCCTATCGTCATGGTGGTAGGGCAACCACTCATGATGCTGGCAACCCAGGTTTGGCCTGAATCGCTGGGGGCCTTCTGGGGAAAAAGGAATGCACATCCCAGAGGGCACTGTCTTTCTCTGGAGAGGAAAGGTTCCCTCCTTCGACGCAATATTGCCACCTGGGTGACCACAAGTGGCCATGCAGTCGGAGGACCAATGGGAGGGCTGTGAAGTCACTGATTTCAGGGCATTGCCACACATTTGCCTGCACAAACTCATTGGCACACTAATCATGACAGCCTGTGGGGGGGAAGGGGAGAAGCTGTGGAAAGCAGCCCTTGTGCCTGCTACAGAGGACCCTGTTGTATATATCTGGGGCCAGCTTTGTCCCTTCAAAGCATCTCCTGGTGACTTGGAGTGCTGACGTAAAGCCTCTCCATCCCATCCCCACCCAGGGGATATGCCACAGCTCTGTGGAGGATGGCACACGAAGTAGGAGGTGACCGGTAGGGTGGTGCCTGGGAGCTCCATTGGAGTCAGGCACTGGAGACAGGAAGGGGTCATAAACAAGCAGAAAAAAACAACAACATAAAAGCAAATACAATATTATACAATGGATATAAAAAAATCCTGTTACCTGATAGGTCTTTACTCATGGGTAAATTCTGCAGTAACCAATGGCTGAGGGAGGGCATTTCTAAACACATAATTAAATGTTTTTTACATTTATTTTATACATGGGTCCATTGTATAATTGCAGTAAGGCACTCCAGGATGTAGATAATTGGGGAATTACCCCCTTCTCGTGTGGTTAGGTCACTCAGCTGCACCTTGTGACACTGCATGAGGTGTGGGTAAATCCCCTAATATGCCCTGTCATGCCTTATTGCTGAAAAGTTTGCTCTTCTACCAAGGGCTAGTAGAAGCAGAAATCTCATTTTCTGCTACTGGGAGAAACATGTCACCCAGCAGACATCAACTGCCCCTGGCTTACTCTCCACTGTGACCCCCTAAAGAACTTTATTGCCATCAGTCTTCCATGATCTAAACTAAACTTCCTGAAAGAAATACCACACACACTTAAAAGTGCAATCAAGAAAAATACATACCTCCCCCTCCCCAGTCCCTCTCTTTCACCCCATGCCCATTTCTGTCCTGGTTTTGGACAAATGCCCTGCTCATACAAACCCAGCAGAGTGTCGGGGATTAAACAAGACACGACCATAGCCTAGCTGGGAGTTTAGCTGCACAAATCCATGATCACAAATGATTTTGTTTAACCTGTCATTAGCTTTACACAATTAGCATAAGATGCGGATGCTCACCTTGCCCAGCTCTGAGCCTGTGCCGCCGACATCTTTTCCGTTCTACAAGCCACCACTTTGGGTTTAACAACTGCCTGCCTTTTTTTTTCTCAACTCCCAAACGAAAATTCTTTTTCTTTTTACTTCACAAGCAAAGCAACTCACTCCCCATGCTGTGTCTAAAACCTTCCCCATCGGGATTAATAAAGGTTGCGCCTCCACAACATGCACATTTGTCTAGCTGCTCTTCCGTCTCTCCATCTGTCTATTTGTCTGTCTGCCCATTTTCTCTTCACTTGTTCCTTATTCTCATTTCCTGCTGGGAGCAGTGCTGACTTCGCTTGATTCTGTGGTCTCTCAGGTTCTTTATCCCTCCATCAATTTATCGCGGTCTCATGATTTCATTGTTACACTGTGAGTGAGTGTATGTGTCTGGATGTTCTGCCTTCACAGAGGAGGACCCCCCTGGAAGGCTGTCCCTCTCTCATGTTGCTCCCTCCTCCCTCTCACTGTCTACCTCCATCCCTCTCTCTTCTCCTCCCCACTCACACCTCCTCTATCCTCTCTTTATCCCTCCTCTCTCCCCACCCTCTTCCTCCCTTCCTCGCTCCCCTCCCTCTTTACTCTCTCTCCATGCTCTCATTCCCTTCCTCTCTCTCTCTCTCTCTCTCTCCCCCTCCATAATCATGAACACTGCACTTACAAATAGAAACATTTGCTGCTGCTACAACTGCTGCCTGCCTGCCTGCTGTGCCAGTTCCGCTATGCAGTAGCTAAGTGATGTCATGACTACAGCCTTGTTGTGGAACCTCTGTAAACTCTTGGGTCCGCTTGCAGCATGTCCATGAGAAATAACAGGTGGGCATGGTAACAGGCAAGAAATGTAGAGCTCTGAGCCACCAGCATCTTTCCTCCCCAAACGCAAGTTGAAATGCAAATCTGGTTACATGGGAAAGGAGTTTAATGGGCTCAGCTCACAGGCAGGACTTGGTCTGATTGTTAGACTTCGCTGGACCAGGGGCCCTGGGCTGAAGAACCTAGATGATTTCCCTTTAAGGACAGCCTGAAGTGTTCTGGGTTGAGATGTAGAGGTGTATGGAGTTGTGATGTACTGTGGTGAGGGGGCTATGATGTTCTGGGATGAGAGGACTGGATGGTGTCTGGGAGTGAGGGGGCTGTGGTGTACTGGGATGGGAGGACTGTTATGTACTATGGGGTAAAGGTGTTGTGTACTGAGGTGAGGGGCTGTGATGTACTGTGGTGAAGAGGCCATGATGTATTGGGGTGAGAGGACTGTGATGTACTGGGGTGAGGGGTTGTGATGTACTGGGGTGAGGTGGTTGTGCTGTACTGGAGTAAAGGTGTTGTGTACGGGGGTGAGGGGTTGTGATGTATTGGGGTGAGGGGGTTGTGCTGTACTGGAGTAAAGGTGTTGTGTATGGGGTGAGGGGCTGTGATGTACTTGGGAGAGGGGGCCATAATGTAATGGGATAGGAGAAATGGATGGTGTACTAGGGAGAGGGGGTTGTGTACGAGAATGAGTGGGTTGTGATCCACTGCGGTGAGGGGACAGTGAGGTACTGGAGTACAGGTTGTGTACTGAGGTGAGGGGCTATGATGTACTGTGATGAGGGGGCTATGATGTAATGGGATAAGAGCTCTGTATGGTGTACAGGGATGAGGGGATTGTGGTGTACTGGGATGAAGGGACTGTGATGTACTGGGGTAAAGGTGTGTACTGAGGTCAGGGGCTGTGATGTACTGGGGTGGAGGGGACAGTGATGTACTGGGGCAAAGGTGTTGTGTTGTGTTCTGAGGTCAGAGGCTGTGATGTACTGGGGTGGAGTGGACAGTGATCTACTGGGGTAAAGGTGTTGTGTTCTGAGGTCAGGGACTGTGATGTACTGTGGTGAGGGGGCTATAATATAATGGGATAAGAGCTCTGGATGGTGTACTGGGATGAGGGGATTGTGGTGTACTGGGATGAAGGGACTGTGGTGTACTGGGATAAAGGTGTGTTCTGAGGTCAGGGGCTGTGATGTACTGGGGTGAGGGGCTGTGATGTAATGAGATAAGAGGTCTGGATGGTGTACGAGGATGAAGGGACTGTGGTGTACTGGGATGAAGGGACTGTGGTGTACTGGGGTAAAGGTGTGTACTGAGGTCAGGGGCTGTGATGTACTGGGGTGGAGGGGACAGTGATGTATTGGGGTAAAGGTGTTGTGTTCTGAGGTCAGGGACTGTGATGTACTGTGGTGAAGGGGCTATGATGTAATGGGATAAGAGCTTTGGATGGTGTACGGGGATGAGGGGATTGTGGTGTACTGGGATGAAGGGAGTGTGGTGTACTGGGATAAAGGTGTGTTCTGAGGTCAGGGGCTGTGATGTACTGGGGTGGAGGGGACAGTGATGTACTGGGGCAAAGGTGTTGTGTTCTGAGGTCAGAGGCTATGATGTACTGGGGTGGAGTGGACAGTGATGTACTGGGGTAAAGGTGTTGTGTTCTGAGGTCAGGGACTGTGATGTACTGGGGTGAGGGGCTAAGATGTAATGGGATAAGAGGTCTGGATGGTGTATGGGGATGAGGGAGTTCTGTACAAGGGTTAGGGGTTTGTGGTGTACTGGGATGGAGGGGACTGGGGTGTACTGAGGTAAAGGCGTTGTGTACTGAGGTCAGAGGTTGTGATCTACTGGGGTGAGGGGGCTACAATGTACTGGGATGGAGGGGACTGGTGTACTGAAGTGAGGGGCTGTGATGTACTGGGATGAAGGGACTGCGGTGTACTGGGATAAAGGTGTTGTGTACTGAGGTGAGGGCTGTGATGTACTGGGGTGAGGGGCTATGATGTAATGGGATAAGAGGTCTGGATGGTGTATGGGGATGAGGGAGTTCTGTACAAGGGTTGGGGGTTGTGGTGTACTGGATGGAGGGGACTGTGGTGTACTGAAGTAAAGGCGTTGTGTACTGAGGTCAAGGGCTGTGATGTACTGGGGTGAGGGAGCTCTGATGTACTGGGATGGAGAGGATTGTGGTGTACTGGGGTAAAGGTGTTGTGTACTGAAGTGAGGGGCTGTGATATACTGGTGTGTGGGGGCTATGATGTACTGGAATGAAGGGATTGTGGTGTACAGGAGTGGGGGTGTTGTGATGTACTGGGGTGAGGGTGTTGTGGTGTACTGGGGTGAGGGTGTTGTGTACTAGGGTGAGGGGGTTGTGGTGTACTGGGGTAAAGTTGTTGTGTACAAAGGTGAGGGACTGTGATGTACTGGGGTAAAGGGGCTATGATGTACTTGGAAGAAGGGACTGTGGTGTACTGGGGTAAAGGTGTTGTGTACTGACATGAGAGGCTGTGATGTACTGAGGTGAGGGGTGATGATGTAATAGAATGAGTTGGCTGGATGGCGTACATGGGGTTATGGGGATGTGGTGTACAGGAATGACGGTGTTGTAGTGTACTGGGATGAGGGGACAGTGACGTACTGGGGTAAAGGTGTTGTGTACTGAGGTGAGGGACTGTGATATACTGTGGTGAGGGGGTTATAATGTAATGGGATGAGTGGACTGTTTGCTACGAGGTTGTGTACTGGGTTGAGGGGTTGTGGTGTTCTGGCATGAAGGGAAATTGATGTAGTGGGGCAAAGGTTTTGTGTACTGAGGTGAGGGGCTGTGATGTACTGGGCTTAAGAGGCTGTGATGTACTGGGGTGAGGGGGTTATGATGGACTGGAATGATGGAACTCTGTTGTACAGGAGTGAAGGGGTTGTGATATACTGGGATGGAGGGGACAGTGATTTACTGGGGTATACATGTTGTGTACTAAGGTGAGGAACTGTGATGTACTAGGGTGAGGGGGCTATGATGTAGTGGGTTGAGAGGACAGGATAGTGTATGGGGGTCAGTGGGTTGTTTTGTGCTGGTGAGGGGCTATGATGTACTGGGGTAAGGGGGACTGTGGTGTACTGGGTGAGAGGACTGTGGGTTAGTGGGGTGAGGGGTTTATGGGGTACTGGGGTGTGGGTGCTGTGGTGTACTGAGGTGAGGGGGTTGTGGTGTACTGGGGTGAGGGGGCTGTGAAGTACTTTGATGATCAGATTGTGATGTGTTGGGGTAAGGGGACTAGGATGTACTTTGGTGAGGGGAATATGATGTATTGGGGTGAGGATGCTAGGATGTACTGGGGTGAAAGGATTGTGGTGTGCTGGGGTGAGGGGATGTTGGTGTATTGGGGTGAGGAGGTGTTGGTGTATTGGGTTGAGGGGTTTGCGGTGTGCTGGGGTAAGAAGGTTGTGTAGTGCGGTGTGGGGGTCGGGGGGGCTATGATGTACTTTGATGAGGGGATTGTGGTGTACTGGGGTGAGGAAGTTGTGGTTGGACTGAGGTGAGGGGGTTGTGCACTGGAATGAGTTGTGCATGGTGTAGAGGTTGTGTGAGCCTATGCTGATCCATGCTGTAGAGAAGTGCGAGGATTGTCGCAGTGTGCTAGTTGAAGGTAGCTGCAGTGCTGTTCTATATTTACGGAGCCTATTAGCTGTGTGTTCCCACTGTCAGTGCCTATATCTGCACTGTCTATACTGACCTCATTTCTACGCCCAAGTTCTTCCAGATGCTTATCTGTTCTTTGTGTTCAGACACATTTCCCATGGAAATCCACACTGCCTTTTTGCCTTTTGCTAGGAAAGCAGGAGAGGGCCTGGACTGTGTCCCCTTGTAATACTGGCAGCTGGATAGCTCCTAAGAAGGAGCAATTGATCCAGTCAGTGTGTCCTGTGTAACCCCCCTGTGAGAGGTGGGGGTTTATGTCCATTGTGACTGCTCCTTGGTGCCCTTCTGGTGAGGCTGTAGAGTTAATGTGCACTAACTCTGGTCTGGCCTTTAAACTGTTTACTTTTTTAGCAATGTCCTATGTCAGGAAATTATCAGTTTCAAGAACATCCTCCCTACTGTTGCCGGTAACTAGGGATCCATCCTGTCTGGACACACCAGTCCCTTGAAAATAAATCCCAGGAGAGCCACCGCAAGTAAGAGGAAGGAGAGCAAAATGGAGAAGTGTTGCTGTGGCTCCAGCTGTGACCAGACAGAGGGGGTCTGCCAGGCTCTGGAGGTGGCATATGGATTGTGAAGCCTGGGGGGTGGTGTCTGCCCACCCTGAGGTGTGCCTACGGAGCCTGGAATCTAGAGAGAGCATTGTCAGGAAGGTTGGGACCTGCTGCAGTTCCCCCTCAAGAGGTTCGACTGATGACTTCCACCATATCCAGTCCCAGTTCTAGTGACCAGAGGATCATGGACCATTCAGCTATCTGTGCATTCTTGCAATTCAGGTCACTGTTGTGGTGTTGGCTCAGTTCCACCCTGAGGGGAGAGGGAGATCTACCTTGTATCATACCCACCTGGGTACCACTAGTGTAGATAATAAGCAGGGTATATCCCTTTGTTTAACTCTGTATATTGTGTCAGTCTATGTAAAAAATGCAGGCACCCTACTGGGGCCAAGAATAACTTTGAGGGGTAGATAGCCTTTACCCTGTGGCTGAAGGTTATTTGTCAAAGCCCTGTAAGTGATGTAGTAACCACCAAATGTTACTTCTAGGATTGTGGATATGTTGTTCATCCACACTCTTTGGCATGTCCCTTTCCCCTTTAAGATCAACCAGAAGACTTCAAGCTGGCTCCTCCCACCCACCCAGGTGGTATATACCTCGACTCTGCCCCATGATGCTAGATCTTCCTTTCCACTGGAAGATTCAGGTTGCCTCTCTCGTGCTCACGCATTTCGTAGGCCCTGTCTTTCAAACTGGTTTTACTGAAAATTCACATTTCTCGAGTTAGCAATTGCAAGCTTGTCGCTTCGATCATGGAAGACAAGTCTTCCACAGGATTTCGTCAGTGCCCTTGAAGCCAGAAGATGCCACGCACCGATCCCCACACTGTGTGTGTTTACTGCCTCGGTGTCGACCATGACACCTCTTCATGCAGTCTGTTTGGCTTTCCATCCCAACGTTCTCAACTACTGTCTCACACGCCTGAAGCTGGGGAGGCCGGAGAAGAGGAACCCTCCAGTGAAATCCAAGGAGGCCCGGTGGGCGGTTTCCACAGCTGCGGGTTCCGCGGAGCAGTTGGAGTGCATGGAAGCGTTCGAGGAGGAAGTGGCTCATGTGGCAGATTCCTCTCTGAGCTTTTTCGTTCCACTCAACCTGGGCTCCACCTTCTTGGGTTCCTTCCGGGAGTTGTGCCAGTCTCTCCCAACCAAGGGAAAGGTGCCTGTGGGCTTGCACTCCTCTTAATCCCATAAGCAGGATAAGGACCCAGGTGCATCTTCGTCTCGACAGAGATGTTCTTGGGAGTAGGAGAGATCTCGGTCCCGAGAACATGCAGTCTTGACTTCGGTCGAGATCGATTCTTCGGCCACTGGGTTTTCGGCTTTGCCGTCTGGCCAATTGACTGAATTATCTATTGATGAGGTTGAGATCATGATCGATCCAATCGATCCAGTATCACCGACTCCTGGCGACAATTCCCTCGATTGAACACCTAATCTGTTTTTTCATGATGACAAGACCAAGCCTGTTGGGACTCAGTCGAGGTATGGTTCCTGATCCGGAAATCACTTGGGTCCGCCCGATGTCTTCCGGCGGCCGAGTTGGCCCGCAATCTCGATCGAGGTCTCAGATCCCCTCGACCAACAGGCTGAGGAAGAGCCATAAATGCTCTAAAAAGAGGCGATGCCATCGGTCGTCCTCCTCGGATGAGGAGAGGCTCTGGCGGAAACTCCGTCAGCGCTACGAGGACCTCATGTGGCAGCAGCTGATTTTGACTGGGCACAAACTGACTCCGGCTTCTACCACAGCCATTACTTGGCTTTTGCCTCCTCGGCCGAAGCCGACTGTGTCGGAGCTGATTAAAATGGTTTCCCAGCCCGCGGAGTCAGTAAAACCTCCGGTTCGGCCCAAAACAGCCTCTCCACTGATTGTGGTGGAACCGCTGCCCAAACAACCTGTGGGAGGGGCTCCTTCCAAAGGAGACAGACCAGACACTGGGCTTTCCTGATGACACACCTTTCGGATGGTCACTCTGTCCCAGATCATGCCATCCTTGGAGTGAAACATGTGGTTCTATTCACTGGATCTGCAGGATGCATTCTTTCACATTCCAGTCCATCCGTTCCATCAGCGGTTCCTCTGCTTCAGGGTCGAAGGGACCCTGTACGAGTTCCGTACCATGTCGTTTGGCCTGTCATCATCCCCACGGGTCTTCACTAAACACATTGCAGTGGTGGCGGCCCATCTTAGGCATCAGGGGGGTCAGGATTTGCCCCTACCTCGACAACTGTCTCCTTGCAGGTTCCACCCAACTGGAGGTGGAGAGGTCTAGGGACCTGGCCCTCCAGACCTGCTCCCAACTCAGCCTCCTGATCAACAAGGCCAAGTTGGAACTCGTGCCTTCTCAGGTGATGGGCTTCATCGGGGCAGAACTCGACTCTTGTCAAGCCAGAGCTCGGCTTCCGGCAGACAGGGCAGAGGTTCTTTCCTCCTTTGCCCAATCATTTCTGGTTGGGCACTTGTGCCCTGGCCCGGACTTTCTGTGCCTTCTGGGTTACATGGTGGCATGCACCTCAGTGGTCCGTTGGGCCCGGTTGCAGATGCGCCGCCTCCAATGGGAGCTGGCTGCCCAGTGGACTCAGTGCCACAGTCATTTCGACCAGCTGATCACTGTAACCCAGAAGATGTGGGACGCTGTCCAATGGTGGACTGCCCCAGACCGGTTGCAGGAAGGGATCCTATTTGTCCACCCCGAGTCGACAGTCATCCTCTCGACTGATGCCTCTCTCATGGGCTGGGGAGCCCACATGGGAACATAAGGGCTCATGGGCTATGGACCCCCGAGGAGTCCCGATGCCACATCAACCTGTTGGAGCTCAGAGCAATCAGACTGACACTGTCAGCTTTTGCTCCTCAGCTCCAGGGTCAAGTGGTTCAAGTCCAGACAGACAATACCACAACCATGTACTACCTCAACAAACAGGGTGGCACGCACTCCCATCTGCTGTGCAAGGAGGCGATCCACATCTGGACCCTCGTGAGCCAATTGGGGGCAGATCTCCTAGCCATCGATGTGGCAGGAGCATTGAACCATCTGGCAGATGCCCTCAGCCATTTAGGCCAGACATCCTACCAGTGGTCTCTCCATCCAGAGGTAGCTTACAGTCTGTTCTCCCAGTGGGGCAAACCATTGGTGAACCTGTTTGCCTCCAGGGAAAACACCAAGCTGAGGCTGTTTCATGCCCACCCCCCTAATCAGGGCTCACTGCAAGGGGATGCCTTCTCGAGGCTGTGGAGCCCAGGCTTCCTCTACACCTTCCCTCCATTTCCCTTGATCCACAAGGTGCTCCTCAAGGTGAGGAGGGACAAGGTGAAGGTGATCCTGGTAGCCCCAGACTGGCCACGCCAGTTTTGGTATCTGGAGCTCCTCAACCTCAGCTGCAGGCACCTGGAGTGGCTTCCAGCATGCCCAGGCCTGTTATCACTCAACTAGGGGAAGGTATTCCATCTGGACCTTCAATCCCTGCACTTTACAGCCTGTTACTTGAGTGGCTAGAGTTCCAGGCTTTGGGTCTTTCTGAAGATGTCTACACTGTGGTGGAGGCATCCAGAAAGTAATCGATTAGGAAATGTTATGCCTTCAAATGGAAAAGGTTTTCCATTTGGTGTCAGAGCAAGGGCCTGGACCCTTTATCCTGTCCAGTGGCTAACATTTTTGACTACCTTTGGTCTCTCTCCAAAGGGGGTCTACGGTCATCGACCCTCAGGGTGCACCTGGCAGCCATCTCTGCTTACCAGACATGGGCCAGTCAGCCCATGGTGATGCAGGAGACAGTGGTCAGGCACTTTTTCAAAGGCCTGGATCACATTTCCCCTCCAGTGCGTGAACTTCCATCTCCGTGGAATCTGCTGCTGGTACTGGCAAAGCTCATGGGCAAGCCATTCGAACCAATGCACAAGTGTGCTTTGTCACACTTGTCATGGAAGATGGCCTTCGTGGTGGCTATCACATCTGCTAGAAGGACAGGGGAGCTCCAGGTGCTTTCGGTGGATTCCCCTTATCTGGTCTTCCACAGGTGGTCTCAGAGTTTCACCTTAACCAGTTGTTAACTCTGCTGGTTTACTACCCTAATTACACCTCGGAGGCCGAGTACAGGCTCCATACTTTGGACCTGAGACATGCTCTCTCCTACTATAAGGAGAGGACAGTGGAAATTCGGAGAGAGGTTTGCTAGCAGTTTGTCACCTATGCTGAAGCCACTTCTGGCAGACCTGCAGCAAAATGGACCATTGCAAGGTGGATTACATCATGCATAGGTCTGTGCTTTGAGTTGGTGGGCAAGGAGCCTCCCAGAGGGATAAGAGCTTATTATACCCACCATACTGCTGCATCAGTGGCTGCTTCCAGGGACATCTCTATCCAGGAAATCTGCCGGGCTGCTACCTGGAAGTCAGCAAACACCTTCATTACCCATTACCACATCGATCTTGAGTCACGCCGGGATGCTGGTTTTGGGGCCTCAGTTCTCTGTTCCCAAAGTACGTATGAGGGGGTGTGCATCTTGCTGCCCTCCGGAGAACTGCTAGGAGTCTGCCAAAGAGTGTGGATGAACAACATATCCACGATCCTAGAAAAACAGGTTACTCACCTGTAACAGTAGTTCTAGGAGTGGTATATGTTGATCATTCACACGGACCCACCCGACCTCCCCAGCTGTGGATGCACACAACCTGGCTTCCAGTGGGCTAAGATCTGGCGTCCCAGGGCAGAGCCGAGGATATACTACCTGGGTGGGTGGGTGGGAGGAGCCAGCTGAAGACTTCCAGCTGATCTTAAAGGGAAAAGGGACATGCCAGAGAGTGTGGATAGACAAAATATACCACTCCTAGAACTACTGTTACAGGTTAGTAACCTGTTTTTACTGACCTCCTGCCACCCAATATTTATTCTACTGAATGTGATGCGACTGTGCTGGTACAAAAGTAATGTCTGGTTGGGTGTAAATAAAATGATTAGGCCCCATAACAAAATGTCCATGTCCTGTTTTATTGGTTTAATACTGGGGGACAGTGAGTTTGGAGGGATGAAGTGATTATGCAGCATTACTGCAAATTGTGCTAAAGAATAGCCAGCCTTCTGGGCATTAAAGTACTCAGTAACTTCAGACCCTGTTTCCATCCCCTAGGTCTTGAGGTACCTCCCAATGTAATATATTGTGACCCAACCACTCAGATGTCTTGAGCGAATGGAGTGCACTGGGGTGCTTCCCAATATTCCGAGGCAGAGGCACCAAAAATCTGTTTATAGCTGGAAGAACCTGGGCCTGCCTTCTTAGAGCAATGGGAGAGTGGGACTTAGAGGGCCCTGGTAAGACCCAGTCCTGGTGATAGGCATAGTTTTCTGAAATTCCAGAACTTCCTTATCATCTGGACCCTACGCCAGGAGGAATGGCAGCCTACACCTGTAACAGGGAAGCTTAGTAACTCTTCTGGAGGTGGGGAAGAGCCTGGTCACTGTATTCAACAGTGGGAACTGGGTAACTCTGAGTGAGTAGGGGAATGGCCTTGTATCCCCAGTAACATGGGGAGCTCCTACCAAGGAGGGGAAGGGCCAGGTGAGGCCTAGTGACCCCAGTAACTGGAGGGGGGGGGTGTTTATGACCACAGATCAGGAGGTCATCATATATGATGACCTGAAGGTAGTACAGCAGTGGGAAAGGCTTGTAGGATGCTGGGTTGCATAAGGAGGGGTATCACCAGCAGAAAAAGGGAGGTAGTTTTACCCCTGTATAGATCTATGGTGAGACCCTACCTGGAGTACTGTGTCCAGTTCTGGGGGTCCCATCTCAAGAAGGAGGTGGTGCAGAGAAGAGTAAACAAGATGGTGCATGGCTTGCATCAGAAGCCATACGAGGAAAGACTCAGGAAATTAAATATGTACTTACTGGAGGAAAGGAGAGAAAGGGGAGACATGATAGAAACATTCAAATACCTCAAAGGTATCTGTAAGGTACAGGGAGATGGCATAGTAAAGAAAGAGATATTCAAGAACAAGGCACAATATGAAGCTCGAAGAAGGGAGCCTTAGAGGGGATGTAAGGAAATACTTCTTTATGGAAAGGGTACTGGACGCCTGGAACAGACTCCAGGCAGAGGTGGTGGGTACCAAAATGGTAGCGGGTTTTAAATCTGCATGGAATAGGCATAGGGGGACCTTAGTAACAGGGCTAGGGCGGGGGTAAGGCTGTAGATCACTTAGGGTCTATGGCGGCACAGTAGGTAGGGACTTTAGAGCCAACTAGGTGGGCCAGGAGGTCCTTTTCTGCCAACAGATTCTATGTTTCCTAGTGAGGGGAAGAGCCAAGTCAGTGTCCCCAGCAACAGAGTGAGCTGGATAACTCCTACAGAAGAGGGAAAGGGTCTGTCAGTGTCCCCATATCTGTCACACTATTTCACTGTTTTACTTAGATGGCAACTAAAAGAGGCAGCTACTAATAGCTGCACTAGGTCTTTAACGTTAGCAAAAGGAAAGATAACACAACCCTTAATACAACTGAATGGATTAAATACATGGCTAATACTGTTCGAAATGAAAGAATGGGCCGTATAATCAACACCCTAGAGAAATGTGAGGAAGTATGGAGGCCCCTTTTTCATTTAGCTAAATAATGGATAACTTCTTTTCGACTAAATTCTTAGCTGTCTTGAGGAATAGATGAGTTAATATTAATCTGTACCATTTATATACTTCTAACAAATTTGTAGAAGTGGATAGAGTCAAACAATGCTGTTTCATTTTGACTGATTTTGTAGAACCTGCTTTTTACTTACAAATCTTATTTGTGAGCTGTTTCATGCTGGTTACATTTGAAAATTAAATTAAAAGCTTAATGAGACAAGTAGTAGGGGAAGCTGGTTAACTCCTGGTGAGATGGGGAAGGGCCTGGCAGTTGTTGCCAGGAACAGGGTGAGCTGGGTAACTCCTGTCACACAGAAGAGGTGTCTGGTCAGGGTTCCTAGTAGCAGCAGGGAGAGCTGGGTAACTCCTAGTGAGGAGGGGAAGGCCCTGGTGAGGGTCCGTGTACTCCGTACCAGCACTCAAGGCAGTTAGGCCAAGGTGGGCAAGCTGGAATCTGTGTTACCATGCTCACGGTAACATGAGAGTTTTTCTTTGGTTGTTCAGAGCCATCCCCATAGCAACAACTAACTAGAATCTGCAGCTTATCCAGTAGGTAGGGAAATGGGCAGACTGGGTGGGCCAAGTGGTCCTTATTTGCCGTCAAAGTCTATGTTTCTATGTTTCTATATAACAATACTCTCATTTCAGACTAATGCCCTGCAAGTTGTTGCCCTGCCTTGCCCTGATATTTAATAGAGGCTAAAACCACAACCAGGGGTGGATCTAGAATTCTTTCAAGGGGGTAGCAATTGTGTCAAAGGGTAGCACTTTTCCACAAAAATGTAAAAACGTTTCCTTTTAAAGCTCAGAATATGCTAAAACAGTTACAGTTTTCAGACCTAGGGGGTAGCGGGCGCTACAGAACTTTGCTACATAGTAGGACCCACTAGTGATCACAGCTGCATTTAAGAGTTTAAGATAAGGCCATACTTTCAGGAAGAGACCAGTCTTCTGTTGTTCCCCCACCCTTCCTTCGCTTTGTGAACTTGTGGGTTGTTCTCGTGTTAGGAATTCCTTTTGGAATCAAGAGCTAGGAACCAGTGTTAGGGCTGATCTTGACGAGGCGAGGCTGTATTACTTTCTCTCGAGAAAGGAGTGCGAGATTCCAAATGGGAACATGCCGCTGGCTATGTTCTAGCCAACAGACCTGCCTCAGCTCTTACCAGACGTAAATGACTTGGCAAGAGAACACTTATCAATTCTATTGCCACGTCTGCAGCTCTGCTCCTTTCCCTGTTGCATCCCACGACCCATGCTGCTTTTCCCTGCTGCATCCCACGGCCCATGCTCCTTTCCCTGCTGCATACCACGACCCATGCTGCTTTTCCCTGCTGCACCTCATGACTCCTCTGTATTCTTGCTGCCTATTGTCACAATATTGACTTAACTTAATGCCAGGACCTGATAACTACTGTACGTACTGATTTGTACGGCCTCCACTGTCTTATCCTAGGCATGTTACTTTCTTTAATACACTCACTAAATGTCAGGCTCTTTAAAAAATAATAATAATAATTTTATTTATATAGCGCCTTTCACTATATCAAGGCGCTGAACAGATCAATAAAAGCTTCAACACACAATACAAACATCAAAACTATAAAGATTATAAAATATATCATAAAAACACAATAAATTACAATAAAATTTCACACACTTTACAGTGCATTTAACTTTCCGAGAAGACCATTCTCCAAAGATAAGTTTTCAGTTCCTTCTTGAAAATCTCCACGGAGGAGCATTCCCGTAACCGGCATGGTAGAGAATTCCAAAGAGTGGGTGCAGCATGAAAAAATGCTCTACTGCCAGAGGATTTCAAACTCACTCTTGGAATCTCTAACAACCCCATGTCGGCCGAGCGGAGTGATCGGCCAGGGCAGTAAGGAACCAGCAGGTCTTTCAGATAGGACGGACCCTGATCGTGAAGGGCTTTAAAAGTCAATAAAATGTCTGTATGTATCGATTTGTATGGATTCCACTGTTTTATTCTTACCTGTGTGACTTTTATCCTTGATGTATAATGTACACCCGATATATGCTCCTTTTATGTACTCCAGTTTTCTGAATATGTACCTACTATGCATTCCAAGTACTGAATTTATCTACTATACATCTACTGCCTTTTATGTAATCAGGACCTCCTTGTGAATGAGCTTGCTCAGTGGAGCTTTCCTGCAATAAACTTGAACTGAAGTCGAATTGAATGATCAGTTTCAAGGTTCAGTTTAGTGTATGCCTGTCTGACAGGATAAAACCTTATCACATCTGTTGGCCTCCTGCCCTTGATTGCCAGCAGGCCAGGGAGGTTGTGGGTTCTATCCCCAAACCAGGCACTTGGGTTAATATCCCAATACTGACGCTGTAGTGCAGCATGAAGGGGGTGATGCATTCCTGAGGTGCCGTCTTTCAGATGAGACATTAAACTGAGGTCCCATCTGCCTGTTCTGGTGGTAGTTCAAGTGGATGTTAAAGATCCCGTAGCACTTTTCGAAAAGAGTACGGAAAGTTTTTAGTAAGGAAATCATACATAAACAATCTGAAAGGGATAACAAATTATACAAGACTTAGTACAGTAAAGGTTGGAACACATTTTTCCATAAATCAATATAAAGAAAACATATTCAGGTTACAGGTACATCGTTATCCGTGATCCATAACAGGTTCCTCCACTTTGATTGTAATACTCGATGTGTCACTGTTTGTGCTTCTGCATTGTAAATGCTGGTTAGTTCCTTTAAAACTTTCTGAAATATTTCAATATGGCTAACAACTTTTTGTTGCAAAATAAATATGCTTCTTGCATTCCAAATGTACCGTTAAAAACAGCAAAAACAATGTGCCAAGTATCAGTATCCCACTCTTCCCATTCTTTTGTGTGG
The DNA here is from genome assembly GCA_016271365.2 of Neoceratodus forsteri. NCBI lineage: Eukaryota > Metazoa > Chordata > Ceratodontiformes > Ceratodontidae > Neoceratodus > Neoceratodus forsteri. The sequence continues at coordinate 1,625,319,437 of CM028131.1, read as the reverse complement.
GCCCCATATATCGAAATAGGGTGAGTTACTGTAGAGAATACATGTTCCCCCCGCTCTTGTGCAATAAATGACCAGACAATAGTAATATATGTATAAGATAAGAACAGATGCTCTAGCGTTTCTAGTTGGTTACAACACTGAGGCCTTGAACGGATTCTTTCTTCTATTTTCTTACGTTTTTGGCTCGCCTTCATGTTGAGCCTCTCGTGGCAGCAGAGCCATTGTATATCCTTCAATTTCTGTGGTATCCTTTTGTCTGCAATCAGTTTTCCTAACATAATACCATATTCTTGTGGGCATTTGGGAAATACCTGTGCTTCCTTAAAGTAACTTCCTATTACTTGTGCATAGACTTGTTTTTTATTTTGTGTCAATACCATTGAATTTGATATACCCCAGGATTTAAGTTTCACAAATACCTCCCTGAAAAAGGGGGACATGTCACTCTGTGATTTTACCGCCCGCAGTATGCCTTCATCCCACAGTGAGAACCAATGCGAGAGATTTGCATATACCACCCCACCCCAGTAAGCATCAGTGTTGACCAGTAGGAGTTTTATGTTTGTAAATAGAAATTGGCAAAAGAAAAAAAGAACCGGATTAACCATCCACTGTCCCCCTGATCTAGGGGAAGATACAGAATGTTCCTTCTGATTGGATTCAGCCTACTTCCCCAGAAGGCTTGGAATAAGAGGCCATATAAAGAAGTTTCTTTAGATTTAGGAGGTGGAAAATATTAGCTATGAATAAAAACACTGGCACTAAATATGTTTTTATTAGGTAAACTCTCTTTGTTTTACTCATCCTTCAGTGGTTCCATTTCTGAACCATTTGTGTTCCTGTTTGTAGTTTAATGTCCCAATTCACAATATCCATGTGTTGTGACCCAAACATTACTCCAGGAATTTTAAAAGGGTCCTCACTAAGCCTGATAGCTGCAAAATGGGTTGGCATGACCGGCTGTCTGTCCAATACCTTCCCTATACATTTGTCCATGTTCAGTGTTGTCCCTGAGTAAGCACCGTATATCTTACAAAGTCTAATGGATTCTTCGACGAGATGTCATCTTTAGCTAAAATCACCAAATCATCCGCATAGGCTAATACTTTATACGATAAGAGGTGGTGATCTAGTGAAATTGGCTGGATTGTGTCGGTTGAATTTAAGAGTCTTAAGAAGGGGATCAATCCCAAAGACATATAAGAGGGGACTTCAGGGACAGCCTTGCCTGACCCCTTTGGTCAGGGGGATTAGTGAGCTAAGATAACCATTTATGCTAGGAGTTACTGTGGTGGATTTATATAAGCTTGTATCCATGAGATAAAACCCTGAAGGATACCATAATGAGCTAAAGTGTACCAGAGGAATGCGTGATTAACATTATCAAATGCTTGCCGCTGGTCAAGCAATAAAACGTATCCTGCAAGGTTAGTGACATTATTCCTCGCAAAGATTTCTCATAGCAGAATCTGCTGGTTGGTGATTTTCCTGCCTGGTACAGTACCGGATTGTGACGGAGAAATCAAGTGTTCAGTTATTTTTAATAGCCTGGCAGTCAACATTTTGGTAAGTAATTTAAAATCACAATTGAGGAGGCTGGTAGGCCTCCAGTTGGCTAAGTTTGTTTTGTCTCCTTTTTTAAATAAAAAAATCAAGATCCCAGTGGCCATTTCCAAAGGGATGGCTTGATTCTCAAGAAAACAATTAAAGACTATGACAAGTTCCTTGGACATTTCTGGACCCATTAATTTATAGAGTTCCAGGGGCAACCCATCCTTCCCAGGTGCCCTACCCAGGGACAAAGAGGAAATTGCTGTTTCCGCCTCGGCCTGGTCAGTGGGCCCGGTGAGTGATGCTAGCAAGTCAGGTGGTCCCTGTGGGATTTCAGATCTATCAAATAACTGTCAGTAGTTGTGTGCAGCATGTCTATGCTCCTTAAAGAGGGTTGTTGCATATTCTGTAACTGTGTTCAGAATATTTTGTATCGAAGTCCGCATTATGCTCTGCGAGTCCCTCACAGCAGATATTGTTTTCTTTTTATTTCTGTCCTGGCTACTAATTGGGGGCAAATTGAATCAAATTTTCCTCTTGTCTCATGTTGTTGCTGCATTTTTAGAGCCGCTGTTTGCTTATAGTGAAAATGTAACATATGGTCCTTGATAAGTCTGATTTGATCTGTAAAGTTGTGTTTAGTAGATTGAGCTAAAGTTAATAAGTGCTGCAGTTGTTGTCTGTCTTTTAAGTATGCACGGTAGTCATGTGTTCTGTTGTGTTTACTATATGTAATTAATAACTTTCTTAGCTCATATTTGGTGTCAGCCCACCACTGGGCAGGGGTCTCATAGACATCAGAAAGTGACTTTTTACAGAATAGGAGGTATAAGATGTTTTGTTGCAGCTCACTGTGTAGTAGCAGAGAAGAATTATGTCTCCAGTAACTGGGACCATGTGGGACAACAGATGGGCCTAATTTAAGTTTCGGTATTTTGTTATCTAAATATTCCATGGCTGTGACTGCTGTTAGTTGGATTAACAAGGGTCTGAGAAGTGAAAATGAAATCTATTATTGTAGAAAGTTGGAGGCAGTATAGCAGTATAGGCAGTATAGCACACTGGTTTAAGGCTCTGAGCTGCAAATCTGGAGACCTGGGTTTGAATCCCACAGCCCCTACTTGCATACTATGTGACCCTGAGCAAGTCACTTAACTTCCTTGTGCTCCCAGGTTGCACCTCTAAACAAGCTTCAGCTTAGTGTGTTTCACCTGGTTAAACAATTGGAAAAAAAAAGAAGTAGCCTCTACGTTTTCTGAATGGGAATAAAAGGCATCTTTAAGATTTGCAGTTTGTACAGTAGATTTTAAGAGGGACATGTCACAAAATACTTTAGATGTATTTGTTGGTCTCCTTCTGTCCTGTTTGCTCAACCCACAATTAAAATCTACACCCCTTTCGGGAACGAGCACGGGCCGTCAGGGGTCGGCAGGGGAGGAGAAGGATTGAGCATCTGATGGACTGCCTTCCTTCTTCGGGGAGGGGGGTCCTCAATAGTTGGCACCCATTCACCCCCTGGCAGAGGCTGGGGGACAAGGCACCATGCTGTAGCATGGGGAGAAGTTGGGGCAGATGCCTGGAAGGAGTGCATGCGGACATGTGCGCGCTCCCCTCCGTCGGCATCATTGCATGCCCCCAGCTCCAGGGAGAAAACCGGAAAAGGAGTGGCATCCTGGTCGTGCGGCTTGATGGCCATCCAATGAACACGGCTCTGGGGGCACCTCAATCTGGATCTGGACAGTGTGGGTCAGTTGGGGGCGCCCCACCACCCTGCTGCATTGGTAAGCTGCAGGGGATAAAAGTCGAGACCCTAATGGAGTGCAGATGGACAGACGGTGGCTGAAATCCTGAGGGGGTTGCCAGAATACGGGAGCAGACCAGGTATGCCAGCAGGGCAAAAAGTAATAGCAAAAAAAAAAAATCTCCACCCCAAATGACAGCTTGGGCAGAATGGAGGTAAGGACTAATTTGTTTAAAGAGTTCCGTGCGTTCCGCTTTAGTTTGTGGTGCATAAGTATTGGCTAAACAATAATAGATTCCATTAATTTTGACATCAAGACTCTCCTAGGGACTAAGTCTATTAATTTTAATACTGTTACCTGGAGGTTATGAAGAAGAATCCCCACCCCTGAGCAGGGTTCCATTGCAAGAGACCAAAAAGTGACCCCAGTCGTCCATTCCTTAGTGGCTTTCTGAATTTCAACCGTAGTATGGAGTCTGACATCCTACAGGAAAAAATAGCTGGGTCACTTGCTTTTAAGAGATGGAACACTGCTTCTCTTTTTAGGTTATTTTTAATACTATTTACGTTCATGGAATACAGCAGTAATGGCAGCTGCATGGGGAGTCATTTGATTGGAAAAAACTCATAAAACCTATGGCGGTTTAGTTTTTCCCCCTGCCTGCTTTTTTCCTTGTTTTCTTACCACCCAGCTTCAGCTTCCCTTTTTTTGTTGCTATTTAGGGCCTTGTATGTTATCAGGTTCCGAATCAGAATGCCCATCTTGCGTGTTGGAGTCGATAGACGAAGATTCTTAATCAATATCTGAATTGTCCATTTTAGCTAAAGCTCGGAATCTGTTGGTGACAGATGTGGGAGAAATTTTTGGTACCTTGGGTGCTGGCTGGGACCAAGCTTGCCGTCTCCTAGTTGCCATTTTTGTGCTTTGATCCCCTGGGGGTTCGGAGGTGGGTGGGTAGGTGGGGGAGGCACTGAGTTACTGTCAACCTCGTCCTGTTCTATGATGGGGGCAGAGCTGTATTTGGGTCAGATGATGTTTCAGTCTGGTGTCCCTGGGCTACCACTCCTGTGGTCCTAAGTTCTGCTTGCGAGGTGGGGGGGGGGACAGTAATCCCAATGCGTGGAGCCTGGTGTGGACTTCTGGCTCTTCCCCTGCATTTTTTTCTGCCCGGAATGGGGAATGGTGGCCCTGCCTTGATCTATCCTTGTTTTGTTTTTCTCTCTTTGTGCTAAGGTCACAAAAAGCTTCTGTTCCTCCGCATCAACTGAAGTGGTGCTGTGAGCAGCTTCTGGACATGTCGTGTAAGAGTGTCGCCTCCCACCACAAAGATTACAGATAATCTCATTTTTACAGTGGAAACTGGTATGTCCTAGAGATTGACACAGCGCACATTTTAGCTGGTCACAAATGCTACTAATGTTCCCCGACAGACCGCATTTGTAGCAAGTTTTGGGCTGGCCGGGGTAAAAAAGGACTCCTCTATCCTTCCCCCCAAAAAAACTATTTAGGAGGTGTTGTGTCCCAGAGTCATTTGATCTGAGGATGACTCGTACCCTCCACTCCCCAGTCCAACTACCCTCTGTGTCAAAGATGGCCTCTGGATAGCCTAACACTGTACATTGTTATTTGAGACAGTAGGACAAGTCAGTGACACTGACACCTTCATTATGGAAAAGCACCATAATATTTTTTTGTGCAGGTCTAGTAAGGGGGATCGCCTCAAAGGGGGCCCATAACGGGGTGTTTTTTACTTGGTTATACCTGACCCAAAATTTCTGTAGACCACACTCCAGCTTAAAGCTGACGTCAAAGGATGCTTCCCCCGAGACGTGAATTAAAGTGTACAGTTCAGTTATGTTAAAATGTAAGTTATCTTTCAAAAGTGTTTTCTCCACAAATATCCTGTCGGGGAATGTTTCCATATCCCCTTTGTACGGTTCCATGTGATAACGGCGAAAGCCTAAAGACAATTCCGTTATCGCAAAGTCACAGTGCCGAGAATTTTTTTCAGCACTATGACACCCCGACACACAGAAAACGGCACCAGGGACTTAGTTTTTAAACACACACACCCACGCAAGGGGGCTTTGCCCTCCACAACCCTCTACTAAACGATTCTCAACTTCAGGGGGGTGCATGTGTGGGAGGGTGAAAACATTAAAAAAAAAAAAAAGTTTGGGACAGGCGCAACAAAAAGGCACAGGTGCCTGGACCCGAACCCAGTACGCCACGCACCAATGCCAGCAGCTGACCCACCAAGCCACAGGGTCGGCTCGGCAGCCCACTGTGGCACCACTTCTCACATCCCCTCCCACCCCTCGCGGTGCATGCCCACTCCCACGTGTGTACCTATAGTGACATCCTGTTGCTATATTCGCCCACCCCCTATCCGGCCACCCTACAGAACCATGGCCGTCCCTGTAATGCGCTGGGAAGGGGTCACCATTATTGTAGGTGCTCTTTCCCCAGCGCCATTATCACGGGCTACCCTTTGTACACCAGTTGAATGGCGTTACACCTTTTTGCTGGATATACTGGTTGACAAAACAGTGAGGCATAAGGCCTTTATTCTTGTCTGATAGGGGATGGATTGGCCCCTCCGTTAGTCCTCCCCATGGGAACCCTCATTTTGAGGCAGGGGGTTTCTGCCTCCATCAGGGATTGTTCAGGGTATATCAGAAACATCACTTAACAATTCCTAATTTTCAACATTATTATCCTTATCAATCGGTTCTACAACAGTCTGCTCTAAAGCTGTCAACACAGGATTCTGAGTTAACTCGAGCTCAGTAGGCAGTGTTAATGGGACGTGCACTTCCCCTGAGTCTCTACTCGTTGCAGGTACCTGAGTATTAGCATTGTTAGGTAAAACAGAAGCAGTTTTCATTGTGGGCATTGTGCCAGTGCTGACCCCGAAATTTTACCCCAGTGATTTTGATGGACGAAAACCCAGAGATCCATTTCAGCGTGTCTGAGGCGCTCACCCATCCAGCATTTTGGAGAGATTTATCTATCAACCAAGGGGTCAAGTCCTCGAAGGGTGTGTCTGCCCAGGAAAGTTTACTCGGGACCACTTTCTTTTTTATGCAATTGGAAAATCCCAGTGTATTCGTTGCTGCAAAGGAGAATACTGTAGCCTGCTGTTGGTCCTGTGTCCCGGTTTGAAAAATAATTTTAGCTGTGTCCACTGGTTGTGCTGTTATTTCTGCTGCATAGTTCGATATTAGGGAGGTATCTCAGATCAAGGTTCGGTTGTCAATGTGAGCTGTAGTCATCATGGCTGTCTGTAAGTCCACGAGTGCTGTCTACAGTTCGCTCCGTTTTTGAAGGTATAATCAATTTTCTTTTAACACTTCCTTTAGCATTGCTGCTTGAGCATGTTTCGTTAATGTTTTCTTTCCCAATCCATTGTTGCTAGGTGTTTCCATATGTCCTGTCTTACTAGAAACCTCGGCGGCCTGCCAGGGTATTTCAACTTCACTCGTGGCTAAACCTGCCACATCGAAAAAAAAGTTGGTCTCGGGGTTCTCCAAAGCCGAGGAGGGGACTGGCTCCTCAGCCACCCACACGTCCACCTCCATGGCTGGCTGTTCAGGGAGTGGGTCGGCCATTGTCGACTGCCAGATGTTCCCCCTACAGATCAATAGGGGGATTTCCTCGGTGTCCCTGGCCAAATTTCTCCCCATTCACTAAAAATACCACCAACTGCTTAATCTGGTTCAAGGTCAGTTGGCATTCCTCTTCATCCCCCTCCCCCGGGTCGTGCCTGAAAATAGTAAAAGCATGGGGGATAGCTTTGGCAGGAGCAGCACTGTGGATCGCCAAACTAGCAGTGGACTGCCTGAGGCATTGCTCTCTCTCTGTCATGGGGACAGTCTCTAACTCTCTCAAGCACCACGGTGGGGGACAGTACAGCACTAGTTCAGGATGGGCAACAGGTTGGTGCTGTGAACTACAAGCAAGGGTGATAACTTTGGCATGAGTGGCACTGTGCACTGGCCAATTAGCAGGGGACTGTGCTCCATCTGACGTCCCGCTACTTGAGAACACTGTCTCCTGCTCAGGCTCCCACTTCATGATTTTTAAATGGCTGCCTGTCTCTTTCTGGTTTCCGTAAGACAAATGAGTCCTGACGGCACTTTACTGAATCGCTCCACAAAACTATGGATTAAATAGGGGATTTAATCCATGGCTACACAGAGCTACTGCACCAGTTGGGCTGTGCGTTTTTGCCAACCCATGCTATAAAGATTATTTAACAGGGGGGTGGGATGTAGAGGAAGCAAGTTATTGCAATACAGGGCACTATGAGGAGATAGGCACACGTCACTGAAAGTTGAGAGATCAGACATACAACAGTGAGCTACATCGAAATTCTTCAGTTAGTCTAATTAGATCACACATTTGTGACCTAAATTGCTTAGCAGTGACTAATACTGCACCAAAAACAACTTGTCATCAGTTAGTCTAATAAAAGGTATTGCCACAAGAAAAAATGTACAAGATTTCCTTAGACTAACACGGCACCACAAACCTGAAACGTGGTTTGTTTATTTATTTATTTATTGAAATCTCGGATTAAGATCTTTGCACTAGACAGCTCATTTACAAAGGCTTCACGTTGTGGGGGTACATATAGTTTACAATAACAGACAAGATACAGTGGTATATACAGTCAGGTATAACAATTTTAACAATGTTTCATTACAAGTATAACAGACGAGAAATACAGAGTAAATTCAACTGTTCATGGTTCCGTTATTCCAAACATTATATTGTACAAAAGTTTTCAATGTAATTGCAGAAAAACTGCCCCAAGTGGGGTAAATTACCTGGCCCTGGAGGAGAAGGAGGAGGAGGGCATAGCGTAGAGGGAGTTGGATGCCAGAAGGTTGTTTAATGTTTGGAAGAGAATCAGCTCAGAGACATTGGGTTTCGTCAGTAAGAGGGTAAAAGGTTGGGAAGAGAACACACCCAGAGGGATTATGCTGGTGAAGTATGGGAGAAAAGAGTGGTCCTGGGGTGGAGAGGGTGAGAGGTGTAGGGGTAGGAGATTTCCTTTCAGGTCAAGACCCCCTCCAACATACACCTGCTGCCTTGGGAGCTCTGAAACGCTGCCACTTAGACTAGCAGACCAGGACCTTCTCCAATACACACTGGCTGCCTTGGGAGCTCTGCAACACCGCCACTTAGACTAGCAGGTCAGGACCCACTCCAAATTCGCCACATCCCTTCGCAGCTCCTCATACATGTCTTTTATTTCTGCTCGGAATGCCAGCAGTTCTTTGTATACTGTATCAAGCTTCACTCGTCTGTTCTTTATTTTGCATTAGGCTAAAGTAATCTGTTCAGAGATTTCAGACGGGGCCACTGAGAGCTCAGAGTCGAAGGCCTCCCGGGCCAACATCACGGCCACTGGATTAATTCTGTCCCGTTTTCTTCTGTGTACAAGTAAGCAGTTTTTGGATAGTTTTAGCCATATTCCCTGCAGTTGTACTTCTTTCTAGATCTCAAAGGCAGTAAAACTCGATGGATGCTAGGGATTTAGTGAGGGGGGATCGCGGAGCTGTCAACTAAACCACCATCTTGGTTATCAGCTCCACTGGAAGTCTCCCCACCCAGAGGGTTTTGTAGATATAGATAAGAGGTAGGGATTGTCATGGGGGGTGGAGAGGTGAAAAAAGAGAAGTGCTAGTAAAACATTGAGCCAGAACAGATACAAGAAGATCTGAAACACTGGACACATCTCCCTATCTCACTCTTGAATAAAGTTCAAGCAGTACAGATGAACATACTTCTCCGAATCCTATATGTAATGTAGAACATTCTGCAACTGATGCTATGCAAAGATAGGAGATGGAATAAACTGATCACTGATTTTCTGTGGGCTGGGGATCGAACATGTCTTTTCCTCAAAAAAATTGCACCTCCCCAAGGAGAGAGGCAGCCTCACCCTCCCAGATTTATATAAATATTCATTGGCAGCAACACTGTCACATATGGTGACATGGCTTTCACCCCGGACAGACTCTCGAAGTTGGCTTACAGTTGAGCGCACATTAGTAAGTTTCTCCCTAAATAAAACCCAAGTCTTCCAACCAAGGTCCACTCTTTCTTCAGAGGAATGTTCTATATTCACTAAAACAATACTCAGGGGCTGAACAAAGTTCCTAGCCCAAGCTGGTAACAGGTTTGGAGCAAAATGGAAAGGCATTCCAGGAAGTAACCCGGGCTTCCTCCCCTCCCTCCTGGATAATACATTTAGGGGATGGTAGAGATTGGGTTTAATTCATACTTTCCAATTCTACGGAAAAGGTGTGTTTAAGTTCTTCGAACAAATCTGGGAAGAGTTCTCCATTCCTAGCAAGGACCTCTTCTGGTATCTTCGGGTTCACCATTTCCTGAGCGAGGAAATGGAGCTAGATATCTTGGACCTCTCCCCTGTTTATATTCCTACCACAGTTAGTTGGGGATCCTGCTCCCCGACATCTGATATCTAGATTCTGTAAAGCCATTGTAAGTGCTCCTGCTTAAGAGATGGACAATGTCCATCTTAACTGGGAGTCAGAACTGATGATAGATCTGACACCAAAAGAATGGACTTTTATTTGGCACCACCAGCATAGAACAACATCTTCTTATATCTGATGAGAATTTGCCTGGAAGATAGCAATACAGTTCTTCCATACACCCCAAATCACAGCCAAATATTCAGTCTCAGGTGATTCTTCCTGTTGGCGGGGATTTCGATGCGAAGTGGCGAAACATTCACATATTTTCTGGTTCTGTCCAGTGCTCTCCCAGTTTTGGAAAGGGGTGGAGGAGACTCTGAGGGAACTGATCTCAGGTCTGGAGACCAACTCCAGAAATGTCCCTGCTATTACACTTCCCGAGACAAATACGGAATGCACACCACATTTATTTACTCTGCATTATTCTAGCAGCTGCTAAGAAAGTTACATCTAGACTGTGGTTAAAACCCACACCTCCTGAAATTACTAACTGGGAATCTACAATCTATGATATATACAAAATGGAACACTTTACAGCTAGACTACAGAATAAAGTCCCTAATCTAATGAATAAGTGGACCCCGTGGTTTCTCCTGATGTCTGAGAAACATCCAGATTTGTTGCCCTGAGGACACGGAGGAGACAAAGTTTTTCTCCTACCTTCTTCTGTCTTGGGCCTTTAATGGCCTTGTCATAATCCTGGATGGGACCCGGTCAGCTCGACATAGATCACTTCCCTCCCCTTCCTTGGATATGGGCTTACTTGAATACTGAGAACAAAATGCTCTTGTCTAAGGGGGGGTGAGGGGGTGAGAGGTATGGGGTACAATTACAGACCTCCATACTTCATATGTAACCTCCCTAAGTAAACCTAAATCACTGTGAACACTGTATATATTGTATAAAGTATCTTGAAGAAGGACCTCTCAGAAACTGTAAGATGAAATGTTATTAGATACTGAAATCTTGAAAATACCATTTACAGATGTATGAACTCCTGTTGCTTATGGAAAATATAAGTAAAAAGTTTCAAAACAAAAATGGGGATAAGTGCATGATTAGTAGAATATAGGGAGTAAACCTAGTAGCATCAAGTTTATTTGTCGCAGTCACACGTATTGAGTGCAACAAGGTACGCTAGCAGTTTGGATTTAAAGGGGCCAAGTTTCGGTCCCATAACCATTTCCATAGTGAGAGAATTTAGCCACAGGGGGTCCCTATACTCGAAAGATCTTTGCCCCGTGATGTACAGTGAAATGGGATTCGAAAGACAGGATTGCTGGTACCCCTAGTTTGTCGGGGGGTTGATGGTACGGCTGAGAAGCTTCTGCACTTCAGGGGATACAAGGCCAACAGAGGATTTTTTTGCTAGCAGACATACCTGGTATTTGATCCTATTGTTCAGGTTTAGCCATCCATTGCTCGAGTAGAGCTCACAAGTGTGAGTTAAGCCATGTGCTTCCAAAACAAGCCTGCAGGCTTGTAATGTTATCACATGCTAAATATGTGTAAACGCAGGCTTGTAATGGTATCACATGCTAAATATGCGTAAACGCAGGCTTGTAATGGTATCACATGCTAAATATGCGTAAACGCAGGCTTGCAATGGTATCACATGCTAAATATGCGTAAACGCAGGCTTGCAATGGTATCACATGCTAAATATGCGTAAACGCAGGCTTGCAATGATATCACATGCTAAATATACGTAAACGCAGGCTTGCAATGATATCACATGCTAAATATGCCTAAACGCAGGCTTGCAATGATATCACATGCTAAATATGCCTAAACGCAGGCTTGCAATGATATCACATGCTAAATATGCGTAAACGCAGGCTTGCAATGATATCACATACTAAATATGAGAAACGCAGGCTTGCAATGATATCACATGCTAAATATGTGTAAATGCAGGCTTATAATGGTATCACATACTGAATATGTGTAAAAAAAAAAATCAGTTTTCACTGTTCACCATTTTTTCTTTTTTTTATAATTACTGACTAACAGAACCGCAGTCAAAAATAAAAGTACAGCTGGCCTGGTGGCACTGAGGGTTGAGGCACTTGACGCCACACCTCGTGCTACACCAGTGACCCGAGATCGGAAACTGACTCAAGACACCGAGGGCTGGCAGGAGAAGGAGAGGATTGAGCATCCATGGGACTGCTCTCCTCCCCTGGGGTGGGTAGTGGGATAGCGTCGCTCGGCAGTGGTCCCTGGTGGAGACCAGAAGCACTGCATGGGCAGCGCAATAAGGGAACAACCAGGAAAAGTGGAAATCACTCCACGACCGGCCAGATGACAGCTGCCATCCACTGATGCCGCTGAAGACCTGAAGGAGCCATGTCCACCTCAGCAGCACCCTGGGCCCAAGTAGCTGTGCTGGGTAAAACACTGGTTGGACAACAGGACACAGCGGATAATAGTAAATGGAGTCCACAGTGAAGAAAGGAGGGTTACTAGTGGGGTACTGCAGGGTTTAGTACTGGGACCGGTCCCTTTTAATGTCTTTATAAGTGACATTGCAGAGGGACTGGAAGGGAAAGTATGTCTCTTTGCAGATAACACAAAAATCTGCAACAGGGTTGATACACAAGGTGGGGTGGAAAGGATGAAAAGGAACTTGGCAAGGTTGGAGGAATGGTCAAATGTATGGGAGCTTAGATTAGATTCAAAGAAGTGCAAAGTAATGCACCTGGGAAACAAAAACCCAGAGGAAGAGTACACAATGAGGGGTGAGATACTGACAACAACAAAAATGGAAAGAGACCTGGGGGTAGTCATATCAGATGACCTAAAGGTGGGCCAACAATGTGAGAAGGCTGGGGGTTACTGGGATGCATAGGGAGGGGCATCACCAGTAGAAAACAGGAAGTTGTTGGCCCTCTGTACAGACAGTTGATAAGACCACATCTGGAGTACTGTGTACAGTTCTGGAGATCCCATCTCTACAAAGACATAGACAGGGTGGAGGCTGTCCAGAGGAGTGCAACCAAAATGATGCAGGGTCTGCATCAGAAGACATATGAAGAAAGACTAAAGGAACTAAAGATGTATAGCCTTGAGGAAAGGAGGGAGAGGGAGAACATGATAGAAACTTTCAAATACCTCAAAGTCCAAGAGGGTAGCATCTTTCAGAAAAAGAGATGTGCAAAAACAAGGGGCAGAATTTGAAGATAATGGGGGGGCAGCTCAGAGGTAATGTGAGGAAGTATTTCTTCACAGAGAGGGTTGTGGATACATGGAACAGCCTTCCTGAGGAGGCCATAGAGTCAAAAACAGTGGGGGAATTCAAGAATGCATGGGACAGACATAAGGCAATTCTAGTGGGGGGTAGGAGGAAGTAGGCTGTTGGTTAACTAGGATCTGCAGCGTATCCGTTAGGTAGGGAAATGGGCAGACTAGGTGGGCCAAGCGGTCCTTATCTGCCATCAAATTCTATGTTTCTGTGTTAAAAATAGAAAACAGCACAGAACCCAACACCGATCCCTGAGGCACTCCACTTGTGACCAGACCTGTTTTTGAGTAGTGTCTTCTGATGCATACTGTTTGGGTACGGCAACATAACCAATGAGCAACCCAGTTTATCAATGTACTTTTTATCCCTAGTTTATATATTTTTTCTATTAATATTAAATGTAGAGCTTTATCAAAAGCCATACAAAAGTCTAAATAAATGATGTCAACTGGTATTTTGTTATTAAGCTTTTTACTAACTTTTTTGTAAAAAAAACCAAATTGCTTGTAAGACAGGATCTTTGTTTTTTAAACCCATGTTGGGTGTTATTTAGTAGTTTTTTATTTTCCGTATCTTCCACTAGCTTGGTTTTAAATAAGGACTCAAAAATGTTACCCAAAATATTTGTTAGACTTATTAGCCTATAATTTTCTACCATACTTCAATTTCCTTTCTTAAAAAGGGGAGTCACTGTTGCTGTTTTCCAATCACTTGAGGCACATCCTGAATATAAGGAAAGATTAAATATTTTGTATAATGGCTCTACCAGCCAATTTGTTAGTTCTTTAATTAATCTAGGATGGAGCCTGTCCAGTCCAAGTGACTTATTTATATTTATATTGTCTCATTTCTTTTTAATATCCAGTTTTATTATTTCATTCAATGACTTATTGTTTTTTGAATCTTATAAGATATTTGGATTTGGGGAACTTGTTTTATTAAATACTGAACAAAAATACAATTTTAATAATATTTAATATCAAATCATAATAGCATAAACATAACCATAACCTTTTTTTTTTGCATTAGAACAATATCAGTATTGAGCATAATGCATAAAATACATTTCAAACAACAGAACAAATGTAGACTGCAAGTTTAGTTCTGAGTCCAGGAATCTTGGAGTATTGCGAATTTACTTGTGTTCAGCACAACCATGGAATAAGTTGCAAAGGGTGGGGCACAGCTTAAATTCATAAATTGCAGTCCTTGGTAAAAATTACTTTGTTTTGTTGAAAGAATTATTTGAGCAATCCACCACTCTGTTTTTGTTAACTTGTAAGGCTTTTGTGGGGTATGCAATGCTTTAGAACTTTGAAACTATAACAACTTATTTGTGTTTATAGAAGGCAGATGATTGCATCCATTGCTGTAAGGCTATAGGAAGTTGTTTTGTATTTGTCTGACAGGATAAGAAAGCTGAAAAGACAATCAAAAGATATGAATATGTGGAAATACATACACAAGCACCCCAGCTTGGCTGACTACATGCTGAGGACAGAAGCCCTTGTACCAATGATAGGTGTTGTGAGGTTTAACTGTTTGCACTAAAAAAGCAGAGGGACCGAGCTGGGTTATACTGCGAGAATACATTGGGTCTTTCCAAAACCTGTAAATAAGAAATAGTTATTAGCAAATACACATTTTCTTTTTATTTACCCCTATGGGGAGACAGTGATGGACCTTGCAACCTTTGTGGGTATTGCACTGGAAGGAAGGGTAGTATGGCCCCCTCCCCCCTCGAGCTCCTACTGTGGTGGAAGCGGCAGCTCGAATACTGTAGCAATAAAAGGGTTGGATTGTGGGTGATGACATGGATATCTCCCCCCTCGAGCTCGTACTGTGGTGGAAGAGGCAGCTCGAATACTGTAGCAATAAAAGGGTTGGATTGTGGGTGATGACATGGATATCTCCCCCCTCGAGCTCGTACTGTGGTGGAAGAGGCAGCCTCGAATACTGTAGCAATAAAAGGGTTGGATTGTAAGATGACATGGATATCTCCCCGAGCTCGTACTGTGGTGGAAGAGGCAGCTCGAATACTGTAGCAATAAAAGGGTTGGATTTTGGGTGATGACATGGATATCTCCCCCACAAGCTCGTACTGTGGTGGAAGAGGCAGCTTGAATACTGTAGCAATAAAAGGGTTGGATTGTGGGTGATGACATGGATATCTCCCCCCTCGAGCTCGTACTGTGGTGGAAGAGGCAGCTCGAATACTGTAACAATAAAAGGGTTGGATTGTGGATGATGACATGGATATCTCCCCCCTCGAGCTCGTACTGTGGTGGAAGAGGCAGCTCGAATACTGTAGCAATAAAAGGGTTGGATTGTGGGTGGAGACATGAATATTGGACCAGAACTGGTCTGGCAATATTAGTAGCCAGTCATGCAGCACCTCAAAAAGGTGTGCACTGGATAAATGGTAATGGGGTGTTCCCATTGCAGTCCCCACCAAATATACTTTTTAAATTATAACAAAATTATATTGCAATTAATTTAGTAAGTTTCATACCTTACTAGAAGATGGGAAACTTTTTTTCCCTAGAAGAAAGAAAAAACAAAAAAAACAACATACCCGATCCTAAAAATAAAACAAGATTATTTTGATAGGATAAAAGAAGCCAAGCATCCCTGGGTTCCCTTATCCTAAGCATGATAAAATGTCAGCTGAGTTTGTAAAAGATCTGGATTGATGGTAATATCATATGTATGTATATCTTAGAATGCATTTTCAAAAGCAAAAAAATGATCACACCATGGTCACACATAAAAACAAGTCATTGTTTTTGACTGTAGATGGTAAACTCTCTCAAAAACAGCTGTAATATTTATTTTTAACAGTATATGTATATAAATACAGGGGGTGGTGAGTAACCTCCCCCTTAAGCACTTTGCGAAGTACGGGAATCACGTGATATTGCTCATAAACAAACAGCCATATGGAAATTAAATGTCTGTGAAGGAAAGCATTGCGCTTGGTGTTAGATTAGCCAGTAAGTTTTGACTGCAAGCCCAGAAGAAAATGTCTGTCCTTTTTTACTCAGAGTGCCAGTACTGTAATAAAAAGTAAAATTGTAGGGTTCACCCTTGGTGTGCTTCCATGAAAACATACATTTTGTGTGAAAATGTGTGCTTTAAGTAGGGAACACACATCAAGTTTGAACTGGTAGTAACATTTTGAAACACAAGAAGGTCAAGTAATGTGCAAAAGGTTACACAGTGTGCACGCAAGGGTCGCTCAAACCCAGCTGTTTCTGTAGTGTCCTTGAACACTACTGATATTAAAGTGTCTTTTAATAATAATAGAGCACAAAGTAAAGCTGCTGGCTAAGACGGATAAGACACATAAAAAAATGCTTAACACAGAATAAGACTGACACGTTTCTTGACACCAATTCACTGAGGTAATGCCCATAGGTTAATTAGAAAACTGTGTTTTAGATATGCGCTGCCCACTGCCTATCTTGTAACACACTACAACTACTTAAACCAACAAATTTATATATCTCCATGCCACATCTTTTCAGAACAAAACTTTTCAATCACCTTCTAACTACTTTAAAAAATGAAACTTCCTTATGTCTGTTTATTTGAAGCCAAACAATATCTTATTTGAAAATACAGGACAACACACTATCTGTAAGTGAAGACACATGTAGGAGACCATGGTTACACCCTTTGGCACATAGCCAAAATATGGCACTCGGCCATTTTGAAATCTTTGTGATGAACATTTTATTTCTCTTTAGCAAAGAGTTTCTGGTTTTAACTAGCAGTATGAGAAAGCCATTCTTAGCTGTTAACACATTACATTTTCACCTAGCAGTTGCTTGGCACATTGTCTGCAAACTACAAATCTTTTTTTGCACATTGCAATCTATGACGTCATATTTCTTTACTTTCAACACTACCTGCTCCAATCCAACAATCTACATACAAAAGTTTTTTAATATTCAGGCAGCACAAATCTTTCATAAAAAAAAAACTAGAAGAGTCAGATAAAATGCAGAGAACTCTTTCATATTTTGCTTTTGTATCATAACATGCTTTGCTCTGGAAGCAGCCCGTGTTATCTTTACAACAACCTTGAGAACAGAACAGAACAGAACCACAAACCACAAATATACGCTGGAAAAATAAAAAGGAAAGAAAAGGAGAGAGAGCATTACCTTGTTCAGTGTGTGTATTGCAGAAATGAAACAGACAGACAATTAAAAAAAACTTTTAAAACAAATTACACAGACGTACCTTGTGCCAAGGTATTTTGCTTCCTCTGTCCCGATACACCGGTCCAATTTAGAAGAATGACCGCAAAACCTTGATGATTACTTCTAAGTGCTGCAGGTTTTCTTTTGGCCATTTCAGTAACTGCCAAACCAAGTCTTTTCCCAGAGCTCTGGTTTGCAGTTTGACAGTAAAATCTTTAGCAGTACCAGGTACTGGGTTGAAATCCAACTGGTAGAGGACCCCAGTACTTGGGTTTGGGATCAAATGTTTCAGCCTCAATAGGAGGCAAGGGAACTTGAAATTGATAAAAAAAAAAAAAGAACTTAAAGCTGCGCGGATAGTAAACATTGGGGGATTCTCAAATCAACCCGTCTGTAGTCATCCCTACTGTGTATGCATCCACAGTGGTTTCTTTTTCTAAATGTTGCTTATCTAACGTCACATGGTCAGCCAATGCTTTCCTCGCAGAGGCAGCCCGAATTGTGAAAGCCAGCATCAGCTTTAACAGTGTATACTTTCACTGACCTGCTACCTAGCAGGCACAAATTACATGGGCAATTGCCCTTGTTTGTTTGACTTTTCCTTAATATATCTCTCCACGTGTCCCTGAACTTGCCCCCATGGGTCCTCAGACCCCCCACATACATTTAATTAAATCTGGGGCACATTTACCCTTACCCAGCTTTTAGCTGCTCCATAGACCTTTTCCTGTAGGTTCAAGTCCACGCAAACACTTAGAGTCTATTAGACTCTTTTTCCCAGCCCCGCAGTTAGGTTATGACCCTTACCTGCACGGACCCTGTTTGGAGTAAACACTAGGCTTTACCGGATTTGCCAAGACCAGAACCAAAACAACCTACTGGCTGGCTCGGTCAATTTGTAAACAAACAAACTGTACCACACTGATGACAGTGAGGTAGTAAAAGTACAACGTTTGTGGTTAGTGGTCCCCGGTAATCCAATAAAACCACCTTACACCAGATGTTGTTTCAACTTAGTTGCAATTTATTAATACCCAAATAAGCCCTAAAAAATTTACCTCTAACATGATTAAGTCTAAACAGCTGATGGCTTTTTATCACCAGAGCTGCAGGTGTACAGAGCAAATTAAGTAACATTGCTTATCCCGGGCGCAAGACTTGCAATTGCCTCCAGTGTTTTGCTCCCAACACTTACCTATGCAGCCCCAGTAATACATGGTATGCCTAAGCAAGAGTTCAACAGGCTACAGGTACTGTACAACAAGGTAGCACAGTTTGCTACCCAGAATCGCGCAAGAAGCCACCCCTACGATTCCCTTTCTCAGCTGCAATGGCCTTCCTTTGGTTCGCGACTTCAGTACCCCCTGCTCTGCCTCGCGTTCAAAATACTGAGTCCGGCAGCTCCCCCCCACCTAAAAGGGATTATCTCCCTTAAGCACAATGCTTGGATGCTCAGAACCTCAGGACAGTCTTTACTAGTAACCCCCAGAGTCAGGACAAATGCCGGTGGCAGATCCTTCTCCTTCAAGGCCCCCTCCCTGTGGAATAATCTCTCACCGTCAGTACAAGAAGCCCACTCCCTATCAGAATTTCGCACTAGGCTCAAGGCTCACATGCTAGAGACCAGTACTTGCCACTATCTAGGTATAGGATAGTCTTCCCCCTGATCCAACAAACAATACTACCCCTCTCCCCTTTCACCCAGACAATCTCTCTGGCTTGTCCTGTCTCATAAAGTCACTGCTTGTATGTTGAATATGTTCTCTGACTCAATTACTTAATGTGAATTACTGCTTTTACTGTGTTACTGTCTTCATTGTTACCTGGTTAGAAGTGTACTATCTCTGTAACAAGTTGTACCCAACAATCTGTACCAAATAATATGTCTCTGTTCGGTATCCCGGGTCGCCCCTGTAAAAGTGGCCTTACTGTCTTTACTGTGTTACTGCCATCATTGTAACCTGGTTAGGATTGCACTATCTCTGTAACTTTTTGTACTCATTAATCTGCACCCTGTAACCTGTCTCTGTTTCTGTATCCCGGTTCGTCCATGATAAAGTGAGCTTCAGGGCTCAGTGGGCTCACCCGGTAATCAAAATTTAATAAATAAATAAATAATCTAAATAATATGAGGGTTCAAGAGCAGGAAGACAGGATAGGCTAGACAATTTTAATAAAATAACAACTAATTGACTGTGATAAAATTGGCCCTTTCAAGAAAGGCCTCCACCTCCTCTTTACTTAATCAACTCACTGTGAGTGCACCTCCTAATCATACTATGACCCAATACCTCCCCCTCCGCACCATCCTATTCACCCCAATTCCCTCACTCTGACAAAATCTACTCAGGCTGCTACCCACCCATTGACTAGCACTTAGTAACCCAAGTGTCTTATGAGTGCAACAGCAGTGTAATTTCAACAAAAGTTTTATTGTGTAATCCTACATCCTGATGCTGTTTTAAACTCCAGGGATCGAAATTGACACTGGCCCACTAGCCAAATGCTGGTAGATTTTGTATCGGGGTAGTAAGATTTTCAGTTAACTAGCCTTGCGGGTTTGTACTGGAGAAGGCAACACTTCAGTATGTACACCAATTGGGCCAGTGGAAATGTCTGTGGGGCCAGTGGATTTTCCCAGTCACTAGCCCTGCTGGCTAGTGGCTGTAAAACAAAATTTTGACCCCAGTAACTCCCTGTACTTTTGGAACTGTTAATTTTATGTGTACCTATGTACCACACAATTCTGTCTTGTGACTTGTATTGCACCAAATGTTCTTGTATTACGTGTCTAATTTTTGACTTGGAACCTTTGTAAAAGAGCCTCTCAGCTCAAAGGTATTAATTTGAACCTGAAATAAATAAAATATATAGGATAGTGTATGGCCGCCCATACACAACATGGCAGTTCTTCACCCGAGTGTTTTCTATGACGGCTGATAACCTCGAGAGTGAAGCTTAAAAGATCCCTCTGCCATCATAGAAAACATGAGGGGGAAGAGTTGCCGAGTTGTTTGGGAGGCCATACACTGTTCTATATAGTGTATGGTGCCCCAAAATACAGGATGACTTCCATTTTTTGATCATTGTTTCTCGCTGGACACTCACACTCCTGGTCTCTCCAGCCTGCTGGCCAGCTCACGTGCAGGAGTCACCAACCACCCCTCCTATGAACGCACTGGTGGGGGAGATTGCATTGTGACATCCTCACTAACACAGAACAAAAAGTCGTTCTGCATTAGTGAGTATGTCACTACTGAAGCAGAATGACTTTTTGTGATATATGGATTTCCATACACAACCGCATTCCACCATACATTATAATACAGTATATGGTGTGGAGTTGTTGTGTTGGAATGTGCAGGGGTTGGTTCATTTATGCTGAAGTTCGTACTGAAGCACTGAAGTTCATACTGATGTTGTTTGACAGTCGAGAAGACTAATAACCCATGAAGGCTGTCCCCACAATTCAGTGGAGGTAACAAGTGTCACCAACTGCTAAATATTTGTCTAACCTAACTTTGAATATAGAAAAGGTATCTGCCTGCACAATATGTGCTGGCAATCTATTCCAAGATTCAATTGCCCTGTATATAAAGCCACACTTTCTTATGTTTGTTTTACATCTTTCTCCCACTACCTGTTGGTCATGCTTCCTCAAGTTATAAACTTCATCTCTAAATCTTAGTCCCAGTTCCTCTCTTAATGTCTCTTGTTTCAGTCATTTGTAAAAGGACAACAAATATCCCCTCTTACGTCTACTTGCTAATGACCATAATCCCACAGCTTTTAGTCTGGCTTCATAAGGTTTTTTCCCATAACCTGATATCATTCTTGTTAAAGTTTTTTGTGGACGTTCCAACAGGACTTTATCCTTTTTTTAAGAAGAGCTCCAAACAGTAGAACAGTATTCTAAAGTTGGCATACCGTACAACTTAAACAAAGGGATAAGTACCCCTGCATTTCTGGTATGGAAACTTTTTCGAACACAGTTTACCAAATGCATAGATTTATTTGCTATAACTTTACAATGGGTTCCACTTTTCATATCCTATTGTATATGTATACCTAAGTCCTTCTCACAACTTGACACCCTTAGTTTGGAACCCTGGATATAATAATCCTGTTGTACGTTCTCTTTCCTTATGTGCATTACCACACATTTGTTGACATTAAAACTCATTTTATTCTTTTTTGCCCATTCCTCAATATGTAACAAATCCTGTCCAAACTTTAATCTCTCTTCATAAAAGTGTTGACCACGCACCCCCAAGTTAACATCGTCTGCAAACTTGATTAGCTTGTTGTCACTATCTATCCTCGGGTCACTTATGAAAATACCAAACAACAGGGGTCCCAGCACCGATCCCTGAGGCACACCACTCCCAACCCTTACTGCACTTGACAGGTGACCCTGAACCCTCACTCTCTGTCCTCTCCATCAACCAATGTTTTATCCATCTTACCAACCCTTCATCTAAACCCATATCTACGAGATTCGATATTATTTGGCCATGAGGGACCTTATCAAAGGCCCTGCTAAAGTCCAGCATTACCATATCCACATTCCTACCTACATCAACCTGCTTTGTCACCCAGTCATAAAAACCAATCATGTTTGTCTCACATGACCTGTTTTTTTTATATATACTTTATATTTATTATATTTTCATTTGCAAAATCATAGGACAGTTTTTGCAGTGTATAAGTTAAGACAGCACATAATTACATCAGTCAGATACATAGCAATACATTAGTCAAAGGTCTCAGGACAACTTACATATTTTACAAAGCAATTCATATAATGAGCACTAAGACATTTACAGAAACCATCATCTGAGTCAATATATTTCTAAGGTACAAAAATAGGATCTAAAGATGAAATATATAGAATCCATTTCCTCCATTTAAGCTCAAATGCAGACCATTTATCTGTGCTTTTAGCTATTAATCTCTCTAATACATAAATTTCTCCCATTATTCCCCGCCAGCTCTGTATGTTTGGAGACATCTTCTTCCCCCAGTTTCTAGTAATTGCTTTTTTAGCTGCCAGCATATATGTGATTAACAGTGATCCTCTGGGTATAGGGAGACCCTCTGGTGGAACTGAGAGTAATACTAACTCAGGGGTCAACACAGCTTCTGCATCTACCAATTATTTTAATGCCCCTAAAATATCTATTCAGTAACCTGCTAACTGCAGGCATGCTCCAAAAATATGGAACTGATCCGCAGATATTTCTCCACAATCTCTTCAGCAATTGCTTGGCGTCTCTGATGAGAACTTGGCCAGTCTTGCCGGTGTATAGAAAAATCTATTTCTAGCGTTCCAGGCAAATTCTTGCCAATAGGGGGCTCCCAAAAGTCCCACTGAAAATTTAGTATGCTTTTCCCAGTCCTCCTCTGATACCTGGAGTGGAAGCTCTTTATTCCAGGCATTCAAAATTCCCTGAGTTGAATTTTTTGATAATTCCCTCAAACCCCTATATATTAGTCCCACAAAGTGGGGCCACATCTGCCCTCTCCCAGTGGTCATGGCTAAAGTAAGCAATGAAGGGGGGATCTGGGAGCCTGCTAAAGGCTGGTCCTTTATGTTCAACGCCCTCTCTTAAGCTTGTATAAATTGGAAACTCTTGTTGTGGAAGATTGTAAGTTTCTTGAAGTTTAGTAAATGAGAGGACCCCCCGGCGTCCACCAAGTGGAACATAAATTTAAAACCTTTTTGTCTTCATTGAACCAAAGTACCCTCCTGTTCTAAAGTAAGAGATTGGGTTCTGAAATTTAATAGATTAAGATAGGGACCTACTGGTTCTAGCTCTCTTAAATGTATGAGTCTCCTCCAAGTCTCCATAGTAGAATTTGTTCTATAAATAAGTCTAGGTCTTTTATTTACTGGGACATATAACAATTGTAAAAGTTAGCTCCCCTCCCTCACCCCATTAAGGGTGAATTCCAAATTCTTCCAGGGTATGTCATACATTGGATTATTCCAATTGAAAACTCAAGCTATCACAGTGGCGTATGCATACATCTGAAGATCAGGCAAATTTAAGCCTCCCTTATTTTTTGGTAACATTAATGTGGACCACTTAATTTGAGTTTTTTTCCCAGCCCAGACAAATTTCACCAAAGGCTTATTCCAGGAGGGAAAGTACATTCCATCTGGCATCATCGGTATGTTCTGAAAAAGATATAGCAGTCTTGGAAGAATATTCATCCTAATAAGATCCACCTTAGAATATAATGATAAATGAAGTTGGGACCACTGATGTAGCTCAGACTCTATTTTTTGTGTTGGAGGTTCGTAGTTTACCATAGTGAGATGCATTAACTGGTTTGGTAACTGTATGCCTAGATATTTTACCTTGATGCTGTTCCAGCGCAGAGGCAAACTACCCTTCAGTGACTGCAAGGGGGAGAAATGAAAGGGGAGAACTTCCGTTTTAGTTTATATCCAGAGAATTGAGCACATTGCTCAAGTACCTCCCATATTGCTGGAATAGAGGACTCTGGATTCGATACTGACAGTAAAATGTCATCCGCATATAAAGTCAACTTCCAAGATTGATTGCCCAGCTGAATGCCCTCAATTTTTTCTGATTTTCTAAGCATCATAGCCAAGGGTTCAATATAGATGACGAATAACAAAGGCGATAGGGGGCATCCCTGTCTAGTGCCTCGCTGTAGCTTAATATGAGGTGTGATACCGCCATTAAGTTTTATATAAACCTTTGGTTCAGAATATATTTTGCTCCAGCCAATTCACAAATTCCTTCAGAAACCCAAATGACGCTAGTGTTCCCCATAAAAATCTCCAGGATACCCTGTCGAAAGCCTTACAGGCATCTAAACTGACTAAAGCCGAGGGGGTAGCTGAGTTAGCCATATAATCCATCAAGTGGATTGTTCTTTGTACATTATCTGCAGTCTGACGCATGCGTAAAAATCCTGCCTGATCTGGGTGTATCAGGGTAGGCAGTATAGTCTCTAACCTATGGGCCCATATTGCCATGTATAACTTATAATCATTATTTAAAACCGAAATGGGTCTGTATGACTCTAAACTTAATGGATCTTTACCTGGTTTCAGTATAGCTGAGATGGCCGCAAATGTCCAAGAGGGTGGGGGGGCACCTCCATCCTGCACCACTAAAAAAGGTTTTCGCATAGGCTGGATCAATTTTGAAAGAAATGTCTTATACCATTCGGCTCCAAAGCCGTCTGGGCCTGGGCTTTTTAAAGTTTTAGAATTTTTAACTGCTTTCTGGATCTCTACAGTGGAGATAGGGCTTAGAAGTGAAGCCTGCTGGGATTCAGACAAGTGTGGGAAGTTAAGGGGAGACAAGAAATGTTTTATATCCTCCGGGGAAGGGGGTGTAGGATCAGAGTATAAATCTGCATAGTATTGTTGGAATGCTTTCAGAACTGCAGGAGTTTTATTAAGAATATCTCCTGTTAAGGGGTCTCTAATCTTTGTAATAGTGGCAGTCTGCTTAAATCCTCTAGTACGCCTAGCTAAATTTCTGGCACCTTTAGTATCTCCTTCATAATAGTATCTTTTAAAATATAATAAAGGCATTTGCATCTTATGATCTAAAATGGATTGTAATTCCGATTGAATATGTCTAAGCTCAAGTTGTGAAAGTTGTTCCCCTCTGTCTCTCTTCTGCTGTAATTCTTGTAGCTTATCTTGTAATATTTTGTATCTGGATTCTCTCTGTTTATTTAGTCTGGAGGAATAAGAGATAATCTCTCCTCTAATCACAACCATCAGAGTATCCCAGAGGATAGTAGCTGAAATAGAAGGGTCTGCGTTCTCCTCTAAGATTTGTGTGATGCTATCTACAATTTTGGTCTTAAACACTGGATCCTTCAAATCACACGACCCGTTTTTGACAAAGCTTTTATCCAATAATCCTTTCTGTTCCAGATGTTTTTTTTATCTCATCACTTAAAATCCCCTCAATTAGTTTACTAACCACTGAGGTCAAGCTCACCGGTCGATAATTTGATGGTACACTCCTTTCCCCCTTTTTGAAAATCAGCATTACGTGGGCCGATCTCCAGTCATTTGGTAAATAGCCCTCAAAGATTTCTGACCTAATAAGGCAATAGCTGGTGCTAATTCATGTTCCAATTCTTTAATAAATCTGGGATATAGAAACATAGAATCTGATGGCAGATAAGGACCACTTGGCCCACCTAGTCTGCCTATTTCCCTACCTGATAGATAAGCTGCAGATTCTAATTAATCAACAGTTTACTTCCTCCTACCCCCACTAGAATTGCCTTATGCCTGTCCCATGCCTTCTTGAATTCTCCCACTGTTTCTGACTCCACAATCTCCTCAGGAAGGCTGTTCCATGCATCCACAACCCTCTGTGTGAAAAAATACTTTCTAACATTATCTCTGAGCCGTCCCCCCTCTATCTTCAAATTGTGCCCCCTTGTTCTTGCACATCTCTTCTTCTGAAAGATACTACCCTTTTGTACTTTGTTAATTCTCTTGAGATACTTGAAAGTTTCTATCATGTCCCCCCCCCTCCTTTCCTCAAGAGTATACATATTAAGCTGCTTTAGTCTCTCCTCGTATGTCTCCTGGTGTGGGATGGATTCCCTCTGGCCCCGCTGCCTTATCCACCTTCAGAGATCCTATTTTCTTTACTACTTTTTCAATGGTTATTATTCCCTCAATTTTAAAACCTATTTCACCTAAACTGATACCACTCGTGTTTTGGTCACCCTCAGTGAAAGCAGCACTAAAGCAGCTACTAAATTTTTCGGCTAACGTCATGGGATCATAACATAATGCCCCCCTTAATTGCTAAGGGTCCTACTGATCTAGTCTGTCCCTTTTTATTATTTACATACACAACGCAGCAGTGCAACAAACATTTTTTTCTGAAAAAAACCTAGTTTCAGCTACTAATACCATCCCTGTCAGATTTATTTTTCTAGGTACCGCCTATACTGCAACTCCATGTTTGTTTTTTTTCCTTCTCGATCCTAACCCTTACCAGGTTTACAGTGGTATTTCTAAGCTTAGAAATGTACAGTCCTGGAAGACCATGAGGAGGCATCTCTGCTTCTCCTTGCAACCCCTGCTTGAGGTCACCAGAACACAAACCCCTTTCAGTCAGCAGTCCTTTTCACACTGAGCACCATTGCTTTGGAATGACCTTCTTGTCCATGTCCAAGAAAACTGTACTTACCAGTACTTCAAGGGACAACTCAAAGAGCGCCTCTCCAAACACAGCTGTGCCTGCTTCTGTCGAGTCAGCGTCAGCCTACGCTGAGTCAGACTGCCTCTGCTTCCTCATACCCAATGTGATGTGCTGTATATTGTGGAATTGCACAACTGCACTTTGTCCTATTGAACTGTATGTTCAAACTGTTCTTCAAAGTGAAGACTGTGTAACTAACATTGTTCTTGCTGTCTCTACTGTCCTCCTGTATATGATGGTGTATCATGTGAATTCCACTTATCCATAGGAATCATAGGAATACTACAAGTCAGTAGCATTAGTTACTAGTGACTCATAGAAACATAGACAGTGATGGCAGAAGGGAACCATGCAGCCCATCTAGTCTGCCCATAAGCCTGCCCCCCCTTCCTTAACCCCCCTAACACCCATAATGCCCACTCACCCACACTCTCCTTCCCCTTCCTTTTACCCCCACTCTTCCCCCTTGCTCTGTCCCTCTGTCTTCCTCTCCCCGTGCCTTTCCCCATTGGATCAACCCTATAACCAACCTACCACCACTACCTCCCAACCTCCTAGACAAGGCCACTTCTTTTGGCTGCCCACCCTCCCCCGCCATTCTCCCCCCCTCACCTTGACTCCTCCTCGGACTCTCACACTAGGTGTCACACCTCTTTATCTCCTTCGCTACATATAAACACTGTCCTTTACCCTAGTTGAATGATCTTGATGCTGTACTGACACCATTGGTACTATGAATGGCATTGTAACCTTATTGTATACTAGCTACCTACTATTCGAGTCTTGTATATAAACTGTTTGTTATTGTTGTCATTGTCACTGGTTGACATGGAACCTTTGTAAAAGAGCTCTGAGCTCAAAGGTATGATCCGAATCCCTAAATAAATAAAAATAAATAACTGCAAGTACCAGGGACTCACCAAAATAGCCATCCAATGCTATCTTAAACAAATCCAGACTCTCAGTACCAACCACTGAGTCAAGTAAACTATTACATATTTACTATCCTTTGGTTTATGTAACTTATCCGGGGTCGCTCCTGAAAAAGGGACACAAGTTTAATGAGCTTACCCTGGTTACCAAAATACAGTAAAGAAATAAATACATAAAAGCCAAATCTGGTGGCCATTTTTGAGTTCGCGCATGCGATGCAAACTCCTTGGAATAGTGACTTTATGGGGTGCAACACTGTCTGTACAATGCAGAGTGCTCTGCAAGGAGCTCAACAGTATCCCACCAATGATCAGTCAGGCTGGCCCTGATGCTGTTTTGCCTGAAGTGGTCTGCACTTGAAAAGAAAAAGCCACACCAATCATGTGGCAGCTTTTTCCTTTCATCTGCAGGTCACTGCAGAGCAAACAGCTGTTTGTGTCATGATGTCTCTGCCCCCCCTTGCCACCCCACTGGTCCCTGCCTTAAAGGTGGGAGGAGGCACTTTCCTCGCCTGCCTTCTCCATGTTCCGCTGTCTCCATTGCTGTATTTTCTCCCACCCATGCGGAGCAGGCCACAGCCTAAGCTCCGTATGGGCCGGGAGTATTCAGTGCCTGAAGGCACCTTTACTCTAAGCACGATCAATCACACTAACAAATCCCCCCACCTGCCGACATCGGGGTGCTCAATCCCCGTGTCAGCATGTATCCCCCTCATCATTTAATGTGGTACACTGGGAGTCCACCCAAGTGTGCCAAACACTGCCTGTGGTGTTTCTGACACTGGGATGCCCACTCCCGGTGTTGGATGCACCCCCCCATGCCCCTATGTTCTCTGACCATGGGGTGCCCAATCCTCAGGTCAGCACTGATCCCCCTTGATCCCCCCCAAGTACTCTGGCACAGTGGGAGCCCACCCCAGTGTGTCTAAAGCCATATAGTTTACCTGTTATAAAGAAAACAGACCCACATCTTTTTTTTTAAACCTGAACAGAAAAAAGAAAACAATCCCTCGTTGCTCCCGCTGGCCCCCCTCCCCCAATCTGCACCCTCCCTCTGTGCACCTCACCTCCCTGCACCCCCACCCATACTTACCTCCGGAGGTCAGGAGCAGCAATCTTCGGTGGACCAGGAACATGTCTGCACTCATCAAAGCCGAACTTTGAACTGAAGAAATGCTGGTAAGCTATAGAATGGCAGGCAATAGGGGGTTTCAATTTAGGTTGCTATCTCAGCCATTTTTGGGAGTTTTGGTCCCAAATTTTCAACATGGGGTTCTTTAGACCCTACCTCATGAACACAGAAGCAAGGTATGGCTCCCTGGGCGAGTCCAATTTTCTGCCCCCGCGCACAGCTGCTACCTGATTGGCTGGACTAGCCCCTCTCAAACCGCAGCTTCTCAAGCATGATTTAAAATCTTTTTTCCTTTATTCTGTTTATTCTTGTACTTGCAGTCCTCTTTTACTGCTTAAATTTGTAAACTGTCTACTTTGCACCCACCCTATCTGGACTCTCTTATTTATAGCCTGTAATGATCATGTGACGGGACTGAAATTTACTAACCGCCCATTTCATGATCTGCAGGTTATACTCGATGCCTGCTAGAGGGTCTGGACAAAATCTACTAGCAGAACCCTTTCTCTTGTGAGCTTTGTAAGGGTGAACACCAGCCCCTCTCCCTCCATCCAAAGCTCGCCATGGGTTCAACTCTAACATATACCGGTTAGGAATCAGGTTTAATAGCTTGGTCCCCTGCTTCCTGATGGACTGTCACTGACTTTGAACTGATTCCTCACCTTTCAGCCCTGGTTGGCCCCTGGGCACTTCCACCACATATTTCAAAACAAACATCCATGGCATCCTCCACCTCTTCCACTTGCCCCTGCATCGCCAAACCTAATACTGGGTGTAACCCTCCTGGCTTCCGGTCTTTTTAAACTGATACACCACCACTTTTCTGTGTATAAAATACTGCACACCTAGCTGCCCCTTTACACAACTTTTGTTTCTCTGCCCCACCCATTCCAGGCAGCCCAGTCACCTCTCCTTCAATTTCTGAACCAATTTCTCCTGTATAACTATTTCAGATGGGGATTTAAATTATCAGGAGGTACTTACCGCTCTTCCAATACTGTTTCTGGTCCAAGTACACTTGCCTACCAGAACTCCAGTTACTCCAAGATCCCTCAAGTACCTCGGTAGGACCCTCCCCTTTTTTACTATCCTCCTCCTTTTAGCAACAATGACAACCCGTATCTTCTTTGTTCTTCTCACTACCTTGCAATTGGCAGCTTCCCCATTGGAAAAAGAGGATGTGTGGACACCTTCTGCCCCCACAACACTTCATGAAAAACTCCAACTAAATTGCTATGGGACAGTCACCAATGGGGTTACGCTGTCATGGGCCAATCGTCCGATTCAACAAGATCCATCAACCGAAGCTAGGGAAACTACCATCCTGCAAGGGGCCCTTGCTAATACCTCCTAGAAGCCTCACTAAGCTACTTACTAGCAGGAAATACCCCTTGGGGGAAAAGGGGCGAATGTCACAAGGCAAGCTCATCTTTCTCTGCTCCTGAAGCGA
This sequence comes from Neoceratodus forsteri, assembly GCA_016271365.2. Taxonomy (NCBI): domain Eukaryota; kingdom Metazoa; phylum Chordata; order Ceratodontiformes; family Ceratodontidae; genus Neoceratodus; species Neoceratodus forsteri. The sequence continues at coordinate 1,625,289,442 of CM028131.1, read as the reverse complement.
CTAATACTTCTCCTTCTACTTATCTCTGGGAATATACACACTATCCCAGGTCCTCCACAGAACAACCCAAGCAACAAATCTAGACCCGGGGCCATCACTTTTGTGCACATTAACGTGTGTAGCCTTCAGAAAAAATTTGTGGTACTCACTGCATGGGTCACCCAACATAGCTTGGATATCCTGTCAGTAATAGAAACGTGGCTGACCCCCGGACTCCAGACAGTGCCATTGCTATCCTAGGGTACAACTTTTTCAGAGAGGATAGGTCCACAAAAACAGAAGGAGGCTGTGCCATATGTGTGAAAGAATCCCTTAAAGCTCATGCTCTGCACCTGCCCTCATCCGGGCCCAAAGCTCAGATTCTTGTAATTAAGCTCCTCCTCCTCCTCAGCATGCACAACAAGGCCCTTTCTGTTCCATTGGTTTACATCCCACCCAAGTCTGCATCTCTGGGCCCAGACTCCATTATTAACTGCCTACATGATCTTAAGCATAACTCCGAGGTCATCTTGCTTGGAGACTTCAGTGCCAATTGGCTATTGCTCAGTGCCTGTAAGTACAAAGATGCCCTAGCTGCTCTTAACTTCTCTCAGCTTGTCCAGTCACCTACCAGAATGAACTATAAAACAGGGATATGTACACTACTAGACTGGGTGGTTACAAACGTCCCCGACCATATCACACTTACAGAAGTTCTCCCGGATTCTCTAAGTGACCACTCCCCAGTCTGGTGTGAGTGGTCTAACAAATTCATTAAAACACCTGCCAGAACCATTAACCATTAATAGCAGAGTCCTTGGCCGAGGTCAGCTAGAGCCTCTAAAACTACTGCTTCATCAACAGGATTGGGCTCCAGTTGTCACTGCCGCTGATGTGGATACTGCTGTGGAATTCTTCATTTCAAACTTCAGTGCCACCTGTGATGTACATGCACGCTTTAAAAAGAGGAAAGTTAGGGGAACTGTCACCCCCTGGATGACCTACAACATCTGCAACAAATGAAAAGACGTGACCAGCTATGGTATACGGCTAGGGCTACTGGCTGGCTTGCTGACATACAGGCTTACAAAACTGCCAGAAATGCCTGCACCAGGATGATTCAGGTGGAAAAAGCAAACTATTACTGAACCGCAGTTGCAAACACCTGGAAAGATGGTAGAAAATTCTAGGACAATATTAAGGAAATCACTGGGAAAGAGTCTAGGACAACACCCTCCATGCTAAACATCGATGGTGATGTAACCCTGGACCCCACTGTTATAGCAAACTCTTTTAACTCAGCCTTTATGGATCTCAGCCAAGTACTACCACCAAACTTCTTTGACACTCCTACATGCTACTCAACAACTCCTTGTGACAGGGCTGAATAGGACCCTGTCCCAGTTGTTATGGAGAGTTTGAATGTAGGGATCTGTTCTGTTCTTTCCTTTCCTGCCTCTTGTCTGTCTGGTTGCGTAACCAAATTTTCCTGTGAGACCTAGGATTTGATCACCCCGACAGTCTCACAGTTCTTTGCCTCTCACTGTCTCTAAGTCTTCCCTTACTGTTTCTGTCTTTTTCCTCCCTTGCATATCTGTTGGTATAAAAATATATGCAAATCATGTGGCAATGTAACTGATATCGGGATCCCTTTGTTTAAAAATGATATAGTGTTACTGTTGAAATGTATACAATTATAGTTTGAGATGACTGCAAAAAGCTATTTGGAACTCAAAGGGTTAACCTGAAATGCAGTTTTTAAGCCTTTTGCAAAAGCTGTGGAGAAGGGGCCTCGGTTCTGGGACATTGTGTTCTAGTTGCACCTGACTGACACAAGAACATTTTAGATAAAAACAGGATGCTTGTTAAGAAGGGGGGTTGCAAAGAGTTATAAAAACAAAGCTGCAGTTGCTTGCTAGAGACAGAGACACATAGAGATTGAAGGAAAACTCAGATGGATCTTCTATGTTTATTCTGCCTTTGTAAATAGTTATTCTGAACAATTTTATTTTTTTTATTTTATTGTTATTCATAATAAAATTCGTTGCGCATTTTACAGCTGCTCCTGGTTTTCCTATGCTTCCTGACCTGTGCCTCGATGACAGATGGTATCAGCCTAAGTGGGATTTACGCCATGCATACTCTAAGCCAGGAGTTTTGTACATGGGTACATGACCTAGTACCAGAAAAGCACAGAGGAACGTATGGATTCTGCAGCAGCAAGTCCAGGAGAATGGCAGCCAAACTAGCAGAGACAGAAGTCCAGTCTGAGATTGTACAGCCAGCACAAGTTACAGAAAAAGAACAGGCAGTGACAGAACCTAAAAGCCTGATGGACTTTTTCAAATAGTGGGCTATACAACAAAAAGAGACTTGAGAAGCAGAGAGAAAAAGAGATTCAACGTTTAGAAGCACAGAGGAGAGAAGAGATGCAGCGACAGGAGCAGCGATGGCTGGATGCCTTGCAAGCTATCAAAGGCAGAGGATCTGGCACAGATCCAAATAAGCAACAAAACACAAGCAACTTAAAAACCATTAAACTTACATAGTTGTGTCCCTCGGATGATATCGAGGCATACCTGACAACTTTTGAAAGAGTTGCCACAGCCTGCGAATGGCCAAAGCAGCAATGGACAATCAGACTGGTACCCTACCTTTACCTGACAGGGAAAACCCAACTTGCCTATAGCAATATGGACACTGCACAGTCAGGAAACTATGACCTGGTGAAACGCGAAATCCTGAAAAGGTATGACATCTCAGGAGAGACCTGTAGGCAGAGATTTCCATCTCTGAAGTACAACTCAGTCGACAATCCTTGAGAAGCCTTCACCCGACTTGGAGAATGCCTGATAAAATGGCTCCAACCAGAGGGCAAATCAGTCCCACAGATCATCAACACATTTGCCCAGGAGCAATTCATCAACATCCTGCCTACATATGTGCAGCTTTGGGTAAAGGAACACCAACCAGAAAGTGGGGGAAAGGCTGTTTCTTTGGCTGAGGACTACCAAATGGCCAGACAGACGCCACAGCAGCGAGGCGACAGCCAAGCAGGAGGGTTGTGGATGCATGGAACAGCCTTCCTGAGGAGGTTGTGGAGTCAAAACAGTGGGGGAATTCAAGAATGCATGGGACAGGCATAAGATAATTCTGGGGGGGTGGAGGTAGAAAGAAGTAGGCTGTTGGTTAGCTAGGATCTGCAGCTTATCCATTAGGTAGGGAAATGGGCAGACTGGGTAGGCCAAGCGGTCCTTATCTGCTGTCAGATTCTATGTTTCTAAGCACCAGTAAGACACTCTTTTTCCCATTTAAAGTCCAAGTCTGATAAGAACTCTGGTGGGGGTAACAAATCTGTGCCCAAAGATGTTATTTACTATAACTGTAATAAGCCAGGTCATATTGCAAGAAATTGCTGTAAGAAGAGTGACACTGGAGCAGATTTGTCCTTAGCAAATTGGGGCAAGTACTTAACAGATGTGAAGGTGGGAGATAAGACTGTGAAGGAACTTATAGATTCAGGAAGCAGACAGACCCTAGTACATATTGAAGTGCTAGGAAAACAGTGTCCAAAAGGACCAGGTACTGGTGTCATCTGCATCCACGGGGACACTCAGTACTATCCCACCACTCAAGTGACTCTGACTATTAAGGGTGTGTTGCACCAAATGAAAGTGGGGGTAGTACCTAAGTTACCTGTACCTGTGATTATTAAAAATGACTTTCCAGAATTTACTGAGTTAATCAAAGAGGGAGTAAATCCTGATGTTTCAGCAGCTGTGGTGACAAGAGTTCAGGCAAAGAAAATTATGGTGGGGACTCTTTTCCTTTCGCCAATTTTGATTCGGACTTGTTTGAGCACAGCTCCAAGATCCAGAAATCCAGTAAAGAAAGACGATGCCTGAAGAAACTGTGGCAACAAATGACTGATGGACATGAGGGGTTAACATATGAAAATGCTGAAACTAAACTGATCACTGATTGTGATTTTCTTTTAGAACAAGCTAACAATGTTTCTCTCTAGGGTTATTTTAAGCAGCTGGGGTGAAACCAAAAGAGGGTGGACCAATGTTTAAAAAATGTAATAGGTAACTGTACAGAGTTTGGGTTAAACCTCAGACACAGGAACAGACATAACAATTGGTTATACCACAGAAGTATAGAACAGAGTTGTTACAGATAGCACATGATAATTCTATGGGTGGTCACTCAGGGAGGGATCGTACCCTTACCAGATTGCTGTATAGATTTTACTGGCCTGGAATTCATGATGATGTTGCTACCTATTGTAATTCCTATGCTGAGTGTCAGAAAGTAGCCCCAGTTACTAGAAAAGACAATGCGCCCCTAGTGCCCCTACCCTTGATAGATGTGCCTTTTGAGAGAATTGCAATGGATGTGGTTGGTCCTTTAGACAAAAGTAAAAAGAGTAATAGATTTATCCTGGTAGTATGCAACTATGCTACTCGATACCCAGAAGCAGTTCCAATGCGTACTGTCACAGCTTCAAAAGTGGTAGCAGAGCTTGCAAAAATTTTCAGCAGAGTGGGCATACCTAAAGAAATTATTACTGATCAGGGCAGTAATTTTGGTGCTGCATTACTTAAGGAACTGTGCAGACTACTAAGTATCACTGCCATAAGAACCTCCCCCTATCACCCTCAGACAGACGGTCTTGTTGAGCCTTTTAACCAAACCCTAAAACACATGTTAAAAAGGTTTGTAAAAGGGAAAGGGAAAGATTGGGACCAATACTTGCCTTACCTACCTTTTGCTTACAGAGAAGTGCCACAGGCATCAAAAGGGTTTTTACCATTTGAAATGCTGTATGGTAGGCAGCCAAGAGGGCCACTGGATGTGATAAAAGAAATGTGGGAAGATAACCCCACTCAGAAACAATCTATTACAGCATATATGTGTGTGCCCTAAGAAAGAAGCTGGCAAAATATGTTGAAATTGCCCATAGTAATCAGGAAGAGACCCAGAACCAGCAGAAGGTATATTATGACCATGGGGTAAAAGAGAAACTTTTTGAGCCAGGTGAAAAGGTTTTGCTACTGTTACCCACAACAGAAAATAAACTGTTAATGAAGTGGCAAGGGCCTTAATGAGTGCTTAGACATACTGGCACTGTTAACTACGAGATTGAGATCCCGATAGGAAAAATCCTATTAAGATATACCATGCTAACCTCCTCAAGAAATGGGTTGAAAAATGCCAAAACTTACTTTGCTAGTTTTACCAGAAACTGATAAGGAAGATATTGATGTAGCTTATGATGGACTGGAACAAACAGTAAATGCTGATGCTGTAAAGGTGAATGTTTCCTTAACCTCAGAACAAACTGCAGACATTCGTAATGTGCTAAAGACATTTAACAGTACTTTTACCACAGTACCAGTCTGAGCAAAAGGGGTTGAGCATGTTATAGGGACAAGGAATGCTTGTCCTATTAAGCAAAAGACATAGAGGTTACCAGAGCGGTTAAGAGCTGACATGGTTAAGGAAATACAAAAAATGAAAGAACTGGGTACCATAGAAGAGTCGATGAGTGCTTGGTCATCTCCAATGGTAAATTGTAAACAAAAAAGAAGGGGGTGTTAGAATCTGCCTTGATTTTTAGGAAACTCAATCAAGTGTTAGAATTTGACAGTTATCCTATGCCCAGAATAGATGACTTGGTGGACAGACTGGGGAGTGCAAAGTATATCAGTACCCTCAATCTCACCAAGGGTTACTGGCAAATCCCTTTAGCTAAAGAATCTAGAGACAGAACTGCATTTGCCACTCCTGTTGGATTCTATCAGTTTACCACCACACCATTTGGTTTACATGGTGCGCCAGCTACATTCCAGCGGTACATGGATGTTATTTTATCACCTCACACTGGTTATTGTGCTGCGTACCTGGATGATGTCGTGGTGTACAGTCCAGACTGGAAAAGCCACCTGAAACACCCACAGGCTGTTATCCAAGCTATCAAAAATGCAGGTCTGACAATTAATCCTACCAAATGTGCACTGGGCATGCAGGGCTATGTGTTGGGAATGGAGAAGTTAATGACCTGTGCCTCGATGCCACTCCTAATCAGTCTGCTGTCTGCAAACACTCGACTTTCTACTTCAAAGCCATTAGTGAAAGTGAGGCCAAGAAATACCTACTCAAAGTCCTTGGTCGGACCAGAACAAGTGGTGACTCTCTAGACCTAAAGCTTATCACCCTTACGCTTGACGTAGTCCTATCCCCCCTGACTAAGCTCATCAACAAGTCATTTATGCTCTCCCAGTTCCCCCACAAATGGAATCTAGCCCTAGTGACCCCAGTCCACAAAAGTGGGGACAAGGCTCTGCAGGGAAACTATAGGCCTATTTCTGTCCTCCCCTTACTCTCCAAGGCACTCAAAAGGATTGTTGCTGACCAGCTGGTTGACTACTTGGAGAAATACAACCTTCAGTCTCCTAAGCAACATGGCTTCAGGAAAGGCCACAGCACCATTACCGCACTTTTCAAATTCACTGGGTTTATTCACCATGCTCTTGATCAAGGTGAACTGGTTGGTGCTACCTTCATTGACCTATTGAAAGCCTTCGACACAGTCAACCACACCCTACTGCTCAAACAGTTAGCAGTGATAGACTTATCAATGGACACCCTATGATGATTTGATAGCTACCTCTTGGAACGATCTCAGATAGCCAGGATAAATGATACCCTCTCAAACAAGCTTCCCATCCAATCTGGAATTTCACTGGCGTCAGTCCTGGCCCCGTTACTTTTTAGCATTTTCTTAAATAACCTCCCTGCCAGCTGCCTGGATCAAATACTCCTGTATGTGGACGACACAGTTATATTTGTTAGGAATTCTGATTCTGACCAATTGGAGGACCGGCTTCATGAAAGCTTCACAGCTGTTGAAGACTGGTTTATTTCCCAGAAACTAGTACTCAACTACAAAAAAACTAAGTCAATGCTTTTTCATGGCACATGTAATAGGAATAAAGCTAAACAGCTGTTGATTAGAAATAAATCTGGCATAGCACTGAAGCAGATGTGCACCTTTAAGTACCTTGGAGTGATGTTGGACAGCACTCTTTCCTACTCTGCGCACATTGACCTAGTGGCCAGAGCTGCCAACATCCACATTCAGCTCCTCTATAGGCATAAGAGCTGCCTAACCATGGAAGCCCCTATGCTAGCAATCCAAAGCGCGGTTGCATTCATAATTGACTATGGGATTGTGATCTATGGTGCTGCTACAAACACAGCCTTAAAGCGTATTTCCATTGCCCTAAACAAAGCCTGCTGGCTGTTAACTGGGGCCACCCCACAGACACACACACACACACACACCTGTGACCTTTATGAGCAAGTCAACTGGCTGCAACTACAAGATAGAATTCAATACCACATATGTCTTATAGTAAAGAAAGCTACTCTCGGTCTCCTGCCACCATGCGTCAGGAATGTCCTCATTCCCGCCAGCAATACACATTGTACCAGGAGCTCTGATAGTTCCTCCCTCCAAGTCCCACCCAGTCGGACCTCGCAAGGGCAGCGTTCATTTGCAACCAAAGCCCCAACAGAGTATAATGCTCTGTGCACTGAAATTGTAAATGCAACCACCCTGGGATCCTTAAACACAAGCTTCATGAGTTCTTAGTGACTTGTACCTCCTGTGACTGCTTTGGCTAGCACTTGTGGCCAGCTGAACCAATTCATTCTCCCCTCTGCTACCCACCACCCATCCTCCCTCCCTCACCGCCCTCACAATCCCACTCCTGCTACCCCCTCTCCAGCTCATTCTCCAGCTCAATTACCTACCTTTTTTCACAATCAGTTAGCATTGCTCCTCTTTCTGAAACTTGAACTCTCTCCGTACCACCTCCCATGGCACTTCTGCTTCTGCACTTAACCTCTCACATTCCGTTGACAATGCCACTTGGCAGCTCCCATCCCTGCACTGATGTTTGCCTATCCATGTCTCTTACTACCTGTCCCCCTCACTCTACAACTCTTAAGACCAGTTTAATTTCTAATGTACATAACCAATCTGCCTGTTAGATGTTTGCCTGCATGTACCCTAATGCCTTTCTGTCTCTTCGCTGTTTGTACCATTTGTTTGTTCCTTGTACCTTGACGTGGAACCTATGTAAAAGAGCCTCTGGCTCAAAGGTGTTAATCCTAGAACTTGAATAAACTTGAATAAACAGTGACTGTCATTTCGTTTCTCGGTCCCGGAAGGTGATTTTGCGGTTGCTGCGCGGAATCACCTTTTGGGACCAATTAACAAAATGACAGTGCCACTGTTCATGAGGTGGGGTCCCAAAAAGCTCTTGTTGCAAATTTGGTGAAAAAACTCCAAAAACTGGCTATTACAGTGTCCGTTCGCAGTTTCTACGCATATTAAATAACGTCATCAATTTAAAGATTTCACTCAGAATTTCCCTTTGTTACCATTTTCTACACACTATAGATAAGAAAGTACAGCTGTCATTTTGCATCCTTCCCAAAATGTGTTTTGCACCTGTGCGCCAAGTGCGTGGTTGCTGTGTGAAATAAACTTTGGGACAGATTAATGAAATTCTAGTGCCACTGCTCATGAGGAATCCCAAAAATCGTGTTGAAAATTTGGTGAAAGCTTATTCCAAGAGCAGCACAAATTCACGAGCTTGCATTTGTGCAGTTTCTATGCACACTACGTAACTTTGCCACTTTTCATATTTTCACTCCAGATTTTCAACATTGCCATTTCTTCATACCGCCTCATGAACAGTACAGCTGTCATTTTCCACATCCTGCCTGAAATGTGTTTTTGCACCTGTGGCGACAAATGTCACACTCGCTGTGCGAAATCACCTTTTGGAATTGAGTAACAAAATAATACTGCCACTGTTCATGAGGTGGGGTCGGAAAAAGCCCATTTTGAAAATTTGGTGCAAAAATGCCAACAAACACCCGGGGCGTTAGGGTTTCCAACCGTAATGCCCACCCTTAAAATGCAAGGCAGAGGAATATACACAGAAAAATATGGGAGGCATGTACAACAGCAATACCAACAGCGAACTTTCGGCATTGACAAATGCTTGTTTTACTTGAAACAAAAAAATATACTAAAGCATTTGTAAAATGCTCAGATTCTGGTGGAACTAGAAAATTTTACCAACAAATAAAACTGGAAGATGACTGGAATCTTTTATAGTGAAAAAAGGTAGGGTCATATTTTTTGCCCAATTTCATTGAACTACTGCTTTAAAATGTAATTTTACCTCCTTGTTTGCCCTCCGGCACCCGCTTCTGCTTGCCGAACTCACTCTCGCCAATGTTACTCACCATCTTACCTCCCAAGAGTGTTCTATGTTATCTGGATTAGTTATTTCTCTCCCCAGGCCCCCCCCCCAGAAGAAGCCTGCTGATGAAGCCATTGCCCAAGTAGCATGGGCTGGGTAGCGGGGGCACCGCCGATGAGGACCTGGTGATGAGGGGGAGTGTGCACGCAGTGGCTGTCATCCAAGACTGCCTGGACAGGTGTTTTCCTTGTCTTCCCACCCACCCACCTCCCTCCCATCTTGAGTGTGCCCACATCTTCATCCTGGGGACGAAGCCTGCTGACACGTGGTTACTCATGCCGACAGTGGCCCGACACTATCTCCAGGTGCTGCTCTCTGAGTGGTAAACATCAACTCCCTCCCTGGCAGGAGAGGGTCCCCACAGATGTTATTTTCCGCTCCCTGTCTACCTCCGCTCCAGACTTTCTGGGCTCAGGGTGCGAACCCAAATCACTAGCATGCCAGAGCAACATCTCACTGCTCAGCACTATGGAACCAGCTTGGGCTAAGTTCTTCAATGTAAATAAAGTTTTCAGTTGTTTTTCTGGGGGGGGGACTACTAGCAAACTCTGAAAGTGGGGCTGCGTCAAGGGTTTTGGCAAACAAAACTGAAAATCCGTGTGTGTGTGAGGGGGGGGTGGTCTGCACTATAAATAGATAGGTAATTTTTTCACACTGTTTTTCTGTAGAACTGTGTTTTGGAATGAATATTTAATTTAAAATCACAGTGAATATTTTATTTAAGGTGGCCTGCATGCACTGTGGCAGCACTGCTGCTCATGGCACTAAAGACCCAGTATCGCTACCTAAGTTTGATTTGTCAGTGGGCCGGTATGGTCGGGGGGGGGGTCAAGCATCCCAAATGACTCTTGCCTTCACAGGGGAAGGAGGGTTCTGAAGCCTACTTCAATACCACCACCTGGGTGGCCACAGGCAGTAGTGCAGTGCGTCAAGCTCACAAGCAGAGATGCAAACTTTGCATATGTGTGTACAGCACTGGTGTCCTTCGGATGTGGGTAGGTGAAACTAGAGAAAAAAAAACTTCGAGCATTGCAGGATGAAGATGGGCTGGTCTTAGGTCCTGTCATGCTAGGCACCCACCCCACTGAGGATAGTCCTGGGGGTCACCCCCACCCAAGAGCCCTGTTATTGTAAGATGACTGACTTCTTGAGAGGGTGAATGCACTCAGCTATGCCTCATGCCCAACAATCTACCCAAGGCGTGCTATTATCCCACTGCAATGCACACCATCTCCTGTCAGATCTATATCTATCGGACTGGTCTGGCATTTTTACTGCACCTGATGTGGACTCCGCTCATACATCTTTCACCACCACATCTAAGATCTGCGTGCCCCTCTGAAGAGACTTTGTTTATGTCAGAAACATATCCCTTGGATTACCCAAAAGTAAATCTCCCTTTTGAAAGCCAGAGATCAAGCTTGGCAAACTTACAAATCCACCTCCTGAAAAACTGACCTGCATAAATATAGGACTCTACATAATGCCTGCATGAAGGCAGTGCACTCATCAAAAGCCCTGTTCTTCAGAAACAAACTAAACGATTCCAAAACCACCCTCGTGGAATTATGGAAAACTCTTTGCCCCCTCTTTGGTTCATCTTCCACTCTTGTCCCTACTTTCACGAGCGAAGATGGCTCAGATCCATCCTCCACGGCTTCCTCTATTAACCACTTCTTCATCACCTATGCTCTCCCTCCCCCCCAGGTCACCCATCCTCCCCTCTGCCTCCATCTCCAACCGTCCACTCCTCATCCTCCAACTCCTCAAATGGTCCCCCATCACAACTGAAGTACTCCGGGCTCTGAAATCACTAAACTTGACCAAACAGAGCCCAGATGGCCTAGATCCTAAATTACTTAAGATCTTGGCCCCAGCCATTGCCTCCTCCATCTCCTCAACCTATCTATTGCTCAATGTGCAGTCCCAAAGATATGGAAACTTGCCACGGTCAGACCTCTTCACAAAGGTGGTGACCCTGATACACCAGGTAATTACAGACCCATCTCACTCCTCCCTGCTCTCTCAAAAATTTAAGAGGCACTCATCTCTAGTAGACTAAACTCCTTCCTAGACTCCACCAATACTCTCAGCCCTTTCCAATCTGGCATCAGGTGCATCCACTCCACCTCCTCCTCCTTCGTCTCACAAACCACATCCATACCGCCATGGACAAGGGTCACCTCACCTTAGAAATTTTTATTGACCTCGCCAAGGCATTCAACTCAGTCTCCCATGGTCTCCTTCTGAACAAACTTACTGCTATAGGTCTCTCACCTCCTCCACGGACTGGTTCAGATCTTATCTCTCTGACAGGTTCTAATATGTTCAGTTGGGTAAGTCCAAATCCTCCACTTTTCCCATCCTTACAGGTATCCCCCAGGGTTCTATTCTTGGCCCCACTCTCTTCTCCATTTTTGTAAATGACATTCCCACCACAAGCTCGCCTATGCACGTACATATGTACGCTGATGACACTGTCATTTTTGCTTCAGGCCCCTCCCTCACCACTGTTCAGTCATCCTTGCAAGCTGCCTTCACAAATGCCCTAGACTGGTTCGAGGTAAATCACCTAAAATGTAATACTAAAAAGACAGTCACCATGGCTTTTGGCTCAGCCCAATGGTTGGCCAAGTTACCTTCGTGTCCATCCTTCTTCTCCCTGGATGGTGCAAAGATTGAAACTGCGCAGTCCTTTAAATACCTGGGGATCTGGCTGGACTTCTCCCTGCACTTTGACTGCATCCACTCTAAACTTCGGCCCAAACTGGGAGCCTTGCACCGCATCAAGGACTGTCTCTCCCTCCCGATCCGCAAAGAGCTCATCTCAAAACTAATCTTCCTCATTTTTGGCTACATTGATGTTGTATATAGCTTGGCTCCCCAGTCTTCCCTAGCTAAATAAGCTCCCCTGTTCAATGCCTTCTGTCAGTTTGTGTCAAACCTCCCATACTGAACCCATCACTGTTCCTTATACTCTGCCCTTGCCCTCCCCTTCCTAGCATACAGTCGCCTCGCTCACTACGCCAACTTCATTGGCAAATATTGGTTCTCTGCCCTCCCCCTCATCTCTCCTCTCTCTTCTCTTTGGCCCCTCAGCTTCGTCTGGCTATTCTCTCAGAACTCGTGATACCCATACCTTCAATCTCCCATCTCCTCACTCGCAAGCAGGCAAGGCCGCCTTCTCCTATAGACTCCCTGATCTCTGGAATCGTCTCCCCCCCCCATCCGCCTTGCACCCACTCTGTCCATGCAAAAGCAACATCTTAAGCTCCTCCCCCTGCCCCCTGCAACTGTTCCCAAACCAACCCCTCCTCTCGACACCTTCCTCCCCAGTGAACATCTTTCTTTAGCCAATTCTGTAATATGTTTCTATTCACAATGTTAACTCTGTTACAAATGTCACCATGTAATAAGCACTTCTGAAAATTCTGCCTCGACCATGTAACTCACTTATATATTCTGCCAACTTTGTCTCAATGTTATTCAATTCTGACCATTGTTTTGTAAATCATATGTGCATTTTTTGCTAATTCCTGTATATTGCTCTACTGTACTTGAGAATGTCTCTACGTTTGTACTTTTGTGACCATTGTAAATCCCTCTCCCCTGGGTCGCACCTGGAAACGAGCCTCGGCTCAGTGTGCTTTTCACGGTTGCCAATTTTTAAATAAATAAATCTTATATCTTACATAAAATAAAATGTGACAAGACACCATCTCATGTCTTTTATTACTCAAATAGAATAAAAAGTGTAACAAGGCATGTGATTTCATCTCAGGGCTCTTGTGACATCATTAATCATATGAACTTCGCTCTCTTAGCATCTGACATTTCCCCCCAGAACCCCAAGTGGGAATCACAGCCTTGTTATACTGGGTTTGCTTTCTACTATTTTATTTATAATATTTACTCTACATGTGAAACAGGAAAATACAATAAAATAAACTGTTGATATTTTTTCACACCGGTGGGATAAAAGTGAAATCCTAGACGTTCAGTAGTGCCGGTACTGTAGATACCACATTTGGTGCCCAAGCCCTGCTAATCAGTATCACCTGTCAAGTCATGTCATGTCCCTCCGTCAAAGCATTTTCACTTTCATATCCTTAAATGACACCTTCACTTTCCAAGAACTGCTCCCATCCACGGGATATGATGATATCATCGCCACACAGTCATAACCAAGTCCTGCACAAACAAATCCCACCCCCGGACACATCAACTAGAATCTCGGCATGATTTTCTCAAAATACAGACACAAGGAAAAGCAAAAGATTACAACCAAGATTACAAACACATCATTATGGATACTCATGCATGGTATAAAAATCATTTTCAATACAATAGTGTGGACTCTGAGTGTCCTTTCACTCCGGCAGTGTATAACGCAATAGCATCTACAGTGTTGACGAGTTACTGTGAACTGCTTTACTCACAAAATAAATATAAGACAGTCACTATTCTCTGGTCATATACCGTATGTATATGACACTTGTACTATATATATATATGTACTTCTGCATACATACAGACACACACTACTCAGTCATCCACACACAGCACATAATCTGCCAGCAACAGCAGTTCACAGAGTGCTCTGTTCTCACAGCAGCCCAAGGAGTTCTGCGGGTGTACCCCTCCAAAAGCAAACCTGCTACTAGCCTGACCTGCTGTCTTGGCTTGGTGTTCAGTGGGAGAGCTCAGTGTGTGCACCAAGTTTCTCATTAGGCAGGGCCAAGGCCCAGGATCACAAATGCCAGGTCTGCCTTGATGGTCGCTGTGGACTGAAATTGACATTTCCCTGCTGATCCCCATTCCCAGCCCAATGGGAGGGAGGGGGAAAGAGGCAGCTTAGCATTCCTACATAGCTAATCCCCTAGCCTGCAGGGAGCTCAGAGTTTAAGCTGGCGTTTCATCTCACAGAGGGACATATTGAGCACATTCTGAAGGCTGGCGGGTTAGGGCGGAAAGACTGCATTCCAAGATGAGCCGGATTGCCTGTGGCACAGACCACTTGTTTTATAAGCACTTACATGCCTGCAACACAAAATGTCATCTATTGTCAACACAGCAGCAGAGTTTGGCACACACACTCGTTTATGTATAAACAGATCAAGCCAAACTACATGATATGCAGAGACACCTGTATAATCACACAATATGTTCACAAGTATAATCACACAGTATGCACACATGTATTATGACACAGCATGCACACATGTATTATGACACAGCATGCACACATGTATAATCACACAGTATGCACACATGTATAATCACACAGTATGCACACATGTATTATGACACAGTATGCACACATGTATTATGACACAGCATGCACACATGGGTAATCTCAATATGGACACTCATACACAACTGCAGTCACAAATATGTCACATGTGTAGTCTTAAATCGTACAGCTACAGAGTAACCACCACACACACACACTTAAATACTATAGGCACACCACACCCACAACACACAAAACGCACACAGGGATCCCAATTCCCAAATCAGTTTGTCACTTTTCCAATACCTCCAGGGGAATTTCCCTACATTTTCTGTAACGTGACATGATTCCCTATGGGACCTGTGTTGCTTATTTTTCTTCTGTAGAAACAATGCAACCCTGTGGTGGTCAGTCTCCCTAAAAAATATTCCATTTTGTGTAACATACAGGCATTCCTTTAACGAAATGTATACATGTATTGCCACTGACACATGCAGGCTCACCAAAACACATTACACACACACACACACACACACACGTCGACGCCGCCACCACCACCACCACACCACATCATCATTAGCACCTGTCTGTCAGTCCTAAAAATAAACTTTGACTTAGTAGAGAAGCACTAGGGTTCTGGACTTGGAGATTTCTACTATAGGTGTGTAGCATCAGCTCAATGCTGACCCCTACCATGAATAGAGAACAGATCTGTCAAAATGTATGTTCAGTGTGGCTTTGTAACTTCTTAGGGGTCACGTGTTCAGTGCGTTATAGTGAATTTTGTTAAAGTAAGATGTGTGTTGTAGTGAGGTGTTGAAGTGTGTGGTATAGTGAGGTTTATGTTATAGTGAAGTATGTGGTAGAGTGAGGTGTTGTTATATTAAGTGTGTGAGGTAGTGAGGTGTGTGTTACAGTGAGGGGTGTATGATGATAATGTATGTAATACAGTGTGAGATGTATTATAGACAGGTATGTTTTTTTTTTTTTTCCAATTGTTTAACCAGGTGAGACACACTAAGCGGAAAGCTTTTTTACAGGTGCAACCTGGGAGCACAGGGAAGTTAAGTGACTTACTCAGGGTCACACAGTACATGCAAGTGGGGGCTGTGGGATTCAAACCCAGGTCTCCAGATTTGCAGCTCACAGCCTTAAACCACTGCACTATACTGCCTCCCTAGACACATAACTATGTGTTATTTATTGATCGAAATGCTTTTACCAGGTTGGCAATACAGAGAATCATGCACGTCTCCTTTACAGATGTGGCCTGTAGGAAGGAATAAGGGAATAGGGAGGAGGAGAAATAGGAAGAAATAGGTAGCAACAAAAATGTGGATGAAAGACGTGCTATAGCAAGGTGTGTGTGTGATAGCGAGGTGTGTGTTATACTGTAGTGTGTGTGTGTGTGTGTGTATGTGTGATGGGGGTTTGGGTGTGTGTGTATGTATGTGTGTGTGTGTATGTGCATGTTTTCACGTGCAATAGTTAGGGCTGTGCTATAGTGATGGGTGTGTAATAGTGACGTGATGTAGTGAGGGACATGTTATAGGGATATGTGTGTGTGTGTGATCATGATGTCTGTGCAGTTGTGAGGGGCATGTCCTAGTGAGGTGCATGCTTCACTGACAGATGCAGTAGTGAGGTGCGTGTTACAGTGACATGTTTGTAGTAAAGCCCCAGCATCAGCTAGACAGAACCCCCCAAACAGCTCTGTACCAATATTCACAATGTAAGATAGCTGAAGCAGCCCTGGCATCTACTAGTTTCTCCTTCCCCCAACAAGTACCCAGCAGCTAAGCTCATACTTACAGCTCACATGTGATTGCCAGGGCGGTCTTTATTCCATAGTAGCATGCAGCTCTCCTGAGGGCATTGTCAAGCAGTTTCTAACATGGTGCCCCTCCCACTTCCTTCTCTAGGCTCCGGGCTTCAGCCTCTTGTTAGGTGTCAGAGTGTCCAAACAAAGTGACCGAGATGTTAGAAGGCAAGGACTCTGGACGGAAAAGACTTGGGCAGATCGTCGAATAGCTGTAATCCCTTATAGTAAATAATGAATAGGCAGAGAGAGAGAGAGAGTGTGCGACAGCTGGTACAGGCAAAGGCACATAGAACACTGTTCTTATTATTCAGCAGAAGAATTGCAGGAAGAGAAAAGCTTTACGACTTAATTACTGTATGTCTGATATTAAAGAGACAGGTGTTCCTTTTCCAGGATTGAGGGTCGCTGGTGGTTGCCGTGCTGTGCATGCATATATTGACAAGAAAGCTGGTTCTGAGGAAAGGCAAAGGGATTTCCTATAGCCTCTGGGAGTGTAACCCCCCCCCCCGGGCAATGAATGGAAGCCAAACCTAAGGCTTCTGCTGGGGAAACTAGGACATGTCAGTTGACAATCTGAAGCTTTTTTTTTTGAGCAACTCATTTACCCAGAATATCCCAGTCAAGATGCAGTATTTCATTTTCGGGGGGGGGGGGGTCCTATCTCCCTCCCCACTTTTGGCTCTCCTAGGATTTGAAGCAAGGTCTTCTGGTGCTGAAGTCTTGTTCTCCATCCACTGGCCCACTTTTATTCTTAGAGCAGACATGGTGCATACAGTATTTCTCCTCACTACACAAAACCACTTCTGTCTAATAAACATGTCTGTGAGTCTGGGCATTCCTCGTTGAGGGATTCACTTTTGAAAAGATGGTGTGGGGTATGAGCAGAGAGAGAATGACCCCCAGGGCTCCCTTTTGACCCATGTTCCATTTCCTCTGTCCCGCTCTCTGCCCCTTGGGAGTGAGCTCTGGTTCGTACCCCTCTCGCTCCCGGCTAGGGTTGTAAGTGCTATTCCCTCTGTCTCTGGGGATCCGGTTACAAGCATCTCCCATTTCTATCCCTTCCAAAACAGAGGTACCCCATGTTTAACCACCTCTATGTAGAGCCGCTTGTGTCGTTCTATTATGTCCGGTTTCTGGCCTCACCTAGCTGCTGGCACCTACTTACTGTCCCCCCACACCATCACCAAGCTAACGAGAAAGTGGAAATAATTGCCTGCTGCGTCACCCTTGCATGTAGGACGGATGGGATTCTTCTGCTGTGGAGTTGCAACTGCAATATGTAGCATGCAGTCCACACCAGAACCAGAATATTCTAAGGTGTTAGTAAGCTAAGTGCAAAGTGTGTTATGCATCAAATATGCTGCACTCAATAAAAAAATGTCAGAAAGTATATTAGTCAGAATTTTAAAGCATCAGCCAATCTGGTTCCAGAGAGCTAGTATGATGGCATGATGTAATAAGGGGAGGGACATACTTCCTACTAGCAGAGTTAGGGGAGCTGTTCCTTTAGCTTAATGGTAGAATCCTGGGTTTGTAGCTAGAGGGTTGCAAGTTCAAATCAAGAGTCCCCTTGTTCCTAGTTGCAGGATTGCGCGACACCAGAATAAGAAAATGTGTCCAAGGGAAAACAGCAGGCCCAGCCATGTAAGCCTATAGACTAGTGGTTAAGAGCACCGGGACGGTATTCTGTGGACCAGGGTTCAAATCCCAGTAGGTCACATTATTTCTCTTTCACTACAATTTGTGATTTAAATTGCTTGGCAGTGGCTATATTACACTAAATAACAGCTGGTTGTCTAATTTAGAAATAATGACAGTGCAGTACTAAGGAGTGCTCAGTAGGTGGCCTGAGTCCCATATCCCTTATCAGCAGTAGGATCCTAAACCCTACAAACAAGAATGAGAAACCATTGGTCCATCAAATTTTCCCCCATCAGTTCAGTGGGAATACCCAGTCACCCCTTCCTTCAAAGTACTTGTCAAGTCTAAGGGTATAAAGGTAGTAACACTGCCAGCTGATGCTGCCTGTTCCAGGAGCCTGTTCCCCATATCCCCTAACTCATCCTGGGAAGCAGTTCTTCCGAATTTTTTACCTTGACTGTTCCTTCTTTCAGGAAGATTGTTGGTCCCCTTCTTAAAGAGCTGCATTTGCTCGGACTCCGGGATCCCTTTAGGATATGCGAACACTGTAATCATGTGTCCCTAGTCTTCGCTTTTCCATGGTGAACAGCCCCCGTTCTGTCATCCCTTGTTTTGTAAGCCTTCAGTTACCTTGACTGCACTCCTTTGCACCTTTTCCATCGTGTCAGTATTAGAGTTGTGCTGATTGTGGCATTCCACCCATGGAATCCCGCTTCCAAAATGCTTTTCAGAATTTTTTGATAAATTGTGTTTGAGTTTGAACGTCTTCTAATGTAAACAGCAGATTTGTTTTCTGTTGATTAAGTGAACTGCGGATTAGTTTCCTGGGTTTGCAGAAAACAAATCTGCAGTTTCTGTAACACCTCAAATTACAAAAAAGCAGGTTACATTCTGCTTTTAGAATTTCAGAATTCTACTTCTTACGGAATTTTACAAAATTTCTTGAAATGTTCTTGGAATTTCTTGGAACGGCATACCAGAGATCTGAGGTTCGATTCCCAGTGGGCCACACTTTTCCTTTCTCATTTCCATCCTTGATTTAAAAATATACCTTGCAGGGGTTAAACTGCACTGAGAGAAGTGGTATTTCTAATTTCGGAATTTTCAGATGTTTTGCAATTCTACACAGCGTTAGTCAATGTCTTCTTCAGCTATGATGGAACTCCCTTCCCCCTAACTTATGCCTAGCTCCCAGCCACGCCAGTTTCTGCAAAATCTTGAAGGACACCCTCTGTCTTCCTGGCCCCTGCTCTTGCTCGTACCTCTAGGACATTCTGCCCAACACTAAGCACTGCCCCCAACCCTTGATTTTGTGTGCTACCTACATATTTGTAATATGTATTATGCTCCTTAGCCTGTTATACAGGGCCCTTTCTTTAGTTACCCTGTCGTTGCTATTTCAATTGCACCATTCTCGCTCATTAGGAGATCTTCCCCTTTTGTAACCAAGCCAGAATCTGTAATTAACTTGTTTGCTATTGCTGTTTGCTCTCCATTTATGTACACTACTACTGGTACTTTTCTTAGGTGATTGATACCTGTTCTTAAATTGTTGCATCTGAGCTACTGTTTGTCTTTTTCCTGTAAGTTTCCATTCTAGATTGTAACTCTCCCAGATCGTGCCTGTAAATAGGCGGACTTAGTGTATCTTACCTAGTTACCAAAAACGAATAAATAATAAATAAATGACGACCAGAACTGCACACTGTGCCCAAGCTGTAGCCTGGTACATGGTCGGTGCACAGGCAGTGTCTCTCGATCTGCTTAGGAAGTTCCTCTTGATGCATCCCATGCTTTGCCAGCTGCCACCCATACCCTCATCTTTTCCTGCAGGGTTTCAGTGATCCCTATACCATTTGTAGTTTGCCTTTGCATTCTGTTTCCCCCAAGTGCATTACCTTACATTTTCAACATTTAAAGCAGCAGTGTGCAATTAAAAATATTTTGTCAAAAAGCTAACTTTCAGCTGCAGTTAATACAAATATTAGCGCATCTGTCAGATCTGTTTTTCTAGGTACTGTATCTGCTATGCTGTGCACCATGATGTAATGCAACCACTCTTCCTGTTTTGGTGTCATCAGCAAACTTGGCAAGAGAGCTGCTGGTGCCGACTCCAGGTCACCATAAATATACTGAGCATCATTGGTCCCAGGACGGACCCCTGTAGGTCTCCACTGCTCACTTGTTTCCACGTCGATAGGTTGACATTTATCATATCTCTCTGCTTTCTATCCTGCAGCTGTTTAATAAAACATTGTATAACATAGCTGGTTATACTTACGGCCTCCATTTTAAAAACTAAGAGCAACCCTGTACAAATGGTCAGCAAACTAGTTTCCCCTCTTGCACAGGAGGGCATGGGATAGTGGTAATGAAAGGGCAGCTGTTCTTTTTGCTTGGTGTTGGAGTCCTTCGTGGGTTGGGAACCAGAGGGTTTTAAGTTCAAACCCAGAGTCCACTTATTAGGAAATATGAGGTTACAGTACCAGATAGTGCTCAGCAGGTGGCAGCAGTGGTGGAATCTTCATTGCATGCTAGAGAAGGGAACGATTAAAGGAGGGCTAGGTAAATAATAATGTGGGACCAACTATCAGTGTATTCAGTTGGTTGGTAGACTTTAAAGCTGATGAAGCATTCCATTCTCCGCCTTCTCCCTCCTCCTCCTCCCACAAGAAGCATGAGCATGGTAAGCAATTACCCTTATTATACAAGCCCATACTGAAACAGTGTCTACTGGTTCCAAATATAGTGTTTCCTTGTGAATGCCCCTTGTCTGTAGCAAGTAGTTTAGCATATGAGGGTAATGGGTGGCATGAAGCCTATGTGAAAAGCAGGATTTTGTGTTATTCTTTCGACTGCATTAACTCCTGTGGAGCTCTTAGGTGCATGCCTGTCGACATGCTACTAATATGGTTATTCATTTTTGTTTAGAAACCCCACCCCCTACATGGCGTATCTAAAGAGAAGGGTTCCTATCAATCCTTTGTAAATGAATGCAACATACGTTAATAATTCCTATCCCTCTGTGCTACATTTGTGAGTTGTATTGCTTGCAAAATCATAAATAAACATTTGAAAAAAGAAAGGCGGGCTAGGAAATTCTTGCTGTTTCCAACCTCATCAGGAAAGAGCTAAAGGGATTACAGATGAAAACTAACTGATAATGAACCAGGTTAAGCTGCTAGCCAGTTATTAAATGGAAGGAACTGATGGTGCAGCAGTTTTAACTACAGCAAAGCATTTGCAATACAAATTATAATAAGAAAAGAATGATGTAACACAGCTTGGAATTGAACCCTGACCCCCCCTCTGCACAATCTAGGCACTCTACCAGCTGATCTATTTAGCCACAGTTTGGAACTCATCCCCCAAGTTAAAAAGACCACAACAATCTCTGCCTTCACTATGATGCTGAAAGACCATTACTGTACACTTAATGTCTATAATTGTTTTTAGCTAACTCTCTTCTGTATCCCCTCCACACTGTCTGCTTTAAATCAATGTAACCCACACTACACTGCAGTCTCACTGTATGCATTCATATATTACCTCCACAATTTGTATTGCCTTTGATCATTCTAATTGTTTGTATCAATTATTGTAACTTGTATCAGATGTACTCAAACTCTGTAAATAAGTTATTTTACTACGTTTGTGCAACTGTACCCGGGTCGTGCCTGAAGAAGGCACCTGTTGCCAGTGCAGTTACCCGGTTACCAACGCTGGAATATAATAAAGCTATCGGGCCAACCTGCTAGTCTGAGCTTCTTGCAGTCACATTATCACACTGCAAACCCTGCAGCTGAGAACAAGTCAGCTGACAGCAAAGATGGTAGGGTTCAATGCCCAGTTGTCGCTTTCTACTTACAAGTCCAGTTATCAGGCATGATTAGATATCAGTTGTTAGTCAATTATTTAAGTGATAACATTCAGTTTTGTGAAGTACATGAAGCAATAACTGGCTTCTGTGGATGATTAAACACCGAGGCGAAGCTGAGGCGTTTAATCTCCACAGAAGCCGGTTATTGCAAGTATACTTCACAAAACTGAATGTTATTACTATTTTACCACTAGAATGCATGGTATAAATGTATTTTTAATGAGAGATTAGATTTAAGTTGCACTGAAGGTAACGTGCGTTTGTGTGTCTGTGAAGTGTAGTGGGGTCGGAACATGTAAGAAACTCGTCTGACTAAATACAGCTTTTTGGATTATACCTCTAAAAATACCAATATCTGAGACTTACTACTAAAAGCAGTAGTTGAATGTTGCTCCCGTTGCAAACCGACTAGTAAAAGCCTTTTTATTTTGTGTTCTGAAAGCGAATCCATGAGTTTGGACATGCGCATTAGACAAGCTTTAATGTGCATGTCTAGAATCGCTGACTGGATTTGGCAACACAAAATAAAAAGGGTTGCAGCACTCGTTTTTTAACGGGGGCAACTTTTAACTACTGTGTCTGGTAGTAAGTGTCACATATTGATGTTTTTAGAGGTATAATCTGAAAAGTTGTATTTAGTCATAAGCGAGTTTCTTACATGCTCTGGTCGCAGTACAGTTCAGAGAGACACGGAGCACATATTACGTGTTATGCCAGTTCAGTTTGATGTCTGGTGAAAAACATTTGTTTTTAGCAGTGAATACAAATCGGGATGGCTATAAATCTTGTAGAACTGGGTGCTGTAGTAGTAATCTTTACTGTTAGCATTTTAAAATTAGAGAGGGTAACCGTGTTTGTGAATAAGATGCAGTGTGTGTAGGACCGTGAGTGGACAGGTATGAAAGGCAATGTGAATAAACGACTGTGGGTGTGGTTAGAGGTGAATAAACTACTCTGGGAAGGCGATTAAACTACTGTGGGCGTGGCTATAGGTGAATCAACTACTGTGGGCATGTAGGTGGTAGTTTGTGGGAGAATAACTGTCAGTTTTCCCATGTTCTGATTGGCTGAGAGTAGATACCTGTGGTATAATATACGTTATTAAACATTAATAATTAGATAGTAACATATAGTAACATGATATTGGGATGACAGAAGAGACTTAAGGTTTGTCTTGTCCACTGCTTCTGTCACACAGCAGTACCCAATACCCAATTTGCATGATAACACACATCCAAGCTTAACTGTTTTAATAGACAGAATTGTTTAAATATTAGTTCTTAATTATTAGATGTCAGTTATTAATAATTAGTTTGTAGATGTCAATAATTACACATTATTAGATGTTGGTTATTATATGTATGTTATTAGATGTTAGTCACTGGATGTTAGTTATTAGACATCTGGATGTTAGTTATTAGACATAAGTTATTAGATGTTAGCTACTAGAAGTTACCGTCAGGTATTACATTTCAGTAATTATGTTAGTTATTAGGCATTATTAGATGTCTGCAATTTTCTGTCAGTTATTAGATGTCTATCAGACTTTATTAATGACAGTGATTTGCCATTAGTTATTAGATGTCTGTTATTAGAAAATTATTAGATGTCAAAATGTGACATCTGTAGCTGGCCCGGTGGCGCTGAGGGTTACATAGATATATAGACAGTGTCGGCAGATAAGGGCCTATGGCCCACCCAGTCTGCCCATTTGAGCTTGTAAGTTCACTTTATGTTTTCCTAGAAGTCTGTTGCCCCTTACTCCTGACCTCCAGAATTCCTTTATGTCTATCCCATGCATTCTTAAATCCCGTGATTGTTTCAGCCCCCACCACTTCCTCTGGCAGGGTGTTCCACTTATCCACCACCTGTTCTGTGAAAATTCTTCCTCCGTTGCCTCTGAATTGTCCTCCTCCAACTTCATCCCATGCCCTCTAGTCCTGGAACATCTTTTCGCTTAAAAATAGTGTATTCCTGCACTTGTTCCTCCCTGTAAGATACTTGTATGTCTCTATCATATCCCTCTCCCTCCCTCTCCTCTCCTCCAGGAGTACATGTTCAGTTCCTTCAACCTGTCCTCATAGGACTTGTGATGCAATCCATGTACCATCTTTGTTGCCCTCCTCTGAACCTTCTCTACCCTGTCTATGTCCTTACGTAGGTAAGGTCTCCAGAACTGTACACTGTACTCCAGGTGAGGCCTCACTAGTGTCTTGTATAGTGGAATTATGACCTCCCTTTTCCTGCTGGTGATGCCCCTGCCTATGCATCCCAGCATCCTATTTGCTTTACCTGCTGCCTTGTCACACTGTTTCCCTACCTTGAGGGTCATGAGATGATAACCCCAAGATTCCTTTCCTGCTTGGTGCATGCCACTGTCCTCACCCCCAACTGATAGATTGTACTGGGGTTTTTGTGCCCCATATGCATTATCTTGCACTTCTTTGCATTAATTTCAACTGCCAAACCCTGACCATTCTTCAAGTTTCTGCAGGTCCCTTCTCTTTCTGTCTACACCTCTGGTGTGTCTACTCTGTTACAGAGCTTTGTGTCATCAGCGAACAGTGAACTTCTGCCTTCTAGGTCCTGTGCAATGTCACTGATGAAGATGTTGAATAGGACCGGTCCCAGCACTGATCCCTGTGGTACCCCACTGGTCACTCTTCCTCTGTGGAGTGACAGCCATTTACCACCACCCTCTGTGTCCTGCCGCCCAGCCAGTTACCTACCCACACATTACTGTCCTGCCCACACCCATATTCCCCAGTTTGTGTAATAGTCTCTATGTGGCACAGTGTCAAAGGCCTTGCTGAAGTCCAGATAGGACATGTCCACTGCCTCCCCGATCCACCTCCCTAGTCACCCAGTCAAAATTCAACGAGGTTGGTCTGACATGACCTCCCCTGGTGAAACCGTGCTGCCTTGGGTCCTGTAGTCCATTGACAACCAGATGTTCCAAATCTCCTTCAGTAGTGCTTCCACAGATCTTCCCACTACCGGGTGAGGCTGACTGGTGTGTAGTTCGCTTCCTCTTTGTTCCCACTTTGTATAAGGGGACTACATCTGCTGTCCTCCAGTCTTTGGGTACCTCCCTGTTTCCAGTGATTGGCTAAACAGGATAGCCAGAGGTTCAGCCACCACCTCTCTTAGTTCTTTAAGGACACAGGGGTGCACCCATCTGGCCCTTTATCAACTCTTATTACTTCCAGTTCCTTCAGGACCCTTTCTCGTGTAAAGGGACTTGTGTCCATTTCTGCACCATTCTCACCCCTTGTACTCCCTTCAGACCCATTACCCTCCTCTTCCTCAGTAAAGACTGAGGAGAAATACCTGTTCAATATGTCAGCTTTACTGTTGTCATCCTCCACGTAGCCCCCATCCTCCCCCTTCAGTCTCACTATCCCTTCCTTTGCCTTTCTTTTTTCACTTATGTTGAGGCGCTAGACGTCACACCTCGTGCTATGCCGGCAACCTAGGTTCGGGAATGGACCCAGGTAGCCGGGGGTCAGAAGCGGGAGGGAGGATCGAGCATCCCAACGGATGCTCTCCTCCCTCAGGGGTGGGATACCCGGGGATGCACCAGCGTCGACACTCCCGTAGAGAGCCAGTGGAAGCACTGGTTCTTGAAGGGATGGGCAGCTCCGACACTCAGAGTTGGGGAGGGGGGACATCGTACGGTGCATGGGAGGAAAGACTTCATGACACATTTTCCAAGCGCTGGCATGCCAGAGGGATGGGATGGGGGGGGGACACAGAAACAGGAAAAATTACCCTTGCGGTCCTGGATGACGACTGCTCCGCTTGTCCCAGACCACCGATACCAGGACAGACCCCACTGTGCAGAGGAGGGGAGGAGGCACTCTAGGGGCAGATCGTGGGTCCAGGGTCTGGATGCTAACAATGAGAGGCCTGAAGGAAAGGATCAAGAGGGTAGGAAAAACAGGAGGAGTAAAAAGAAATTGAAAAAAAAAAAATGTGACATCTGTTATTAGCCATCAGTTAGAAGATGTGAGTTCTTAAACTTCATTTAGTAGTCAGTTTTTGGCCATCAGTTATTAGATGTCTGTTGTTAGATATCTGTCATTAGACTTCTGTTATTAGATGTCTGTGTTAAATATCTGTCCTTGGACTTCCATTATTACATTTCTGTTGTTAGATGTCTGCTGTTAGATTTCAGACTGTTGTGTATCTCTCATTATACTTGTGTTATTAGATGTCTGTTTCTTGTTTTCACTTGTTAGAAATCAGATGATGATGCAGGGTACTTGCAGCATGTTTGCCTTGCTGACCATCAGTTCTAGCAGTTCATGCTTCATCAGTAGGTTTTGAATATGGAAGCATACTTTCACACTGCCTGTAATTTCTGCCCCGGGGCAATGGATGGATAATTCTGTTTAGCAGCTTGCCGAGTGAGACAGACCAGCTGTGGGATGATGTGCATCGTGCAGACAGCTGCCCTGCCGCTGCCAGAATGCCAGGACAACGTCTATGCTGAGACTTAGAAGACGCACTTCATCCCTCTAAAAGTGGCTGCTGTTGTCTGACTCGATTATATTCACCACTGCTTGGTTACATCACTGCCATATGTGGGAGGTAGAGAGTGGGGAGTGCTAGGTGAAACATGCAATATCTCAACATGCCTTTTCATTTATTCTTCAGAGTTTCTAAATCACTGCCCCTCTGATGAGGGGGGTCACCTGATTTTTTTTTTTTCTTGATTTCTTTATTTTCCTGCTGTGCTCCTCAACACCCCCAGAGACTCAGCAAAGCTGTCGGTGTCTGGAAGTGGGGCATGGTAGTGTCTCGATCAAGTGTCCCAGGGCATCCAAAAGGGTGGCAGCCAAGGTTGCATCGGACCACCACCTGGTCTTTCAGGGTTTTGCCATCTTTTGCAGGTCAGTCCTTGGCTCTGGTCTTCTAGTTACAGCCAGCACCTGAAGAAGAGCCACTATCGGGCCACTCCCCCTACTGAGGAGTGTTCATACTCTTTCAAGGCCCTTGAGGGCAAGTTGCTGAAGTCCACTTCCTGATCACTTCCTGCAACAACATTTACTGCCATAGCACCCAACTCACACATCATGAGCGGTATTTTCATTTTTCCTACCTCCTCTAGGCTTCAGTCCAAAAGTCCCAGAATAGCCCCATCGTCCATATCATCTGGGACATTGCACACCAGGAAAACTTTCTTGGGACCAGGAAAACTTTCTTGGGATCAGGCCCCTCCCATTTGCATGATTTTTCTACTACTTTGAATGCCATCCTTGCAGCTGTGTTCAGTTTTTGGGTGGGGGGGGGTTAACATCTGCTGCACCACACTGGTGACCCTTAGTTGATTAACAGAATGATTCCAGAGGTGCCTCCAACATGTAAGGCCCCTGTAGGGTGAGCGTCCCTGCCAGTTGCCTTAAGAGCAATGTTGCCTCTACCTTATACCACCACTGGGTTGCTATTGATATTTGTGATGGCCTCTGGTCTCTTTTCTCACTCACCAGTGAGGGTTATTCATACCCAGAAAGAAGAAATAGCACAGTGACTCCACCCAGAGAAAGTTTAAGTGGGCCAGGTGACAAGTGGGTACAGCACCCTGAGATGCTATACTATACCAGACCACCTCCCCACTGCGGTAACTCCCCCACAGACCCTACACAAATGCAACAGCTTCCCCCAGAATGGCATGCACAGGAAAATAGTCAGCCAAAAATGATACCTGGTTCAAACAGCAGAACACAACTTTATTAACTAATGTCCCTGAGAGGGAAAAATGTCTAGTGCAACTGGCTGTTGTCCACATGGCCTTTCTTTAGGTGCCCTTGCAGGCTGGCCTAACTGTGACCCCTTTAGATGCTCTTTTAGGTGGAGTTAACCCACCTTGACTCTTGGGGTTGCCTTTAACAGGCTTGACTTACTCCCCTGTACTGGAGGCCCCTACCCTCTTCCACCTGGTATCAGGATTATTGCCCTTAGACACTAACAGCGCTCTGCTGACACAGTTCCTGGGTACCCAGGGTTAAATTGTGTCAGACCCGTAGATGTTAGGGGCTGGTAAGTGTTGATGCACTTTTTAATTAAGTGGAGCAATGTGCTCAAAGAAATAACCCCTCAAAGGCCATGTAATTGTGTAAATGGCACTGAACTTCAGAACGTGAGGTATTTGTAATCCAGACCCGATGGCCGACTTCAAAGAACAAATTCTAAACTTAAACTTGAGTTCTACTGAAGCAGGGTGAGTCCTGATCTAACTCCTGGTTCCCCTTGGTGCTGCAGGCCTCCAGAGCTCCGATCTTCCATGGTACCACTGGATCAGCTGGGGCTCCCTCTCTAGGCTAACTCTGCCTCTCTCAGGTTCAGGCGTCTTGGGCTTCTTTCAGGAGATTTGGCTATCTCTTTCTCTCTCTCTCTCTCTCCCTTCCTAGACTGCATTTAGGTCCTGGATTGATCCACACTTACTGGCTTCCAAGCCCTCAGGGCGAATGCAGCAGCCCAGCACCTGGCTGTAGTGCCTGCTACTAGATCAGTACCAGCAGTCCTGGCTTTGATCTCTTCACTCCGCACTCTCTCAGCATTGTTACTCATGCTGGCAAGCACATAAATGCCTCTCCTTTGCGTGCAAGGCTCAGCAGCTTTTCCAGGTTAGTATGGCCTGAAATGGAGCAGCATGAACTATCTCACTCTCCATCTCTGGAGCAGCCAGTCATGTCTCCCTGAGATCTCTTTCAGATCTGCCAGCCCCCAACACAGTCCCCTACTTACTGTATATTAGTAATCCAAGGGTGGATCCCATTGGTCCAGAGGGCTATCACTCACAAATTTCTGTGCCCCATAGGTCCAGAAAAAGACATCAGAATCCACTGTCCTGTCCTCTCCCAGAAGCCTCCGGGAGCTTGCTTCACCCGGGAACCCCTCTGGTTGGCTGTTCCCCA
This sequence comes from Neoceratodus forsteri, assembly GCA_016271365.2. Classification (NCBI taxonomy): domain Eukaryota; kingdom Metazoa; phylum Chordata; order Ceratodontiformes; family Ceratodontidae; genus Neoceratodus; species Neoceratodus forsteri. The sequence continues at coordinate 1,625,260,620 of CM028131.1, read as the reverse complement.
GGGGCTGGAGGTCACAAAGAGGGTGACTCCCATGGAGTTCTGGGGCATTGGCCCTACTTTATCATTTCTAGAGAGCTCTAGCCCTCATTCTTTGGTTCTAGTGGCAGGGGTGGGCACTGTACTCTGGTGGTGACAGGGTGGCAGTCAGAATAGCTGTTTGCTGGCAGCGGCTAACTGCCTTTTATGTGTCACCCAAGCAGCATGGCTGCAAGCCACTGGAGTCACCGATGCAACAAAGTTTTCTGCAGCTTCCAACCAGTTCCCATTTGGAATCCTGGGGGCTGGCAGAGGCAAAAATGGAGGTGCCAACATGTGAGAATGGGACCCCAAGGTAAGCTCTGACTTTGGGGGGGAAGGGTTACAAGAGTAATATCAGTATTTAAAGATCATAGAATCATAGAACTTGACAGCAGAAAAGGACCCCATGGTCCATCCAGTCTGCCCTTATTCCCTGTTAGACTATCTGCCCCCCCCCACACTGTTAGCCTAGAGTGTGGCAGAAGCAGGATTGAGTTAACCCAAGACTTCCTCATACAGTTTACTGTAAGCCCCCTCGCCCCCCCTTTTATGTCTGGGGGTCCTGATGGTAACCTGGTGGGGGGTTACAAACTGAAAACCTTCCAGGCATCAGGCCTGTACAGCTCAAAAAAAATAAAAGGCCTTACCTCACCTGCAGATCTCACTCAATGCAGAGCAGTTTGTTTTCTCACTAGCTAGGCTGTAGCTTACAGTGGCTGCATGTTCAGGCCAGGCTGGGGTGAACAGAGGCGGGACTTTCTTAAGAGGAGGAATATAGTTACTTAATTTAAATGATTCCAGCACACACAAGGTAAAAGAGCAAATAATGAAATTTAATTGTATTTCTATTCAAATTAATAACTAAATAAAGTGTGCAGCCCCATGGAGACACAAACAGTCCAGAGAGCCTGTGCTGGAGGTACAAACAGTACCAGGCTGAGGGAGATGTTTAGAACAGGCCTAACTAACAGATCAGGCGCAGACTCCATGCAGATAACCTGAGCCAGTTTAAAGCTCAAAACCCTTAGCGGGTGCAAGAAATGACCTAAACCAGTACTTGGGGAGTGCCTTACTCCCCACCCCGAAGAAACCCAAACCGGGGATGTGGCTTATTAACACACCACAGCCACCCTGAAAACCTTGCCAGAGAACCAACCAAATTGTAACGTTCTTCCAACAGAGACAGGATACAGGCTTAACTATAGCATGAGCAACTCAGTTCCCTCCTTGCAGTTACTCTTTCCTTGCATTTTTTTTGTGGGCCTAACACCGGACCTGCCCCAGACACAGGCACGGTAAGCCCGATAAAACGAGATTCCAAAATGTAATCCACCCAAACTCACACCGGCAGTGTGCCACACTGGAAAAGATCACATCAGAGCTACCACCCCCAAGGGGCCCTGCTGCAGCCCTGCCACTGCCAGGACAGCCCCACTGCCATACCTTTCACGTGGGCACCAGGACTTCCAAGCCCAGATAACAATGGGCTTACCTCCAGGCTGCTGTCCACCCAGCTGCTCTTCCTACAAGGACCCCAGTTCCCAATGGTCACCATACTCCTACCGCCCTCCCTATCAGAGTTATAGACACGTAGCCATCGACGCTAACACCAGCCAGTACCTCCCGGGCGGGGGGTTTGAAACCCCAACCCAACTTGCCCTATACCCAGCCCATCGACTCATCCTTTCTTCCCAGAAAATGCCTTTTTAAACCCGCAAACAGCAACCCCCACCCCCAGGAGGCGGAACAAGGAATGCCCATTAAAGGGAACCTAACCAAAAGGGGAGAATACAGTACAGTATGCCAGCCCTGAGAAGGGTGGCTTTCAATACCATTTTGAGCTAAGGATCACGATGCAAAATGATTCAAGCACCAGAGAATAAAACGGTTGTTCTACCTGTTTGTTTTTACAGATGTTGCATTTCAGAGGTGCTTATTTGCTGCACATCAGGTTCCTTTAATATGACAGTTTTTTTTTCCAAAAACTGAAGAATTTTCCAGTTGTGCCTGAAGGTCTTAGACAAAAAAAAGCTGCAGCAAAGTGCCTGAATTTGAACTTGAGCATCGAAATCAAAAGAGACAGCCTGGAGCTACATTTGCAACCTTGTTAAAAGCTCCAGGGAGTCCATCTGGGACTAGATACAGATTTTACTGACTAATTTACATTCTCGTGCCATGAACTTCAGATCAGATATGGTGTTCTCTCTGCTTCAGACATGCCTTCTAGCTCTACCCCTCTGGGGGTAACAGCCACCCAGACAAAAGAAGCAAGAATAAACCCTGCCCTCCTCAAAACATTGGCAGGAGCCTGATTTGTGTTTGTGCTTTCTGGGTAGCTTTGCAGTCATCATTTTACTGATTTCTCTCTCCCCTCTCTTCCCTCCCCCAGCTGTGGGACTGCAGATTAAACTGGACATACTCAAGCGTAAGTTCTGGACAGCAACCCGGCAGGTAAGAGACAAAGTTCAACTTCCTTACAGTGCACTTCAGGGTACAGAAAGTACACAAACTACCTTTCACCAACAGGGAGTGCTCTACAACTCTGCTCTGACACTTCACATCAGAGCAGAGGGTAAATTGGAAATGTATAGGTGGGGGACTGCTCACCTCTAGATTTGTAGGGGAACTATCATTTCTAGCTGGGAGGACAAAGGTGCAGAATCCCATATACAATTTTGGAAGAGGTAGGGGAACCGAGTTCTTATGGGCTGCTGCCCAGTTTAACCCTTGCCTCGGAGATGGTTGAGGCTAATACATACTGAATGCTTTGTACTGACACTTAAGATCTTACTTCGAGAGGGCTCTTGCAGTAGGTAATTACCTTGAGGACTGCACCCCCTGGCATCAGGACCACACGGAAACTTTAGCTAGCAGTGTCTGATGGGGGACCGCCCACCCAACATCACGTGATGGACGTCAGCATGACCCTATATAGTGGTCGGTCCCCACGCCCGCCATCCAGTTCTTTCCCCCCATCAAACTGTACATGTCGGACCTCACAGAGATCACACGCTGCAGTTCGACCGCTTTTCAGATGAGTACCCATTTTTTCTTTACAAATAATCAGTATTTCTTAGTTTTTGTGCTTGTCATCTACTGTCCAGCATAAAAATAAGTGCGCTTTGTGTGGCGCGCAGCTTCCGCACAAAGACTCCTACACTCTCTGCCTCTTCAGCCTAGGCCCAGAGCACAAGGTCGAGGACTGTGAGGCCTGTTCCAGCTTCAACCAGGCCACATGGAAGTGACACCAGCAGGCCCTCGAGGCCCACTTAATCAAACAAAGAATGTCCTCGATGGAAAAAGAACTTCAAAAACTCCGTAGCACTTCCTCCTCTCCTCCTGATTCCTCCAGGCACAAGAAGAAGAAGGAAAAAGAGAAGCATCGGGATTAGGACAGGTCCCCCTCTCACCCACAACTGCCCTCAGGCCCCTCGGATGAGCGGTGGTCTTCTTCCTCCGGGAAGTCAGCCACTGTGACCAAGCCTGCCCCACCTCAGGAGCAGTCCTTGGCCCCCCGCTGCCACTGGTAATGGTGGCCGCGGTGCCTCGGCGACATCAGAGGCCTCCACCTCTCTTAGGCCCTTTTCCATCAGCGGGTCTAAGGTGCCTGGTGGGGCTGATAAGTCGCTCGTCGAGTCTTCCGACAAGCGCCTAGCCCAGGCTGTGTTGTCAGGCTCTGTAGGCTCCGGGGCCTGCCCGGCATTGGTCAGTAAGTTGGGTGTCGGCTCATCTGATGTCTGCTCGACCACCCTGGCCAATAAGTTGGGCGTCAGTTTAACTGATGTCCGCCCGACCGATCTGGCGTCGGGGTCCAGCGAGGGCCCCTCGACAAGTCCCAGCTGCTGGATTTGTCACAGCTCTCCCAGGTTGGGTCCCCCCACTGGGCCTTCCCCACCTCCCTTGTGGAAGAGCTCCCTCCGTCCTCCCCAGATCGGAGAGGGGCAGAGGAAGGGGGGGCATCTGTCAGGTGGCACTTTTCCCAGCTCACCTCCGGATCTAACAGGTAACCCTCAAGGGTCCCTGCCACCGGATTTTCCAACGGAGACACCGACTCCGACACCACGTCTGCCACCAGCCGGTCCAACATCTGACACAGTTCTTCCTGGTTCATTGGGGTCGGGTTTTGGGGCACCCCAGGGCCCTCCATCAGGACCACCAGCTCTGCCATTGGGTCCTCCATCGGGTTACCCTCCGTCGGAATACACGACGCCACATTTCCCAATGTACACTTCATTGTGCTACCCATTGTCAGGATTCAAGATGCCAGGGTATTCACCCATTTATCCTCAGCCAGGTTACCTGGCGCACTCCTTTAATATGCCGGGCTACCCGATGCCAGGTTTTCCTGTGGGTTACTCGCTGGTCTACCAGCCCCCTCCACCTCAGCCTCCTTCTCAGGCTCCAATATACATTTGTGCTATCCTCCAGTCCTGGTGGTCTGAGACCAAGGCCCAGCTTGTGTCAGAGCTGGATAGCCATCACCCTCCCCCGGGAGGAGTCCTGGAGTCCGGTGATCCAGCCACCCAGGCCTTCCCGTGTGCTGGACACATGTCATCCGATGCCGGGCCCTCAGAAAGGGCTTTTGACAGGGCAGATGCAGGACAGAGCACCTTCTGACACCAAGGAACTTTCCCGGCCTGATGTCTGGTCCTCTGATGCAGATCCAGACTCAGATTCCGACTCTTCTTCCTTGGCGGTGTTGGGTTCGAGACCCTCCCACAGAGGAACTTCACTCTAAAAGTCCCAAAAATCCCCACCTGAGGACCCCTCTTTCACAGACCTGCTCAGGAAAATAGCAGAGGTCTATGACTGGAAGGCCGATGCTCAGCACCCCAAGCACCAAAGGCTAGCGGAGCATTTGGACATGCAGGAAGCAGCTCCTGTTCTCACTCCCCCCTGGTTGGAGCCACATGAGGACCTGGCATCCACTATCTGGATGATGCCTTCCTCAATGCCGGCGGTAGCCAGAAAAGCCGACCTGATATACCGGACGCCAGAGGGGAAAGACCACCTTAGCATCCATCCTAAGGTGGACTCTGTGGTCATTGCAGTGGCCCATGATAGGTCGTCCAAGCCGAGGCATATGAGTACCTCTCCTCTTGACAAGGAGTCGAGACAGCTGGACCAATTTGGGGAGGAAATTTTATTCTTCATCAACATTGGCCATGCGTGCCTTAAACTATGTAGCCCAAACACTGGTCTACCAAAAATCCCTTTTTACCCAGCTGGAGCCAGCCATCGAGATGCTGCCTGACTCAGAGTCAAAATCCATTTTGGCAGACTCCATTAGGTTCACCAAAGTGGCATGCAGGCATTCTTTGAGGGCCACCTATGATGCGGTAGACTCCTCGGCCAGGAGTGCCTCTACAGCGGTTAGCCTTAGGAGATTCTCCTGGTTAAGGGTATCTAGTCTGGCACCGGACGTGCAGGTGGCCATCCAGGATGCTCCCTTCAGGGGTTCAGTCCTCTTCGGGATAATGTCCAAGACATCATCACCAGCCTGCAGGATAAGGACAAGGCCCTTAGGTCGGTCCACACTATGTACCGCCCTAAGTTTCAAGCCAAAAAGCCTTTTCATCACCAAGCAAAGCATCAGATGAAACAGCAGCAGATGGCCAGGCATCAGCCCAAATGTCAGGCTCCGTCGACCACAGCTGCTCCTCCTGAAAAGGCCCAAAAGAGCCTCCAGCACAGCTCTACCTAACCCCCCTCCCTCACTTGAATCGCGGTCTACCTTCTCTCCTCCATGTCCCTCGGAGGAGTCGGTGGGCAGAAGGTTCGTCAGTCATCTGCCAGGGTGGTGGGCATTAACCACCGACTTATGGATGCTTCAGTTGGTGAGACATGGCCACGTTCTGGAGTTTCTGGAAAAACCTCCAGACAGGCCCCCAGTAGTGTCCCACTATCCAAAGGTGCACATTCCTCTACTAAGAGAGGAAATTGAGGCTTTGTTATGAAAGGAAGCAATAGAGCCCATTCTGTCCAACCAGGTAGGAAAGGGATATTATTCCTACTTCTTCCTGGTCCCCAAAAAGACGGGAGACTTGCATCCCATTTTGGACCTCAGTGCTCTAAACCTGTACAGAGTACAAGTGGTTTTTAATGCTGACTCTCCCAGGTCTCCTGCCCCTCCTGCACAAGGAGCAGTGGCTTTGCGCTCTGGATATGCAGGATGCCTGTCTACATATCCCAATGTTTCAGGCCCATTGCTGCTACCTCTGATTCACCTTTCAGGGGTAGCATTACCAATTCAAGGCCCTTCAAGGCCCTTCCCTTTGGCCTATCCTTGGCACCTTGTTTTTTTTCAAAGTGCCTGGTGGTAGTGGCAGTGGCCCTGACACATCAGGGCCACTGTGTGTCCCCCTACCTCGCCGACTGGCTCCTGTCAGCCCCATCAAGGGAGCAGCTGGACCTTTCCCTCTCAGCTACCCTGGACCTATTTACGCAGGTTGGGATCACTGTGAACCTCCCAAAATCCCAACTTGCCCTTTCCCAGTACCTCCAATTTATTAGCGCTGTGATGGATACAGTACAGGGTATGGCTTTTCTCCCTCTGGACAGGGTGGAAACTTTGCAGAGGCAGGCTCGTTTAGTAGCCTCCAGTAGGAGGATCTTGGCCAGGTCAATTCTTTGACTGCTGGGCCTTATGGCAGTGGCCATCCTCACTGTTCCTTTAGCCAGGCTCCACATGCGAATCTTGTAGTGGATGCTCAGGGCTCAGTGGGATCAGAGACTGAACGACCTGGACCACATGGTCATGGTCTTTGTTTCGATGCAGCAGGATCTCTTGTGGTAGCAGGATCTCACCAAGGTGGGGGGGGGGTTCCCTTCCAGTCCCCTCCTCCCACCCAGACTCTGGCTACAGATGCGTCAGGGATGGGTTGGGGTGCTCACCTAGGGAACCACAAAACTCAGGGTCTGTGGTCCCAGTCAGAACTCCATGTGCACATCAGTGTGTTGGAGATGAGAGAGGTTCTATATGCCCTTCAGGCTTTCCAGCACCTGTTCCACCAGGGCACTCTATTAGTCCAGTCGGACAATATGTGTGTAGTCTGGTACCCCAACAAGCAAGGAGGCACTCGCTCATATCCCCTGTGCAGGGAGGTGATGCAAGTGTGGAACTGGGCAGTCCTGCATCAGATTCACCTCATAGCAGTTCATGTTCTAGGTGTTCAAAACATCCTAATGGACAATCTCAGCCGCACCAGAGCAAGAGCCCATGAGTGGGAGCTCAAGCAAGAGATGGTCGACCACATTTTCGACCTATGGGGTCATCCAGACCTGGATCTGTTCGCCTCCCCATACAATGCAAAACTACCCAGGTTTTGCTCACTCGCTCCTGGGCGTGGTGTTTTTTGGCAAGACGCACTATCTCTTTGCTGGACAGGGAGGTTTTTGTATGCCTTCCCTCCCTTTTCGGTTCTGCGGAGGGAGCTGCTCAAGTTTCAAGCGGAAGGGGCTCACATGGTTTTGATTTGCCATTTTTGGCCTTGCCAAGTTTGGTCTCCACTTCTTCAGCAGCTAGTGGTGAAACCTCAGGTTCCTCTGCCCCTCTGCCATGATCTCCTGACTCAGGAGAGGGGGGACGCTGATCCATCCAGGGCTGAAATCCCTTCACCTTCATGTGTGGCACCTCAGGACAGAGCTGCTTCATGTTTTGGAGTTTCCTCCAGAGTAGCAGAGGCCCTGGTAGAGGCTAGAATGCCTTCTACGAGGATGACTTATGCCATGAAGTGGAAGCGTTTCTCCATTTGAGCCACCTCGAAGGGTCGGGACCCCTTTTCATGTCCCGTTCCTCAAGTCATGGAGTATCTCTTGCACCTATATAACTTAGGCCTGAATTACTCGTCACTGAAGATCCACCTGTTGGCTGTTTCTGCCTACCACACTTTGGTGGAAGGGAAGACATTAGCTCAACTGAAGGTTTCCAAAACCTTCCTGAAAGGAATCCTCCACCCAAACACCCCCGTGCACAGCACCGTGCCACCTTGGGTCCTTCATTTTATTTTGGAAAAATTCACTTTGCCTCTGTTCGAACTGGCTGGTTCTTGTGATATGCACTACTTGTCCTGGAAAGCGCTCATTTAGTGTCAGTTACTTCTGCTTGGAGGATTTTTGAGCTTCAGACCCTGATGTGTAAGGAGCCTTATTTGATTTTTCATAGACACTGGGTGGCTCTTCGTACCAACCCTCAGTTCTTAACCTAAAGTGGTTTCTGAATTTATGCTGAACCAGTCGATTCAACTGCCAGTACTACCCTGAGCATTCCAACTGGGGGAGGGGGGCAATTCTGCATACATTGGATGTTCACAGAATCCCGTGTTATTATACTAACAGGACCAAGTCTGTCCGGAAATCAGACCAACTTTTCGGTTCTTTTGCACCAAAGAGAGAAGGTGCCACAGTTTCCAGACAATGTTTATCCAAATGGTTGGTGGACTGCATTGTTTTCTGTTACCAGAAGCATGGTAAAGCACTCCTGGGGGAGGTTAAGGGGTATCCCTCCAGAAGCACGGCTACCTCTACTGCTTGTTTCAAGAATGTGTCAACCGCTGACATCTGTGATGTGGCTACTTGGAGTTCCGTCTACACTTTTACAAAGCATTACAGCCCGGACATTGCCTCTAGGTGCAGGGCTGGCTTTGGCCTAGCTGTAATCCAGGGTCTCCTGTCCTGATCTTTCTGCCGTTCTGTAGATTCATTCCTGCCTCCCGTGTTTCAGGTCTTCCTCTGATTCACACTGCTTGGGACTCGGTCCTCAAGGTAATTACCTACTGCAAGAGCCCTCTCTAAGTAAGATAGTACAGTTACGTAAGAACTTACCATAACAGTAGATCTTGGCTCTTGCAGTAGGTAACCTTTTTCCCCCTCCCTCCATCTCCCTAGTTTTCTGTGATGCTCTTTTTCCATGAGCTCATTCTGGGCTCCAGGAGGCTCTTTTCCTTTTCTCCTGTTGCTCCTCCTTGGAGGTCTCTGGTGGGAAAACTGGAAGGTAGGTGTGGGGACCATCACGTAACGTCAGGTGGGTGATCCCCATCAGACACTGCCAGCTAAAGTTTCCATGTGGTCCTGACACCAGGGGGGTGCAGTTCTCAAGGTAATTGCCTAATGCAAGAGCCTCTCTCAAAGATCTACTGTTATGGTAAGTTCTTACGTAACTGTACTATCTGTTACTCTATGTGGGACCCCTGAAGTCAGACCCTAGCATGTATACTACATTGTGTAGAATCTCCTGGATGTAGACCCTTAGGTTTACTATATGTAACAACAGACCTTTGGGTTTAATCTACGTAGTATGGGGCTGTGGGCTCCCCTGCACTCCAATCTGTGTGTTTACATTTGTCGTGGTAACAGGTAGAGTGTACCTGTTCAGGTAGACATTAGCGACTGTCCTATATAAGTGATGACAGTGAGTGATCCCTGTTCAGGTAGTAGATGCTAGTAGCTGCCCTGGGTTGGTGGGAGTCGTCTCTGTTCTGTTGTAATTTGGGATGCTACCCCTTCGGTGTATTCCTGAATATCTGTAGATCTAACTTTTAGAATTCTGCCTATCATTTCTTACATTTATGATCCCCGGTATAAGCATCCTGTACCCTAAACTGAAATGGCAGTAACAGGGCCTCTACTGTGGATGTCTTGCTGTTTGGGTTCTTTCTTGAATTCCTGCTCCCTGAGCAACAGAGAGTCATTAACCACAGAAATCTCAGTAAGTTCCATGAAACAAAGCCGGCCTGGTGGTGCTGAGGGTTCAGACACCGGACACCACACCTCGCACCACACCAGCAACCCGAGGTCGGGAGTGAGCTCGGGCTGACGAGGGTTGGCTGGGGGGGGAAGAGAGGACTGAGCATCCGGGACTGCTCTCCTCTCCTCTCTTGGGGAGGGTGGGCTGTAGCATCCATGTTATCAGCAACTCCCAGTGGAGACTGGGGGAGCAACAGCAGGGATCACCATGGAAAGGGGCAGAGGTGATGGCGTACGTCTGCAGAACTGGTGCAGGAGTGTACCCATCTCCCAACGAACATCATTGCACATCTGCCTCTCTGGGGGAGGGGGGACTAAGAAAGCAGGAAACACTGCACCTCCTGGGGGGTTAGACATCATCTGCCACCACAAACATCACTGGATCCTACCCTCCTGGGACCTGCACTACCCCGATCTTCACCTCCACCTGAGGGTCTCTGATTGTAAGATGGCGCTGTGGAGCTGAAGGCAGCCCCACCCCGGGGGGTTACAACCATGGGGTTCCTGATGGTGTGTTGGAGGTTGGTCAGGGTGCAGGTCCCTAGGCACGGAGGATCTCGGTGGATGGGAACATGCAGGATGACCAAAGGGGCCCCAGGCAGCAGCGACCAGAGCAAAAGTTAAAAAAAAAGTTCCATGAAAGAAAAGAAAGAAAAAGGCTAGGACATTTTAATAAAGGCATAATGTCTGTGGTGGCTCAGTAGGGCAATGGCAACCACTGTTAGAGCTGAGCAAGCCAATGGCAGGCTTGAGCCTAGGGCCTGGCTCTGGCTGGGCTCGGCCTCTTAGAGCAGTTGAAAGCCAAGGTCAAGCCGAACCAGTTTTGATCAAAACCAACATTTTTTGTCAACTTGTGCAGTTAATGCAGTGGAGGGAAAATTCAGCTCCTCTCATGCAACTCATGAAGGACACTGTCAGTATCATAGAGGACCGCCTGCAGCAGCCAAACGCTCAGCTCATGTTTTGGCTCATAGAGTTAATCTGAACATTTGGCTGGGCTCTAACTTAGCTCTAGGTTATGGAATCCTGACGTGCCCACCTCTGTGTACCATGCTGCCCCCTGGAAGACCATGCTGCCCCCTGGGAGACCATGCTGCCCCCTGGAAGACTGTGCTGCCCCCTGGGAGACCGTGCTGCCCCCTAGGAGACCGTGCTGCCCCCTGGGAGACCGTGCTGCCCCCTGGGAGACCATGCTGCCCCCCGGGAGACCGTGCTGCCCCCTGGGAGACTGGGGTTCACATGCAGGCCCTAGATCAACATTTCTGAAATGAGGCCACCATGGCCGCATATGGCCACCAGCAGAGTTTTCTGCAACCACAGAGCCCTAATTAGGAAGGTGATGGAATGGACAATTTCTTACCCTTAAGCAAACATATAAGATACATTTCAAGTGAAAATATAGCAGGGGAATTTAATGCATATTGTGTGAAAAGAAAGGTGTTATATCAGGGGGTTTGGGGTAAGATAGGAGGTCTGGGGAGAGAAAAATAAGAAGTGAGGCCACAAGTAAGTTCTGGTGGCCACCACTTGGAGGTCCTTTGAGGCCACCAGGATTTGGGGCTTGAGAACCGCCGTACTACATTGTAAAATGGGTTGGGAAAATGCTGTGCTGTTGGTGGAAACTGATCACATGACTGTGCATTATTCCAGCATAAAAGCACAGGTCAGAAATGCTTAACTTTCTGAATCTTATTACATGGGTTTAAAATTAAAAATTAGAGAAGCCATTTATAATCATAATAAGGTACTCCAGGGTGTGATTAATTGTGGGATAATGGTACGTCTCGGGTGTGTTAGACACTCCCCTTCATTTCATGCCTCACTTTCCAAGGCATGCCGTTATCCCATAGTAACACACTCATTATCATTCCTTATTGGTTAAGTAACCCCCTGGATCCAACTGGTTGCAGGGCTCAGTATGGAGGTGAGGTGCTCAGCTCCCAAGGAGGATGGGCGTGAGCCAACCAGCATTATTACCGCCACCTGTTGGCCAATCACAGAGTGGCATTAGCATCATCTGTGAAAACTGCTGCTCACCTGCCCGGTGCGTGGAAGGGTGTAACAAGTGCACCTCCAACATCAAAGTGGGATGGGGGGGTTAGAGGAACCAAAAGGGTTAAAAACAGGGTAAAAAGAATAATAAAGAAAACATGGCTATTTGGACCTGTTGACTTGCAATATTTTGGTCAATCACAGTCCCTTTCACTGCTTTCTTACCATATTCATGTATCACTTGCCGCTCCAGAATTATATCAAGTTGTCTCTTCAGGTGCATTTATGCTTACCTTTGCTCATGTCTGCGAACCTTGTACAGTGGGTGCAGCACAGCACAGGGAGCAGAGTAGAAATACCTGCAGAGTCAATCTGTCTTCTGACGCCATGACACCATGGCACTCGGGAGCTGAACGACATCAAGATTTTTCTGTCTCTGTGCGGATGTTTCACACCGCATCGTTGCCGCAGTCTGAGTTGGGGGAGGGAGTCAGTAAAGGGAAGAAGCTGGAGGGGATGTGGTAGTAATAAAATAAATGCATTGGGATCCAGATTTGGGTGAGGGAATCTGTTGTGGGAGGGAGCAGGAGGGAGTTACATATACACTGGGATTAGGGTTGGAGGAGGACACCACAGAGGGAGGGAACAATAGGGATTTTTGTAAAAAAAAAAAAAAAAGTTACACCGGTATTGGGGTTGAAGGAAGGCTCTGAGCGAGAAAACCGCTCCTGGATTGAGGCTTGGGGAGGAGCCTATAAAAGGAGGGAGCGGGATGGAGGAAGTTAAACGGAATGGAATCAGGGTTAGGGGAAGGGAGCTGGTGGTAGAGGGAGTGATACACACCTGGTTTGGGGTTGGAAGAGGGAACATGTAGAGGGAGGGAGGGAGTGGGAATTAAACACACCAGGATTGAGGTTGGGGTATGGGAACCAGGAGGGTGGGAGTTAATTATATTTATTATTTATATATTGAATTTTGATGACCAGGTAGGCCCACTGGGCCCGTAGAGGTCCCTTTTTCAGGGGCGACCCGGGTGCAACAACAACATACAGGTAACAGTTCAGTACAGTCTGGAGAGAGGAATAGTATTTTAAAAATAGGAGTACATATCTTTGCAGGCGCCAAAGAATGGAAAACATGTAGGCTGTATGGACATGAATCAGGATTGGGGTTGTGGAATGGAGATATCGAGGGAGGATGCAGGAGGGATTTTTGTAAATAAATGAAAACATGCCTGAGGATCAGGTTTGGGGGGGGGGTGGAGCTAGCCCCCCTACAACAATGCACCGCTGCCTCATATTGGATACATCCAAAATGGCTGCAGCACAGTGGGCCATGCATGGGAGCAACAGCTCGGTCATAGTGCAAATGTATCTTTGAACCCATTTCTAATGTTGTTCTGAATTGCAGATGTAAGGAAGCTGTAACAAGACATACTCAGAATGCCTGTGTCCATCCTGTTCTCTTTTTTTTTTTTCCTGCATGCTGCTGCCCCCTTTCATATCTCCTCTCTCAGCCCAATGACACAGACGTAAGTAGTCGGGCAAGGGAGGCTAACGTGAATGTTCACAACTGCTTGGTGTAGCTATCCTGACCACATACCATACCCTCTGGATATGGTAATGTGTATTATAGTATGCAAGATGAGTGTGTCTTTGTGTATGTATATTTACAAGTCATTGTGCATCATTACGTGTTGTGCGTGCGTGTGTGTGTTTGGTATCTAAGTGTCAGTGTCACTTTGTTTTTTCTATGGTGTGTGTGTTTGGTATCTAAGTGTCAGTGTCACTTTGTTTTTTCTATGTAGTGTGTGTGTGTGTGTTTGTGTGTGTGCATGCATTCGGGTGTTTGTGTGTGGTATATTGGTGTCAGTGTGTGTGTATTTTAGCCATGTGACGTGTGTGTGCATACTTGTTGAGGAGCCATGAGACTGGTTTATGAGAGACTCCTTGGCAGACAGTAGCAACTATGATTTTTCACGTCATTTATCAGTTTTTCTGTTTGTCCATCTGCTAGTGCTAGCACACCAGCTAGACGTTGAACCTATCAACAGATCTTTTGTTTATACATGCAGGCATACTGAGACAGAAAGTATAACACTAACACACACATTCACACAAATACAAACACACATATACAGTAAGACACACACACACACATTTATACACAGTAAAGCACATACATTATATGTAACCCCCCCTTCAGAAAAGACCTGTGAGGGTGACTCTCTCTTTCTCCTATCCTCCTCTCTTCCTCTAAGCTACTGCCACCTCTCATCTGCGCAGTAACTGCCACGTGAATTTCACTGCTCCCGGTCCCCTTTGACTGCTTCTAGGGGACTGGGCAGCACAAGAAGAACTCTGCCTCTTCCTGTTTGCACTCAAAGGCACACAGGATCTTTGTGCCTCCACAGCTACCTTTAATGAACCAGAACTGAAAAGAAAACATAAATAAAAGACTTGTCTCCCTGCCACAGAGCCAGCTGGGAGCACAGCAGGACCACAGATGCACAAAGTAGAGTGCAGAGGCACTCACACAGTCCCAACCTCGTCACAGTCAAGAAAAATGTGATTGGGCACCTTTGTGCACTGGCCATACAAGTTGGAATAAGTGCCGCAAGGTATTAGCTATTTCCCTCAGTTTTTGCAAGGTAGGATCAGTCCACTGCACAGTGCTCAGCTTCCCTCGTCTGATCCTTCCCAGTGCCCCTTCAGAGGAAAGCCTTGTGGGCTCCTCTAGTTGTGACTGGGGTTCAGGACTGCTGTTTCTATCCAGTCCCCCGTGCTAGCCACTTCCTCAGCTGCTAAGGGAGGGGCTGGACCCTGTTGAGTCACCCCCCTCTTCACCCTCAGAAGCTTGCCCTTTTGCCTGGCTATGGGTTGCAGCACACACCAGAGATTCCCTGTGGTCAAAATCATTCCCCATGATCACATTTACAGGGAGGTCCTCTACGACCCCCACCTCCTTTTCTCCGTGCCCCCTCCCCCAGCTCAAGAAGACTCGAGCCATTGGTATTTGGACTACTAGCCCTGTGACTCTCCGGATCTTGGAATATTTCCCTGGCAACATCTGCTCTGCCTGGATTAGATCCTGCCTCACCAGGGAGATGTAGGCTGCTATGTCCCTCAGTCCCTGGGTTACTGTTCCATCAACTACAATGGGGTGCATATTCACGTCAGAGGAGAGTGATTCTTCAGGCTGCACACACCCCACCAACAGACCAGTGCTATTTTGATCACCCCCTCCCCCAGACCTGTGTGGGTTGTTGGGAAATTGTGTGTTGGAGGATATGGGATTGTTGGGACATTGTTGGAGGGTGGAGGTTGTAAGGACATTGTGTGTTGGAGGGTGGGGTTTGTTAGGATATTGTGTGTTGGAGGGTGGGGTTTGTTAGGACATTGTGTGTTGGAGGATATGGGGTTGTTGGGACATTGTTGGAGGGTGGGGGTTGAAAGGACATTGTGTGTTGGAGGGTGTGGGTTGTTGGAATATTGTGTGTAGGAGGACGGGGGTTGTTGGGACATTGTTTGATGGATGGTGGGGGTTGTTAGGACATTGTGTGTTGGAGGGTGTGGGTTGTTGGGATATTGTGTGCTGGAGGACAGGGGGTTGTTGGGACATTGTTTGATGGATGGTGGGGGTTGTTAGGATATTGTGTGTTGGAGGGTGTGGGTTGTTGGGATATTGTGTATTGGGGGACAGGGGGTTGTTGGGACATTGTTTGGATGGTGGGGGTTGTTAGGACATTGTGTGTTGGAGGGTGTGGGTTGTTGGGACATTGTGTGTTGGAGGACGGGGGTTGTTGGGACATTGTTTGATGGATGGTGGGGGTTGTTAGGACATTGTGTGTTAGAGGATGTGGGTTGTTGGGATATTGTGTGTTGGAGGACAGGGGTTGTTGGGACATTGTTTGATGGATGGTGGGGGTTGTTAGGAAATTGTGTGTTGGAGGGTGCGGGTTGTTGGGACACTGTGTTGGAAGCTGCTAGGTTGTTGGGATAGTGTGTGTTATTGGGTTGTGAGTATATTATTTAGGTCTTTTGCCACTGTGACTGGGAACTGTTATTTCCTGTAGTGAAGCCCTTTGCCAGCTTTCCTTGGAAGGAGTCCCATACATGGAGTCACCGCGCCACATATAAGTCCCAATACCACCCCAGACCTAAGCACCATCCACTAAAAGCCTGAAGATTCAGTCACTCCTTCCAGTAAGAGGAGTTTGTCACTCACCTCTTGCGAGTTTGGGTGATCACACATAAACACAGAAACACTCCCAAAGACACATTCACACATATATAAACACAAACACACACCAACACAAATGTTCACATGCTGACACCCATACAAAAACACACACAAGAGCACACAAAACAAGCACATATGTTTCTCTTCGCTAACTCAGAAGGCTTGTACCCTCTCCCCTCATCCCCATTTTCATGTATAACTGGTGCTCCTTTTTTATTTGCAGTGTGGCGCTGTCGAAGGCCAGTGTCCCCTGAGCTGTGAAGAGGAGGTACGTGATGTCGCGTCTATAAATGGAAATGTGTCTGAATAAATTATCTCAAAGTATGCTGGAAAATAAATTATACAGAGATGCTTTTTTTTCCAAATGCACACCTCCATGTTTTATTTAATGGACTTTCATTTTGGTTTTAGACTCTGAGCTGCTACCTGATTGACAGCAATGGATTTCTCCTGATCTCCAAGGTTGACCAGCAGGTAAGCCTGACTTGACTTGACAGGGAGTGGTGAACGGACTCTTGGGTGGATTTCAAATGGAATTCAGACTTTGCACATCATTTTATTGAAAAGTTCTTGTTAAAGATTTTTATTCTGTTCTTTTTATACACTCCTTTGCAGCCTCAAGCATCAATTCCTTCCATTCAGTTGTTTCCAAACTCCTTTATAACTGACCACACTTCATGTTATGTCCCCCACCCCTCGTTAGAGCGTATATCTTGTGGTGTGCAGTTGGCCCCTCATTTCCTCAGTGCCCTATGATGTCAGGTGGCAGTGTTTGTTGCATGCTAGATCATCTCTGTCACGAGAAGAGTGATGGTAAAGAAGTGTGTCAAAAACTGGTTGAGAATATTGATGGAAAATGGAAGGCAGCCATATTTATAGGAGCACTCCTTTAATTATTATCAATCTACAAAAAGAATGCTAAAGCAGACTCAACGCATGTGTGCATTGGGGGAGGGGGGATATGTTACACAACAAGAGAGACCAGGCATTCTAAAACAGAATAGAATGGTATAGTTGCTGGCTCAAAGAGGTAGGGCTACGCTCCAGCCACGGGCAACCCAAGTTTTGGGAACAAGTCTGGACCTTCAAGGGCCATTTAAAGGGAGGAGATTCGAGCATCCAAGTGGATGCTGTCCTGTTCTAGGGAGGGAGGTCTGCATGTCCTGTTGTGATACTACCACACTGCCTGACCTCAAGTGGCAGTGCAATCTGGGATATCCTCAGGGAGTAAGGCCGCCTCTTGACATTGGTGGGACAGCATGCCCAGGGTGTCTGCACCCACCATGACATCAATTCTGAGGTGTCCTGTGGGTGCGGAGAAACACAGAGATAAATCCATGGTACAGCCGTAGAATGACAACTTTGGTGGTGCTTCTGGACCCCTCCACATTTCTTCTGTGCATGTGCAGTCTTGGCCTGGAAAATTAGAGAGGTGTCCCAGTTCTGTGTCACCAGCTGGGGGGAATGGATAGATGATGATACAGCAACAAGGTAAGAGGATGATGGGGGCCAAGGTGGCCGCCTTGAAGAGAGCCTGATATGGCCTAGCTGGAGCTCAGAGGGAAAAAATAGTATAGATACAAAATGGTCTTCATAACCATGAACTGCTGCTTGAAAAGCAGCAACTCTGTTAAGTACTGCTTTTTGAAAATGGGAGCATTCATCTCAGCCTGACTGCCGAGAGACAATCAAGCATGACAGATTTCTGGTGGGGAATAACTTACTCAGTTACACACCATAAAGTAGGTCAGCTCTGTTACGATGCGGTAATGAGTCACAACCAGGCTTGGAATTATGTCAATACTGCACAAAAAGAAATGCTGACAACATCATTGGGTATAGCAGTTTATAAACTGGGTATGTGGCAACCCCTTCCCCACACTAGGGGACAGGGTTGTTACTAGTAGTGCTCATGAGGACACTGGGTGCTTTAGCACCACCACCACTCTATCCATAGTGGGTGGGAAGGTGACTAGGGACAAGGATAGAAGGAGGGTTAGTTGGGAAGTCATGGAAGCCAGAAATTGTTATGCCATGGCTTAGAAATCATCAGAGTATCAACAGGCCCACATTAGGGGCAGCTGGAGTGGGCCTGCTAGACCAGGGGTGGTGGCATGGTCTTGGGACTGCAACATCTGGGAGGAGTTTGATCGGCACCTTGTTCTGAGGAGTCCAAGTGGGTTCTGGCTAAGGGGAACTCTGTGCCTGTGCCTTGGGTTGGGACCGGGTCAGTTTGTCACCCAGTGGAGGGAGGGCTTTGAGAAGTGAGGTCCTAGTGCAGGCATCACCAGCTTAAATGATGAGTATCAGAGCAACCAGGTTGTGCTGGAGGGGCAGGCACAGGTGGTGTCTGCCATGTGGCTGGCTACAGGACTCGGGCCAGCATGGAACAGCTGACAGTTTTGCAGGATTCTCACTCTACAGCTAGGCTTCACAGATCCTGAGGAATGTGGGCATTGGCAGCTTCTTCCTTGGGCAGCATAAGGAGAATCAGAGTCAAGTGGGATTCACAGGTGGGCACCACCTCAAGGAGCATGCAGTGATTGTTTTCAGGCCTGGAGGGTCTAGCTAAAGATGAATATCTGACGATGGTTACAGAGAGGAGGAAGACTTCAAAGGGCCTAGTGTTCT
This sequence comes from Neoceratodus forsteri, assembly GCA_016271365.2. Lineage (NCBI taxonomy): Eukaryota > Metazoa > Chordata > Ceratodontiformes > Ceratodontidae > Neoceratodus > Neoceratodus forsteri. The sequence continues at coordinate 1,625,241,993 of CM028131.1, read as the reverse complement.
CTAATTTAAGGTTAAGGTAAAAACCCATGATTGGAGTATATTTTTCCATTCCTGTAAATCAGGGCTGGCTGGCTAGGACACTCCACCAGGAGAGAGAGAGAACCCAAAGGGTGAGTTTACAGATCTGATGCCCCACTCTAGTGGGCCTGGCTACAGCACCTCACTGAACAGGTGGGGGCCCGGGATCCCTAGGGTGCTAGCGTATGGTGAGCGCGGCCAGACTGGTGGTAGTTGGTAATACAGTAATGAGTCTGGTTATTCAAGCACCGCACTGATGTTTGGTTCTGTCCTTCCAAAACAAACCAATTAAATAAGCTCACACCCAAGCCGTATGTGAATTGTTAGCCATGAAAGGAAGGGAAGTAGGGGAACTCCTATGACTGGCTACAGCCCCACAGTTTGATCTAGGGATACGAGAGTCTGTACTGTTGCATGGGTGTCAACGACCTCGAAGAAACTACACAAAGTGGGCATTATGAACAGTGTATATCCCATATTACAGCCGCCATTTTCACTGACCTTGTGAAAGCCTTGATTCCGTCTCCCCCACCCAACCTTCTACAAACTCTTGGCTCTGTTGGACTGTCTTGCTGAACTCGCTGTAAACTGGTTCTGCTCCTATCTTCTCAACAGGGAACAATCGGTTCTGATTGGCAATGTTCAATCCTCCCCACTCCCTATTATCTCTGGCGTCCCTCAAGGTTCCATCCTTGGTCTTATCCTCTTCTCTCTATTAATAACCTTCCCTCAGTCTGTAGCTCAGCGGAAATTCACATGTACGCTGACGGCACTATTCTCTTCCTCTCGGGGCCCTCTGTCACTAGTGTATAGTCCCCCCTTCAAGACGATTTTAATAGAGTCCAGACCTGGTTCAAGGACAACAAACTTAAACTCAGCATCAGAAAACTGTGGCCATGACCTTCGGCTCCAGTCAAAAGCTGGCCACCCTACAGAAACCCCCCACTTTTTCTGCCTTGGATGGATCCATCCTTGAGAATATCCCGGCTTTCAAGTACCTAGGGGTGTGGTTGGACAAAAACCTAGATTTCTCCACCCATGTTAATGCTATTTGTGCAAAACTTCACCCCAAACTAGGTGCCCTTTACCGTCACAAAGCCAGCTTCCCTCTCTCAACTCGTTGAGAGTTGGTCTCCAAAATGATACTACCAACTTTCTGCTACGCTGACATGGTGTATGGAACTGCCTCTCAGACTTCACTAGGCAAACTCAACATTCTCCTAAACTCTTTCTGTCATTTTGCCACTGCCTCTCCCCCCCCCTCACTCACCACTGTCTTCTCTATCCCCCCTTATTCCCCTTCCACACAGGCGCATGGTACACTGTGCGATCTTTGTTGCCAAATTCTGGTTTGGTTCCCTCCCCTCCTACCTCTCTTCCCAGCTCTCCCAAGCTGCCCTCTCGAATTACTCACTTTGTCACAGAGACTGGAACAAACTACCCTCTGACCTCTGCTCATGTTCCTCCTCCTTTACACTCAAGAGGCTCCTAAGACATCTTCCCTATCAGCCATGCCCCCAATGCCCCAACCTTTACCACCTTAATTATGTGTTACTCTGCTTGAGCTGCTACACTGGATGTTGCCATTAGAACTAGTTTTGGGGGGATTGTATAACCTAACCCCCCCTCTCTAGAGTATATGACTCTTGACTATAATGTTGCAGTGTTGTTGTGTGCTTTTATATTGGAAATGGGTCTTGTAACCCTGACCCTGGACTTGTTCTCTGTTTTATCTGTTTTTATGCTGCCCTTTGTGCCTTTTCTCCCACTTGTTCCCCTCCCCAGGGTTACACCTGGAAATGAGCCTTGGCTCATGGTGCTTTTCCTGGTTATCAACTTTTACATAAATAAAAAATAAAATATCGTAGTGACATACAAGAGCCCCTGGGCTCCAGGTTTATGTGACAAATGTGTACTCAAATGAGCTGCTATGAAGTTACCCAGTAAATACTGCAGCTGAGTTGCCAGTCTGGGTGTCCAGTAATCATTTCCAATGGTGTGTTATCAGTCTCTGTCTCATAGAAACATAGGCAGTGACGGCAGACGGGGACCACAAGGTCCATCTAGCCCGCCTACGAACCTGCCCGGTACTAGTCCCCCTCTCCTCCTTTGCCTTTCCGTATGCTACCTTCATGTCTATCCCATGCATTCTTGAACTCGCTTACCGTTTTGGTCCTCACTACCTTCCTGGGTAGGCTAGTCCATGGGTAAGGAAGAACTTCCTTGTATTACTTCTGAACCTCCCTCCCTTCAGACTCATGTCATGCCCTCTCATTCTTCCGCTCTCTTCCAATTGGAAAAGCTCCTGAACGTTAACCTTATTTATACTCCTCATATTTGTAAAAGTCTCAGTCATGTAGCCCCTCTCCCTCCTCTGTTCCAGGGAGTACATGTTGAGTTCCCTCAGTCTGTCCTGGTATGCCATATGGTGCAGTCCCTGAATCAGTTTTGTGGCCCTCCTCTGCACCATCTCGATTCTGTCTATGTCCCTTTTGAGGTGCGGTCTCCAGTACTGTATGCAGTACTCCAAGTGGAGGTGCACCAGCACCCTGTAGAGTGGTAATAACACCACCTCCCTCCTGCGACTCATGATTCCCCTCCCGATGCAGCCCAGCATGCCACATGCCTTTAGTGCCGCCTTTTCGCACTGTTTACCCACTTTCAAGTCTTCTGATATAATGACCCCTAGGTCCCTCTCCTGGCTGGTTGAGGCTAGCTTCTCTCCTCCCAGGTAGTAATCCTTTTCGGGATTGTTTCTGCCTGAGTGCATTATTTTGCACTTTTTGGCATTGAATGTTTAGAGAAATTGCGGCAGCTGTGACCTTTGCAAGGGGGCTCCCAGCGAGCCGAAATATCAGTATACCCCTAAACACAGGAGTCACCCTGGGCCATGCCCACCTCATCAGGGCAAACACTGAATCAATTGGCAGGCAGAAGGGGGGGGGTGCAGGTTGCGAAGGCTAATGGCTGCTGATTAGATAACACAGACTGGCTCCTGTGCTTATTCTTCAGCCTGGCTCACAGGGGAAAAAATATACCAGTGTTAGCCTGTCTGCCTATCTAGTTACCACACATTAGTGGGCACACCTGTGCATTATTATTTTCACATTTACAAGTTTTTGGGACTACTTCTATTCTTAAAAAGTTATGTTACACTTAAATAAAACATAAAATTAACAGTTGCTCTGCAGTCTGTGTACATTATCATAAAATCCCATTTTATAAGTGCAGAAAGACACTCAAGGCTGGGAGTTGGGCTGTGATAACTGTACTTTCAGGGGCTGTAAGGCCCTCCAACTGTGATGACAGGCTTTACTATGCCCCTGGGCACGCCTTTATCTCATTCTAATTCACACCCTGTCATGTCTTATTGCTTACTTTTTTTTTTTTTTCGAATTCTATTTTTCACCCACCATCGTTGAACTCTCCAGCGACCTCCCTGGGGCACTCTCTACCTCCTTGCGTTGCCCTGCAACTATCACCGCTCCTCTCCAGCACCGGTTATGCCCCGGGTCTGCCCTCCGGGGAAGGGTCGCCCCCACCCAGGGCGCTCTATCTTATAGTTTTGAGCCACCAGGCTGGAGAGGGTGGAGGAAGTAGAGGGTACTCGGGTCCAATTTCAGGAGTGTGGAATGCGAGGGGAAGCGCCATCGCCTATCAGCGGTGGAGGGGGTTTTCTACTTTGGTACACACACACTCCCCCCCGGTGGAATCCCGACGTGCAGTGATGCCAGGGAATGTCTTGCCATGACTCCGCAACCCTCTACTTTGGCCCTGAAGCATTGCGGTACCTCTGGTTTCCACCAGAGGTTGCCGTGGTGCCGGGCATAGTCCCTGGATCCCCCCCGAGAAAGGAGAGCTGTCCTCTGAACGCTCAATCCTTCCCCTCCCCTGCTGACCCCCGGCGATCCTGGCTCGTTTCCAAACCTGGGTCGCCAGCGTGGCGCGACTTATTGCTTACTTAACAACAACAAAAAGACTAGAAAACTGCTTTCCTGTTTTGGGCTCACCACGACCAAACCTGGGTGATCAAATATGGCTGCTCCCTCCCCCCCCCGGGCTGAAATACAGATGTGAAATACTGATGAGCCCTAACAAGGAGGCAGTATAACATAGCGGTTAACAACACTGAGCTGCAAACCTGGAAATGTGGGTTTGAATCCCACAGGTACCACTTGCATGCTCTGTGAACACAAACAAATCACTTAGCTTCCCTGTTCTGTGAGAACACATCTGGAAGCAAGCCTCAGCTTAGTGTATCTTTCTTGGCCAAACACTGTAAAATAAAATAAAATAAAAAAGGACAAGTGTCTATGTGTGCTGTTCTCAGCCATTGCAAATTCATTTATTTAGTTAGTTAGTTAGGTTTTATTGACCAGATAAGTAAACTAGACAAAAATGTACCTATTTTTTAAGGGAACAGTCTGGGAGATTACATGATGGGCAGTACAGTGAACAGGATTTTGACATTTTTAAACGTTTCCACTCCCACGCCATGCCAGCTACGAGCACATGGCTAGTAAAGATGTGTATCTTAAAGAATGAAGATTTGAGACCTTTAGATGCCTGTCTAATCACTTTGCTTGCTATTATTTGTTTCATTAATCACTTTTTCATCATTTTATTTGAATTTTACCAATTGCTAGTACAAAAAGAATCCAATGGAATTCTTTGTATTATGATGTCAGAAAAAGTTTACTGGCAAGGCTGGAAGTGTATTTTAATGGGAAACTGGAAACCTGTTTTCAGATTTTTATAGAGAAGCGACACTTTTTTTTATCCTCCTTGGGCGTGCTGAGGGCAGGAACTCTGCCCCACACCACTCGTCTGCCAGCCCAACCGCCCTGACCATCCCCAAGACCCCCCCTGGATTACCCCCCCATGGCTGGGCCAGGAAGGGAACTATCTCCCTCCCCAGAGCACAATCCAAATCTGGGGAGGCTGCAATGGTGGACCGGCGGACCGAGGTCGGGACATCATGGAGCCCCCGGCTGTCATTTTCAAGTGTTCCTCCCTCCCGGTGTAAGGCGTAGGCATGCTCATGTGGGGGCACATGCACTCCATGTCTGCTGGCTGCCTCCCTGCCTACATCATCCTCAGCCCCCACCAAAGGGTGATCGACAGGCGAGAGGACAATCCCTCCCTCCCTCCCAAGAGAGGAGCAGTCCTCAGATGCTCGATCCTCTCTCATCCCTGCTGATCTCTGATGGCCGGGCTCGTTTCCAAACCCAGGTCATCGGCATAGCGTGATGTAAGGCATCCAGTGCCTCAGCCCTCAGCGCACCGGGCCGACTGAAGCAACATTTTCTACCACCAACATGTTACATATATAATAGAAACGTGATTTTTGATAACCTGTGATCTTTTGCTATAATTTAGCAGCTAACATTTTCTTCATATCCAGATCTTACTTAGGAAGAAGAAGAAAAGAGAAGCCAACTACTATTTTAAAAAATGTAAAATCATATAGATGGACCACAGTAGTGAAAACATGTATTAACAGGTATTAAAAGAAGAGGGACCTAGGAAAGCTGGAAAATTGGTCCAATGTGTGCAATTAAAATTTAATGCAAAGAAGTGCAAAATCATGCACCTAGGGCACAGAAACCCTGCGGGAGTTGCAGGATGAGGGGGGAGGTGCTGACAGTTACCAGGGAAGAAAGGGCTTTAGGGATAATCATCTCAGATGACCTAAAGGTGTCCAAACTGTGTACCAAGGCTGTGGGAAGGGCCAGTAGCATGTTGGGGTATACAGGAAGGGGTATCACTAGCAGAAGAAGGGAGGTGGTGATGCCACTGTACAAAACACTGGTGAGGCCTCATCTGGAGTAGGGTGTACAGTTCTGGAGGCCACATCTTCATAAGGACATAGACAGGGTGGAGATGGTTCAGAGAAGGGCAACAAAGATGGTGCAGGGCTTGCACCAGGAGGCATACGAGGAGAGATTAAAAGACCTCAATATGCATACACTGGAAGAGAGGCGGGAACGGGGAGATGTGATAGAAACTTTCAAGTATCTTAAGGGCATAAACAAAGTGCAAGTGGGTGATATCTTTCAGTACAGAAGGTGTACAAGGATGAGGGGGCATGATATGAGATTGGAGGGAGGCAGGATAAAGGGGAATTTGAGGAAGTTTTCCTTCACAGAAAGGGTGGTAGATACATGGAATAGCCTATCCCAGGAAGTAGTGGGAGCTAGCACAGTGGGAGGATTCAAACATGCATGGGATAGGCACAAGGGAACCCTAGAGGTGGGTAGGAAAGGCTAAAGCCAATGATCAAATAGGGTCAGTGACCACTGATGCAGGCAGGGAATACGGGCAGACTGGGTGGGCCTAGCGGTCCTTATCTGCCGTCAAGTACTACGTTGCTGTTACAAGACGTGTATGTTTCTTTTGAAAAAGATAAAAAAATATATATTTAGTGTCTCATTAAAATACATTGAACTCCTAAGTAGCTGGCAGTTTCTGACATCACAGCATCAGAATTCTGTTGAATTCGTTTTTACTAGCAGTGTGAAAAGCAACGGTGAAAACTTACTTGTTTCACTGCTCTAACAAATATTTTATTATAAAAGTAGAAGGCTTGCAGCCGGCCTGGTGGCGCTGATGGCTGAGGCACTGGATGCCGTACCTCGCGTCGTGAGAAGCGTAGGCGAAGGGGGCAGCAGGCGATTGGCGGGGTGGGGTGGAAGAGGTCGAGCCGGTACCTGGCGTGCATATTTTAATACAGTGAAAGGAAGATACCAGGCAGGATTTGAGGGATGGGATTATGTTTCTTTAAGAAAAGAATGCCTGTGTACTGTTGCAGTTTAGTGGGGCAGTTGGGGTCCTGGGATACTGTCCACGGAGGTCAATCTTGCTAAACGAATGGGAGAAAAATGGCAGCTGGTGACCTCAAATTTGGGGTGCCCAAGGATACTCTTAGTAATAGGGCACCCCAAATTAGAACTTGTTTTTAACTGGGCATTGTTAAGAAATAACAACACTGGTGCCAGGGTGTTTTAGCCAATCAGAGTGCAGCTTTTCATTTTGCCCATTTTCTAATAGAATGTAATTCATTTGGTGGATATATAATATGAACAAGTTGTAATTTTATTTATTATAGATATTTAACCAGACTCCCTAAAGAAGGGGTGTACCTGAAACGTAGGAATTATTTTTTTCTGGATGTTACAATAAAAGAATCATATACATTTGACCAGCCCGCCAGCACAGTGGTAGCATTACCGCTTGTGACGCCGGCAGCCAGGCTTCGGGAGCGAGCCCAGGTTGCTGGAGGGTCGACCGAGGGGAGGAGGATTGAGCATCCGAGGGACGCTCTCCTACTCCGGCATGGGAGAGCTGCTGCTCCCGCTGCAATACAGCCACCTGGGTGCACACGGATGGAGATGCAGCTGGCAGCACCATGTGGGAGGGGTGGACATTGGCAGGGGTCTGGAGCAGCATCACATCTCACCGTGCGCCGTCTCCATGGACCCCATTGCACACTGACATACTTGGGGAGAGGAGTAACCAGAAAAAGAAAATGGCCCTGCTTCCTCATCTGGTGCCGGTGCTCGGATCAGGAGCAGCCCAACACCAGGGTTGATTGGTGGGGAGGGTTGAGCCCCCCCCTTCCTCACCCGAGGGGCCAAACTGCAGTAGGATGGGGGGTAGCTGCATCTGAGCTGCCGGTGTGCCTGCTCAAGGAGTAGAGAGGAAGGGGGAACCAAAAAGAATAAATAAACAACAACAAAAAAGAATTCTGTACATTTAAGGGTGAGTGGGTCTGTTTATCCAATCTCTTTTCAGTAGTTTAGCCTTGATTGGATTTGGACCTCTCCCTGAGGAATGACACTTACTACCGTGTTTCTACGTTTTGAGGTTGTCTGAGCCAGGACCTGGCTTTCAATATAAAAGTGGAAAATAATTAATAACCCATCAAAATACAATAGATAAAGTAATCAGTTGTCTATTTATTGAAATACCTGCTCTTTAAATATCTTGGTACAGCATTGTGTGTCTTACCATCAGAAACATGTGCTAACACCACCCTAATACATCTACATTATGAATCTAACATGTATATTCAGCTGATAACCTCACCAAAAGAGATTTTTACAAATTGTGAATGGCGGTCATCTTTAATGGCGAGAGTCATTAATTACAAAAATTAGCTGCAAAAGCTGTTTTGACAACATCTGAGAAAACAAAAAATAAAGCAGGCATCAATCTAAGGATGTGACAAATGCAGTTTTTGCCAATAAACTATAGGATGATATTTTTGGCCAATTAACAAAGACTGCTGCTTTAAGTGGGCCAGCCTGTTCATTCATGGTGATTTGCATATGCTTCCCATGATGCTTTGCATTAGTGGAGTATGTGTAATTTTGTATTATACAGTAAATTTCATGATACTGGAGGTGCGGACAAGATGGACCCGAAGTCCCTTCCACAAAAATAATAAAAATGTTTTTTTAAGGGAAAAGACTACTAAAGCTTATCAGAAAATTGAATGGGATTCAGAGAAACAAGTTCAAAGAAACAAATAATGTACAAATACAAAATATTTAAAATGTTTTCTAATCACCTGTAATAGTGTAAGCTAGCAACATCTGATCACCACCCTTTGACTGGAGGACCAGGTTCCAGTCCCTGCTGAAAGGATAGGCATTGTCCCACAGAACGACTCCTGAGGTTTGTTGAGTTTCACTGGTCTTGGCATAATGGCATTTGTTACCCGAGGGATGAGTGAGGGATTCTGGGATGGAGGGACTGAGTGCTGTGTGAGTCAGCCTTTGTCAGGCTTATTTAGAGAGAAGGGCAAGAGGGCAGGGAATGGGAGGGGGAGAAAGAAAGAGGAGGGGAGCAAGAGAAGTGAATAAGTGAGAGAGAAACAGAGAGGAAGTGAAACAGAGGCAGAGAAGAGAGGGGGAGTGAGACAGATGGATAGAAAAGGAAAGAAGCAGAGAGGAAAAGGGATGGAGGAGGAGAGAGAGAGAGGGGGCACACGACTGGCAGGGTGAGACAGAAAGAGGGTGAGAGTGTGGGAGAGAAAATATCTCTTAAAACAGAAGACTATAATACAACAGTCAACCCTGATTTTGGGTAATTCTGATGAGGAAGATGTGCTACACTGTAACTCCCCTCTAGCTTGGCATCCGCAACTGATTTAGGCAAGATCCACATGTGCAAAGAGCATCAAGGAAGGAGGATTTGGACATGTTTCTAAGCCTAATCCCCCTCCTGCTGTTGTGGCTGCGATCTGGGACTGGGGAAGCTTTTCACGCGGCTGCTCATTAGTTCCGGCCTGATCTCTTAATTGCTGCGAGTTTCCAATCAGCTTTGTGACGGAGGCTGAGAGGAGCAGCTACCAGCTATAAATCATCCACGGCCCGCACAGCTCATCTTCGGAACTGCACTGTGATGGACAGGGCATAACTGATGCATCATCACTCCAAGCTCTTTAGAAGACACTGTTTAATGGCAAATGATAGAAATGAGTCTCCTACTCTTTAAAACTTGGGGGGCTGCTTTTCAAACCTCTGGGGGGTGTTCTACCCTTTAAAAACCCAGTGATTCCCTACTCTTTAAAACTCTGGGGGTGTCCTGCTCTTCAAAATTCTGGTGAGTGCCCTACTCTTTAAAATGGGGGGGGGGGTGCAAATGACCCAGGTTCTTGCCCCGAGTCTGGTGCCAACACTCAAAGTGGGTTCAGGTGTCCTTCCTGGACTCCTCCTGCCTCGGGGAGAGAGGGCACTTCCATTCGCTGCATGATTGTCCCCTGATGGCTCAGGCAGAGGGGATGGCATGCCTGAAGGAACATTGCAGTCCTTTAGAGCATCCTTATGTTGGCACACACACCTGTTTGCTTGGCAAGTGATGAAGCATTACATGCCCAGAGCAGGACTGGCAGGGGAGTTCCAAAGAAAAGGTGGGACTCACCTGCCCTGTAACCTGTGGTCTCCCAGGTGACAGTACTGCAGTGGAGGCAGCAACATTCTCTCCCCCGGAGGAGGAGAGCTTCCTGTGGGAAGCACAGTTCTCCTCCCCTCTGTCGGGCGTCTGCATCCCAGGCTCATTCCCAAACCTGAGTCATCAGCACCGCGAGTGGTAGTGTTACCAGTGCACCTGCAGATCAGCCAAGGGGGATGTACCCTTTAAATCTCTGGGTGGTCTTCCTCTTAAAAATTCTGGGGTTCTTCCTCTTTAAAACTCTGGTGAGTCCTCCTCTTTAAAACTCTAGTGTGTCCTACTCTTTAAAACTCTAGGGGTTGTACTACTCTTTAAAACTCTATGGGTGTCCTACCCTTTAAAAACTCTAGGAGCTGTACCACAGCACTTTTTAAAACTCTATGGATCCCAAAGTAAAACTGAGGTAGTGTCCCTTAGTGGGAGCCAAACTTCAGACCTTCGTAATTTGATTCCTACAAATGAGTCATTATGCAAATTCGCTATCTTGGTATTAATATCCCAGTCGGGCTACAAGGGTTGTATTAGGCCAATTATGGTAAGCCGATTACCAATCTTCACCAATGGGAATTGCTCCCCCTATCTTTATTTGGGAAAATAGAAACTGTTCGTATGACTGTATTACCACGTTTTTTTTTTCTTTTCCTAAAATTACCTCTCAAAGTCCCCCATACAAACTGGATAAAACTTCACAAAGCTTTGCATCACTTCATCTGGGGAAATAAAAAGGCTCATATTAAATGGCAAGACCTGCAGAAACCTTAGTTGGAGGGTGAGGTAGGCTTGCCAAACCTAAAATTATATTACCAGAAGGCAGAGCTCTTGCCATGGATTAAACATAAAAAAGGCATACCGGATAATGTTAGGACTTCTATGGAACTGGGTAGTCATACTGGGCCCTCTGCTCTTGTGCTGTTTGATGCACCTTTACATAAACTTACAATGTGTGCAGCTTCCAATCCCTGGCTTAAGCAACTCTGTGCTAATTGGGGACTGGTTTGTCATGCACTCAGTCTCACCCACTCACTCACTCACTCGTTATGCCCTGGTAACCCACTGCTCAGTGTTTCTCCCTCCTAGGACAGACGTGACTTTTAGACACTGGAAACAATTGGTTTAAGCTGTTTTTCACATTTTACAAAATGGGACCCTCAAAACGTTCAATCAGCTGTGGCGTGAATTCTCCCTAAAGAGTTGAGATTTTTTTCGTTACTTGCAGGTTGTCATATTTCTTAAGAGAAGGGAGCAGATTACAAAACCTTCAACTGGATCCTCTTCACTCTTTAATAGAGACCATTGAAGAAGCAGGGGAAGGTGTCCTCCAGAATAAATCTATCTCCAATATGGTGCAAGGTTATCTCTGGGGCAGGGGGGATGGGAAGGCCTCATCCACTATTCATACCACCTGAGAAGCAAAGATGAGATGCACCCTCACATCCCAAGAGTGGAACACAATCTGGTATGGAGTATTTCATACTTCCACTTCTAATAATTGGCGAGAGTTTCGTTAGAAAGTTGTAACCTGATATTTCCTTACCCCATCCTGTACCAAATATTACACTAGGAGCCATGATGATAAATGCTGGAGAGGATGTGGGGCTGCTGGCACTCCATTTCATATTTTCTGGGATTGCCCCATCCTTCAACCTTTTTGGCAGGAGCTAGGCTCTAAGTTGGCACAGACTGCGAACTCAGTCGCTCCATTGGACTTTAAGGCACTGCTTTTGGGATCATGGCCCACTGCATGCCACTTCAATCGCCAAAAGGCTTTTCTGGGTATCATAATAGCAGCTGCTTGTAAGGCCATCACAAAGTGATGGCTAACTCAAAGCTGTCCCACTATGCCGGACTGGGTAGGGTTGGATTAAAAATATTTTTAGAATGGAGAAACTAACAGCTGACTTGAGGCTTCAGTCACTCAAGTGTCTGGGAATCTGGTTTCCTTTCATGACTCTAGCTGAAGAGCTGGAGGGTAGGTCTGTCCTGTCCCAGCAGGCCTTTCAGTTATTGATTTATGTTATAATAATGGGGGACCATTAACCCCAGGTATTTTTTCCTCCTGATAAATCTCATCTATATATGTTAGTCATTGACACGTCACCCCAAGGATAACCATGGTTTTTATTTTTATTTCTTATTCTGTTTTCTTATGGTCACCCATGTACTCCTAGATGTTTGAATGTTATGGATGGCCCATTGTCATATTCTTTCATTTGTAATGGATGAAGTTCAAACAGAGGAACTTTAGCAGCAGGCTTAACATTTAACAAAAGGAGATCATGGATCTGAACCCCTTTTTTCTTTCATTTATTTATTTATTTTATTTTTTCCCTTCAATTCCAGACATTGTGTTTATTAACAGTTAAGAGGGTAGCATACAATTGAAGGCCATCTGTACCTCTTGCTTTCATTGGTTAAAAATCCTAGCTGGGCCTCTCTTCATGTGGATTCCTGTTGCTTAGTACTGGTTAATGATTGTGGAGTCTCCCTTCATTTTATTGCCTTCATGTTGAGGCTTTTTGGTATAGGTGTTTAGGTTTCACATATCTGAGTATGCATTGTACTATGTATGACTGTGCTAATAAAGATTTAAAAAAAAAACTCTATGGGTCCCATACTCTTGAACACCTTGGGGACAGTACTACTCATTAAAATTCTATGGGTATCCTACCCTTTAAAACTCTGAGAGGTGTACTGCTCTGCATAACTCTACAGGTGTCCTACTGTTTAAATCTCGAGGTATACTACTCTTTAAAACTCTCGGGATGTATGGGGGGTGAGTGGCATGCCCAGACTGTCATACAAGAAACTTAGGGCACACAGAAGTGCTGGGGGGACTGGGACTATACTACAGTCTGAGTACTAGTTTATCACGGACAACTCAGAGGTCTGCCCAGCATGGAGGCAGATTGATGGGGTAATTCTGCAAACACAGGATCTTCCTGGACTAAGTCTCCATCACTCATTCATTCACACTAGTGGGAATGTGCCAGAGGCGCTAGGACCAAGCAGGAGCCAAAACTTTTCAGAAGGGTCGGCGCCAAGACAGGACCACGCATGCATGGCACTGTGAGACTAGCTCATGCCTGTGTAAGCTATCTTGGCATCGACTCTCCAGCCGCCTCAGTTCCTTTTCTCCCGCCGTCAAGTGTGCCTGGATGTCGACGTCGCTCGTCTGCCGGAGTCAAAGTTTTTGTCTATACAACAGCAGCTTTTAGTGTTTAATTTAACATTTTAGTAGTATTAATTTCTTATTTTACGAACAAGAAAAGAAGGTTATGAAGAAGAAGAAAAATAAATTCTCACCTGCCATCAACGGAGTCGTCCTTAGACGGTAGCGGTGACAGTAGGAAGACTTCAATTGAAAGTTGTTATGGCAGAGGGGCTGTGTCCGGTTCGCCACCCTTTGACAAACGGGGGGGAAGGGCCTGTGCTCAGGAGGGAGGACAGTCCCCTGAAGCACGAATTAGCAGTTCCAGGATCTGGTTCCCTTAACCTTGAGCTCTTCTTCCTCATTGGGGAAGAAGAATGGGGTGCTACACGAGGGATTTGCCCTCTGGTCGTCTACTTACGGGGATTGTTAGTCGGGAGGGACGATAGGCCTGAACCAACTTTGGTGGGTTCCCCTTGGTCCCACTCCTAACGGCCGCATTCTTTGACTCCGGACTCCATCTTTGTCCTCGTTGGAGCTCCGGTGAGCAATTTCACCTCTGGGCCACTCCTGTGGAGCAGGAGGTTTGACTTCTATCCAGTTTTCCTGGCCAGTGTTCCTGATTTCGGGGGCCTGCAGGCCTCAGAGCCGCTGGACTGGGGCCAGGTCGATTGGATCAGGATGAGCGCGGTGCCGTCTTGGTGCCTTCGCCATCGTGTCGACCCCTCGTGCCTACCCCCTCTCTCTTTCCATGCAGGGCCAGCATGGGCACCACCTTTTTCCTTTTCCCTTTCTTCTCAGGATTCTCCATTGGCATTTTCCATGGTGGTGTTTGTCCTGGCACCATACCCAACGCCATGGGTGGCGCCGCAGGTCTGGTGCTGTGGCCACTGGTTTTGGCATCAGTGCCGTAGGTGGCACCCCTGGTGTTTGGATCGGCAGCGGGAGTCGGTGCCATGGGTCGGCGCCGTCACTGTGTGTGGCACCGCAGGTGCTGTTGTTGGTGCCGTTGGTTGCTGTAAGGAATGCAGATTGCACTGGTTTCAGAACAGTGCATAGTGGAATTACGACTCTGGTATTTGAAGCTATGAAATGAAACAAGACACCAAGTTTTTTCTTTTTATTGTTTTAATGGTTATGCTTGTAGTTACATATTTGATAAATGTTTAATACATGGCTGTTGGAATTCTCCTTGTAAACTAATAAATGCACATATAACGACTTGAGTTAATGACAGTTGTGTAGAAACTGACTCTTCACAAGGAGGTCTGAGTCCAGTGAATTGTACACATTAGATGTTTTTGTTGTAATATGAAAAAACGAATGATATAAAAAAATCTCTACGGGTGTCCAATTTTTTCACTCTATTGGTATCCTACTCTTTAAAACTCTGATGGGTGTCCAACTGTGTGTGTGTCCTGCTCTTTAAAACTCTATTGATGTGCTGCTCTTTAAAACTCTGGTGGGTGATGTATACTGCTCTTTAAAACTCTGGTAGGTGATGTATACTGCTCTTTAAAGCTCTGGTGGGTTTCCTTCTCTTTAAAACTCTGTGGGTGTCCTACTCTTTAAAACTGTATGGATGTACTGCTCTTTAAAACTCTAGTCTGGTGGGTCCCTACTCTTTAAAACTCTATGGATGTACTACTCTTTAAAACTCTAGTCTGGCGGGTGTCCTACTCTTTAAAATTATGTGGGTGTTCTGTCTTTAAAGCTGTGTGGGTATCCTGCTTTTTAAAACTCTGGTGGGTGTCCTACTCTTTAAAACTCTCTGAGTGTCCTACTCTTTACAACTCTGGTGGGTGCCCTACTCTTTAAAACTCTTTGGGTGTCCTACTCTTTAAAACTCTATGGATGTACTACTCTTTAAAACTCTAGTCTGGTGGGTGTCCTACTCTTTAAAATTATGTGGGGGTTCTGTCTTTAAAGCTGTGTGGGTGTCCTGCTTTTTAAAACTCTGGTGGGTGTCCTACTCTTTACTACTCTAGTGGGTGTCCTACTCTTTAAAACTCTGTGGGTGTCCTACTCTTTACAACTCTGTGGGTGTCCTACTCTTTAAAACTCCGGGGGGTGTCCTATGCTTTAAAACTCTATAGGTGTCCTACTCACAGATACACAGAAATGTGAAGGCAGAGAAAGGCACCACAGCCCATCTAGTCTGCCCAACACCCCACCTCCTCCCTTCTGTTATGCTTCCACCCTCTTTCCCCAACCCCTTAAATCTATCCCATGCCCTCTTGAACCCCTCCATCGTTTCAGCTGCCACAACCTCCTCCGGCAGCTTGTTCCAGGCCTCCACCACCCTCTCTGTGAAAAACTGCCCCCTGACATTACCTCTGTATTGCCCAACTTCCAGTTTGAGGCTATGACCCCTCGTGTTCACTCCCTTCTTCAATTTGAACAAGTTGTTACCCTGTACCTTATTTATTCCCTTCAGATACTTAAAGGTCTCAATCATGTCCCCCCCTTCCTCCTAGTCTCCAGAGGGTACAAATTCAGCCCTCTCGATCTTCTCTCATAGGGTACATCCTGCATCCCTCGTGCCATTTTAGTTGCCCTTCTCTGCACCCTCTCCATCAGCTCAACATCTTTTCGTAGGTGAGGCTTCCAGAACTGCACCCCATACTCTAGATGTGGCCTAACCATGGTTCTGTATAATGGCATTAGCACCTCCCTCTTCCTGCTAATAAAACCCCTCGCAATGCAGGCCAACATTTCATTTGCCTTTCCCACCACCCTGCTACACTGGCTGCCCACCTTGAGGTCACACAATACCATAATCCCCAGGTACCTTTCTGTTTCCTTCTCCTTAATCACCAACCCCCCCCAAAGGGATTAAGTTTCCCTCCTATTCTTCCCCCCCAGGGTGCATTAGCGAGCACTTTTGTGTATTAAACTTCAATTTCCAGGTGTCAGACCACCTCTTCAGCCTCTCCAGGTCCCGCCTCATGGCTTGCATCCCACTAGGTGAATACACCCTATTGCAGACCTTTGTATCATCTGCGAACAGGCACACCCATCCCTCCAAACCCTCCGCTAGGCCACTAACATAGATGTTAAAGAGTATTGGTCCTAGCACTGACCTCTGTGGAACCCCACTGGTCACCGCCCATTCCCTGGAATGTGTCCCATTTACCACCACTGTCTGACTTCTTCCCTTCAACCAGTTTTCCACCCACCTGGTGATCCTGTTGTCCTCCCCTAGTCTGTCCAGCTTATGTACCATTCCACCATGCGGAACGGTGTCGAAGGCCTTATTGAAATCCAGATAGGCCACGTCCACTGCTCCTTCCTGGTCCACTATCTGTGTCACCCCATCCAAAAACTCTTATCAGGTTAGTCTGACAGGACCTTCCCTTGGTGAAGCCACGCTGCCTGTCATCCTGCATGCTATTCATCTCCAAGTGTTCTATCAACCTGATCTTAAGTAGTGTTTCCATTACCTTCCCCACCACCAAGGTAAGACTAATAGGACGGTAGTTTTTGACCTCATCCTTCCGCCCCCCTCTTATGTAGTGTGACCACCTCTGCCCTCTTCCAGTCTGTTGGCACCACCCCTGTGACCAAGGACAAGTTAAACAGTCTCACTAGATGCGGCGCCAGTTCATCCTTCACCTCCTTGAGAACCCTTGGGTGTATTCCATCAGGCCCCATTGCCTTGTCTACCCTAAGTCTACCCAGCTCTTCCCTTAATCCTTCAGCAGTGAATTCTGCCTGTGGCTGTCACCCTCCCCAACCCCATCCTGGTCCTCTACCCTCCCTTTCCTCCGTGAAGATTGAGGCGAAATAGCTGTTTAATGCCTCTGCTTTTTCGAAGTCCCCTTCCCCTATTGTTCCACTTTCCCCCCTTATCCTTCCAATCCCATGCTGTGCCCTCCTCCTTTCTCCAGTGTACCTAAAGAAGATTTTGTCCCCCCTCCTTGCCTGCTTCGCTATCCTCTCCTCAGTGACCTCCTTTGCCCTCTGTATCTTTTGCCCAGCCTCTTTCTTTTTTCCCTGTAGGTTTCCCTGTCCTCATCCTTTTGTGTCCTCCTGTACCTCTTAAATGCTCTAGTCTTCTCCTTGACCCCTAACGCCACCTCTCTAGTGAACCACAGAGGTCTTTTCTGTCTTCTATTCTTTCTTACCCTTCTTATACATGAGTCCATGGCTTTATTTACCCCCTCTTGATGGCTGCCCATAATTCCTCCACCCCCTGCACATCCCCTATCCTCAACATTTCTTCCCCAACTACCTTCCTCATTCCATGAAAGTCAGCCTTTCTGAAGTCCATTACCTTGGTTCTTGTCCTAACCCTCTCCCTGCCTGCTCTCACCCTGAACCTGACAGCCCTGTGGTCACTGGTGCCAAACTCTTCTCCCACCTCCACCTCCTCCACACTGTCCCCATTTGTGAGGACCACATCCAACAGGTTTACACCCCTAGTGGGCTCACTGACCCTTTGTTGCAGGAATATGCCCTGAAGAGCCTCTAAGATGCTCCTGCTCCTTGCAGAGATTGCTGTCTGGACATCTCAGTTGATGTCCGGAAGGTTTAAGTCCCAATTAGCACAATTTCCCCTTTCCGTGCCATCCTCGCTATTGATTCTACAAAGTGTCTATCTCCTTCCTCCCCCTGCATAGGAGGCCTATAGACTACCCCAACACGCAGGTTTTCCCCCTGTCCCCTGTCTAGGGTGACCCACATTATCTCTGTTTCCCCCTCCTAATCCTGCCCTTCCATGGTCCCAGTCCCTTCCCTGATATATAATGCCACCCCTCCTCCCTTCCCCTCCCAATCTTTCCTAAACAACTGATAACCTGGGATCACTGTCTCCCAAGTGTAGTGTTCATTTCACCAAGTCTCACTCACTGCTACAATGTCTAGGTTCTCCTCCATCATGGTGGCCTCCAGTTCTCCCATTTTGTTCCCCAGGCTCCTGGCATTTGCAACCAAAGCCCTCCAATATGTAGCCCCATCCCATCCTTCCCTGCTGCTAAGAGTTCCCTTGATGAATTCCCAGACTGGGGCTGACAGCTCTCTGCTCTGCCTCATGTAAGGCTGGCCCTGTCCTAACCAACCCTTATTTAGGTTTAAATTGAACTTCTTGCCATGAAGTCCCTCAGTTTACTCTTTAGTGCAGCTGCTCCTCAACAGCTCGGGGGCAGCCTGTCTTGGGCATACAGCCCCTCCTCCTCCCATGTAGAGCCCCAGTCACCTATCCAGCCGAACCCCATCCAACTGCACCAACCTTGTAGCCAATTGTTGAATGCCCTTATCTTCTCCTTTCTGGGTGTGCTCGCTCTTGGTACTGGCAACACCTCAGAGAAGGAAATGGAAGGAAAAACAGTGCTGCTCCTACAGAACCTAGCAAGTTCCTCGAACCTTGCCTGTACCTCCATCAGACTGTTCCCTTCCAAGTCATTTGTGCCCAGGTGAAACACCAGATGTGTTCTATCATCCTGCTGCTTACCCTAGGAAGGAATATGATGCCTCACCTCCAGCACCGTCATCCCTGGCATGCACTGTACCCATACTGTATTGTTTTTTGCTCCCTTCCTTCCCCATTTTAGCCCCTTAATTATTGAGTCCCCCAAGAGTGCCACTCTACTTCCCCTGCTTCCTGGGTGTCCTTTTGGCCTCTAGCTTTGTGTCACAGGGTTTGGCTCCCTTTGGACTCCTCCTCATGTCCCATCCTGACTTGGTTTCTGCCCCTGCTCATCTTTTGTTCCCCATCACCTAGCCTATCCTGATTTTTACCCACACCCAGCATCTGTACCTCTTCACCCTCTCCCTTTAGCTTTTCATCAGACTCCCCCCTCCTGTACCTCTTCATCCCTTGTACTTCCTCCTGGCTTCCTTCATCCCTGCAGACCCCCCCTGCTTCACTGCTTGAGCATGATCCAATTTCATCTGACCCCCCTCTAACTGCTCCTGGCCTTCCCTCGTCTGCATCACTGTGCGAGATTGTGCCAACTGTGCTTGATCCCCTCTAACTGTTCCTGTCCTGCCCATCTTTGCAGAAGGTTTTGAGCATCTGCACCCCACTCTGGGAAGTCTTCTCCTACCACCTGCCCTGTCTGCATATTTCCCTCTCTGCACCCTGCCCAGCGCATGCCCCAGCCTCCTACTGCAGCCCTACCCTGCAGGGTTTCCTCCAGTTCATTTTCAGCCTCCCAGGAGCTCAACTCCAGCTCTTCCAGTGCTTCCTTCCTGCCCCTTTTCTTATGCCACAGTTCTCCTAGTGCCACCTTTTGGTGTGTCCCTAATGTGCCCATCCCCTCCTCCACCCCTTCTCCTGCATGCGATGTGCCTGCTCTGAGATTTTTCCCCCCATGTCCCCCAGCCGCTCTGCACCCCCCCTTCTCTGATGGCCCCTGCCGGACCCCTTCCTCTCCAATGTCCTCGACTAGAATACCTAGGAGGGCAAAACTAATTGTTACTTCCATCCTCTGGCCCATTTCACCTATGCCTGCGTTGTCCTTCATACTGGGTATCCGTCTGCCTTTTCCTGAGCCTACTGTCTTCCATTCCTCCTGATCCCTGACTGACCCCTTTTCTGTAGCTACAGGCATCATTTTTGTGCCTCTAGACTTCCTGCTGTCAGTTCCCACTGACCCCTTTCCTCCTGTCTCAGGCGTCCCTGTCCCAAATCTGGACTTGCTGCTGTCTGTTACCACCTCTGGTCTATCCCCTCTGGATCCCCTTCCATCTTCTCCCTTCCAAGCCCTTGACTTCTGGAACAGTGTGTCTGATCCTCCAGTGACTCCACTCAGCCCTTCCCACTCCTTCCTTGGCCTATACCATCCCTGTCTCTCTACCCCCTTTCCCCAGCCCCCCCATTTCTAATCCCCACCTTGTTCCGCCACTGCCTCTCAGCTGGAGTGAGCTGCCACACATCATACAACCCCCCATCCCCAAGCCCAATTTAGGATCATAGCTGTTCCACAGCCACTGCACCCCACCACCCTGCCAAAGATCCCCTCCTCGGTCGCCCGCTCTCTGCTGCCCACCATTTCTTCTGTGATACTTAGATACAGTCCTAAAATCACCCTTATGTATATTTTAGTCCCCCGACCCTCACCCTCCTCAGCCCCAACCCACAGTCAAGACTTTTTAGAAATAATAAAGCATGTGCAAACCATAGGCATCAAGAATTAATAACCATAGCCACCACGTTCAAGTCCAAGTCACCGAGTTCAAGTCCATATCCCCAGCACCTCCAGCGTCATTAGTCCAAGATCAAATTCCCAATATTTCCAATGTCAGTAGTCTCGGCCCAGTTAATTTCACCTCAAATCAAGTCCAAATCCCCAGCACCTCCAGCGTCAGTAGTTCAAGATCAACTTCCCAGCACCTCCAGTGTCAGTAGTCTCGACCCAGTTCATTTCACCTCAATTTCAGCTCTTTTGTGAAGGATTTCTTAGTGTCTGTGTCAATTTCCCATATCCACCGAGGCAGAAGTCCAAGTCCCCTGTGGAGAAATGCAGGACCCAGTTCCTTTGCTGCAAACCAGCTCCTTGCAGTGATTTCCTTAGCTCAGGATGCTCCTTGCTCCTACTTTTAGTCCTTCTATCGGTCTGGCTGGCTATTTTTAAAGCCAACCGCCTTGGCACTTCTCTCCCTGATTGGCCTGATCCTACACCGCTGTCTGCGGTTTGCCAGCCGTGCTGTACTCTCAGGGATGTTCCGTTCCTCAAATAAGATGTTAGATTGCGGTCTCTTCTGCCCATCTCTGATGTTGTCCTGGTAAGTTGTCTAGGTGGCAGTAAAAGAACCCAACACACTTTTTGCAAGTGATTGGGATTTTCCCATGTCCTGGCCAACATTCCCCTTCCTATAAAACCAGTTCCTGCAGTTATTCAAGGCTATGTGCGGGTGTTGATGTGTGATGTGGCTGCCACTACACATTTACAGTCACTTCACTACCAGTCTCTCATTGCCTTTAAAGTGCTTTGGGATACGATGTGTATGAAATTGTTTGATTGTTGTTTGTCTTTATGTTAAAATGTTTTGTTTTTTTTCTTGTGTTTTTTGTAATGTTAATGTCACTTGACATCTGTGAAAACCGGCATTTTTTGCTCACAGATTTTTCAGTATAAAATAAACTGAAATGAAATGTGCTATATCAATTTGTCACATTATCGAATGCTCATTCCAGATACCAGTTTCATATTGTAGATGCCATTCATTCTCAGAGCTGCAAGCCTCCATGTTTGCTGGAGTCTGTGCCATTTTTCAAGCCCTTTTGTTACTAACCATGCGTTCAGTGGTGTTGGTGCCCTGAGCCCCCCAGGGGTATCCTCACCGCCGTTCCTCCTTGCCAGCAACTGACACTGTCTCACACATTAGCTTCACCACAGGGCTCGGCCCCAAATTCCAGACATGGATGTTTCTGTTGCAGGGGGGACCTTTGTCACATGGCCCCCCCCATACGGTCCCCCTTCACTGCCAGCTGCTGACATTCAGATGAAGTCTCAAGGCTGGCAGCAAGTTGTCAGATGGAGGAGGGGGATCACAGCTCAAGTACCTAGCAGTTAAAAATGGACTGCAGAGAAAACGTCTTCCTCTGCTTGGTGGGAGGGTGGGCCCTGTTCTTACTCCTGGAGACCTCAGGTTCTAGGCACCCATTCACTGCCATTTGACCCACTATTTTAGAGGGGTGGAAAGGGAAGTAGGGTGTTGTCCCACAGATAGTACACGTGCTTCAAGTAAGTCTGTGCCCGAATGTGCTCCTATTGTACTGAGACCCCCCCCCCACAAACAAGGCTTTTCAAGTCTCAAGGGGTTTACCATGTGAAACAGAATTTTAATAAATAAAGTCTATCATTTGCTGAACTTTTACCCATTGTTGCTGCAGGTTGACCTGCTTTTCAGCAAAATGCTTCTTCTTAAAAAAATTGCCCATTGTTCTCAACGATTTGGGGGAATGGAGAACATAAAATGTATGCAGCTCTGGGCTTTTTTGTGCAGCTCTGGGAATTTTATTTTCATTCAGGTCTGTAACCCTCTAGTCGAGGCCACAGTATATGTGTGTGTGTGTGTGTATATATATATATATATATATATATATATATGTGCATTGTGTGTCTGTTATGTATAGGTTGTGTATGTCTATAGTGTGTGTGCATGTGTAATTTGCACATGTGTAGTTGTGTACAGAGTTCAGTGTGTATGCACAAAAGGGTGTGTGTGTAGTGAGCATGTGTGTAGACTGTGATTACATGCATGTGTGTGATTACATGTTTAGTCTTTAAGTGTGCATGTGCACGTGTGTGTTGAGTGTCATTATGTATGTGTGTGTGTGTGTGTGGAGTGTAATTATGTGTGTGTGTGGGGGGAGGGTGGGAGCATGTGGAGTGTGATTTCGTGTGTGTGTGTGCGTGTGTGCATGTGGAGTGTTATTACATGTGTAGTCTTAGTGTGTGTGTGTGTGTGTGTGTGTGTGTGTGTGTGTGTGTGTGTCACAGATTATCTTCAACTGTTGGCCAGTGGCTCAGAGCTCCCTGCTAGTAAAAGGTTAAGCGTTATAGTCTAGTGCTGGTGCTCAGAAGAGGCTCTTGAAATACATAATGTCTTTGCGCCCCCCCCCCCACACTGCTGGATTAATGTATGATAGATGTGGGTGGGGATTACAAGCAGTTGACAAGATAAGTATCACATAATGTGGAATTTCATTTGAACAGTAGAAAGCTGAGACAATATCACCATTCTCAGAGTGGAGAGTCTGCAGTGTAATTGTGAAAATGTAGAGAGGGATCTCATTGTGTGTTTTTCGTAAAGCAGTTTTATATGTAAGCAAATGGGATGTGCTGTAGCAAGTAGCATGGAGGAGTGAAGAGAAGGAGACTACCCAGGGAGCCCCACTCTTGCCGAGTCAGTACATACCACAGCACAGTTGGCGCTCCGCAACAAGGTCGCGGCTTACCCAAAAAGTAACTAACTAAAGTAAAGGGGGGGGGTGTAGTTAAATAAGCCCATCTCAATCTAATCAGCTTAACCAGGTTTTCCAGTCCTTTGAAATGGCAGTTTTTATCTGTGCTGCTGGTATTAAAATTGCAGCACACTGTCACAACAGTTTCTGGGTGCATCTGTAGGGAACGAAAGCTTTTCACAGCTTAATACTAACAAACCTCCGGTGCGCATTAGCTTAAATACCACTGTAGCCTCTCCCAAGGTTGACATAACAACCTTATGGGACCTTGAGGCAAAGCTCTGCACCTTTACTCACTTGGATATGAGAGAGAGAGAGAGAGAGAGACAAAGCGAGAGGTACTAGAACAGTTACTGCAGGGAATGGAACACGGGGATATACAGTGTGTTGGTTACAGGGAAATCGCCAGCCTAGCCAGCAGGGGTCACTGCAGGAAATGGGACACAGTAGGGGGGATACAGAGGAAAGGTTACAGGGCAATCCCCATCCTAGCCAGCAGGGGTCACTGCAGAAAATGGGACACAGTATGGGGGATACAGAGGAAAGGTTACAGGGTAATCCCCAGCCTAGCTAGTAGGGGGTACTGTAGGGAATGTGACATGGAGATTTACACAGAATAGGCTGCAGGGCAGTCCTCATCCTAGCAAGCAGGGGACAATGTAGGGAATGGAACACAAGAGGTATACAAGGGCACATAGAGTAATCTTCTACCCATACACTCCAACAGTTAGATCCACGAAAAACCCACGGTGCAGGGCTGGTGCACAAGAAAATGGGACAGCCAGCCCAATCTGTAACAAACTTCAGAGGTTCCGTGCACTAAACTAGGGTTCCAAAATGAAGGACAAGAAGTCACTAATGTCTTCCAGAACAAAAGTAATTTCTAGGGACATGGATATGTTGTTCATCCACACTCATTGGCAGTATCCTTGCCGCTTTAAATCTTGCCGGAAGGTCTTCAAGCTTGCTCCTCCCACCCACCCGGGTGGTATAACTCTCGGCTCCGCCCCATGACGCCAGATCTTCCTTACCGCTTGGAAGCTCAGGTTCCCTCCTTAACGCTCTGCGTTTGTGACTGGTTCCTATTTCTCCGTTTGCGGATTTAAAAATAAATTTTGCAAAAGACTTAGTCTTCTATCCCTCGCTGGGCTGCGATGGACAAATCGACTCCGGATTTCGGAGATGCCCATGCGGGCGAAGATGTCTCGACGGATCCACACCCACGTGTGTCTACTGCTTAGGCCTTGAGCACGACCGCGGGCTTGTGACCTGTGCTCATCTTTCTCGGCCTACGTCCTCGAAGACCGTGCTGCCCGATTGCAACTGGGCCGTCCAGAGAAGCGTTTCCCTCCGGTGAAGTCCAAGGAGGCCCGGTTGGCGGTGTCCGCGGCGGCGGGCTCGGCGGATCAGCTCGAGCGGATGGTAAGCCTCGAAGAGGAGGCGCTGGTCAGACCTTCTCTCGGGCCGCTGCATTTATCCCGCCTTCTGGGTTCTTCCTACACGGCTTCTTTTAAGGAGCTTTGTCTGTCCCTCTCACTAAAGGAGAAGGCCTCGTCTGCTGGACCTTATTCTCGGTCCAAAAAGAGGGACAGGGTAAGTCCCTCCGTCGACGCTCTTGGGAGCGGGAAAGGTCCCTCTCCCCGGGCCGTCGACCGTCGGCTTCGGTCGACCGCTCGGCTTCGGCCACTGGCCTCACGGTGTCCCCGTCAGGTCAGTTGACCGAGACTCCCACCGATGAAGTCGAGATTTTTCTCGACCCATTGACCGGGCTGTCGCCTTTAGCAGCCGAGATTCCCCTCTCCCCGGTTCCCCCGGGAGGAGTTGAGGATCCCGTGGGCTCGCCTGTGCCTCCGTTCGGAGCCCTCGGATGGACCATCCGAGCCGAAGGAGTGCGGTTCGGCCGACACCTCCCGCACCGACCTCGGAAATTCCGGGACTCTCGGTCTCGGTCTCGGACCTCCAGCGGTCCAGCCCGATCCCACCGCCATGGCGGTCCTACGGCACGCTGATGGCGGCGTGCCGCTCGTCCTCGTCCTCCTCCTCGGATGAGGAGGCTTGCGTAAATTCGTCGGCGAGTGCGAGGACCTATTTGCAACAGCTCCTCCTGGCGGGGAATAAGCCGACCCGTCGCCTCGGCCATTAAGTCTTTGTCACGGGCAGCCGACACCCTCGACTTATCCGAGGCCTATACCCAGGCGGTTGTGCGGCCAAAACCAACTTCTCCACCGATTCGGTGGAACCTCCACCTCCACAGCCACCAATTGGGGCTCCGACCAAGGATTCTCGGTCGGCTAAGGGTCTACCCCATCGGCTGTCAGTTACCCTCACTCCCGACCGACCTCGGCAGGTGAAGGGTGGCTCAGGCCAGAGGCAGCTCTTCGAGGACTCTTTCGAGTCGAAGATGATTCCTCCTTTTTTCCAGCGACTGGACTTGGAGTCTTCAGGAGGTCAGTCAATGGGCGATAGCCCGTCGTCCTTCCTAGGACTGCTTGACTCATCTCGGAGTCTACGGGATGGGCTTGACCCGTTCCAAGCGGGCCAGGTATCCCTCACGGAGATTCTGGACGAGGGATTCTCCGACGGAGGCCTTTCCGGTGGCGAGGCCATAGTGGGTCCGGCACTGGAGCTTTGGCAGCGCCCTGCTTCCTGCCCTGCGCCTTGGCCAGGATGGCCAGGAAGTATCGCAGATCCTACCCGGTTCCTTGTCCGGTTTTGGAACACCTCTGCTGAGGTTGGTTACCGACAGCGTTTTCCGGTAGCGCCCGGCAGCAGGGATGGACAAACCTCCTGACAAGGAGTCCAAGAAATTGGACTATGTCGGGCTAAAAGTCTGCTGCTGCCCTCTCTCGGTTTCTCCAGGCCAGTTCGGCCCGTCCTCATGGCACATTTTTCTCATGCCCTGTTGGGCTCCCTGGGAGGTCATCCCTCATCTTCCGCCGATCTGCAGACTACGGTTAAGCAGGTGCGGGACCAGGGCAGGGCAGTGGCCAAACAGCAGCTCCAGACTGCTTTGGATATAGGGGACTCATGTGCCAGATCGGTGCGGCCGCGGTGGCTTGCGTCGGCGGGCTTGGCTGAGGATATCCACCTTTACTGGATACCCAGCACAAGTTGGCGGGATGTTCCCTTTTGGGGACTGACCTCTTGACCCTGGGGTGGAAGGTCACCTGCAGAGGATCGAGAAGTCCAATGCTACCTTGGACTCGGTCTCTTCCGCTCAGAAGGACAAAGGGCATGAGCCACAGCCTAAGCCCTTTTGGTCCTTCTGTGCCCCAGGCGCACTGCCCAGCAACGCCAGGGCCAGCAGGCTCGGCCTTGGCATCCCAAACCCAAGCCGCCGGCTTCCTCTAACAGGAGGCAGGGAGGAAAGGGCCCAGGAGGTCCCTCGGCCGGTTCCTCCTCCAAGCCTGCCCAGTGACGGGCTGAGGGGTGTCGCCCCCATCCCCGTCACCTTACCCCTGGGTCCCCCCGTGGGGGGACGGCTCCGGCACTTCCGTTCCGCCTGGTCCGCTGTTACCACGGACAGGTGGGTCTTGGAGGTGGTGGGAAGAGGCCTGCCTCTGGAATTCGAGCAGGCACCACCCTTCAGAGCCGTCGCCCCTCGGGGGGCTTCGGGATCCCCAGCCTCACTGGCGGCTCGTCGAGCCGACATCGCTCTCCTCCTCCAGAAGGAGGTGGTAAGAGAGGTGGTGGACCCTCCTTCAGACCCAGGGTTTGTGTCCAGGTACTTCCTGGTTCCGAAACGGACGGGGGGCTGGCGCCCCATTCTCGACCTACACGACCTAAACAAGTTCCTAAGGTCTCGAACCTTCAGGATGGTCACTCTGGCTCAGATAATACCATCCTTGGAACGCGGCGTGTGGTTCTGCTCTCTGGACTTGCAGGACGCGTTTTTTCACGTCCCTATCCGTCCGTCTCACCAGAGATTCCTTCGCTTCCGAGCGGAAGGATCCCTCTTCGAGTTCCAAGCCATGCCCTTCGGCTTGTCTCCAGCTCCGAGGGTCTTCACCAAATGCATGGCAGTGGTGACAGCATTCTCCTAGGGCGCCGAGGGTCCGGTGTACCTTACCTGGACGACTGGCTGATAGCAGCTCCCTCCAGGAAGGAGGCGGAGTGGTCCAGAGATCTGGCCCTCCAGGTCTGCTCTCAACTGGGCCTCCTTATCAACGAGGCCAAGTCGGAACTCGAGCCGAAGCAGGTGATTCTATTCATCGGGGCGCAGCTCGCCTCTCTTCGAGCCAGAGCGCGGCTCCCGGCGGACAGGGCCGAGGTTCTTTCCTCCTTTGCCCGATCATTTCTGGTTGGGCAATTGCGCCCTGCCCGGGACTTCCTGCGCCTCCTGGGTCTCATGGCGGCCTGCACCAGCGTGGTCCGTTGGGCCGGCTGGAACATCGTCCCCTTCAGTGAGGACTGGCCAGCCAGTGGTCTCAGCTACGATCCCTTGGACCAGCTTGTCGGTGACACAGGGGATGTGGAACGCTCTCCAGTGGTGGACCGTTCCAGATCATTTGCAGGAGGGCATCCCGTTCGTCCGCCCGAGCCGACGGTCTCTCTATCGACCGATGCCTCTCTGATGGGTTGGGGTGCCCATCTGGGGAACACCGGGCTCATGGCCTCTGGTCCCGGGAGTCCCGATGCCACATCAACCTGCTGGAGCTCGGCGTCCGCTAGCTCTCACCGCCTTTGCTCCGTTCCTCCGGGGTCAAGTGGTCCGAGTCCAGACGGACAATACCACGCACCATGTACTATCTAAACCGCCAGGGCGGGGACGCGCTCCATGCTTCTATGCAAGGAAGCTCTCCGCATTTGGTCACTCGTGCGCAGCCTGGGCGGATCTCCTAGCCATTCACGTGGCAGGAGCCTCCAACACCCTGGCCGTGCCCTGAGCCGGATAGGGCTGCATCCCACGGTGATCTCTCCTGCTGGAGGTAGTACAGCATCTGTTCTCCCTTGGGGCACACCTCAGGTGGACCTGTTTGCCTCCATGGAGAACGCGGTGAGTCTGTTCCATGCCCGCCCTCAGCAGGGCTCGCTGCAGGGGATGCCTTCTCGAGGCAATGGACCCCGGGCCTCTTTTACGCCTTTCCCCCATTTCCCTTGGATCCACAAGGTGCTTCTCAAGGCGAGGAGGACAAGGCGCAGGTGATTTGATAGCCCCAGACTGGCCTCGCCAGTTCTGGTACCCAGATCTCCTCAGTCTCAGCTCCAGGACTCCGGCAGCTTCCAGCTCGCCGGACCTGCTCTCAGTCAATCAGGGGAAGGTGTTCCATCCGGACCTTCAATCCCTGCACCTGACGGCCTGGTTCCTGGCGGCTAGAGTTCCAGGCCTTGGGTCTTTCCGGCGAGGTCCTCAATGTAGTTGAGGCGTCCGTAAGTCGACCAGAAAATGCTATGCCTTCAAATGGAAAGGTTTTCCATTTGGTGTCAGAAGCAAGGGCTTGGACCCTTCCTCCTGTTCCTTGGCAAGCATCTTGGACTATTTATGGTCCCTTTCTAGTCAAGGGCTTAGGTCGACGACCCTAAGGGTGCACTGGCAGAGCCATCTCTGCTTACACGGCGCGGGCCGAAGCAGTCGGTGGCGCAGGAGAAGGTGGTCTGGCGCTTTTTCAAAGGCCTTGATCACATTTCCCTCCAGTGCGAGAACCCCACCTCCGTGGGATCTACTGCTGGTACTGGCAAAGCTCATGGGCAAGCCATTTGAACCTATGCACAGGTGTGCTCTCTCTCACCTGTCGTGGAAGACCGCTTCTTGGTGGCTATCACGTCAGCCAGAAGGATGGGAGAGCTCCAGGCGCTTTCCATCGAGTCTCCTTACCTGGTCTTCCACAGGGACAAGGTTGTCCTGCGCCCCACCCGAAATTCCTTCCAAGGTGGTGTCGGAGTTTCACCTTAACCAGGTGTTGACTCTGCCGTGTTCTACCCCAATCACACCTCGGAGGCTAATATAGGCTCCATACTCTGGACTCCTGAAGGGCTCGCTTATTATAAGGAGCGCACGGCTGAAATTCGGGGAGAGGTTCGCCAGCTGTTTGTCACCTACGCTGAAGCCGCATCTGGCAGACCTGCAGCCAAGCGGACGATAAGCAGGTGGGTAACCTCCTGCATAGATCTCTGCTATAAGTTGGCGGGCATGGAGCCTCCCAGAGGGATAAGAGCTCATTCTACCCGCCATACTGCTGTAACGGTGGCTGCTTCCAGGGACGTCCCTATCCAGGAAATCTGCAGGGCTGCTACCTGGAAGTCAGCAAACACCTTCATTACCCACTACCACATCGACCTTGAGTCACGCCGGGATGCTGGTTTTGGGGCCTCGGTTCTCCAGTCTCTCTTTCCCAAGTAAGTATATGGGGTGTGCGTCTTGCCTCCCTCCTCCCGGAGAACTGCTAGGAGTCTGCCAATGAGTGTGGATGAACAACACATCCATGTCCCTAGAAATACAGGTTACTCACCTGTAACAGGAGTTCTAGGAATGGTATATGTTGTTCATCCATTGACGACTCCACCGACCTCCCCGGCTTCGACGCACAACCTGAGCTTCCAGCGGGCCAGATCTGGCGTCATGGGGCGGAGCCGAGAGTTATACCACCCGGGTGGGTGGGAGGAGCAAGCTTGAAGACCTTCCGGCAAGATTTAAAGCGGCAAGGATACTGCCAATGAGTGTGGATGAACAACATATACCATTCCTAGAACTCCTGTTACAGGTGAGTAACCTGTATTTATTGTACTCATGTAAAACAACGTAAATAAATAGCGAGGAACTACACAATGGTAACCTAAGTAGACGCTGCCCGCCACATGAAACCCCAGCGCTTCGAGTCCATCGACTCTTCCTTTTCTCGTCCTTCATTTTGGAGCCCTTGTTTAGTGCACAGAATCTTCGAAGTTGAATCCTCTATCCATCCAGCATGGGACACTGTACTGAATGGGGCACGGAGATATATAGGAGATGGACTGTAAGGCAGTCTGTACCCTATCACTGCAGGAAGTGGGACACGGAGGATGGGTTACATGGCAATCCCAACCCTAGCCAGTAGTAGGCATTCTGGCGAAATTAGGCAAAAAGGGTGATAGGTTTCAGGGCAGACCCCAATTAAAAGAAAAACTAAAAGACCACGCACACACAAGCTGTCCAGTGCTGCCCAAAAGAGCAAGGCTCTTAAGTATGAAAATCAGGAATCAAGGGTGCACACATGAGCTGAACAAAAGTAAATATGTTGCTAAAGGCAAATTTATTAAAATGTCACAGAGCTATATATAAAAATACATACAGAAGTCCAGCTCTTTGCGTCACAACTGCTTTGTCAGGTAGCCTGACAAAGCTTCTGGAGAGCAAAGTGTAGGGGTTCAATCAGCATCAGCACATTTTGTACTACTTTGTGACCCTGTAATAAATTTGCCTTTCACAACATATTAACTTGTGTTTGACTCATTTGTATGCCCTTGGTTCCTGAGTTTGATCCTCACCCTATCCAGTAGGAGTCACTGCAGGGAATGGAACACAGGGGAACATACAGTACAGGAATATGTCACAGGGCAATCCCCTCTCTAGCCAGCAGGGATCACTGCAGGGAATGGATTACAGAGTGTTATACAAGTGTTAGGCTTCAGGCAGACCCTACCCTAACCAGCAGAGGTCACCGCAGAGACTGGGATATGGGGCTGTACATAGGGTAGGTTACAGGGCAATCTCCATCCTTACGATAGGTTACACAACAATCACCAACCTACAGTAGCCAGTGGGATGCACTTTAGAGTATGGCAGAAGAGTTATAAGGGAAACAGGTTGCAGGGCAGTATCTACCCTTGCCAACAGGGGCACAGTTGGGAGTGGCACAGGGGTAGATATACAGAGGCTAAGAAACATATTAATTTGAGGTCAGAAGGGACTCTGGGTTCATCAGGTACACCTCCACCTCTGCTTCATAAGCAGGTAATATACAGTATGCTGTGCAAACATGTACTAATTTATAGGAATATCCCAACCCCTCTTCAAGCTAGGACACTCTTATGTTCCCTTGGTAATCAGAAAAGTATTCAATTGTAGTTTACAGTGCAGTTCCTACCCTAGCCAGCCCAGAAGAGTCACTACAGGTATTGGACGCAGAAGGGAGAAGGGCTATGCAGGCAGTGGGTTACTGGGCAATCTCCAGCCTAAGCAGCAGGGGTCACTGCAGGAAATAGAACATGGGGATATACATGGGACAGGTTACAGGCAGTCCCCACTCTAGCCAGCATGGAGCACTGTACACAAGGGGACAGTACAGGGGATAGGTCACAGGACATTCCCACCCTAGCCAGTAGGGGTCACTGCAGGAAATGGAACATGGGGATAGACATGGGACAGGATACAGCCAATCCCCACTCTAGCCAGCATGGGGCACTGTACACAAGGGGACAGTACAGGGGATAGGTTACAGGACAATCCCACCCTAGCCAATAGGGGTCACTGCAGGGAATGGGACTTGGGGCATTTACAGCTGATAGGCTGCAGTGCAATTTGTATTCTAGCCAGCGTGGGACACTGCAGAGAAGGACACAGAGGAGGTATTTAAGGGATGGCTTATAGGGCATTTCCACCCTAGCCAGCAAGGGATACTGCAGGGAATGAGACACAGACAGATATACAGGGAATAGGTCAGAGGTTAATCCCCACGTTTACCAGCAGAAGTCACTGCAGTGAGGCAGACATGGAGACATACATGGGATAGCTTACAGAGCAGCCTCCAGACTAGCCAACTGGGGGGGGAGGTCTTGTGGGGAATGGGACATGGAGGTATACAGGGGATAGGTTACAGATCTATACCCACCCTAGCCAGCAGGAATTACTGCAGTAAATGGGACAAAGGGATATACAAGGGATAGGTTATTGGGCAATCTCTACACTTGCCAACAGGGAGGGGCCACTGTAGATAATGGAACATGAGCTATACAGGGGAAAGATTATTGGACGATTGCTACACTAGCCAGCAGAGGTCACGGTAGAGAATGGAACATGGCAATATACAGGGGGTAGGTTATTGGGCAGTCTCTATAGAAGGAAGCAGAGGTCACGGTAGAGAATGGAACATGGCGATATACAGGGGGTAGGTTATTGGGCAGTCTCTATAGAAGGCAGCAGAGTTCACAGTAGAGAATGGAACATGGGGATATACAGGGGGTAGATTATTGGGCAGTCTCTATAGAAGGCAGCGGAGGTCACTGTAGAGAATGGTACTGGGGATATACAAGGGATAGGTTATTGTGCTACCTCTACACTAGCCAGCAGGGGCCGCTGAACGGAATGGCGCATGTAAACATACAAGGGATAGGTTATTGGCAGAGGCACTGGAAAATTGCACCAACAGTTTTGCTGCAGTAACCACAATTTTCACCATTCTCTGAGTAAAATCTGCAATTTCTTGCAGTTTATTAACAACAAATACCACATTTCTTTTCTTCAATTTATTGAATTTTTGACTGAAACTGTATAAAATATTTAAATTCTCAAGGAAAGATACTTAAACATGCTGACAATCTGGTGTGCCGACTTGAAATTGGCCAAAACAATACAATGTGAGGTGAAGAGGGGTCCAGTGTGATGCTGCTTTCATCTAATTCATCATTGTGATCTACTAGAGGAACTAGGTTGGCTCCCGCAGGAAGCTAAAAGGCGGATTGCATGGGCAACGCAGATTTATAGAGTGATAAATCAGAAACAGCCAGAGTATCTAAGTGATAAATTGGAAGTGAAAACGCATGTTCATAATTTGCGAAATATAAATGTAAGAAATTTTGTTTTTCCCAAACTCAAAAATACTTATAGTAATCTGCGTTTCCCAGTGATTGTAGAAAGAATATGGAACATGTTAAAATCAGGAATAAGTATACAATTTGAAGATGTGAAATCATTCTCAGCCAGTTTAAAGTTAGAATTAAGAACTAAGTGTGAATGTTGTGGCTAGAAACTAGAAAACTTAAACTATATCTAGAATAGTGAAGTGCAATATACAGTATGTATCCTCGTTAATAGATGATTAAGTGTATTGTGATATGATTTTTGTAGTAACTTATTTGTATTGTCAAATGAATGGATTGTCTAGTCTGCTTTGTTATCTTATGTGATAACTATACCTGCATTCAGTTGTTTAATTTTATACAACAGGAGCATCTTGCAACTAGGACTATGTCCTAATGATGTAAAATTGTCAACAACTTTCCTGTATACAAATAAAGGTTTTTACTACTACTACTACTACTACTACTACTACTAATTCACTTCCCTGGTTTGGTTTCAAAATCCTTTGGCCATGCATAGGAACAAAATCTGTAGTGAAGCAGACTATCAGAAAACTTTTTTGCTGCCAGAGACTAGGGCTGTGCAGGGACCAAATGTTATTTTTCAAATACCACAAATAATGGGCTATCCAAATATTCAGGACCGAATAACAAGCTGTCCACTATTCGAGTGATATTCTGTAGTAGACTGGGGTATTTTTAATTTGCTGTACTTTTTCCACTCTCAAGGACCAGCCTCAAAAAAGCTTCCCCTGTACCTAGGTGGCTAGGGTTAGTCTCTCTCTCTCTCATGGCCACCCTCCTCCTCCTCCTCCTGGCTCCTTTAACATTAAATTCCCTCTCCCCCTTTACTCTGTGTCAACTTAATGTTTAAAAATTGGGATTATTGCCAGCTCCACTAGAAGCCGACCCCAACCTGTCTCCTCTGACAAGCCCCCTTCCCTAAAAGCAGTATATAGCTGTAATTCTAAACTACTCCACCCCTTTTGCCCTGACTTCTGAATGGGGGGATCATACCTTCAGTCTTGGCTAGCTCAGTCAGATCCCCCTTCAGTAGCACAGCAGACTTCTGCCGCCCACTCCGTAGTCTCAGCCATAGCCGGCAGCCAGTGTCATAAGGAGTGAGTGGGCGGTGTGCGACTGTGAGGAAGGGGAGGGTCAGTAGCCTTGAAGTGATGCGAAGCAGCC
This sequence comes from Neoceratodus forsteri, assembly GCA_016271365.2. Classification (NCBI taxonomy): domain Eukaryota; kingdom Metazoa; phylum Chordata; order Ceratodontiformes; family Ceratodontidae; genus Neoceratodus; species Neoceratodus forsteri. The sequence continues at coordinate 1,625,207,995 of CM028131.1, read as the reverse complement.
TGATTGGCTGAGGCTGCCCAGCATCACTCTAATGCTAATGACACACCCCTTCCTCATGATCGTGCACTGCCTGCTCATTCCATTGTGACACTGACTGCTGACTGCAGCTGACACTACACAGCGGACGGCAGGAATCCACTCTGCTACTGAGGAGGGTATGACTGAGTTAGCCAAAAAAGAAGATACGATCCCCCCTTCATAAGTCAGGGCAAGGGGGTTGGGGCATTCAGAACTAATATACTGCCTCTGGGGGTGTAGATATGGTATCTACACTTCTGGCAGAATTCCTTTTCCCTTTAAGAATTGCCAGATGGTTTTCAAGCTCGCTCCTGCCACCCACCCAGGTGGTATCCTCCTTGGCACCACCACGTGGTGTTTGATCTTCCTTTCTGCTGCAAGAGACAGGTTCCCTCCATCGCACGCTGAGTTGGGTGTAGGCCCTATCTGTCTTTCAAACATTGGTCTTCAATATTCGCTTCACATCTTTTCCCTCATCGTAGCATTATGGAATCAGCAGATTCCAGTTCAGCTCCCGGGTTTAAACGCTGCCCATGTGGCCAGAAAATGTCATACATAGACCCACACACCACAAGCATGTACTGCCTGGACCAGCAACACAACCCCCAGGCTTGTGACCTGTGCCGCACCTTGCAACTTCAACCCTGGAGGATTGTTATGCATGACTTCTTTTGGATTGTCTGGACAAGTGGGACCCCCCTCCATCAAGTCCAAGGATGCCCATCAGGCGGTTCTGTGGCTGTGGGCACCGTCTAACAGATGGCTGCTTTCAAATAATCACTAGCCCAGTCCGCAGCGGGTGCTTCATCGGTATCCATGCTGGTACCTCTGGGCTTGGGTACCTCGCTCACTGGGGCATTCTGGGGCTTGTGTCAGTCCCTTCCAACCCTCAGGAGGGGCCCTTTGCATGGGTCAAAATCTTCTAAGTGGGACTCTAAGGAAAAGCCTAAGAAGTCCTGCCGCAGGTTGTGGGACCCTAGTGCTCTCCGGCCTCGGGTTCCTGTGATTCTGCCACTTCAACTGTCATTGAACTGTTGGCTTCGGTTGATGTTTTTGTCCAGGCCGCTGACTTCACGGTCTCCCTGTCAGGCCTGTTTGCTGAGATGCGGGTCGACCAGCCGGTCGAGATTTTCCTCAACCATGGTCAACCTGTTGTTGCAGGCTGAAGGGGATACTTCCCTCACCAGGACTCCAGTCCTGCCTCTGCTTTCTCAGAGTGGGTCAGATCAGCAAGCTGACTCAGACCCTAACTCTCAGGACCCCAGTCCCTCTGGAGACCCCAGGTATCTTTCGCTGGTTCCCATTTCTCCATGCAGTCTGGTCCACTGGCGGTCAAGGTCCCACAGCTTCAGGTTGAGCAACTCCCACCAGGGTCACTGGTCTCATTTTTGACACTCAGGGAAGTGGCTTCACAGTTTTTCCTCCTCTTTCTCCTTCTCTGGGGAGGACCAGCTCCATGCAAACTGCAGCAGAGCTATGAGGCGCTTACGTAGCAGCAGCTACTTCTGGGTGCCAGTGCCAGCTCCTGCTCCAGTCCCTCCATGGCTGCCGCCCCCTCGGCCCAAGCCTACTCCTGTGGCTCGGCCGATTCCAGCCTCTATGCCCATTCAGGTGGAACCCCTGCTGATCCAGCCTAAGGAGGGTCCACCTCCTAAGAATGCCCATACTGCTCCCAGGCTTCCTCATTGGCTGTCAGTCAAGGTAACTCATACCGATGAGGCCCATAGGGTTAGAGGGGACTCAGGGGGTTGGCTAGTCTTGGAGTATTCCTCCAAGCATTCTCACCCTACTCCTAGGTTTGACCAAAAGTCTGGGGAGGATCTGTTGGTGGACCATGGTCCTACCTCCTTTGGGGCCATGCTCCGTCTCATCTTGGACATGTCAGGGATCCAGTTGGAGCCCATTCAGAAGTGGGCTAAATATCCCTTCACTGAGATCCACGACCGAGATGACTCCCCTGGGGTCGCCTTCCCAGTTGCTGAGGCCATTCTTGGACCCATGTTGGAGCTCTGGCAATGTCCAGCCTCCTTCCTCACACTGTCGGCCCATATGGCCCACAAATACACAGTCCCCAAGCTCTCTCTCTCTCTGAGTTCACAGAATACCCTTCAGCTGAAGGGCTGGTCGCCAACTCGGTTTTTCTGCAGACTGGCAATGTTGGGGATGTTGAGAAGCCTCCAACAAGGAGTCCAAGAAATTGGATCATGCAGCCAAAACATTTACATGGCTTCATCTCTCAACCTGAGGTAGGCTAGTTCAGCCTTCATGATGGCCCACTTTTCCTATGCCTTGCTGGGAACCTTTGATCAGGTGCTCTCTTGACTCCTGGCTGACCCACAGATGCAGGTCGTACTGGTCCGGGATCAAGGCAGTGCCGATATGAAACAGCAGCTCCAGATGGCCATGGACATAGGCGACTCTTGTGCCCGGTCCATGGCACAGCAGTGGCTATTCACTGCAGGGCTTGGCTGCGGATCTCAACCTTCATGGCAGATACCCAGCACAATTTTGGATGTTCCCTTCTTGGGTACTACTTGTTTGGGCTGAGGGTACATAGCCATCTCACCCGGATTGAGAAGTCCAGTGCCACCCTGGATTCCTTTACCACTGCATGAAAGGACGTTAAGGGTGCAACCCCCAAGTCCTTTCAGTTTTGGCCCTACACTGCCCATGTGGTCAAGCTGTCCCAGCCCCTTGCTGAGCAACAGCAAGCATGGCATCCCCAGCTGAAGTCTGTATCTTCCATCATCAGGAAGCCTGGTGGATGAGGGCCAACTGCCTCCTCAGCTAGCCCTGACTCCACTTCCAAGCCTGCCCAGTGACAGGTTGAGGGTGCCCCCTCCCTGCCTGTCCTTTCTCCCCTGGGTCCTCTCTTGCAGGGCTGGCTCCGCCACTTCAGTTCCACCTGGTCCAGTATTACCATGGACAAGTGGGTGCTCAAAGTGGTCGGCCAAGGTCTGCCTCTAGAGTTCAAGGCTCTACCGCCCAGCTGAACCCATGCCCCTTGGGAGGATGTGGTGTCTACAGACATGTCCACCCTCTGGTTGGACATTGCCCAATTCCTCCTGAAGGAGGTAGTGGTGTGTTCAGGACCCACCAGCCAATCTGGGGTTTGTCTCCAGATATTTTCTGGTTCCAAAATGGACAGGGGCTGGCGCCCCGTATTAGACCTGCATGACCTAAACAAGTTCCTCCAGTCACGTAAGTTCAGGATGGTCACTTTGAATCAGATCATCCCATCCCTGGAGCAGGACATGTGATTCTGCTCCCTCACCCTCTAGAATGCCTTCTTTCATGTCCCCCATCTGTCTGTCCCACCAGCAGTTTATCTGGTTCCACATGGAGTGGACCTTCTGCAAGATCCAGGCCATGTCATTCAACTTTTCCTCAGGCCCCCAGGTCTTCACCAAATGCATAGCAGTGGTGGAAGCCTTTCTGTGGTGGCAAGAGGTCCAGGTGTACCCATACCTGGATGACTGGCTGATTGCAGGCCCCTCCAGACTTGAGGTGGAGCAGTCCAGTGACTTGACCCTCCAGACCAGCTTGAACATATGCCCCAGGTCAACAAGGCCAAGTCGGAACTCATTCCCTTGCAGGTGATTCACTTCATCGGGGTGGAGCTTGACTCTTGTCAAGCTCGAGCCTGGCTCCCAGTGGACAGGGAGGAGGCTCTTTCCTCCTTTGCCTGATCATTTCAGGTTGGGCAATTGTGCCCTGCCCAGGACTTCCTGCATCTCCTGGAGTACATGGTGGTCTGCACCAGTGTGGTCCATTGGGCCCGTTGAAGAATGCACTCCCTGCAGTGGGGGCTGGCCTATCAGTGGCCTCAGCACCATGGGCACCTTGACCAGCCTGTCACAGTGACCCAGTCAGTATGGAACACCATCCAGTGATGGTTGGTTCCAGATCATCTCCAGGAAGGAGTCCCCTTTGTCCACCCAGACTGATGGTCACTCTCTTGACCGACAGCTCTCTGATGGGCTGGGTGCCCACCTGGAAGACCACAGAGTCCAATGACTGTGGACCCCTGAGGAGTCCCAACTGTGATGCTCTGCCATCTACTTGTCATTATGTTGTATAATACTTGTGATATAAATATATGTTATGTGAATGTCTGCTTAGGGAATAGCAGCTAGCAGTTTGAAAAGGGGCCTGATCTTTGACCCCCCACGCAATAACTGTAGTAGCAGGTGGCTAGTTTCCTTCTCTGTTGAGACATAGTGCTTCCTTCCAAATGCCAGGTTATAACACATCGAAAATTTTCCTATTTTGATCTGCTGGGGACAAGCTATGCATTTTATAACCCCTGAGGAAAAGGACATTTTAACAGATTCCTGTTAACTTGTAAACTGACATTTTGTAGGCCAGGAAGCTGGTAGAGAGATCAAAGAGACTGTCATATTTTAATAATGCTATCTTGCAGAATTCCAGCTGGCAGAAAAATGACATCCTTTTGGATATTCTTACTCAGATTACAAATTAATTATGGGCTAACAGTGACCTCATGAGCTGTGACCTCACAGGATAGGAAGGACATGCTGGATTTTTATCACTCTGGCTGAAAGGAGTGAGACACTTCATCTCTGAATTCCAAAAGGACCCTTCTGTTAAAAATAGGTAACACCCAACTGGAACTTAGCTAGGCTAGAAATTTAAGTATCAGGCATTTGGTTTCTGTAAAATTCCAATTTAGTTCTGACTGTAAGTGCTTATGTTGTGTGTTCTATGGTTTGTATGTATTTGTTATTTTGTTTAATTCCCAGTAAACCTTTTGGTTTCCTTAAAGAGCTAGTGTACTGCCTGGAAACTGCCTGAAATTAATTGGAACTTTAATATGCAGGAAGCTATCACTTCTTATATCTCAAGTATTTTTTCTTTATTGTTTACCAATTAGAATATTTTCCACCTGCCAGTACTGAGGTGATGTGTGGAGCAGCACTTTGTCTGGAGGAATAAAAAAAAGTCAGTTCTCTTCCTCCCACTACATCAACACTGAGACCACACTGACTATGGCATCACTAGTAACCAATGAGAACCATTTCTCACTGTCAGGTTTCAGTTTCACATGAAGCAGCAGGGACTGGCTCTCCCTGGTTACTAGTGATGTCACAATTTCCTGCATTTTGATTGGTAGTTTGTGAGAGTCACTGCTCATGCTGCAAGTACTGTGGTGCCGCAAGGTGTTTGGTCTCATTTCTGATGATGTAGTGGGAGGAACAGAACTGACTTGTTTTCCCTCCAGACAGAGTGGTGCTCCACACATCACTCCAGTACTGCCAGGTGTAAAATCTTCTAATTAACAATTAGAAAAGAAAACAATATTTGAGATATAAGAAGTGATAGCTGTCTGCATCTGAAAATTACTATTAATCCCAAGTAGTACACTAGCTCTTTAATCCTGCTTGAGGCTGTTCTTTTGCATGTGGAGGCTGAAATGGTACTGGGTAATTCTGACAAGAACTGTTAAGGGCTTAAAAAGTATGTGTTACTATCTTGCTAAGGAAAGAATATACCTAGGTCTCAAACTGAGTCAAAAGGTAGACTTTTGAACCTGGCTGGGTGCCCACAGGGTGAAGTATTGCAGTGCATCCTCCAAAGAGGGTACATATCTGAGCCTGTTAACTGGGTGTGCTAGCAGAAAAGGTTCCTATTTGACACCAGGACTCGAGGCTAGTAGGTGATTCACACCCAAAACAGACAGGAGGATTACCCTGTTTGTCTCTTGTTCACATATTGCACTTTGAGGATTGGCACTGTGAGAACAGAGGGCCTGACCTGCGGAGCGCGTTTGTGACAGATCTGGTTGGCAGTGGTGCAATTTAAAAGTATTTAGTAACACAAGCATTAACAGTCCAGTGTGTGTCAGATTAATACTGTATAGCTCACATTCAAAATAAGGCAGTGATTTGAAAAGGTAAAGAACTCTATCAATGTGCTTACAGTCTAAGCTCCCTACCGGTTTTATTTTTTTTCGGGTGTAAGCTAGTTTAGCCATAGCTTAGGGAAGAAGATGGCTTCCAACTACAGCTAGGCACACTGCAGACTACCTGAGGCAGTTGTGCCAAGATAGAGGAGTCCAGCATGAGGGGCGAGCCAAAAAGCACCTTGTGGAGGCTCTTGTGGCAGCCGATTCCCAAGACCTTGAGTCGCAGTCTATGACTGGAAAGGACCAAACCTTGGGTGTGGAGTGTGGAGTGGCCAGGGTCCAGTGCAGTGTCCAGATCCTGGGAGGGGGACATCAGACCCAGTGCAAGCCAAGAGCCACAGCAGCAGTGGAAGGTCACCAACATTCTGAAGCCAGAAGGGATCAGGCTGCAGATAGAGTTGCGGAGAATGGAGCTGGAGTTCGAACAGAGGAAGCGGGAATTCGAGAGAGAAGAGAAACGAGAGCAGTGAGCCGCAGAGGAATGAGAGCGACAGTGTCAGAGAAAGGCTGAGGAAAAAGAGCGACAGCTTCAGCAAGAGGCTGAGTGAGAGTGAAAGGCTGAGCAAGAAGAGCGTGAGTGCCAGAGGCAACATGAACTGGAGAAGCTACGACTCCAAACACCAGCACCAGAGCAGGTAAGTGGCCTGGGGTTAACTGGGACTCCAGGACTGGGTTACAAATTAAATTCTAAATTGATAGTCACATTTAAAGAGGGGGAAGATATGGATGCCTTTTTAAATTCCTTTGAAAAAGTATGTATTCATGCAAATATTCCCAGAGAGTCTTGAGTTTGCAGCTATCCCCGCTACTTACCGGGAAAGCTCGGGATGCATTGGGTCAAATGGACAATGAGGACAGTAATGATTATAGTAAACTTAAAGCTGCACTGTTAAAGAAATAGGATACAGAGTTAAATTCCGTAAGCTCAGGAGAAGCCCTGACATGAGCTACGAGGACCTAGCCACTAAACAATGTCAGTTTTTAAAATGTTGGTGGGAAGAGGCTGAAGCAGACTCTGTAGAGAAAATTGAAAATGCTGTACTGTTAGAGCAGTTTTTTTTGGGCATGCCCAGCAGAGCTGAAAACCTGACTAGAGGACCGAGATCGAAAAAACAGTGCAAGAGGCTGCTGAACTCTTGGACTGCTATGCCAGGAGCAGATCTGCTCTGAGAGGGAATAGGGTTGGCGTGGCAGTGTAGAAAGGGAAAAGCATGCCTTCAGGGCAGCTGAAACCCTCCCTGCCTCCACCAAAACCAAGCAGCCCCAAGTTACAAAGAAAAGATTTGCCTGATAAAGAGAAATGACTGTTGGGTATGCAGAGAACCTGGACATCTTGCCAGGCAGTGTCCAAAAAGGGCAGAGAGTGCACAAAGTAGTGCTAGGAAAGAAGTAGGTTGTTTGTGTGTCCCTGAAAGCATGCCAGTAAACAAGGGAACACATACGCCCAGTCACTGTGAATGGGGTACAGACCCATGGCTTAAGGGACACGGGGGCATCCCTGACTTTGGTAAAAGGGCATTTGGTAGAGCCTGAACAGCTTATACCCAACCAATTTGTTACTGTACAGGGATTCACTGGGGAAGAATAAATGCTGCCACTTGGTAGTGTTTTCCTGGACTGGGGTGAGACAGGAGAGACTGTACAAAAAGTTGCGGTCACAGAAAGCCTTGCTGTAGATGTAATTATCAGGAGCAATCTCCAACAGAGAATGGTGTGTGCAGTTACCCACGGTCAAGCAGCAAAGATAAACTGTGGTTCTCTGGACCCCATAGAAGCCCCTGTGGAAAACATTGGGAGGCTGGTTCCCCAGCCTGTGCCTCCTGATATGGAGAATAATGAAAGTGGGGGTAGAAATTCCCTAGGTAGCAGTTGACAGAACAGCTACAGAGGGTTACTGTGAGGAGGGAAGGGTGACCCATAGTCAGAGGGTTAGGGATGGCAGTGATCCTGAATGCCCTGACACTAGAGCTAGGGACCCTAGTTTAGAAACTGGAGATGACCTGTCCCATGCCTTGGGAATGTGTAAGGATTTTGCAGCTGCTCAGAAAAGTGACCCTAGTTAGGAGAAGCTGAGGGCTTGGGCAGACTCTGACGGAGTACAGGGAGGTGACGGGAAACATTAAGTTTATTAGGACAATGGACTGATGTATATGTAGGACGTAACGACAGAGGGAGGGATGATGGGCAGGCAGCTTGTCATTCTCCAAGGGTACCGTGAGTGGTTGCTCAAGATTGCTAATGATATTCCCATGTCTGGTCATCTGGGAATCGCATGCACTATGCAGCGATTGGCCCAGAATTTCTATTGGCTCAACTTCACCCAGCAGGTGAAGGAGTATTGCAGGTCTTGTCACCGGTGCCATGAAATAGGTAAGGCGGGTAAGAAAACCCAAGCTGCCCTAATTCCTTTGCCCATAGTGGAGGAGCCATTCCAGAGGGTGGGAATGGATATTGTGGGGCCTTTAAATACCCCCAGCTCCTCCGGGAAGAGATTTATCCTGACTGTGGTAGATTATGCCACCCGGTACCCAGAGGCAGTCGCCCTATCCTCACTGAGGACAGACAAAGTGTCAGATGCCTTGCTCGGGATTTTCTTCCATGTTGGGTCCCCGCAGGAGGTTAACACCGATTGAGAGGGGTTCCTTCATGTCGGACCTGATGAAATGTTTGTGGGAGAAGTGTGGGGTGGTGCAGAGACGCACAACACCTTATCACCCAGAAGCCAAAGGGCTTGTGGAAAGATTCAATGGTACCCTTAAATTGATGCTCCAAGCATTTGCTGAACAGCATGGGAGGGACTAGGAGAAATACCTTCCCCACCTGTTATTCACATTCAGGGAGGTGCCCCAAGAGTTGACAGGGTCTTCTCCCTTCAACCTCTTATATGGATGCAGGGTATGTGGGCCTCTAGACTTGATCCGGGAGGACTGGAAAGGCAAGCACGCCACCCAGGGAACTCCTATAGTGGATTATGTCCTTAAGTTTAGGGAAAAGCTGAAGCAGCTTATGGGGACAGCCCAGAGCAACCTGGAAGCTGCCCAACAAAAATAAAAGGTGTGGTACGACCACAGAGCCAGAGCTCGCTCGTTCACTGTGGGTCAGGAAGTCATGGTCCTAATACCAGTCTGGAAAGATAAGCTGCGGGCTGAGTGGGCAGGACTGTACAAGGTAGTCAGTCAGGTGAATGACATAAACTACATTATAGAACTACCTGATAGGAGACAGACACAAAGAATGTACCATGTCAACATGATGAAGCCATATACTAATAGGGCTGACATGGTGTTTGCAGTATGTAGTCCTGGGGAAGGGACAGATGAAGGAGACCCCCTTCTGGACTTACTGGAAGAAAACAAGTGGAAGTCCTCTGTGGAGGAAATTAAAATGTTGACCCCGGACCAGATCCAGGAAGTAAGGGAGGTTTTAGCAGACTTTGCCCCATTGTTTACCGCCAAGCTGTTTAGCTTTGTTTTGTTTTGTTTAGCTGGTGGCCCTCCTAGAGGCCAAAGGACTACAGGACAGCAGACAGCATGGCTTCATACGTGGCAGATCCTGCCAAACCAACCTGGTCGAGTTCTATGACTGGGTAACTAGGCAACTGGACAGGGGCCATGCAGTGGATGTCCTGTATCTGGACTTCAGTAAGGCATTCGACTCAGGGCCACATGGAAGGCTGGGAAGGAAGTTAGTAGGCACGGGCGGTGCAAAGCTGGTGAGATGGGTAGGAAACTGGCTGCAGGGAAGGCAACAGAGGGTGGTGGTGGGTGGGAGCTCTCACACCCAAGGGCAGTGATGAGCCGTGTTCCACAGGGCCTCAATGTTGGGACCAGTGTTGTTTGGGATATTCATTGCAGACATATCATGGGACATCAAGAGCAAGATCAGTCTGTTTGCTGATGATACCAAGGTAGGCGTGGTGGTGGGTGACCTAGGGGGATGGCAGGGGTTGCAGGATGATCTGGCAAAGCTTGAAACCTGGTCAGACACCTGGCAACTGGGGTTTAATGCCAAAAAGTGCAAGGTGCTGCATTTTGGGATGAAGAACCCAAGGAGGAGTTACCAGCTAGGGGAGTGCAGCTAGCCCAGACAGAGGAAGAGAAGGATCTGGGTGTGCTCATTACAGGGTCAATGAACAACTCGGCACAATGTAGGAAGGCAGCTGCAAAGGCCAACAAAATGCTGGGTTGTATTGCAAGGGGTATATCCTTGAGGGAGGAGGTGATTCTGCCACTGTATAGGTCATTAGTTAGATCACACCTGGAGTACTGCATGCAGTACTGGTGTCCATATCTGAAGAGGGACATTAAGTTACTGGAGGGGGTGCAGCGCAGAGCGACAAAGATGATCAAGGGCTGGGGACCTATCATGCCCAGAGGAGGTTGAAGGAGTTGAACATGTACTCACTGGAGGAGGAGAGACAGGGGTGACATGATTGAAACCTTTAAATACATGAAAGGAATAAACAAGATGGTACAGAGGGGCTGTTCAAAGTAAGGGAAGGGAGGGCCACCAGGGGCCATGATATGAGACTGGAGCGAGGAAGGTTCAGGAGGGAGATGAGGAGACACTTTTTTACAGAGAGGGTGGTGGCTGGGTGGAATGCGTTACCTGCTGAAGTGGTATGCAGTAGAACAGTGGACTGCTTCAAACGAGGATGGGACAGGACAAGGGGGAGGGTTAATGAAGGGGAAGGGTGGAAGGGAGGGGCAGCTGCAGAATAAGGGGTGCTAGCTGCACATTCAAGCAGACTTGATAGACCTCTAGGCCTTCATCTGCTGGCAAATTTCGTATGTTCATAAGCTTGGACTGACCCTCTTAGCGACACACGATGTGAAGACAGGGACGCAAGCCCCCATATGGCAGATGGCATATCAGGTGTCAGAGGCTGTCCAAAAAGACATTCGGAGGGAGGTGGAGGAAATGCTGGATTTAGGGGCAATCCAGAAATCCCACAGCCCCTGGGCCTCACCCGTAGTCCTTGTTCCAAAGCCAGATGGCTCTACTCATTTTTGTGTGGACTATTGTGGACTCAATGCAGTCACCAAGTCCAACGCCCACCCAATGCCATGGACAGATGAACTTCTGGACAAGTTGGGAGGAGCGACATACCTTACCACTACTGAACTGATGAAAGGGTATTGCAAGGTAGAGTGAACTGCCAGAGCTAGGGAGAGGTCAACCTTCATCACTCTGATAGGGTTATCTGAGTTTAAGGTAATGCCTTTCGGAATGAAGAACGCCCCTGCCATGTTCCAGAGGTTGGTGAACCAGGTGTTAAATGGTGCGAGGAGTATGCCGTAGCATACCTGGATGACATTGCCATCTTTAGTGCCAGCTGGGAAGAACACCTGTCCCACCTTAGGGAAGTACTGGGCAGGATACAGAGGGCCAGACTCACTGTAAAAGCTGAGAAGTGCCAGGTGGCCATGGCTGAGGTGGCATACCTTGGACAAGTAGTAGGCCGGAGACAGCTCTGTCCTAACCAAGCAAAAATAGAGGCAGTCAAGGCATGGCCCAGACCTGAAACATAGAAGCAGGTTCGGCGTTTTCTAGGAACTGCAGGATACTATAGGAAATTTGTACCAAACTACAGTGCCCTGGCCATTCCCCTATCTGGCCTGTTAAAGAAAAGGATGCCTAAGAATGTTATCTAGGAACTAGCCTGTGAGCAAGCCTTTACACGGCTCATGGGGCCCTGTGCAGTGCTTCTGTATTAGCAAGTCCAGTCTGACACCTTCAATGTGGGTATTGGGGCAGTGCTTAGTCAAACGTCCAACTAAGGGAAAGATCACCAAATAGTGTACCTCAGTAAGAAGTTACTTCCCAGGGAGCAGGCTTACTCTACAGTGGAAAAAGAATGTGGTGTGGGCACTAAAGAAGTTAGAGCCATACCTATACAGGCAGCATTTTGAGGTACAAACTGATCACAACATTCTGGTTTGGCTGGCACAAATGGATAAAACAAATGGAGTGAGACACTTCATCTCTGAACTCCAAAAAGGCACTTCTGTTAAAAATAGGTGACACCCAACTGGAACTTAGCTAGGCTAGAAATTTAAGTATCAGGTGTTTTGTTTCTGTAAAATTCCGATTTAGTTCTGACTGTAAGTGCTTATGTTATGTGTTCTCTGTTTTGTATGTATTTGCTATTTTGTTTAATTCCAGTAAACCTTTTGGTTTCCTTAATCCTGCTTGAGGCTGTCTCTTTTGCATGTAGAGGCTGAGACAGTATTGGGTAATTCTGACAAGAACTGTTAAGGGCTTAAAAAGCATGTGTTACTATCTTGCTAAGGAAAGAATATACCTAGGTCTCAAATTGAGTCAAAAGAGTAGACCTTTGAACCTGGCTGGGTGCCCACAGGGTGAATTATTGTACTCATCCCCTAAAGAAAGTACATATCTGAGCCTGTTAACTGGGTGTGTTAGCAGAAAAGGTTCACATTTGACACTAGAACTTGAGGCTAGTAGGTGATTCGGACCCAAAACAGACAGGACGGTTACCCCGTTTGTCCCCTGTTCACATATTGCACTTCAAGGTTTTGCACTGTGGGAGCAGAGGGCCTGACCTGTGGAGCGTGTTTGTGACACTGACCTCACATTAACGGGCAGTGCATCTGGCAATGACTGCCTTCAGAGTCAGCTCATCCAGGTTGAGATGGACAACAGAACAACCATGTACTACCTCAACAAGAAGGGTGGAACACATTCCCTCCCATTGTGCCAGGAAGCTCTTCACATCTGGACCCTCATTCACAGGCTGGACACCAACCTTCTGGCAATTCATGTGGCTGGCTTGTCCAACCAGCTGATGGATGCCCTCAGCTGGGTGAGCAAGGCATCCCACCAGTGGTCCCTTCACCAGGAGGTAATGAATCACCGCTTCTCACAGTGGGCCACCCCCAGGTGGGCCTGTTTGCCTCCCAGAAGAATGGGAAGCTGAGGCTGTTTTGTGCCTGCCCCCCCAAAGCAGGAACGCTGCTGGGAGATGCCTTCATGAGGCCCTGGACCCTGGGCCTCATGTTCTTCTTCCCTCCCTTTTCTCTGATCCACAAGGTGTTGCTCAAAGTTCAGAGGGACAAGGCCTGGATGATCCTGTGGCTCCAGACTGGCCACGCTAGTTCTGGTACCCCGATCTCCTCAGCCTCAGCAGCAGGTCTCTGTGGCATCTGCGTCTTCACCTGGACCTGCTCTCATTCTCAGGGGAGGGTCCTCCACCTGGACCTTCAGTACCTGCACCTGACAGCCTGATTCCTGAGCAGTTAGAGTTCCAGGCTTTGGGTCTCTCTGAAGAGGTCCTCCATGTGGTTGAGGCCTCTCAGAAGGAGTCAACTTGTCGGTGCTATGCCTTAACATGGAAAAGGTTTTCCATTTGGTGCCAGGGCAAGGAGCTTGACCTCTTGTCCTGCCCTGTGGCTAGCATCCTCGATTACCTGTGGTCCCTTTCATGGTTGGGCCTTCGGTCGACAACTCTCAGGGTGCACCTGGCAGTCATCTCTGCATACCGGGTGCGGGCTGGTATGTTAACGATGGCACAGGAGAAGGTGGTCGGGTGTTTCTTCAAAGGCCTTGAACACATTTCCCCTCTGGTGGTGTTGCTGGTGTTGATGATGCTCATGGGCAAGCCATTCGAACCAATGCACAGGTGTGAGATGTCACACCTGTCATGGAAGACCGCCTTCTTGATGGCTGTCATATTCGTCAGAAGGATCGGTGCACTCCAGGCAGTCTCAGTGGAGTCTCCTTACTTGGTCTTCCACAAGGACAAGGTTATCCTCTGCCCCAACTCGAACTTCCTTCCTAAGGTTATTTCAGAGTTTCACCTTAACCAGGTGATGCATCTCCCGGTGTGCTTCACACAGCCAACCTCGGAGGCCGAGCACAGGCTCCACATGTTGGACCTGAGGCGAGTGCATGCCTATTATAAGGAGTGCACAGCGAGAGTTCTGGGAGAGGTTCACCAGCTGTTTGTCACCTGTGCTGAAGCCACACCTGGCAGACCAGCAGCAACTTATTTAATTGGAGGCAAGGCAAGTATACCATCTTTCATTTGAGTAACTTGTTTTTCTAGGGGCATGGATATGGTGTACTATCCACACTTCTGGCAGACTCCTAGCAGGTCTCCAGGAGGAGAGGGCAAGGTTCACACCTCCTATTTAGAGAACAGAGATTGGAGAGCCGAGGCCCCCAAGCCAGCATCTTGGTGTGACTCAAGGTCAATGTGACAATGGGAGATGAAGATGTGTGCTAACTTCCAGGTAGCAGCCCTGCAGCTCTCCTGGATAGGGACATCCCTGGAAACAGCCACCGAGGCAGCAGTGTGTCTGGTGGAATGAGCTCTAAGCCCTACGGGAAGCTCCCTACCAGTCAACCTATAGCACAGGTCGGTGCAGGAGACTATCCACCTACCAGTCATCCACTTCAGATGAAGCAGGGCATTGTCCTTGCAAAATGTCAGTTCTTCTTTTTGTATATCTGGTACTGCTTATTTTAAAATAAATGGTTTAAAAAGTATAAAACCATTGATTCCGTTTGTTTTTGGTGGGTGCTATGAATGGAATTGGTTTTTAAATTGTAATTATACTTTCCATCTCAAACCTAATCATATAGCAGTTGTTCCAAAGCCGGTGCCCCTTAAATGTCCTTTATCGTATGCACAAAAGGGAGCCACCTGGTATTAAAGTGGTCTGCTTTGAGCATCAGTCTCACAGTAATTTCTTTCATGACATTATTTCTCGTGCAATTATGTATCCAGTTTTCCCTGGATGGTGGGTCATCAGCCAGCCATCTTTGGGTAATGGTGTTTAAAGCTGCGACTACTAGTATGTTAAATAAATATTTCTTAGCATCCCCTTTTAGGCTTGCAGGCTATAGGGCACAGATCAAGTGGGAACCATTAAGGTCCTGAGTGATTTCTAAAATTCTGCTGGTACAAACTTTGATCTCCGGCCAAGACCCCTGTAAAACCCCGCAAGTCCAGTATAGATGGAGAGGGTTCCCTCATTCCCCGTATCCTCTCCAACATAAATCTGTGTTACTCGACCCCAGATGTTTTGTCCTGTCAGGTGTTAAAACGTATCTACTATCCAGTTTCCATTTAAACTCTCCCCAACTCCCTGATAAAGTTGTTTTACATGCTGCCTGCCATATTTGTGCCCACTCTTCCTGTGGTAAGGAGATGTTTAGTTCATCTTTGCACTGACGCTGGATATATTCCTTTGCCTGACTGCCTGTGTTCAAATTAAGTTCTGTATATAAATCCAAAATTATGTGTTTGGCATTACCTTTTTGGGAGAATAATCACATTTTCTCAACTAGAGGATGCTGGTTCACCCAAATCTCCTTTTGAATTGCTGGTTGGTTAATAAATGATCTGACCTGGAGAAATTTATAGAGATCCTTATTAGGTGTATGGAATTCTAGTTATAGTTGATGAAAGGATTTAAGGGTTCTACCTGTGAAAAATTGTGAAATATATTGTAAACCCTGCCTTGCCCTTCTTTTAGACCTAACATCTATATTTGTTGGGGTAAAATTGCTATTTTTCCAAAGGGGAATCCACTGAGGTTGTGTATTTGTAATATTCATCCTCTGTTTGGTTTGTAGCCACTGTTTAAATGTATGTTTGGTCCATTTATTGTACAGTGCTCGTAGGACTAGTGAGGAATTAATTTCCCAGGCAGGCGATCCAGATGCCCAGTATTATTTCTACCCTCTTCAATTGTCTTCCATACAGTGTCTTTATTATGGTTTAGTATACAGTATCTATTAAATCAACCAACTGGGCAGACGCATAATACTCTCTGAAATTAGGTAGTCCATATCCCCCTATCTTTTTGTGCCTCATTAATAGTGCCCATTTATGTCTAGGTTTTCGGTTTTGCCAAATAAACATTTTGAGTACCTCCATAAGTTCCTTCCATTCCCTACACAGTATCAGAAGGGGTAAAGTCTGAAAAAGAAATAAAAATCGAGGGAGCACGTTAATTTTGATTGCATTCACTCTGTTGGTGAAAGTTAGAGAGTAGGGCCCATTGAATGTCTATGAAAAAACTCAGTGTTTAATTTCTCAAAATTAACCTTGTAAAGATTATTCATATCTTTAGGAATACAAATCCCTAAATACCTAACTGGATCAACATCCCATTTTCCTGGTAGTAGTTGTTTCATTGCTCTAGTAACTGTGCCATTAACTCGAATTATTTCTGTCTTAGAGAAATTCATCTTGAAGCCCAACACTTCCCCATATTGTTCTAAAACTGGAAGAAATTATTTTATATTTTTCTCAGGGTCTCTTAAATAAATGACAGTGTTGTCCGTGTGCAGTGATATCCAGTTCTCTGCACCCCCCTCCCCCCCCGTAATGTTCTGTAAATGTGAGCTACATCTTACTGCCCCTGCTAGTGGTTCAATACTGAGAACAAACAGAAGAGGGACAACGGACACCCTTACCAAGACCACCACCCCCCATTGCAAAATGGTTGAACAGATGGCATTCACTTTAACTCTGGCTTTCAGACTTGCATACAACATAGCTATGGCTTTTCAAAAGTCTTCCCTGAAACCCATGTTTTGCATAGTTAATTGCAGGAAGGACCAGTTCAGTCTGTCAAAGGCTTTTTCCGCAGCAATCAGTACAGCAATCTGAAAGTCCTGAGTTTTTTTTCCCTTCCTCAAGAATGTTAAGCATTCTTCTAATACTGTTTTTCAAATGCCTATCTAGAATAATGCTTGTTTGGTCTCTATCAGTAAGAGAGTGAGCTACTCTCTGTAGGCAGGTGGCTCAGATCTTGTGAATATTTTTAAATCTTGGTTCAGCAATGATATCGGTCTGCAGGACTCACAAAGTCCTGCATTTTTTTCCCAGTTTGACTAAGACAGAAATCATTGCTTCACTCCAGGAAGCCAGAGTAACACTTTCCTTTTGATAGTATGACAAGTTTACCAAGTAAGGGGGATAGTTGTTTGCGAAATGCTTTTTAAAAATCTGTACTGAACCCATCTAGGCCCGATGATTTGTTTGAAGGCAGGTCGATTATTGTTCTGTTGACCTCTGCTTCACTGATGGGCACCTCCAAAACAGCTACATTGGCTTCTGATAGCTTTGAGAGCCTTAGGCCTTGCAAAAATATTTGAGTCTTTACCCGCAGCTGCTCATCCAATTTATCTTACATAGATACATAGACAGTGTCGGCAGATAAGGGCCTATGGCCCACCCAGTCTGCCCATTTGAGCTTGTAAGTTCAGTTTGTTTTCCTAGAAGTCTGTTGCCCCTTACCCCTGACCTCCAGAATTCCTTTATGTCTATCCCATGCATTCTTAAATCCGTGATTGTTTCAGCCCCACCACTTCCTCTGGCAGGGTGTTCCACTTGTCCACCACCGTTCTGTGAAGAAATTCTTTCTCATGTTTACTCTGGAATCATCCTCCCTCCAACTTCATCCCATGCCCTCTAGTCCTGGAACATCTTTTTCGCTTAAAATAGTATTTTCCTGCACCCTGTTCCTCCTGTGAGATACTTGTATGTCTCTATCATATCCCCTCTCCTCCTCTCTCTCCAGGGAGTACATGTTCAGTTCCTTCAACCTGTCTTCATAGGACTTGTGATGCAATCCATGCACCATCTTTGTTGCCCTCCTCTGAACCTTCTCTACCCTGTCTATGTCCTTACGTGGTATGGTCTCCAGAACTGTACACTGTACTCCAGGTGGGGCCTCACTAGTGTCTTGTATAGCGGAATTATGACCTCCTTTTCCTGCTGGTGATGCCCTGCCTATACAGCCCAGCATCTCATTTGCTTTTACCTGCTGCCTTGTCACACTGTTTCTCATTTTGAGGTCATCAGAGATGACAACCCCAAGATCCCTTTCCCTGCTTGGTGCATGCTATATCCTCACCCCCAACTGATATATTGTGCCAGGTTTTTGTGCCCCATATGCATTATCTTGCACTTCTTTGCATTGAATTCCAACTGCCAAACCCTGACCATTCTTCAAGTTTCTGCAGGTGGCTTCTCATTCTGTCTACACCTCTGGTGTGTCTACTCTGTTACAGAGCTTTGTGTCATCAGCAACAGTGAAATTCTGCCTTCTAGGTCCTCTTGTAATGTCACTGATGGAAGATGTTGAATAGGACCGGGTCCCAGCACTGATCCTCTGTGGTTCCCACTGGTCACTCTTCCCTCTGGAGGTGAGAGCCATTTACCACCACCCTCTGTGTCCTGCCACCCAGCCAGTTACCTACCCACCACACTACTGTCCTGCCCACACCCATATTCCCAGTTTGTGTAATAGTCTTCTATGTGGCACAGTGTCAAGGCCTTGCTGAGTCCAGATAGGCCATGTCCACTGCCTCCCTGATCCACCTCCTAGTCACCCAGTCAAAATTCAGCGAGGTTGGTCTGACATGACCTCCCCTTGGTGAAACCATACTGCCTTGGGTCCTGTAGTCCATTGACAACTAGATGTTCCACCAATCTTTCCTTCAGTAGTGCTTCCATGATCTTCCCCACTACTGAGGTGAGGCTGACTGGTCTGTAGTTCCCTGCTTCCTCTTTGTTCCCACTTTTGTATAAGGGGACTACATCTGCTGTCCTTCAGTCTTTGGGTACCTCCCCTGTTTCCAGTGATCGGCTAAACAGGATCTTCTTTGTATAATTCCTGGTAAAATGTGGCAAATGTCTGCACAATTTTGTTAGCTTCTGTTTCATAATTAGAGGCTTGTGTTGATAGTTTAATTTTCATTATGGTTCTGTCAGCAGTATTCTTACGTAATCTGTATGCTAGTAAAGCTGCCGCCTTCACCCCGTCTCATAACAATTTGTAAGTGGTGTATAGTAATTGACATTCAATTTTTCTATTAATGAGATCCTGTATTTCCACACCTTATTAACTTTTTTTTGCAACATTTGTTTATTGAAGTTTTCACATTTTTCATACAGACATGACGTTAGACAGTACAAAGACATAATTTAGAGTTCATTAACTATGTACAAGTAGGTCCATCTCTCTCAAAATAAAAAAAATTATCATAATGTTTCCTTCATTACTACTTAAAATCCCTTATTATTAATTACTTCCTAGGTGAGCTGGAGTCTCTTTTCCTTTACATTAAAGAGCCAAATTCTCAGTCATGCACCCCCTCTCTTTATATCCACCATTCTCCCAGTATCTGGTTTTCGTAACAGACAGTGAGGCCAAGTAGGGCTGCCACATATTATAAAACAATTCTCCCTTTTCTTTCAGGACAAATGTAAGTCTCTCCATAGCTAGCGCCTGCAGCGTCAGGGTTTTCCATTGCTGTACAGTAGGCCTAGTTCCTGACACCCAAGTATTTAAAATACAATGTCTAGCCATTATTAATAGAACTCTCACCCTTCTTAGTAGTGGATACCATTCTTCTTCTCCTGTGTCTTCCATTCCAAAAAGAGTCAGAGGAGAGACCAGCACCTTTCTACCCAGTATTCCCTCCTCCTTTCTCGCTACTTCACCCCAGAATGTCTGCAAGATTGGGCAGGTCCAAAAGTAGTGGAAGTAGGAGCCCAAGTTGTTATTACAGCGAGTACATATAGGTGACACAGTGGGACTGAATTTGTTCACTATTAAGGGAGGGCAGTATAACCTGTGAATGAACTTATAAAAGGATTCTTTGTATTTGTTGCAAATTAAAATTCCCTGATGGAGCTGAATCACCAGTCTCCAATTGTCCTCCGAGATCGTCAGGCCCATATCCCTTTCTCACAACTGTTTGGTTTTCCCTGTCATGTCTGGGAGATGTATCCTTCCCTCTCTAGCCACTTAGGATTCCTAAGACCATCCTGTACTAATTGTGCGACCTGTCCCCATGGAGAGTCCATCCTCTGTTTTCTACCCAGGCTCTGGCAATATGCTCTAATCTGCAGAAACCTAAAGAAGTGTTGGTGACCCAATCCTGTCCTTTCCTGTATGCCCACAAATGAGTTCAAACCGTCCTTAGTGTACAGATCTCTTAAGCACAGTACTCCCCTTTCCTCCCATTCCCTGAATCCAGAATCCCCTATCCCGGGCACGAAGAAGGGGTTCCCAGCCACCAGAAGAAGTAATGTTTCCTCCTGCCCAACTCCCCATGTTCTACCTACAGTACGTTTTCCTAGCTCTCCAGTACTGATAGTATTAAGGAGTTTGGTCTGTCCAGGCCAAGAAATGCCTTCCTGTTCTTTTTAATAAGTAGGCTGAGAGCTTTCCTGGGCTGCTTCGCTTCTCTAGATCCAGCCACCCCACTTCCCTGGGCCTATTGATCCAGTCCTGGAGGTATCTGTGCTGAATGGCTAAATGGCAATGTTTAAGATCCGGGAAGTATAATTCTCCCTTTTCCACTGTTGCCTTCAGTTGGGCCAGTCTGACCCTGGGATGTTTACCCTGCCAGATAAAGTCTGAAAAGGCTTTTTCCAGTCTTTTGATATCTGCCCTGGTCAGACCCACATAGACTATCTGCATCACATACAGTAGTCTGGGGAGTATATTCATTTTAATTAAATTAATTCTTCCTAACTATGAAATACGTAATGTTCTCCATCTTGCCAGGTCTGTTGTCACTGTTTGTAGTAATGGTGTATAGTTTAGGTCATAGAGGGCTCTGACCTCTCTCCCAACTTTAATTCCTAGGTATACAAATGATTCTTGAACTACTCTTAATCCCCACTCATTCCCTTTACTCCTCCCTTCCGGTTCCCCTATGCACAACACTTCAGACTTCCCTAAATTCAGTTTGTAGCTAGAGAACTTAGAGAATTTGTCAATCAGACTTAATAGGGGAGGAATAGATTGCTGTGGCTTAGCTACATATAATAACATATCGTCCAAGTATAGCGTGACCTTATGTTCTCTGCCCGATTTACCCGGGATGCCAACAATATTAGGGTCATTCCTGATGGCCACCACCAGTGGTTCCAGTGCCAAGGCAAAGAGAAGTGGTGATAGGGGGCACCCCTGTCTTGTCCCCTACCCAATTTAAACCAGTCTAAAAAGGCCCCATTTACCAGTTCCTGGGCCCTAGGCCCTCTGTACATTACTCTGACAAGCCCTATGAACTCTCCACCCAGACCAAACCGGGTAAACACCTCCATCAAGTATCCCCATTCTACACGGTCAAACGATTTTTCATTATCCATAGAAAGGATGTGTACTGTTTCTCCTCCTTCAGAAGCATCCCAAGTCACATTTAGCAGGGTCTGCATGTTGTGGTAGGAATATCTATCTCAGATAAACCCGGTCTGGTCCAGGTGAATCAGCTGTGGTAAGATCCTGTCAAGTTTACCCGCTAGAACCTTTGCCAAGATCTTAAAGTCACAATTCAAAAGTGAGATGGTCCTATAAGAGGTGCATTCCAAAAGGTCCTTTCCAGTTTGTGAATCACACAAGTTGCATCCCTCCAAGACTCAGGGAGTCCCTCCCTGCCCTCCTCCCTAGTTTGATTTAGCATTTCCCACAGGTGGTCAATCATCTGTGCCTTCAGGGTTTTGTAATATTCAGTGGGGAAACCATCTGGGCCACTTGCCTTCCCACTTTTTCAAACCTGAAATGGCCTTGACTATTTCCTCCTTTGTTATCTTGGAGTCTAGCCACTCTTTCTGAGCCATATAAAGGCGTGGCAAAACTGTGTCACTCAAAAATTCCCAGATAAGGGGCCTGGTATTGCTGCCTTCAGACTGATATAATATTTGGTAAAATTGCCTGAACATTTCTCTTATTTGTGGCTTCTCTCTTCTGGTGACACCATCCTCTCCCCTTATCGCACACACCAAATTTGCCCAGTTTTTCCCCTAATCAGGTTAGCTAACATAGTCCCTGGTTTATTTCCCCACTCGTAAAATTGTTTCCTAACGAATAAGCACATCTTCCAAGCTTCTCCCTTAATAAATTATTAAGAGCTTCCCTTGTTATAGTCAGAAGCCGAGGTGTGTCCCCTCCCTCCCCTTGAGCAGCCTTCCTGTCCAATACCTTAAGGTACTTTTCCAGGTTTTCCCTCCACTCTTTCACTTTTTTCTTGTGATTTGAGACAAATCCTGCAATGACCCCCCCCCCTCATATACACCTTTCTGGTGTCCCAGAAAACTGCCTTTGACGGGGCTATGTCAAGGTTAGTTTGCACATACTGTTTCCATTGGTCTTGTATGTATTTTTTAAAATCTTCATTAGCTAGTAGGTAGTTGGGGAATTTCCAGAGTGGTAGGCCCTCCCTCTCCACACCCAGTCTCAGGGACATCTGAATGATGACATGGTCAGAAATATGGATTGGGCTATGTTTTATATTTACCAGTCTAAAGTACAAACTTCTCGGGAGGTATAGATAGTCCAGCCTCGACCAGGTCCTGTGTGGGTGCGAGTAGAAGGTATATTCTCTGAACGTTGGGTTGGCTGTCCACCACCCATCGATCAGATCCAGATCTACCATTCCAGCCTGCCAGTTTTGGATTGCCCCGCTAGGCTTCCCCTTGTTGTCAGAGTGGTCTAGTGCCAGATTTATGAGGCAGTTCAGATCCCCTCCCAGTATCAGTCCCAGAAATTGTTCTTTGACCATTATGGACATAAGCAGTTGGTAAAAGCTTGGGTCATGGACTGCTAGGGCATATATGCTCACAAAGTTATTCTCTCACCATTCAGTTCCCTCAATGAAAATATAACATCTGGTTCAGGGTCCCACCACCCGTCCCACTTTGAAGGGCAACTTTTTGTGGAGAAGGATGATGACACCTCGCTTACTTGAATTATAGGAGACTGCATAGCACCCTTCCACCCATCCATCCCCTGTTTAATTTAGCATGCTCTCTATGTGTTAAATGGGTCTCCTGGAGGAGTGCAACCTGGGCTCCTTGTCTTTTTAGCGCGGTTAGGAGCATCGTGTGCTTAACCAGAGAGGATATTGCTCTTACATTCCATGATATTACCACTAATTCCTTTGTAGTAGCCATGATCTTTGGCATAATACTGTCCCTTTGAGTCCAGCACACTCCCCATCGCCTCTTATCAGACTCTTTTCACAGAGATAATTGAAACATTTTGTATCTGTGGACCTTAAAACACGTAAACTGTGAAACTTTAAACAAACAACAACTATATACACCACGTGTCCCCCCCCACCTTCCCTCTTTTCCAGAAATCTTTAGATGTTTGCACTCATACCTCTCCCTCTCCCTCTCCTAATTGTATCCCCCCCTCGTGGCTTCCCAGGTTGTAACGAGAATCATGTGCAGCAAAAATTTGACACACTCTACCCCCTTTGATAGGCACGTCCCCCTCACCCCGCTACTCACCGCTCTCAGTGCCTGAAACCTCCCTGCAAAATTCCCTTCATCATAGCCATTCCTACTATATTTCTCAGACATCCACTCTCCCCCTCTCTCCCCCCCCTTCCCAACCCTAAAACTCCCTTTTATACAGTTTGCATCTATTTCCTTCCCTCCACCCTCCAGAAAAACCAGGAGAGGGAAGTCCAAAGATGAGCCAAACTGTACAGACAGAACAAGGCCTCGCATGAAACAGCTCAGACTGGCACAGAGAGTACCCTTTGATCTCCAAGTTAGCCTCTGCCTGAGCGGAAAGCGGGCCGCGCATTCTTAAACTCACACGCTGCACCTCCCCCCTCCACCAGGTTGGCCTATCTTTCAGAAAATTCTCAGACATCCTCTCCACAGTGCACTGGTCAGATCATCAATTTCCCCTTCAGAGCTCTATTCTCATTTTCCTCCTCTCCAGCATGTGAAAGAGGGCTCAGTTCAATTACTCTGTGGGTAGGAAATAAAGAAAGAATGCCACTGTTCCCCCGAGGGCACCTCTTCCTACGCAGTCTAGGTATTCATCAGTACATTCTTTTAGGCAGTTCTCGGAGAGGCTACATTCCCTCCGGTCTTGAGGAAAAGGAAAGAGAGGTTTTAGTCCAAATACACATATTCGCAAGTACTGTCTCTGAACATCTTCTCATGTCAGCGAGCAGGACCTGAATTCCAACACAGGTCAAAGACTTATACATTTTGTTGCAGGCCTTGCATTCATCCCTGTTTCTTTTTAAGCTCTCAATGGCCCTCTCAAAATGAGTAGGTAACCCCCTCGTGTTTTATTTTAAGGGTGGCTGGGTACAATATATAGTATTTGACTTTAGCTTCTCTCAGTTGTGCCACAACGGGATTGAAAGTGCACCTTCTTTTTAGGAGCCATGCTGAATAGTCCTGGGAAAGGTATAGTTTGTTCCCTTCGTATTGAAAGCTTGAGGTTGCCCTGTAGGCTTCCAAAATCGCCTCCCTGTCTTGATAGTTGTAAAATCTTATAACAATCTGTCTTGGTGGCTGATCTGGTGCAGGTTTAGGCATTACAACTCTATGAGCCCTTTCCAGTTTCATCCGTCCATTTTTAGGGAACAACTCCAGTAGCTCTGGCAGTGTTTTTGCTCAAAATTCCAGGATATTTGGGCCTTCCATACCTTCCAGGAGCCCTCGGAGCCTAATATTAAGTCTCCTATGGTAATTTTCCTGGTAGTCGAAGTGGTTCTTGAACTCCTCGAGTTCTTTCCGTAGGGCCGCTATTTGTTCTGGGACTGAGGCCGTGGCATTCTCAATATCTGACACCCACTGCTCCACTTCATTCAGGCGGGTTGTATGAGAGGCGTGTGAATCCACTAGTTTCCGATCCAGTTTGGTCTCCATATTTGCTAGGCACAGTTCTAGGGCAGCTAAAACTTGTTGGATCACTTTGCGGCCTAGCATGCTCACTTCAGCAGCAGACAGGGAGATGGGCCCTGTGGTTTCTATCTGAGATGCCAGTGACTGCTTCCTTTGATTTTCAGAAGCCGTACGGAGGTTCGTAGTTGGATTCTGGATTATAAAGTCTTCCATCTTTTCATGAGCAGCTTGATATACTTTCTGACTATGCTTTTCTTCAGATTCAGGTGTTTTATTTTAAATTTCATTGCGGTGTGGAATGGAGCGAGGTAAAGACGCTTCCTTACTCGTGCTGGCTCATTAGCGCCCCCCCAAGGCATCTTATTAATTTTCATAAGCAAAGTATTGTTAGGATGATATTTATGTACATTTTCTAACTCTATTAATTTTTTTCCAGGCTTCCTGTCTGACTTTACGCCGTTTTTTTTCATTGACGACCAACAGATGATACGTCCTCATAGTATTGAGTTCATCGCATCCCAGAAACCTTGCTCCTCCACCTCACCTCCTACGTTGAACTGTCTGAATGTTTGAATTTCTGGGATAATGTTTTCTGTGAAAGATTTATCATTGATTAAAGAATTATTAAACCTCCAAGAGTAGATTTCCTAGTCTGGTTTATATTTAACTTAATTAATATTGGTGCATGAAGTATAGTTTGATGTATTGTACTATGTAGCACCCTCTGTAGGTCTATTTTGTGGGTTAGAAACAGATCTATGTTGGAGTATTCCTGATGTGGATTAGAAAAAAATGTAGCATCCCTTCCCCCTTGTGCTGCTCCTGCCAGATGTCAATCAGTCCTTGGTCTGTCATGCAGTCTCGTAACATTTTATTGGCAATTTTATATGTGTGGCAGTTGTGGGAGGTCCCTTCTAATTGGGGGTTGATAACACAGTTAACATCACCCCCAAGAATCACGCATCCTGGGGAAACTGCAGCAACCTTTCAGAGTAGATTTTTCAGAAAGGGGGCCGCACTGTTGTTCAGTGTGTACAGACTAATCAGGTGCAGTGTAAATCCTTGTACTTTCCCTGAAACAAATACCTACTTACCCTCTGTGTCCATTTCCATACTAAGGACTTCAAAACTCAGCCCTTTCCTAAATAACATCTCTATACCATTCCTTTTAGTGGACGTGTGTGAGGAGGCTACCTCTTGGCCCACCCAGTTTCTTTTCAACTTTTCATGTTCTAAGTCTGATAAGTGAGTCCCTTGTAAAAAGGCAATATCGCTCTGTAATTTGCAGAGTTCTGAGAGTATTTTTGTGCGCTTTACTACAGAGTTTATACCTTTTACATTATAAGAGGTAATGGCAATACTACTCGTTATGTCATAATATATTTATATTGATTTCAGACACCCCCTTACATGCCCATTGCAGAAATGCATCTTGTGGCTATAAACTCGCCTTGCCACTTAAACCATAAACATTAAAGAGCAACTTTACAGGTGCTTGCCCCAAGAAGCATAAAGAACCCTTACCTGCCCCCAATGTATATGCTGCTTATAGTTCCATTTGCAATTGCCCCTATTTTGGAAGGGAAGGGACCATATTTTGGCTCCATGGAGCCACGCTGCGCTGATCCCTTCCACTTCCTGGTGCGTTCTGCTAAAGCAATCCACTTGATCCTCCCCTTGCTAGCATGTTTTTGAAGTCACTATATGGAGGCGACAGACCAGTCTGGAGCATGTTTGAGGGGCTATTTTTTTTGTTTAGATGGCGTTATTTGAACAAATCATGGCCACTGCTTAACTAACAAGGGCCTTGTTAGTTAAGCTGTGGCCACGATTTGTTCTGAATGGCCATCTAAACTATGAAAAATTTACTTTCAAAAATGTCTCCATTCATGTCTACGGAGCATGTCCCCATGCTGTCCATATAGTGACTTCACAAAATGTGCTAGCACAGGGGTGGATCGCTTTAGCAGAAAGTATCAGTAAGTGGAAGGGATTGGTGCTTCACGGCTCCACAGAGCCAAAAGACAATCCCTTCCCTTCAAAAATAGGGGCAATTTCAAATGGAATTATTAGCAACACGTACACTGGGACAGGTAAGGATTCTTTACTCTTCTTGGGGGGATATTTTGAAAATACTGATATAGCTGCTCTTTAAAATGACAATAAAGCCAAGTAACAAAACTATTTACAGAAACATTCAGGTAGGCCATAAAGATGTGTGACAGTTTGAATATTCCTGTTTCCAAGTAAAAACCTTTGTATCATTCGTCAAGGTGACTTAAAGGCGTATATCTCAGAGCCAGCAGATCTAAAAACCGGTACCTGAGTCCCCAGGTTTTAATTCGTCACCTGGGAGTCCACTCAGAAACGAAATGTGAGGCTGACCCTTCATTACAAAGGTAATCAAAAGTCCCCTCATAAGCTTGAGTAAAGGCAGGTATCTCAAATAATTGAGGTGATGTATAGTTAATCCCAAATCTGGTCCAAGCTCCCCCACCCCACCATGCAGTGTTTGCTGTTAGATATTATCCTGAGTGATGGTAAAAGTTGCATGGTACCCACTGGGCTCAACCCCCCAAGGAGGGCCCCATCCCACCTGTAAAAATTTCCGCTGACCCCATGGTCAGGAAGAGCCAGCTTCAGACCAGCGCCCACCATCATTCTGGTCATTCAAGGTCGCATTACCTTAGAGAACTTGGTCATACCCCATTGCAACCATTCAAGCCAACTGCAAGGGGTGGAGAGCAGACCAAATGGAGCACACAATCCTTTAAATATTTCTGAGGCACATGGTATTATGATTTAATGTATTACCTGTGGTGTTAACTGTGAGTGGCTTGGGTTGGCTGCCCCTGGAAAACTGGTACTCCGTCCTGAAACACCTTGAAAACTTTATGTCTTTGGCACTCTTAGCACTCTTTGTAAACTGTGGCACAATAGGATTACCATTTTAAGATACCTTGTGGCTTTTGTGGCTGTCAGCCTAGGTGTGTGCTCTGCTAGTCTGCCCTCCCCATGTCCAAAAAATGAAAAGGAGAGCCAGGTCCCCCTACTAGCCTTCATACCCCTAAGACCTGTATTAGTGGCGAAGCGCCCGGTCCCAAAACCACCCTTCATCCAGAAGCAGCGGTTTATAATGCACACCACCAAAGACCATGTTAAATGCAGGAATGAGTGCCCCGCCCCCGCTGAGCCAAGTCCCCAGGCCCCCGCAACCACCAATATCTAATCATTTTGAATATTGCACATTTGATAAGCCCCCAACATAAATTGTACATTTACAATAAACTGTATATTTGCAAAGGAAAAAGAAACTCCAGCAATTTGCAATAGGGTATGTCTTGGCTGCGTCTTTTTAAAGTTTGATTATTCAGTACTTGTGTGATACTGTGGATACTACACTTGCTGCACAAGATGACTGGACTATAAGCAGTTCTGTTTTACCACCAGTGACAGATTCAACTCTTAGCCCTTAGATTTAGAGCCTTCAGCTTTGTCTGCATTAGCTTCGGGTCGTGCGATGTCCTGAAATGCAGAGTAGGCCTTTTTTGATGTGGTGAGGTAAGTTGTCCTCTGTTCAAGATCATTTTCTTCCTTTCCCCACCAGCTGCCACACTGCCCGTTGCAACTCTGCTTCCAGTTCCTCCAATTCAAGATTCAGGCACTCGATACCCCACTGTTTCAGTTGAGGGGCTGCTGCTGAACAGTCTCAAAAATCTGCACCCCGTATCTGCAAACAGTTTAAGTCTAGCTGGGTAAATAACTTTGAGC
Source organism: Neoceratodus forsteri (assembly GCA_016271365.2). NCBI lineage: Eukaryota > Metazoa > Chordata > Ceratodontiformes > Ceratodontidae > Neoceratodus > Neoceratodus forsteri. The sequence goes on along the minus strand of CM028131.1, from coordinate 1,625,179,631 downwards.
TCCGATGTTTTTCTTTTCCCAGAGTTGTTTAACAATTAGCTGAGCTGCTTGCCTTTTAGTCTGCAAGGCAGGAGAGAAGTCCTGATTGAAATATACAGGCTGGCCATCATAAAACATTTTTTTTCTGTTTCCAAGTCATCATTAGAATAATGTCCTTAGATTGATAATGCAGCATATGCACTATAATAGAGAAAGGATTTGCATTGGAGTCTGTAGAGCGCGGGCCCAAGGAACGGTGCGCCCACTCTGTTGTAAGGGGTAACTCTGGAAGCAGCTGCTAAATTGTTTTAAGTAGATGTTCAGTAAAAGCAGCCATGGAATCGAAGGAGTCTTCTGCTCTTTCCCGTAGGGCATGTATTCTAAAATTATTTCTATGTGGTCTATTTTCAGTGTCTTCAATGCGAGCTTCAATTTCTCTGTCTCTGTTCAGTAAATAAACAGGTGGTCATGTGTTCCCTGCGTATCTGCAGTTTCTCCAACTTGCTTCTGTGTGTTATTTCATTTTTTATCAATAGTTTTCAGGTGCGTTTTTAGATCCGCTAGTGCTGACTCAATGGTCTGAACGGCCGAGATTATCTTCTTTATGGTATGGTCGGCTGTTGTTACTAGCTCACCCTCCTTGTCATGTTCCATGTCTGGTTCCACAGAAAAAATCAAGGTCGGGGATTGAGAGTGAGGAGCTGTAGGCGATGTGGCTCTGACGCGTGATTTCTCATCCATTACCAATTGTCGAAGTTTCCCAGCTAGCATGGACTGACCTCCTTTCTGCTGTCAACTGGCTGTTTAGGCAGTGTTCGGAATTACTTTGGCTGAGGTTTCACAGATTTTTGGAGGCAAAGTATGCAGTTTAAGGGAGCGGGTTCTTGGAGCCATTGGAGCACATTGCTGCTCCGCTCCAGACGTCAACGGAACACCACCCCTTTTTTTTTAAACATCCACCAGCCTAATAAGGAATATCGAATATCCAAATATTTGCCTCTCACAATATAATATTCAGCAGAATATTCATAAAAAGGTATTCACACAGCCCTAACAGAGACTGAAACAATAGGTATGAGAAAAAGGTGCAAACTACCCCATTCAGCTAAATGGAACATTAATTACAAAGCTTGTTTTTGAGTGGTAGGGTAGGTTTTCCTTATGTACATACATTCATCCTTTTTTTTTCCATATAGGTTTTTTTCTCTGAGAGAGGTGTGGGCCGGCTCTCAGCCCTATCCCGTCTCATCCAGCACCTGCAGTACTGTACCAGCATGCTCGAGATCCCCCACGGATTGCACCCTGTTGTGGGGCCAGGAAGGGGAGGGCTCTGTACCACCATGCTCGAGATCCCCCACGGATTGCCCCCTGTTGTGGGGCCAGGAAGGGGAAGGGAGGGCTCTGTACCACCATGCCCGAGATCCCCCACGGATTGCCCCTGTTGTGCGGCCAGGAAGGGGAGGACTCTGTACCACCATGCCCGAGATCCCCCACGGATTGCCCCCTGTTGTGGGGGCAGGAAGGGGAGGGCTCTGTACCACCATGCTCGAGATCCCCCACGGATTGCCCTTGTTGTGGGACCAGGAAGGGGAGGGCTCAGTACCACCATGCCCGAGATCCCCCACGGATTGCCCCCTGTTGTGGGGCCAGGAAGGGGAGGGCTCTGTACCACCATGCTTGAGATCCCCCATGGATTGCCCCTGTTGAGGGGCCAGGAAGGGGAGGGCTGTCCTCCCCCCATCTGGTGACACACATGCAGATTAGACACGGTGATCCACCGACGGTGCAGGTGGAGGTAGGTGAGCAGGGCTTCATGTAGCCCACACCAACCAGTTGTTTTCTCCCGGGTTCCCCTGCCATAACAGCAGGTCAGGGCATGCGCGTGGAGGCACACATGCCCTGTGGAATCACAGTCCTTCGTTCAAGTTGCTTGTGCCTACGCCACCAGTGGGCCCCCACCTGGTGACAGTCAAGGGCTGAGATGGCTGGTCACCCCTTCCCAGGAGAGAAGAGTCATCCCTGGGACACTCGATCCTCTCCCATGCCGCCAACCCCCAGCAACCTGTGGTCATTCCCAAACAGGGTTGCTGGCGTGGCATGAGGTAAGGCGATCAGTGCCTCAGCCCTTCATGCCACTGGTTCGGTCTACTTACATTCATTCTGAATGGATGTGGATTCAAATGTCTGAGGAGTTTGGATGGCCCTGCTGAGTGAACTTGAATGTGCTTCTGAGGGAGGTAGTGATGTGATCCCTTACTTGGTGATCTGTTACACCTACATGCTCACATACAAAGTCTACAAAACAAGCTAACATTTCTGAAAACACACTGTCAGAAGCAGACTTCTGCCAAGCTATGACACTACAACCACCTCCTCAGGCACTACGCACTTTACTCCTTACTAATAAGTTTATACTGTATTTATTTTGTCCTTGTCATGACAAATCTTGTAAATGTTCCCATTGTACTTCCACCATTAGCTGTTACCTGTTAGCGTGCCCTGCAGTCAAAGCTGTCACTGATTTGCTCACTGATGTATTACTGATTGTACTGGTTTTTGTACTCCTCCTCCCCACACCTGGAAATGAGCCTTGGCTCAGTGTGCCTTTCCCAGTTACCAGTTATCAATAAATACATAAAACAGGTGAAGTATATTAAAACAATTACCCTCAAATCGACAAAAATCATTGCAACCAAAGTAAAAAAAAAATTGCCAATTATTACAAACTTTTGTATAATGTAGAGAAAAACTATTGGGATGATTTAATACTTTTTATCACGTGATTTTAAAATGTTTGTACTTACATGGCTGATCAAGAATAACAATTATTTTAACAAAATTAACAGTTTGTTTTTTACTAGAACTTGAGTATTGGTTATTGGGCAATCTCAGCAGCAGCTAGCAGAGGTCACTGTGGAGAATGGGAAACATATAGAGATTATTGTACATTCTCGACACTAGTCAGCAGAGGTCACAGTAGAGAAAGAGACACATCGGGGCTATACAGAGGTTATTGGGCAATCTTTACACTTGCCAGCTGAGGTCACTTGAAAGACTGGGACACATGGGGATATATAGGGGATAGGTTATTGGGCAATTTCTACACTAGCCAGCAGAGGTCGCTATAGAGACTGAGACATGGGTATATACAGGGGATAGGTTATTGTGCAAACTCTACAATAGCCAGCAGAGGTCACTGAACGGAATTGGACACATGCAGCAGGTACAGTACTTAGATGGGTTAAAGGGCACTCATTTTCCACATAAGTGAACAGATTAATATTAAAATGGTAAATGACTATTGACAGTTCTTTTGCGCCTGTAGATGCCCTTATTGTGTGACATCCTAAATAATGATGTCTTCATTCCTGATTTGCAGACAGGGAAATTTCTCGGAGAAGTGGATGGTTCAGTAATGACACAGCTTCTGAACATGGGCATGTTCCAAGAGTAAGGAAACTTTTGCAGTTTAAAATACTCTGTTAATCAAAACTGGCATGGCAGTAGCTCTGTAGTCCCTGCAACCATGGCTCCTTTATCATTGTCTTCCATGAATACTGCTGGGAGAAGCTGAATGGTGCGGCAGTAGTCCTCAGCCCCCCTTCCCACTCCTACGTAGTGCTGCAATACTACTGTCTAGTGGGATGCCTGCTAGGAGAAACTAGGACTGCAGTAGATTTGAGTTCCTCCACAGCCAGTGCTATACCGTTACCTACTGTATGTCCTGCTGGGAGATGCTGGGACTGGTCTAGCTGTCAACTCTGCCACAGTCAGTGCTACACCATCACCTGCTGTAACTCCTGCTGGGAGAGACTGGAACTGGAGTAGCTGTGAGCTTCCGCCCGCCCCCAGTCAGTGCTCCATATGTATAATGTCATCTGTACTAACCTGCTTTTATATTAACTGCTCTCAGTCTGTAGAAGGTAGCGATAGTTTGATTCTCTGTCTTTGCCCTTCCCCTCAGGGTGACAATGTATGATTACCAAGCCATGTGCAAAACGCCGTACCACCACCACAGCGGAGCACAGCCCATGCTAAGCGTGAGTATAGTCCACATTACCACTCTCTCATGATCACCCGCAAAATAACTGCTAGACACAAAATGTGACTGGTCTTATTAAGGAGAGGTGGTATAACCACCAGACTATCTGTACAATAACTGTTATACACAGATCGTGACTGGTGTGTAATAAGGGGATGGGGTTAATGACCAGGCTATCTCTAGAGTATGTACCCTGACGGGGCTGTAATAAAGGGAGGGGAATGTAATGATAGGGGCAATAAACACAGTCTGAAGCACAGCCTGTCTTCATTTTCTGTCCTGATGTCACCCCTTTTTTCTGCTGTATCGGAATTTTGTGAATATGTTACCTTGAAAGACAGCTGATCAGTTGCACCTTCTCTCCAGATGAAGAGGAAGTGAAGTCATGAAAACGTTGGGGTGTGCATTCAGTCTAGCTTGCTTTGTTCTTCCTGCTCCACGTTATTATTTTGAAAAAAACAAATCCTTGTTAAACTGCCCTTTGTTTTCTACTATACGTACAGCAACTGTTGCACAAGGAACATGACAGAGTTTGTAATAAGGGGAGGCAGTGTTGGGTTTTTGTCTGCACTACCCGCCCACATATGCCCTGTCTTGCTGCTACCCTACTGAGTAACTAAGAATAAGGGGCGAGGTTGTAATGTCTGCGCTATCTGTACAGTAATTGTTATACATGTAATGTGCTTGGGCCTGTATAAAGGGAGGGGGTGTAATACCCAGGCTATCTGTAAAGTAAGTGTTATATATGGAACGTGACAGGGTCTGTAATACAGGGAGGAGGTGTGATGCCTAGACTATCTGTATCGTAATTGTTACACAGAGTGTGCCAGGGTCTGTATTAAGGAGAGGGGTTGTAATTTCTAGGCGATATGTACTTTAATTGTCACGCATGTAATGTGCCAGGGTCTGTAATAAGGGGAGGGGCTATAATTCCCCAGCTATCTGTACAGTAATTGTTACACATGTAATGTGCTAGGGTCTGTCTGTAATAAGGGGAGGGTTTGTAATTCCTAGGCTATCTGTAAAGTAACTGTTATACACAAAGTGTGATGGGGTTCATAATGGAAAGGGGGTATGATGCCTGAGCTAGCTGTACAGTAACTGTTACTCACAGAACATGATGGGGTCTCTAATAAAGGGAGGGGGTATAGAAACAAGGCTATCTTTACAGTAACTGTTACACGTGAAACATGATGGGGTTGTTAATAAAGGGAGGGGGTGTAGAAACAAAGCTATCTGTAAAGTAACTGTTATACACAAAGTGTGATGGGGTCCATAATAAGGAAAGCCAAGACTAGCTGTACAGTAACTGTTACACGCAGAACATGATGGGGTCTGTAATAAAGGGAGGGGGTGTAGAAACAAGGCTATCTTTACAGTAAGTATTATACATGGAACATGACAAGATCTGTAATAAAGGGAAAGGGGGTGTAAGAGCAAGGCAATCTGTACAGTTACTGCTACACACGGAACATGAACGGGGCTGTAACAAAGGGAGGGGAGGTAACAACTGGTCTACCAGTACTGTAACTGTTAAACACATAATGTGCTGGTCTCTGTAATAAACTGAGGCGCTGTAATGATTGGAACAGTGTGCTGGGTGGTAAAAGGAGGCCATGCAGACAACCCACTGCGGGGATGGAGCGTTATGGACGTTAGGAATTGGCAGAAGAAGGGCTTCAGGGGTGGGGTTGGGGGCTCACAGTAACAGTCAAAATAGGAGATGGCAGCAGGGGACCACAGATAGGAAACCGTGTAAACTGAAAATGCTCTTTATCAAGGGGGCCTTAAATCAGAAAATGGAACGGAGGGAATACCATTTTTCTGTGGAGTACAATACTGTCTCACGAGTAAGGCACCAGGAGGTCTCTCAGGGAGAAGGGGGTGGCGGCCCAGTCCCTTTACGACTTGTATCTTGATATTAGTACCCCGAAATCAGTCCTGCACAGGCAGATAGTGTAGCTCATGGATCTCTGGCATAATACGATCCTTTTCCTAGGGCTTCCTATCTGGTATATTGAATGTAGCGCTTTACTTCTGTTACTACCTGTTGAAAGTTAGTATTTACAGTATTGTACAGTATCTGTTGGCGTCAGCTCTGTCCCGAAGGGCCTGGTCTGGGATTGTGGTCAGGGGTTGCACCCTAGAATGAGACATGGGGAGGAAGGGATTGATCTGCCTTTATAGAGTGGCATGCTGCAGTTTATTGGTAGTTCCCCGGCATCTGATATTAAAGGAAACACTTTCCTGAGAAAACAATGGTGTGGTGCTCAAAAAGAGAGGGCGACTAATGCTGAAACGCTGAATATGGTCTATTGCAGCAAATAATGAGCAAATGCACAGATCTCTGGCACTTAGAACCCATGCGGGTTCTTCTTCAGGGGGAGCACTTTGATAACCCAGGCCCCCCCCGTATAAATAAAGAACAAACTATGTAGATGTATTGCTTTTTTCCTGACTGTATTTTCTCTTTCTTTTTTCAAGCCCATTTATGCCATCCTGGCTGCTGTGAAGTGGATGATTAGCAATTTATTCATGTAAGTAAGTTCTGGCTACCAGTACATTCAGAACGTACAGGAATTCAGGACATGTATAGATGTCCGTGGCACTGCAAGGTTAACTTGAGCTTCTGGGTTCACACATTTGCCATAAATACATGCAATGTAATGTCCCTAATGATTATTTCTGCTTCCTGTGTGCTGGTTACGATAAAAATTAAAATCACATACTTAACCATAATTGTTGATCTTCCAGAATATCTTCACCATTGATTACCACTTGTGGGTCTGGGGCCAGAGGCATTAGAACCTCATAGGAACACATATTTTGCAGGAAGGGAGCCAACATCATCTACTGAGATTGCCTGAGCACCTCACATGGTGCCATGCACACCAGGCAGTAACCGTTACTGGCTCCCTCACGCGCCTCAGTTCTGTTAGCCAGGAGAGAAACAAAGTGGAAAGAGATAAAGAGAGGGCTAGATACTTACTAGCCCAAAGAGATAGGGAAGACATCTAGGGAAAAAATAAATAACTAAATAAAACCCGACTACCAACTTAGAATAAAGACAGGACACACAAGGTGGCACAAGGGGTAGTAGGGTCTAAAGAGCCAGAGCCTCACACCATTAGCCAGAAAGAAGATGGACAGTGGTCTAAAAAATGAGTATGTGGCTCTGACAGAATCCCAAGGTGGATGCCCATGAATGAGATGGCACATTGTGGCAGAAATGGAAAGGGACACAAAGACTCCTGCAAAAAATGGGTAACTCCATGTTACCAGATAGAGAATTGATTGAACTCATGAGTTAACCATGTCTCTCTTTTCTTACATCAGGGAAGAAGAAATGGAGAACCTAAGTGCATCTGGAGTTGCAGGACTGGACAGTCCAAGGGAGTAGAGATGTGTACATCTTCCAAGACACCCTTGGGAGTAGTTTGCTGAGGCCCAAATCCATAAAGAACAAAAGGGGCATACTAACCAAAAGAGTCTAAGTCAGAAGAAAGGTTCCATCAAAAGAATGACCTGCTTCTGCAATCACAGGGATATACACTGCAGAAGAGCTAGTGTAGCTCATCCAAAAAGGTGCAGTCACCCCCCCCACATGCAGTGCAGCTGCCAGTCGGAGTTAGAATGGGTAGTGCCCAGGGAGTTAGATTGGATAGTGTCCAGGGGCACTGTAGTAAACAACATCGACACACCTCAGTTGCTTCTTATCAGGCTTTATTCTTATCAGCTCAGCTCAACTTCTGCACGCAGGCAGAATTCCTGTGCCTTGAACAGAGGAAACAGGAAAAAACAGTATCAGGTTTCCCCTAAAGGGACTATCTCTAAGTATCAGTATTATTACACAGTGAACACTGGCTAGGGAACAAACAACAATTACAATATGCAGACCACTTTATAACATCCCTCCTTTTCTAAAATCTGACTATAGATTTGACCTGTCTGGTGCCCTTGTGATCTTTTTTGGCTTACAGAGCACAGGTACCACTGGATCATCTCAAGGTGACACCTCTCCTTCTCCCACAACTCCTGTAGCTCGCTCCTACTCAGAGGTCATCTGTGAAACATCCCTGGGTGTCTCACTCCTCCCTATTACTCCATAGAGTCTGCCACAGTCGCACTTGGTACCCCTGGTGCGACTTCCCAATCATCCATGCTCTCCCACTCTGTATTCCCTTCCAGTCCCCCAACTGCGGAGGATATTTTTGCCAATACCCCACGGATATGGTCCATATGTCTTTTTACCACTTTCCCCAGTACTAACTGCACCTTAAAGGACACTGGACCTGTTTGTGCACACAACACCCCTGGCACCCAATTATTTTTGTCTCCAAAGCTTGCGACCCAAACAGAATTTTCCACTTGCAAGGAACTCGGGTCTATCCTACATCTTCTGGCCCCCTGCATTTCTGCCTGATTCTGATGCACTTTAGCCCCCAAAACTGGGTGGATTAAATCCAAATGGGAGCGAAGTGTCCTGCCAAACAATAGCTCTGCTGGTGACACCCCTGTCGTTGCATGTGGTGTTAGCTGGTATTGCAACAAAAAGCCTCACTATATGCATTTGCATAGATCCTGAATCCAACTGCAGCAACCCTTCTTTCACTGTTTGCACTGCCCTTTCGGCTAAACCATTAAAAGCTGGGTGGTAAGGTACAATCCAAATGTGTCGGATTCCATTGCATTCCATAAATACTCGAAAGCCCTTGACATAAAGGTGGGCCCATTGTTTGACATAAAACTTTATGATAACCCATAAATAGAAAAGTTTTGCCTAAGCTGGGCCACAGTGGCCTCTGTGGTGACTGAAGACATTACCCACACCTCCAGCCCCTTGGAGTATGCATCCACCATGACTAATAAAATTTTCCCCAGAAAAGGCCCTGCAAAATCAACATGCACCCATACCCAGGGTCTATCTGGCCACTCCCAAGGGTGCACCAGTACCAGGGCTGGTGCATGGCATGGCGCCTGGCAAACTGTACACTTGCTCACCAGTTCCTTGATTTCCTTGTCCATACTTGCCCACCAAATCACAGTGAAGTAAACAAATCTTTAATTTTAGGAATTGGGTAAGAGTCCAACTTACCCACTCTGTTCACTGTGATGTTGTAGTCCCTGCAAATCCTTACTGACCCATCAATCTTGATCATGGGCACAATGGGGGTCACCCACTTTGAACACTGGACAGGTTCCAGGATCCCTTCCCACCCCAGATGAAGCAATTCTTCAGCCACTTTACTACAGAGACCATACAGCACAGCACGGGGTTAAAAATCAGGGTGGAGCCTCTGAGCTCACTACAATCTGAGCAGTTGTTCCCTGCAAAGTCCTTAGTCCTGGCGAAAATACAGAAGCTGCTTTCTCCAACGACCTCTTCCAATGTTACAGGATGGAGCAAACATATCCCCTGCCAGTCCAATTTCAACTCTCGCAGCCAGTTACACCTCATCAGGCACGGACCCTCTCTCTGCACCACCAATGAGGGCAACAGCTTCTGCTACGACCCATAAGTCACTCGGACCAGCAACTTTCCCATCAATGGAATTGGTTCACCTGTATATGTCAGAAGTTGCACCCCTGCTGGTTGTAGTACCGGGGCTTGTGCAGGGGCCCCACAAGGTAGAAAAAAGCTTCTCACTCATCACTGAAAATGATGCCCCTGTATCATCCTCCCTATCCACACAATGGCTGTCCATTGATACATGCACCTGGATAGGAGGTGAATGACAGTCAGCAACCATATACATAGAGTAGACTGCATCATCACCCTCTGCCTCTGGCTCTTCCTCTTCTACAAAACTGGTGTGGCCCTGGCAATTTGTAGATCGGGATGGCTGGGCCCGGGGAATACTCCAAAGTGACAAAGTCGGGCCACGTGGCCCCAGCAGTACCAACATTCCTCATCTCAGAACCTGCAAGTCTCCGAGTCATGTGCATCCCCACAGTGGAAACATTGCTCATCTGTGTCTATATGAGCGGAACTGCGCTGTAGGCCCCCACGTGCGGAGCATCACTTTGATGATGGTAAGGCAAATCAGCAAGGCTGTTCCACCTGATACACCATGGCAGCCCCTTCCACCGTAGAGCTTCACAACTCTTTTTATTTTATCATGTAATGTTTTCTCGCCTTCTGCCTTGGCTAGCCTCCATCAGACCGACCCCCCCCAGCCCCATCCCCCGGAATTACCAGGACTTACCTTACGCCCAGCCCGCCTGGGAGCGGTGCCTGCAGAGGGTCGGTCACCATCCTGCTGCCGACGATGTTTTTCCTCATCATTTTCTCCCAATGGCCCCGGGAGTGGGCACGCATGCATGTGGAGGCACGCACTAGTCCCATGGCCCCAGTAACAGCCCCTTTTGTCCCACCCCATTCGCCTAGTGCCAGGCTCCTCTCCTGGCCCGTGCTGTCCCCAGCCTCCACCAGGTGGCAGCCATCAGCCAAGAGGAGCCATCCCACCTCCCCGGAGAGGAGAGCGTGCCTGTCGGCAGCTCCATCCAGCCCCGCAACCCCCACCCCGTTGCTGACCTCCGATGGCCCAGGCTCGTTCCCAAACCCGAGTCGCCAGTGTGACGCAAGGTTAGGCATCCAGCACCTTAGCCTTCAGTGCCACCGGGCCAGCTTAGCTCCACAACTCTTAATGCTGTCAAGCTGCAGCCTTCATGGCCGGGGCACTGTCCGCCACCCTGTTGAAATCAAGCAATGTCTCTACCAACAGACAGCATTGAATGCATTCATCCTGCACTGCACTCACAAACCCGGTCCTGAAGCATACAATCCAAAGCGTCTCCAGATTCACAAAACTCCGCCAAATGCCGCAACTCAGCCATACAGTCTGCAGTTGTCTCCCCCAGCTGACACATCCTGCCATGAAACAGAAATAACTGCACAATAGCTGAAGGTCGGGGGTCGATATGTTTTGAACCAATGTGCACAGTTCCCGCAGGGTTTAGTCCCAAGCCGCTGTGGAGCCACTGACTTTAAAGCTACCAACAGTCTCTATTTTCCCAGGACAGTCCCTATTTTAGGCAGCATGTGCCAGTGTCCCCACAAGTTTTGCAAAATGTCACTTTTGTCCCAGTTTTTGCTTATTTGTCCCAGTTTTGTCCCTTTTTTTTTAGCTGACTGCTAATCCGTGAGTGACAATTACTTCAGCACCACTTTGGCACTGTTCAGGCTGGACAGCAGTTTGTAACTTCAACTCCTGCGCCTGTGTTGCACTGCAAACAGGTCAGTGGAGCACAGTAGAACATGTTCCTTCCTGTTAAATTACTGGGTAGTAGTAGTACAAACAAGCACATGTTGATGTCTGCCTGACAGCAGCTGAGAGGGACTCCAGACAGAGAAGAGATTGGCAGCAGGGAACTAAAATACCTGAACCTGATCAGCTGTAGAGAAGTGTGTGTGTGAAAACAATCTGGGGTGGTGATGGGAGTCACTGACGTGAAGTTTACTCAGCATATGAGGTGAGTGTAAATGGGTTGGATGGGACTGTCAGGAGGAGCAATACATGCAGCTTGAATGTCTGATCACAATTTAATGTAGGTTTGCTTCTAATGAACTTTCTGTACATCATGATTTGGAACTTGCTGCAGCAGAACGATTTATTGTTTTAATTTTAATGCTTGCTACTGGTGTTACTGTGGGGTGGCATGGCCAGAGCAAGCAGCAAAATGTAACTGACTGTGCACAGCGTTGTCTGCGGCAGTGCCCGTGGGAGTGACATGGTGGGGGGGGGGGCATGGTCAGGATGGACCATCCCAGTTTTTGGCCTCAGAAAGTTGGTAGCTTTAACTGACTTACCGATGAAAGAATTAAGTCTTTTGGCAAAAAAACAGAGGGGAAAATAAAGCGTTGCTAATCCTCATCTGTGATTTTATTTGCATTACAGAAATGTTCCAAATGCTCTACAGATTCGGACCAGTCACTTGTGCCATCAAACTCTACCATAGACCAAAACATTGTTATTCTGGGCCTGGTTTATCCTCGTCGCCAATGTAGTAAATGCCAACACACTTCAGTTGCTTCTTATCAGGCTTTATTCTTAACATCAACTCAGCTGAACTTCTGCAGGCAGGCAGAATTCCTGTGCCATGAACACAGGAAACAGGAAAAGACAGTATCAGGTTTCCCCTAAAGGGACTATCTGTAAATATCACTATCATTACACAGCGAACACTAACTAGGGAACAAATAACAATTACAATATGCAGACCACTTTATAACAGGCACATGTTGCATGCAGCAACTAATAGGGATACACCCACATAGGGGATATACCCCGAGCAGGGAAAAGAAAGACATGAAAGGAGTGAAAGAGCCACCCTCCACAAAACCCTTTTTATGGTTGGTGCAAGGGCCCCAAAGGACCCTCACCCCAGTTGTTTATTATTATTGTTTTGTGAGAGTGTGGTACCCAAAGAGTACCCAGCTCCCGTTGTAGTGTTTTTCTTATAACAAGAAAATGGAAGACCTCCTGGGGGGGTGACTAGGGAGATGCCCAGCTAGTGTGCTCATGGTGCTGCCGGCACCAGCAGGGTGAGCATGCCCAGAGGTCCTGGCTCTAAGTTTGGGATGGTGGATGGGGGTGGCAATCAATGGTAAAAATGTTCTGGAAGATCAATATTTACAGTATGTACATAATTTTTATATCTTCCAGGAATCAGTCCTCACCATTGATTCACACTTACAAGTCGGAGTACCAAGCTTTCCTTCTTTCTGAAGGAGGATCTGTCTCACCCTGGGGTTAATAAGTTCCCTCTGCTTGGGGAGAACAACTAAGGGCAGGGACTCCTCACAGGTCTGGCAGGATCTGAGACCGGTTGGGCTCGGCAGAGGCTCCTGCAGCACAGGAATGGAAGGGTGCCTAGACAGCTCTCGCCTGCCCCTCCGGGAGAAGAAATGAGCCCTTGGAACCATGAATACATCACTGTATGCCAGGCCAAAGGTGCCAGTCTGGAGAGGTGAAGCCACGCCAGCTGCCTGAGGCAGACTGCACTTCCTGCAAGCCTGGAGGCCACCTCATTGGCATAATACTATGCCCTCGACTGGTGTCACGCTACCTCCTGGCCTCTACCAGAAAGACAAATGGCTTGCCCAACTACCTTGTGTTGAAGCACCGCAGCTAAGAGCAGACCTAGCTGCAACAATGTATGCTGACTGAAGGCTGCCTAATGTGGCTGGTGTGCTGAAATGCACAAAAGGGTACATGCTGCAGTAAAAACCTTATCCACCCAAGGCATCTGTCTAAGCAGAATCAGCCACAGGAGGTCGGTCATGCGTGGATCATCGCGGCTGTGACAGGGTTTGCAGCACTTTAAACCCTGATGAAGGGTGAAGTATTGTATCTGCAGACCCCAAGGGTACACAACAGTGGAGCAGGAGGTTCCCTGGGGCTGCAGGGTAAGAGAAGGGACATCTCTATACTATGCTTGATGCCTTCTCAAAGACTCTAGGCCAGGGAGGCATGACAGTAGTGCCATCATTGGGAACTTCCAGGAGTCCCAACAGCAGGGTTGCTGAATCGTGGCTTGTATGCGAACCAGTGTTACGTGCCTCCAACATATCCACAAGGAATCACTGGTACCAGGATTACTCAGCAACCAAGGACAGGTGTATTGAAGAGTCATTGTCCTCTGAGGAGGGTGTTAATGGAAAGGAGACTCTGACCTCAGAGGTTGATGGTGCTGGGGAGAAAAGCCAGAACTGGGCCTTATTGGAGTCCCTTTGGAAGATATCTAGGGCACCAACAAACCGTCTGTGCTATTTCCACATAAGCAGCCTCACATGGCCTGCGAACACAGCAACGTCTGTAGGAATCGAAGAGGCCCAGGAGGGAAATGAGACTCAGAGTCTCAAGGGACTCTACCTGAGCTGTGGGTTTGCAAAGGGGGGCCTCACCCAAGGGGAGGGCTCAGCAGGACCACCTGAATGGGATCATCCTACATCAGAGGAACAAGCCAGTCAGTGCCCATAAGGAGCGAAAGGCTGAAGTTCCAGGAGAGGTTCGCCAGCTGTTTGTCACCTATGCTGAAGCTGCACCTGGCAGACCTGCAGCAAAGCAGACGATTGGCAGATGGATGACATCTTGCATTGATCTCTGCTATAGGTTGGTGGTCAAGGATCCTCCCAGAGGGATGAGAGCTCATTCTACACGCCATACTGCTGCATCGGTGACTGCTTCTGGGGATGTCCCTATCCAGGATATCTACAGGGCTTCTACCTGGAAGTCAGCAAACACCTTCATTACCCATTACCGTAACGACCTAGAGTCACGCCAGGATGCTGGTTTTGGGGCCTCAGTTCTCCAATCTCTGTTTCCCAAGTAGGGGGTCTGTGCTTTGTCTCCCTTCCCTGCTAGGAGTCTGCCAATAAGTGTGGATAAGAACAACATATCCACATTCCTAGAAACACAGGTTACTCACCTGTAACAGTAGCTCTTCCACGGAATGGTCTCTTGCAGTAGGTAATTACTTCTGGGAGTTTCCAGCAGAGGGCGCTGTGACACGGCAGCTCTTCTAGCAGGTTTGTACCATGGACCACCCACACATGACATCATCTTCCTGCTTCCTACATAAGTGTGGGTGGTCCCTGGTATCCTCAGTTCATTTTCCTGCCGTCTTCAGCTCGCACAGCAGCTAGTTCAACTTCTGTGTATCAGTCATCGATGATAATTGGATTCCAAAACAAGCTCTATTTCTTTTCTGCCATTGCGGTAGGAAGATATACCACTTTGACAACCACACACTATTTGTGTAAGGTGTCTGGGACCCACACACGACACCAATTCCTGCAACTCCTGTCAGGAGTTTAATCGGGCAACCTGCCGACGACAGTCGCTAGAGATTCAGCATCTTTTAACGGAGCAGAAAATGTCTCTATTAGAGAACCAGGGGGCTCGTAAAAAGGGCACCCCCAGCTCTGGTTCTTGTTCTCAGCAGAAAAGAAAGGGAGAGACCCTCCTCTCACTCCCTGCCACGTCGCCTGTCGAAGGCCACTATTTCTGTGGCTCCACCATCGATGGAGCGTCTTCCTCCAGCTTCTTCATCGACAGGGGCTTATACCCTCTCATCAACAGTGCTTTCCAGTGCTTTAACTGCTGTGCAGACTCTGCCTGCTCCGTTGATGGGGGTTTATACCCTCTCATCGACAACGCTGTCTAGGGTCTTAAATACAGCCAAATACACGGCTGCTCCATCGACGGGGACTCCTCTCCCGTCGACGGCATCTGACATATTCAGTGAACATAATTCTACAGGCTCGTCAATGAAATCCCATGTTCCACAAGGCAAATCAATGGCTTTTGCCTTACATAATGCCCCTCCACCTTCACAGGTGGCATGGTACTGGGGGCAAGCGGACAGAGACCATGACCCTGGTTTATACTTCCCAGACCAAGACTTGCTCACACTGCCCGTCCCATCCCTTCCATCACCCCCATTGTCTCTCAACACCCTACCCCGCTGCTTACCCCCCCTTCTTCCCAAGAATGGGACATCACTGAGGTAGTGAAGCACATCCTGCATGCCATGCACTACTCCCAGCCCTCTGACCCAGGAGAGCTAGAGGATCCTTTATGGTCTCAATCTCTTCTACCTAAATGATTTCATGGAGACGGATGTACTACCACCCTGGTCTCCTCCTCCTAATATGGAAGACTATTTGTCAGATGAACCTTAACTACTGGTGGATCTCCCCGGTGATATTGACGAAGAAGAGTTCCAAGATTTGGATTTCCCAAACCCGGAGTCCCCCTACTCGGAAATCTCTTCCCTGGATGAGGACCTGCCTATGCCAGTTGCTGCCTCTCCTCCAGATGACCTGATCTTTAGTGAAATGATGGTTCAAATACAAAAGGTCATGGGATTCTCTACTACGGAACATGACAAGCAATGTAAGGATATGACAGAATATCTTGAGCTGCCAAAGGAACTGGCTGTAGTGGTGTCCTCACTGATTCCGACCTACCAGAATGTCCTGCTGGCTGCATGGCATCAGCTGACAGCTATTACAGCTGTCCCCTGAAAAGCAGATCACTTATATCAGGCTCCCCTGGATCATCCCATTCTGTCCACCATCCCAGAAGCAGATTCAGTGGTCACTACTGCCGCTCATGATCATATTAAAAGACCCAAACACGAGTTCCTTACCACCTGATAAAGAATCTCGAAGAATTGACTACCTGAGGAAAAAGGTTTTTACCTTAGGCACCGTGAATATTCGAATTTTAAACTATATGGGACATATGGTTAAATACCAACATACCTTTGGGGCTTTGGCCATCGAAATTATCAATAAACTCCCTCCTTCCCAGGAAAAGGACAAGTTATTGGCAACTGTGGCAACTAGCAATTCTGTCTCCTGCCACCTACTCAGGTCGGGACATGATGTCATAGATACCTCAGCCCAACTCTCAGCTACGTGGGTCTCTCTGCGTTGCCATGCTTGGCTCCGCATTTCAGGTTTTGCTCCTGATATACAACATAAAATAGCTAATGCACCCTTTAACTGGTCCAAACTGTTCAGGCCAGGTACTCAAACATTATTGGACGATTTGCAGGCATCAGGCAGAACCCTTCGTACTGTGCGTTGCATTTACCATACTCCACAACCAACCTATCGTACGCAATATTCCTCCTATTCCAAAGAGGCAGAAAACATAAGGCCTCTAACAGAGGTGGCTTTCGAGGTCATGCCCAAGCCACAAGATGCAACACCTCTGCCAGCCAGGGCTCCCATGCTCATCCCTCGGGAGGGGCTGGGCAATCCAGTACCCAGTGACCTACCAGGGCTTTCCCCTCACCTCCTTGACCAAGCCTCGGAGGCTGTAGGGGGTCATTGCCCTCTTTTCTGGAGGCCTAGAAAATGATTACTTCAGACAAATGGGTACTTCAGATCATTCAAAAGGGACACACTTGAAGTTTATCTCTGCCCCATCCCTCTCGGATAATTCCTTATCCTCAAGATCATGTCCCTATCCTTCAAGAAGAATTGAAGGCCCTTCTGGCCAAACAGGCCATCTTACCAGTGCCCCTTCCAGAACATCAAACTGGATTTTACTCACACTCCTTTCTGGTACCCAAATGAACCGGAGATCTCAGGCTAATACTGGACCTTCGACACCTGAATCGATACATTCAGTTCAAACATTTCCGCATGATAACTCTTAACTGCCATCATGCCTATCCTAAAACAAGGAGACTGGTTGTGTGCCCTGGATATGAAGGATGCCTATTTACATATCCCTATTCATCCTGCCCATCACAAATTCCTGTGCTTCCACCTTCTGGGACAAAACTACCAGTTTCAAGCACTCCCTTTTGGCCTCTCATCAGCCCCAAGAGTGTTCACCAAATGCCTAGTAGTGGTGGTAGCAGCCTTACAGAAAAAAGGGCACTTCATCTTTCCATACCTAGACGATTGGCTAATCAAAGCAGACTCCAAAGAAGCTCTGCTTGCCTCCCTGGTCGCTACTCTGAACATGTTCAACGATCTAGGGAAAACTGTCAACTGGCCAAAGTCCAGTCCAAACCCGACATAGTCTGTCCAATACATCGGAGCTGTTCTAGATATAGTCACAGCCAGAGCTTACCTTTCACCTGCTCAACAGGACACTCTTATATCTCTGGCTTTGCAAATACAGACTCAGAAAATAGTCATAGCCAGACAAATGCTAAGCCTTCTGGGTCACATGTCCATCGTCATCTCGACAATGGCATTCGCCCGCCTTTACATGAGACCTGTCCAGTGGATGCTCCAGAATCAATGGTCTCAAAGAACTGGACAGTTCAAAGACAAAATCAGGGTCACTCAGTCTCTGAAGTCATCCCTGACGTGGGGGACAATCAAAACCAATTTGTGTCAAGGAATGCCTTTCCGCTCCCTCCTTCCTACACAGACGTTAACCACGGATGCTTCCTTGGAAGGATGGGGCACTCACTTACGTCCTTATCAGACTCAAGGCCAGTGGACTGCCTCTTCCCATCACTCTCATATCAATCTCCTCGAGATGAAAGCGGTCCGTCTAGCCCTTCAGGCATTCCAGCCCTACCTCAAGCCAGGACCATTGCTGATTCAATCAGACAACACTGCAGTGGTGTTTTACCTCAACAAGAAAGGGGGCATGAAAGCGTGCATCCTCTGCATGGAGGCTCTTGCAATCTGGCAGGTAGCCATCAGACAACAACTAACGCTAATGGCCGTCCACCTACTGGGATGGTGCAATCAGCAGACCGGCTAAGTCGCCACTCATCCGCTCACAAATGGACACTTCATAAAGAAGTAATCCAAGAAATCTTTGACCTATGGGGAACTCCACAGCTGAATCTGTTTGCCTCCCCAGTCAATCACAGACTCCCCAGTTACTTCTCCATTATCCCAAGCAACAAGGGGATGATCTATAGATGCCCTGTCCTAACTTTACCCAGGACTCTACTTATATGCCTTCCCCCTGTCCCTCTCTTGCAAAGGACTCTATTGAAACTTCAAATGGAGCCGGCCACCATGATTCTCTTAACACCATTGTGGCCTCGTCAACCGTGGTACCCTTTACTTCAGCAACTGTCAGTAAGGGAACCCATTCAGTTGCCAGTCAGACTGGACCTCCTGACTCAGTATCACGGATCCCTTCTGCACCCCAGCCTGAAGACCCTTCATCTTCATGCTTGGCTCCTGAGGATGCATTCATAAATAGACTTCAAGTGTCCTCTCCTGTTGCCAGCATTCTCCTGGCTTCTCGTAAACTAGCAACCAGAGAAACATATAATTCCAAATGGAAACGCTTTTCCATATGGTCTGCCTCTCGCTCACTGGACCCTTACTTTTGTCCACTGACGAAGGGTTTAGACTACCTGGCCTCATTATCGGAGTCAGGCTTAAGTTACTCCTCCATCAAAGTCCACCTGGCTGCCATCTCAGCATTTCATGAACCTTTAAATAGCAAACTACTGTACCAACATCATTTAGCCAAGATGTTTCTGAGAGGAATGATGCATATTATGCCTCCCATCCGAAGACCCACTCCTCCGTGGGATCTCAGTTTCATTATAGAAAAATTGACCCCTCGAACCTCTCAAGCCAGCAGTCACTTGTGACCTCCATTTCCTTTCATGGAAAATGTTATTTCTAGTGGCCATCACTTCAGCTCGCTGTATTTCCGAGCTTCGTGCCCTCATGTGCAGGGAACCCTACTTGATTTTTCACAAGGACAGGGCAGTCCTTCGTACCAACCTGTCCTTCCTTCCTAAAGTAGTCTCCGAACATACTCTAAATCAGTCCTTGGAGCTTCTGGTCTGCTACCCTGAATACTTCAATCACGGTGAACATCTGTTACATACCTTAGATGTCCATTGTATACTACGCTATTACACTAATCGTACCCAGTCGATTAGGAAAACGTCTCACTTATTTGTCACCTTTGCCTCTGGCAGAGAAGGGCTTCCTGTTGCTAAACAAACCTTTTCTTCATGGTTGGCGAATTGGATTACCTTTTGTTACAAAAAGAACAACAAGACTTTACCAGGACCCGTCCAAGCCCATTCCACTAGAGCTATGGCCATTACTGTGGCTTGCTTTAAAGGAGCCTCCATTTCAGATATCTGCAATGCAGCTAACTGGTCCACAATCCATACTTTCACAAGGCATTACAATCTGGATATTGCCTCACGACGTAGGGCGGCCTTCGGCCGTGCAATCCTACAAGGTCTCCTATCATAATTGTCCTCCCACATGGACATAACTCCTGGGGATTCTCCCAGAAGTAATTACCTACAGTAAGAGACCATTCCGTGGAAAATAGTACAGTTACGTAAAATCTTACCGTAACAGTAGATCTTCGAGGAATGTTTCTTGCAGTAGGTATGATCCCACCCTCCGTCCCTTCCTTCTGTAAGAGAGCAAATTCTGGTCCAATGACTTAGGGTTGGGAATTCTTGGTACCTCGGCTTCCCCTCGGTCCTCATTTTGTGAGCTGAATCCGATGGGGGAACTGAGGATACCAGGGACTGCCTACACTTATATAAGAAGCAGGAAGATGATGTCATGTGTGGGCGGTCCCTGGTACAAAACTGCTAGAAAAACTGCTGCCACAGCGCCCTCTGATGGAAACTCCCAGAAGTAATTATCTACTGCAAGAGACATTCCTTGAAGATCTGCTGTTACTGTAAGATTTTACGTAACTGTACTTTCTAGGAGTGGTATTTGTTGTTCATCCACCCTGACCCACCCGACCTCCCCGGCTTCGACGCACAACCTCTGCTTCTAGCAGCCAAGATCTGGCATCATGGGGCAGAACTGAGGCGTATACCACCCAGGTGAGTGGGAGGAGCCAGCTTTTAGACCTTCTGGCAAGATTTAAAGGGAAAGGGACATGCCAACAAGTGTGGATGAACAACATATACCACTCCTAGAACTACTGTTACAGGTGAGTAACCTGTGTTTTTGGTAGTGATTTAAGTATTCTGAAAGTGTAAATTATTGTTATCCATTGAATCCGGTGCCACTCTGATATATGGTTTCCATAGTAACAGCCTAATGAAGAGAATAGTTCAGAGGTCATCATAGTTTCTGTGTAAGTTGTAAGTAAAATGTATTTGTTAAGCACCCAATCCCAGAGGTAGACTGATGTGGGAGACAGAGAGCCGAAGACGTAGTAGTGTTTCTCTGATTTTCAGTTTTCAGTGGGATAGCACCCGAATTACCGAGTTGGCGAGGTGAGTTCAGATAAACTAAAAGATATTGGCACAGTTTATTTTTATGCTGGTTAAACATTCATGGCAGTTGTGGGGTTTGCCATGCAGCTGAGCGAGTGCAAGCTGCCCACTGGAAAAGCAACAAGTTAGAGCGTATTTGCATTATAACCTGCGGGTTATAAAGGCGAATTATAACAAGCTTTTCCAATGTAAAAAAAACAGTACCCAGTTATTATATTCTCTTAATGCACTCCACCCCATGCATTATTCTCTATATAATATCATGCTTCTATCGCACTGTTGATTTCGGGAAAATTGAAAAGAATAGAATTTGATTTTGTATACAGAGGAATGTAAATACAGTCCTTATTATGGGCTGAGCAACACCCCACACATGGTCACTGAAAGCCACATTACCGCCTGGTTTACTGAGAGAGAATACTGACCAGGCCACTGGGAGGCAGTCATGTGCTCTTTTCTTCAAGAGTTCCCAAGGGATTTTTATTTTGGGGGACAAAATTCAAGTTTTTTGAGAACAACCAGTACGATACAGAGAAAAATGCAGCATCTATAGTCAGTTGTGGCCATACCAGATTTTAAAACAGAAACATGCTCTCCACATTGTTCATACAGATGTTCTGCCCAGGCTACCGCAGTCCCAAATAATTTTCAGTACAGCATATGTTAGAACAATGTACTGTACCATATGACCCTCACTCTGGTGGACCACGTCCCTCCAAGAGGGAGTATTTGGCCACTCTACCGATTTATTGATGGTTTACAGAGTCCAAAGGATATCATGACACGTCCATTAAGCATCTCATGACCTCCAGAGATTCCTGAACTAGTCAATGCACAGGGTAGGGTCCACTGTAATCCATTTCATAACTTGTATTTCAAGGACTTTCTTCTTTCTCATGTCCAGTGTTGGAGGATCCTCTGTCTGTCACCTGAATGTAATACACTTAGCTGCTGACAGTAATATAGATTAAGGCTTTTGGGCAAGGAGACCGGTTCTGGGAAACCCCAATAGCAAATCATGAAATGAAGCTAGGAGCCCCCTTCCCAAGATCATTTGAAGGACCCCATGAGACCCCATGCACCCGGGTGGGGGATTTTTGGCTTCCACCTAGACAGGCACGAGAGAGGGACAGACTATTTAAACTGAAGGATAGTCCCTCTGTCAGTATTGCACTGCAGTTTCAGCATCAGGTAGGTGGCCACATCCCTGGTGCGGGACATGGACCGCTGACCTTCTGACCTGTTGGTGACAGTGCTACCCTGAGCCCCCACCCCCAACTCTGAGGTACTGAGCGAGTCTGCACTGCTCAGGCTGCCAACTCTGTGACAGACAAAGAGCTACTCCGAAACACCTCAGCCGGAAGCTATGGGGCTGTTTCACTCTCCAAACCCATTCCGTTCATGTAGGGACCTTTTTAAACCAGCTGGCCCAGTGGGGAGCTGCTGTTCTGTGACAGCTGCACACCTGCAGTGTTACTGCAAAAGATTTCTGTGTCCAGCAGTGAGCCCCTTACAGGACTTACTTTTTTCACTGTAGTCAGATGATTGTGGTGCCCATGGCACTACCCCTCCAAATACTGCAACCCCCCTCCGCTACAAACAAACTGGTCCTGGTGATTGCACCCCCTCCCAAAATAAGGCACGACCTCCCCCTCCCCATCTGTGTTTTACAGGTACTTAATGACGAAGAATCCAGCATGGCTGGCAGTATAGCCTAGAGGCTAGAGTAATGAGCTGTGAATGAGCTGAGGCCATCCAGCAGACAGACCTGGGTATTTTATTTCTTTATTTATTGCATTTTGGTAACCAAGTGAGCCCACTGAGACCAGAGGTCCCTTTTTCAGGGGCGACCCGGAGTTAATTACATACATCAGTTATACAGTTTTTCATGTACATTACTCATAGCTCAGCAGTTCACAAATACATTTGACTCAGCAATTACAACAGTAGAAGCAAAAGGCATTGGGTTTACATATAGAGTACTGCAAAATTAGTCACAAAGGGAGGAGACAGTTGGACAGTGACATTAAAGTGACAACATTATAGAAACCTTCCGCAAGTGCTTATGCTAGGAGGAATGTGTTCCATGTGTCAAAGGCTTACTATAGTGTACAGGCCCTATTAGACCTATAGTAGCGTACAGGAGAACAGCGTTCAGGGCTAGGAGGGGAGTTAATGGTAGCAGTCGTAGCTCCAGCATGTAAGCTTTTAGGCCAGATTTGAACCCTTCCAGGGTGGAACTTCTGGTCAGCTCTTCTGGGAGTGAGCACCAGAGGTAGGGTGCCAGGTACCCAAAGGATCTCTTGCCTAGGTTGGTGTACACACAAGGAATATTGAGGAAGCAGCTCCCTGATGTCCACAGTGTCCGTAGGGGAGCTTTTAGTTCTAGGAGGCCAGCTAAGTTGGGGGGGAGTGCTAACATGGGTGAGTTTGTAGGCCAGAAATAGTAAGAGATATGAGAGTTTATGCTCTATTGAGAGCCAGTTAAGGTCTACAAGGACCTCACAATGATGCCCCCTGGGCGGGGAGCAGGTAGCAATGCGTGCAGTCCTATTATAGAGGACAGACAACTTGCGGTGTTCACTCTCCTTAAGTAACTGTAGGAGGGGAGCATCATAGAGAAGGGTGGGAAGTAGTGTACTTTTGGCTATAGTGAGTCAAACATCATCTGTTAGAGAGTTCCTGAGTCTGTAAAGAAGGCCAAGCTTCTGGTGAGTGGTCTTAGCTACATAGTCAATATGCGGTTTGTAGGACATTTCTTGATCTAGGTAAACTCCCGGGTATTTAATCTTGTCCACAACTTCAATTCTTGAGCCTGAGGCTGAATAGAGCAGGAGCAGGTGTTGCCTGTCAACTCCCAGGCGTCCAGTCCCGAAGAGGACAGCCTTGGTCTTTTTGTCATTCAGCACCAGTGAGTTAGAGGTAAATTAAGCCTTGATTACCATGAGACTGGCCCGCAGCTTTGCAGTAAGGATACTTGGTTGAGGATTACTCCAGTAAACCACTGAGTCATCTGCATACAGGATCTGGTTTTCCAGAACACAGTCATGCCCAATGTCGTTGACAAAGAGGGTGAATAGTAGAGGGCCTCAAATCGAGCCCCGGGGTACTCCAGTGGTCACAGGTCTGGCGCCTGATTGTACCCCTTTCCATTTTACCTTTTGAGTCCTGTTGAGCGGATAGCTTTTGAACCAGGTAAGCGAGAGCATGTCTAGCCCTAGCAGTCAAAGTTTACTGAGGAGCAGTTTGTGGCTAACCAGGTCGAATGCCTTTGACAAATCTATGGATATAGCCCCAGTGGGGGACCCACTGTCTATGGCACCCAGGGTGTCAGCCGTGAGTTTGATTAGGGCTGTGTCAGTTCCATGGCCTCTTCTGTAACCATGCTGACTGTGGGCCAATAGATGATGCCGTTCAAGGTAGCTTTGCAGTTGGTTATAGACCAGTCTCTCCTGCACCTTCACCAAGGGGCAGAGTATGGAGATAGGTCTGTAGTTCTCTGTGTGTATACATGGACCTGTCTTGTGAAGGGGGACTACCACGGCCACCTTCCACTTACTAAGGATACACCCCTCCAGTAGGGACCGGTTTATTAACATGGTGACAGGCAGAGCAGTTGCTGAGGCAGTGGCCCGCACCAGTCGAGGCTCTAGGTGGTCAGAGCCAGGGGATGAGTCAGGGTTTATCCGTTTCAGGAGGGGCAGCACTTCTGATGGCTTGACAAGCTTGAGCTGAAATTGAGGCCTGGGGAGATCGCATTCAGTGGCTTTTCTTAGTGGAGGGTGGTTGGGGCAGAAGATTTATACTTGTTTAGATCAGTAAAAAAGGTATTAAAGGCCTCAGCTACTGTGGAGGGGTCATCAGTCAGTACACCATTGATCAAGACAGCTCCGTCCTGCGAACTGGTGCCACCCTTCGACGGCGCATTAATGTGGCCCAAGAATTTCTTAGGATCCCCTAGGTGCCGTGACTGGAGACCACGTAGATAGACTTTTTGCATTCTTTGTGATTTTCTTACACTTGTTTCTTAGTGCCCTGTATTTCTTCCAGTCTGATGGGAGATGCGAGGTTTTGTATTGCCCCCACGCTTTGTCCCTGAGTAGCATCGTCCATTTCAGATCAGTATTAAGCTACTGTATTTGTGGCATTTGCCCTGCACCCTAAGCTTCTTGCGAGGGGCAGGCACATTAGCTACAGACAGCAATACATTAGAGAAGTAGTCTAAGGCTTCGTCCAAGGTAGGGAGAGTAGATATAGGATCCCAGTTAACAGCGGACAGGGCAGAGCAGAAATCTTTAGGGATGTGGTTAGACTAGTTCCTGGTCTTGAATACCCTGGGGGGCAGTTTAGGGAGTTTGTTGGACCAAATGCAGAAAATGGGCGAGTGGTCACTCAGTGAGTCTGCAAATATTCCGGTGGCCAAAATTCTCTCAGGGCTTGTGACAAGAGCCCAGTCGAGCAGGTTGTGATTGCCAGATTTGGCATTATGCCTGGTGGGTAACTCGATTACTTGCGTAAGATGGGCGTCAAGGACAAGGTTCCTTGGTCCAGTGTTGCTTTTTGAGCACCGATTTTGGTTGAAATCGCCTAAGAGGATCAGCTCCCCTGGGGTATGCTCCGCTAGCACTTGGGTGAGAGATTCTAGGGACAAGGCAGCTGTTTGAGGGGGTAGGTAGACACAACCAATGTATAGGGGTTTGGTATTACCAAGTAACACTCTAATGAATTCCCATTCAATCACAGAGTTACACAGGGGAGGGATGTCAATTTTTGATGCATTGAAATTGGAGCGGATATAGATAAGAACCCCCCCACCACCACCACCTTTCTTCCCATCTCGATCCTTTCTAAAAACATTATAACCCACTAGATTGATTTCATGAGGAAGTATTTGTGGCTTAAGCCAAGTCTCAGACTCTGCAATCACATTGGGCTTATAGATGGTCATCCAGGCCTCTAGATCCCACATCTTGTGCCTTAAACTGTTAATGTTCATGTGTACAAGTTTTAAGTCCCCTCGCGTTAGTCCAACAGGGACTGGTTGGAGCACTTAACGTATAGTTTGGAGGAGGTGGGCCGGGATTGGATTGGATATCCCCACACAGTGCTAGCTTCAGTTTAGTCAGATACCTGATGATTTTAATGGGGAAGAAGAGGAGGCTCTTTTTACTAGGCATTTTGCATTTGAAGAAAAGATGATAACAGTTGCCATGCTTAGATAACAGTAGATAATCAATATTATGAACTGAGGATCATAAATAGAGGAATCTGATTGGCAAAAAGCTCTTTGAAGCCGTGATGATATCGGGCTACATCATTATGGCTTCAAAAAAGCTCTGGAGCCATCAGCCTCCTTGCTGTCTACTGTCCGAGAACTATTTTTTCAAAATGTACTCCTACACCACCCAAAAACTAATTCATAAAATGTTTTAAAACCTGTTTCTTTTATTTTTTTTTATTTATAAAACTTGAAACTCAGTTCATAATAGCAATAAGTCACTCAAGGGTGTGGTATATCATGGGATATCATCACTTCTCAGGTGGTTGGACGCACTCGGCCTGCGACCTAGTGCCCAACCACCCGAGGCATGACGATATCCCATGATATACCACACCCTGTCATGCCTTATTGCTTAATTATCCACCCTGACCCCATAAGACCCATGGGGGGATGGAGACTTCCTGTTAGGTTCGGAGGATGCTCTCCCTTGGGGTGAATTTTGTCCGCCACCAGAATTATGGCTGCATAGATTATAGCAGTGATGATACCCTGATGCCTCATTTTATGACCTCAGCACAACTGCGATAGTAATTAGATGTAAAAATAGCAGGAGTCAGAGTTATCAACAGGGGATACAGTGTGCAACTCAGTCTATGCAGAAAGTACCCTGTATGGTACACAGTCCCTTTTATAGTCCCTTTCTGCAATCCTTAGGAGATAGACCCGACACACAACTGAAGTTTCTTGTGGAAAAACGCCCCCTCTTACCCTGAAAGTTTGCCTAGCTTATAAGCAAAAGGGACATTTGGTAATTTATGATTTGAGTCCCCTATTTGCCAGATCTCTTATTAGTTCCCCGCCTTAGGAGTGGGTGAGGGCAGTGGCGCCTACAGGGAGCCTGAAGCAGGAGTGCTAAGGACCAAGGGGAGAGGGTGGGTGGCTAGTGTCATTTCATTAGGAATATACCAGAGTGGCAGCTAGCGGTGCCGAATAAGCTGCAAAGGGAAAGTAGGCTGTTTGTTCAATCACGTGGGCGCGGGCACGCTCCGCTATATAAGGACAAGTTGACCAAGGGTGGTGGTGGGGTAGCTGACACAATTCCCACAACCTCCACTTGCATACTTTGTGACTCTGAGTAAGTCACTTAACCTCCTCAGTGCTCCTGAGTCGCTCCTGAAAACAGGCACTTCTCCTTAGTGGGCCTTAGCCGATTACCAAAGAACGAAAAAAAAGTTTGTCTTCTGTCATCCTGGCAGATGCAGCATTTAATATACATCTGTGATGGCACATGACATGGTGTGTGGTTATAAGGGAATAATGTACACATTGGTTGATAGTTAGGCACAAGGCATAGCCAAGTGCCACAACCACCCAAGAAGTGCATTATTCCCTTATGACCACGTACTTAAAAATGCGCTTTTATTTGTTAAAAGTATTTGGAGTTCAGGCAAGGCTTGCGGTTATCAGCAAATAATCAGTGCTCATGTGACATGTTTCAGCCAGTGAGGTTACAAGATTTTCGTAGCCCATTTTGTAACATGTGAAATACCTGTATCATAGTTGTACTGGAAAAGCTTTCTTTTTTTTTTATAGACAATGGCACTATTTAGGGCCAAACTGCCAGTTGTGGATCACTTGGCCTTGGGTTCCCAGATGTTTTGAGGTAACTGATGGGCTTTTTCTCCCAGGCATAATAATTTGCTATGAGACGTGCACCACATGACCATCCCTGCACCCACTGAATCAAAAGCTGTACCCAGTGATGTTACTCTTCATGAGGAACAGATCTAACTTGAGTTTAAAGATTCAACACTACCCAACTTGCACCGCTTCCCTCGGGGGGGCTCCCTCGGGGGGGGGGGGTTGCTCCATATGTTTAACACTCTCTGGGTGAAACAGTGCTTCCTCACATTACCCCTAACTCTGCTGACACCCCCATTTAAGCTTAAGGTATGCCCTGTAGTTTTACCACCTGAACAAGCTGAAGAAATTTCTCAAGTCACCGTCTCCAATCTTGTTTCTTTCCCTTATCAGATTTCTGCTGGAGTTCAACTTCTGTGGATTCTGGCACTCGGACAGCATTGTTGAGGGTGAGTACATGGTACTGGTGTCCCTGAGGGTGCAAAGCAACATTGTGATGGGGATGGCACTCGTCTCTGTACGGGTTACAGGCTTAATAGTAACAGTGGTGTCAGTCCTGTGACCTGTAGGCTGTAGGGTTCGCCATCCTAATGGAATTGCAGGAAGCTGAGATCAGAGTTCCCACCCATCAGCCACCAGCTGGGCTTTCAGGATGATAGGTTTTATGTCTCCAGAGAGCAACCTGAATGAAACCCTCTGTGTTCTAACTACCACAGCGATCCCCTAGACAGACAAACTCCCAGGCTCTTCCACCATTAAGAGTTTGTTCAGCAGTTTTCAGGGATTGTTTATTAGTTGGGGGGTAGGGTAAATCCTTAATTTCTAGTCATGACTGGCCCAGAGATGCAGGTGTACTGCACTGAACTACTACCACATAGAATAGGGTTCGCTTGCATGCTCCAGAATCTCTCACTGAGGCTGGCTGGGCGCCTCGCGGTGGTCCTCCTAGACTGAGAGGGAATGCCCAAGGAGGCATACAAAATGTAGTGCCATCAACCTAGAAGCGGGGCCTAAAAGGAAAAGGGTTGGGGATGACTATTTAGTAGTAGTATTTTATTCATGAAAACATGGACAGGTAACAATCCCATTGAGCCAACACTCATTTACAAGGGAGACCTTTGTGTTAAGTTCCGGTTACAAGATAGCAGTTACAGAGGTCAGGTACAGTGCAATACAGTGCATGTTAAGTGGTCAGACAGAGGTCAAATACTGTGCAATTGAACGCATGTTAAGCATACAGTGCAGTACAATGCAGTTACATAGGTCAAAGCCAGTGCAATACAATGCATGTTAAGCAGTCAGACAGAGATCAAATCCAGTGCAATAAAGTGCATGTTAAGCAGTCAGACAGAGGTCAAATCCAGTGCAATACAGCGCATGTTAAGCAGTCAGAGAGAGAGGTCAAATCCAGTGCAATACAGCGCATATTAAGGAGTCAGACAGAGGTCAAATTCAGTGCAATACAGCGCATGTTAAGCAGTCAGACAGTGCAATCAGATGCTGCAATCAGTACATTCATAGGTGTTTACAAACATGCATATACAATTTAGTGAATGGGCAGCCTAGTGAGAATTTATAGTGTTGCTAGAGATACTGGTGCTTGGCTATGCAGAGTCCCTGTGGTGGTCACAGCATGCATCTTTGCTGTCAGAAACCTTGTTTCTGACCACAGACACATGGCGACCATCATACGCATTGCATTTTAGTCACCAGGGAGATTATTCCTTCAATTACTGTCTTCCCCGCTGACTTTGCCCTTTGTGACTCATGACTTTAGATTTGCCGAAGCAGCAGAAGGCAGTCGCCCATATATGCTGCCCCTTTTAGTTGTAGTAGTGGTCCTCTAATTCCCTTTCTGCTAAATATTTATCCAAATTCTGCTTATAGATGTTAATGTCATTACTGCACACCACATCCTCCATGCATAGCAGTTTTTGGTGGTGGTGTATCGAAGAGCATTTTGTGCTCTGATTTTGCACCAACTACAACAGTGTCTGGAGCCACTGGTTCTTTACCTCACAGACTCCCTCGGTTCCTGTTGCTTTTCTTGGCCCGAAGTCATGATTCTTGTAAAATCAGAATCATTTCCATGCCAACAGGTTGTGATGTCATAAGCAGAGGATCCTGACTTCATGACAGGAATAAGAAATGCGAAAAGATAAAGTTGCAAGAGAAAAGGATTCTGTTCTAATAAAAAATATCTTAAGCAATAAGAATTGAAAGGTCCTAAAATTTAAAGCAGCAGTGCAATGAAATTGGGCAAAAAATTGTGTTTTTTTTTTTTTTCTTCCAAAAAAAAAAAAGAAAAAAAAAAGCTGCCCACCACATTTGGTTTAGAAATAGCATTGTAGACCTTGCAAGGGTACAGATCGAGAAAAGAAGAAAAAAATGAATGGTGCACAGCATGGCAGGTACCTAGAAAAGCAGACCAGACTAGCAGGTATACCAATATTTTTATTAATTGTAGCTGAAACTAGCTTTTTGGGAAAATGTTTGCATTGCACTGCTGCCTTAATTTGAGGGAATTTTGTGTAACTGAGCCCTGATGGTAACTGAGAATGCTTTACTAGAAAACTGAGAATTTCTTTAAGGTGTGGACATGCACAGTTCAAGTCCTCTTGTAGCGTCTCCCGCTGCTGTCTACCCCACAGGTGCAGAACCAACACCTCATAGGCTAGGAAGGGGCAATCTGCAGACAGAACAGTTCAGTGACTGGAAGACAAACTTCCTAGTTCAATAATTTGTATGTGTTCAAATGGCATTTCATTTTGTAACTTTGGTGTCTTTCTCTCAAACACGGTTTGTCTCTGTGATGCATGGGCTTCACTTCATCATCAATTCATTCCATCATGTGACATCATCATGTGACCCTGCTCTCATCATCATCATCACCACCACCACGTGACAATGTCATGGGACATATTCTTCTGCCTTCTTCAGCTAAGACCTTCTTCCATCACTGTGAGTATCAGGCAACACATGGTACCAATCCCAGCAGATGTAGTTCATCTTGAAAAATACAGGAAAATATCACCACTGGCCAATGCCATGTTCAAGGACCCCAGCTATCTTATGCCAAATATGATTCTATTCACCTGCTGCCTTGCACTCAGTAACTCTAAGATCACGTTGTTAGGACAGGAGAAAACTGGGACCATACCCAGAGCGTGATTTTGTACTGTGACTGTTGCACAGCTGCGTTGACCCTCTCCACCCCACCCCCACCACCGTAGGGTCACGTTGTCAGGGTGGGACAGAATAGTGATCCTGGGCATCCTAGGCCATCTCCTCCTGTCTGACAACTCCATTTAGTGATGTTATCATTAGACCTGGAGACATGGCTCAGTGTCTTCAGAAGTCCAGTTTTGTGGGTCATCTGCTCTCTATATCTTTTAGCAGAACTGTTCTCTTTTTTTTATGGCAGTAAAACTCATAGAAACATAAAATTGTTGGCAGACAAGGACCAGTAGGCCCGTCTAGTCTGCTCAATTTGCTCTGCATATTACTACACCCTGGACCCTATTCGGTCACAGGTGTCCCTCCTTCCTCCCTTTCCTCTACCTATTATATCCATGCGCCTATCCCACACATACTTGAAACTCCCCACTGTCTTCACCCCTACCACCTCTTCTGGCAGACTGTTCCAGGTGTAAACCACCCTTTCTGTGAAGAAGTATTTCCTGACATCCCTCTTAACCCCCCCCCAGCTTCATACCATGCCTCTGTGTTTTGGTGTTCCTCCTTCTCCTCCTCCGAAAAAGACTCTCCTCCTACAGCTTGTTCACCCCCGTGACGTACTTATGTATCTCAATCATGTCCCCTCTCACTCTCCTCTCCTCCAGCGAGTACATGTTCAGCTCCTGCAGCCTCTCCATTTATGGTTTCTTGTGCAAGCCCCGCATCAATTTGGTAGCCCTCCTCTGGGCCACTTCCACCCTGTCAGTGTCCTTGTAGAGATGCGGCCTCCAGAACTGGACACAGTACTCCAGGTGGGATCTCACTAGTGAGCGATACAGTGGCAGCACCACCTCCCTCCTCCTGCTACTACTCATGGCTTGTGTCAGATGGCAGCCCCAGAGTCTGCAGCTGCCTGCATGATGCGGCTCCAGGCTGAGATTTTAGTGGGCAGAATGTACATGTTAGTGGCCACCTGTTGTCCCAGCAGAAGTGCATTGCACTTTGGTATGGGTGACTGTGGTTTGGGGTGAACTCTGATGCTCACAACCAGGCAT
Organism: Neoceratodus forsteri; assembly: GCA_016271365.2. Taxonomy (NCBI): domain Eukaryota; kingdom Metazoa; phylum Chordata; order Ceratodontiformes; family Ceratodontidae; genus Neoceratodus; species Neoceratodus forsteri. The sequence goes on along the minus strand of CM028131.1, from coordinate 1,625,147,800 downwards.
TCAGGCTGGAAGAAGTGCTCCTATTCAGCAGCACATCCCAGCTGGGGAGGCTGACACCACAAGATGCCATTGCAGTGACCCCTTGTGGTGGGATGTGGAGACTGCATTTTTGTTAGGAGTAAGCATACGCTGCCATCGCTGTGTCATGCAGTACTACTAGGGGCTATGTACAGCATTAGGGCGGTGGGCAGGACTAAGGGGCAAGCGGAGGGAGTGAAAGGGAAACATTTCTGCCTAGCCAAGGGTGACACTCGGCACTCCCGGGCACCCACAGCCCAGCAGATGGCCAGGGGCTAGTGACAGATGGGGCTGGCAGGTGACTGGTAGATGATATGGCTGGGCGAGTGTAAACAAAAAGTGAGATTTGAAAAAAATTGCAAGTTTTCTCCTCCTCAACAATCCTTTTTTCCCATCTGCTGTTTGTACTCCTTCACCATCCAGACCACTTCTTGCTCCTTCTGGGCAATCTCCCAGTCCTGGCAACCTTTCAGTTGACCTTGCTCCTCCCTCCCCGTGGTGGGGCCAGCACCTCAGGGCAGGTTCCCGGAATGGGGAAGTGCAGCACAGGACCTAGTAGTATCCGTGGCTGTCATCCTCCGCTGACTGTCTTTATCCCCATCCCACCCCGCCCATGACCCACTAAGGCTTCAAGTGCCCCAGCATACCCTCTGTGGAGAAGTAAGCTCTGACCCACCACAGGAGACACTGCTGCAGTGAACCAAGGGTGTACACCCCCCCTTCTAAGTCACGCTGACAATAGCAGACCCGCTCAGCCCTTCACATCTAATCTGGCCCCCTTTCCTCTTTTTTAGATATCAGATCTTTGTACAGCTGACCTTCTTTCTCACTTGCATGTTTTTGTATATCACAAATGTTTTCTGTTCTGATTGTTAGTTATATCTATGGCATTCAGAACTGGTACACTAACCTGCCACCAGTACAGGACTGTGATACAGGAGAGAGTTAAATGGGGGGGGGGGAGAGTAGTGTGCACTGCATTTCAGAGACTCAGGGCAATATGCAGCATGTCTGCAGTGTTGTGCCATCTCACTGCATTCAGGCCATTGAGTTCTAGCGCCTCAGATTGAGACACCCAGAATCACTGCTGGAGCACTGGCCCCCAGATGTTATCGATGTCACCTAATCGATTGACATATTTAGAGAGACACACCCTTATGCACCTTCCCTGTGGGGATATTTGCTCTGTCCTCTTGCATCCATCATGGAGCCTACAGAGGAACCAGGAATTCCAGACTGAAGAAGGAAACGAAAGTCACATGCTCGCACAAGCTGCTTAATGCAGTTGCTGACCTGCTCCTGATGTCTGTAAAATGATTCTGTAATGCTTTAAGAATACATTAAGCAACTGTGAGCATGTGACTTTTGTCTCTTTCCTGAGTGCGGACTTCATGTTTCCTGGGTTTGTTGTGTCGGGGACAATCAAACCATGGTCCACACCGCCCTGGGCTGTGCACGCGACCTTCACTTTCTGTTGTGGTTATGGGGTCCTACATACTGTTCGTCTTCCAAACGGCCTCTCTAATGGTTTGTCATTCTCAGTCAAAACTGCAACACATTTAAAAACCTATTTTCAGGCAGCTTATTTCCTGGTGAAACCTTGTTATCCTGTCCTGTACACGGATTTTCATACCCATAATGCTTTGCAGTAGGTTTGAGGTTTAAGAGTGGCAAATGGTTTGGAGAAAGACACAGAAACCAAATATTTTGAATTGATTTATGCATGTATGTATGTATGTACTAAGTTTTACCAGGAAAGACATACTGAGTCGGTAATAGCACATTTACAGATGTGTCTTGGGAAGAGGGGGAGGTGGCATTACATTTTCAAAACAGAAAATGCAGTAAGGTACTTTTAAAATAAATAAAGCATGCATCAATAAATAAAGATGAAAATACAATTAACATCAACGAATGAACAGCTCCATATAATTATCGCTAGAACAGAGTACAGCAACTAAGTTGTAGTCTCGGGGGCAGTAACAGGGCCTAGCCACAGAGCTGCAATTAGTGAAAAAGGAGATGGGGGTTAGGGGCATTTGCATGTGCAAGTACAGACATCACAAAGAGGGATTTGAGAGAACAGAGGGAGGAGGAGGAGGCAGAGTGAATACCAGGAGGCAGAGAAGACCAAGGCCGGATTTGCAGGCCAGCCTAAAATCGTGCATGGGCAGCAAAACCTGTCTGCAAGGGGGCTTCCTTTGAGCACCCTCAGATTTTCCCACATGCTTAGTATTTTCATATTTGGAGCTGGTTTGCAACCAGTTCCGTGATTCACAGCAGCTTGGCAGCTGTGCAGAAATGGTATGCCTGGTATTACCAGGTGTAACATTCCTCCGTGGCTGCACCTGCCGCTAGACTGAAAATACAGTGTCCAGCAGTGTGGAGCTTTTTTCTGGAGTTAGTCACTGGGCTGCCTTTGGCCCACTGAAAGTCTGGCTCCAGGGCTTATGGAATCCGATCAAGAAAGCAGATTGACCTGTAGAGGATTTTACAATGGGCGGGAGAGAGAAAGCGCAGGAGTCAGAGTTGTGGAGAGAGTACCCAAGTGCAGAGGGACAAGAGAGGAGAGAGCTATGGTAAGCTGAAAGAAGCCAAACCAGAATTTGGAGATACAGGAGGCACAGTGAGAGATATGTTTGGCACTGAGAGATGGCATGGGAGAGAAAAGGCAGAGTAGAGAGAACAGTGGTGGGTGTGGGGGGGGGGAGCAGTAAACGAAATGGAAGGAGGAGTGAAAAAAGGGGCTGTAGTCTGGCCAGTGTGGCTTTAAAAGCGATGCTGTAAACAGTGTCACCATAATCAAAGACAGTAAGGATCATCTTAAAGATGATTTCTGTATGAGTAGGAAGTGGTATCCTTGCCTCTGTTATGGATCCCATACACTGCTTGCTGTTCTTCTGAACTGCCTCTCTGTGGTACGCTACTGTACCTCTTGAGTGAACTAACTACCTCATTCTCTCCCTTCCCGCCACAGCTCACAAACACCGACGTCATGGGATGCTCCAGCCCTGTGACACTGAGTACCCGGCCTTTGTGCACGAGACCACCATCAGGGAGGCCAACGGACTTATTGAGTGTGGAGACTGTCAGAAGTAAGTAACATGATTTTGTTACGCAGGACCAACGGGGTGGAACTCCTTCTTGATCAGTCTTAAGAATGTTGGACATCTGCCTCACTAAGTGTACATCATACCTCTTCTTTACCTATCTAGGCTGTTAAAATCTATTTAAACATCGGATGTGTTTGGAAATTATGGTAATCTTAATTGAATGTTTATTCATTTAAATTGATGTATGGTACCGTGAAACATTAAATTAACTGTCTGAAGTGCCTGCCCCAAACTTCAGCTGTATGGATGAAATCTGCTGCCACCCCAGGACCTGTCCCAAGACCTGAATGGAAACCTGGCAGTTAACCTAAAGCAGTTTATTCCTAATGTTATAAATTTTAGCCAAATAAATAAAGTACCAAGACACTTTTCTTCCACTCTTCTTTGGTAAAAAGGCAGCATGTGGGTCCCAAGTCCAGTCTCTCTCGTTTCGGTGCTGGAGTCCAACAAGACTCGGTGCTGGGCCCCCTGCTATTTTCTCTCTCTGGCTCTATATCTAAATCTATATAGGTATGTGTATATATATATATACACACACACACACACACATATATATGATCTAGATAAATGGTCTGTATACTCAAAAGCTCATTTATATGCAGATGACACTGGGACTAATGACACGGGCAGCATCCAAACCAGTGCACAGAAGAACTTTGTCAGGATTCAGCACTTCCTACAGCAAAAGAGGCTAATCTATAATGCCTTAATGTTAACAAAAAAAAAAAAGCTTATGGTCTTTGATTTTCCAGCCACACTTAGAAAAGAGCTTGTTCCTCTAATTCTGGCCAAACTGTGTGGCACCCAGCTGCAGTAGCATCATCCTACCAATACCAATGTGTTGGCTGCACCCCTGCTTAAAGTGAAGGATCCATATTAACGGAATAACTGGCAAAATCAGACCCAGAGTCAGTTTTATGCTTAAAAATAAGGCTGCATCTCCATGGACAACAGGATGAAAATTATTTTCCTCTTAGACTATGGGGACAGCCTCTGTGGGCAAGTATCCAGTGTCCTACTGTACGACGTTTCGCATTGCACCCTGGCTCAATTTATATTGACTACACTGAGGGACTCATGACTGAGATATGTACAGACAGCTACAGTGGACCTCAGTGGGTCACCAGAGATACCCACACCTACTGCTGGTTGCGTACAGAAGCGTAAAGGGCACTGCCATTCCTTACCTGTGCAACTTACTTGTAACAAAGACCCCGCACTCTGTGCTGAAGTCTGCTACTGGCCATGAGCTCACAACTGCAGCAGTAAAAAGCAATTTTGGATGGCAGACATTTTCTTTTTTATTAATTTATTTTATTTATTGAGATCTCGGATAATACCTGTGAGCGGATGCTCGTTGATAGGTTCCACGTCAGATACATTAGACAACAAGGTACAGTACTGTGCACAAATATACAAATACTGAGAAAAATATACATGGAGGTTACAGAATTCAAACATAAAGCACTAGGTATGCTGAGGCATTGTGCAATGTATGCCCGTGTCAAGAAGATAAGCAGACAGGATAGGGAAGAATACATTGGGGGTGGGAGGGCTAGGTGAACAGAGCACAGAGGGCAGGGAGGGAGGAGGGTAGGGATAGGTCAAGGGGGGCAAGGGGCAGAGCCAGGGAGGGGTAGGGAGGTGGGTGAAGTGCTGCGGTTTGACTATCCTGTCATGACAGAGGCAAAGATAAGTGCTAGAGGCAGTTTGTTGCCGTGTGCAGAGCCTTAGCAGGGGCACATGCAGTTACTCATATCAACGAGGTGCTGGCACAGTCTTATGTTTCAAAGAGCCAGTTGTTGTGGAGCCAGAGATGTCAGGGGGCAGTGCGTTTACGCAGAGGGGTGCACGGTGTGAGAACGCATGCTGTGCCACGGTAGTGCAGCAGCTGGGCACTTGGAAAATTTGAGTGGTGGAGCTTCTGGTTTGTCTGGTATTCATAGGCAGTGACAGCAGGTTCTGCATCCCTGTTGGAAGCAGATTTAATGCGTCTTTTTTGGCGAGAAGGCAGGTTTGATACCTGATTCTGTCATTCGGTTGAAGCCAGCCAGCCCGAGCATGAAGTTCCCAGGTGTGTGTGTGTGTCTTGGTGCATTTGTGAGTGGGTGGCAGGCTTTGTTCAAGGCAACTGTCTTCTCAGCATTTTCATTTGCTATACCCGTTGCCTGGAACCCCCTGCTAGTTTGCTGACACCCCAGCAGTAGCTTTTTCCGCTCAACCTTATTCCTGTCCCACTGTTTCCTAAATCAAGCAAATGCTCTTTGTAACTGCTGCTGAGAAGCCGTGCTGTGTTACTAGTGCTTTGGATACCTGTATGCCATGAACTGGTTTTGTATCTGCTGCTTGTCTTTAAAGGGACACTGCTGTCAGTTTTTTGGTAGATTTTCTATGTCCCTTTACTAATAGTCTGACTGGCTGAGTCAACCCTAGTGGGCAGCAGGAGTTACAGTAATATTCACAGATATAAGAGAAAAATAACTTTTGTGGCATAATTGCATGCTGTTGCTATAGCAACCAGAATGCACGCATGTAAATTAATAGGCAAGTGGCAAGGGCATTGCTAATTGATGTGTGCTTGCCAGACACATGCTCCCTACACCCCCGAGGCTCTTACCATTATTTAATGCAAAACTCCCTAATCTTTCGTACAAAATTACATACTTCCATAGAAAACAGAGGCAGCATTTCACTGCCTTCGCTGAGGGATGGGCTAACAAGTAGCAGTATCCATTATTGTTATTGCTCCATGTTGTCATGGTAGCTAGAGTTTTTATGTTGCTTCCCACGCAGACAAGGAGGGTTAAGAACTCTGTTTTCACTGTTTTATCATTCCAAAAGCTATCTGGTTCAAGTTCTCTCACGTTCTTTCTCATGGAATTGGACTGCCACCTGCTGGCCCACACACACCATTACATGTAATTAGAAACTTGGAAACGGATGGCAGAAAAAAGACCAAAGGTCCACCCAGTCTGCCCAGTTGTCCTACCTATTCCCCCATGGCCTATTGTCGAAGAGGGTTTTGCCTCTACTTTGTACTTCCTCCTTCCTAACCCCTATGAGCCCCCTGTATCTGTCCTGCCCAGTCTTGAATCCATTTATAGACCTGGCCTCCCAAACAGGGGTCAATCTTAACATTCATTTACTAGCCCGGGTACTAATGCAGCTTGCCGTGGGCTAGTGCAGGATCTCTGTTACTTGCCCCATTGGGCTAGTGCAGTTCCTCTGGTAGAAAGCTGCAGTTCCATTCTCTGCTTGTTGTGCTGTGTGGCGCTTGCGCAGTCACAAAGAAAATTAAACACCAGCATGAAGCGCAGTCGAAGAAGTGAGACCGCAAAGATGTAAAGCAAAAAAAAAATGGGTATGGGCAACTGACTGAAACCACAAAGTAGCCCCCGTCAAACTGAACAACACCCCAGCAGCAGCATTCAGGACACAGCGTGGTTGGAAAAGTGAGACAACAAACCGTAGATAATTAAAGACAAGCAGTGCAGTACTTAAGTCGAGACTAGTGGTAGGGCAGCATTTGTGCCATAACGTTGGGTCAGAAGGAAATCAAGCCAGACTGCTGAAGCTGGAATAAAGTTAACTTAGCTAGTAACGCACTCCAACCTCATCTCCGCTGTTCCATTTGTTTTAGCCTTGTCCCTGTCACCCTGTGCTGTGGTCACCGTCTGAGAAGCTGAAAAGCAGCAGTGGCAGCAGATAATATGCACAAGTGAGAAAATGGGCTCCTCCAAAGGAAAAATGTGACTGGAGCACCCCCCCAACTGAACAGTCAACACCCCACAGCATTCAGGAGTCAGGACATGGCACGGTTGGAACAGTAAGATGCCTTGTCCCAACCCTGTCACCCTGTGGTCACCATCGTTCTGAGAAGCTGCTTCCAAAACCCTGAAGCAGCAGCTGCAGCAAATATGTGACATTGAGAAAACGGGCACCTTCTTCCTAACTGTAACAGCTGATCTCTGTGTCCACAGGCAGTAATGGTACAAAGACAGAACCCCCCCCAAAGTAAAACAGCACCACTAGATTCACAAGCATTCACACCAGGGTGCAGTCGGAACAGTGAGAGACAGCAGCGCCAATCAAACAAGAGACTAACAGGCTCCAGCCCAGGAACACAAGGAGGTTAAACCAGCATTCCGCTGTTCTTTTCAGCCTTGTCCCTGTGGTCTGTCTGAGATGACAGTGACTGTGATAGTGATACAAGTGTGCTTGAGAGTGAGACCCCCCCCCCGACACCACACAATCCAGCAACATTTAAGGACTGTTTGACTTTTATATTAAGAACTTTAAGACGATGACATTAAGACACTGACTTCACTGAGTGTTATATATATGTAGTATTTTATTTCACAAAGTTCATTTGCAATTTAGGTTTCAAATAAATTCAGACACATGCTTGATACATTTCAGTTTTATTTGCCTTTTGTTTAACAAATCACTGTGAACCATACTGACTGCGGGCTAGTGCAAACTTCTGTGGGCTAGTGCAATCTCTGGTTCACTAGCCCGGCTGGCTAGTGGAAAAAAAAGTTAAGGTAGACCCCTGCTCCCAAATAATTTTTGGGGACTCATGTTTCAAGCCTAGGCCCCTGGATTACAGCCTTGTGCACTAATCACTACACTATGTTTGCTACCACAGTACTATGCTGGTGGTGCCAGGCTATGCCGATTGCTGATTCTTTGTACAATCACTCTGTGCTCTCTCCCGGGGGCTGTGTACTGAGCAGTGGGCCATGCGTACTGTGGCAGCAGCTACCATAACATTCTGTTTTCAGTGGGTCCCTGCTTCTGCCCAGTTTTACAGCTGGGAAGGATGGAAGCAGGGGGGAGGTCAAGTGACTTGTCCAAAGTCACTCAGCAAGCCAGCTTCTGAGGTGGGATTTGAAGCAGTGATCTTTTGCTTCTTGTTTATGTGCGCTGACAGCTGGGCCACATTGTTTTCTGTTAGCACAGTGTGGCTGCTGAGGTGTCACCTCAGTCTTGGCAACTGCCTGCTTTGCCTTGGCAGCTGCCTCACACTGCAACCCAAGCACCCCCCCCCCCAGCTTTAGATGCCAAACCTACTGTGACCACAGTTGCATTTTCCACATCTTTTTAAAGACTTTCATCTTTTCTGTGCTCTTCTTTCCTAAGATTTCTACAGAGATTTTTCCAGAGTAGAAATGTCTGATGTGGAATGTGTTCTGTGCAATATCCCCTTCCTGCTGGTACACTGATGGCCTCATTATACAGAGGAGCCTCCTTTCCACTCATGAGGTGTCAGTCCCTCCATCTGATGGTCCTGTTTCCCACGAGACACCATGTAGAGCCCCATCAGGGCACCAGTTAACACAAAACTTGGATTGCAGGGTTTACTCTGGGGGCAAAGCCTCTGAGATGCAACTGACCTGTATGAGAAGTGAGGGGAGGATCTAGTGATTATAGCAGTTGAGTCAGGAGTTCTCGGTTCGAATCCCAGGTCACAAATATTTTGTTGTAATGGTCAGTGGAAAGGACTGAGGAGATCCAGGTTCAAATACCAGCTCCCAGGCATTTTATATTATATGGTTACCCCTTCTGCTTGGAAATTGGCCGATTAATAATTCTTGTTGTGTATGTTCCAAATGGTTGTGCATATTCTCGAGTGTTCAATGTGTGGTACATTGCTCAGTGCTTATGTATACTTATGAGCTTGACTGTTACGTGCTTGATGTTTAGGACTTAGGTTTTGGTTTTTCTTTGTCTCCCACCCTCATTGGAATGCTGGGAAGGTGTAGGAATTAAGACTCAAAAGATTGTTACCATTTTGATTACCTCCTCCAACTCCAGAGAGTGTGACCAGTAGCATGCAGGAGAGGAAAAGCACCCTGTGGGGGAAACCTCTGAGGACCCATGGCTACTGACCCGCACATCCTCTGTGCATACTAAGAGGAGATAATCCTACATGTGGGCTGAGGTTTTGTTCTGGTTCTGTCCAAGAATTTAAATCCTAATCCTGCTGATCGATGAGTCGTGCCCTCTGAATCTTGGCAGTGAGCGGAAAGTCAGTACTGAGGTACGAGGGTTCCGGCTGATGAAGAAGAGTCCAATTCAGATATATGTCCAGATGAGGAAGGACGATTAATCCATGTCCAAGGTTTCTGTGTAGGAACGAAGAATTGTAAACTGAAGATAAGGATAATCCAGGGAGCAAAGTCTAGTGATGGTCGAGCATTGGATAGAATGCCTTGTCTGAGCAAGTGGGAGAACATCCTCCACAAAGGTTGGAGAGTAGGGTCCTTCACGGCAGCCCTGAGATGGCATCAGCTGAGACCTCTACCTAGGTAAGGCATGTACACAAGCCAGGATGCCAGAGATGATAAGAGTCAAAGGTAGGAAGAGCAGATACAGGAGCAAGAGCTTTTGAGGAAGCCACTTAAATGCAGGGAAGAGATGCTTGATGTTGAGGGTGTCTTGACATGGAAGAGAGAGAGAGAGATTATGTGGTTCTCTGAAGGTAGTCCAATGCGATGAGCAGTAGGGATGAAATTCCAGTGGTTGATTAACACTAGGAAGCTAGGTGGGAACCCCATGCAGGCTAGGTGAGGAAGCTGGATCAAAGAAACTGACGTGAGGATCACTGTTGTAGGTTCTTTCCTGAGAATTTGATCCAGAAACAAATGATTTGATACCTTTTAATGGACCAACATAGATGTAACAACAAGAACAAAGTGCTCTAGCTTTCAGACCAACAAGTCTTTTGTCAGAAGCGTAATGACAGTTATTTAGAAAAAACAATACTTTTAACACCCAGATCATGCAGAAAAGAACAGAAAAAATCCCCATTGGTTTAAAATACTCATTTAAAAAAAAAAAAAGGAAGATGATGTCAGAGAAGCTTAACAGTACCATGTCACCTTAAGCTGGGAGAGTCTCGGGGTCAAAGGTGCTTAGTGCAGAAGACATACAAAGAACTCTACTGCATATAAATTAAATTGACATGTGAGATAACAACTACTTGAGCAGATGGCTCTTAAATCAAATTATGAGTGCCACAATGTGTATAAGAATGCAGTTACTGAAAAACAACCCCCACCCCGGATTAAAGACATATTAAGATCGTCTTAACACTACAAGAAGCATCTATGTATGTATTACAGACAAAGAGTAACTAGTAAAGCTTTCTTAAAAAGATTAGTAGGTACACACTGTATGATGTGTAAAACTTAGCTGGACCCATTACCCAGCTGTACTCTCCAGCTAGATATTATGCCCATAAACTTCAAACGCCTATAGTGTAGTAACAGGAGTTTATAAATGATAATATAAATACAAATAGACAGTACAAGTGTCAAATAAAAAACTCTTGTCAAGGACCACCAAGGAATTAAGACCATGCAGTCTGATATGCACTGATGCCAATACATTCTCAGCGAATAACAGCTTGATGTAACGAAAATGTCTAAGGAATCTGAATAAGAAATAAAAATTAAATTCTCTCCTCTCCTCCCCTCCACACACACAACAAATCCTACACAACCCCACACCCCCATAACATGGGGGGAGGATAACTAGTTTTAAGGAGATACACATACACACACACACTCCTAATACACCTTCATTCATATCAATCACTGCAGTTGTTACCCAAACTTGAGAACCTGAGAAAGGTATGAGATGTCCATGACAGTCCAGAAATTGGGAATCCAGATGCAGTATGGAAGAAGTGGCGAGGATAGGCCCCTGCAGGTGGTCTGATGGTAAGAGTCATTGGTGTGCCTGGAGCCAAGTAGGCCGAGCTGAACTAGCAGGATCCCCATGCAGGATCACAAGAGAAGGGAGTCGGATAATAGAATTGTAAGCCAGGCTTTTGTGTAGATTAGCTGGAAAGCGAGATCCTCTCAAGGGGTCGCGAGAGGAAGATGCACTAAGTTCTGTAGTGGCTTACTTGGCTGGTGGATTGTCAGCCACGATTATGGCATTGACAAGCTGATGATACAGATAAGCTGAGATGGCTGGATAGCGTCGCTCGGATATGGGAAGGTTGCTAAGAGGTCATAGAGAGAGAGAGCAGGTAGATGTACCCATACGGATGGTTAAGATCTTAGTGACTTAAGAGATCTGACCAATACTGTCCTGTTGCTTCAGTAGAAGTTATATACCATTGATTGCCGTAATAGAAAGATACCTAATATCTTGGGACCATTGAGTAAATGAGTAGTGTTCAAAAGCAATGTCCTGTGGAATAAACTTGAACTGGAACGGATGGAAGCTGGAGTGTACATGCCATAGAGCAAGGCAGCAGGCCCTTTTGAGCCAGGCTGGACTAGCGGGATCCCAAGGAGGCCCACTAGAGGACAGAGTGTAAAGTGATCAAGTACCTAGATAGGAGTTGAAGTGAGTGAGCTGAACTAAGCTTTTGCGTAGGCTATCTGGACTGGCAGGACCCCCACATAGGTCTGTCCAAGGAGGAGTAGAAGGGAGTGAGTCGAGCTAGGCCCCCACGTAGGCTAGCTGGACTGGCTTGACCATCACGAGGTCTGCCTGAGGAGGGGGTAGAAGTGAGTGAGTTGGGCTAGGCCGTTGCATAGGCTAGCTGGAATGGTATGACTCCCACGTAGGTCTGCCCGAGAAGAAGTAGAAGTGGATGAGTCGAGCTAGGCCCCCATGTAGGCTAACTGGACTGGCAGGATAGTCACATAGGTCTGTCTGAGGAGGGAGTAGAAGTGAATGAGTTGAGCTAGGTTTTTGCATAGGCTAGCTGGACTGGCAAGACCCCCACGTAGGTCTGCCTGAGGAAAAGTAGAAGTGAGTGAGTTGAACTAGGCCCCTACGTATGCTAGCTGGACTAGCAGGACTGTCACGTAGGTCTGTCCGAGGAGAGAGTAGAAGTGAGTGAGTGAGCTGAGCTAGGCCTTTGCACAGGACAGGCAGGACCCCTGCGTAGGCCTGTCTGAGGAAGAAGCAGAAGCAAATGAGTCAAGCTAGGCTTCCGGGTAAGCTGGCTGGGCCAACAGGAGCCAGGCTAGAATTATAGAGGTCCCCATCGAGGTTGGGATGCAGAAACAGTTTGCAGGAGCGAGGTGTCTATCTCCTATAAATAGGCAGTTCTGTCACTGAAGGACAGGGGTTTGCAGTATGAAATAAGCTACAGTAGTTTCTTCAGGTTTCTAAAATCAGTTCTAACTTGTGCAGCAGTCTCTTGCTTTCTTCCATGAAATGAACTTAATGTACAGTTGTGGCAGTGGTCCCCGTCTAGTTTAGTTGATTTAAAAGTACGTTATTACTCCCAGTGTTAGACAGAAAAGCAGCGAGGTACCATCATGAAGTAGGTTGCTGACATAGGTGAAAGTGCAAGCCCAAAAGAAAATCTGTCCAGACGCCAAATATAGGGAAGGAACTCTGGAATAATGGAGGGTGGCAGCAGTCGGAAGGGGGCAGCACCAGATGGAGACCCAGGATGGAGTGAGGCCAGCAAAGAACAGTGTCCTTTTCATCCAGGTCCCTGAACAGAGTCCAGGCATGGGGGAGAGAATGCGGAGTAGGAGACCAGCACTGCAGGCAGCGAGAGTGCTGGCCAGTGGGAGGACACAGGCAGGCAAAGAAGAGAGCGGCAGCTTGTGAGGCGGAGGCACAAAGAGCAACAAAGATAAAAAAAAAAAACAAGAAAAAGAAGGGCAAAGGGAGGGACAGTGAAACTGAAGGGGGAGGATGGGGGCCGTGTAGAGGATGACAACAGTAAAGCTGACATACTGAACAGATATTTCTGCTCGGTCTTTACTGAGGAAGAGGAGGGTAATGGGCCTGAAGGGGGAGTACAAGGGGTGGGAATGGTGCAGAAATGGACACAAGTCCCTTTACATGGGAAAGGGTCCTAAAGGAACTGGAAGGAATGAGAGTCGATAAAGCAATGGGGCCAGATGAGGTGCACCCCAAGGTCCTAAAGGAACTAAGAGAGGTGGTTGCTGAACCTCTGGCAATCCTGTTTAGCTGGTCACTGGAAACAGGGGAGACACCCAAAGACTGGAGGACAGCAGATGTAGTCCCCTTATACAAAAGCGGGAACAAAGAGGAAGCAGGGAACTACAGACCAGTCAGCCTGACTTTGGTAGTGGGGAAAATCATGGAAGCACTGCTGAAGGAGAGATTGGTGGAATATCTGGTTGCCAACAGACTACAGGACCCAAGGCAGCATGGTTTCACCGGGGGGAGGTCATGTCAGACCAACCTAAATTTAATTTTTTGACTGGGTGACAAGGGAGGTGGATCAGGGGAGGGCAGTGGACGTGACCTATCTGGACTTCAGCAAGGCCTTTGACACTGTGCCACATAGAAGGCTATTAAACTGGGGAATATGGGAGTGGGTAGGAGAGTAGTGCAGTGGGTAGGTAATGGACTGGGTGGCAGGACACAGAGGGTGGTGGTAAATGGCTGTCACTCCACGGAGGGAAGAGTGACCAGTGGGGTACCCCAGGGATCAGTGCTGGGACCAGTCCTATTCAATGTCTTCATCAGTGATATTGCACAGGACCTAGAAGGCAGAATTTCCCTGTTCGATGATGATACGAAGCTGGACATGCCAGAGGGTGTAGACAGAATGAGGAGGAACCTGCAGAAGCTTGAAGAATGGTCAAGGGTTTGGCAGTTGAAATTCAATGCAGAGAAGTGCAAGATAATACATATGGGGCACAAAACCCTGGAACAACATGTCAGTTGGGGGGTGAAGATATAGCATGCACCAAGCAGGAAAGGGACCTTGGGATTATCATCTCTGATGACCTCAAGGTAGGGAAACAGTGTGACAAGGCAGCAGGTAAAGCAAATAGGATGCTGGGATGCATAGGCAGGGGCATCACCAGCAGGAAAAGGGAGGTCATAATTCCACTGTACAAGACACTAGTGAAGCCCCACCTCGAGTACAGTGTACAGTTCTGGAGACCTTACCTACATAAGGACATAGACAGGGTAGAGATGGTTCAGAGGGAGGGCAACAAAGATGGTTTAGGGATTGTATCACAAGTCCTGTGAGGACAGGCTGAAGGACTTGAATATGTACTCCCTGGAGGAGAGGAGGGAGAAAGGGGATATGACCGAGGCATACAAGTACCTTACAGGGAGGAACAGGGTGCAAGAATACACTATTTTCCAGTGAAAAAGATGTTCCAGGACTAGAGGGCATGGGATGAAGTTGGAGGAAGGGCGATTCAGAGGAAACGTGAGGAAGAATTTCTTCACAGAAAGGGTGGTGGACAAGTGGAACAGCCTGCCAGAGAAAGTGGTGGGGGCTGAAACAATCACGGGATTTAAGAATGCGTGGAATTTGTTTGTTTGTTAAAAATGTATTTTTATACAGGGAACAATTGTTAGGCTAATTTGCCCATTTACAACAACATCCTGTGTTACAAGTAAGAACATACAAAATACAGACATAATACATAGAATCGTTCCATAAAAGACTATCTGAAACAGCAGCAGTTTGTACTCAAATGTGCATCTAACTGTCTTTTAATCATGTTCTTATTGTTAACCATTTTTAACTTGTGTGGAAGATTATTCCATTATTTTGCCATACTAGACATAGGATAGACATAAGGGAAGTCTGGAGGTCAGGGGTAAGGGGCAACAGACTTCTAAAGGAACATAAAGTGAACTTACAAGCTTGAATGGGCAGACTGGGTGGGCCATAGGCCCTTATCTGCTGACAGTGTCTATGTATCTATGTAACAAAAGCAGAAAAGCAGGCAGGAGAAGCACAATGGGGGCATCAGAGAACAGGGAAGGAGGGGCAAGAGGAGGCCAACCGGGTGGGGGAGGCAAACAAAATGGAGGGTGAGACAGACCACAGAGGCAGGGGAGCAGAAAGACAATGGCGAGAGATGGAAGCACAGGAGGGGCGAAAAACAAACCAAGAGGGGAAGAAACAACAAGCACAGGACAAGAGATAAGGCAGGGGAAACAAGAAAAACAAACCACGCCAGCCACGCAGCACAGGAGTCCTCAGCATTTCCAAAACGCTCGAAACTGAGCAGCGGAAGCACTGAGGATTAAGTAGGGGATATGGGAGGGGCTGTTCTCCACCCCTTGAACTACAGGCCTTAGCCTTTCAATTGTTGTACACATTCCAAATGAAACCGAAACATCATCATCAGTTTGAAAGCCTGTTAACTCCATTGGGTGGCAACAGTGAGTAAGTAAAGACAACTTTTCAGTATGAATTGCCGTAAAATACAAAAAATAAAATATGGACAACCTTACAAAAATAGTCGTGTGTTTCCTTCTCAGGTTTCAGTGGCTATCAGGGACCTCTGGAACTTCGTTTTTGGGGGTCCCTATGATGTCCTCTCAATCCCTTGATGGAAACACAGCCTTGTTGTTTATGGTTGGCCATGCACCTCTCTTCTATATGTTCTAATGGCAAGAGGAAGGGAGTCAGGAGATCAAGGTTCAAATCCCAGCTCTCAGACTCTTTAGTCTTATGAGTACTGCAGAAGAGTCATGAGTGCCAGTGCATTAGAGCATCCATCCATAAACAGGTTACGAGCCTGCCCATCTGTTGAGCAGCTATCACATCTCCACGGAGCTGTCCTAGAGAAAGGCACGCTAAAATATAAATAGACATAAAGCAGGTCAGTGGGAGTGGAACAAACAAAGCCTCACCCCTCACTGTGTTACAAGTCTGTTGGACTTGACTGTTATATCACATAACCAGTGCCAACAAGACATACTGATATGGTCTGGGGAGAGTTCCTTCAGAGCGAGTCCGAAACTGTTTCATCTTCCCCTGCTTGCCTGCATTGGCTTGAAAAAATACAACCGCAGCCAAGAGCCAAACGTTCTGCCTGCCAAGTGTCTAACAAATAAGGGAATAGACAGATGTCCAATCAGAACAGGAGCCCTACCAACCACTAACACAAACATACTGCACCTAAACCCAACTGTGGGTGGAAAAGGAAAGACACGTTCTTTTAAGGTCTGTTTATGTCTGACCATTGAAGCAGAGTCCTGCTCATTGCCCTGCCAGCAGTACGTAGCTTGATTCATTAGGGGAGCTGAACCCTTTCTGGTTTCACACATAAGGCACTTTTACTTTTACATTACCGGATCTGCACTGGTGCCAGCGGTGTAGATGAGCTGCACCGGCAAAAAGCCAGTTGCGTAAAGAGCTGCAGGAGCATTGCAAGCTGCACCATTGCAGTGCAGAGCATTCCCTGGTTTGTTCGGAGCGCGGACAAGAGTGTAACAGTTCACATGTTTTGTGCAAGCATGTAAACATGCTGTTTTGCGTGCACCAGTGCCACTACCACTCACTGACCCCTCTGCCAGAAATGCATTCAAAACATGAGAAGCCCATCAGGAATGCTGCACAGCTGCAGCGTGGAAACAAAACGGTGAGCACTGCAGGAGGAGCGGAGGGGGGATGATTCCAACGACAATGTTACCAGGTAGATTCCATGTAAACGGGCCTATTGGGTAACCCCTCTCCGCCCCATAATTCTACAGCACTTATACCCCTGCCCCCATCCTCCACTATATTGCTCTCCCTTTCCTTTCTCTTTATCTACCTTTAGTCCCACCTGTACTGTGTTCACTATCTCCGGCCCTTCCCCCCTCACAGCCTATCACGAATCTCCATCCATACTGTTTCTCCCCCTCCATACTGCTGACAATGCCTCTTGGGCGCTTTTCTTCCTCTCTGCACAGCACAAAATTTACTACCTCAACTGTATGCTTGTTATTCACTATGGAGTGCTGCTTTTCTCCCCAAGGCACTCGATGCCCAATGCCTGTGCATTATCTATCTATCTGTATGTAATGATCCCACTGACTGACAAGGCTTCTGTGCTGCACCTATGCTTCTGTCCTGTGCAACAAGAATGCTAACCTCATACAACCAGAATCGACCCACGAGATTCTGGCTTTAACCCTTGCCTTGACCTGTTTGCGCTATTGCTGATTGCAATGTATGCTAATTCTGAATACTGTTTTACTGTTTGAACTCACTGTTTTGTATTCTATCTTTGTACCATGACACGGAACCTATGTAAAAGAGCCATTGGCTCAGAGGTGTTAATCCCGAGACTTAAATAAATAAAAAAATAAGTAAAAATGACAGAGGGCTTACTCTTTTCGGATATTGCAGCACACAGTTTGCAGGGGCTGAAATTTGCAGTGGCCCACTAGCTAAAAGCTGATAGGTTGTGTATTGGACTAGTAAAATGTTCTTTTAACTAGTCCTGCTGTCTTGTGTTTGACAAGGTAACATTTCAATAGGTACACCAGTAGGGCCAGTGGAAAAGTCACGAGCCAGTGAATTTTACCAGCCACTAGCCCTGCTGGCTGGTGGCTGAAAACTTAGTTTCGATAACCTGGTTTGAGTGTGATGTATCATATATGCACAAGTTACTCTGACCTTCGGTAACTGAGAGTCATCCTTGTGAAAGAGAGGTCTATACCAGTGTCCTATAGTAGACATAAATAGATTGATTAAAAAAAAAAAAAATATTCAGCTACCTATATTTTGGCACGTGAATGGATGTCAACTTGAAGTGGGCCATACCCATACACGAGCTGATTAGCAGAATTGGGCCACAACTGGGCTACCTGTCAGGACACCGAGGCTGCCTCTTCACAGAGGTGTGAAAGAACATTGTTCATGTTATCATGTTGCCCCTAATAGATTATATGACCCTTTGTCTGGTCCTGCTGCGGTCACCCACCTTTCTGAACTGGATACTGCGTACAGCAGACTCGCTAGGTTTATCCTAGCTGCCTCAACCACAATTATCACTGCCAGCTATAGGGAAGGCTTGTGTGGGCCCCCCCAAAGGACGATACTGAATTCCACTTACCCCAACTGATGCTTAAAAGCCTGTACAGCTCAGTGCTAGGCTACATCCCTGAACTTGTCAGCATCACGATGAGCTGGGCTAACCTTCAGTCTTTCATTGGCATTAAACGTGCCCTTCCCTCAGTGTGCTCCAACATGGGATGACATAGCTTCACCTTTAAGTATCCAGAAGGCTGGAACTCCCTCCCTGGCTGCATTTTTAAGGTCTAGCTGTGGCCCCCTGCCATCGTTGCACCATCTATCCCATGGAGTATCTGAACAGTCCTCATTAATTGCTCCAAATGTACTGAATGCTAGAAAATCAGCATGTAGACACTCCCAGTAATCAAAAACCTATAAATCATTATATTTGTGCAACTGTACCGTTGATAGCAAACCTTGCCCTTTCATTCTATTGTAATATTGTTCTGCTGTCTTATTTGTAGTTATACCTGTATTCTGTAGCTCTGTATTATCTGCACAGGCATTAATTGCCACGTAGCAAATGGAAATTGTTTTTAGCACTGCCCAGCTCTATGGACCCCGCTGTAAATGAGCTACACTCAGTGGTCTGTCCATTCTGTATGAAAACAATTACTTGAAGGTTCAACACAATCCAATTGCTTTCCTGCTTCTGGCTTACCATGACATAAAAAACATGCCAACATCTGACTGGTTAACTACTTGGACTTGGCTGAGACGATAGCTATATAGCACACTGATGAGTCCTGACAGGGCATGAAATCTGTGTCTGGAGTTTGCTGTTTGCAGCCTTTGCAGATTATTTGTGAGGCTTTGTAACACCTTACAGTCCTGCTTAAAGCTTAAAACTCACCCAGTCTGATGGTACTTACCTCCAGGGCTACTACTGTATCCTGGTAAAATGAGTGTGAAAGCATAACAGAATAGTAGCTAATCTTCCTGGATAATATAATGCTGTCAACTGAAGGAGTTTTATTGGTACATCTCTTTTGTAGCTTATGCTGTCCTAGTCTGAAAATTTTAATACAAATTATTAAAAAAAAAACTCACCTAGCCTGGAGAGCATCGTGACCTGTTGTGGAACTGTTGTGAGCAGGGCTCGCCACTCTTGATGTGAGCTCCCCCCACACGAGCTGTATGCGTGGTCAGCAGTGCGTACATACTGCTTAAAGCATAGCCAGCCTAAATTACTCTTTATGGTGATGTGCATATGTTACCCAGTATGCATTGCAGTAGGGGGCATTTGTAATTGTACATTTCTTACTCATAAGATGAAGTGAGTACTGAGGCAGTACCTCTGTATTACAGTTTCTCAGTAAATCCTTTTTCATTCTCTCTTTGCAGGCAGTTTGTGGCTCAGCAGATCCCAAACAGCAACCTCCTCTTAGTGGTCATCGAGTCTGATTGTGACTGCAGTGCTATCTATTCACCTGTCACGCTGGAACCTAGAGAAGTCAAATATATCCTTTACAGGTGGAAAGGCCAGTGGTCAGGGAAGGGGTGATAATAAACACAAACAGTTGGAAGGTAAGTATACACATGATACAGACTCCCAGAGCAGCTGCTGTCAGCTGATACTGTAGGTAACACATCTGCCTCTGGGCCAAAAGGTTGTGGGTTCTAGTCCCACACTGGGATAGGGCTCATACCTAACACTGGCACCCAAGTGCAGTATAGGGGGGTGCTATACTGTCAGGGTATGCCATCCCTCAGATGAAACATTAAATTGAGGTCCCTTCTACCCATCTCTGGTGCTGTCCAGGTGGGTGTCCAGATGGAAGTAAAAGAACCTAAGGCACTTTTCGCAAAGAGTAGGGGACTTTCCCCGGTGTCCTGGCCA
This sequence comes from Neoceratodus forsteri, assembly GCA_016271365.2. NCBI lineage: Eukaryota > Metazoa > Chordata > Ceratodontiformes > Ceratodontidae > Neoceratodus > Neoceratodus forsteri. The sequence continues at coordinate 1,625,128,053 of CM028131.1, read as the reverse complement.
GCATTCCCCTTCCCATAAAACTGGTTCATGCAATTGTCCAAGTCTGTGTGTTGGGTGCTGATGTGTGAAATGGCTGCCACTACATGGTCAGTCACTTCACTACCAGTCTAGCATTGCTTGCAATGTGATTTGGGATACAAAGTATATGAAAAGTGCTATATAAATGCTGATTCATTTTGTTCTTCTTTAAACTGAGACCAGGCAGTACATTTAAGTGATAGGGCACAGCCAGGGTTTTGGTTTTCATCAGTTCATCTAACCCTGGGGGAGTCATGAGGCACGAGGTAAAGTTGAGTGCTTTGTACCTCTAGTGTTAGATTAACAAAGGTAATCCAACCCCTGGAGTGCATTAATGCTTTTAATAAAAGAAAATGTTTTCATTTGTTTGTTAATAATGCTTTTATAGTTAACATATTGAATAAATAATAGCAGTCTGATAAACTGCTCTAGTCTGCCACATAAGGTTCAGTTGATGTTAAACTCTTTATTCAAACGTTTCAAAAGTACAAGTGCATTCACAGGTACATTGGATGAATGAAATATAATACCAACATATAACGTTCCAGTGTTAATGCATATTCCAGCACTAGGAAAGTACTGTAGTAAGTCAGGAGCTGCCGCTAGTATCCAGAGGCCACATATTACAGCTGGAGCTAATGCAGGATCAAGGATGTAAAAAACAGTAACCATAAAAACAACAGGAACTAGAACAGTACAGCCGTCAATGCACAGACAATAAAACCACAAAGGTTAAACGAGCTGGGGACATGGGGGACAGGCCGGGGAGATGTAGCAGGTGAAAATGTCACAGTGATTACAGCGCAGAAAAAACTGCACTGTAAAAGTAGTGACATGTAAAACAGCTACAGGGATAGTATACCACAGACAAAAACAAACAAAAATACAATCGCACATTGTGCAGTGCCTCACAACCAGGGACACTGTAGCCAGATATCGATCAGCAGGAGGAAGAGCACAGTCAACAAGCATCTTAAACTGCAACAGGGACGTACGATGTTGGGGTGGTGCAGTGCAAAGGTTGCAGGCAGCAGTGTTCAGAATGACACTCTGGGCACTGCGGTGTTGCCCAATTTGCAGGCCCCTCTCTGGGCTGAGGGCAGAGGTTGCCAGTCTCCGGGCTGCATTGGAAAAGATTCAAGCTTCCTCTGTCCCCACCCAGGGAGCACCTAGTCAACCCCCACTCACTCAGAGGATGCCTAACAATAAGAGTGGATGGACTACGGTGGGCTTGAGGAGCGAGGGGGCAAGGATGCGGAGATCCATCCCCCCACTGGTACCACTACTTAACTCCTTAGTCTTGGAGGAACGGGATGGTCCACCCGCGACCCCCGAGGAGGTGCCCAAAGGGGATTGTGTAGACGTCTATGATGGATCCCAAGGGGATAGCAGTGGTAGACCCCAGTGGAGAAAGAAGCAACTCCTGGTGGGGGACTCCATTGTCAGGGGAATTCAGCTGGGAAAGGGCAACAGAGGGGAGAGGAAGGTAAAGTGCCTACCTGGAGGCACTGCTTGGAGGAATGGGGGGGCAAATCCTTGGAATCGCAAGGGCAGTAGCTAGGAGGGGGGAGCTGGATGCCATAGTCCACTTGGGGACAAATGACCTCGCAGGGGAGGAGGAAGGGGTCAAATACAGGGGGATTTTAGGAGACTGGGGAGGGGCCTCGAGCAGATGGCGACCTTCGGGTCCTTCTTGGATGTGCTGCCTGTCCAGGGCATGGGTGAGGACAGGACATGATGCATCCATGACTTCAACATTTGGCTGAAGGAATGGCATGTGAGTGAAGGATTTGGCTACGTGGGGAATTGGGGTCCCACCTGGGAGGATGGGGGCCTGTATAAAAGAGATGGCCTGCATCCTTCTGAGGTGGGAACCACAGTCCTTTCCAGTAAGTTTAAGAACTTAGTTGAGAAGGATTTAAACTTACGGGGGGGATAATACATAAGAACATGGACCCACTCCCATTTGGACCACAGATGTAAGTAGGGGTTAGGTAAGGGGAAGCAGTGCACAGGTATCACCAGAAACCATATTTAGAAGTGAAGGGTCAAGAGCAGGATGGAGAAACAAGAGGACAAATGCAGGGTGGGGAATAAGGAAGGCAAATGCAAGGCAGGAAAAAAGGAGACAGCATTTCATGGAAGTTCATGTACACTAATGCCCGCAATCTGAGGAACAAGGTCCCAGACCTGGTGGCTGCAGTGATGGAGGCAGATCTGGGCATAGTGGCCATAACTGAAATATGGTACACCACCAACCACAACTGGGACATAAATGTACCCGGTTATGCCCTGTTCAGAAAAGACAGAGAAGGCAGAAACGAGGGGGGGAGTCTCCCTTTACATCAGAGATGACATCAAGGCAACTGCTATTCAGGGTACATGGGGCAGACAGAAGATGTATGGGTCACCCTAGAGACAGGAAACGGAACAGCTATTCACACAGGAGTCTACAGACCCCCTGCCCACGGAGAGGAAACTGACAAGATGCTGCTGGAGAACATATGAGACATGACGGCAAAAGGGGAAGTCCTACTAATGGGGGACTTCAATATGTCAGACATAGACTGGGCCATCCCTGCTGGATCCTCAGCTAGGGCAAGGGGCTTTGTGGACACCTTTCTAGGGGCAGGCCTCTGGCAACTCGTGAGGGAACCAACCAGAGACAGAGCTGTCCTGGATCTGGTACTGACAAATGGGGACAGGGTGACAGAACTCCAAGTGGAAGGTAGGCTAGGGTCCAGCGACCACCATATGGTTTGGATTAAAGTGGACACAGGGACACAGTTAACCCACAGAAAGGCAAGGGTCTTACACTTCAGAAGGGCAGACTTTACAAGGATGAGATTACAGGTTAAGGAAGCCATAGCAAAGGGGGGGGGAAAGAAGGGGGAGTAGAGGTAAAATGGACGCACATCAAGGAAGCCATAATGGAAGTTACTAACCAATGTGTACGGTTAGTAAGTAAGGGGAAGTGAAGAAGGAAACCACTTTGGTTCCCGGGGACTGTGGCAGAAAAGGTGAAAGCCAAGAAACTAGCCTTCAGAAAGTTTGGGTTACCCCCTTTTAAGAAGCCCAAAGTGGGACATTTCTTACTGAAACAAGATTTTTCGCGGGACAATACATAACCTCAACCAATACAACAGACTTGTTTTCTCTGTATAATCAGAATTAAGGCTAAGTATTGTAGTTTCTTAATTGCTTCTATTGTTTCTTATCATTTTAAGGTATTTTAGTTAAGGTATTATAGTTTTCTGCAGCATTTAGTGGAAAATTAGAAAATATTTTTACTACTATAATGTCAGGACATGTAGTATGTTTCAAGTTTTTTTTTGCAGAACACAGCTGCCCAAATCAGGACTGTCCTGTGAAACTAGGGACGGGTGGTAACCCTACGTGAGAAAGTAGAAAGAGTCACAAAGTGAAGAGGACAAGGAAGTGTACCAGATTTGTCTGAGAGAGGCAGGAAAGGCTAAGGGGAGTGAAGGCTGAAACGGGAAGAGAGAATAGCTCGATCTGTTTAAAGAAGGAGACAAGGCATTCTTTAGGTACATCAGTGAGATATGGAAGGCTGGGGGTGGTGGGTGGGATAGCTAAACTTAGAGGGATGGGGGAGTTTGTGGAGGGTAACACGGAAAAGGCATCTATCTTAAACAAATACTTCTGTTCCATCTTCACTGTCGAGGGGGAAGGACAGGATCCACAGCTGGACTTCAAAGGAATTTACAAAGCTAAGGGTGGACAAGGCCATGGGACCAGATGGCATACATTCAAGGATCCTGAGAGAACTGAGGAAAGAGCTCACATCCCCTCTAGTTGACCTTTTCAATGGATCCCTGGACACTGGAACGGTCCCAGAGGACTGGAAAAGGGCAAATGTTGTCCCTCTTCACAAGAGTGGAAGCTAAGAGGTTGCAGGGAATTACAGGCCAGTAAGTCTAACATCTGTTGTCGGAAAGATCATGGAGACACTCCTAAAGGAATGGATAGTGGAGCATCTAGAGGCCATCGGAGCACTATATCCCAGGCAACATGGTTTCGCAGTGGGAAGATCCTGTCAAACAAATCTGATCGATTTCTTTGACTGGGTAACAAAGGCAGTGGACCAAGGGGAGGCAGTAGATATCACCTACCTTGATTTCTGAAAAACCTTTGATTCTGTTCCACGTAGGAGACTGGTCAATGAGCACAGTAGTCTGGGGTAGGCAGCAAGATAGTAAGCTGGGTGACAAACTGACTAGGGGGCAGAAAACAGAGGTGGTGGTAAATGGAACCCACTCAGATGAAATGGGGATGACCAGTGGGGTACCTCAAGGTTTGGTGCTCAGGCCAGTTCTCTTCAATGTCTTCATCAGCGACATCGTGAACAGGCTGGAGGGAAAGGTTTGCATGTTTGCAGATGATACCAAGATTTTCAACAGAGTAGACACACCAGAAGGAGTGCAGATGATGAGAAGAGACCTGGAGAAGCTGGAGAGATAGTCTGAAACATGGCAACTGAAATTTAATGCAAAGAAGTGCAAAATCATGCACGTAGGGAACAAAAACCGAGGAACAAGCTACAGGATTGGGGGGAACAGTTACAAGGGAGGAAAGGGACTCGGGGGTCATCATCACAGATGGCTTGAAAGCCACCAGGCAGACAGCCAAGGCAGTAGGGAAGGCCTGTGGGATATTGGGTTGTATTGGTGGGGGGGAGGCATCACAAGCCGGAGGAGGGAGGTAATAGTTCCACTGTATAAAACCCTGGTGAGGCTCATCTGGAGTACTGTGTGCAGTTCTGGAGGCCACACCTTTGTAAAGGCATCAACAGAATGGAGGGAGTGCAGAGGAGGGCGACAGAGATGGTCCGAGGATTGCAGCAAAAGTCTTATGAGGAGAGAGTGAGGGACCTCAATATGTACACACTGGAACAGAGGAGGGAGAGGGGTGATATGCTTGAAACATTCAAGTACCTCAAGGGCATGAACAGGGTTAAAGGGGAAACTATATTCCAGTTCAAAAAGAATGCCAGGACCAGAGGACTTGACATGCGCCTAGAGGGAGGCCGCTTAAGAGGAAATGTGAGGAAGTTCTTCTTCACTGAGAGGGTGGTGGATGCATGGGATGGACTGCCTCAGGGTGTGGTGGACACATGTAAGGGGGCAGGATTGAAACGTGCATGGACAGGTACAAAGGGACACTAGTAATGGGAAAGTAAAGCTAAAGCCAGTGACCATGTAGGGTCAGAGGACGCTTTTGCAAACAACTAAACAGGCAGACTAGGTGGGCCTAGTGGGCCTTATCTGCTGACGATTTCTATGCATCTGTGTATGTTAGTGCTTTCCTATAGCTGTTGACTGTTGGGGGGAATAGCAGAAAGTGTCTGCTGGGTGGTGTGCTGCTGAGCAGCTGCCGTGTCGTGCAGGGTACGGCCACAGGCAGCGGAGGTTTGCCGAATGTCGGTAGACTGGGGATTGAGTCCTGGTCCTGGGACATGTGATTACTTTCTTTTTTCTTTGGGAGAAGAGTTTCTTTTCATTAATTTTTCTCCCCCCTCCTGACTGATGTCCTGCCTGTGTCCACCCCCAACCCTGCTCTTTTTGCCCCCCATCCGCGGTTTTCCTGCTGGATTCCTCCTCCCCTCCTCAAGGATCCCCCCACCATGGGCGGTTCTTCCCCATCCTCGAGTTGCCCCCCCCAGGTGATTATATTTATATCATCGGGTTCGGGGGGGGGCAAAGTACTGTGGCGCTGTGGTAGCACTTGGTGTTTTTGCTGAGGGCTACCATTGCTGTCCCTGTTTTGACTGCGCTGTGTTTGGTTTCTACGTTATTCACCTAGTGTCGGAGAGAAGGATTTGGCATCCCGGTGGATGCGCTCCTCCTCCAGGGAGGGAGGGTTGCAGCACTTCTCTCTCTCTCACTCATCGCCACCTGTTGGAGTTCAGGCGGTAGTGCAGTAGCCATGGTGTAGTGATGGGGAGGATGTTGCTGAGCATGTTACAGGACGTGCACATGCGAGTGACGTGGCAGGCGCATGCACGTGTCACAGTCTGGACAACCGTCCTTGCACTGACATCTTCACAGGGAGGCAAAAGTGGGGAAACTAAGGAGTAAGTCCCCTCTGTTCGCAGCACTACGATGGCCAATGGGAAGTTGGCAGTATACCCACTCGCCCGACAAAAGAGCAGAAACAGAGTTGAAAAACAAACAGCAAAGGTTAGAGATAAGGGGATATGTGATCTCCAAACCATATCATCACCATATTTGGAGACATTACAGAAAACTTATAATTGAAGGAGTCCTCTGATTACAGATCATTCCTGGAGACAGCCAACAGGCAGAAGATGCCAAATAAGGACCCCATCCCGCTTAGCATACACCTACCTTGTTAAGGGCCATATGACTCTTGCTGTCATTGTGAACAAAGGACCCCATGGCAGACACACATCTGGAGCAGGTAGCGGCCAGAGCTGGGCAGCATTTAAGTAACCACAGTTGTTTGGCCTCCAACCCAGCAGCCAATAAATAATTCAGGTGGAGAGGGTGAGAAACCCACACCCTTGTGTCTCGCAGAAGGAATAGGGCAATAGTGAATGCAACTGTGGTGCCCAGGACCAATTGGCAGACCCTGTGGACTGTTCTGCAGTATTGAGAAATATTGTCGCATCCCCATAGAATATGTAACGTGTTGCCCCAGGGTGCACCACACCTCCACCAAGTATCTTGTGAAATGACCCCCAGTCTGTACAGAGCTTGAGGGGTTCTATACCAGTGTAAGGTCTGGGCACCCCCTTGTGTCTAGGAGTAAGTGATGGCACTTTTTGTCAGAAGGGCACCCACCTTACGACATGAAACGCTAGTACCTCTCTCCATCCAAGCCAAGTCGTGTCAGGGCAGATGGGGACCTGGGGCATCATAACACATTTGAACTGGGGCACCAATAACCTGAGACCACACATATAAATGCAGCCCCTCTCTGGCACCATCCTGGAGAGGGCCACTACCCCTGCTGTGCAAGTCTGACTATGGTTAAAGGGCCTGGGTTCCCATAGCGGACCTATGGGGTCCTTTCCCAAAAGATAAAAATAAAATGGTGCCACCACCCAGAGTACATATTAGTGGGTCTGATGGTTTGCAATATAACCCCCTGGGATGTCGTACCAACCCACCTCCCCAGCAGTTACCTCAACATGGACTTACCAAGATTCGAACCTTCCCACATTCAGTTACCATTTACCTTTTCATCTCAGCCAATAACATGCGCACTAAAATTAGGCTCTGGATTCATCTCTGCTGTAACAATAACATCCGGTTTATTTACATGGGGAGGGTTTAGGATGGGGGAAGTGGAATAGAGTTCAAGTAAATCACTTTCCTTCTCATTTCAAAGATTTGCATTTCCCAGACTCACATTTTCCTTTTGATTCAATCCCATATTGCAATCATTGCAACCACCAGATCTAACTAAACTAGCTAACTGCTGCAGAAGTGCCCAAACCCAGACCCGCAGGTCCCAGTCCATTTCAAACCCCAAAGTCCGTTCACTGGGTACCCAGATTTAAGTTGCAAGCCTGAGGTGCAGCTGGTAGCCAGCGTTGGCACTCTTACTTGAATTAAACAACTTTTTTACATTTCTCATTCTTGTTTAAACCTTGGCTCTATCTCCAGCCCTGGTGTGCTTGCTTAACTAGTTACAGTCCTCAGGTGCAAGGCAATTCCTGCTTTTTACTCACGGTTCTGCAGAATCAGTCCTTTGATGGCACAGTTCTTGAAGTCCTGGGGATGGCTGGCAACACAGGCAGAACTGGGCACAATGCTTGAAACGGGGCACAGAGGCTGCAGCTTGCTCTTTCTTCCTCTTGCTTTTGCAGACCTTGCAACTTGTCCCCTTCAGCCCATTACAGGCCCCGTTGCAGAGCACGTGCACAAGGCCTGCTAACTACAGAGAATCCAGATCGGGGAGTGGCCCTATAGCCCGGCTCCCTCCGATCAGAGCACCCTACCACTGGGGTACAAGACCCATGATCCCCTGCAGCAGGAGACCCTGCTTGATGGAGGTTAGCGAGTTCCCCACCTGGCCCTGGGTGTCAGCAGAAACTATGCAGCACATTCTCTTCTGCCCTTTCTTTCTTTCTTTCTTTCTTTCTTTCTTTCTTTCTTTCTTTCTTTCTTTCTTTCTTTCTTCTGCCATGGTATGTAGCCACAGCAATCTGTTTATCTCTTTCCCTTGCTGTATCTCAGGAGCAGACAACAGGTGCCCAACCCTGAAAGGCACCTGTCTGTCCTTCTGCTTTCAGTCTCTCGACTTCAACACAGCCACATTCTCACTCTGGCTCACACGTATCACCTGCACTCAAAGTCCCTTTTCTTCCTGCACTCAAAGTCTCGTTTCTCACCATGCAGGTACACAGTAGTTCTCCAAATGAAGAGGCTCACTCTTCCTTTTCTTCTCTCAGCACATTCATATTCACTTGTTCCTTATCATTCCTCTGTATTCTGTCTTTTTCCAGGCTTAGACGCAACCTTTGTGCTTTTACCAGGTTCAGGACACAACCTTTGTCTTTTTTCAGGATTAAGACACAATTTTTGCTCTTTTCCCAGGTTCAGGATGTAGCCCCTAGGTGGCGCTATCCCAAGGGCTACTACCCCTGCCTGCTTGGCTAGGAGTAGGTTAAGGGGCCTGGGTAGTGAAACAGGTGCCTCCACCCGGAGGTCAGGGTTGGTAGTGGTCAAGCTGACCTGGGCACAGCCCTCTGGAACACTGTAACCCCCCCTTTTCTCCTTCTAGTGGCCTGAACAGTACACAATAATCACTTTCACAATAACCCTTATTCACCAGGCAATTTCCCACAATGTTTGCACTTACCACCAGGGCTGGTTCCTCTAGCTCGACCCAGGGACCCCCTGTAAAACAAGGTTAAACACAGCAAACAGCAACAGTACAAGACTTTTAGCACAACTGAAACCACAGTCAGTTTAAATGCAAAGTTAAATCTGATTTATTCAAGGGACTTGAACAAGGGAAGGGCGTAATCAGGTTGATTTACTTAAAAGCTATATTAATCAGACAGTTATGCATGCAGTTCAGAGTCCCTACACAGTCACACACTCTGAGTACACAGGTAGGAAAACGGTAGGCTAACCAGGAACGTTGCAGCTGGTTGGGACCCTGTGATGGAAGAAAGCAACATGTACAACACACACTACTTGTAATCTGGAGCCAGAGGGTTCAGTTCATGAAAGAAAAGGCAACAAGTCAATCAGATGACAACACTTTTAGATTTAGCTGTTGTTGCAGGGAGCTACCCTGATGTTTACTCACGATACCCAATACTGGACACACAGGTAGGAAGAAATCGAGACTGCAGGCTGTTGAGCTGGAGTGCCCGGAGAAGCAGGATCCACACGAATCACCGAGGTGTCATTCTTGTTCAAGGTGTTGAGCAGGGGGCTGATCTCCAGACCAGTCTCTTGTCGATGACTTTCTCTGCGTAGCAGATATTCTGGCTGGGCCAGTGTAGCTGGGCCCAGGCAAATGGAAATGGATACAGATTCAGTCCTTGGAGCTGGACACAGCCTCCAGCAAGCAAAACACAGTTCAGACACACAGTGAGGAACCAAATCATGACCCACTACAAGCACACAGCACATTCACATGTAAGCAACTTCCACTGTACCAGGCAAATGGCTCTCCGGTCGCAATTACAGAGTCTCTGCACAATCCAGGAGTTCAGAGGTAGCTGGAAGTCCTGACAGGCCGATCATATTCAGACCCTCCAACATTTCAGAGATTAAAATAGGTACACTTCCGTGCAGTGAGTGGGGGGGGTCCCCCCCAGCGAACAGACCCAAAGTTTGAGCAAACCTCCTGGCAGAAACCCAGTCCCCCCAAGTGTCAACTACCCAGCCTGCGGCATCCCAGCCAGCAGTCAGAGCATCACCCCCACACCTTTGTTACAGACACACCCCATGACCGTGCTGCAGAGAGATGGATTCTGCATCATCGGAAGATGTACAGTCTCTCTGTGCCTGTGGTCATGGGAGATCTTGAAGACGTACCTGCAGATCACCTGTGGTCAGAAATACATCTCCAACTCCTGCTTCTTGGGGATTCAGCAGTGATTTCATATTGCCCAATTTGCTGCAACCAAACACACTCACTGAAGAATTTGTAAAAGCAGACTGGGCGGCAGTGAGTGGGCGACTAGGGAACATACAGTATGCCTAGGAGGAACTAACTTGCTGAAACATTTAATTTTAAAAGCAAAGTGTACCTGTGTGTACCAAGTCTCACTGGACACACTGGGTAGTAAATAAAGGAGGGAATCACTGGACACTCTGGGTAGTACAGTAGCGAATCACTGAATACCCTGGGTAGGGAATCATTGCATACTCTGGGTAGTGGGATACAGAATCACTGGATACCCTGTTGGCTAGTAGAGTAGGGAATCACTGTGAAGGCAGGCAGAGAGTGTCACTGGATTCCCTGAATAGTAGTATAAGTAGGGAACCCCTTTGATTTGGCACATGTGTTACACAGAATGCATGTCCCTACCTGGCTGTGAAACAAAGGGCAGGCTGGATGGACGTTGAGTCCACTGACACCTTAAATTAGTGTTACCCAGGCTTAAATGGGTGCATTTCGCTCGCCTGCCTGACTGACTGAACATTCTGCACAGTGTATGGGGTTACATTTCTACAATCTATCCAGGAGCAGGAAAAAAGTTCATTCTCTCATTACAAGGTGGCAGGAGTGAACCGGACACCGTAAAGCCAAATCCCCCATCCCGCTATTCCTAAAATCATACAATCACTGTTAGGGCTAGCGTGCAGTAGGCTTTAGAGCAATGTTCCTGAGCTCTTGGACATTAGGATAGTCTCTCCATCTACAGCCGATTACTACCAGTAGTATCTACCCGAGTGGAAACTAAAAATGCATAAACTCCTCGTTACCTAAGTGCATTGACTGGCGGGTTAGTGAGTGTAATGAGAGCGACAGACTGGGAGTTGCAGCTGAATCCTGCCATGATGCAAACTTGCAAATCTGCCCGGCACCTTCCCAGCTGAAGGCTCACCTGCCCTGTGAACTTCACTCCCTGCAGCTGCTGCTTGAAGGTGGAAAGTCAGTCAGTGTGCACCCGAAGCAAGTCCAGGTAGCCGGTAGGGAACAAAGACACTCCAGACTCCTGCTGGCTGCTCCAGCGATGCTCTGACTCTTGCGGCGGTGCCTGGCGGTGAGACAGTGGTGACCAACCCGACCATTTTTTAATATTAATTTCATTCATTCCGACCAGCGAACAATTCTGCTCCGCCGTGGCTTGGGCTGGGAGTTACTCTTGACTGACACTGTGTGCCCTAACCAAACTGGGTCAGTGTCTGACACTAGGTCCCGACAAAACTTCAGTCAAGGAAAGGGCAAACATGGCTGCGCAGCGAACAAGCACTCAGCTGCAGTGCTTAAGATGGGGGTCAGCAAGAGTCGAGGAGCTCTCTGCCGGTGGCGCCACAATAAGGGTAGCACAGTGGTGGTTACCATGAACACCGGGATGCTCCCTGCCTCAGACTGTGCCGGCTGAGCCAACAGTGCTGTGGCAAAAAAGTAAAGGTAATTTCGCCAGGGAAAAAAATTTAAAATTGTTGTTTGTTATGGGAGGTGGCAAATTCAGTACACACTACAATCCAGACAGGATCTGGTACCGAAAGACAAAATATGGTATTGTACCGGCCAAAATGGTACAGTTGGAGGGTCTGCGTATTCAGTAAATCTTTGGTCTTCTTCAGGTTAAAGTCTGGTCACAATTCAGTGGCTTAATTCGCTCTCCAAATTCGGATTCAGTCCAAAAAAAGCACAAGTTTCCTCTCAGGAACAGCAGGCAGGCATGCAGGCCAAACTCAGGCCTTTCCACAGTTCTCCCGCGCAAATCCACTATGGGTTGCTGCTTGAACTATCTCGAGCTGTTACTTCTTCACTTCCCAACTCAGATCTAACTGAAACTGCAAGCAGTGTGGCACTTTCCAAAAGATCCAAAAGGTTTGGTTGGCTGATCTGTCTGTCAGTCACAACAAGGGCTCCCCTCCAGGTTATTTTAGGCGCCAAAAGCCCAAAACTACAATTCCTACAAGTTTTGGCCCCACCAAGCCCCTGTAGGCAGGCTCCATTTTAGAGTCCCAAATGTACTGATTGGCTCATTCTGCAGTCCAGGACCAAGATGATGGAAACAAAGAGAACTGTCCATGCTGCAAAGAAGGCAGGTCAGAACAAACTGCAATATTATTATCACTCTAATAGATAATCAGCAAATAAGCACATCTTATAACAGAGCTCCATCTGCGCAAATAGCAATGGCAGAACGGAGCAATTATCTGGCAGCCCGGGTGGGACTCGAGCATAGAAACACTCAACCCCCTCCCAGATTAATTATAACTGCAATCCAGGTAGCTCTTAAAGAGACAGTACACAGAGGCTATACAGGCACTGTCTGGCAATACATTTAAACTGCAAAAACGCAGGACACCAGCCTGGCAGTGAGCATTTAGGCAAGCTCAAGGAAGACTTTTCAGGAACCCACATTTGTAGGGGGGTTACAAGAACACAACCTTTTCTCTCTTCCTCTTTATCTCACCACTGTGGTGCTATTTCAAAACAACACAGAACATTCAGCATCCTGCAGCTTTCCTTTTCTTTCTGCCAAGCTGCTTCTTTAACCTGTTTTCTCTCTCCAGCTTTTCCTTTCCCTTTCCCTGATGGGGCAGACACTCCCTGCCCTGGGGGACAAATTGTTGGCAGCCCCCAGACAGGCCCATCCTGCAGCCCCATTCTCTCCAGGGGCAGGAGCCCCCCTCACTCTGGAGGGACTCCCACCAAGCTGACTCAAACTCCAACTGTTCTGTCCTCTTAGGAGCTTTCTAGCAGCTCCCTATTGGCTGGAACCACGGTCCTTCAGAAAAATTAATATGCATAAGGTTCCCTCGATGCCTCATTGGTGCAGAAAAGGGCAACTAGATTTTCCCTGGTCTTTGCCCCAAAAGTCTGTTCACACGGTCTCAGAGTCCCTGGCAAGGATCCCAGCTTGGTGGTTGACTGGCTGACTTCACCTGGCTGCTAAAACATAATGATGGCCGATGTAAACAGTGTCCCAACATTTTAACAGTGTCCCAGGTTTTAGTTATTCCTGCGGCCAAATCCGTTACTTTTAATCCACATTTGCCCCACCATTTGGTAGCCTCCCCTGTGCCCTGGATAGCGACTGCATTCTTCAGTGCATTTCTCTAGCCCTTTCACAGTCGCTGCTGCCATTTCTAAGTGTCCCTAGACAGCATGTACACAGTCCCAATGAACTCTTTCTGTGCAGCCCACATAATGTTCCACTTTATTCCCTGGCTACAGTCTATGAATACACTTTATTTATTTATTTTCTCCACGGATCTGCAGCCACACCTTTACTTTATTTATTTAAATCTTTTTCCCTGTTCCTGTCTGTCACTAGCACTAACTCTGTGCCTACAGCGCTTAGACAGGGTCCCTGGCTTATGCATTATTCATGCCACCTCATGAATATTATTGAGGCAGCATCCCAATTCCCAAGCACGATTGGCACTCACAAAAATCTCTTCTGCCACTTCCCTACTGCCTTTCTGGTCTTACCCATGTCTCCGGTCCCACTCTTACATTACCCTGGGACCGGGACCATCAGAGAGGCAAACCAAACTGGCCACAAACGGCCACACGAAAATGCGCTTCTGCACATGTGTGGAGCTCGCAGGCACCGCTGTGCCATTTCTCCAACTGGCGGCTTCACAAACCAGCTCTTCCGGCCACACTGTCTCTCCAAAAACCATGCGGGGACCGGCAGGAGAGGACAGAACACAGGGGTCAAGCCAGGAAACCAGGACCCAGGAGAAAAAAAAGAATGGGGGGTGGAAGCAAAAGCCTGGGGAAACGAGCCTTTTTAAGGGGCTCTCAGGTAAGACCCCGGGGGGGGGTTCATAAACACATGTCCATACTGTGAGCTGGGGCCCAGCAGGCGGCATGCTTACTGTTCAACAGATCTTACACAACATAAAAGGGCATTGCCCTCATCAATCAGTTGCTAGTGCCAGAACTTCATTATTTCAAGCATGTTCAGTCCATGACTGCCTCTTTAATCACTGCTGCTGTACATTCATTCTGATCCTTGCTCTGACTGAGCACACTACTGCTGCTCTATTACAGTCACCCTATTACCCATTTGTTTGGGTCCCTTGGGCATTTGCACCCATGAGACCATAAGCATGGTGGCACACAACCAGGCAGGGCAAGCACTCCCCTGAGGGCAACCGTGCCTGCGCTTGTCTGCTGTGCCAGTCAGTAGCATCACACGAATTAGCAGCCAGCTTTATGATTTACTCCTAAATAGTGGATAGTTGGTCCAGCCATGCTATCTCACTTCCGACACTACACTGATAGCCCTAATAGCCCAAAGCAATGGGCTCCCACGCCTGGCCCAATTCCGTGGGACTTAACCGACCCCAGCTGTTACCAGGCCACTTATCCTGGTGAACATTACTAACTACAATTCACTATGACCTAGGGGATAAATCTACATAGGGTACCCTTCCTTATATGGAGCTCTACTATGCAAGGTGTGCTTACAAACCGCTCTCTCCCTTACGTTCTCCTGGTGGGGGTCGATCTGCAAGGATCTCAGTGACCTCCTTTGAGAGGGTGCCCACCCCTACTACCTGGTGCCAACTGAATTGCTGTTTTTTTCTTCCTCAGGCTGGGTTCCTGTTAGGTCTCCCTCCTAACTGTCTCCGGAGGTGCCCCTCCCCGCCCCTGGAGGAGCGAGGAATGATGAGGCTCCCACTCCTCTTCTCTTCCTGTATCCAAACTCTGTAATCTTAACTCTTGGACTGGAACTGGGAACGTCTGGTACTGCCTGGTTGTCAGCTAGCCTTCCCCTCTTATAGTGTAACGGGGGATGGGCAGGGCCACGACTATTCATGTCTGGGCTCCCCGCTTCTGGCAGAGTCAGGAAGCACAGAGCACAACCTCCAGAGTAGACACCCTGGGCTGGATATTCAAAGCCTGGCACAGGGCTTGGGTCCAGCCCTGTGCCAGGGCACTTAGGTTCTGGTGGTGCGCTGCAACTGCTTCTAAATTTAGAAGCTCGGGTGCAGTTGAGACAGTTTCCACATATTATAGCAGATTGAGCCAGATATCTGGTGCAAGCTCCATAATTATGGCTCCCAGGATTGCCGCAAGTTAGACCAGAAAAAGTTGGTCTAACTTGCGGCATCTGCTGCATGGGATAGAAGATCCCAGTAGATTGCCACAAGCCCCATGCACTTCCGAAGATATCCTCATCTTGGTTCTCAGTTTCCGTGGGGTCCTCCTAATGTCTTCTGCATCTACCTTGTCCCAGCAGGCCACAAGAGGGCTGTGGCAGGGTGGTCTTCTGCATCTATCGAGTCTCGGCAGTCCACAAGCGGGCTGTGGCAGGGTGGTCTTCTGCATCTGTCTTATCCCGGCAGCCCACAAGAGGGCTGTGGTAGGGTGGCTTCTGCATCTATCGTGTCCCAGCAGTCTGCAAGAGGGCTATGGCAGGGTGGTCTTCTGAATCTGTCAAGTTCCAGCAGTCCACAAGAGGGCTGTGGCAGGGTGGCTTCTGCATCTGTCATCTCATCCTGGCTGTCCGCTAGAGGACTGTGGCCAGATCCTTTGTGCTTGTTCTTCAATTCCGGTGGCCCACCAGCGGGTTTTGAGCCGAGAGAGTTCTTGTATTTGTTTCTTGTTTCCGGCAATGCTGAAGAGGTGGGTTAAGCCAATGGACCCATGGCCTGTTTAAAAAACCTCTCCACATCCCTTTAGTCCCACAGAAATTCTTATAGCCACACCAGCCAGTGAGCCTTCTTATTATGCTTTTCAGGATCTTCCTTGTTTCCCTTTCCTTCCTGCAACAGATCAACCATCACATGGACAGAGACTTTGATAGTTGTGCACGAATTGCCAATTGTGTCATTTTTAGAGTTTTGCTGTAGCATACAGTAACAGTTCTCAGGTCTGGAGTACTCCAGGGGGGTAGTCACTTGGGTAGAGGTGCACCTCGGGGTCAGGGCAGAGTGACCTGAATAGTAATTAGTCTTCCTCTTATAGGAAATGGTAGAGTGACCTATATAAGAATTGCAGTACTCTTACAGTTTATGAGCTCATATAGCTCTTGAAGTACAGTACCGTTCCAGTTTAGAGGCTCTTACAGCTCTCGCATTACAGTACCTTTATAGTTTAGAGTCTTCCTCTTACAGGAATTTTAGAGTGCTTAGTCTATCCCTTCTTCCCTGTGACCGTGTCTTCCTTTCCCTGGTTATATAATAAATACGGAAAAGTATCTGAAGCTCATTCACGACTTCTGCTTCTCTTTGTCAGGTGATACCATCCACCTTCCTTAGAACCTGAGGTATTCTCCTACCATTCCACCTGCTGGGAGTGATGCTTGTGTTGGTAATTAGTGTGCAGTTTACCTGGGTCATCACAACACGTCTGCTCTAGTCACCCTTATGCTATAATTGGACTTCAGCACACCACTAGACCACCACAGGGTGACCAGCTAAAGGAGCTTGGGTGCCACCACCGCCATCTTGAGGACCTTGACTTTACTCACACATGAAAGGGGGAGGGTCTTCCACCTATCACGGTCAGTCAAGTTCAGCGAGAAGGGGAGCTAGGTTTAGCTGACACAGTTATGCAGGGTTTTCACTCACCTTAACACCAAGATAGGTGATGCTGCCAGGGGACCATTTAAGACTCTGTTGTAGAAAGTGGCTGCAGGGTGATATGGACTTAAAGGAAGACCCTCTGCTTTTCCCCAGTTGATGTTTAATCCAGAGATGGTCGCAAACTCCTGGAGATGTTGCAACTGCAAGGTTACTGGAACTCAGAACATGACTGGAAGATAATCTACATACAAGTTGGTGGTGACTTACGTTTAGGTGGGCTGCAAACCCTGTATAGCTGTGTCTGCCCTGATTATTGCCACCAAGAGCTCAATGGCCAAAATGAATAAGAGAGGCGAGGGGGGCAGCCTTGTCTGGCCCCTTTCTGGAGAGGAAAGGGAGGAGAAAGTAAACCATTGGTGGCAACACTAGCAGTGAGGGAGTGGTACACATTTTAACCGAGGCATGAAAAATCGACCCAATCCCATAACATTCTAGGGTAGTACATACAGTATATACTCTCACTCCACCAAAGCATATGCATTTCCAAAGTCAGTGTCTATGGCTGAAGCTGGGTGGGAGAATCCATTGCCGTCCAGAACAGTTGAAACAAAGTACACAGGCGATCTGCCCCTAACCACTTATTCACAACTCCAGTCTGGAAGGGGTAAAGAAGCTGCACAAATACGGATTCAAGTCTGTTAGCTAAAACCTTAGCAAGTACCTTGCAATCTGCATTACTCAATGGTATAGAGCAGTAGCTGGAACATAAGGAGAGGTCCTTCCCCTTCTTGAGGAGTGCAGTAATAATCACATTATCAAGTGTGAGTGGAAGCTTTACTTGGGCATAGGACTCTTGATACGTGGCTAAAAGGTGGGGGTTACCAAGTCCAGGAACAGTGTCTAAAAAATCTATGGGGAATCCATCATGACTAGGAGCTTTAATAAAACACATGAATGAGATGGTTGGAGTAACCTCCTGCTGTGTCAGAAGGGCCCACATTAGCTAAAGATTGTTCTGGCATCAGTGTGGGAAGATTCCTTTTTTGTGCAAAATTGTTATATAATTGAGATCCCCCACTCTGGCACAGGAATATAGCCTAGCATAGTAGTCCCTCATGGTCTGCATAATACCTGGGTCAGAAGTATGAAGAAGGTTTTGCCGATCCCGTACCCCAGTGATGTGCTTTGCTAACTGTTGTTACTGTAGCCTGTGGGTCAGAAGTTTGCATACTTTTTCACACCCCTCCCAATACTTTTGTTTAGATATGAAGTTGCCAGTTCTCTCTACAAGACAGAAGAGCATTAATCTGCAGCTTGAGATCTGCAATGGAGGCCGGGTTTTGTGCCATCTGATTCCCCCTCCCCCCAACTTGTATTTGGTCTCTCTCAGCTGGAGCTAAGCTTCTTAATCCCACAGATCCCTTTCCCGCTGCCTTTACCTATGGACTGCGTATCCTATAATTTTGCCCCGCATATAGGCCTTATATATCTCCCAGACTGTACCTGAGGAAATCCCTTCTGTTTCGTAGAAATTGTTTAAAAAATGTCAGCCTCAGTGGAACGTAGATCCTGAAAGAGCAGAGGATCTAGGTGCCATGCAGATGATATGGGCAGTGAGGGACCCACAACCAGAGATGTGGGGATTGGGCCATGGTCAGAGATTACAGTGGAGGAGATGCATGCAAATTCTGGGGAGGTTAACAAAAAATCGAGTCTTCAGTACATCTTGTGTGCAGCACAGTAAAAAGTAAAATCCCTCTCAACCAGGAGAAGGAGACACCAGATGTCTGAGAGACCCATCTCCTTCTGCATCTGTTTGGCTGCCTCGGTAACCTTTGGGTGTCTCTCATGGGTACCCAAGCTCTTGTCTAGCCAGTTATCATATATGAGGTCAAAGTCCCCACCAACCCAAGATGGGCCAGTGGTCCTCCAGGTGGATGGCTCTCTGGTCACCGACCATCCTCTGTCACTAACCACTTTAACAAATTCTTTCTTGTGCACTACCTTACCACCCCGATTCCTCTCTCCCTCACCCCATCCTACCAATGGCTTTCACATCTCTCCTGTCTCCCCCATGAAATATTCGTTGCCCTTTCATCAATTAACCCTTTCAAATCTAGCCCTGATGACTTGGACCCTAAACTCCTTCAACTCATGGTGCCTGCTATTGCCCTCCCTTTCTCTCACCCCTCCTTCTCCCTAGGTACCACCCCTCAGGCCTGGAAATTCACCAAGATTCTTCCCCTGCACAAAGGGTGCAACCCCTCCTCCCCTAGCAACTACCGGCCTATCTCTCTCCTCCCCTCCTTTGCCAAACTTTAGGAATCCATTGTCTACTCTTGGCTTTTTGACTTTCTTTCTTCCTCTAACTTTCTCTCCCCATTCCAGTCTGGTTTCAGGAAGAACCACTCCACCATCATTTCCTTTCTGCATGTTACTGATGCAATCCTCATTGAGGTGGATCAGGGACACATCACCTCTGCCATCTTCATTGACCTCGCCAAACCTTTTGCTTCTGTATCACACCCCTCCTACAGGACAAGTTACACTCAGCTGGCCTTTCTTCTTCTGCCATGTCATAGCTTCGATCCTACTTCACTGACCACCTCCAGCCAGTTCACATGGGTGGGGCTATGTCCCCTCCCCACCCTATATGTGCAGGGGTCCCGACTCCCACAGGGGTCTGTCCTGAGTTTGGTCCCATTTTCAGTTTTCCTTAACGATGTTGCCTCTGCTTGTATCTCCTGTCGCATCCATATGTACATGGATGACACCGTCATCTTCACTTCTGGACCATCAGCCACTGATGTCCAGGTTCCACACAGCACAACCTGAATAACCTGCTGCATTGGTTCCAAGCCAGTCAGCTCAGGGTAAACACAAAGAAGACAGCGACCATGACATTTAGCTCTAGCAAGAAACTTGATAGGCTTGCACCTGCCCCAGTCTTCTCTACATTGGATGGCACCCAACTGGAGTGTGTCCCTGTCTTTAAATACTTGGGGATTTGGTTCGATAGTTGCCTCGACTTTTCTGCTCATATCGATGCCATCCACGCTAAACTGTGCCCCAGACTCTGTGCCCTCTACCAGAACAAGGACAGCCTTCCTCTCCAGGTCCATAGAGAGCGGATATCCAAAATGATCCCTTCCAGTTTTTGACTATGCTGATGTGGTCTATGGTACTGAACACTCCTCCTCACTTGCCAGACTGGACACCCTCTGCACTGTCTTCTGTCATTTCGCATCCAACGCTCCTCTCCACACACACCACTGCTCCTTGTCCCTCCTTCCCCTTCCTCTACGTCGCCAGTCCCACTATGCCTCTGTCATTGCTAAATACTGGTTCAACCCATTTCCATCTTATCTCTCATCTCTCCTTTCCCCTCCTCCTCCCTCATCTTACTCCCGGCGCTCCAGGGATCCCCGCACCTTTTTTATGTCTCCTGCCCACTCGAGGGCTGGGCAGGCTGCCTTCTCCTACTGCCTCCAGTCTCTTGGAACTCCCTTCCCTTCTCCCCTCATCTCTCTCTCTCTGTCTCTCTGGGCCTTTAGACACCAGATAAAACTTTCTCCTGTTCTCCCCACATTCCTGCCCCTCCCACTCCGGCCCCTCTCTGCCCAGCTTCCTCCCTTCCTCCCTCTTCACCTTCCCCTCTCCCTCCTCCCCCTTACCTCTGCCACTTATGCCCTTGGCCCTCACTCCATTCCCTTTAGTTCTGTGTGCTGTCCACGAGCTCTGCAGTGTGTGTAACCTCAGCCACCAAGTAATGTCTCCCTGCTCTACCAGTTTCTCCTTGACACTCTGTTTTGTATATGGTCACTGGGTCTTGTGCCTACTGTTTTCTGGCTATGCCCTGTGTTATGTTTTGTACTTTTTTTATTATATGCACTTCTGACAATTATTTTTCCCTTCTCCCCTCCCTCCAGGTCACACCTGGAAATGAGCCTTGGCTCAGTGTGCCTTTCCCAGTCACCAGATCTTAAATAAATGAATAAAATCAGTAATGGTCTGTGCCAGGGTATGGTGGAAGACAGGGTCATTTGTATTGGATGCCACAGTGGGTTCTGTTGACGTAATATTTCCACATGATCAAAGTACAAGTAGCTCTGTGATGTCACCAGAGCCTGAGGTGACAGCACGGTGCTGTTTTTTCACACAGTCTGCTGTTTTGTTTATTTTTCATAATAGATGGATTAGACCATTTTCAATGTGTTATCCTCTCCCCCTCCCAACGAACAATTTATTTGTCTACTTCTTTCTCGGTAAATGTTAAATTAATTTCACCTCATTCCCAGCTGCTTTGTTCTCTCCTCCGCACACTGAGACTCATGATGCTTCCTCTGTTTAAATTTTATAAAAACAGCCCGCTCCCAGCTGATCATAACCCACCCAACTGTTGGAGCAACGCTTTGGGAGAAGTTGTGATTTTTAATGTCAGTACTTTGGAAAAATGGTCTAACAGCAAGCAACCAATCCTCTTCCTGTCAATGTTTCAGCATGACAGAGAGTTGTTGGTTTAAACTCGGGCAATGAAATATTGAGAGGAAGAGGACTGATCGCTCATCGTTGAAACCTTTTCACCAGGTACTAACCTAAAAAAACTAACCTGCACCATACACTCCTGCTTAAAGTAGACCCAGTCTAAATTCTTTCATGGTGATTTGTGTATACTTCCCATACTGCTTCACATTTCTGGTGTATATGTCATTTTGTCGTTGAAACCTGGCTTTATTGTCCATGTCCTTCCTGGGTAACTCCTGCCTTGTTGCTTTTGTGCCGAGGTTCTTTTTCTTTTAGATTGTGATCCTGATCTTCCAAGAAACAAACTACCCCATTTATTCCCATTAATAGGTCTGTGCCAGAGGCACTAGGACCCCTCGGGAGCAAAGTCTTTCTGCAGCCTAGAACCTGGTGGGGGGAGGCGATGGTGCAGTCCACGAGGCAGACGTATGACGTGGTGCTCATGGACTGGCCAGTAACCAACACTGGCCCCCAACCTTCCTCAGTTCAGTTTTTCTTGCCATGGAAAGCACACCATGGGAGCATTCCAGTTGTCATTTTCTGCGTCATACTTCTTCCTCAGTTCACCACCGCTCCATTCGATGCTGTACCTTGGCACTGTTCTGTTTTCAGTACCTCTTTTCATTTTTGTCTCTCTCTGTGCGTTGTTGAGCCCTTTTCTTTCCTCATTTTTCTTATTTTTCATTTGTCGCCATGTCCTGTTCTGAGGAGCCTAAGAAGAAGTCCTCTCAGAAAAAGAAGAATAAGGATGGCCCCCCCCCATGCGTTGGTGCTCCTGCGGGGGTCATATTGCCATCCAGGACTAGCTTGATGCCTGTTTGACCTGCCTTGTCTGTGCAACACCAGCTTCTCTATGGACTACTGCACCCTCAAGTTTTGTGCGTCAAAATGACATCACAAGCCCGCCACTTTTGGAGGCAGACGTCGCACCAGGGATGCCACAGTGAGGTCCCATGACTCTTCCCTTGATCCCCTTCCCAGTACTATGGTACAGTGCAAGACCAGATCTCTCCTCACCCTTGCCCCGCTGGGACATTGGAGAGCCTGGGGGAGGGATCTGATGGACAGTCGATCTCTGCTGGGGGACCAACTGACCACACCTCCCAGACTGTAGTCCCTTTGGGACAGCAGATGTCCCCGGTGGTGAGGTCGAACATATATGCTGGGTCTACACCAGTGGGCACCTTGGCATTGTGGCCTGATGTCTCCTCGACTCCCAGTACTCAGGCCGATACAGGTGAGTGGGGCACTGCCAGTCACGAGGCAGGGTCCTTTCCTGACAACGTTTGCAGTTCCAGTAGAAGAAAGGCTTCTGAAGCCGGTTCTTCTTGTTCCCTTGAAGTTCTTTGGATATCCTCTCCCGAGTGCTCGGATGACCTATAGGAGAGTATCGGGGAGGACCTCAGGACTGTTGAGAGCTCCAATAATGAAAGAGGTCTTCCTGGGCCTGGTTCTGTGCCTAGGTCAGGGACGGGGTCTCCTCGGGTGGCTGTGCCTGTGGGTGGTGCTGTGGTCAGTGCTGGGGCCCCTGTCAGTGCTGTTCAAGGTGCCAGTTCCATTTCCTGTGCCAGTCTCAGTGCTGGAACCCATGTCGGCACCATTCACAGTGATGATTTGTGTCCTGGTGTCACTCCTAGCGCTGTTTCTAGTCCTGGCTCCATTTGCGGCCTTGGGCATGAAGTTGGTGCTGTTTTCAGCACCACCTCTGGCACCTCTACTTCTGGGGACTCTGTTCTCAGTTCTGGGCCTTCCTCGGTCCTGATGAGGAGGAAACCATGACGTCTAGGTCAATGGCTCACTCCTTGCCCAGAGTAGGTGGCAGTTCTGGCAAGGTCAAAGCACCAGCTCGGCCCCTCGGTTTTCCCTGGAACCGGCTGGCCCTGTCATTGGTGGAGATTGGAGCCACCCTGTGGGACCTGCAGAGCTCTGCTCTCCCCACCTGGGGGTTCCTCCCCAGGGCTGCATCCCAGTCATTCCCCAGCTGTTGGCCATTTGCTGATGGATAAGTCTGCCAGGCCCTCCCCCTGGGAAAGGTCTCCTGCACATTCTTGCAGCCTTGGCAGAGGACCTGGCCTGGTCTTGTATGACCCTCTTCCTCCTCTCCTCCTCTGCCCACTCTTCCTCCTCTCCAGGGCATTCTCAGTCCTACTGGGCCTCTGTCCTGGAAACAGTTCAGGGAGATGGCTGGTGCATTCCCCCAGTATCTCTGTAAGTTGCTCCAAGTCATTTTCTGGCCTGAGATCCCTGCACCCTTGACCTTAGGAGGGCAGATTTTGGAAAAATGGGGAAATGCTTGGAAGAGGCACTAGCTGGAATAGGAAGGACAATAGGGGTGGAGGAACAGTGGGCAGTGTTCAAATCAGGAATAACAAAGGTGACACAATTATGTGTAAAACAAGTTAGCAAGGGGAAAAGGAAAAGGAGACCATTATGGTATTCAAAGGAGGTAGCCAAGAAAGTGAAAGCAAAAAACAGAGGCAGAAGGGGACAGGGAGAGGTACCAGGTGAAACAAAGGGAGGCAGGGAGGGCAGTAAGGGAATGCAAGGCACACACGGAGGAGCGCATTGCAAAATACGTGGTGAGGGGAAACAAAACCTTTTACAGGTACCTCATGAAAAAAAGAAAGGCAATGGGAGGGATAGTGAGGTTGAAAGGGGAGGACGGGCTAGAGTGGAGGATGACAACCATAAAGCAGACATTCTTGACAGATACTTCTGCTCAGTCTTTAAAGACGAGGTGACAGAGAATGGACCAGAAAAGAGTAGGCAGGGCACAGAAATGGATACAAGTCTTTTTCCATGGGAAAGGGTCCTAAAGGAACTGGAAGGAATAAGATTCAATAAGGCTATGGGGTGCTAAGGGAGCTAAGAGAGGTGGTGGCTGAACCTCTGGTAAACCTGTTCGGCCAGTCAGTAGAAACAGGGGAGGTACCCACAGTTTGGAGGACAGCTGATGTAGCCTACCTATACAAAAGCAGCAACAGGGAGGAAGTGGGAAATTACAGACCAGTCAGCCTGACCTCAGTAGTGGAGAAGATCATGGAAACACTACTGAAGGAAAGAACAGTGGAACACCTGGTTGCCAACAGTCTTCAGTAGCCAAGGCAACATGGTTTTACTGGAGGGAGATCATGCCAGACTAACCTCAACGAATTCTTCGACTGGGTGACAAGGGAGGTGAATCGGGGGGAGGGGAGAGTGGATGTGGCCTACCTAGACTTCAGTAAGGCCTTTGACACTGTGCCGCATAGAAGGCTGTTGAACAAGCTGGGGAACATGGGAGTGGGTAGGACGGTGGTGCAGTAGGTGAAGAACTGGCTGGATAGCAGGACACAGAGGGTGATGGTAAATGGCTGTCACTCCGCAGAAGGAAAGGCGACCAGTGGGCATCCACAGGGATCAGTGCTGGGTCCAGTCCTCTTCAGCATCTTTATCAGTGACATTACTGAGGATCTAGAAGAGAGAATTTGCTTGTTCGCTGATGATACAAAACTCTGCAACAGGGTGGACATACTAGATGGTGTGGAAAGAATGAGGAGAGATCTACAGAAGCCTAAGGACTGGTCAAGAGAGTGGAAGTTGAGATTTAACACAAACAAATGCAAGCTCATGCACATGGGACACAAGAACCCAAGAACAACTTATCAGCTGGGGGGGGAGATATAGAATGCTCAAAGCAGGAAACAGAGACCTAGGGGTTATCATCTCTGATGACCTCAAGGTAGGGAGTCAGTGCGACAAGGCAGCAGGAAAAGCAAACAGTATGCTGGGATACATAGGCAGGGGTATCACCGGCAGGAAAAGGGAGGTCATAATTCCACTATACAGGACATTATTGAGGCTACACCTTGAGTACAGTGTGCAGTTTTTTTTTTATTATTATTTTGGTAACCAGGTAAGGTCCACTAGGCACAAGTGCCTGATATTCCTGGACATAAAGTCTCCACCACTTATTCACACTAATGGGACTACGCCAGAGGCACTAGGGCCCGGCGGGAGCCAAAAATCTGAGGGCCGGCACCCAGTAGGGCTCTGAGGCCAAGCGCCAGGAGACCAGCCCAAGTCAGAGAGGCTACCTCGGCATTGACCCTCCAACCGCCTCAGTTCCTTTTTTCCCTGCCGTTGAGTGCACTTCAGTGACGATTGCACTAACCCACCAGGAGTCAAATCTTTGTCTATATGACAGCTGCTATAATCATTTAGTTTTGATTTGTATTGTAGTTACAGTATTGACTATTATTTTAGTAAAAAGATAAGTTTTTATTCGGAGAATACAGAAGTCCTCTTCAGTCTGCCTTCGACGGAGTCAACTATGAACACGGCCGGTGATGGTAGGGAGATTTTGCATGAAAACTGTGTTTTCAGCAAGGCTAGGTCCGGTCCGCCACCCCCTATGGAGGGGGTGATCTGACTACGGACAGTCCGATGCTCAGGAAGAAGGGCGATCCTTCCAGAAGCACAAAAAGAAGCGGGCCTTTTCTCAATCCTCGTCGAGAACCCAGCACCGCTTGGCCTCAAGTTCTTCTTCATCCCACCGGTCGAAGAAGAAACGGTACCGCTTGAGGTCACCCTCTGGTGTGTCTGCACGACAGTCATCGAGAACGAGGGACAGAAGGTCGACTCCAACTCCATCAAGGTCACCTGCAGCTTCTGTTCCTAGTGACCGACATGCTCGACTCCGTAGTCCCTTCCCACCACCGGGGGTCTTCCGGTAAGCAGTTTCATCATTGGGCCGCTGTTATGGAGCAGTGGGTTCGGCAGTTGTCCCGACTTTCTGAGCCTGCGGAGTCGGTTCTAGGGCCTTCCGGCCTAGGGCCTTTGAATCCGTGAGCAGGATGGTTGTGTCTGCCTAGTCGCACGGCGCCTTCTCCGGTGCTGTTGACACCATGCCCTTGTGCTTTTCCCCCCTCACATGGTTGCGGTGCAGGGGCTAGCAGAGGCACCATTTTCTCCCACTCACGTTTTCAGATCTTCATCCTTGGGTGCTCAGAGAGTGGAGTTGGGGTCACCACCTGGCGTGGCGCTGGTTGCGATGCCGCCTTTGACTCCGGTGTTGGTGGTTCTGTGATCGTCGCTGCTCTCTGCGCTATGGTTAGCGTTGGCACCACTTGTGGGACCAGCACCGATGCAGAATCTGGGATTCTCGACTCCGATTTGAGGAGCACTTCCTCCTGTTCTCTTTCCTCCCTTTCCTTTATGTACTGTTCCTCCTGGGATAGTAGGAGATCATACTGAACCTGATCCTGATCTGTGATTAGGAGATGACTTTGGTGAAGATTCATCTCTCAGAGTGGGAAATAAGCCCTCTGCTTCAGCAGAACTTCTGGTCAAGGACCTGTCTTTTAAGTCTCTACTGAAGTATATGAATTCCACTCTCTCTCTCTCCAGAGTTTGGAGGTAGATCCGGGGAAGTTGTTGTGCCTTCAGTATCTGCATGTGCCGGAGATCCCTATGGAATTGACTCCTCCGGTACAACCCTCTTTCGAGACTCTCTCACAAATGGTGTGGGACAATCTGGCACTTATTCCTTCAGTGGCTAAGTCTACAGACAGGAAGTACGCTCCCCCTAATTATTGACCAATCCTGTCCTCTCAAGCCTTCGCTGACGCCATAGTTGTCCTGGCAGAAAATGACAAGGCTCTCTTCCCTCAAAAGTCTACGGCTCGTCCAGTAAACAAAGAATCTCATAAGACTGACGCATTAGGGAAGCGAGTCTTCTCACCCGCTACCCCAGGAATGCGTATTGCTAGCAACCAGGGCTATTTCTCTCAATATGAGTATACCCTCTTACATTCGCTAAAAGCTCCTGTGGAGGCTCTTCTGGAGTTGGATGTTTCCTCAGAGCTCCTCCTACCTATCACTAGAGGCATTGAGTCCAATAATCAGCAACTAAAGGCTGCTATGGACACCTCTGACACTGCTTCTAGAGTAGCAGCAGCTGGGATATGTACCCATTGCCACTCATGGTTACGAACCTCGGGGTTCAGAAATGATGCTCAGCAACGAATCATGAACTTACCATTTGATGTCACTTACTGTATCTGTTTGGCCCACCACAAGTGGAGCAGGCACTTGAGGCCACTCAAAAAACTAGAACAGCTATGAAGACTGCTAGACCGGCTCCTACTGCCCCTCAACAGGGCGGGAATCACTGACAGTTTCATAACTGTCAGTCCTTTCACTGCAAAGGCAGAGGGGGCTTCAACAAAAATCAAGCCTCTCAGCCACAAAAGAAAACACAGCAGAGGGCACAGGGCCCGAAAGCGCCTAGTGCCACCCTCTGAAAATCTGGCCCAGGTCCTGCCCGAGGGGGACTCTTCCTCAGCAGTAGGGGGGCATCTGACTCAGTTTTACAATCAGTGGAAGTCAGTCACTTCAGACAAATAGGTTCTCAGGATAATTTGTGAGGGCTATTCTCTGAATTTTTCAGATACCCCTCCAGATCATCCACCCAAGCGACAGCCCACGCTGTCAGTAACTCAGCCAGACCTCCTTGCTTCTGAAATTCAAGGCCTTCTGAACAACAGGGCAGTAGACATAGTTCTTCAGGAGCAGCAGAACACAGGTTTCTACTCCCACTACTTCCTGGTTCCAAAGAAAACAGGCGGTATGTGTCCTATTCTAGACCCAAAGAAGTTTAACAAGTTTCTTTTCAAGGAGAAATTCAAGATGATATCACTCGGTACACTTTTACCACTGATTCATCAAAACAATTGGCTGGCCTCCCTGGATATGCAGGACGTCTACCAACACATTCCAGTGCACCCAAGACACCACAAGTATCTTCGATTTGTGGCCCTGGGTCAGCACTACCAATTCAGAGTACTGCCCTTTGGGCTTTACTCGGTGCCACAAGTCTTTACAAAGTGCTTTGCAGTTCTCGCAGCACGCCTAAGGAAACTCAGACTTCAAGTCTTCCCATATCTGGATGACTGGCTCCTAGCAAGCTCCTCCAGACAAGGGACACAGGAAGCAGTTACCACAGCTTCCAGTTTCCTCACATCCATGAGAGTCCTGTTAAATCTGGAAAAATCGCAGCTACAGCCCTCCCAGCAATTCCTTTTTATAGGAGCCCTCCTGGATGCCTCCAACACAAGGGCCTTTCTCCCAGAGGACAGGAGGAACGATATCCTCCAAATGGCTCACTTCATCAAAGAGAACGACTCAGTCCGAGCTCTATCGATGCAGTGGATGCTGGGTCTCATGGCATCTTCAGTGTTCACAGTGCCCTTGTCTCATTTTCACATGAGAACCACTCAGTGGCTGCTCAGTACTCAGTGGTCTCTGACCACACACCCCCAGTCCTTTCACATCAGAATAATGGAACCTCTTTAGCGGTCTCTCACCTGGTGGACCCAAGAGGACAACCTTCTGAAAGGCTTTCCCTTTGCTCCACTGGAGACTCAGATCACCATTACTACAGATGCTTCCCTACATGGATGGGGAGCCCACTTTCAGGACCTCCATACCCAAGGTCCGTGGAGTCAGGACGAATCATAACCCCACATAAATGTCCTGGAAATGAGAGCTGTCCTGTATGCTGTCCGAGCCCTGAAGGACATTCTCTGTCGCAAAATAATTCTCCTTCAGATGGACAACAAAGCAGTGATGTA
The DNA here is from genome assembly GCA_016271365.2 of Neoceratodus forsteri. NCBI lineage: Eukaryota > Metazoa > Chordata > Ceratodontiformes > Ceratodontidae > Neoceratodus > Neoceratodus forsteri. The sequence goes on along the minus strand of CM028131.1, from coordinate 1,625,099,219 downwards.
CTACATCAACAGACAGGGTGGGGCGCACTCTTATCCCTTGTGCAGGGAAGCAATGAGAGTGTGGGAATGGTGCCTAGAGCATGAAGCCCTGATCCAGGCAGTTTACCTACCAGGAGTCCAGAACGCTCTAGCAGATCATCTCAGCAGAACGGAGGTGGATCCTCACGAATGGTCTCTCTACTTAAACGTCGTGCAATTGCTCTTCAAAGAGTGGGGCACACCGGACCTGGACCTTTTTGCATCCCCACTCAGTGCAAAACTGCCTTTCTATTCTGCTCCAGAAATCCAGAAACTGGTGTTTTCTGTCAGGATGCATTCAGACTGTGGTGGACAAGATGCTTCCTGAACACATTTCCTCCTCTTCTCTTAATTCAGAGGGTGCTGCTCAAGCCTGGAGGCACAAGGGGGCAGAATGATCCTCATCGCCCCATTTTGGCCTCGTCAGATTTGGTTTCCTTTGATCAACAGATTATTGGAAATTCCACTGAGACATCTACCACTTCATATGGACCTTCTGACCCAGGGCCCAGTGGTCCATCCCAATCTGAGACCTCTTCCATTTCCATGCATTGTTCCTGAGGAGATAGAAGTGGGTAAATTTGATGTCGTACATAGAGTCTCAGACATTCTCCTAGCAGCACATAAGCTAGCTACTAGGAAAATGTACACAGCAAAGTGGAAGCGATTCTCTATTTGGTGTGCAAAGTCCTCCCTGGATCCCTTTTCTTGCCCTCCAAACAAAGTCTTGGGAGTATCTTACAGACCTGTCTAATACAGAACTGTAGTACTCAACTGTGAAGGTCCATCTCTGTTCGATCTCAGCTTATCACAAGCCTATATACACATTTTCTATAGCTCAGTTACCTTTGGTTAAGAGATTCCTTAAAGTTATACTCCACACCAGACCACCAGTCAGGAGACCGATAGCTGCCTGGGATATTAACCTGGTGCTAGACATGCTCACCCGTAAACCTTTCGAGCCTCTAGCAACATGTGAGCTGAAGTTTCTGACCTGGAAGACCACCTTCCTTGTAGCCATTACCTCCGCTCGTAGAGTGTCTGAAATACATGCCTTGATCACAGACCCTCCTTACACAGTATTTCACAAGGACAAGGTGGTTCTCCGAACCCATCCTAAATTTCTCCCCAAAGTGGTCTTGGAATTCCATGTGAACCAGCCCTTGGTTCTTTCAACTTACTTTGCGAACTTCCAGAATGAGGGAGAACGTACCATGTATTCTCTGGATGTTAAGAGGGCCTTGTGTTTCTACTTAGATAAAACCAAAGAGATCCACAAGTCAAAGCAACTCTTTGTGTCATTCAGCTTGGCCCGGCTGGGTCAGCCTGTTGCTATCAGATGTATTTCAGCATGGCTAGTGGCATGTCTTCACCACTATTATTCTGTGGTACAGGTTAAGCTGGGAGGTATGGTATATGCCCATTCTACCAGTACAGTCACGGCATCTCTGGCAGAAATACGAAACGTGCCCATTGCAGACATCTGCAGTACAGCTACCTGGAGCTCCGTGCACATGTTTGTGAAGCAGTATGCTTTGGATGTACATGCCAGACAGCATCAGTCCTTTGGCAGGACAATCCTTAATGGACTCCTGTCCTAAGTGAGTTCCTCCCTCCTGCCACCCTTCTCGGGGGATTATTTAGCTCAGTACTCTCCCATTAGTGTGAATAAGTGGTGGAGACTTTATGTCCAGGAAGATATGGAAATTACGTACCTACCATAATTCTTGATCTTCTTGGACAAAGTCTCCACCACTCATTCACACGCCCACCCTCCATCCCCTGAGCTCACTTGTTTGATGTTGTCTTCACTTCCTTGATGACTGGGCTGTGAAGACTCTGTTGTGTTGACCCTTCTTATATGGATCATTTGGACAATCTTATGTCCAACGTAGGTTAGTTTATGCTGCACCTCCTCGGCAAAAAAGGCACTGAGGTGGTTGGAGGGTCAACGCCAAGGTAGCCTATACGTCGTGAGCCGGTCTCACGGTGCCGCTTCCTCACGACCCTACCTCTGTGCCAGCCCTCCTGAAGATTTTTGGCTCCAGCTCCGTCCTAGCGCCTCTGGCGTAGTCCCATTAGTGTGAATGAGTGGTGAAGACTTCGTCCAAGAAGATCAATAATTACGATAGGTACATAATTTCCATTTTTCAGGGACGATCTGGGAGCACTGGGATGGTTAAGAGACTTGCTCAGAGTCACACAGTATGCAGTTGGAGATTATGGGACTCAAACCCAGGTCTGCTGGATGTACCAAGTTCATTCACAGCTCATTACTCTAACCTCTAGGCTATACTGCCAGCCCCAGTTCTGGAGACCTTGCCTACATAAGGACGTAGGCAGGATGGAGGCAGTTCAGAGGAGGGCAATAAAGATGGTCCAATGATTAACAGTTAAATATCTACTCCCAGGAAGGGGGGGGGATATTAGTGAGACATATAAATACCTCACGGGGAGAAACAAGGTGCAGAAAAGTACAATTTTTCAGAGAAAGAGATGCTCTAGGATTGGGGACATGGGATAAAACTGGAGGGAGGAAGGTTCAGAGGGAATGTGAGGAAGCACTTCTTCACAGAGAGGGTGGTGGACAAATGAAACAGCATATTAGTAGAGGTGGTGGCAGCAGAAACAATTACAGGATTTAGGAATGCATGGGATAGGCACAGGGGGATCCTAGTAGTCGGGGGGTGGGAACAACCTAGTTCTAGGGAAGCTTAAAGTAGCACAGTTACATGCAGAAATGGGCAGACTGGGTGGGCTGAAGGCCCTTATCTTCCATCAACATCTTTGTATCTGTGTACCTCTGCCTCCTGATTCCAGCTCTTCATCTTTTCCCACTTCCTCCTCCAGAGAAGAGGACACTTCCATCCATCTCTCCTCTGATGCCGAGTACACCCGGTATCAGCAGTTCCTTGGGGAGATGATGCAGGAGCTGGGCTTTCACTATTTAGCTGGTCACAATCCTGCTAACCTGGCATTGTCATTCCTGGGAGAATACAGCACAGACTCCACAGTCATCCCTCCGTGGCCTCAGCCATTCACAGAGGCATCCAAGGATGTCTGGCTCCATGCCACTGCCCCTTTCTCAGCCGTGAGGGACATCCAGTGCAGGTGTTGCATTCCCATGGGGTCTCCAAGTGCCTTGCGACATCCTTCTTCTGGTATTCTGCTCTCGAACACCCCCTCGGGGCATAGATGTCTAGTGCATGACTTCCACCCTGACTCTGGCTCCACAGAGTTTGACATCTGGGATAGAAGGGTTTTTTCATCAGCATGCATCATGTTGTGCATTTCTGCACACCTAGGCTATCAGACATCCTATGGAAGAAACCTGTGGATGACACTGGGGCAACTCCTAGCGTCAATGCCAAACTGCATGGCAATCAGGCAGGCCATTTGCCTTTCTGCCAGGGCCTAGAGCGGGCGAGGCACCAAGCAAGGGTGTCTTATGTTGCCAACAAGGTAGTTTCTAGGCTAGTGGGAATTGCAGTCTGCATTCAGCAGACAGCATAGCTTTGCCTATCCAGGTTGTCACCCTTAGCCCAGTGTAGGGTGCTCGCCTTGTGCATCCAGGGGATCTATTTCTTTTCCTTCAGGGTCAGGCATGAATTATTGGGGTGCATTCCTGGTCCAGGCCATGGGAGCCTCCACCTGCCCCTGATCAGATTCGGGTCCCTCCAGACCTAATGAGGGCTCCCTACCTTCTTGTGGTCATATCCCACAGAGGGCTGAGGGAATAACCTTTTCTCTCAGGGTGAGCTACACTGCCCTTTTGGGTGGTAAGCTTAGTACTCTGACCCATTAGTGGGAATAAATGGTGAAAACTGATTCTTGGAAGATACGAAAATCATGTACCTACAATAATTCTTGATCTTGCAGAATATCTTCACCATTTGTTTACATGCCGGCCCTCCATCCCAGCTCAGCTAGGAGCCAAGACCTAGGGGCAGCTCACCCTCTTTTCCTTTCTCTTGTCTCATTTTTATCTTCTTGCCTCTTTTGTGGTATACCCTCTTGCCACTTCCTTAGTATTTCTTGGCCTCATCCCTTCACTTCTCAGCACCCCCTTTCTTCTCTTCTGTCTCTGTTTTAAAAGGAAAGGGGGGCACAAGGGAGAAAGACCCCATTTGGGGTCCCATCCATCAAAAAAGCAATTCCTCTTGTTAAGGGAATTTCATTCTTATTCTTTTTTTGCTCTTTTTCCTACCCTTCCTTTTAAGCTCTTTCTTACCTGAGGCCGTCTTTCCTTTCCTATGGAAATTTGGGCAAGTTTGGCCAGCTGCGTTGCAGCCCTTCGAGAGCTTAGACAATCTAGTGCTGTCTTACTTAACTTACCTTAGCCCTACCAACTTTTTCAGCCTCTTCTGGGTGTCACCAGCTTTTCTTGGAGGGGAGCACATCATGGGTTTTTCCCTCATTCCTTGCCTTCTTTTTCCTCTTGGCCTAGAAAGTGGCAAGAGAATATTTACATATCATTCCTTATTCTATCTCTTTCTTTCTATTTTCCTGCCCCGGTACTTGTAGCACAGAACCTCTCTTTTTTCTCTGTTTTTTCTTAAGAGTTTCTTTTTTGGTTCCTTTTTGGTCTCTCTCCTCCTCCTTACCCAGAGTCCATCCAGGGTTGCTGCTGTCTCCACTTCCCTGTCCAGGAGGCCTCTAGGCTCTGGTCCCTTTTTACTCGCTATTCTTGTGCCTTTTTACACCCTTTCCTTAGTTTTTCTGTAAGTTGGTAGTCATTTTTTTATTGTTTTTATGATTTTATATCCTATGTCCTTTTCCTATCCCTTTGGGCTAGAACTCTTTAGTCCCTCTCTCTCTTTTTTCTCTCCTGGATCACCGAACTGAGGAAGGTGGGGGGCCGATGTTGGTTACTGACTAGTCCACGAGTGCCATGTCATACGTCCGCCTTGTGGGTGGTGCTGTCACCAACATCGGCCCCCTAGGCTCTAAGTTCAGAAAGACATTGCTCTCATGGGGCCTCTGGTACAGACCCATTAGTGGGACTAAGGTGAATATATTCTGGAAGATCAAGAATTACAGTGAATATGCAATTTTCATTTTGGGACTCACCTTGACCCAAACCAGTAAGACCATCATAAGGCAGGTTCCTCCTTCCCCTGGGCTGAGATACAAATGAGGCAAGCTGATGAGTCTTGAGAAGAACAAACCATGTGGCTGTCTTCTGTTTTTAGCCTTTGCAGATTGTGTGAGAGGCCACTTGGCTGTATACAGTCTTGTTTAAAGCAGGACCAGTCTTAATTATTTCAAGGTGATGAGCATATACTTCAAATGATGCTTGGCATGATTGGGGTGTGTGCGATTTTATGTTTCTATGAAACCTGGCTTTATTGACAGTGCCCCTTCTGTAACCCTCGCCTCAGTGCATTTGTGCTGAGGTTCTGTCTCTTTTAGATTTACTTTTACTTTTGGGCTCCACCATGACCCAAACCAGTAAGACCATCATTGAACTGGTTCCTCCTTACCTCTTGAGAAAGACAAAACGTGTCTGTGTCTTCTGTGTTAAGCATTTGGACATTGTACTTGTCTGAGTCTGTTACCTTTAGGGCAGTAGTGCTGCGTTTGTTTAATGCAGTGTATTTTTTGTGTGTGTGATCTATAGTGCGAGCTGGAGATTCATTTATTTTTTTCAGTAGGCATTGGTAGCAGCTTTCTGGAAGGTTCTGCTCTCTCCCCTCAGCTAGGATCAATTTATGGCTAATTGAGGTTTAAATACCAGTAGGTTCTGTCACACAGCAGCAGTGCAGAAGGAGACTTAGCTTGGCTCAGGTAGCTGTACCTTTCTGTTGCTGCTAAGTTTGTAGAGGGGCAGGAGTGAAGGATTTAGTTGCTGGTAAGCTTGGAACTATTTGTACTTGTTTGAGTCTGTTAACCTTTAGGGCAGGTCTCATACTTCAGTGGATTTGGGGGGATCTGTTTTTTTTTTTTTCTTTTTTTCATTGGGGCTTGTCCTCTGTGAACATAGAGTAAAAGGGTCCTCGGCTTATTGTTTCTGGACTCAGGCAGAAGGTAATCCCACCCACCCCTGGGCTAGTCTTCCTTTTATAGGGTGTGGGCCCATAGTGTTACACCTTCCTACACCACACAGGAAGTTCCACACTGAGGAAAGGGAGGAGCAAGGGTTCATCTAGAGGGCATACCTAGGGTTATATTGCAGGCCAGATCACATCAGGAGTGGTGCAGTGCAGTGGCTGTGGAGCAGCAGTCTTCAGGGAGAAGATGTTCTGGAGGCTGTGATGTTGCCCTATCTGCAGGCACCTCTCTGGGCTGAGGGAAGAGGTTGTCTGTCTCTGTGCAGATGTGGTCAGGTTACAGGCAGCATCCACCCCCACCCAGAGACCACAGGGTCCACAGCATCAACCTCAAAGGTTGCCCAGGAAGAAGGATGACTGGACCACAGTGAGCTCAGGGAGAGTGGGAGGGGTCAGAGACACATCCCCCAACCAGTCCAACTTAATAACTCCTACGCTGTTTTGGAGAAACGGGACTGCCCCACACTGTCACTCACAGCTGGAACCAGGGAGGATGGTCGGGACCTCCAATCTGGAGTCCCAGAGAAGGGGGGCAAGGGACCCCGGAGGAGGGGGAAGCTTCTCCTAGTAGTGGGGGACTCTATTGTGCGGGGTGTGAAATTAGGGACAACTAACAGGGGGGAGAGGAAGGTCAAGTGCCTGCCAGGAAGCACCGCATGGAGGGATGGGAAGCGAATCCATAGGATCGCTAGGGCGATAGCCAGGAGGGAGGAGCTGGATGTCATTGTTCGCCTGGGGACCAATGATTTGGTGAGGAGAAGGGCAGAGTTAGCCAGAATCCAGGAGGATTTCAGTAAGCTGGGAGATGACCTGAAACAGGTAGCACATTCTGTGTCATTCTTGGAGGTGCTACCTGTCCAAGGCATGAGGGAGGCCAGGGCACTCCACATCCAAACCTTCAACTCCTGGTTGAAAGATTGGTGTGGAAGGGAAAGGTTTGGCTTCATAGGGGACTGGGGCCCAACCTGGGCAGATGCAAGCTTGTATCAGGAGGGGATGACCTGCATCTGTCTGGAAAGGGGACCTCAGTCCTTAGTAAGAAGTTGGAATGCTTCAGCAGAGAACATTTAAACTGGCCAAGGGGGAGAGCCAGGAGAGACAGGTGGCTTAGGAACCCCCTCCCTCCCCACGAGAATATGCAAAAGTACAAATTGACAACAGGAACAATGCAAGCAAGCAGTGAGAGGCAGGCAGGGGAAACTTTTATAAGGGGGTATGGGGGGGCAAGAGCACATAAGCATGAACTACTACTGTGCTCAGGAGACATCAAGCTCAATCCTGGCCCCACAAAGTTGATTTCATCACCATCCGAAATTACTGCTCTAAAAGGAATCAGCTTCCTGCATGCCAATGTCTGCAGCCTTCTAAAGAAATTGGATTCTGTCCAGGCCTGGATTATTCATACTGCCCCAGACATACTTGTGATCTCGGAATCCTGGCTTCGGGCATCCATACCAGACAGTGAGGTCAATATCCCCAACTACCTCCTCTTCAGGGCAGACAGAAAGACTGGGGGGGTGGGGAGTAGCCATTTATGTTAAAAACAAATTCACAGCATCTGGAGGGTAGACAGGGTAGAGAAGGTTCGGAGGAGGGCAACAAAGATGGTGCATGGATTGCATCACAAGTCCTATGAGGACAGGTTGAAGGAACTGAACATGTACTCCCTGGAGGAGAGGAGGAAGAGAGAGGACATGATAGAGACATACAAGTATCTTACAGGGAGGAACAGGGTGCAGGAATACACTATTTTTAAGTGAAAAATATGTTCCAGGACTAGAGGGCATGGGATGAAGTTGGAGGGAGGACAATTCAGAAGAAATGTGAGGAAGAATTTCTTCATAGAACGGGTGGTGGACAAGTGGAACACCCTGCCAGAGGAAGTGGTGAAGGCTGAAACAATCACAGGATTTAAGAATGCATGGGATAGACATAAAGGAATTCTGGAGGTGAGGGGTAGGGGGCAACAGACTTCTAGAAAAACATAAACTGAACTTACAAGCTCAAATGGGCAGACTGGGTGGGCCATAGGCTGTTATCTGCTGACACTGTCTATGTATCTATGTATCTATATTAGATGCTACTTCCATTGTGGGGGGATTTGAATGCCTGTCTCTCAGGGTTGAACCGTCCCTATCTGTGGCATTCCGCATAATAGGCTGCTACAGACCCCCAGCAGCAGGACCACAACTCCTGACTCATCTGTCCTCCCAAATGGACACAACACCTCTGGAAACAATTATATTAGGCGACCTTAACTACGACTGGTTATCTAATGGATTGCTACCCCTAAAACAATTCTGTGACTCCCATGGGTTCACCCAACTTATAACGGAACCAACTCGCATCAACAAGAAAAATCCAGTGAGAAGCACCCTCCTGGATGTCCTCCTTGTCAACAAATCACACTACTTTTCCCATGCTGGTATCCTTCCAGCGGATGTTAGCGACCACTGTCTTATAGCTGGCATAAGAACTATCACTAAACCACTATCTACATCAAAGTTTTCTACTAAAAGATCCAGGCGGAACTTTGACCCTCTGGCCTACTTCCATAATCTAAAAAACTCCTTGCTCTGGCAGACTTTCTACCTGGCTAAATCAGTGGGTGATGCCTATGATGTTCTCCATGAAATCATAGCCAGTGCCCTAAACAACCATGCTCCTCTAATTAAAGCTCGAATAAAAACCAGAACCTGCCGTTGGTTTTCACCGGATCTGAAGAATGCCTTACTCAAAAGAGACCAGCTATGGAAAAAGGCCCGGAAATCGCATGCCTATGCAGACCGATGTCTCTTTAGGACAGCTAGAAATGCCTGCATGAAACTGGTCAGAGAGGCCAAGGTCAATTTTTATCACAATGAATTGCTCTCTGCATCCAACAGCCCAACCAAATTCTGGTCCACCATAAAGGAACTGTCTGGCCACTTCCCAGGTAGTGTGCTACCTTCCAAAATTACTATTGACAATGTCACTATCAGTGATAAATCTGAGATTCTTCAAGCCTTTAACAACCACTTTGCCACTGCAGGCATGGCATTTGATAATGCTCCAGTAAGTAGTCTTCATCCGCAGTTCAACGCCCAGCCTCCAGAATCAAGTAAAAAAGATATGATCTTCTCCTTTTCCCCAACCACCATAAAAGAAGTTGAAGACCTTGTGCTATGGCTAGATACTAGAAGAAGCGCAGAAGCCGACTCCTTCAACCCATACTTTCTGAAAATAGCATACCACATACTTGCCACACCTGTATCACACCTATTCAACCTGTCCCTAGCCCAGGGCACTATCCTCACGGAATGGAAAACTGCTCATGTTATCCCTCTATTTAAAGCAGGGGACCCATGTGACCTAAACAATTATAGGCCAATGTCTCTTCTACCTATACTTTCGAAAATGATGGAAAAAATCATGGATTCAGAGTTGAGATCGTTTCTAGACAACTCTACATTGCTTAACCCCAAGCAGTCTGGCTTTAGAGCAAAGCATAGTACTATTACAGCGCTGGCCAAAGTCACTAATGACTGGCAACAGGATCTTGACAATAAAAAATGTGTTTGTGCTGTGTTTTTAGATCTCAGCAAGGCCTTCGATACCATCGACCACTGCCTACTTCTCTCCACCTTAAAAACCATAGGCATGGACTCAATCTCATTGGACTGGTTCCAGGACTATCTCTCTGATAGGCAGCAACAAATCAAGGCCAAAGGAGAGCTCTCTCCACTCAAACCAATAGAAAGAGGAGTCCCACAGGGATCCATATTGGGCCCTCTGCTGTTCGCCATCTACATTAACAACTTGGACTTAGGCATTACAGAAGCCAGTATCCACTTGTTCGCCAATGATACGGTGCTCTGTCTAAGCCGTGACTCCCCTTGAGCCGCATGCACAGAACTACAAACTGAATTCAATACACTGCAGCATCAGCTTCTCAGCGAAAAACTACTGCTAAATGCAAAAATTACCACGGCCATGCTCTTCTCACCATCTAGCACTGGGGCCTACTCTGCTGCTGCTGGTACTCTTCCTCCCATAACCACTCTACTAGGCGAAAATCTTGAGTTCGTGCCTAAATTCAAATATCTGGGTATATGGCTGGACAACAAACTCTCCTTTGCGGAGCACACAGAAGAACTGATGAAAAAGCTTAGGCAGAGGCTTGGCCTCTTCTTCAGAATTAAACACCTCCTGACCATGACGAAAAAACAGCATTGCAAGTCTACATATTCCTTCCTCATTAATCGACTACGCCGACATTATCTATGGCCAATGCTCCGTATCACACCTTGCAAAACTGGATGTTCTGTACCATAGAGCATTAAGATTTATAACTGGTCTCCTGTCCTCCACACATCACTGCTCTCTATGCGTAACCGTAGGGTGGCCTTCCCTTCAATACAGATGGTGTAGAAATGCAGCCCTCTGGACACTCCGAGCTCTTACCAACAAACTCCCAGATTACATTGTTGCCTGCCTCCCCTTGAGTCCAATCGGTAGCGATGCCCTAAGAAGCCACTCACTAATTTCTCTGAAAATCCCCAGGATCAGTACCCATTTTGGTAGGGCTGCCATAAGCCACGCTTTGCCCACACTCTGGAATAGGATACAAAGATCGTTGAGACTCAGCTCTCCTGTCAGTATTGCCCTGTTTAGGACCTTTTATGACAAAACATTTGCCAAAATCTGTGTCTCCATAGTTCCTAGCAGTCCTGCTGACGGTTCCCTCTTTATCCTTACCACATTCAGCCACAAACCTAGTTCCTTCCTTCCCTATTTAACTAAGTTTACTTTGTCAGCTGCCATATTGGTCCTCGGCACCCTTGGCACCACTTTCTCCCATACTAATCTCCTCTCGCCACTTAAGCAGGAGATACAGACTTCATTAGGGGCCCCTTGTAGCCTAGGACCCTCACCCAAGCATTTTACATGGTCACTGACGGCTGAAATGTAAAGAATTGTACCTTTCTATAGAGGCTTGAATAAGAATGAATAAATATGTTACTTCAATTTCTGAATCCATCAAGGTTGTATATACCACAATAATGTTGTCTGATGCATATATGTTCTTACAAGAACACTTGGAATGTATACCTTGTGCCTACCACTTTTCTGTAATTTTGCTTGTAACTCTTTGCTCATTTTGTATTCTGCACCTTTAATCTATGTATTTATAACTGTCCTTGACAACAGCAGGTCCACCTTGTAAATGAGCTTGCTCAACAGTGATCGCCTGGATAAATAAAGATTTGATTGATTGATTGACTGATTAAACACCAGGATGTGGGGAAGAGGCAAAGTAGAGGAAACACCTGGCTCTCCTGATAGGTGGTCCATGGAGTGGTACTTGCTCAAGTGTTACGGAAAAGTTATGCTGTGATTTATTTTTACTTCATCCCTGGTAGCTTTAGTCTGACACCCATGGGAATAGCTCTGTCTGTACACATTAGTGCTGTTTATAATAAATGTGTGTGTGTTTTTTTTTGTTGTTGTTTTTTTTATAAATGTTGTCCTTAACCTCTCAGAACATAATGCCTCTGTGAAGTGCGATCGAATGCGATCTCAGAAGTTGAGACGTCGGCCAAGCACCTGTCATGCTTTCCATCCAGAGGTAAGGGGACTGAGTTTAGAATTCTCAATGAGTAATGCATCTGTGAAATGGTCCCCAAGGGGAAAATATATGTTTGGTGTGAAATCAACCCAAAAGGGGGAAATATATGTTGGATGGGAACAGAATCCTAGGTGAAAAATATAAAGAGAGGAATATAAGTTGGATGAAAAATGATCCAGCGAGAGGGGATATGCATTGGGTGTAAAATGATCCAGGAGAATATATATTGGATGTGAAATGATCAGGGAAGGAAATGTATGAGGTTCCTGGGAGAGTTATGTGGTGCATGAACTAATCCCCAGGGGGAAAATACACATGGGTATGGAATGATCCCCAAAAGGGAATTTAAAGAGATGTTCTATTCTTTAGTAAGAGATTCAGATTTGACATCAGTGGAACTGTTATACAAAAGTCCCTAAAAATTTGAATTTCAGGGCCTTCTATTTTTTATAACTGAGGACATTTTTCATATTTTCATGAAAGCAATATCTTTTCCCCTTAGACTTCTTCTGATCACATTGCATGTTCCAGCTGTGAAATCATAATCCTCTGCTTATGTTATCGCAAACTGTTGCCATGGAAATTGTTCTGATGGTACACACAGAGGAGTATGTCATCAGTGCAGGAATAGCAGCAGTAACAGTCTAAAGGGCCAAGAGTCAGTTGTCACACAGTATATCTGTAACGATGAAGATCTTACTAATTTGGGTTCTAGTACATTAAGAAGAAAACTAAGCTTTACTAGGTTTTGGATGTCCCCTGATCCCATGCCCCCGTGCCACTTCCATTTCAGATCTTTATCTTGTTTTTAACTTTATATAGCACTTTGCTGGACCACATGCCCCCTTCCACTCCCCTACCTCCATCTCTCATAGAGAGCATCACAGCATTGACCTTGGCTGTGAAGGGCATGGGCGATGGCCTTCTCCAGGACCCCACCAAGTGCAGTCATTGCTCAGCTGTGGTGGGTGCTGGCGAGCATTTCTCTCCAGTCCTCCCTCCCCAGAGACCAAGCACAACAAACTCCATAGTGCATATTCAGATTTAACAACACTGACTTTCTGGTATGGGGAAGACTTAACTAAAAAACAAATTTAATTATGAGAAAAATATGTGCCCTGTTTCATTACCATCGCTATATCAGAGTTAAACAGAGCTGCAAGCATGATTTGCAATGGAGCAGCAGTAAACAAAGACGCTGCTCCAGGTCAGTTGGGAATCTTAATGTCATCACTGCATTGCTGGTGTTCTCATAGGCTGGCATATCCTATAATGCACTGGATATGCCCTACATGTGGAGATCAATTTGGATTAGGGAAAAGGCTTCCAATGGGAAGTCCAATGTTCAGTCAAGCTCCAAACATAACTTCAGCCCCTAGCAGGCACCATCATTGGCCGCACAGTGGGGAAAGCGGGGATACCACAGGGACATGGGGCAAACCAAGAGAAGAGGGTGAGTAAATCTTTGGCCAGGGATCCCACACAATGGGCCGAGTTAGGCTACTTGTGAACTTTCATTTTCAGTGAACAACCCTCAGCAATTGAAGGAAGAAAAACTCAAGAATATAAATGTCAAAGTTGTTTCCCACTTTTGGATGCATTCCATCACATGTAGTGGGCCACTGTGATCAAATCGGCTGTAGGGAGACCACACATGAGTGAGCAGACGAACACACACACACACACACACAGTCCCTTTGGTTTGTTTTAATTGGGGGTTCTTTTGTGTTTTTTCTCCTAAGCATTGTATTTTCTCATTATTTTGATGTATTTTTTGTTTTTTTTGTTTAGAAGTTATTCACGCAGGATTGCCTGGCTGAGATGCAGTCGGCCAGGTTTTTACATGGCCAGAATTGCCACGAGCCCTGGGTGTGTCCAGTAGATGGCGCACTGGACTTGCAGCAGCAGCCTAGAAAGTTTCAGTCTCTTGCATCGAATCAAGACTCTCTACACTAACTTTTTCTGTTTTATCTTGCATCATTCCTGGGGCCCTTGCCACGCAGTTTGCAGCCGAAGATTACCTCAAGCTGCTGCAAATCGTGTTGACTATTGCAACTGTGCTCAAGATTATAAAATTGGGTGCAGTTGCGTCATTCAGCAATGTCACAGTGACAGCGATGCAAGGATTGATACAGGCCCTGTGTCACACTTGGAAAGTCCAGTCCCATCTCTCATTTGTTTGAGGTCCTGCTTTTACCCCTTTTTCCAGCTGGGTGAACTGAAGCACTGAGAAGTTGCACCTCATGCAGGGTCACCTGGTGACTAAGTGGCTCCAGTGGGATTTGAGCCTTGGATCTCCTGATTCCCAACCTTGTGCTCTAGCCACTGGACTGCCTGTTTTCTTATCATTTCCATTTCTGCTAAAACAAAAAAACAATCCTGCAATAAAATCCAAGTTACTAAAGAAAATTTCAAAGTTGTCAAAGTAAATCATTCTGTCACTCATGTATCTGCTTAGAATGGGGCAATCCACACACTCTGAAATGATCCACGCTGGTTAAAAATTTTCAAAGCTTTAATGAAAATAATGCTAAAATTCAGCCAGTGACAGCAAAACAGACCTCTTCCATAATTTAACCAGCGTGGATAATTTCAGAGTGTGTGGAGTACCCCCTTCTAAGCGGTTACATTGATTTGACTTTTGAGTTTACACCACAAACATTTGGGAGCCACCTGTGCATGTTTGATTCTGTTACTTATGTGCACTCTGTCATTCCAAAAGAGAGGGTTAATGCAAGTTGCAGTGACTCAGCTGTCCTAGAGTGGAATCTAAAAAGGCTCAGAGACCTGTCTGTCATTCTGAACAGCTTTGACTTCTTCTTCATTTCTTTGTCTTACAGGAAAATGCGCAGGACTGCGGAGGAGCAACGGGAATCTCGCCGCATTCTGTGCTTCTGACTCTCCCTCTAGCTGTGACAGCGACCTTTCTCCGATGATGAAGTGCAGTGACTTTTTTAATAAGTTCTGTTTTTTCACAAGGATTTATACGGCAGAGGCCGAGTTTTCTGGAGAAGGCGTGCATGGACTGGGAGGTGGAGACTGTGAGAGACTCCTTGGTGCAGCTCCCCAAATGCCTTCTCCAGAGGACACCTACACAGTTGATTTCTTCATGACTTGCTCCGAGGATTTTGTCCCTTGGACTTGGATTCCACAGCCCCAATATAAGCTGCTTGCACAGCAAGGGCCCACCATGGCTGTTGTCTCAAAATGAACTGGAGAAGCCAGTAACCCCGGGGCCAATAGGATAACCTCTATTCAGACACTGGTTTTGTGATGGGCATTTCTGTTTTATCTATGTGGGTCGAAGCCTCCTTGGGGCAGTAAAACAGCACGCTGTCTCCCTCTAGGGAAAAGGCAGACTTATGCAAAACTTTTTAGTAACCAAAGAGCATCATGGAATGTTTTTTTTTGAGGGGGGGGTTATGTGCAGGACTCTTTCAACCATACAGGCAGCAGATGCTCCCGCCTTATTCCCCTTTCCCAAATGAGTACAGACAGACAACGCTGGTTGGATTTTAAAGGCCACAGCACTTTATAATTTAGAATTTTAAAAATGTAAAACAAAGATCTTAAGACTTCACAATCAAGCAAAATACTTTCTTCACGTTAATAGAGTAAAAATGATTTTTTTTAAAATAGATATAACCATGTAATGGAAACGGCTTGAGATACAAATAAAAGTGTAATCAAGTCAGGAAACTCCTCAGGAGGTGATGGCAATCAAGACACCCATAAATCTTGGCCGCACCTCTGTTTCGAAGACCCTTTGCTCAGGTTGGAGGCCTGCCTTTAAATGTGCACATCCACAGCATGTCGAGGGGTTCCTCCTAAAACCCTACCGGACGCCACCCGTTCTACGTAAATGAAAGCCACTGCTCAACTGATAGGGGTTCTGTTAGTTGGGCGGTGGCTTTCATTGATATAAAACATTGCTGAACTTCAGCTTCCTAAAACTAAGGGAAGACCAGCCCTCCCAGACCTGACTCTTTATGCAGCAGTGGCTCAGTTACAGCATATTTCAGTATGGACACAGCCCACACCTCGACCACGCTGGGCTGCCATAGAAATGACAGTAGCACCAACAGCCCTGGACACACTGCTGTTTAGCAATGTAGAAACTCCTCTACACCACCATGCACCATCTTCATTAACAGAAGGCCTGATTAAATTCTGGCACCAACTCCTTCAGCAAAAAATGTACACAAATGCAGCCCAATGGCTAAGAATCCCTGCTCTGGACCATTCCTTCCAACCCGCTCAGCTGGATTACAAATTTAAAGTATGGCATATCAAAGGCCTCTCTCATACATTCTCATTTTATGAGAACAGCACATTTAAAACATTTGGAGCCCTAACACAAGAGTATCAACTTTATTTAAAAAGATCATTATCACTACCTTCCGGCAAAACACTTTCTGAATACCAAATTAAGGACTCGCGTTAGATAGAGATTATCAATTCCCCTCCACTCATAATATTTCTTACGGAAGTCACCAAGGGTAACTGGCCTGCGCATTTCATATCCAGATGTTATCAAGCTGTCCTGGGTGGAATGAATATTAATACAGACTGTACTAAAAATACCTGGGAAGCAGAACTTACCACAGAAATTACTGAGGCAGACTGGACTACCATTTGGTTGCGACAACACAAGGTTACAAACTCTCATCAGTGGAGGGAATATGGCTTGAAAACAGTAGTAAGATTTTTCCACACCCCACAGATTACTTTTCTATAGCAGAGGCTGCCTGGTGGAGGAGCTGTGGTCAGGAAGCAGCAGCACACACACACGCGCCCGCGTGCACGCACACACACATTGTTGTCTTACTCCCGCCTGGAAACAAGTAGAAAGCACCATTAACACTGTCATTAGGATATGACACATTAGCCCCAGAGGCCACCATCTTATTAAAATACCCCCCACCCCAGCATCAAACAGAAACACCATCTTTATATCTTGGGAACATTACTAGCAACCGCGCAGAAAACAATCACAAGACCTTGGTTAACCCCAACTGCCCCAACCTGCATCCGGTGGGAAGACACTACCTTATCCACTTAGAGGATGGAATAAATGGCACCTCAGCTGCAAAGCGGGTTACCCCTCCATCAGAACAGATGGAATGCTTGGTTGCTGCACATTATGGGCTCTAGACTGGAGGTGATACCATGACTCCCCTCATACCTTGTCACAACCCCTCCACAGATTTGGGGATTCCTGTGCTGGACAGACCACAATGACAGACCAAAACAACATGCCAAGGGCAAAGATAATTACCAGTGCTGGAGAACTGACCAGTGGTTTAATGGACATTAAGCACAGCACAACGTGTAACCACCTGATCATTTAATCTGTATTTCTGCCAACACTTACTTGATTTCCAGTGAAATGCCATGTTATTATGATGTAAAATGTATTGATGTAGTGCAGAAACTTTAATAAAAATTTAAGTTAAAAAAGGTTGCTCAAACATATGAAAATATGTTTTTAAAATGTCAGTCATAGACTACAGTGGGGTGTGTCCCTGCACTCTCCCTGGTTAGATGTCATAAAATGTCTGAGTGCAGGGATGGCATACAGGGAAGTGGAAGGGATCGGATAGCCATCAGTTCGGCGAGATGTACGATCCCTTCCCTTCCTAAACAGACTGGGGGGAAAATTAAAGTTTATGTTGGGAATGACTGTCCCAGCCATTAGGTAACGAGCTACATAGTGCATAAAGTAAACTTACTGTGCCCGATTTTCAAACCATGAACTTTGGCGCAAGGTGCCTGCACCAGAAGGAATTGATGCAAGTGGCACTTTGCTTCAAATGTTGCAGCAGTCCTGATTTTCAAACGCAGGCTGTGTTGAAATCAGGAAGCCATGCACCAAACCCACCCTGCACCACCCTTGCACCAGAAGAGGTAATGCACCAGATCATAAGGGGGCTTGCATCATTGCAGCACTGCAGCGTCCCCTTATTTGGGATTTTGGAAGCCTCGCCATGGCCGCAAGTCAGGACCGAGGTTAGACCAGCCACCATGAGTCAGTCTAATAGCCCTTGCGCCACAGGTCTGGAGTGTGCTGCATGGGGAGGCCTGTGTGGTACAGTGACACTGCACCAGTGAGGGTGCCAGTAGTGGGCCATATGGGCACAGCGGGGTGTGGGAGAGTACACTGGTGGTACCGGGCAGTCATGCCCTGTACAGTGCCACATAGCTGCACACAGGATAAGGTGACTTCTGCAGGCACTGACCATGTCCTGGACCACCTGATTCTATCAGCCCTGCCAGCCATCCCACATCATGCAAACAACCCCCTGACATACCATCTGCCATACCTCATTATGGCACCTGCTACTTGGGGTGCCCATCCCACCTGCCACAGCTATTGCGGCACCTGTAGCGGCACTATGGTAGCACACAGAGAGCTGTGCAACAGGAGCAGTGGCGCTGCCCAGTGTATGTCCCTGTCCCACGACTGCACCTCAGCCTGTGCATCCCTGCCCTGTCACCTCATGTCAGAGAGTTTACATGATGCGGGACAGCTGGCAGGGCTGGTAGTATCAGGGGGTCTGGGACACAGTCAGTGCCTGCAGATGTCACTTTCCCTGTCCCCGGCTGTGTGACACTGTACAGAGCACAGCTGCCCCAGTGTCACCAGTGTGCCCATCCACAACCTGCGGTGCCCATACTGCCCGCTGTTGGCATCCCTACTGGTCTGGTGTCAGCATCGTACCATGCAGGATCCCCCTCCCCAACATTACGGGTCTAATCCAGGGTTGCACCGGGCAGGGGGGCTTGAGGGGAACCTCTGTCAATCCCCTCCGGTGCACTAAATCTTTGCTGCAACACTCCAACTGTGGCAACTCTCAGGACTTTGACACAGGGACCCCTTTGTACTGGAATTGGGCATGGGGTTCCTGATGCACCCAGAGTTTACGGCAGCCATGGTGATCTAGACGCCCTCTGAAAATCATGCGCACTGAGTATAGGGCTAATAGGGGTGGTAGCAACAGGGGGTAGCAGTGATCTGTATATGCGTACCTTATAGTCTGCACATTTTTAAAGTGACAGTGCACTAATACTTATTTGAGAGCTGGTTTGGCACAGTAGTACAAGCACGCCGCTATAGTGAGACAAAAAGTTGACACCCAAAGATCACTGATGATTCACATTAATTCAAAATACAATTTTGCTATATAGTACAATACACTACCAGCACATGCTGTACATATTCATCTAACACAGAAAAAGTGTGAATTTTTACTTTCATAACATGTGATCAGTGGTGGAAATGGGGGTTGGGGGACTCGGGGGAACTCATTTCCAGGAGTAAAATTAAGAACCTGACTCAGTTCCTGGAGTAAAATGGGGAAGGACATTTACCTACCAAAAGACATGAAACTGAATAAATAAAATGTGCTCAGAATACAGCATGGGTGGCATAGCTGAGCAGCGGACCAGGACAGATGCTTCTTACTAGAGCTCCTGAGGGAACAAACCAAATTAATCAAAACTAAAACCACTTTTCACTATTTTGAAGCCTTTTTTTGTGGGGAAATACTTTCAGTAACTATTGCACTCCAGAAATGGGCAAGTCAAGGACTGCGGCCCCAGCAAATGATATTTCAAGCCAAAAATGTCTCAGCCTCAAGATGACAGGTCTTCAACACAGGATGAAGCCTCAGGCGGGAGTGGATCTGGGCCAGATGGGGTATCTTTAACTACTATAAATACGACTCTTGCATAGCTCGTGGGGACAGTCCAGGATATGGACAAGAAACCGGATGCGATCACTCCGCGTGTGAGTGCTTGAGAAACAAGAACTGACAGCCTAGAAAAAAGTGTACAACTGGCCAAAAGCTCTGCCCTAAAAACCATGGACACTGCAGCTAAATTAGTGCAGAAGAATGCCCTGCTGCGACATTGTCTAGAAAACGTGGAAAATCAAACCACGGAATGTAATGTATGGCTGACTGGGCTTCCCAAGCAATCCAAGGGAGAGGATCCTTTGGGCTTAGTATGCACCATGTTACCATGGCTTTTGGGGATTACGGAGGAGGAACCAGCTTTGGCCCTGGAGAAAGTCTACAGAGTCACTCCTCGTAGGGGGTGAGGGAGACAGAGCCATGGACCATGCTTATTGTCTGTAATGGAGTGGCTGTATAGGACAGAATTCTGTCCATCGCAAAATGCAAACATCAACTGCAATATGGGGAAACAGATATTTCTCTATTCCTGGACCTTTCCTGCTCTACCACACAGCATTGGAAGGCATTTGACAAAGTCTGGGCTGCTTTGCAAGCTTGCAGGATCCAACATTAGCTTCTGGTACTGGCCAAACTAAAAGTCGGTTGGAATGGACATGCATACTTATTCAGTGACCCCTCTGAAGCCACTAAACTTATGCAGCGTATTGAAAACAATCTGGTTGAGGAAGCGGGAGAAACTCCAGGAGAGGATGAAATGGATTCTGCCTGAATGTTCCGCGAGGTGACCAATTGTTGTGATTTGTGTTCTGGGTCCAAGAATTGTCCTGCGATTGAAGGATAATGCTGGCTGCTGCCACCCAATTTTCTCTGTGTTCAATGCCTTTTCTTTTATCACTGTATTGGGCACGGAATAGCTTGCTCTCCTGGACACTGTTTCAGACTAAAACTTGGTCTCACAAGTTTTGCTTAATGGGTTTACCCCCCATTACTTGTATATGTTTGGCCTTACACCTGTTAATTGTACCACTTAATTCAGCCTTATTAACAATGCTTGAATTTCGATAGGAGAACATGTGTGAAAAAGCCACGTGGTGGAGTAATGACGTAGGCACCGCAGTTTGAAGAGTGCACTGGGTTCCCACGCGGTGTGTGAAGTAGTTCTTCAGCTCTATCTCCTCAGTGAGTAATCACTTGTTGATGCTCATATCTATCTGTTCTGGGAACCAGAGTAATGTCTCTAATGGGGGGGGGGGAGTATAGTTTGCTGTGCTGACTGTTCGTGGGGATCCAGGGGGAAGTGAGCGATGTGGGTTGGGTGGTGATGGCTTCAGCTTTAACCTGTTTGTTCTGCAAAGTGTTTGCACGCTGATGGTTTTACCAAGTTATGCAAGTTCTTCATAATATTTTGATGGTTTACCCTCAGGTTACAAGCTCTTATACTGTTCTTTTTTTCATATGTGGGATAACTGTAGGCTTGATGCCAATATGGGAAATGGGGTATCGCTATAGCACATCTTTCTAAATTTATCCCATTGAAGTTCTGTGCTGTGATGGCCATCGAATATAAACAGCTTATGTAACTAAACTTTAGATCCCCGTGTTGTATCTTAAGGGGAGCTGTCTTAATTCTCCTTTGTAAGAAAATGTGATTGGAATCATTGATGTAACCTTCTGTGCATGGATTTTATTGTAAATTCTGTGATAAACGTATAAATAAAGTGTTAAAAAATGCAGCATATAATGAGGAAATGTGTCCTCAGACTCTTGTCAGGAATGTTTGATCCTACATGAAAGGTGGTGGGTTCTCCCAAGTGAATTTTGTCCGCTTACAGGCTCTTGCCCCCTCACACTTGAAGATAGTAAATCCCTTGCATATATACCTATATCTATATCTATGTATCTAACTATATCTGTGTGTGTGTGTGTATCTATCTATATATATATATACATATATATTTACAAAATGGGTAAGAAAAAAGGAATCTCTGGTTGGTTGAAACACATCAGATGACCGTGCGTATATCAGAGTGTGACCGCACACATGCACTTTTAACCCCCTCCAAAACAATTTTGCCATTTTATGAGATAGATAACCACTTTATGGTGAGGTATTGCTCTGATATACTGCCTTGGGTGGTTGACGCACACAAAGGCGTGTGTATATCAGAGCGTGACCGCACACCTAAGAGTGTGTTATCGATTACATATATATCTCTCTGTCTTTCTATCTATCTATATGTATGTGTATATATATATATATATTCTTTGCAAAAAAACTACATTAATGCAGACATTAGGGTTGCAAAATGCAAAGCGCACTAAGACAGGAAATGAAAAAACATTAAGGATTTGGGTCTCCTGAGTATTGGCGAGTCAGTGATGGGGTCTTACTTGGGGTTGTCAAACCAAATCACCTTTCAGGCCCAATTAATGAAACGACAGTGACAGTGTTCATGAGGTGGGGTCCCAAAAAGGTTATGTTGAAAATGTGTTGAAAAAAATTCCCCAAAATGGCAAAGTTATGAACATAAGTTCAAAACGCCATTGAAATACACTATAGATCACTTACCTTGATTCCTCAGTTCATGGTTTGGCTTTGAAGAGTCCAGACATGTCTCAGTCCACAGAGGATGGCATCGTACGACCTCCAATGCTAAGTATGGGATGGGGGGGAGTGAGGTGGTGGGTGCCCAGTGGGAGGATTGGGATGGTGAGAAGGGGACAGCAGCGATGACAGGGGACCGTTTTCTTTATTTCAGGCAGTACTTTTTACTCAAAGACTGGAGAAATTCATATTTTCCATTCAGTCTAGGTCTCTTCAACCCCCCCCCCCCAAGGCTTGTGCAGTTACTATAAAATTCATAGTGTTCAGTTCATACTGGGGCTAAAGATCAACTCTCAAGTAACTAAGTTTGCTGATTTAAAAATACCGAAGGTACCTTTTGCACCGACTATTATGAACATGAAGCAATATCGACTGTATTGATGATTCTGTGCTTAAACCAGAAGCAGAGGCTTAGCTTGGGGGGAGGATGAAAAAAGCGGCCACAACATTTTGATAAGAAACAGGAACAATACAAATTTTCTATTCCCAAGCTGATAATCAATGAATGTTTTACTTCAGAGCAAGATTACTTAAGAGTCAAGGCCCAATATATTCCTCCAAGTCTGTGCACTTTTCTGGCAATAAGTCATTGACGATGGGTATGAATTTTATTTTATTTATTTTTTTATTACCAGTAGAGACGCACTAAGCTGAAAGCTTGTTTACAGGTGCGACCTGGGAGCACAAGGAAATTAAGTGACTTGCTTAGGGTCACACAGTATGCAAGTGGGGGCTCTGGGATTCAAATCCAGGTCTCCAGGTTTGCAGCTCAGAGCCTTAATGATAGGCAAAGCCAGACTCTCTGGCAAAGCAGACACAGCTGAGCCCTTTTTGTCCACGTCAGAGTCCCAGGACCTAAGGCTGTCCAACAGCAGCTTTTCTGACAGAGGACGCTTCCCCACAGCAGCATGAACTTGCACTACATGCTGTAAGTGCGAGTGCTCCCAGACAGCTGTCGATGCGCCCAGGTGCTGCCTAGCAACCGAGCCACCTACCCCCTTGCATACAGAGTCTTTACCAGGATTGCAGCTTACCTGTTTACCGAGACTCATTAACCTGGCTTCTGCTGAGTAATCACCTCGGAGTTACTGTCGGTCAGGGGAGTGGGTCCAACCAGCCTCCTGTGAAGCATGTGCAACTGAACAGGAAGAGCTGACCGGTGTTCCAGTAGCAGTTTAGCTTTGCTACCATCCAACAGTCAGACCCACCCAACTGTCTTTACCACCTCCCAGCTGTCTGTCACTGATAGCCCCATGTTTGATAGGGGTTGCTGCTGAATTGGGACTGTGGATACAGTAACTGTCATGGGAGAAATGTCAGGGGAGACTCCAGCTGCTGCTAACACCCTGTCTTCATCCACCAGCATTTGAAGCAACGAGGCTTTGTGTTCCATGGCACCACCTATTGAGGCTGAATTTGTCTCCTGCAAATCATAAGTGTCCTGAGAAAATTCCTTCCCTTTACCTGACTGAACAGAATGGTCAGCTTGAACTGAAACACGTACTTGTGTAACCCCTAGGTGGCGCTATCCCAAAGGCTACTACCCCTGCCTGCTTGGCTAGTAGCAGGTTATGGGGCCTGAGTTCTGAAACAGGTGCCTCCACTCAGAGGTCAGGGTTTGTAGTGGTCAAGCTAACCTGGGCACAGCCCTCTAGGACACTGTAACCCCCCCTCTTTCCCCTCTAGTGGTCTGAACACTGTGCAATAATCACTTTCACAATACCCCTGGTACACCACACAAGTACCCACACTGTTTGCACTCACCACCAGGGCTGGTTTTTCT
The DNA here is from genome assembly GCA_016271365.2 of Neoceratodus forsteri. NCBI lineage: Eukaryota > Metazoa > Chordata > Ceratodontiformes > Ceratodontidae > Neoceratodus > Neoceratodus forsteri. The sequence goes on along the minus strand of CM028131.1, from coordinate 1,625,075,458 downwards.
GGCTTGACCCACCCTCTGTAAAACAAGGTTATGCACAGCAAATAGCAACAGTACAGTACTTTGAGCACAAACTGGAACCACAGTCAGATTACATGCAGAAAAAGATCTGATTTATTCAGGGGACTTGAACAAGGGAGGGGCGAAATCAGGTTAATTAGCTTAAAGGTTATGTCAATCAAGCAATTATGCATGCACTTTGAGTCCCCCCCACACAGTCACACCTCTGGGTACCCAGGTGGAGGAGAGATGGGCTAGCCAGAACCATTGCCTGGGGTTGGCCGACGTCACAGCTGGTTGGGGCCCTATAATGGAAAACACAACATGCACAGTACACACTATTTGTAAATTGGATCCAAAGGGCTCAGTTCGTAAAGGAAAAGAAACAATAAGACAATCAGATGACACACTCAGATTAAGCTGTTGTTGCAGGGAGCTACCCTGGTATTTACTCACGATACCCAAGACTGGACATAGGCTGGACGAAAATTGAGACTGCAAGTGGTTGATCTGGAATGCCGGGAGAAGCGGGGCCCACACGAGTCACTGAGGTGTCATTCCTGTTCAAGCGTGGAGCAAGGGGCTGATCCCAGGGCAGGTCTGTCATCGATGGCTTCTCTGTGCAGCGCGTAGTCTGGCTGGGCCAGTCTGGCAAGGCCCAGACCGCATGGAGACAAATTCGGATGCAGTCCGTTTTGGGCTGGATACAGCTTCCAGTAAGCAGAACACAGTTCACACAGTGGGGAACTAACTTACAACCCACTAGCAGCTCACAGCACATTTACATGTAATTCTACTGTACCAGGCAAAGCGCTCCCCGGTCACAATCGCAAAGTTTCTGCACACACCGGGAGCTTAGGGGTAACTGGAACTCCTGACAGGCCGATCGCATTCAGCAAAATCTTTGGTCTTCTTCAGGTTGAGCCTGGCCCACTTCAGTAGCTTATTTCAGTCACACAACTTGGATTCAGTCCGAAAACAGTTCTCTTTCCCCTCTCAGGGCGGCAGGCAGACATGCAAGCCAAAACTCAGGCCTTTCCACAGAGACTGTCTCAAGCATCTTGATTCTTCAGCTCCCAACTTAGATCTGCCTTAAACAGCAGGCAGCTTGGGGATTTCCTTCAGATCTAAAAGGTTCGGTTGGCTGATTCGGCTGTCGGTCAAAGCAAGAGCTCCCCCTTCAGTTGCAAAACAGTCGCCAAAAGCCCCAAACTACAATTCCTACAGATTTTGACTTCAGACAGCTCTTGTAGTCCATCTCCATTTTAGGTCCCACCAGAACTGATTGGTCCAATTCACAGTCCCAGGCCAAATGGTGGGGATAAACAAGACAGTCCTTGCTGCAAAGAAGGCAGGTTAGACAAACTACATTATCATTATCACTCCAAATGATTTTCAGCAAATAGTTACATCTTTCAACAGAGCTCCCTCTCAGATTACTTATGACTGCAATCCAGGCAGCTCTTAAAGAGACAGTACACAGAGGCTATACAGGCACTCTCTGGCAATACATTTAAACTGCTAAAACGCAGGACACCAGCCGGGCAGTGAGCATTTAGGCAAGCTCAAGGAAGACTTTTTGGGAACCTGCATTGGTAGGGGGGTTACACTTCCTTCAAATGAACTGGATTCTGCTCAGCCCTATGCTGAACAACTCACACTTTACTCAAGGCATCATCAAAAGTAGTTTCACATTCTTCCATAGACACAGTCTCCATAGGTAAAGCCACATGTTCCCTCCTCCTCCTCCTCCACCTCCACCACCAGGGTCGGCCATCTTGATTGACAGCAAGGCAGCCACAAGAGTAGGGGAATTTTGATTCAAGAAGTGTGATACAATAAACCAAAAGAAAACAAATACATCGTCACATCAACAAATGTGCATTACCTCAACTGAAAAAAAGAATGAAATACGCTATTGGAGAAGAGAAAATGCATAGCAGAAAAAAACAGTCATTTATTTATTTATTTGAATTTTCGTAACCGGGTGAGCCCACTGAGACCATGCAGTCCCTTTTTCAGGGGCAACCTGGGAAGACAATACAATACAATACATAGAACAGGAATACAAATAATGAGCAGCAAATGTTATGAACAGCAGATATATACAGTCAGCGAGCAGTTGACAAGGGCAGCTAAACAGCAATGACTGTACTAAAAAGTCGGGGTAGGCAAGGTAACAAAAGTTGCAACAACGAGTAAATAAAATACATAAATTACAACGTTATATACAGTGAGATATACAAATTTACAGAGAAATATACTTATTTACAAAAGTGCAATGTATTAGATTCCATTGAGATTTCTTCAGCAGAATATAGAAACATAACAGGATTAGGGTGTACATAACAGAGCAGGGAGGAAGCATGCTTTGAAAAATGCACCTGAGATTATTACTTTGAATGTAAATAGGGTACAGAGAAAGCAGGGGTTAGCGAAATAGACATCCAATTACAAAAAGAACTAGTAGAAATATACGGATTAACTAACCCCCGTTAGTAGTACATTGGCCAGTAATCAAGGCAAAAGTGACCTACAGTGCCTTTAAAGCACCCTTAGTTGTCTGGGAGCATGGCTAAGTTTATGCCTTTCAAGGTAAGAAATAATGTACTTTGAAACTGCCAAAATCAAATCTTTTTGCGTTAGGTACTGTTGCTGAAAAAACAGCTTACATTGAAATTGCCAGATCAAGAATTTACATAGTGTCATGATTACCGTCAAAGTACTGTCATTGTATTTATTCCAGTCTGCCGAAAAAAAACAGCACTAAATGTTACAGACCAAAATTCATTCTTTTGCTAGCATCTGCAAACTTTTCCCAAAAAGTAGTAACAAGGGTGTTCTAGAAAAGATGTCTCTTGAGTCTCTAAGATATCATTACAAGCGTCCCTGTGGCAGTATCTCTCAGTCAAAACTTTCTATTGGTGTCAATTGTAGACCCCAAACTTTCCATGACTACTAAGCCGCACAGTGTCCATTATTGTTTCAAAGCATCCTCAGTTGTAGAGATGGAGCCCTCTGGAGACATTAACTGGTCTGTAAAGCAGGGCCTAGGTTTTCAACCATCCTGGGACTAAGCCCCATTCCGCAGCCACTGGTGCGGAAACAAATCTCCACACCTACGTACGTTCCCATTTTCAGCCTATGCTCCACGTGCACAGCAGGCGCATCTGTGGAGGATGTTGTGCCTGGTCCGACCCGATGTAGTATTTTGGTACAGCTGCTGTAAATCGTGGAGCCGGTCGTAAAATGGCTCCTTCTTTGAAAATGAGGCACATGTGGAAAAAATTGTGGCTCTGCAAGCAAAGACCCACTTACACCAGTTTTTTTCCCGCACCTGTGCCACTTTCTGAGGTTTTGAAAATCTAGTTCCAGGCCTGTAAAACAGTGTCATACAACGGTTTCTCTGAGGAGTACTTTGTATGTTCTGGAGTTAACTTCCAAGCCCTAATTTCCTCAGGTGACCAGAATGTAAAAGGGTACATGAGACGCCTGAGCCTCAGAGAAGGAACCGCGTATTTCCCCCTCTCCCATTTTGTGTAAAATGGCATCACCCATTCATGTACAGTACTAATATTGCACTAAAAGATTCAGTGTCAGAAAATAAAATTGAAATATTCCTGTGTAACCCCCCTGCAAATGGGGGTTCCCAAAAGTCTTCCAGGAGCATGCCTGAATGCTCCAAGTCTGGGCGGTGTTCGGCGTCTGAGCTGTTTAAATGTGGTTCCAAGTGAGTGCTATTTGAGCCTCCACATACTGTCTCTTTAAGAGCTGTCTGCTTGCAGACTTAATTAGTTTATATGGGGGGGCTGTGTATTTAATGCTCAAATCCCACCTGAGCTGCTGTCAATTCGTTCCATCTCTGCCGTCGCCACATGTGCAGAGGGAGCCTTGTTGAAAGATATAACTGTTTGCCAGAAATCATTTAGAGTGACTGAGAAAATGTAGTTTGTCTAACCTGTCTTCATTTCAGCACGAACTGTTTCAATGTAGCTCTTTCATTTTGGTCCTGAATTGCTGACTTGGACCAATCAGGATGACAGGGAGACCTTAAGATGGAGTCTGTGGACGAATCGGAACTTGGACTCTCAATTTTGAGCCAGCCACAAGGGGATTGTATGGGCAGTGACTCTGGGAAATGTAGTTTTGACCTTGGTGCCTTTTTTCACCAACTGAGGAAGTCTTATTGTGAGTGACAGCCGAACCAGCCAACAGAATGGTGTGGAGCTAAAGGAAATGCCCTGCTCTGTTACTTTAAAGTTGAGATCAGTTGTGACCGTGAAGAGACAAGGAGCTCTGTGCTTCTGCGGTGTATAGTTTCGTGCGGGAAGCACGTGAGAGGCCCTGAAGTTGGTCTGTTGCCGTCGAAAGCTTAAATTGGACTGAATCCGAGGTGGCTGAAAGTAAGGAAGGCTGAAAAGTGGAAACCAGGCTCACCCTGTAGAAGACTGGAGAAATTGCTGAATCGCGCTCGGTCTGTCAGGAACCGAAGCTGCTGTGTGTACTCCCGGGTATTTGCAGTAATTGCGATCGGGACCTAGGAGCAGCTGCTTGGTATAGTAATTTCCTTTACATATAAATGTGTTGAATGCTTGTGGGGGATAGCTATTCCAATTCTCTTTTCATTGTGCGTTATAAGCTGGAAGCAGAACTAAACTTAATCGGACTAAATCCGTCTGCTAGTCAAAGCAGTTGGGCCCAGCCAGTAGAATCTCATCTCCACGCCTTGCTTTTCTGGCAATCCAGAACAATCATCTTCATCAGGTTCTCAGCTTGTCGTAGTGTAAGTACAAATCGGGGCATTCCCCTGCGACCTGTTAACAATCACAAGTGTGTCATCTAATTTTCTTTGTTTCATTTCTTCAAGGACTGAGCCATCCGGCTCCAGATTACAATTGGGTGTTGTGCATATATTTTTCTACGGGGCCCTATCCATCTGCACCTGCCGGCCAACCCCAGGCAACGGACCTGGCTAGCTCCCCCCCTCAACCTGGGTACCCAGAGTGTGACTTTCCAGACCCTGTATGTGTGCACAGTACTGTTATTTACTTTGGCTAATTAACTTGATTCCCCCTTCCGTGTTACAGTCCCTCTGAATAAACCAGATTTGATGTTGTTAAACTTTAAACTGTCTGCAGTGTCCGTACCTTCATGCCAAGCACTGTATTGGTTTGTGTATGCTGTTTAACCTTATTTTTCAGGGGGTCCTCAGAGAAGAACCTCCGAATCTGTCTCGTGGGTAAGTGGTACCTTATGATTGAACAGTGTGTACATGTGTGGCATTGGTACTGTAATTCCTGTGCATTGTGTGGGCCATTAGAGGGATTAGAAGGGGGCCTCAGTGTCCCCGAGGGCTGTGACCAAACTAGATCAACCATTACAAACCCTGGCCTCTGGGTGGAGGCATCCGCCATAGAACCTAGGCCCCTCAACCTGTTGGTAGTCCAGCAGTCAGGGGTAGTAGCCCTTGGGATAGCGCCACCTCGGGGTTACACCTATAAAAAAAGAAGGAAAAGAAAAAACTCTTCATAGAGTCACTCAACACAGGGGTGGTTCCTGAGGACTGGAGGAGGGCACATGAAGTCCCTCTTCACAAAAACGGTAGCAGGGAGGAGGAGGGAAACTGTAGGCCAGTCAGCCTCACCTTAGTAGTGGGTAAAATCATGGAGGCACCACTTGAAAAAGGAATAGTGGAGCACTTGGAATCCTGCAGTGCCCAAGACCAAAGACAGCATGGATTCTCAGCAGGGAGGTCATGTCAAATGAAACTGACAGATTTTTTTGACTGGGTTACAAAGGAGGTGAATCAGGTGGGTGTGGTAGACATGGCCAACCTCGATTTCAGCAAGGCCTTCGACACTGTCCCACATAAAAGACTGGTAAACAAGATGAATAGTCTAGGCACGGGTCACAAAGTTATAAACTGGGTTAAAAACTGGCTAACAGACAGGAGGCAGAGGGTGGTGGTAAATGGGATCCAATCTGGGGAGAGAGGGTAACAAGTGGGGTACCTCAGGGGTCAGTCCTTGAGACTTTGCTGTTTAATGTCTACACCAGCAACACAGCAGAAGGGCTGGAGGGAAAGGTCTGCATGTTTGCAGATGACACCAAGATCTGCAACAGGGTAGATACTCCAGAAGGGGCGAAACAAATGAGGCAAGGCCTAAGAAACTGCAAAAACTGGTCCGAGGTGTGGTAACTGAGGTTCAATTCCAAAAAATGCAAAATAATGTACCTGGGATGCAGGAACTCAGGGGAGAGCAACAGGATGGGGGGGAGTTCCTGACAGTCACCAAGCAAGAAAGGGATCTGGGGATTATCATACCTGACAACCTAAACGTGTCTAAGCAGAGTACAAAGCTGCAGCAAAGGCCAGTGACATGCTCGACTGCATAGGCAGGGGCATCACTACTAGAAGGAGGGAGGGAGGTGGTGATGATGCCACTGTATAAGACCCTGGTGAGGCCTCATCTGGAATACTGTATACAGTTCTGGAGGCCACATCTTTGGAAGGACGTAGACACGGTGGAGGCAGTCCAAAGAAGGGCGACAAAGACGGTACATGGTCTGCACCAGAAATCATACCAGAAGAGACTGACGGACCTCAATATGTACTCACTGGAGAAGAGGAGGGAGCAGGGAGACATGATAGAGACCTTCAAGTACCTTAAGGGCATAAACAAGGTGCAGTGGAGTGACTTCTTTCAATATAGAGGATGTACAAGAACAAGGAGCCATGATATGAGATTGGAGGCGGCAGGGTATGGGGGGATGTGAGGAAGTTTTTCTTCACAGAAAAGGTGGTGGACACATGGAACAGTCTGCCACAGGAGGGGGTGGTAGGGTTCAAACATGCATGAGACAGGTATAAATGAACCCTGGGGGGGGAGAGAGTCGGTGACCAAGTAAGGTCAAAGGCGGCATATAAGGATAGGCTTATGGGCAGACTGGATGGGCCAAGCGGTCCTTATCTGCCGATAATTTCTGTGGCTGTATGGGTGTAACATATTCAGTCCTCTTTTCTTAATCGGGAGATAAGTAATGTTCCTCTTTACTGGGTTCATTCTGTTATCCCATAATAATTGGAAGAACAAGTTCTGAAGTCTAACTTCCAACTCAAATGGAGGAGGAAACACCCAGCACAGATATAAAAGACTGGTATAAGTAAGGATTTCACCAAAAATACCCCTTTTCCTCTTTGATATTTGGAGACCTTTCCAGGCTGCTATCTTTCGTTCTTCTTCCTGGAGTTTCTGGTTCCGAAATCTAAAGTGACAGGAATAGGTCAAATGTGAGACAAACCCCAGTTTCTACATTCATTCAGACATATGGCCCTGCTTTTCATCAAATGCAGTTTTGCTCCTGATATCATCTCATAATTTTGTAAAATCTGAAAGACTACCTCACTAGAATCTAGAGTATACAGAAACAGACAAATATCATCAGCATAAGCCCTGACCCAGAGAAGGGCAGCGAGATAAGATACAGTAATCCCTGTAATGTGTTCAAACAACATAAACTTTCGTATCAGGATATCCAAACCAAAAATGTACAGCAGGGTGCTTAAAGGGCACTCCTGCCTTACCTCGCCCCCTTTTTGCCAGAATTGTGTCTCCCATAAGACTATTTATCAAGGGCTGGAAGGATGACCCCTCATATAGAAGATGGAGCCATCTAACAAAGGTCTTAATTATCCCATGATGTAACAGTGCCCCAAATAAAAACTTATGGGATAACTGGTCAAAGGTCTTCTCCTGGTCCAAACTCAAGAGAAAGCCTCTGAGGGATCCTAAATTGTCCCAGGCCACTACCTCCTGAATGGCTATCAGATTATCCCCCAGGAATCGCACAGGTCTGCACAGGAGAGAGAACTTTATGTGCTGTGGTTGTGTAATCCCCCTCCATTTTGGGGGTTACCGGGATGCCCATAGGCATCAGAACCCTGCGTGATGCCAGGCTTGGTAGTGTGGGGCCTTGGCATCATGTGCATCAGTGGGTTAGAGTGGGAGAAAGTGCCCACATGAACAGTCCAGTCGAGAGTTCAAAGAGAGTGGCCATTGTTGTGAGGAGCGTCGGGGCCTGGTAGCTCTATCGGGGGGGGGAGGACAGGCCACCAGTCAGGGCCAGAGGTGCCCGGGGCCAGGGTGGGCTGATTGCCCACCAGCCCCAAAGGAAGAAGAGGGCCCCCCACATCCATCGATGGGAAGTGGGTGAGGCAAGAGATCAGCAAAGAGCAAGGAAACAGCATCAAAAGAGGAGATCTTCCAGCTCCATAGGAGAAAATCTGAGAGAAATGGTGGCTGCCATGGCAGGCTTGGGGCTTGTAAGTGGCAGGTACCAGATCTTAGAGGGTCTGAGGTGGTAGATTGGACCTTTTGCCATAAGCCCATGTCCACCTTAACTGTAAGAGAGTGAAATCTGCTGTAGCACCCAGGGAAGAGTTAGCCCCTGCACTGCGACCCCCCCACAGAGTTGGCAAGGGTGGGATGGCTATAGAGAAAAAGGACTATGCACCATCCCAGAAATGGTTTCCCCATTTGAAAATACCAGCAGTAGGTCCCAAGTTCCCCATGGCGAGGAATACCGCCACAGAGAAGTAGAGGAAGAGACAGTTAGAGCCTGTTTGCCACCAGAGTGCTGAGAGCCCATTTGGCTCCCAAGAGAAAGTGTGACAGGATCCATGTTCAGGACCCAGGTCCCCCAAGTGAAGTACCACATCTGATTGCCACTGTTTGTGCTGTTTTGGAATATGTGCCCCTACCGCTCCATGGAGCAGATGAGTTGATGGCTTGAGCCTAGTAACCACATGGAAAAAATTAACTATGCTTGATTGCATCTGGAGTTTCAGCTGGACCATATCATTTTGTTTCTGCCTAATGAACTGCTTGTTGCTGTTGTTTCTTAATGCCTTAACCCGTAACAGAAATAGCCTGATTGCTCCTCCAGCTAGTGAGCAAGTCATCCAGCATGCAAGACAGAGTTCACGCTGTCACCTGAAAGAATCCCAACCTCTGCTGTGGTACTGTTTATTTTATCTGTGTTGAAATCACTGGTGAACTGTCTGAAACCTGACCAGGGTCTTCCCCCTTTCCCCATGACTGAAACAACATCCAATACCCCTAGACATGGGAAGGGAGGAGAGGTGCCCAGGTCACCAGCTAGTAGGCTTTGGTGGGGGGGGGGGGTGTAGCAGGCTGCCCTGAGGTGAAATATTACCAAAGTATGTACTACAGAGTGGGAAGCTGCCGAAAGTACCAAGTTACCAGAAAGACAGAAAGGAGGTTACAGTTGTTAATCGAGCACATAGAATTTTATTTAAAATCTTCTGGTCTAGGCTCATTAAATTAATAGACCACTAATTTCCAATGCAGGTTCTATCACCTTTTTTATAGAAAAAACATTATTGCATGAGAACTGTCTTTAGGTATTTCACATGATCCAAAATTTCAGTGATTACTCCCACCAATATGGGTCCTATTTCTGGTAAAAGGATGTTATATAGCTTGCCACTAAGACCATCTAGTCTTGCAGAAGCGCATAGATTGTGCTGCCAACGAAACTTCCTCCAACCTGGTCAGAGTTATTAGCTCCTGACACTCCTGTGCTGATAAACCCTCTATGCTGGGGAGACCAAGAAAGGTTTCCAAATCTGCCGTACCTGAAACCCCAGAACCAAATGCACTCTCTAAAAACTGTTTCTGATAGCCATGATGTCAGTTTGTTCATTGCATGTTTTACCACTGGGTCCTCATCACGTTCTGTTTATGTCTAACTTGATACCCTTTAGAGACATCTGTAGTTTGCTTAGGCCCTGGGTGCCCAATTTCATCTCTGCCTTCAGGGATCGGGCCCTGTCATATTGCACCGCCCTCATTTCAGTTTTTAGTTTTGCAATTTGGTCAGCATACAAAATTTTCAAAGAATACTGTAGAGAGACAAGTTTTGTCACATTTCTGGGGGGGAGAGAACCCCCTGGTACTGTATTGCCCTTAATGTCTTGAGGAGACTTACCAGCTACTGGAAAATCTTGAAGAACCATAGGTGAGTTTATGCTATGAGATAAAGGCTTTGACCGCTTCTGTTGCTGTAATTTTAATTTTTCTCTTTCATAGGTTTTGTCCTCTTCCTCTAGCATGGCTAAAAGCACTTTCTTTCTAGCTGCCATTTCTTTCTGCGACAGCAAGTCTTCAGGTGTGTATTCATGTTCTGCTGTATCCAAACCTGGGTCCTCCAAAGCTTTGGCCCTCCCAGGATCACTGTCCGAGTATACCTGCTGGACCTCCATCAAGGCTGGGGCAGGGACTGAAACCTTCCTTCCTACCCTTCTAGCTGCAGTTTCTGCTGCATCCTCCGCTCTAGGATCCGCCATACTGTCAGACTGACAGCCTGGTGCCCCCTACCAAAGAGTAGGGGAAGTTTTTAAAGGAAAACAAACAAACCAGGAGACAAACATATCTTCTGTACAGAGTTACAACAAAATAAGGTCATTGTCTACAAAAGTGTTCTGAAAATAAAAATCCCGGACAGGTAAAGGAAATACAGCTTAAGATATCCCCACCCAGTAAAGCTAAATAAAAAGGTAACTCAAACACTGTACAATTCACAGCTGCGAGAATATATAGTTAAAAATGATTAAGGTGTTAGAAAATGAACACAAACATTCCTCCATCTGTCAGCCAGAAGGTGGGGCTTAGTTGTCCTTCTTTCTGTCCTATATACAGCGTCTAATTCAGATTCCACCAGTGCAAGGAAGGCCGCTTGTTGAAATAGGAAAGCACATCTTGAAATAGGAAAGCACATCTGGAGTGCCATAAATAATATTTAGAGGAAGTGACCACTAGTATCAAAATACCAATATCATACATGCATTTGGAGGGGGAGGTGCCAATGATTAAGTCACTATACGAGAGATTAGACCAGCCAGGATCTTTCCAACAGGATGCTAAAAGTAACCAGTATGCCCTGGCATATGGACAATCTTTCACAAAGTGAGTCATCGATTTCAAGTCCTGAGCACAACCCTCTCTTGGGCAATATCTGTCTGCTAGGCTTTTGTGCATCTCACTGACCTTGATACTCAGTCTCCCGTAACAGTACAACCAGAGAACATCCCATATTTTGGGTGGGATTCTAGGGTCAGTCAAAGAAGCGTGGATCATCTGATGTTGCATAGGAGGAATGCCTGGGTTAGGATTAGGATAACAGAAACACAGGCAGACAAAACTTAGGTGCATAAAAAACAGCCGAAAGCATTTTTATCATTTTATTTTCTGATTCCAAAATAAAATAGGAAAATGTACAGAAAGCAAAAGAAAATGAGATTAGCAATCCTCAACACAGCATGACTTGGCTTCAGCCTTTCGTACTGAGACAGTGCTTGTTCAAGCACAACCAGAAGGTCTTGCACCTTCCACGGCCAGGAAGCAACTGGCCTCCCTATCTGTGGAGTAGTGTCTGTTCTCTGTGGGATGGCTTCTGGATATTGGGTGGTGTAATCTCAGATTACCAGAATGTATTTATGGCCTCTCGCGCTTTTTTGTAATGGGCCAACTATGTCCATAGCCATCCGTTTGAACGGGGTACTCATAATAGGTAGGGGCATTGGGGCACCGTGCCTTTTTTTTTGTTACTTGGACTACTGTCTGGCATTCAGGGCAGGCTCTACAATACTCAGCAACATTCTTATGTGTGCTGAGCCAATAAAAACACTGTGAAATTCTGGACAGAGTTCTGTCTCTCCGTGCATGCCCTGCCCAAGGGAGGTCATGTCCCAAAAAAGACACGGTGCCCCTGATGCCAAGTAAAGTGCTGAAAAACACTGATGTATGAATACACATGGCTGTTCACATGTACAATTTAAGGTATCCTGGGGCAGAGCTTCAGGAGAGGGTGGGCCAAAGTTCCAACCCTTCCAGGGTGGTGGTAGGGCGCAGGCCAATGATAAGACTGTCACCCTCTTGTTTTGGAGGTTTGTGACATAAAAAACTGTTTTGTTCTTTCACTGTATTTTTTCTTAAAGAGGGAGGAGTGTGGTAGAACTGCGTTCTACCAGTCTGCATGCCAAAGAGTAGGGGTGACTTGTCTATCTTCTTTTCTTCCTCTCTATAAATCTGTTGCACAACAGTGTTTTTCTAACCTTTTCTGTTCTATTTTCTACCACTGACGTATGTTGGCCACCTACATCAGCCTTCTCGGTATACACCCCCGACAGCAACATTTTGACCACGGGGTCCCCTACAGTGACTAGAGTGCCACGTCACTGTAGGAAACCCGCTGGAACCTGGCACTGTCTGTCGGGGGTCCTGCACCCCCCTCGAATCAGCTCCGACTCGGAGTTGAGAATCCTAAGTGGGGTGTAGCCCGCAGGGGGATTCGGGACAAGCCCCCGAAGAAAACACTTTGTTCCTCAAACGCAGCCAACTGCAAAATGCAGTCAACTCGTTGTTTTGTTGTCAGGTCGCTCGACAAAAATGTTGTCGACGACCTGTCGTAGATCCCACCTTCTCTATTCTTTCTGAAACTTTTTCTAGCTAACTTTAAGTTCTCTTTCACATTTTCTGTACCTCTCCGCAAACTCCCTAGTGGCCCACATTTATATAGAAATGTTTGATACACACCTGCTGGCCAGTAGGAGGAGTTTAGCTTAAGTGTATATGTATGGTTATAATTATAATACCACTGGCCAGAGTGATGATGGTTTGGGTTGTATTACAGAGGAAGCCTCTCGATAACTCAAGGCTTAGAAACAACACATTTCTTTCTGTATAGGTATGGTTGTGAGCCTTTGAGAGCAACAAAAAGTTTAATTGTACCTATGTGGGTGAGATTACCAATAAGTGGGAGGGCTATATAAACCCTCCAGAAACATACATGGGTAGATTAGCTGAGAGGTTAGTCTCACTTGTCTGAGGCTAAGGCAAGAGAAGGACTTATGTTCTGAATAGGTACCTGGCAGTATCCCAGCAGGAAAAGCTGAAGAAAGACTGAAGGATGGTATTGTCTTGATTTAAAATAGCACTGGGCTACTGTTCTGTTTTGTTTTTGTTTTGAATTTATTATTTTTATTGTATTTTTTTGATATCTTTATAAAAAAGTAAAACCACACTGCGGTGTGTTGTACCATATTACTGTGTCCCATGTTATCCTCACCCACGAATCTGCGACATTGTTTGTCAAAAAAATAATGTTTCATAATGTCGCTATAAAGTCATCTTGGAGATGATGGTGACTGCTGGGAGCAAGCTCCCGCCATCGTCCAAGTTTGTCAAGAAACGTCTGAGTGAATAGTAAAGCTTGTCTGGTCAAGGTGGGAGAGAAGGAAGGCTGAGCCCAGCTCGTAACAATAGGATCCAGCCACTGGGCCACCCAAGGCTTCCCGATCCATGCAGTAGAGTCCAAATAAAACTCCAGATTTCATTTAATAAAATGGCAAAAGGAAGAAACCAGGGAGGTAAATATGTTCAGATCCCTATACTTTACTGGAAGATATAGTATGTTACGCTTTATAGGGTTGAACCTGCTGCCCCAAATCATTTGAAAAAATAAACTATAAAACCTAATCTCTAAGGATTTAGGAAGGGGAAAATCATACTGAGGTGTAAAATTAACGAAACAAGAAAGTTTTCAGAGCAACCAATTTTTTGCAATATCTCCATGCCTTCCATCGGTTTATCCGATTTGTACAAAAGGTAATTTTTTCCTCCTAATTAAGCAGAGCCATGTCCCCCTTCCCAAACTGAATGCCCAGTAGTTTAATCGGGGTGGAGATAAGACCAATCCCTACAAAAGAGCTCATGGAAGCCCCTCAGAGCCGATGACTAGGCCAAGACATTTCTGTATAATAAGCTTTATCCCCGAAATCGACATAAAGGAATGAAAGATGTCCAGAGCCGTGCAGCCAGAAGGGGCATCCTTAACCAGCAAGGTAACGTCATCCGCATAAGCTGCCACCTTAATTTCACTGGCACCATCTGGACTAGTAAAATCTTAAATCTGTGGATGCTGTTGGATTTTATGGATAATGGGGTCAATGTAGAAAGTGTACGAAAGAGGGCTGAGGAGGCATCCCTGATGCACCCCCCCCCCGCATAAATTAATTCTCTGGCCCGGTGCCCATCTATGAGTGGCAGAATGGTGGCTGAGGCATAAAAGGCTTGAAGCCAGGAACAAAAAGTATCTGGTATGCCATAGACAGAACAGTGAACAAGAAATTGTGGGATACCCTATCAAACACCTTCTCCTGGTTGAGTGGCAACAGGTACCCCCAACCCCTCCACCGTCTCTCCCAGACTAAGTACTTCCCGTTGCAAAATCAAGTTATCTGCCATATGTCTGTCTGGCACACCACAAGTCTGCACCAGGGATATTGCAGTCTTAGACATTTCATCCAGTCTCTTGTTTAGGATGACCATCAGGATTTTAAGGTCATTATTCAGGAGACACAGTGGTCTCCAATTACACAAATCCACATCAGGGCCTTTTTTGTACAAAAGGATCTGAATGGCTTCTGAAAAAGAGGTAGAGACCTTCTCAGTCTGAAGAAGCCAATTAAAAACCTCCACCATGGGGTCACTAAAGGTTTTATAAAATTCTGCAGAGAGTCTGTCTGCACCAGGGGCTCTATTGGAGTGGAAGAGAGAAATAGCATGTTTAACCTCCAAAGTGGAGATGACTCTGGTATGGTCCATCAAATCTCGAGCAGGTATGTCAGGAACTTGAACCAAGGCAAAAAAAATGTACAGAGGCAGGCGTGGGCCAGAACAGCCAAATTGGTCCAAGAGGTGATCCTGGATCTGAGCTAAAATGCCATCTTTATCATGTACCACTGTTCCCGATGGTGTGGAAACCTTGGTAAGGCTCCTGAGTTGTACCAGTGACTTATAGTTCTCAAAAGAATTCCACAGGCACCTGGCTCATTGTGTCCCACTGTGATGTTCCATTAAAAGAGAACTGCTCCTATCATATTTTAATACATGGATTCTGAAAATAATATCCTTGTAAAGCATCTAAAAAATTCCTGGTAATAGCATCCTTTCCACACTGATAATACCATCGTTCAGGTGCCGTAATACTATTGTTTGGAACCTGAACGATAGTATTATCACTAAATCTCAACAGAGTAACCGCAAGTCTGCCACCCAATGTCTTTCAAAGCGTGCCTCCTGATTGGCCACTTTTTCCTTAGTGGGCGGGCAGAACAACAGTTAAAACATAGTGGCCATCTCTCGCTTAGCGAGAGTGAACCTGGTGCTCAGCATTTTCCTGTTTTGTGTTTTCTAAATGTGGCCCAAAAATGGAATTATTTGGCTGATCCTGTGTTCCCCATTCCCCAAATCAAGAAAAGGTAGGACTATACTGTTCCGTGAGAGGCATATAGGGAGGGAGGGGATGAATGAGACAACACGACACAGTGCAGCGGCCGGCCAGAACCGAGACAGTCCTTAAGTGGCTGACCGCCCATAACAAAATACATAAAAAACTCACATTCACATATTAAAAAAAATAATGGATATCTCACTGGGCATTACCGGTGAGATACCATCTTGAGGTTCTGGACACTGTAGCCTCTCAAGCTTCACTCTTGAGGTTCCTTCTTGTCCAGAACCTCTCAATTGTATTACTCACTGGTAATACCCAGTGAGTTATCCTTTGTTCTATTTGTAATGCCCGCATTCTGCTCTTAATAGTAGCAATTTGTGTACTATAGTTTCCCCCACCCATGTACAAAAGGGTGAGTACTTTTCCCAACTGAATCTGTAGTTCCAGGTATTCCTTGCAGGCATGTTTATATCTAGATTTGGATAGTCTAGCACACAGGACCTGTAAAACCTGCTTTGTATCATCCCACCAAGACCCTAAATCATCCATCATACAAGCCACAGATTGGCAAGCTCAGGGAAAGTCAAGGACCATCCTCTAACTATATAAATCTAACAGGAGGGTATTGTTTAAATGCCAATACCCTTTACCGGGTAGGAAAGTTGTTGTCGCCCCAAAGGTGCCCCCCAACAATTGATGATCTGAAATTTCGATCAGTACCAACTGCATACACTGGGAAAGGTGTGAAGAGATAAATAAAAAATCAATTCTGGTAGCTAGAGAACCCCTGTGATACGTATAGCCACCTGATGTATGCTGCCATCTATATACATCAACTAAAGAGGCATCTCTTATTATCTTATTGAGGACATTGGTGTCACAGAACAATTTAGCAGTGTTTGCGCTCCTGTCCTCCCCAGTAAGGCCACAATTAAAGTCCCCACCAAGAATTATGTGCCGGGAGGTATGTAAATGTGGTCAGCTAGATCAAGAAAGATCTACCCTCGCCTTTTTCATCTAGGGAGCATATACATTTATTAATCTGAAATGAGAGTCCTGATACGGCACATCCAGGAGAAGTTCCCAGAGCAATGTCTACCAGTCTTGATACAGAGAAAGAGTATCGCCGATATAGGATTCCCACCCCATCACAAGCGTGGTCCTGATGGACCAAAATGATGGGCCCCAACACCAATGCCTTTGGGTCTGAGAACTGTCATAAGAAGTCCTTAAGCATGTTTCCTGTAAAAACAGGGCATCAAAGGCTAGATCCTTCAAAAGAGCAAAAAGAAATGTACTCCTGGCCGCTACTTTAATGCATTCATATAGATAGTAGCTAAATGGAAAGTGGGGACCATGATATAAGTGGGAAGGAGAAGAAAACAAAGAGCATCAACTACAGTCCATCCAGTTCACCATGGCAGAATGGGCGACCATTCTCTGCTTCTGAAGAAGTTTCGTTTTAGATTAAGCTTAGGGATATCCTGTTCTATGTCTGTAGTAGCTGGGATCCTTGAGGAAGCACTAGAGGAAGCATCCAAGTCAACCCAAGGTTCTGGCCCCAAGTGATCATCAAGTAAGGCATCAAATTTGTTCTCCAGAGGGATTGTGGTACCCCCAGGTGGAGATCTTCAGGGGTTGCAAGCCAGTCTTATGGGAGCGGAGTGAACATTTTCTACTAACCACTATCATCTCAGGGGGGGCATGTCACTCTCCACTGGCAATGGAGGCACCCCAGGATCAGGATCAGCAAAAGTCAATGCAATTGGGGGGACAGAAGCTCCATCCTCCTAAGGGACTGACTCAGAAAAATTGTTTGAAGGTGTGGGGGGTTGCTCCGGTTGTTGCAAAAGTCCAGAAGTGCCCTCCTGAGGTGAAGGACGTTCTTCATCCGAGTTCTGCTGCTGCACAAAAGAAGCTGCCAGCTCTTGGCTTTGTCTCTGTTGAAGGGTCCAGTGAGCCTTTTCCAAAAGCAAATCTTGTGTATCCTCTCCATCCTTATTATGAGTAGCCCATTGACAGCTACAAAAGGAATGCCCCATTTCCTCACAAAGGATGCAACATAAAGCAATTGTAATGTGCGAACTGGAATGTCCCAGGGAAAGACACAGGTTACAGTGCACTGTATCACATGCATTGCTCAAATGTGCATCAGAGCCACATCGGAAATAAGTTTTGGGCTGTCCCAGGTAAAAACATTGCGCCCAGTCCTGCCCCATAAAGAAGACAGTGGGGATGTGTTGTAACCCAGAGGCCACATAACACAGCTTAACCTTGAAGCACCAATGCCCAGTCCAGAAATGTTCTGAATCTGAAATGGGCTCCAGATCCCCAAGCACCTCACAACATTGTGAGAGCCCGTATTTAATGTCCTGAGCATTTACCCCCCTCATTTTTTAACATTACGGTCAAAGTACAGATTGTTGGTTTAGTTAATGGCACAGCTTGAAAAGGAGCCCAGAGAGGAGTATCCTTCAACTTGTTATACGAGGAACAAAATCTGTCCAGATAGACCAGAGATCTAAAACCGAGGTCGAAATATCCATCATTAGGTGTATGAAGCAAGACATATAGTTCATGGGGAGTAACAAGTAGGGAATCCTTCAGTAAGAACTATCCCAAATCAAATCAAATCAGACTTTATTTGTTAAAAGGCGCCTTTCCAGCGATCAATGCACCTGTACATAAAATTAACAAACCACCAACATTAATACAATAATAAAACCATACAACTTTAAAATTAATAGTTAGATCTATAAACAGAAAACAGTCCAATGGGCTGAGGCACTGGCGCCTTACCTCAAACCACGCTGGCGACCTGGGTTCCGGAATGGACTCGGGTCACTTGGGGTTGGCGGGGGTGGGAGAGGATTGAACATCTGAAGGACTGCTGTCCTCTCCTGGGGTGGGTTAGGGTGATGCCTCGCTCTGTAGCAGCCCCTGGTGGAGATCGGGAGCACTACAAGAAGCGGCGCGACATCAGGGGTATCAGAAAAATGGAAAAAAACGTTCTGGATTGGCCAGGATGACGGCAGACGATCTGCCGACACTACCAAAGAACTCTCGAGGAGCCTGACCGCCTCAGCAGCACCCTGGGGCTGAGAGAAAGAGTGTGCTGGCTGCCCCTACCGGTGCCTTCTCCCTCGGAGGAGGGGGACCCACTCGGCGAAGGGTTATGCTGAGCTACCCAAGGATTGGCTGTGATCTGAGGTAAGGGGGTTCCACGGGAGGACAGTAGGTGGATGTCAGGGATCATGGCTGCCTGAAGGAAATGGCAGATCAGGGGCACGTAGGAGGGGATAAAGAAATAATGCAAAAAGAAAACAGTCCAACCAAGCATTAAACTTCTGGGAAAGCCAAGCTGAAGAGGTAGGTCTTAAGTTCAGTTTTAAAACTTTGGACAGTCAGGCAAGCCCACATAAGTCCTGTCCAGCGGTATGTCCATCTCTCCTTTATACAAGATCCTCACTGCATTCTTTCTTTGGGCAGGGGTTGGTGATTTAGCAAACACATCTGACTTTTGAAATTGGGACCATTTTTAGGCAGCCATCAGACCACTGCCTTCCAGTAAGGTAGACCAAGATAGAGGAGGGGGAATCAGGCTCAGCTAGAGCAACACGGTACGCCCAACACAGGGCTGAGGAAGGGACTGAAACAGGGATAGCTAAGTCATCCCATAGGCCACAGGGTTCATCTGGCACAGAAATCCGAACCTCCCCTTCTTGCACAGTGTCCAGTGTAGGGGAACAGGAAACATTCATAGAGACCTGGATGGTCTCAGTCAGAACCAGGGGCTGCAGTGCAGGAGACAACTGGTCTGGAAGGAGAGAAGCATTATGGAGGTCTTTCAATGCCTGCAGGGGTATATCAGAATGGAAGGAGAGGGGCAGCACCTTGGATTGACATGGGGTTGAAGGAAGCTACACTGTCAGTGGCAGGGAGTCCTGTAAAACTTTCAGCATCACCTCCTCTGAAGACATGTCAAAAGTGATATACTTGCCAAGAAAACAGGCGCCGTAGTCTCTTGTGGTGTTCCAGAGTGCCATTGCCCGATTGCATCTCTCACCCACCCTGCCTCCTCCAAGGCTTCCACAAGAGACCAGTTCTGTGGCAGATAAGAGTTTCTTCACGAGGGAGTTCTATCAGCCCAAACCACAAACTCATCAGAGGGAGAGAGCAGTTCGGGAAGACGACTGGAAAGCTGGGCTGCCTGCTGCACATCCAGAAGCCCTGCAGTTTCCATGGGCCGATTTACAATAGAGGGACTGCAGGGAGAGTGAGCAGAAGCTGGTGGCAGCAGTCCTGTTTCTAAAGGATTCTCACCATGAATTAGGGCATCTCTTACCTCTAAGTGAGGAGTAGCTGTGTTCGGAAGAACAGGTGCCATTGAAGCAGATAGCAAGAGTGCCAGAGCAGCAGCCGGTGGTGTCTCTGAAGTCTGTGCTGCTCCTCAGGTTGTTGATGCTGCTCCCTTTCAATCCTGTGCTGCTCCTGTCCTAACTAGCGGAGTTTTGTCTTGCAAAGTGAAGAGTTCCTCTGTTCTCCTAATATATTCAGCATCCTTTTCAGCCAGTAAGATGAGCAGGTAATCCTTTTTCGTATACAGTGCATCTCGTAGTTTCATATCAGCCTCCTGTAAATGAAGCTCCACAAAAGTCAATATCGGGTCCGTAGAGAAACAAGCAGGTCTCGAAGCATATCCAGGTGATGTAAAGTCCTGAGGTTCAATTCCAGCTTCAGCCTGAGGAAAACTGGTGACAGAGAAAGGGGCCAACTGTCCCCCACCTAGAGCTCTCGCTCCTCCATCCAGGTTGGAATCTGCCATCTTGGACTCCACAGACAGCAGCACACCCTACCACAAGCGTAGGGGAATTCCCCCACTGTCATGGACAACACTCCCCAGCCAAGAAAACAAGTCCAACCCACCCCTAGACACACCTGGAAACAAGCTATCACTGCTTAGTGTGCCTTTCTTGGGCAGAATATTTAAATAAATAAATAATAAAAATGATGGGGCTTTCCTTGGAAGGGTGATGACCTATCAGTGCCTTCCCCAGTGTCAGTCGACTCTGCCAGAACACTACCAGCAGATCAGAACTTTTCATTTTTGAAATACTATTTAATTTGAACAGCATTTTCTAAATAGGGAAAGCTAGGACTCAGCTCTATGGCGGTGCCTTGACAGGGCACTGTGCTTGACCACTGAATTCATTTTAAACCCATAAGAACATAAGAAAGCGCCGGCAGAAGGGGACCTTGCGATCCTTCTAGTGACTTCTAGTCTGCCCATGAAAGCCACCCCTTCCCAGTTTCTTTACTGCCTTAGGTTTCCACAGTGCCTATCCTGGTGCTAGCTTGAACTCCCCCACAGTCTTCGCTGCCACAACCTCTGGGGGCAGACTGTTCCAAGGCTTCACCACCCTTCCATGAAGAAAAACTTCCTGTTGTTTGTTTTGAAACTACCTCCCTTCAGGCGCATGTTGTGCCCCCTTGTCCATGTATTCATGTTTTCCCAGAAGAGATCCTGTGTTTGTACTGAGTTGATACCTTTGAGGTATTTAAATGACTCTCATATCTCTCCTGTCCCTTCTCCTCTCCAGTGAGTACATCCTAAGATGGTTTAATCTTGATTCATACGGTTCTTCATGTAGTCCATGTATCATCTTCACAGTTCTCCTCTGCACAGTTTCCAAGAGATCCTTGTCCTTCTTGAGGTGCAGTATCCAGAAGTAGATGCAGTACTCCAGGTGAGACCTCACCAAGGACCTGTACAGCAGGACTATCACTTCACTTTTCCTACTTGTGATACCCCTTCCTATGCATCCAAGAATGCTGCTAGCTTTTTGAGCCTCCTTTTCACACTGCCTGGTTGTCCTTATATCATCAGATACGAGAACCCCCAGATCCCTCTCTACCTTAGTTTCAGTCAGCTGTCCCACCCAGGGTATATTTCCAGCCTAGGTTCTTCCTCCCCAGGTGCAAAACTTTGCACTTCTTGGCATTGAATTTCAACTGCGGCTGTTTTGACCATTCCTCCAGTTTTTTTAGATCAGCGATCATTTCTGTGACTCCCTCTTGCATGTCCACTCTGTTGCAGAGCTTGGTGTCATCTGTGAACAGGCATACCTTTTCTTGCAAACCCTCTGTGATGTCACTGATGAATATGTTAATTAGAACTGGCCCCAGCACTGATCCCTGGGGGACTCCGCTGGTCACCACTCCTTCCTCTGAGAGAGTGCCGTTTACTAACACTCTCTGGATTCTCTCTTGGAGCCAGTTTCTGATCCAGCCTATTTTATGTCCCACTCTTGTGTGTTCCAACGTATTTATCAGCCTCCTATGTGGAATGGAATCGAATGCCTTACTGAAGTCCAGATATACTATGTCTACTGCTCCTCCTTGGTCCACCGTTCTGGTCACCCAATCGAAGAAATCAGTCATGTTTGTCTAACATGACCTCCCCACTGTGAAGCCATGCTGCTTTAGGTCTATTTGGCTAGTTGCTTCTAGATGCTGTACAATTCTTTCTTTCAGTAATGTTTCCATGATTTTCCCCACCACTGAGGTGAGGCTAACTGGACGGTAGTTTCCAGCATCTTCCTTGCTGCCGCTTTTGTGCAGCGGTACTACCTTGGATTTTTTCCAGTCCTCCGGTACTGTGCTACTCTCCAGTGACTTGTTGAAGAGGTTTGCCAATGGGGTGGCAAGTTCTTCTCTGAGTTCCTTTAGTATTCTTGGGTGGATACCATCAGGTCCCATAGCTTTGTCGGTTTTTAATTTTTCTAGTTCTTTTAGGACCCTTTCAGTTGTGAAGGGATTTGTGTTGGCTTCACTGGTGCGGTGTTCTTCATTCTTTAGTACTGGTCCACTTCCCTGATCCTCCTCGGTGAAAACTGATCAGAAGTATTCATTTAGAACCTCTGCCTTCTGTCCATTGGTTTCAACATTCTAGCCCTCCCTAGTTCTCAACCTTACGATACCTCCCTTACTTTTTCTTTTCTCCCTTATATATCTGTAGAAGGTCTTATCCCCCTTTTTAACCCCTTTTGCTATTCTTTCTTCTGCTCGAGCTTTGGCTAACCTAATTGCCTTCCCTGCTTCCTTGAGTCTTGCTCTGTATTCCCCCATGTCGCTTTCTTTCTTAGTTTCTTTGGATTTCTTGAAAGCTCTTTTTTTTTTGGCCTTATACTGGAAGCTACTTCTTTAGTAAACCAAAAAGGATATTTCCTCCTTTTAGATTTACTTATCTGTTTTGTGCATTCTGCTGTTGCCAGATTGATTGCACTCTTTATGGCTTTCCAGGTTTCTTCCAAATCTCCCCCAGCTGCAACTTTGAGATTGTTCCTAATGCTTGTTTTCATTTTGTTAAAGTCAGCCTTCCTGAAGTCCAGGATCTTCAGTTTTGTGTGACAGACCGATCTATGGTTGCTTGACCCTAAACTGATTCCTACCTTGATGTCCGTGATCCTTGTAGTGTTTGACAGTACAAGGTCCTGGATTGCATTTTCTCTGGTGGGTAACTGCACCAGCAGTTTTAGTCCTGCCTGTATCAGAGCCATGAGGAATTCATTGCTCCTGTCTGATAATGCCTTGAAGGAGGACCAATCGATGTCAGGCAGATTGAAGTCTTTGACGAATAACAAGTCACCTTTATTGGCCATCGTTAGGATGGTTTCCAGCATCTCCTTGTCTCTATCTGTCTGCTGAGATGGGGATCTACAGATCACCCCCATTCAGATGGGGGACTTTTCCCCAGTTCCGAGGGTGACCCATAGGGCTTCAGACTCAGAGTGTGCCATCTGTACCTCTGTGGCCTTGATTCCTTCCTTCATGTAGATGGCAACACCCCCTCCCTTCTTCCCTTTGCGATCTCTCCTGAACAGAGTGTACCCAGGGATAGCAACACCCCAAGAATGGTTCTCATTAAACCAAGTCTCCGTTACAGTGACCCAGTCCAGGTTTGCTTCTGCCATTAAGGCAGTGAGGTCTGGTATCTTATTTACCAGGCTATGGGCACTGAGACAGAGCATCTGTCAGCTTTGGCTTTCCCCGCTCACTGTGTCCTCACTTTTATGATGCCGTCTGATTTGATTGGCCTGGGCTGAACCCGTTTTGTCCTTGCTTGTGCCTGTTGCAGTGTGACCTGTTACAAAATTAGCAGATGATTGGAGGAGGGGCAACTACTACCTTTGGCGCTGCAGTGGGTGCTGTTGTCCTCTCCCCTTCCTCTAGTTTAAATGACTGATAAATACGTCAATCTTCTGGCTGAGCGCACATGTCCCCTCCTTTATTTATTTAGTTTTTGTTTACCGGGTAGGTGCGCTAGCCAAGAAATGACTATTTTCAAGCACGATCTGCGACGTTACAAGGTCAATACAGCATAACAAAAATACAGTGACAAGGCATGAGAATCAATCGAAGACAGCTACATAAATGGATGGTGTATACAAGAACAAGGAGTTTACAACATAGCGAGTGACCAGTGATAAACATTAGGCATAGGCCCATGATTAAAATATACAAAAATATTAAACTTGCCCATCGATAGAATATGCCTGGAGATACAGCTGCCTTTAATCATCTTAGTCAGTTTGAATCCAGAGATAGCCACACAAAATGACCCACCAATCTATTTTTGTGAGTAACTTGTTTATTTTGAAAGTGTTTCTAGGAAAGACATACTGAGCTGGTAACAGCTCGTTTCCAGATACGTCCTGGGGGGAAGGGGAGTATACAACAATGCCATTTTGAAAATACAACGGCCAGAAACAAAATAATATGTAAGCAAATCTGCTCCTTATTGTGTTCTCATCTAGAATTGTTTTGTATCTGTACCTTACTGTATTGTACTGTCATTGTTCTCCCTTGTACCCTCCTTCAGGCTGGGCTGTTTTTAACTCTGCTCTAATCCGATATTTGTACCTGGTTATTAATTGCACTTGTCCAGTTGTGCTGACCTTTTACCTTTGATATTTGGATTATATTGGTTTAGCTGCCTGAAATTCATGGCTGCACTACTGTACTGCATTTGTGTTACTCTTGCACCTTACTGTACTGTGTATTTTGTATTTTATTCATCAGTTTTGTTATCATCTACTCCCTCACCCCATCCCTCCAGGATGAATCTGGAAATGAGTTTGTCAACTCAGCATGTTTTTCCTGGTGAGACATTTGAAATAAATAAAATAAATAAGAATCTCAGTCAATGCTTCTGAGTAGAAACACTACAATACAATAACATGCAGAAAAAGAACAGTATTTGGTGTGTAACAATGCAATACTAAGTACTGGGAGGGGGGATTTGCTGAAAACTGGGGGAGGAGGTGAAAGGGGGTGGGCTATACTAGTGTCAGTGACAGTGGAGCAGGGATTGAAGGGTGGCAGATAAAAGGCCAGGGTCCATCATCGTGGGCAAAGTCTGATGCAGCTTTCCTCTTGTATACAGACTTGTTTAAACATGATAACTAATCTGCGTGACTCTGTAACAGTCACTGCTGCAGTATGTCCCTTGGAACCCTCTTGAAAACCGTTGATGCATTCAGAAACCCTGGGGTAATATTTTCACTTAATAAATGAAGAATACATAAAGCTGTAAACACTAGGGGGCGCCTAATTCCTACCAATAATGAATGTTGCACAGTTCAAGTCTGAATAAGGAGGAGGAATAATTCTCCGAAAGTAAGCACACTCCCTGGTCAGTGTAAAATATATGATGAAAAGGATGCATCCAATCAAGTACTTTCAAGCAGCAGTATTTGTTAACCAACAGAAAATACTGTCACATAGTATTTTTAACAATGATGTATTCAGGACACTCTTAGATTTATCACGAGTATAGTTTTAATTCCTGCATATATTTCTAAAATGGCTTTTATTTCTTACTGAGTTGCCTATATAATGCCGGAGGCCTCCAAACACGTCAGTTCCCACTGTTGATAAACAGAGTTCAAACATTTACTGACCAACAGAAGCAAGGAATTCATTTCCGGCCAATCACACAGGCAAGGCAAGGGAAGCAGATCGCAAGAGTCTGCCCAATAACAAAGTGAGGAATCTGAAGGACAGACTGTGCAGTGACCAGTAATAAACATAGTCTTTCTCGCTGGGGGACAGAGGGAAAGAGGGAACTGGGTGGTTCTATGGAGATTGTCTCAAAAATGTACTGTTAACTTTTAAAAGGATACCATCAAACCTTTTTGAATCATATTATTTCTCATTGAAAACTCACATTCTGTGACGGCTTACCTTCTCTAAAACTCACTGAAGCTGTTGGCTGTTTGATCTGCGTCCTCAGTAGAGCTGAAATGCATGGGAATGGTGCAGTTACCCAACCTTGCCTTGCTTCAAATCCTTGCTCTTCCCTTATTGCATACTTCCTGAATGTTTAGAACACCCCCAAACAGTGCAGCCATGCACAATACAATTGTCTCCTTTCCTCCCACAGCACCAGGAGTGGCTAGAT
The DNA here is from genome assembly GCA_016271365.2 of Neoceratodus forsteri. Lineage (NCBI taxonomy): Eukaryota > Metazoa > Chordata > Ceratodontiformes > Ceratodontidae > Neoceratodus > Neoceratodus forsteri. Next base: position 1,625,049,681 of record CM028131.1, on the reverse strand, counting down.
GGTGTTAGGGGGGTTCTCAAGTTGTCCAGGAAAGATGCAGTGGAAGCTGATCAAAGAATGTAAACAAACATGTTCATGTGTGGTAACACCAGTATGGTGGGCAGTCTGTTTTTCACTTTTAGAAAGAAAAAAGGAATCTGAATAAAACTACCACCTACATCAGCAATCTCTATAGAATGTGAGCAATCAAAACGTGTATTTTTTAATCTAGGGACAATCTGAGGCCTACAGGGGTCGATAGCATCCCATTAGATAAGAAACCTATAGTCTCTGAGGGTACCTCCTCCGCGGAGCCCCACGTCATGAAGGAATGTATAGCAGTACCAGTCCACATCCCCATGTGGGAGGTAAGGAACAGAGGAAGACAGCACTCCCTAAGACAGCAGGCTTTGCAGTACAACCAGGCTAAAATCAGCTCCCATACGAGATAACAATTGATTAAATGAACTGCATGATACTCTACTGAATCTCCCCCAACATTAATCAGTTTGAGAGATCTCTGCAGTCTGCCCTTGCAGTCCATTGCAATTGTAACAGTTACATTGTTTTACTGTGTTTCTCTCTTTTTATACAATGATCTGCATGGATTTTTTCAAAACTGTATGGAAGTGATCCTGTCGTAAGTGCTCTGAGCCTGACTCAACTGTATTTCCTTTGGAATTGCTTGTGCCTGTAAAGTTTTTTGCGACTATGTATTTGATGTGGATGTAAATGGGCACCTGTGCTCAAAGGTATTCTCCAAAGTTTACAATAAATAAATAACAGACTCAGACTGCATTTTTTTAATTTAATTTTTATGAAAAACTTCTTTTTTAAACTTAAAACCAGCGACGTGCCTTCTAGCACTTACCATCCACATAGGTTCATTTGACAAGTGCAGATGCAAGTGCAAAACACAGAGTAAGTCACCACACTGTTATCCTGAACACTGCACCCAATAAAGTTACAGTGTATAAAGTATGGCTCCTCATTCCAAGGGGTGGGGGTAGGGGAGACCCTTAAGGTACCCAGATCTTGGTGAATTTTTATACTATGAGACAAAATCCAGTCTGTGATTCATGATAAACCTTGTCCATTTCAACCACATAGTTTGAAATGTAGGTAACCTCTGTCTCAGTATACTAGTTATCTTCTCCATTCTATAGGCCTCGATCATTAGATTGTGCCATACTTCTAGTTTGGGTACAGTTGCAGTTAACCAAGACTTTGTGATAACCTTTTTGGCCATGAGTATGCAAAAATATGCTTGAGGGCAATAGACTGTCCCAGTAATATCCCAGGCCTCGGACTGTAATATTTAGTGAAACTGTATATCTTACTCCAGATAAGGGCTGGACAGATTTTGGATGCCAAACCTGACATGAAACAAGCCATGGAAGCCACCATGCTTCTCATGGGGTGCCCCATAGCCACAATGGTACTCTCTTTGCCAGCCTTCTGGTAAGACAGTGAAATGCAGGAGGATTTCCACCTGGACAGACACTGCTTTGATACTGGCTCTCCAACTACAGTATATGTGGTGCAAATGATACAAACAGCCGAGGAGACTGCTGGATATTCTTGGTGCAATCCAGATAAAAACTGAGTGCCCTATGAACATCCAGAGAGAGAAGGAGTACCTCTCCCAGATTTTGCAGGTTAAGGAAGAACATGGGCAGGATGATGGACTGATAATCATTTCAAAGTGATTTCGGAAACTGCCTTTGGCAGAAACTTAGAATGAGTCCTAAGGACCACCCTATCTGGATGAATGGTCAGATAAGGTAGCTGAACAACCAGAGCCTGAAGCTTGGATGCACATGATGCCAAGGTGTTTCCCTCCAGAAACAAAAAAACTGCAGGTTGTGGGAAGAGGCAGGTTCGAACAAAGCCCCGGTCAGGAAATCAGCAGAGGAACTTGTTGCAGTATCGCTGCTATCAACTGAGATCAGCAAGTGATGTTTTGCTGCATTCAGGCCACCCGTGACTTGTGTAACACCCAAGCTTTTACATCAGCTGGCAGACTGTCATGAGTGGCACTACAGCCTTCCAGCTTGCATTTTGGTGACCTTCTCTCAAAGCAACAATTTTTCGAGAATCTTTGTCAGGTGGTGCTGATGTACAGTTTCTTTTAGTCTTCTCACATGAGGCAGCCTGTATTAAGCCTTCTGGGTCAGGACTAGTGCTGCTCTGATAGTGTTCAATGGGATTCGAGCACCATCTGATGGACAGCTCCAACAGATCCGACCCCATCTGACCAAGCCTGTATGTTGGCTCTGCAGTTGGATGGGGTTGGATGATTGGATCCGGTGGGTTGGATCTTTGAATCCAACCTTGGATATCTGTGATCTAACCTTCAACATCTGATGGCATCTGACGTGGTAAAAACAGAGGTAGTCAGCGGTATCTGTCCCTGGCGGGTACTCTCCAATCACCACTAGTCAGGATCTACATACAGGTACTCTGACCCTTGTCTAGTCATCATGTACTGTTTCTCAAATGTCAACTTCAGTTACTGAGGTTGGTAGCTACAAATGATGGGTATATTTATTCTTCTGGTGGATGTCAGACCCATCATTTTCAGAAAATCAGAGTCATCATCAACTTCATTTTTTTGACAGTTGGAATTTTTACCATAGCAGCCATTGCTTTTTGAAAAGTGAAATTGGAGGAAAACTCATCCAGTATCTTGGGAGGTGGCCCTATTCCCTGATCCCCAGTCTCATCCACAGGATTCTCATCCACCAAGCTTTGGAATTGAGGGTCCAATAGCTATTTTTATTGCTTGTGTCCTTGCATGTCTTAAAGCAGCTGTGCATTTTAGCAGTGAAAATTTTTTGCTATACTTTTCACTGTAATTCTGTTTTAGAGTTTTGTTTACCTCCTATCTTGTATGACACTCCTTCTTCCTCATTGAATCCACTTTAACACTTTTTTTTACATGTTGAAATATAAAAGGAACGTTCCTTTAATATGGCTTAGTCCATGTTCTTAGTATTTTCTGTTGTTTTTTGAACTTTCAATATTTAACATTACCTTTCTTGTGACTACAATGAACCAATATGCAGCAGTCAGTGTTCCCTGACATTATGGGACAATAGGGGAACAAAATTGCCTAAGATAAGAAAACTAACGAAAACCTGGTTCGAACTACATTAAAAGGAGCGCTCCTTTTATTATTTCAAACATAAAACAAAATGCTAATACAGACTCAAAATCAAGAAAGAAGGGTACCTTCAGGTCCTAATGCTGCTATCCTGACAAAAAATAATGGTTTACCATACCTACCTTTCATAGCCTGGAAGAATTGCTACTTTTTTTATAATGGCTATAAGCATTTTTCTGTTCTGGATTTTTTACCACCAGAAAACAAGATAGCTTTTCTAATGCAATCTCCTACCTCATTCACTGCTGCGCTGAGAGGCAGTGCCCAATGGAGGTGTGCATGGCCCAGGGCACTTCTGTGTCAAGGGGTATTTTAGAAAGAATGATGCTCACTAGGTGCTCTTTGCAAACAATCACCAGCATGGTTCACATTCTCTTCCTAAGCATCCACTCACACAGCCAGGCACTCCAAGAAATAGTAAATGACCACACAGACGCATCAGACCTATTTACACTAAGCATTCTGCACCGGTGTGAGTGGTGCACAGTAACTGATCCACTGCCAGAGGATGTGTAAACATATTTGAGAGTGTTGTAAGTGGATTCGTTTTCAGCTCTTGTGAAACCATACAGTGGTGGTAAGCTGAAACAGTGTATGAGATTTAAGTCCCTGTGTAAATGGTTCACACCGCCAGAAGTGGTGCACTTACAAATTTTGTTTAAAACCAACAGAGGCACACAAATAATAAAAAACAAGGTGGTGGGGGAACTAGGCTGCCTGCAGGCTGCAACACCTCCACAGCTTCTGCACCACTCCACAGCTCCTGTGTGTGAACACACTAGAAATGGATACAACAGTGCACTTCATACACAAGTACTGAACCCAGTGTGTGTGTGTAAATGCACCCATAGTTTCTCTTTACTAGGCACTGGAGGCATGGAGTATAATAATTAATTCATTTTGGGGGCTCAAGGGTGCCAATAAGAAACAGCATCATTGCGTTATTAGTTACTCCAGTGAGTATTCAAAGGACAATTATCACTAGCCCGGTGGCATAGAGAGTAGAGGCACCGAGGAGCACTTTGTTTCTCCCACGCTGTCGACCCAAGTTTGGGAACACGCTCTGGCCGCTAAGGGTTGGCCAGGGTAGGAGGGCTGGAAGAGGATTGAGAGGCCATCAGGTAGCTCTCCTCTCCCAGACTGGGGAGGTTAGCCTTCCCGGCCCTTGACTGCCACCAGCTGGAGGCTCAATGGTAGTGTCAGGCAAAGGGGGGGCTGGCGCTAGACCGGGTGGGTGGAGAGGGGTCTTTACCGGTTCCAATGTGCATGCACGCCTCCATGCTCGTGCACAATCATGTCGGCTGGGACCCCAGGGACATAAAGGGAGAAAACTGGGGAAAACACTATGTCCCACTGTCACTGTATGTGACGGCCCCCGATGACAGGACAAGGTGGCGACGGGTGGGCAAACAGCTATATGAACAAAAAAGGGACACTTAGCATAGTTGCAGCTTAACCTTTTTGTTTCATCACCCTGGACTCTCTCATTCTGGTCCCTGGGACCCAAGTTCATACTTCAGTACCAAAGCATGTTGGTTCTACACCTAGGCTTTACCTCACCAACAGCACTGACTTATGAATCCTCAAATGGACCCACTAAGTTATAGGCAGTTTCAATATTTTAATATTGGAAACAGTACACTGAAACACAGCGCTCAGGTAGAACAGCTAACGATTTTATGTGCACCCCAAACTTTGGCACCGTTAGAATGTAAGGGACTTGCAGCAGCTCCCGATGTCCTTGCCACCCCTGGACATTTACAACACCAGCCGAAGCTCTACACCCATGCTGTGGCCTTTCACAGGCCTGACCTAATGGGGGGTTCTCACTTCAGTGGCCTTGATTGGCCAACCACTAGATCTTTGGGGATCCTCCTCAAATTCAAGAGAGGAAACTTGCTTACCTGAATCCTGGCATACACAGCCTTACTTAACCACCTCAACCACTCTGGTCGTTCCTCCTCTGGGTTGCTTTTGCCAGTTGCTTGTTGTGAGCCTTCTTGGACCTTCTTCTCACTCCTGCTTGGTGCATTCCTTGCCCCTCTTCTTGGGCATCCCACTCAGGCCACAGCAAGCTGTTAGGCCATACACCTTGAGGGCATTTCACCCGGGATCTCTACCTCTCCTGAGAACCCTCTCACTGTCCCCCTTGGGCAAAACTATCTCCACATAGCTTCTTAGCCTCCTTTTCTTCTACGGATGGGTTGGGGCAAATAAGAATCTGATCTCCCTTCCTGGCCATGCCAGGCACCAGATGTACCATGCCACCCCTGCGGTGACTCCAGGATATGGACCAAATCCTAGGAGACAGCCACATGGGAACCATTATGCTTGGATCCAACGAAGCAGGACCCAGCCTGTCAAGCAGGCTGCATCCTTGCCAGCCCTCCCACACCACATGGAGGACTCCCGTATATCCTAGCTACTAAGTGAAGATACTGCTAAGCCTCCCTCCAGCTACAGTACATCACTGGAAAGAGCAAATAGATGCTCCTCACTGTCAGGTGAAGCTCCCAGGCTGTGATGCTCTTCCCTAGGCCAGGGCTGCTGAGCTCCCCAAACCACTGAACCTAATCCAGGCTAGTCTAGACCAACAATGTCTCTGTAAATTTTCTAAAGACAATTGCCTTTCTCTTGGGACAGCTCTTATTGGTCATTTGTGGACCACAAGCTCCTCGTTTGGTTCCACATCCTGCCAGGCATATTCAAATTCCTCCTGACTGGACTATGTCACTACCATCGGCCAGTTTATTTAACCTTTTTTCCCCCTAATTCAGTATTGCCTCTGATATCTGGACTGTTTTAATACTCAGTGCTGAATTTCTTCAGTTGAAGGTGTAATTTTAACTGGGTTTTTTGTTGGTTTTTTTTGTCTAGTTTTCCATTTGCAGATTATATTGTAAAGCCACTAGAGGGCAACAAGACATGTAGGTTGCAATCCTCTTCCCACTGTTCTCCCCTAACACTTCTAGTCCTGTGTCATTCATACCTAATGCAAATATCTTTGTCCTAATATTCAGTAGTGTGATCTGAATCCGCAAGTCTGTAGAAAGCCTCTACTACGCAACCCAGAATGGTTTCCATCTCCCTCCTACTCACACCCTTCCTGGTTCTTACCCTTATCCCAGTCTTCCCCTCTTCACCTATTGCCACTTCTCTCTCCACTTCCCTTCCAGATACCTCCTTCATCCTGTCAATCACCCCCACTGCTCCTCTTGTAAACAGACCCCACTTTCCCTACTACCCTCCAGCATCTCTGTTTTCCCTTCCTAATCACGTTGCCTTTCTTCGTTTCCTTATCTCCTCTCCACCCCTCCCTCCCATATTTCCTACTCTAATTACAAAAGTCCAAAACTACACTATTTAATCCTTGTCTCCTCCTTCTTTCATCAGGGAACATCCACCCCAACCTTAGTCCTACTTTTTCTCCTACCCTGACTTCTTACCCAAACAACATGTCTCCAAACCTCACTTCCACAACACTTCCTAATGGGTTAAAGCTCCTCCACCTGAACATCTGCAGCCTGCTACCTAAAATCGACCTCCTACAAACTCTCATGATTTCACACACCCCTGACATCCTAATTATTACCAAGACATGGTTCAAAAAAAGCATCCCTGACAATGCCATTGCTATTCCTAGGTATTCCCTCTCCAGACAAGATTGATTGGGTCACGGAGGAGGAGGAGTGGTCATGTATATACTGTCCTCACTGCAGTTTTTTTTTTTTTGCTCCCTCCCAGCTCCGGGCCATCCTCTCTTTCAGGCCACCTATGCCCTCCGAGCCGCACTGCCTCGGATCAGCCATCTCTTCACCCCCATATATCAGCTCCCACGGGTGACCTCTGGATGTAACCCTTCGCTGGGTGGGTTCCCCCTCCGAGGGGGATGGTGCCAGTGAGGGCGACCAGCATCAAACCTGTTCCGGGGTGCTGCTGGGGATGGTGCGTACACTGTCCTCGGTCTCGTGGCTATGGGAGCTGGCAACCGACATCTGGTCGGCTATGGGGCTCTTTTCACGTTTGCTGCCGGGGAGCGTGGTGTGCCACAACATAAGGCTGATGCCAACATTCACCACACCTCCTTAGTGAGTGGGACCCCGTGCATTGCCGTGCCCCCAGCCTCCGCTAGGGTTCAGCAAGTGCCAGGTCACGTCCCCGCCCTCCCCCCGGGAGAAGGCGAGCTGTCAGCCAACGCTCAAGCCTATTCTCCCTAGCTGGCCCTACAGCACCCGAGTCCGTTCCCAAACCCGGGTCACTGGCGTTGCAAGCGGAAATCCAACTGTTGCGCCAGCGGGCCGGCTCCTCACTGCAGTTTACTACCACCTTAGCTACCACCATCCCAGCTACCTATGAAGTCCTTGTCACCCGCATTACCCTTCCTTTCTCAATCCCAATCTTTGTGGCTGGCATCTATTGCCGCTCAAGCACTCAACCCTCGGTCACGACTGAACTCTTAGCCAATATCACCTCCCTCTCGCAGTCTGGTGCACTGTTCATAATGGGTGACGTGAATCTAAATTGGTTGTCTCCCAAGTTAAACAAGCTATGCAATGACGTCACTGCTTTAAACCTCACTCAGTTTATACTTGAGTCCACATGCCCTAATCCCAAAACACAAAACCACACCCTGCTTGACTGGGCACTCACAACCCACCCACACCGCATCATTTTATTTATTTATTTATTTATTGAGGATTCGGAAAATACCTTTGAGTCAAAGACTCCTTTTCCAAGGTTCCACATCAGTACAGGTATAACATGAGAGAACAGTACAGAGCAATACAGAAATGGGACACAAGCAAACAGACATGATACAAGAGATACAATAACAGGCTAACATTTAGAATAATAGTAGATTCACGGTATTAATCTCAGTGTGCAGATACATATTTAAGCTCCCTTGGGAGCTAGTTCAGAGGGTTTCAGATTGGGCTTTAGCTGGCCAGAGGCCATAGTCAAGGGGAGAGGGGCAGGGATTGGTTCAGTGGCAATCACAGGGATTAGAGGACTGTAGATGGTCCCTAAGGTAGGCTTTGTAGGGGCCGATTCTGTTCATGTTCGTGAGAGTGTAAGGCAGGTTATTTAACTCAGGAAGGGGCTCAGTAGCTAAAGGACCTTTGGAATTGGGAGGCGCGGCATCAAGGAACCACGAGGAGTTGCTTGCTTGAATTATGAGTGTGTTGGTGTGATGGGGTCTGTTGTATTAGAGGTGAGAGACTGGGGGGGCGAGGCCGAGTGTAATCTTTTTAGCCATGAGGCAAGTATGAAACCTGATTCTGTTATCCAGGTTTGCCAGTTTGTGGCATTATAAAGGGAGCATGTGGGTTGGGCAGTCACAGCCCAGGATGGTGACAGGCTTTGTTAAGGGAGCCGGAGTCTAGATAAGGCCAAGGAGCTGGCAGCGCTATTGATAAGCATGCCATAGTCAAGAAGGGAGAGGACCGAGGAGAACACCGCTAGGCAAAGGGCATCAGGTGTAAGACAATGTCTATACCGGTAGAGGATGCCAAGTCACGTATTGAGGGCTGTAGATAGTTGATGAATGTGCTGGTGGAAGTTGAGGGCTGGGTCAAGTGTGACGTATTTAAAGGAGTCCACTTGTTCAAGTGGGGTCTGGCTGGTGGTCAGGACTTGAGGGCAGTGGTCCTACCTGGAATTACGTGGGTGAGAGAAGTACATAACTTTAGTCTTCTTGTAGTTTAGAATAAAGCGCTGTTCTGTGAACCACTTTTCGGCATCACTGAAGGAGGATTGGAGGGAGAGGTGGAGCTGGGGGGGGGGTCAGGATTGGAGGAGTACAGGACAGCGTCATCCACATAGAGTAGAATATTGCCCGAGCAAGACTGGGGGAAGGAGTTGAGGAAGAAACTGAATAAAAGTGGTCCGAGGATGGACCCCGTGGAACTCCAGAGTGGACTGGCAGCCTGCTGGATAAGGTGGTACCAATTTTGACCTGCTGGAAATGACCTGTCAAGTAGTCAGTGAACCAACAGAGGGCATCTTGTGAGAGACCAAGTTTGGATAGTGTACATAGTAGAAGGGAGTGGTTGACAGTGTCAAACACCTTGGTGAGGTCGATGAAGACCGCACCAGAGAGATGACCACTGTCAAGGGCGGTATGTAGGTGGGTGGTGAACTCGAGAAGGGCAGTAGTCGTACTATGTCCTTTGAGGAAGCCATGTTGCTGGTTGCAAAGTATATTGTGTTTGTTGAGATGGTCAGTGAGCTGATCAGAGACGATACGCTCTAGTGCCTTAGATAAGGGAGGGAGAATTGAGATGGGGTGATAGTTATGAGGGGAGGTATGGTCTCCACTCTTAAATATAGGGGTAATAGAGGCAGATTTCCAGCGCATGGGGAATTTCCCAAGACATAAGGACCAGTTGATAATGTGAGTGATGGGGATTAGCACCTCATGAAGAGTGAGCTGGAGAAGTCTGAGGTCTAAGGAGTCACTACTGTATTGGGAGCAGCTTATGTCATTAAATCTGGTCTCCTCCCTGATGCCCTTAGTGATCACAACCCCATTTTCATTGTACATAAGGTCCATCGCCCCAAACCTCCACCTAAAATCATACAGCTCTGGTCCTTTAAATCCTTAGACCTTACCCCATTCAACTCTGCAATTGCTTCCATCGACTGGGCCCCCTTCTCCACTGCCATTTCTGTCGACCAAGCCCTTGACTATTTTAGGGATAAATTCATTACCACCTGGAATGCCTTTGCTCCTTTCAGAAGGACCAGAGTCTGTGGGCTTCACCTCCCCTGGATCACCACTGAACTTCTGGTCTGCTTCAGGGAGCATGATTGGGCCTGGAGAAATCACAAATCTACTAAACATCCAAATGACTATGCCAAGTACAGAATGCTACGCAATTCATGTACTAAAGCTACTAGACTGGCTTAGATCAATTATTTCAACTCCTCATTCCTGACTAACACCAACTCTCCATCTAAATTCTGGAGAGTAGTTCATCCCTATTCTCCCCCAGTTCTCAAAATAAATAACTCCCTAGTTTCTGACCCTGGCTCTGTGGCCAATGAATTTAATGCCTACTACACCTCATGAGCCACATCTCTTCTAAATTCCCTCTCCCCCTTGCTGCCTACTAATTTCAGCCCTTCACCTCAGCCAGTGCCTACCCCTCCCCCTTTTTCCTTTTCTACTATCTCCTCTGTTGAAGCTCTTAGTGCCCTCCTATCCCTGAACCTCTCTAAAGGCTCCTCACCAGATGGGCTTGATCCTAAACTTCTCTACCTTTCTGCTCCTGCAATTGGTTATCCTATCTCCCTAATCCTTAACCATTCCTTTATTTCTGCCCAAGTACCCTCATCCTAGAAACATGCTGTAGTCCTTCTCCCCAAGGGTGATGACACATCCACTCCTGGCAACTATCACCCCATTTCCCTCCTTCCTACCCTTGCCACACTTCAAGAACATTTAGTTCTCTCTCAGCTATCACCCTTCCTCTCCAATTCCTCCTTCTTCACCCCCTTCCAATCTGGTTTTCAGAAGAACCACTCAACAACCACCTCCCTCCTCAGGCTTACTGACTCCATCCTTTCAGGGATGGACGATGGCCTGATCACCTCGGCCATCTTTGTCGACCTAGCCAAAGCTTTTGACACTGTTTCCCATCCCCTGCTTTTTGATTCCCTCTCCTCAGCTGGCCTTGCTCTGTCAGCCACCAACTGGTTTAAATCCTACCTCATTGGCAGGGCCCAATCAGGGAGAATCCTTGATTCCATTTCCCCTCCACTCCCCATTAACACTGGTGTCCCTCAGGGCTCAGTGCTTGGTCCCTTACTCTTCTCCATTTTCCTTAATGATCTTCCCACAGCCTGCTCATTCTTGTCTATCCACATGTATGCTGACAATACTGTTTTATACAGTTCCGGCAAAAACCCTGCAGCTGTGGAAACTGACTTACAGCATGACTTCATCCAAGTTCAGCTCTAGTTTGCTTCTCACCAGCTTTTTCTAAATGCCAAGAAGACAGTCTCAATGACGTTTGGCACCAGACAGAGACTCTCTAGGCTACCGGCCCTACCCACCTCCCACACCCTTGATGGGACCATCCTGGAGGACACCTCCTCACTTAGATATCTGGGGATTTGGCTGGACCAGCATCTCAACTTTTCTGTGCATATCGATGCTATCCTGAAGAAACTGCACCCCAAGCTTTGTGCTCTGTACAGGAATAGTAGTTGCATCCCGCTGACTGCCAGGCGTGAAATTATCCAGAAGATGATACTCCACATCTTCGACTTCTGTGACATAATCTATGGTGCTGCTCCCAAATCTTCCCTGACCAAATTGGACACTCTGTTTAACTCCTTCTGCCACTTTGCTCTCGACTCCCCTTCCCACTCCCACCACCGTGAACTCTATCACTCTCTAACCTTCCTTCCGCTATCTCACAGACGCATCTCACACTGTGCCAAACTAACCTCCAAATTCTGGTTCAGAGTGCTCCCCTCCTATCTGTCATCCTCTCTCTCTCTCTCTCTCCACTCCACCTCCCCCACCCACTCTCTCAGATCTAATGACGCCCACACCTTGACGGTCCCTCGCCATTCCACCCTCATCGGTCAGACTGGTTTCGCCCATCACTTCCCTAAAATCTGGAATTCCCTTCCCACAAAATATGACACTCCTCCTCCAACTACTCCCTTACCTCTGCCCTACACAATTACCTCTCCCTCAGCTGTTCCTACTTTAACCCTTCTTAATACCTATCCCCAGTTTCTGCCTTCCTACCCTGAACCCCCCAGGGTTCTCAACATCCTGCAGGAGGAATCAGGAAATGGCTAACCCTTCTCCTCATATTCAGTTCTTGCCTCTCCCCCTCTCTTCTCCACCTGCCCTTCTGGGTTACCCATGTGCACAACCAAACCCATCCTTTTTACTCCAACAACACTTGTGTACTACCTCGAGCCTGCTCCTGGTACACTCATGCACTATAATGGTTCTGTTGCATTATTACTGTTTTGTATGTTTATATGTTCTTTTGTATGATTTTGGACATGTATTGTAATTTACCCAATGTTCCACTACTGTTTATTGTACAATACTTTGTGTTCCAACTGTTGCATAATCTTACAATGTTGTATTGTTTGTACTACCCACATACTATTGGAACTGATCATCCTTCACAACCCTATGTAACCCCTTCCCCCCAGGTCACACCGTGAGACGAGCAACTTATTGTTCAGTGTGCCCTCCTGGTGAAACATTTCAATAAATAAATAAAATAAAATAAAACTAACCTCTGAACCCACTCTTTTCCTGCCAGATATCTCCTTTTTATTCTTGCCTAAACTCCTCTTATTCCCGCATTGTTACATTGGAAATGATGTCCTAGCACCAATTCCACAGGGCATATCTAGTGACACCCTGCTTCTTTTGTGCAGAGGAAAGGGCTGTTTCACTTGCATGCCTTTTTACATTAAAGATTCTTTTTCAGAGTGGACCTCATTGGAAGATTTATGCTCTTTGCCAGACATCTTAGATGTCTCTGTTTTTTGAGATTTTTTTTAGGAAAAGGGGCATCACTAGACATTGCAAGAGGTTCTCAACTGTTTGATAAGGGAACTCTCTTGGGAATTTGGTAAAGATGTTAACGACATTGGGGCAGATAAAGATAACTTTTACTCTTTCTCCTTACTTGCATCAGTGGGCAAAATATATATATATATTTATTAGAAAATATGTCTTATTTATGGGCAGACTGGATGGACTGTTGGCCTTCTCCTACTGTCACCATCTATGTTTCTATAAAAAAGTATACATTAATCACACTTTTAAAAATCGTTACCACCTAGACGCTTAATAACACTGTGCACATATCTGCCTTTGGCAGACACTGCCCGCAAAACTGAGACTTTTTAAAAACCTGTGGTCTCTGTATTCTCTTTATGTTTAAAATTGTGTTCAGGCTCTGACAAGAGACCTGAAAAACTCCAACTCAGTATGCATTGGTTTTGTTTGCTCTTTCAGACAACAGCAATTCGGCACTGACAACCAATCGAAGTTTGCAGCCCACTGTGCTGATTTTTCTGTTTCATTAGTCTTTATTTCCCAGGTAGATGCACTAGATGAAACAGTTGCCTATTTTCAGTCATGACTTGGGAGAAAGCACTATTATAATATTTTTCGGTCACAGTCCTTGAGAACTGACAGCAGGCTTTGAATATGGTTTACTGTTACTCAGCCACTGTCACTGTGAACTGAATAAAAAGCAGCAAAAATAACACTTCCCAGAATCATCTGGGAAATGATAAAAGCAACAGAACTAAAAAAAACATAGTGCTGAAACCAATGGCATCATTATATTATTTTTGTTTTTTAGTTTATTTCTTCGATAGTAAAATAAGAAACATAGCCAAGCAAAAATGATGGAACAATGACACAGAGAGACCACGCTCTTCCTCGGAAATGAAACATCTGCCATGAATGGATTTGGGAATTCATGACCGCTACAGTGCACAGGGCATCCTTGGAAATGACCTAAAATTCCCAAGGCATCACGCAGGCATGGACTTGATACAAATAGCGTGACATCATCCATGATATCCCTGTCATTAGAAGGGGAAAATAAACCCAAGGACAACATTCAGTAATAGGATCCCCAGAGTTGGATGAGGTGAAAACTGGATAATAAACAACATCCAAAACTCCACCCCTAACTCCGCCCCTTTTTATGACTGATGAGTACATCACTTCTCCTCAATCCATTTGTAATGTCAGAGAAGTAATTAATGAAGCCATCAAAGACCATTCTGAATATACAATGTGGAAACGATTAGATTAATTTACTGCTAATTGCCTTAGTTATACAGTACACCTCTCATATTGACTGACTTTACAAGCAAAGGTCTGTATGGTATGATATCCAAACGTGTTTATTACCTGGTCATGCAGCCAAAACAGTGAATGATTTGACTAGATGTGTTTCAAAATTATGTGAGCACTCAAACTGACTCAAAAACTGGACAACCACTGAGCAAAACCAGACCACTGGATAAGGACCCGAAAACTAGATTATGTGGTCCAAAACTGGACATGTGGCAATCCTACTCAGTAAACATTGCCCAGTCCTACAGAAATCATTGGTGATGTAGGAAGTAAGATGATGAGTGGCATCTCTCCATGTTTGAGGATGTGTCCCACAATTTGAGTGCCAGTGCCTCACATTTCAAGGACAAAAGGTTGACAAGTATGTATGGCCTGAAGTGAATGCACTGTGCAGCTATGTGACTTCGCCCTTTTTCAAAAGGGCCCTTAAGCAACATGTTATGCCCCCACACACAATCATACTTCCAGTCTGGTTCCCTCGGGGCTTCAACTGGAATCCACAGTCTGTTGTGAATGCCAACTGTGCATTGGCAGCAGTGGGCAGCACCGCTGCACCGTCAGCACTGCAGCTTCGTGCAGGTGCAGGAGGTGCCAAAGATTTCTGCCTCTCTCCTCTGGAAGTAGCACTTCTCTGGTCACCCACCACAAATGGAATTTGGGCCAGACAGCATGACAAAGGACAGCAGGAGTTTGACAGGGCTCTGTGGAGCTTTTAGGGCAAGCCCCATTCCATGAGGGGTTTACACTGGGATAACATGGTTTGGAATGGTTACTAGCCAATTAGGAGTCAGCATAATCCCTTGCCATTTTAAAATTGTCTATTCAGTAAAGTCTACATTGTTCTTATTCTTTAAGAATCTTGTGCCCTGAGGAGTTGTTCTCAGAAGGTCTCGGGCCCTTTTTTTAGTACTGTTCTGCAGGGTGATGGCATCAGTACCATTTCTGGGGAACAGTACATTCCCTTCATTAAGGCACCCTTCTTTCATGCCAGTGTCTAGCTCAGCACTACATTTGGGCATCCAGCTGTCTGGCCAGATAACCCAACACTGTCACCTCAGCCAGATTAAACCCACTTCCTGCGGCTTAGGATAGCAGTGCAAACAGAAGCACCTGCTATCTTTGTGACATCTCTTGCTGATTACAATACAGTGCAGGCTGTTAATCTAAGAATTGTTGATCTCAAAGAGGGGTATGAGGAAAACAATCTTAATGGAGTGTCTTCATCAATGGTTCTTTTTTGCTGGCCCATGGTGCAGTATTAGAGCTGCTGCTCGTAATGCCAGTGACCTAAATTCGGGATTGAGCCTGAGTCATTGAGTGCCATCCCAGAGGAGGTCGAGCGAGCATCCCAGCAACGTTCTCCTCCAAAGAGGGCAGGGGTCAGATGCCACCATGGTGGGTAACCCATAGAAGGAGGATTTCAAGGTAAGTCCATGGAGAAGACGGTGATGGGGCTCAAGGACCAGCAGAAGGGGGCACATCGGAGAGTAGGGGTCATAAATACTAATTTAAAAAAAAATCTATTACTCCTTCCTTTGGTACATATGGAGGATCTGGTGAAGGTTCTCACCATTACAAAAAATCACTGTCCCCCCAATTCTGTCTCAGGGAAGCCAGATCTGTCAAGGTCTGTTTTAGCTGTACTTGTCAGCATAGAAAGGCGGGATCATATTTCCATTTTGGAGTGAATCCAACATATCGATAACGGTAAGCTGCTGATGCTAAAGAGAGTGGATTATAATGTGAAAATGTCCAAAATTGTTAAAGGAAAAGGAGAACAGAGAGCTATAGCCAAATAGAAACAATTAAAAACTGAGGTTGGGGAGAGGTACTGGAAAGCGAAAAGAAAAGTAGTCAATGGCAATAAAAAAGTAGGACAAGGGGAGATGGGGAGAGGGAGGAGGTAAGAAGAAAACAGAATGAGAGATCAAGTAGAAAGTGCCATGGCAATTGATAAGCTATTAATAGCAGTAAAGTATATGTAATAAAACGTGTACATGGCACTCTAATTGTAATAACCCTCCCTGTCAGCAGGGGAACAGGCTTGTTTACTAAAATGCCAGACCATGGAGCCAGCCTACTGACTAGCAAACAAAGAAACACAGAAATATAGAATTTGCCATCACATAAGGACCACTTGGCCTACCTATTCTGCCAATTTTTCCCTGCCTATGTACCACTGCATATCCTATTTGATCTCTTGCCCATTCTCCGCCCCCTCTCTTTTCCATTAAGATTCCCTCATGCCTATTCCATGCATTCTTGAACCCCACCACTATTTTCACCCCCACACCTCTGCTAGAAGGCTGTTCCAGGAATCTACCACTCTTTCTGTGAAGACGCACTACCTCACATCTCTCCTGAAGCTACCCCCTCCACCTTCATATCGTGTCCCCTTGTTCTTGAGCACTTTTTTTTTCTGAAAAATACTTTCCTCTTTACCTTATTTACCCTTATGAGCTATTTAAATGTCTCTATCATGTCCCCCTACTCCCTTCTCTTTTCCAGGGTGTACATATTTAGGTGGTTTAATCTCTCCTTGTAGCACTTCTCATGCAGACCCTGCAACATTTTAGTTGCCCTCCTCTGGACCGACTCTACTCTGTCTATGTCCATCCAAAGATATAGTCTCCAGAACTGAACACAGTACTCTAGGTGGGGTCTTACCAGTGATTTATACAGAGGCAACACCACCTCCCTCTTCCTGCTGGTGATATCCCTCACTGTGCACCCCAGAATCCCACTAGCCATTCCAAATGCCTTGTCACACTGCTGGGCCACCTTTAGGTCACCAGATATGATTACCCCAAGGTCTCTTTTCTGCTTGGTGGTAGTCAGTACCATCCACTCATTTTGTGCTCTGACCCTGGGTTTCTGTGCCCCAAGTACATGATTTTGCATGTTTTCGCATTGAAACCCAGTTGCCATACCTTTGGCCAATCCTTGAGTTTTCTCAGTTCACTGCTCATCCTTTTCACCGCCCTGGAGTGTCCACCCTATTGCAGATTTTGGCATCATCCACAAAGAGGCAGACCTTGCCTTCCAGCTTCTCTGAAATGTCATTTATAAAGACATCACAGAGCACTGGTCCCGACACTGATACTTGAAGCACCCCACTGGTTACCCTCCCTTCCTCTGAGTGAACTGTGTTTACCACCACCTTCTGTCACCTATCCCCTAACCAATTTCTTACCCAGTTTACCACCTTGGACCCACTCCAAAGCTACCCAACTTGCTTACTAGTCTCCTATGTGGAACAGTGTAGAAAGCCTTACTGAAATCTAGGTAGCCTATGTCAGCTCTCTACCCTGATCAAGCTCCTTGCTCACCCAGTCAAAGAAATTTATCAGATTCATTTGACATGGTCTCCCCCCCCCACCCCATGAAACCATGCTGCTTCAGGTCTTGTAATCCACTGGATTCAAGATATTCCACAATCATGTCCTTCAGCAATGATTTTATTAACTTTCCCACCACCGATGTCAGGCTCACTGGCCTAGTTGTCAGTGTCACTGGGCGTAGGTTTAGGATAACACAATTCCAGGCAGACCACAAGTCAGGTGCATAAAAAAACGCCCGGTTGCGTTTATCATTTTATTTTCATCAAATAAAATATACAGAAAGCAAAATGGTAAGTCAGACAACTGCTTAGCTTCAACAGTTTCTAAAGCTTTTCTTCAGCCTAGCATGAATCAAACAGTGAGAAAGCACACACTACCTAGAGGTCTTCCACCTTCCTCAGTCAGTATTCAACTGACCACCCTATCTATCGTCTCTCAGCACTGAGGTAGGGTTTTTTATAAACTCACTAGAAGTTGGAAAAATTTCCACTGCCTTTTGATCAGCAGCAGACATAACATAAAACTAGCCAGTAGGGGCCACTGTTGCTCCTTAGAGAACAGTTATTTGGCAGCCACCTGGAGCACAAACATAACTAGTTTACAACATTGGAAAGGTCAGAGCTGAGGTCAGAACATTCTGTGCTTTCCTAAACTCTCCTGCAGGGTCAAATTACCTAGTGCTGTCTATTGCAAAATATATCTTAGAAGGGGGCTTCTAACAGCTAGAAAAAGCAGACACAAGTTTTTGTTATTCTTATATTAAGACAGCCCTCTCATTTTGTAACTGTACTCTTAGATTTGCTTTTAAGTTAATATGCACAGAAAGCTTTAAAAGCACTTCAGCACTTAATTTATAACCAGCCAACCAGCATGTTGGACATTATACAAAACATAAACTGCTTGGGGAAGGGGTTTCAATTTATCCCAGGGGTGTCCACTATGACAGGGGTCACCCTGTCACAGTTAACATCTTCCCTGCTACCACTTCTGTGAAGTGGGACAACATCTGCCCTCCTCCAGTCACCGGAACCACACCTGTTTCCAATGAGCTGTTAAATAAATCTGTCAGAGGTGCAGCCAGTACCTCCTTGAACTTCCTCAAAACCCTTGGTTGCACCCCATCTGATTCTATTGCTTTGTCCACTTTCAGATTAGTGAGTGCCTTCAGGCCTAGTGTCCACCTTCCTCCCTCCCTCCGCAACACTTTACTTTTCTGTGGCACCTCCCCTTCTCCTCCCTCTGTGAACACTGAACAAAAGTATTTGTTCAGGATGTCTGCCTTTTCCTGGTCCCCCTCTGTACAGACTTCCACCCTTTTTAACCTTAAGTCCCACCCCTGGTTTTCCTCTTTCTGCCTGCAGACCTAAAAATGTCCACTTTCATTACCACCTCAGCTATTCTCGCTTCAGTTTGCACCTTTTCACTCTTTACTGCTCTTCCTGCTTCCCTCTGTTTCCCTTGATACACCTCTCTGCCCCCCCACATCTCCTTGTACATTCTGAATGCTACCTTTTTAACTTTTACCTGTTCTACCGCCTCTTTTGAGAACCATAGTGATGTCTTTTTCTTCTTGCTTTTGTTCACTTGCTTGGTGCAGAGGTTTGCTGCCTTCACTATGGCCTTTTTTTAGCTTCTCCCACCGTTTCTCCATGCCAACCACATCATCAGTCCCCCCCAAAGCCAAGTCATCCCTGAGGCATTCACCCATCTTTATAAAATCTGCCTTCACGAAGTCCAGGGCCCTCGCCTTTGTGTGGTTCAATTCTGCAGCCATCCTTACATTGAACCACATTGTACAGCATTCACTAGTCCACAGGTGGCCTCCCACCTTGACATCTGCAACACTGTCCCTATTAGTGAGTACCAGGTCCAGTTTTGCCCCATCACGCATGGGTTCACTGACTAGTTACCTGAGGAACACCCCCTGCAGGGAGTCCAGGATGTCCCTGCTCTTGGCTGAGGCTGCAGCTGGGAGGCTCCAATCAACATCCAACAGACTGATGAAGACTCTGTTTTGAGTCGAAGTGCTGGGGCTAGTAAGCTTTTTGTATTTGTATGCTTTTTGGTCCTTTTATGCATGAGCATTGAATAAAATATCTGTTTATTTACAAGTATTTGGATTGGACCTGGATTTATCCTGCTTTCAGGCTTGGAGTGCTAGTTTCTTAGACTGTGCAACAGACTGAAGTCTCCCTCCAGCAACACTTCCCCCTTTTCTTCCATAGTGCCAGTGACTTCCACCAGTATCTTATCTAACTCCTCCCCCTGTGCTGGAGGTCTGTAGATCACACCAGAGCAAATATAGGCTCCATTCCCCATCTCTAGGGTGACCCACAAGTACCTCTGCCCCCCCTTGTATTCCCTGTATCTCCATTGCTTTTATACCTTCCTCACATAAAGCATCATATCCCCTTCCTTTCTTTCCCATGTTGTCCTTCCTGAACAGAGTATAGCCTGGTATGGCTGTCCCAGTCATGGTTTTCAGTGCACCATGACTTGCTAATGGCCACAGTATCCGGGTCAGCCTCTGTCATAATGGCCTCTAGGTCCAGAATCTTATTACCTAAACTTCTAGCATTCATACATATGGCCTTCAAGATGTTGTTACCACTCTGTTTGTTACCACCATCTTTTCATTTGTCCCTTCCTCCTTCCCACCCCTCTTTTTAATTCCCATCCCCCTTCATTTCTACCACCCTGCTTCCTTTATTAATGTGCACCCTGGAAGATTCCACTCCCCTTGGGTTTTCCCTACTCTCTACTTCATCTGGTGAGGAGGGGGAAGTTTCTGCCTGCTGGATTTGTCCTGCCAACCCCCTTGGCTAGTTTAAATGTTCATCAAAGTAACTTCAAAACCATCCACTAAGGACTGTGGTTCCCCTCCTGGATGGATGCAGGCCACCACCTCTGTAAAGGCCCTTATCCCTCCAGGTGGATGCCCAGTCCCTAATGTAGCCAAACCACTCCTCTCTGCTCCATTTCCTCAACCATGAGTTGAAGGTCCTTGTGTGGAGATCCCTTTCCAACCCTTGTTTTAGACAGACAATGCCTCACTGAAAGCCACTGAGTGTGCTACTAAGACCACTCCCCAGCTCCCTAATTCCCCCCCTACACTGTCCCAGCCCCATCCTTAGCCAGGCCACTGGTCTCTAGATGAACAATGACATCCAGCTCTGCCTCCCATCCTCTTGCCCTAGCTATCCACATGATCCACTTCCCATCCCTGTAGACTATGGCATGGTGTAGGTGTCCTTGTGTTCCCCCTCCCTATTCCCAAGTCTATCACTTTCACAATCGAGTGCCCCACCAGAAGTTGCTTCCATCTACTCTGGGGTCCTCTTTCACCTTCCTTGGGGTCTCTGTTATGGAAGACTCCCACACCCTCCCTGGCCACTACCATGGGTACCTCCTCCTGTCGGTTCCGCTTCACCACAGTGGCATAGGAATTGCGTGTGTAGTGGTACTGATTGAGAAATGTGCCTCTGTTTCACTACCCTACCCTTCAAGAGCCCACCATAGTCCAGCTGTTCCTCCTCCCTGACATCTTCTGAGATAACAGTGGCAGACTTGGTGACCCCTGGATAGGAAAAGAGGTCCCCTGAATCCAAACCAAGTCAGCTTGGAGTCTAGAGATCTCCTCCTTCAACCCAGAGAGGTACATGTAGATGGGGCAGCACCACAGTCTCCAGAAGGTCTCTCTGAAAATCGCCACCCCACAGTCACTGCACTGGAGCACTCCCAGCATTCCCAATGCTTATTCTCCCTTTGTTACCTGGAAATACCAATGTACCCTAGCTTTCTCCTTTTATATTCATCATGTGCACATGCACAGTGACCATTTTGTTAGGAGAGTGGCTTTTGAGGGATGTGACACTGTCAGTCCAGTGCAGAGTGGTCTGCAAGGGGCTTTTCAGTGTCAAACCAATCATCAGCCAGGTTGATCATGACACTGTTCTGGCTTGCTGGGTGGAAATTTTGTGTATTTCAAAGGAGAGAGCTGACCCAATCATAGGTCAGCTCTTTCCTTTGATCTATGCCTCCCAGCAAGCACAGCTGATCTGTCATGATCAGCCTGCTGAGGTTGAATTACTCCCTGTAACAAACAAAGCTGTCCATTGATGTCTGTTGCTGACCCGGTCTTATTGTCCACCCACCTGGCCTCCCACTCAGCACACACCACCCCACAAACATAACATCGACACTGGGGGTACCCAAATCCCCCAGTGTTGCCACCTGAAATACAGAAAACCACCCCTCCTAGTTTATTTTTTTTGCATTGTATTTTTATTGATTTTGTAAGTCACATCCCTCGCATTACAACATGGACGAGGAAGGAGTAACATCCAAAATACATACAGTGCGAACCACATGTGTTACAGAAATAATCATAATACCCCTCCACATTTGCTACATCAAGGGGGAATGTTTCGTCATTAATATCCAAAATTCCAATCCATCAGCATACAACCTAATAGGAAATCTGAAAAGGGCACCATCCTGTTAGACCCGGCACAGGGTCCAAAGCAGCCCAAAGTTCAATACCAACAAAGATATATATATATATATATATATATATATATATATATATAGTAGAGCCCTACCACCTCCCAAATGCAGTGTAGCCCTCACATAATTAAGAAAAATACAAGCATCAGTCCATTCCCCACAAACACAGCTCCCCGGAGAAAGCTCCAAGGGAAAATTAGGGTACATAAAGAAGGATCCCCAATATGCAGTACTCAACTTAAAATATACGCATTCAGCATTAATTAAGAAATAAACATTTAAACAGTTCTGGTATATAGCCCCAGAGCAAAGAAAAAGTTGGAGTTCACTTGCCAGTCCAATTGAAAAAATGTCCATAATGTTCCTGTAAAGCCATTTCAGTACAGGAGCAAACCCCAAACCCAAAATTAGCAAGTTCCATAAAGCTGATCTAACAAGCCTCAGAGGGCCTCTGAGCATTCCCCACCACAAACCCCACAATAGAGAGATATCATAAAATCTTCAGTCCTCCTCCGATGTGGGATGTCCATCTTCAACAGACTCCGTGCCTTCTTCCATCAAGTGCAAGATTTTTTCCATGTCCTGTGGATCGATGAATGGATATGACTGCCCCTTCCAAGATAAGTGCAGCCACACCGGGAAGATTAATTGGTGATCTACATTCAAGAGCCTCAGTTTACCCCAAACCCCATCAAATGTTTTACGCCTCTGCCTTGCACTGTATGCCAGGTCTGGGTAAATACTTATTTTAGCTTATTCATATCAGAGCATTCTCCTTCTACGAATGACCTGCAATACTCTGTCCCGGTCTCCGACACCACAGCAGATTACTAAGATTATTCTCGAGGTATTAACATTGGCTGGCGGCCTTCTGGGGTTAACACGATAGGCTTTTTCAAATGCAAGGGGGGGGTCCTCCTCATCGGTCCCCAAGATCATAGGCAAGAATGATTTAATAAAGCTCAGGCAGTCCTCCCCTTCAGTTTTCTCTGGTAAGCCCAAAAGGCGTAGGTTTCTCTCTCTTGTCTGATTTTTGAGCAGTTCCATCTGCCGGCGCAGTAGCCCATTCTCTCTCTCAGTAGCTGAGCAGGCATGTCACAGGCCTTCAACACAATCACCTCCTTCTGCTGTACCGTGTCCTCACAGGCATCCATTCTAGTCTTCAATGCCGAGACCCGGGGGGGGTATAAGCACGTCAAGTTTTTTATCAATGTCCTGTACAGTTTTAACAAGTTGGTTCAGCGTGGCTTGAATAGTAGTCAGCAAGGCTCCCTCCACCGAGATAGCTCCCGAGAGCGCAGCTTCATTGACTCCACTGGGCCCCTCACCACGAGGAGGTTGCGTCCTCTTGGAAGCAAAAAAGTTGGATGTGGCAGCAGCATTTCCTCGATTTTTGCCACAGTCAGGTTCTTTCATCCTTTAGGGATCCCTCAGAGTATTTAAAGAGTAAGATCCCCCATAAAATGGCAAGATTAGGCTTAAATAAAATAAAATCTCACAGAGCGCTACAATTTGGCTATTTCCTGCAAGCTGCTCAGCAGCGCCCCCTCTCATAGTTTTTTTATTATTTTTTTTAAATACATCCTACAAAAGAGAAAATGGTCCATCAATGTCTGTTGCAGCTGCCACCTCCCCCTCCCCAAATCCAACCCATGTTAATATTCTGGCACGGGGGTGCCCAATCCCCCATGCTGTCTAGAACCCCCCACACTGCCTATTTTAGTTATGCAGTACTGAGGAGCCCACCTCAGTGCTGCCAAACATAACTAACACGGAGGGTGCCCAAACCCTGTGTTGTCACCCGAAATAAAGAAAACCATTCCTAGTAGTTCGTATTTTTTTTTCCAATACACCATGTAAAAAAGAAAACTGTCCATTCATGTATGTTGCTGCCCCACCATAACTGTCCCCCTCCAAGCTCAACCCATGTTAATCTTCCAGCACGGGGGTGCTCAATCCCCTGTGCCAGCTTCTACCCCCTCACCCTTTCCATTTTGGTTCTGCAACACCAGGAAGCCCACCCCCAGTGCTGCTAAATATAACACTGATACCAGGAGTGCCCAATCCCCCACTGTTGTGACCTAAAATAAAGAAAACTGTCCCTCATCATTTTTTGTTTTTTTAATAAAAACTGTAAAAAAGGAAAATGTGCATCGATGTCTGTTGCAGCCATTATTGTTCCCCCACCCAACCCTCCTACTCAGCACTCATCATCCCAACACCCCCCCAAGCCCTTACTTACCCACTGGGGGTCCAACGCCATAATCCTCTCAGGCCACAGACACATCTTCACTCTTCAACGCTGGACTGCAAACTGAGGAAATCAGGGATGCGGTTCAATGTGTTTCAATGGGGTTTTGAACATCGTAGCATAACTTGGCCATTTTTTAATATTTTTGCCTCATATTTTCAACATGCCTTTTTTGGGATTCCACCTCATGAACAATGGCAGTGAAACTAGGCAACTCTGCCCCAAAAGGTGCGTTCACTGTTGCTTTGTAAAATCACCTTTTCGGCAGAAGTTGAACATTTTCTCCACCCTTGTTCATGAGGTGGGGTCATAAGTAGGCTATGTTGGAAATGTGGGGTAAAAATATTAGCAAACAACAAAGTTATGAGCCTACATTGAAATTTGCAAAGGCAGGCTCGTAACTTTGGTAATTTTCTATATTTTGACCCCAAATTTTCAACATCGCCATTTTTTCACAGCATCTCATGAATGTGACAATTGTTATTTTTCAAATCCTGTCTAAAATGTGTTTTTGCATCCCGAAAGGTGGTTTTACAGTCACTGTGTGAAATCACCTTTTGACCAGGAGTTGAAACTTTTCTCCACCCTTGATCATGAGGTAGGGTCATAAGAAGGCTATGTTGAAACTTTGGGGTAAAAATATTAAAAAACAACAAAGTTCTGAGTCTACATTAACATTTACGAATGTAGACTCGTAACTTGATAATTTTCAATATTTTGACCCCAACTTTTCAACATAACCATTTCTTCACAGCACCTCATGAATGTGATAGCTGTAATTTTTCAAGTCCTAGACAAAATGTGGTTTTGCACTTGTGGCGTGAAATCCCTTTTGGGCAGGATTTGAAAATTTTCTCCACCCTTGTTCATGAAGTGGGCTCATAAGAAGTATATTTGGTATCATATGAAGATTATGTTGAAAATCTGGGTAAAAATATGAGAAAATAACAAAATTGTGAGTCTATGTTGCAATTTTTCAAT
This sequence comes from Neoceratodus forsteri, assembly GCA_016271365.2. Taxonomy (NCBI): domain Eukaryota; kingdom Metazoa; phylum Chordata; order Ceratodontiformes; family Ceratodontidae; genus Neoceratodus; species Neoceratodus forsteri. Next base: position 1,625,024,596 of record CM028131.1, on the reverse strand, counting down.
GTACACTTGTAACTGTGGCAATTTTCAATACTTTGATCCCAACTTTTCAGCATAGCTAATTTTTCACACCACCTCATGAATGTGACAGCTGCCATTTCTAAAATCCTACCCAAAATGTGTTTTAACACTTGTGCAAAATGACATTTCAGCCATTGTTTTATAAAATGACACCTGTCATGCTCAGAAAGAGTGGTCGTACAAAGATTATGTTGAACATCTGGAGTAAAAATGTGAAAAAAACAACTAAGTTATGAGGAAATGAATTGTTCCAACATTTACTCAGAACTTTATTTTTTGCAGATGTTAGCCCCTAATGTTCAACATATCCATTGGGTTACCTCACCTCCTGAACATGGCAGGTGTAATTTTTCAAATCCCCTCAGAAACTTGTTTCCATAGTCGCACAGCAAAATTACCTTTCTGGTAGGATTTTAAAAATTCCACCTGCCTTGATCATAACAGCAGGTCATAAAAAGACAGTTGGACATTTCAGGCCAAAATGTGTGAGCCCACCTAAAAGTAGAATATTGCCTCTCAGCTGCCCTATCCTGGGTAATTACAATCTAACAATGTGTCAAAGCAGGACACCACTGAAAATGAGATACTGCATCTCATCTGCTCTATCCTGGGTAAATATATAATAAAAATATGTACAAGTAAGACCCAATACAACAGCAAACCCAGCGGCGAACATTCAGCATTGACAAATGCTGGTTTTGTTTGTTATTGTAGTACTTGTATTCCCCCATACATGGTTTAAATCCCCTTATACTGCTACTCTAGCTAGGGTGTTGTTCCTATTCCCAGTTCAGGCCTACCTTTTCCCTTCCTGTCTTCCCAGCAGTGAAAGCAACAACCGGAGCAGACAGGTGTTTTATCTTGGTTGAAAGGCAGAGCCCCCTGTTTCCTGCTTCCCTCTGCTGATGCCTGTCGATGGCTAACGTCAATCTTTACACCTGTTCTGCTCCTTCACTGTTCCACGTACTCACTGAAACATGAATGTGCAAGATACGTTAGGAGTGCTTCCTTCTATCCTCCCCTGTGGCACTTTTCCAGACGGGACTTTCTGTTGGGTTACAGGACCACTGATTGGTCCTCCTGCTACCACGTCACTCTTCTGTGCTTTTTGTCCGCCCCCTGACCTGGAAAGGGAGAGAGCTGAGAGAGGCAGCTGCTGTACTATAGGGAGACACTCACAAATAAATGAAAATTAGAGCAGGTTTACCCACTAGCAGACAGAATAAAATGTTAACATCCCCTGCCTTTTCTGCTCTTAGTTTACTGGCTTGACGTTTCCTTTTCTTTTTTTTTATAATATTTCTTTTACCTCCTACATGCTGCCACATCAGCCCCTCCTTCAAGCTTGCCAAGGCCTCCTCTGATCCATCTGCCATCCGCGTCTCCATTCCCTTATGGCAGCCACCCCCAGGGTAACCCGGCATAACCCTTCACTGGATGGGTCCCCCTCCTCCGAAGGAGAATGCGCCAGCCCTGGGGGGCAGACCAGTGCTACACTTGGCCCCGGGGTGCTGCTGGGATGGAGGACTTGGCAGGGACATGAATGGCATCAGAGAGCTGGGCAGCCATCATCTGGCTGTACGTGGAGTGGTATTTCCACTTTTCTGATGCTTCTCCCTCCTGCGTGTGTCTGCAGTTCTCCTGATCTCCACCAGAGACCGCTGCAGTGCAACATCAGCCCACTACCCACCCCAGGAGAAGAGAGTAGTCCAACAGACAGTCGATCCTCTCCTTCCCCTGCCAGTCCTCGGCATTCCGAGTCAGTTCCCGAACCCAGTTCGCCGGCGTGGTTCAAGATAAGGCACCAGCGCCTCAGCCATCTGCACCACCAGGCGGCAATTCTTCCTTTTCAACAAAAAAACCCTTCAGATTTTAATATTTTAATAATGAAGTAAAGTCACTGACAGCCAGTGGGTGGAGCTCGAGTTCCAGTTGTTGGGTGCTGGCTGATTATGTCAATAAGGCAGAGTGATAGAAGGGTACAGGTGTGCCTTTGGGGCATCTTTGCCTCAGATCACTTGTCGGGCCCCCCTTTGGAGACAAGGGCCCCTTGCAGCAGCTCTCTGTAGATCCACTGTGTGAGAACACCAGATCTCATTGTCTAGTCATCTGGTAGCCTCCAGGGACAGACATCTGAACAATGGTGATGACTCTGAGGATTTGGGAATCTGAAGGCCATTTAGGGTAGATCATCATTAATTCTGATAGGGGTGTAAGGGAGTCACTGAGTGGGTATGAGCATCCAAAGTTGCTGTGCCACCAGGGACATTCTTGGCAGCACTGCAGCATACAGAGGATCTCATCAAAGAGGGTGTTCGCCTTTTGGCAGGTGAGTTTGGTCCTGTGCCCAAGAGAAGCTACCAGCTGTGCTGAAAAATGGTGAGAGATCTGGTGACAGAATAAGCTGCTGATACAGGTAGGAGAAGGGCATATTAGCTGTATGGGGAATCTCAAGCTGGGATGTACATCAGAGGAGCTGCCTCTGACAGAGGGTCTGGGTAGCTTGCCAGCCTTTGCCAGAGGACAGGTTGTAGGAAGTGAAAGGACTCCAGCATCAGGTTCTTGTTAGAGATAAACAAGTGGAAGGAATGACAGACAATGGCAAATCATGTAATAAACACTTTTATTACAAAAACACAGACTTACAACCTGCAGTAAAACAAATGCTGGGAGAAACAAGTTCACCTATGTCTAGATGCAGCAATTCTCAGCAAACCTTTCTAGAACAATGCTTCTTATAGGGAGATAAGGAAAAAGGTGTGACAGTTCTCATTGGCTGAAGCAAGTGGTACCACTACATTGTGGGATAGAAAATGTAGAATCAAGCCGGCCCAGTGGCACTGAGGGTTGAGGCGCTGGATGCCACACCTCGCGCCACGCCAGCAACCCGGGTTCGGGAACGAGCCCGGGTTGTTGGGGGTCAGCAGGGAGGGTGAAGGATTGAGCTTCCCTTGGACTGCTCTCCTTCCCCGGGGAGGGGGGATTCCAACACCCAATGTACAGGTGACCTCTAGCGGAGGCTGAAGGCACTGCAGTACTCGGATGCAAAATGCTGTGGATTGGAGCTCGACAGACATCTTTCAGGGGTGCGCGGGAGCATGCATCAGCTGAGCTGGACATCATTGCATGTCTGAGCTCTCGGGGAGTTCAAGGGAAAAATGGAAAAACAACAGCGCCATGGATAGGTGAAGGCACCAAGTCCCCCGTGCCCTTCACTGGGCCATCCCCATCTGTCCTTCCAGGTCCTTCACCTTAGTGCAGCCCTGCAGCCAGAGTCTGAATCTAAGCGCACCCAAGAGGCGGAGGGCGACCCACCCTGGGAGGGTTAGACCAGGGGTGCTGGCTGTAGGGAGGTAGGGAAAAGAGAGAGAGAGAGAGAGAAGGTTCAGGTCGGGGAGGTCTCTGGCGGGCAGGATAAGGGCTTGGATGCCCGAGAGAGTTCCATGGAGCCACGACCGGAGGGAAAATAAAGTTGAAAAAAAAAAGAAAATGTAGGATCAGCAGGAAGAAAAGCATTACGTTATACAGAAGATGTAACATTAGTTAGAACAAAGATGGCGCAGAAGTTGTAGCAGGTGCAAGGTCATTACGGTGCAAAGCAATGTCAGCAGAAACACATGTGTACAAGAATACTTTTGTAAAAAGATATGGTTAGGCCCAAAGCACGTATGCCTCATATAAGCAAATGAACATTACATCTAACAGAAATCTAAGAAATAATGCTGTAAAATAAATGTACACTGTATAGTGTATACACTTAGCAAGCATGATCCCTAGTACCCACACTTGTACAGTGGATACCCATTATTACATATTAGTGCAATACAGCAATATCACAGTAATAATAAAACACCTGTCACTGGCGTGTGCATGAGGGTGCAAGAGGTGCGGGACCCACGGGCAACAAGGTTGAGATACATATGGCTGGCCTGGTATCCAGCACACCATCCAGTGAGAAAAGAGAACTGGTTGAAATGAGGTGCCCAGAGCCATGGTGGCAAAAAGCCAGGAGTCCCCAAGTAAAGTCCCTACAGTTGTAATGTCCTATTCACCATCTTAGCTGATGCTGCAGTGTCACTTAATATGTGAAGAAAATGTGTAACCCAAAGTTCGTAGCAAGGTAAGAGTATCTGACAGATTCAGAAGGCAGAACAGGGAAGGCTCTGTCTCATATAACTTCATCCACTGGCAAATTGCAAGGAACAGAAGCAGTTATGACCCTAATGTGACATGTGTAGTGGGTACAATCTTTATAAAGGGACCCTAAAGTTCTAACGTATGTCTAGGGTAAAGATCTGACAAGCCAAGCAGTTCAAAAACTGTGTTTCCGTGTGTGTATCTGTACTGTACACATGTTAGCGAACATGATGACAACCATCACATAGTAATGCGATTTCTTTCTGTCTCGACAGAGAAAGAGGACAGCAGAATTCACAGAGAGTGAATGGAAATAAATGGACGTATAAATAGACAGAGGCTCAGTGTATTTGAATGTAACGGGATGCCTCCAGCAAGCTGGTACCAACTACCCCTAGACATGGAGAGTACCTCTGAGGCTATTTCTGCCCCCCAGTCTCTGCCTAACACCAAGAGTGGGTTATCAAATGATGTCAACCCTCAATTGAGAGAAGTGACAGCAGCCATTGCCGAGTGGGTTTCTTGGGCTGCCTGCCATCTAGTCAGACAGTAAGGGAATGAGTACTACAAGATGAAATAAAGAGAGTGCACATAATGCTGGCTAATAAAACAAAATTCAATAAGCCCCAGGGATACAGCAAAAATAGCCATAGTACAGTGCCGAGTTGCCAATACTGTGAAGCCACTGTGAAAAATACAAGCCACCATTACATAGGACTGCTTCCAAATATTCCAAGAATTGCAGTAGTTTGTCCTGGTACAACTGGTTAGATCTCGTCAAAGTTTTCTGTCTATCTGTACCTGATAGCTGTTGATGCACTTCTGCCCAGTAACGGTCCTCGTCCATCAGTACTACAACGTTGCCTTTATCGGATGATTTGATGACAGTGCCAGACAATAACTGGAGAGCCTGCAAAGCCTGTTTTTCTTCCATTGTCAGAGTGTCCTTCTGACTGTTTTTGTTTCATTCAATCAAATCACCAATGAATCTTGTGACTAGCCTTAGAAAGGTTGTAAGGGCTGGGCTGGAGTCATGGCTAGGTTCAAAATGTCAGTTTGTCTCGAAATGGGTCTTTTAGAAGAATTAATGCCATTCTTGGGCTCATATCACAGGACAACCTGGAGGGGTCTTCTTAAGACAGAGATATATAATTTGATCACCCCGGATGACAGTTTGTCATATATGGTAGCTTAACCTCTCCATTTCCTTAATCGTTCTAGTTGCATTTTGCTGCTCTGTATCCACTGTTGCAATATCACAAAAGGCTATGCTTGCAGAGCAATGGGCGAGCTACCAGCTACATCCACTTTCCTGAGCTATTAGCCAATGTCCTCCAGCCTTCCAAAATCACGGTTTCTTCACTGCAGCTGGAGGCTCTGCTGGGCCTGTGCCTCGCGCCCCGTTTGTTTGCCGCTTCCCTTTGTGCTTTTGGACTTTTGTTCAGTTTGTGCCTTTAGCAGCTTTCTGGGTCAGTATTTTGTTTTTTCTACCTTTACTGGCTGCAGCTTGTGATACCTTCTTTCTCTCAGTCAGCTACTCCTGCTACACTCATGTCCTCATGTAACTCCCGTGTTTCTCTCTGTTTTGGTTCTTGGTGCACTTTCTAGTTCCACAGTATGTTCCAACAATGTTATTCTGCTGTTTTGGTTTGTGCTGTTTCAGACTTTTCCATTTTGCTGCTCATACCAGGTCACCAGGGATGCAACCACAGCTAAAATGTTTGGGGGGACATGGCTCTACCAAGCCATTTGTGCCAGCACCAATACCACTGGCTATGGAGCACAGAGATTGACAGAAGACTTCATTATTTTTATCATTAATTTGCTGCAGGACAAAGGACAGAATGAGAAAAGTCATGTGAGTCACAAAGTTATAATTGTCTATTTTACAAAAATGCTGATTTCAAATAATAGCAAAAAAAACGAGATAATCGTCATCGTCTTTCTCCATCTCCATTATCCGGAAGCTTCATTGTTCGGATAAAACGCATTACAAATAAAGGCAGCAAGCTGCAGTAGAAAAGAATAGATAGGATTAAGGAAAATAAATTGGTTTGCACAAAACATTCCAATTGATAACCTCAAATATATTTTTGCTATTAAATGTTGAACATTTCATATGTTTACCCCACATACACACAGTTCTTAAGGAAATTCATCAGCTTGTGCTTAGAGATGCCCAGATACTGGTAGTAACAGTTCTGTAGTTTGTAAACTCCGAGGCACTTTAGAGTCACCCAGGCATTCATATGCTAGAAGGCTTTTTCTCACTCAGCAGTAGAGAACCCAGAACTGTGTGTTGACTTAGGAAAAAAAATTAACATGAATTTAAGCCACTGATGCTTATGATACCTATAGTTTAAAGAAGGTGTATGTTATTGGACCATCAGACGTCTTCATTTGGGTTGAGCTTCGCGCCGGCTACCCCAGCAGCCCCACCTCCACCCTTGGTGAACCTTTAATTATATAGAGTGGGTCTCGTAGGTACTATCCCGTCAGTCGACTTTTCCATTAGCAAGTTATCATTTTCCCCCACTAGAGGTCGCCACAATGAAATCCATAATATCTGGCTTTCCCTACCACAATTTCACCATGTCACCTCTTTTTATCCCTCTAATAGCTTCCTTTATAACTGCTGCCTCCCCACCATCTACCCCTCAAGGGAATCAGACAAACTGGTGCTTCACGCTGAGGCAGTGGGGCCTGTAGCACTGACTACTTTCCACCCTGTTACTCACCCCCAGCAACTAGTCTACTACTGGTGGATCAACCACTCATTACTGCCACCCTCCTTTCACAGTGGGCTCATAGCCCTGAACTCAGCCACCCACTGCCCACCATCAGCTGCGGCCCAGGCCTTGTACACTTCACGTAAGCCCCAGAAGCCCATTCCTCTTGCCAAACTATTGGTATCTTTACTTCTTCCATTGGCCGGTGACAGTGAACTGAATCCTGGCCCTACCACTACCCCGCTGTTACTGCCTCGGGGGCTCAAACTTATACACCTGAATATCGGCAGCCTTCTGCACAAAATAACTGCACTGCAGCAAATGGTCAGTACACTAAGGCCGGATATTTTGATTATTACAGAAACCTGGCTAAAGCCCCACAACAATGACCCTGAATTCTCCATCCCTGAGTACTCCATTATTCGTCATGACCGCCCTGGCAGAAAAAAGGGTGGAGGCATAGCAATGTATATCTTGTCCTCCCTTCAGTATTCCATAGTTAGTATTCCTACGACCCTACTGGCAATTGATGCAGTGATGATTAAACTCTCCCTTCCCCACTCTACCCCCATTTTCATAGCAGGTTCTTACTGCCCCCCCCGACTCCCCCTCGCAAACCATCCTGGACCACTTAGGTTCCCTGTCATCCCTCACCTCAGGGGTGAGATCCATATACTGGGGGATTTCAATGTGAACTGGCTTGCCAGGGGCACCTCGAAGTTTCGGTACCAGGTTGCCACCCTTAACATGTCACAGATGATCTCTGAACCCACCAGGCTGAACACTAAATCGCTAAACCACTCCCTCCTTGACTGGTGTCTCACCTCCCACCAGCACCATATTATAGCCTCGGGTATCCTGTCTGATTCACTCAGTGACCACCACATGATTTACTCTGTCCGTAAAATCTTGTGGCCCCAGCCCCCCGTACTATTCTCATATGATCATACAAATCCCTGGACCTTGCTTCACTCCGACTGACCTAATAACCACTGACTGGTCCTTTATTCCCATGGCAACCTCTATCGATACTGCTTGGGATTATTTCAAGCTAAGATTCTTGGCTGCATGAGATCGCCATGCCCCACTCAGAAATACACGGGTTAGGGGCACCCATTTGCCCTGGATCTCTGCCGATATCCTGTCCTTTACTAAAGCCAGAGACCAGTCATGGAAGTCGTCCAAAGCCTCTGGCTCCCCTGCAGACCTAAACAAGTACCGCACCTTACGAAACATTTGCACTAGACAAATCAGGCTAGCTAAAGCAAACTATTTCAAAGCCTCCTTCCAGTCTAACCTAAATTGCCCATCAAAATTCTGGAAGGTGGTAAAATCCCTTTTCTCTCCATCCTCCCAACTTCTCAATCCCACGCTGTCTATAGGCGGGTCTGTTGTAACGGACCCACATGCCGTTGCCTCTACATTCAATTCCTCCTTTACAAATTGCACCTTAGTCCTGCTCTCGATTCTCCCCCCTTCCAGCCTAACCCCTCCCCTAGCTCGCCTCCCTGCTGAGCCTCCTCCTCCTCCAAATGCTCCCTCGTTCTTCTTTCGGCAGGTCACCCTGTCTGAAGTCTATCAGGCCTTGCTTTCCCTAAACCCAAACAAAGGCAAATGCCCCTCTGGGCTGGATTCAAAGATGCTCCACCTGGCTGCTCCTGCTATTGCCGCCCCCTTGGCTGACTTTCTAAACCTCTCATTCTCCTTAGCAACTACCCCTAAGGAGTGGAAGCACGCTACAGTAATCCCGCTCCATAAGGGTGGTGATTCCTCAGCCCCTGGAAACTACAGACCTATTTCCCTCCTACCTATTATAGCTAAGCTACAGGAGCATTTGGTCCTCTCTCAAATCGCCACCTTTCTCAACTCGTCCTCCTTCTCTCACTACCAGTCTGGGTTCAGGAAATCTCACTGCACTGCCACCTCACTCCTCAGGCTCACAGACTCCATCCTTGATGGCATGGACAAGGGCCTTATCACAACAGCCATTTTTGTCAACCTGGCAAAGGCATTCGACATGGTCTCCCATGCCCTCCTCCTTGACAAGCTTTCCTGGGCTGGGCTCTCTACCTTGGCCACCAGCTGGTTCCACTCCTACCTGGTCAGCCATTCTCAGGCAGTTAAAATTGGCAGTGCCACCTCACCTTCCCTCCCAGTAACATCCGGGGTCCCTCAAGGCTCTGTCCTTGGATCACTACTATTCTCCATATTTCTAAATGATCTGCCCTCTGCCTGCCCACACTCATCCAGTCATATGTACGTTGACGACACAGTCCTGTATGCATCTGGCAAATCATCAGCTGATGTTGCAACCCAACTTCAGCAGGATTTCAATGAAGTTCAGCTCTGGTTCCGAGCAAACCAGTTTTTCCTCAATGCCAAGAAGACTGTCTCCTTGACCTTTGGCACAAGGCAGAGACTCTCTAGGCTCCCTGAAACCCCTTCCTTCCACACACTGGACAGGACTCTTCTGGAAATCTGCGACTCCTTCAGATATCTTAGGGTATGGCTCGACCAGCACCTCGACTTTTCTGCACATATCGATGCCATCCATAAAAAGCTACACCCCAAACTGGGTTCCCTCTATCGGAGTCGTGATTGCATCCCACCACAAGCTCGCCGTGCACTAGTACAGAAAATTATTCTCCCAATAATTGATTATGGTGACGTAGTCTACAGTGCTGCTTCCAAGTCCACCCTAGCCAGACTGGACCCTCTCTTCCACTCTTTCTGTCATTTCGCTCTGGACAGTCCCCCCACTCACCACTGTGTCCTCTACCAATCTCTCGCTCTTCCCTCACTCCATGACCGATGGTTGTCCCACTGTGTCAAGTTCACTGCAAAGTATTGGTCCCAGACACTGCCTCCCTATCTCTCCTCTGTGTTGGCTGTCCCTGCCCCTCTTGTGCACTCCCTCAGGAACACAGACTCACAAACCTTGTCTGTCCCTCGGGTGTTTTCCTCAAGCGGTCAAGCATCTTTTCGATACTGGATGCCCAAACTATGGAACTCCCTCCCTACTACCATCTGGCATATGTCCCAGACAATTCATTTCAGCTCCCTCATCAACTCGCATTTCATGTCATCATGTGCCTGTGGGTAATTTTTCAGTGGATAAAATACTAAAGTAAACCAAGTGTCCGACTACTGCTTAGTTGTACTGTCCAAATTTTTGCTCACTGCCCCTACTATCATGCATTTCTCTTCACCCTATTGGAGGCGCCGTGTTTAATTCAGTAGAGTATAAAATGCTACTGTATAATCTGTATCATTTGTAATAGTTCTGCTTAATTTCCGGTATTACTTTGTCCACGTGCTTTTACATGTATGCCTTGTTCTATTGCCGATGTGTATGTACTGTTTCCCATGCCCCCTTCCCCCAGGATGCACCTGGAATCGAGCATTAGTGCTCAGTGTGTCTTCCTGGTAAAACTTTTAAATAAATAAATAAACTGTGCCATTTTCATTGACTGTTCCTGCACTGAACTTAGCAAATTATAAGGCAACGTATTAATAAAACTACACAAAGGATAGCAAAAATGAATTATACTGAATCCCAGACTATCTAGTCTGTAATTTAATCATATTAAATTTATATATTATTCATTTTAAATGCAGCTAAACTTATTTTATGAGATTCATTAGTCCACCTAGTATTTAAATTTACAGTCAATTATCTATAATCAAATTTCCATGCAAACTGTAACTGGTAAAGAAAGTGGAGCAAGCCGTTGTTCTCACAGCATGAACTAGCAGTGCGTAATACATTCAGTCTTTTTATGTATTACACATTCCTATAATTGTTTAAAAACTTTATTTATTTAAAAGATTTTACAGTATAACGGTACAAGGAATACAATTACATTACTGTTAAAGAACAACTAAATGCAATACATCGACAACAAGACCATAATAGGAAGTCCATTAGAGTTCCATGAAGTAAAATGAGCTATACATTAAATTAACTTATTTCATGTAAATATGCATATATATTCCATGGGTGGTCAACAAGCCAAAAGATCATTAAAAACAGAAAATTTAAAAAAATTAGTCATTGCAAGGTATTAACAGCTTTCTCTATACCTAAGGTACAAAATCCTGCCTCAGATTGGAGATATGTAGGACTCATCTCCTCCAAATAAGCTCAAATTTCTCTTGAACTTTATTCAGAGTAGCTGTAAGGCATTCTATATAATATATGTTTATCATTAAATCATGCCAGAACTCTAAATTTACAGGTTGAGGGGAAAGCCAGTTTCTCGTTATCACTTTTTGAGCTGCCAGGATGGAGATTTTGAGCAATTTGCCCACTGAGGGAGCCGCCTAGGGAAATCCATCAAGAAGTACATTTTGCGGCCCGGTGGTTCTGAGGGTTGAGGCGCTGCACGCCACACCTCGCACCATGCTGCCAACCCGGGTTCAGGAACGGACTCTGGTCGCCGGGGGTTGGAGGGGGTGGAGGAGGATTGAGTGTCCCAACGGATGCTCTCCTCCTCCTCCTCCTCCAGGAGTGGGTTCCTGGGGTGCTTTGAGCACCCGACGCACCAGTGCCTGTTGAAGCACAGGCATCAGGGCACAGGCAGTACTTTGGAACCGGAGAGGGGAGGGGAAGGGAGGACGTTGTGGGCATTTGACAATGATGTGCGTCAGCACGCCATCTGCCTGGACATCAGTTCTACGTGCCGATGTCCTCAGGGATAGTGGGACTTAAGAGGGAGCAAAGCAGAAAACACCCCACTCGACCCCAATATGATGACTGACCTAATTTCCCAAACCACCTACCATGGGCAGACCCCAATGTGCAGACACTCTAGAAGGAAGGTAAGGGGGGATACAGGAGTATGCCTGACTCTCTAGGGGCAGACTCCGTGGGAGGATCGCTGGGAATGATCAAGTCTGAAGGAGTGGGGTGAATGGGTAGTAAGGTGGGATAAAAAGAAAGTGTAAAAAAAAAAAAAAGAAGTACATTTTGGATGTCAGAATCAAGACAAGGGAGAAAATCTCCCACAAGGCTCTCTGCAAGTCTTGAACAAAGGGAGTCAGGACTGGGCAGTCCCACATTATATAGAAACATAGACTTTGATGGCAGATAAGGACTGCGTAGCCCACCTAGTCTGCCCATTTCCCTACCTACAGGATAAGCTGCAGATCCTAGTTAACCAACAGCCTATTTCTTCCTACCCCCACAAGAATTGCCTTATGTCTGTCCCATGTATTCTTGAATTCTCCCAGTTTTAGACCCCACAACCTCCTCAGGAAGGTTGTTCCATGCGTTCACAACCCTCTCTGTGAAAAAATATTTCCTCACATTGCCCCTGAGCCGTCCCCCCTCTATCTTCAAATTGTGTCCCCTTGTTCTTGCACATCTCTTTTTCTGAAAGATGCTACCCTCTTGGACTTGCTGATTCCACTGAGGTACTTTAAAGTTTCTATCATGTCCCCCCTCTCCCTCCTTTCCTCAAGGGTATACATATTAAGCTCCTTTAGTCTCTCCTTGTATGGCTTCTCTTGCAGATCCTGCACCATTTTAGTTGCCCTCCTCTGGACTGCCTCCATCCTGTCTATGTCCTTGCGGAGATGGGGTCTCCAGAACTGGATGCAGTACTCCAGATGGGGTCTCACCAACTGTCTGTACAGAGGGATAACAACTTCCTGTTTCCTACTGGTGATGCCTTTCCCTATACATCCCAGTATCTCCCCAGCCCTCCCTACTGCCTTCTCACATTGCTTGCTAACCTTAAGGTCATCTGATATGATTACCCCCAGGTCTCTTTCCATTTTTGTTGTTTTTACTACCTTCAGCTGAAGACTGATCACAACGTTTCCAACAAGTAGGGGATCTGTCTCGCTGGAATTTGCATTGTACTGCAGGGGTTCTGAAGTACCTTACAAACGTTTTCCAGGTGTATTCTTTCCAGCTGGTAGCTCCAATTCCCCACTGTATTTTGGATAAGTATTGTGTCCATACTTCCTCCGGGATCTGAGCTCCCAGGTCCTTGAACCTGGCTGATCTAATAGTTTGGGGGGGGACTCCCCCATTGTAGGCAATTGTGGCCTTATAGAAATACGAAATCATATGCTCCAGGGATGCATTCCCTTCTATGGCTGTCCTAAATAACACATAAATTAGACGAGGTGGGGATTCTCTCCAAAGATCCCTGGAAAGGGTTCTAATATAGTCCCAAGCCTGAAAATATCTGAATCTATCTGTCCATTTAAGTTTATATTTATCTACCAGATCCTGAAGAGGGCAAAAGTCTCTCTCCTGTACAAATTGCCATACTAAATGCAACCCTTCCCTCTCCTACCTTTTGAAACCCAGGTCCAATCTGGCCGGAATAAAGGAACTGGCATAAAGTAAAGACACCAGAAGAGGGCGCCACTCCCTCAGCTTTTTATCATTAAGTATTCAGTGCCAATTCTGCAGTGTAACTTCTGTATAAGGATTATTACTACCATCCAGGCATGAGGCGCCCCTACTAGTAAATAATATTCTGTTACTCTGCAGTAAATCCTCCATCCTGGTCTCTACCACCTTACATTTGGCCTCATAAGAATTATTCGGCCAATAGAAGGCTGTTCTAAGCTGGGCTGCCTGGTAGTATGCCCTCCGGTTCGGGAGCACCAGTCCTCCATCCCTTTTGGGGAGCTGAAGGATCGACATCCTAACTCTGTGTCTCTGTGAACCCCATATAAATATACTTATTCTTCTATTTAGCCCATTTATATAGGCCACTGGGAGGGATATCGGGAGGGTCTGGGATAAGTAGAGAAATCTAGGCAGAAGCACCATCCTGACAGCCTCCACTCTCTGCATTAGGGGAATTGGGATTAATGCCCATTTATCCAAGTCTGACTTCAACCTCTCTAGGAGCAGTGTAAAATGCAAACTGAATAATGCTGTTTCTTCTGTACTCAGGAACACTCCTCGGTATTTTAATTGCTTCAAATTCGATTTATAAGGATAAGCTGTTCTGATTCTCTCAGAGGGGACAGTGGAGCTGGAGTACTTCAGTTTTGGCTGTGTTTACCTTATAGCCCACCAGCTGACCAAATTCAGTTAGTTTCTCCCACAGTGGGTCAAGGGATCTCTCGGGGTCTTTAAGATAGACCAAGAGGTCGTCAGCATAAAGGGCGAGCTTGTGTAGCATTCCCCCTAGATCTAATCCTCCAATCCTCTCCTCCTGTCTCAGCACTTGGGCCAGAGGCTCCAAGTATAATGCGAACAGGAGAGGGGACAGAGGGCATCCCTGCCTCGTGCCCCTCCCCAATATTATTGGGCAAGTCACCCTGCCGTTAATTTTAATATGTGCCCTGGGACTAGTATATATGTTGTTTATGATTTTGATAAAGGAGTTTGGGAAGCCAAACCTTCCCAGAGCTGCGACCAGGAATGGCCAAGCCACCCGGTTGAAGGCCTTCTCCGCATCCAAGCTCAGCAAAAGGAACGGAGACCCGACCAGGCAGCATGGTGGAGTAAATGTAATGTGCATTTGATGTTATCCTGCATTTGCCTTCCTGGGACAAACCCCGTTTGATCAAGGTCCACTACCCAGGGTAAGATTCTTTGCAGGCGTCTAGCCATTATTGTGGCAAACAGCTTGTAATCAATATTAAGCACTGATATGGGCCAATAAGATGCACAGAGAGTTTTATCTTTATTACGTTTGGGTAAGCTAGTGATCACTGTATAGCTCCAGGTGTCTGGGACCCTCTCCCCTTTTTGTACCGCTCCACACACCCTCCAATAAGGCCTCCCTTACCTCTTGTCTGAAACATTTATAAAAGGTTGTGGAATAGCCATCAGGCCCAGGGCTTTTATTTATTTATTTAAACGTTTTAGCAGGAAGGCATGCTGAGCAGACTACTGCTCGATTCCAGATGCATTCTGGGGGAGGGGGGAACATTCCCGAGTTTTAAATCAGAGATAGTGGAGTCTAACTCCAAAATGGTGACGGGAATCCAGCTTCCACTGCATCTCCTGTGAGAGCTTAGGTAACTTTAATTTCGCTAAGTAGGAGGAAGCAACCTTCAAGCCCTTGACCCAGTGGTCTGCAGTGTATAGGTCCTGGTAATGAGTGTGAAAGATCTGCAGAATTTGCTTTGGGACATACACCACCCGATTAGTGACCCTATTTTTGATTCGGGTAATAGTAGATGGGGAGCTGCTGTCTAAGCCTGTGAGCCAGTAGACAAGTGGTCCTATGGCCACTTTCGTAACATTTCTGCCGGAGATACTGCAATGCCTGCTCTGTCTTAACATCTATCCGTTTCTGTACTTGTTTGATAATCTGTAATAATGGGTACACCCCCTTATCCCCTGCTGCATGTTGCTCCTACAACTCACAAAGTGGTTGCTGTAACTTTTCTAATTGGAGGGCTTGCTGTTCCTTAAAATTTGCAGCATATTTTATGTCCCCTCGTGAGATCGTTTCAATGGTGTCCCACAAGGTTGCTCTTGATCTCTCTGGGGAATCGTTATCTCTTATTATCCGCGGGATACAATCCTTAATCATGGCTGTAAGATTTAACAAATAATTATTGAACTTCCAAAGGGTCTGGCCTCTCTCAGAGCCCCATTCCAATAATAAGGTTAACTGGGAGTGGTCAGATAAGACAGCTGGCTTGTGGCTGCAATCCAGTATCTGATATTGATATTCCCCAGAAACCTGGAAATAGTATATGCGTGAATACGAGCCCTGTATGACTGAATAGTGGGTTTACTTCCTTTTTTTTGGATGCAGCAGACGCCATGCATCTGTCTAGAATGTCCCCGGTAGGTACTTCTTAATTGTTTTCTGGGCCCCTGTTCTCCTGCCCGGGAAGCGTTAGAGGTATCCACCTGCTCAAGGGTTAGATTTAGATCTCCTCCCACAATGAGGGTACTCATCTGGATCTCTGTTATTTTTTGGAGCAAGTGTGACACCTCAGACGTCCTTTCCCCTGGGGGTATGTAAATGGAGGCCACTGTGGTCTGGCGTCCCTTCAGTTGGGCCACCACCATTGCCAGTCCCCCCTCAGAATCTGAATAAGTATTTGAGTCTTGAAATTGAGTGTAATGCGGGATTAAAACAGCAACTCCCTGCCTTTTCCCATTCTTATAGGAGGAGGCTATGACATGGGCATAGCTGAATTTGGCCAATTTAGCATGCTCAGCCTTACTCAGGTGTGTTTCTTGGAGCAGAACCAGATCTGTTTTTTGTTTCTTAAAGGAAGATGACACCCTGTATTTCTTAACTGGATTATTAAGGCCATTTATATTCTGAGAGAGGATCTTAATTCTCTGCCTAGCAGCCATTTTGCCTCATATAATGGGTCCCTAAGTTAGCAGATGACCCCTTGATTGTAAACCCCGTGTTATTTAATAGTTTTCTGAGCTCGCCTTGAGCAAACTGGTTTTCCCATCCTCTGGCTCCTGTGTATGTCTCAACATCATATGGTCTTCCAAGGTCTAATAACATGATATTAGTGACTAGCCTCATATAAACAACAATAACATTCACAAAATAAACAGTTAATCCTTTGCATAACAGCATAAGGAGGGCAAAGACACTGCCAAGCCTGCTCCTCTGCGTACAGCTATTTGTACATTGACCCCCAAAGTAGGGGAACCTTTTATTTGGTTCCCTGAGGTCCCAAATAAGTAGAAAAGTGTTATCCTCCACTTGGGTGGGAGGAGATGAGGCCGCTAAGCAGTCCTGGTCGCCCCAGCCCGAAACCAGGTCAGGGCACAGCCTTACAAGAAGGCTGAAAAAGGTAATCGCCCAAACCAGGTAGCGTTTCAGCATTCTCTTTGTTAGAAAAGGGAAGCAATGCTGCTCCGCCAGTTTTGCCTTCACCCCATACAAAACAAAATATTTTGATCCTTTTGGCAAAGATAAACCCTTCATATTCTTTAAATGTATAAGGGGAAAGGGGCCCAGAGTAAATGTTTACTCAAACTAAAATCTTATACCCTGCTATACAAATAGCAACAAGGTATGATCAGTCTGAACTGGTACAAATAAGCAAGTTTGCCTCCCCCCCCCCATCCCCCAGGTGCTCATCTATACTAATCGATGTTGTTAAAAAGTAGGGATTACACTGACTGCAGTTGGGTGAACCTTCGGCGCTACACTATTATGCATACCAGACCTGTGGCCCAGGAGATTCTAAGCTTTTTAATTTTTTTAATTTTTTTTTTTAATTTTCGTATTTATTCCTCCTCTCTCCCCTTCAGCTCTGGTCTCCTCGGGAGCACCAAGGAGTCATCCCTCTGCGGTCCACCCTACCTGGTTGGTCCTCCATCACCCATGTAGCCTCGGATTACCCCCGGGCAGGGATGAGGTCGGCCCCAACACCCTGAGCAGTCTATAGCGTCAGTTGGTCAGGTGCCAGGTGGGTGGCTGCAAATCGAGGGCAAGCTCCAGTGCTCTGTCTCCGCCGGAGTTGAAGGCCATTTTCTCCTGTTTCTGGGGAGTGGCTAGTGCCCTGATGTCAAGGCATGTTACCGACATCATCTGCCACTCCCCGCCCCCCTTCTCTACATTGTCAGTGCTTGCTGTATCTTCGGCTTCAGCCAGAGGCCAGCCGAGCTCCGAGCAGGGACCCCTGTCCCTCCCGGGAGAGGAGAGCTGTCCTCCGGATGCTCAATCCTCTCCCTCCCCTGCCGACCCCCAGCAGCCTGGGCTCATTCCCAAACCCAGGTCACTGGCGTGGCACGAAATGTGGCATCCAGCGCCTCAGCCCTCAGCGTCACAGGGCCGGTGCGAGATTCTAAGCTTTAAACTGAAACCAATGTCCATGCACTCGCTTACTGGTCTTGAGATCACCAGTTTCTGTAAAATTATGCCAGAGCTCAATGCAGGTTCCCTGTGACACTGCTGAAGTCTGTTTTCAGTGAGAGAATGTAGCTTGTGAGCCACCAGTTTCCACTGGAGCACCTTGAAGGGTCAAGAAGAGAGACATATGAGCAACATACAACCCTCCCCAAGCAAGATAATACCAAAGTCTCGCTCACCCCCATTTCAGGTGTGGTTCTCTGTAAGATTGGTGTCATTCGAACCAGCTGCTTGATTCTTCATTTTCTGTAGCAAGGTCTTGACATCTTCTAATGTTTTAGGTGCCATAACACACGCTGACTTCTTAGGATGCCGCTCTGCAATGCACCAGTCCGGAAGTGGCACTCGGTTAGACTTCTCTGCTATTTTGTCTGTACCTGACATCCAACCTCTACTCTTGAGTTCCAGCAGTATTTCTGAAGGTGCCTCATAAACTTTAGGACCCGATTCCCAGTAAACCCTCAAGTAAGAGGGATAAGGCGCCTGGAATCTGATTTTGTTCCCCCTGAGCACTCTTAACACAGGTGAGTAAGCTGCTCTTTGTTTAGCAATTTCTATGGGGTAATCGTTGTCAAAAATAAGGCAGGCAGCATTATATTTGACCATCTTTTTAGACCAAGCTATTTTCAACAGTCTCTCCTTATCCTTATAACTGGACAGCTTGAGGACAATTGAACAAGGTTGCGCTGAGGGGTCCCTTGGTTTTGGTGCGAGCGCTCTATGGCACGCTCGAGCTTGAATTGGAAGTCCAAAGGCAGGTCTAAAACATCTTTCAACAGGTCCTCCAAGAAGTCTTCCATAGGACCCACCTCCTCCCCTCAGGCAATCCATAAATCCACATATTATCCCGTCTTAAGTGAGCCTCCAAATCTATTAATTTATTTTGTATGGATTCCTGGTATGTAGCTAAATAATCGACCGCCGTCTGAAGGTAGGTTGTGTCATGTTCCATGGCCATGATCTTCTTTTCTGCCATATCCACCTTGGATTTGACCTCCTGTATGCGATTATGCAGGGCTGCAAATTCTTGTTTAGTCTCAGCTCTAAATTCTCTTAGCTCCCCAAGCAAGGTTTCAGATCTGGAACAGGAGAGGCGTTCAGCCTCCTGATCTGTATCTGACTCTGCGATATCGTTGCCCGAAAAGGAGGGACTCCTGCTAGGCTTCTCCTCCCGAGACAATCTGCAGTCATCGTCTGGATAAGCACCATTTTCAAGCGGGATCGGCTAGGTCTGTGACCTCCCTTCTTTCCTGTTGACATTTTGATAAAGATTTTTTGGTTTTAGTGAGCTAAAGGGAAGGTTTGGTGGGTGAGTTTTCAGGAGCTCTGTTAGAAAGCGCCCATTCGGGTGATGAAGTTACCGGAAGTCCTCCACTTTCCTATAATTGAATGACATGGAGCCAAAAATGGACTTCATCCATCGATATAAAAAGAAAACATGAAAGCTAAGTAAAAGCTACAAGCAGGAGACCTATTTTATGTAATCTGATTGTTAGGAGCAAACTTACATGTGGTCGGGTGGGTCAGCTTTGGCAGAGAACTCCAAAGGTACTCTTTCTCCTTCGGGTGGCTGGTGATGTGATGGGAGGATCTATGGCAGGAGGACTCCGTTCCCCCAGTGACTGATGGGTTAATAAACAGTAGGTTGGTCGACTGATTGATAGTAAAGCCAAGGAAGTCAAGGAACTGGAAGAAACTTGCTGAAGCCTTGATTTACATACAGAAGATCCCCCTCTGGCCTTGAGAACTTTGATAGACATGGGCAAGATAAGACACTAGCTGGTGTTGGGGGAGCTGTCAGCTCCAGTGTTTTACGACCATTTACTGTACGTGGTGCTTTATTCTCCTTTTTTGTTTGAGAAAGGGAAACTATATATGTATCTCTTCTGACTGATTTAATTACAGCTGCCAGAATGTTGCAGGGTATATGAATGGCTAGTTAAAAAATTGAGGGGGATGTGTCCCCCTTACCTCCCCCCCCCGTGGTGCGTCCATGCAGGCCACCTGTAAAGCTCTTAGTTCAACTGTCTTCTTTCTCATTGCTGTCACCTGGCTTCCTAGCAAGGCAGCTGCTCCCATTTTGCTCTGTCATGTTAATTAGTTTACTCAGTCACTCTGCTCAGCATTTACCACTCTAGTCTTAGTGTGTATGCAGCTTCAAGCCTTTCCTGCTGAGGCAGGGTTTTACCTCTCATTTTGACCTCGATGTACATTCAAATTTCAGTACCTTTTCAGCTGTCGTAGTTTCCATCAGTGCCAGTCATTCCATTCAGTAGTCATTATTCAGGTAGAATGTTGCTCTCAGGGTTCTCTCTGTTGGCGGACAGCTCTTTCTCCCCTTGACGTCTGCATCTTGAGGGTGAATCCCTTGTCTTGGGTGGGGGTCCTTCTCTGTAGGCTGCTCGTTTTCTGCAGTGCCTCCTAGCAGTCCCCCTAGGTGGTATGGTTCGACCAAGATCCAAGGGGGAAGGTTTAGCTGTGCAGACCTTCAGTCGGTGGCACCTCAAAGTGCAGCATTTTAGACTTCAGTGGCCAGACAGGGGGCTCTAAGCCCACAAGGGTTCCTTTAGCTGTGCAGACCATGTTGGCAGGGCCTCTGAAATCTATTTTCCCTGTGTCTGCCTAAGGTCCACCTAGTCTCATTCTGTATCCCCTTCCTTTAGTTTTCATTCAAGCATAGGCTTCCTCATGGTCTTGAGGCTGGGTGATAGCCTTTCAGCAGTCGCTACTCTCTCATTCCACACTTGGATGGGTGGGCCTCCTTCATAGAGAACTTCCTTTAGCTACAGAGATTGACTTGCAGCACCCCACAGTGCTATCCCATTAGAGGGGTAGAGAGAAAGTTATCCCTCCCAAAAAATCCTGAATTTTGAACTCCAAATTAGCAATCAGAGCTGTCACAATAATAAGCTCCCATGCCAAGAGATATGGCGTTTGATCTCCAGAGATTCCCTCCATAGGCTTTTTTTCTCTCTCTCCTGAGTGCCTAAGGCCATAATGCAGTATATGCATTTAAGTGTAGTGTTTACCCTTGTAGTAGTAGGTTTCCAATGTGAGCTGGGGTTGGATGGTGGTTCTCTTATCTTTCATTTCTGCTGTTCCCTCTCTCCTTATGGAAGTCATGCATCTGTCTTCTGTCAGTTACCAGATACTGTCGGTCACTACTCAACCTCTGTGTTCACCATCTGCTGTGCAGTACTTTTGGGCTCCTTCCTAAGGTACCTTTAGCCTAAAGGAATTATGTTTCTGCTGCACCTCTAGGGGTGGAACTCTCCTCAAGAGGGTTCCTTTGCCTTCACAGTACCCAGAAAACATGGTAGTTCCCCTATGGGACAGAGTGCAGATGGCCAAAGTATCTGCATGTAACAGTCAAACAACACATTTATTCAATTCCCGTCAAACTAAAACCAATGTTGCACAAGCATAACTCCTCACAAAGTTGCATAAACCCCTTGAACACAAAGACTATGCTTGCAGTTCAGTCGGCAGGAGCTACCACTCACATCCCCCTTCCTCAGCTATTTAAGCCAGCTTCCTCCAACCTCTTTTGGAAGCACAATTTTTTTTTGCCCTGCTGTCCTCTCCTCCTCTTCCAGTGGTGTGCCTCTCTCCTTGGGGTTCATTCCCACAGCACCTCTAGGAACGGAACTCTCCTTAAGAGAGTTCATTTGCCTTCACGATACCCCGCAGGGTGGTAGTCCCCCATGGGACAGAGAGTGCAGACTGCCAAAGTATCCACGTATGACAGTCAAACAACACAATCATGAAAAATGTTGCACAAGCATAGCTCCTCACTAAGTTGCATACGCCCATCAATTGCTTCCTTACCACAGCCCTTTAAGGTATGTTTATATTTCTTAGGAGACCACGCTTACCTGCATTTATAGGGTATGGGAACTGCAAACAGAAGAAGTGATTGGCTAGGATGCATTAATATATTACTGATCAAGGGTGAATTTAAAAACCTTTCATTTCCAGGGCACCTGCACATGAGGCAGGCTTTTCAGAATACACATATCTGGAGGGTCCGACTGGTCAAGGCCACTCCACTAATTTATAAAGGGCAGAATCTCATCACTTTCATGACATTATACCCATTATACTGCAGTTCAGCATTCACTTGGACCTACCCAGTGCCAGTGCACACTGCTGTGACAGCTTTAGCTTCCCATCAGTGAAGACCCCTGATCTTTGTCATGGTCTGTTGCTGCTAGTTGTTTTATGTGAATACCACTTCCAAGACCACTCTCACAGTTGTAAGAGTTGTCTCATACGCATACTTAGAGTATAAGTACTATTAACCGAAGGTGAGCGGTTCTGATAACCTAAGGATGTAATTAGGTGTTAATATATTACTGATTGAGATCAATCGATATAATACATTGAAATAAAAAAAAAAAGTCCCAAATGTGCCCATTTTAAGGGCAGCTGCATATGCACAGAACTAGAAAGAAAGACTAGAAAGGCACACAGTGCAGCATAGAAAACAAGCACAGCTGACATTATAAATGTGGGGAGGCAGTGCAAAACAAGGCTATCAATCAATGATAACAAGTTCAGGGACAGCCAATCACCCTATCTTAGTGCTATTTTTTCCCCATATGCCAGAAGAGAAGAGCAGGCAGTGGTAGGGGGCAAAAAGCTGAATGAAAAAATATATATTCAAGTAACATACTGTGTTCAATGCCATTTATGTCATACAAAAGCAGCACAGAGATCAGAATGTTCTTTCTGCAAATCTACTGTTTCAGAGTTCTGCTAATCCAGTTATAATCATTTGTAACACAGAGGCAGCTTTTGTTTCCTTAAAGGCCGCATTGGTGCAATGCCGAAGGTTGGTTGGTCTCCGAGGGAGGGTTGTAGGAGCTATGTGGCCGTGTGGATCCGAGGTAGATTTTTCATCTACTGCATAAGGGTGTGAGGCAACTGGCAGAAAGTAAAAGGACTAGATGGCACCAGAATCCTTCTGTGGCACAGGGGACCTGGTACCCTGTTTAAGGTAAGGGGTAGCCTGGCAGTGGGGCTGCTGTAGCAGTGGCAGGGATGCAGCAGGATCTCCGAGAATGGCAGCTCTGGTGTACCATTCCCATGTGGCATGCTGTCAGGGGGCAATGCTTGAAGGCAAGGGGAGTGCAGCCTGGGATTCGCTATAGGGCTTGCCGTGCCTATGTCTGGGACAGGTCCTGGGACCTGCCATGCCTGTATCTGGGGTAGGTCCGTCAGACCCATTAAGGGCTGTGACTCTGCTTGGGGAACAGGACTGTGTAAGGAAAGGAGCCACCGCTATGCTTGGGCAGCCTGAGGTTTGAATCAGAGAGCAAGGGAAACTGTGGGCATCGTGCTTGGCTCAGGATAATGTTTGGGTGGCTAATTGGGAGCAGCCACAGGAGGCTAGGCTGCAATTGCCCTGAGGCCCTGTTTGGCTTGGGTGGCACTGGGAGGAGTGAGGCACTCCCTCATCTGGAGGTTTGAAATGTGAAATAAAAGGGAAGGTTCATGTAGGAAAGAGACTGTTTCTGGTTTTTCGAGATCTCTGCCCATGGGAGGAAACAAGTTTTAAGTGGAGCCAGACTGGTCTATCTTGTAGGCCTTGAGAAAAAATCTTGCTGCTGTGCTGATTTGCGTGCCTGAAAGAGCTGTTTGTACTTGTATACTCATCTCTCAGCCCCATGGAGCTGATCCTAGTTAATTAAATGAAAGTCTCCTAGGATGCAGTCATTTAAAACATCCAAGAATAAAGTTTTATATGTTTCTGTGAAGATGGTTGCAGTGACTGGTCATTTGATTAATGAATTAAGACATAATGAATTTCTTGCTTAACCACTCTCGGTACTGCTTCTGTTTCGGGGAAACTGACTCCACACCCACCCCACCCCCAGCAAGAAAGTAGCGGAGGAGTCTCCTGTTTTAGAAGATGCCTGCTTCCAGTCCTATCGCCACCTGTAGCTGTGAGAAGCTGTTTGGGTAGAGTGAGGCCTTGCTAGAAAACAAAATAGAAGACATCTTCAGGCAAGGCCACCTCATTTTCTATCCTTTGTCATGAGACTTCCAGGGAGTATTTCTGTCCTGTGCCCCTTCCTCCCTTTATAACATTGGACCCCTAGACACTAAGTGAGGACCAGGGGTGGGCTACAGATGTGCAGCTCATCCAGGATCTGTTTCTGCACCCAGATGACTGATTGGTACCACTGTTGTGGGGAAGTCGAGGGGGCTAGCCGGGCGAGGGGCCTGTTGGCTCAATGGCACAGTTGTGGTAAGCCTCAGGCAGTTTGTAAGGCCTGTAGAGGATGTGGCTCTCTCTTCTTGTGCCTCCACATCTGGACTTATGTCAGGTAATGTGAAAGGACAATGGTGATTGGTCGGCTCCATGGAAGTGTCTGGAAAGGAGCTGTGAGGGGGTTTAATTTTGGCAGTATAGTGAGAGGAATGATGGAGAGAGCAGAGGTGTGACCTACAGTGTAGTGGCCGATTAAAGGCATTTTGAGACCGTTTCAACAGAGGATCATGGCGGAAGGTTTTTTGTCTGAGGAGGAACCCCAAGCAGTGGTTCCTAACTCCCTGTTCATTTGGCTTTGGAATTCTGCAGTTAGAGGAAAGGCTGAGGAGAGGTGCATGAGACGTGGCTATCATGGAGAGGGGATGATTAAGCTGCCACTTTGTTCTATCTGCTCCAGCACTATGCCAGGGGGACTTTTTGAAGGGACACCATATGATTACTCCTGGGATTACCCTACCAGTGCATCTGTGGGAATAGCTTCCCTACTTTCTTAGGAAAGCCTGGACCTGGGAGCTGAAGCCAAATTAGAATTGCAGGAGAGTCAAGAAGTGGAGTGGAAATTAAAACAGGGACTTCTGAGGTGAAGATCGAAGCCATGGAGGAGTCCTCAGAGGGTGGCAATGGGGAGCTCAGCCATCTGCTCAGCTCCACCTCACTGGCTGTTGACTATCTCCATGGCAGAGGGAGGGGCAGTGGTCTGCAGATGTCAGCAGGGGACTCCCCAGGGCCGGGGGGGGTCTCCGATGGGATCTCTGCCCGGTGACAGCATTCCCGGTGTATCAGCTCAAGGTGAGGCCCCGCCACTGTACTCTGCACAACCTGTGGCAAAGGTGTAGCCCAGAGAGGAGGAAATCTTGGAGGAGACTGTTTCATTGACCCCTGGAGGAACATTGAGGAGATACCAGTTTGCTGATCAAGAGATCCAAAGGATGATCCCTCAATATTTCCATTGGCCTGCCATAACTCTACCCGATATTAACACCCCTCCCCCGCGGCGCAGTGCAAAACACTCAGAGAAAGAATGGATGGCCTTCTGAGGAGCGATCCTGCCAATGCTGTAGTTAGTGTCCAGGTGTGGTTAGAGCCAGGGGCTGCTCGGTGTACCAGCATTAGGGATCTGCCTGAGTGGTCCCAGGCTGAGTGGTGGATCAGGAGAAGAATTTGCACAGAGTACCCCACTGTGGAATATCCCTATGTTCCTGAGTGCCTCTGGAATATAATTGAGGAGAAGAGGTCTGACTGGGTGTTCAGAGGAATGGTTACCAAACTGCAGCCAAGGCCTCTATGGACAGGGCATGCCACTCAGCAGATCATCCAGAAGGCCAGAGCGATGTGCTTCTCCACCCCCTGGGCCAGGGTGAACCCGTTTAAACATTTTGCCCTAGTACAAGATTTGGCTAGATCCAGAGTCAAATACTATCCGATCTCAAAAGACTCTTTTGGGGATGAGACTACAAAACCTGACCTGGATTACTATTTCCCCTGGGGCGGTGGGCCCCCTAGCTGACACAGACTGACTGTGAGTGATAAGCGATTGCCAGGGCTGTCTCTTTGATTGAATTGCATCAAAAAAGGAATGAAACTGTTCTGTTGGAACTGTGTGCTGTCTCGATTCAAAGAATTCCAGAAAGAACTGTGCCTAGGGAATGATTTCCAGTGCCCGAAGACCTGATTTTGATTACTTAATTGACCCTTGAGATTTGAAAAGACAAACATGTCTTGTTTTGAAAAAAAAAACAAAACATAAAATGTTCTCGTTTGAAATTTAAAGAATAATAAAAATCTTAGGGAGAATGTTATACATGTCTACCTCAGAGTGAGTGGAGAGTGTTTGGGACAGAGAGTGGACTGTGAGTGGGTAAGTAAGCTGCAGAAATGTTTTGCAGATTTAATCTGAAAAGCGTTGTCTAGTTACTTATTAGTATTACAGTTAACAGACAGCCTGGCTAGAATAACAGCTTTCTAATTTTGAAGAAGTGTTTTATTAACATTTTTTTTAATGAGGATAATGCGTTTGTATCAAACTCGCTCCACTGAGCAGTTAGGTAGGTGCTTAGGAGGGTGGGGGTAGGCGTGCACAGTAGAGCCCTCAGGCTGGGTGGGGAGTGTGCATTACCCACTTGGTTGGGTAGGGCCTCTGGTGGTGCCAGTATTGCCCCATTTCAGGAGGAAATGTTTTAAAGGGAGGAGAGTGTAACTCCCCTTGCAGATGAACTGCCTCTGGTTATATCTCCCCTCTTTTGGTGCCCCTTGTCTAGGATGCATTTTGGGCTATCTCTTCATCACTGCCACACTAGGGCAGTGTATTTAACTAATATTTAAGCCCTGGTTCCCAGGGTGGGAGGGAGGAGGAGAGAGATGAGGAGTCAGCAGCTGTAGTGGAGTCAGCAAAAAAGCAGCATCGGTGCAATGTGGGAGTTGGTTGGTCTCCGAGGGAGGGTTGTAGGAGCTCTGCAGCTGTGTGGGTCCGGGGTAGATTTTTCATCTGCTGCATAAGGGTGTGAGGTAGCCTGGCAATGGGGCTGCTGTAGTGGTGGCAGGGCTGCAGTAGGGTCTTCAGATGTGGCAGCTCCAGTGTATCATTCCCATGTGACACACTGTCAGGGGTCAGTGCTTGAAGGCAAAGGATGTGCAGCCTCGGATTTGCTATAGCGCCTGCTGTACCTGTGTCTGGGGTAGGCCCTGGGACCTACCGTGCCTGTGTCTGGGGTTGGTCCATCAGACCCATTAAGGGCTGTGACTCTCCTTTGGGAACAGGACTGTGTAAGGAAAGGAGCCGCCACTATGCTTGGACAGCCTGAGGTTTGAATTGGAGTGCAAGGGAAACTGTGGGCACCATGCTTGGCACAGGATAACGTTTGGGTGGCTAAATGGAAGCAGCCATGGGAGGCTAGGCTGCAATGGCCCCAAGGTTCTGTTCAGCTCAGCTGGCACTGGGAGGAGTAAGGCACTCCCCCATCTGGAGGTTTGAAGTGGGGAAAAAAGAGGGAAGGATTATGTAGGAAAAAGTCTGTCTTTGGTTTTTCAAGATCTCTGCCCAAGGGAGGACAAAAGATTTAAGTGGAACCATATTAGTCTAACTTCCAGACCTTGAGAAAAAATCTTGATGCTGTACTGACTTGCGTGCCTGAAAGAGCTGCTGGTACTTGTGTGCTCATCTCTCAGCCCCATGGAGCTGATCATAGTTAAATTAAATGAAAGTTTCCTAGGATGCAGTCATTTAAAATGTCCAAGAATAAAGTTTTGCATGTTTCTGTGAAGATGGTTGCAGTGACTGGTTATTTGATTAATGAATTAAAACATAATGAATTTCCTGCCTAACCAGTCTTAGTACTTCTTCTGCTTCGGGGAAACCAACCCCCCAGCGAGAAAGTAGCGGAGGAGTCATCTGTTTTAGAAGGTGCCTGCTTCCAGTCCTATTACCGCCTGTAACTGTGAGAAACTGTGTTGGGTAGAGGGAGGCCTTGCTAGAAAAAAAATAGAAGATGTCTTCAGGTAAGGCCACCTCATTTTCCATCCTTTGTCATGAGCATTCAGGGAGTGTTTCTGGTGTGTGCCCCCCACCCTTACAACATCGGGACCCCTAGACACTAAGTGAAGAGGGTTGGCTATAATAGGATTAATAATATGAAAAAGAAATAACACTAAGCTATGGTGAAGCCACTGATACTAGGAGCCCACAAAGCCCTAGCTTAAAAAGTAATGTAAGCACTGTTTGGGCACTTACTAGTTAATTCTGGTTGCTAAGGGTAGTTAGGCAGAGACGAGAGCTTGGTGCTACTAGGTCTGGGGTGTAGGGCCTACTTGCTGGCAGCAGGGGGCCCCATCATCAGGAATATATAAGGTGAGGAATTTTGGTGCCAAGAGAGATTCCAGAAAGAGAGAGAGAGAGAGCGAGAGAGACCTGGGAAGAGAGGAGTCTGGGGGGCCGGCCTGTAAGTTCGGCCGGAGGGCCGCAGTGGGGTGGGATGAATCACTTGCCACCCTGGCGCTCCTCCCTCAAAGATCCATGTATAAGTAGTGTGGTGGTTTGGGCTGATAGAGAATAGGACCAGATGGAGGAGAAGGTGGAGCTGAAGGTTCGGGGCCTGTTGGTGCATTTGGGAGCCGAAGTCCAAGGAGAGCAAAGAAGTATGGAGGCCTGCCAAGTGAACTTCAACATCTTGGTAAGGTAAGCACCGATGGGGCCATTGTAATTTAAGACATCTCGCCCGTGGGTGAATGCAGTACGTGGAGTCAGTGAGTGTCCTGTGGGCGGGCCTGCTATGTCAAACTGGGCCTGGGCACAGTCTAGAGGTGGCAGCCTGGATTGTTGTGGATGTAGTGGTGGCAGCACTACCTCTTTGCCCCGGCCAGTGGCCATTGCAGAGTTGGGACTCCCGAGCTGAGCAGCCTGTGGAGGCAGAAGGTCCTGATGACGGACAGGCCCCGTGGGGGTGGCAGACTGCCTGAGGTTCTCCATATGGCACAGCAGTTAGTCCTTTGGGTGAAGACAGTCCAGAAACTGGATTCGCTGCAGGAGCGGAGGTGCTGTTGATTTCCAGATCAGGATGCAGAATTCCCTGGGAAGCCATTGTAGGCACGTGGCCTCAGTGATTGGGTGTCTGGAAGGTCTTTGGTGGTTCTGTTCTTGCTAAAGAACACCAGCTTGACTGAGTTAAGACCTAGAAGTGATGGAAATGCTCCATAAAGTGTAAGGTACCCCCAGTGGAGAAAGTGTATAGAAGACCACGTTTGGAAGTGGGATTGGGACAGTAGAAACATCTTGTGCTGTCATAGTTCCTAGTGAGTGCCTAGTGCTGAGAACTGAGAAATGGGAAGTGAGCCAAAGAGGCCTGTGTAGGGAATTGGATTAAAGAAGGGCTATGAAATGAAAGTGCTGCTAAGCACAAGCTTCCTTTAGATGTGGCCTGTTTCAGCCCACTGTATTGCTGCTGGCAGGAATATAGCCTTGTCAGCTCGAGGGAATGACTGCATGAAATAATTCAGTCTATTGGCAAAAGAGACTGTTGCAAGAGAAATAAGGTGTCAGCCTATGGATGTTCCCACTGTATGTGTTACCCCCATGCTCCATGGAGTGGTTCATTAACTTTCGTGTTCATTAAGCCTGTTTTTGCATTTTAATTCCAGGGTGGACAGTGGATTCAATCAATTTGAACTGTGCATTTTTTGCCTGCTAACCACCCTTGCCCCTGCAGCTCACCATTTGCATTTAAGAAGTGTTCCTGCTCCTCCACAAGCGAAGCCAACTCGCTGCCATCAGAAGAACCAGGTAAGGAACACATTTCTGTTGTCTTTGGACTGTGTTGCTTGGGTTGTACAGTGCCCCCCTCCCACCTATTTACTATATGGATACCCTTAGACAGGGGGGGGCTTACAACGTGGGGGCTCATCCGGAATTTGAAAAAATGTTTTGGGGAGCAAGTTTTGGCCTGGATTAATCTTTGGGAGATACAAGGAGGCCGTTATGTTAAATCTGCAGGTTAACAAGCTCTCCCTGCCAGAGGTGTCACCATTTGTCTGAACTTCTGTCTTGCTTCCTTGGGGCTGCACATGGACTTGCAAGTGACTAAAATTTTTGATCAGTAAAGGCACTGCTGTGATTGGTTGACTGGGTCTGAGGTACCAAAGTACACAAGTTTGCAGCACAGAGCCACTGCCATTTTAACCTGGGTGTGTAAAGAAAAATCTGCAAAGAACACTACTGCTCAAAATAAAATCTGTAGCATGCAGGGAGTGCCAAAAGAGTGCAGGGTAACCATTCTGCTGTCACTGCTGGCTTGGATGTGGGACATGATGGAGAGGTGTCCCACCATGGAACATTGTGTGTTGTGCCATACTGTCGAGGAGCAGTTAGTGCGGCTGCCAGTGTGCTTAGCATGTGCCAATGGAGCGGTGCCATGTCCTAGTGAGCAGCTGTTGCCCTATTTGGAGAGTTGGGGCTGGCGAGGTAGTCCTTCCCATAGAGACAAGCTGGAGGCCCTAGCAGGGACAATGGTATGGGAAGAGATGAGACGAGTTTTGGGGGAGGTTGCTTGTGCCTCAGTGGGAAGTGGCAATAGATGTCAGCCCAGCCATTCTCCCCAGTTGGATTCCATGCCTCCCAGTGGCAGTGGGAGAGGCCTTGGAGGGGAACAGCTATCAGTCAGTACAGTAACGGCGTGCCCTGGTAGTCCCTCCTCGGCGGTAGAATCCGAATCGTCAGAGACGTATGAAAGTATTACCTCACAACCTGACCCCCCCCGTATGAGGAATCAACTGATTTGTGCATCTCTGGCTTGGAGGACGGCATCGTGGCTTCTGCTCAACCACCCAGCCCTCGGGCGCTGACGTTTATCAATCCCTGCATCAAGCGGGACATCCCAAAGCCCTATCACCTATTGCCTGAAGGCCTGGACATTGGTCCCCTGTGATTGCCTGACCTTTGCAGATGCAAACAGTGCTGGATGGAGGCCCTCAACCCAAAACACCAGTGGGTGGTGGACTATTTGAGCACTGGCTGCAGAAAGGTACCGCTGCAGGAGCCGGTGGATCCAATTCAGTTCAGTGGACCAGCGATGAATGCTGGATG
Source organism: Neoceratodus forsteri (assembly GCA_016271365.2). Lineage (NCBI taxonomy): Eukaryota > Metazoa > Chordata > Ceratodontiformes > Ceratodontidae > Neoceratodus > Neoceratodus forsteri. The sequence continues at coordinate 1,624,994,044 of CM028131.1, read as the reverse complement.
AGGGAGTGTGTTCAGATGGAGTACCCTGGCACCGAGTACCTCTGTCTGCCAGAGAGACTGTTATTGTATTGCATAATTTTCTAACAAATAATGTTTACACTGTAAAAACGAAATGATTACTGAAAGGTGACTGGACTGGAACATGCCGCTCTAAATTGCATCGTTGTGATTCGGTGTGCGTGGCTGGTGTGGCTGGCATAAAGAGACAAAAAAGTGGGGTTTCGTGTAAGCTGAGTGTGAATTGGTGTGACTGGTTAGCGATTGTTTTGAAGCTTATAAAAAATGTTTCAGAATGTTATGTGCCAAGACAGAGTAAGCTATAGTGTTATTAGCTGTAGAAAAAAAAGAGATGCATGTTGTTAAGCGGTTAGTGTCACAATATTCCAGGTATACCTTTTAAAATGGGGGACAGAAAGTATTGTTCTCCTATTTCTGGCAGCAGCATTCTTTTGGGAAGGTAGTTTTGTAGCTAGTTGTGTAGTGGGTGGAGGGACACCTGTGTTGTAGTACCTGGCAGGTGACTGTGGGAATCAGCGGGTGGGTCGCCAGTATACCCTAGTTTAAGATGGTAAAGTGTAGGAAAAGTTAAGGTTCAACCTAAGGTACATGTATTTCCACCGTACCAGCGGTGTAGTCAGTATGGTGCTCTGATTCTTGGGAGAGGGAGAGATGGCCATATCTCTCCTCTGGGGGGTTGGTGGTGCGGCCTGGTAAGGCATTCATCAGGGGGTGAACGTTTTATGTGGGGGAAAAGTGTAAGCACACTGGGCACTTACTAGTTAATTCTGGTTGCTAAGGGTAGTTAGGCAGAGAAGATTGCTTGGTGCCACTAGGTCTGGGGTGTAGGACCTGCTTGCTGACAGCAGAAGACCCCATCCTCAGGGGTATATAGGGTGAGAAATGTTGGCGCCAAGAGCGATTCCAGAGAGAGAGAGACCTGGAAAGAGAGGAGTCTGGGGGGCCGGCCCACAAGTTCAGCTGGATGGCCGCGGCCGATCTGGAGTGGGCCGCTTGCCACCCCAGCCCTCCTCCTTCAAAGTCCGCATATGAGCAGTGCGGCAGTTTGGGCCAATAGAGAGTGAGACCAAAAAGGGGAGAAATTGGAGCTGAAGGTTCTGAGCCTGTTGGTGCATTTGGGAGCTGAAGCCCGGAGAGAGCAAAGAAGTATGGAGGCCTACCAAATGAACTTCAGCACCTTGATAGGGTAAGCACCGATGGGGCCATTGTAATTTAAGTAGTCTTGCCCATGTGTGAGTGCAGTTCGTGGAGTCAGTGAGTGTCCTATGGATGGGCCTGCTATGGCAAATTGGGCTTGGGGCGCAGTCCAGAAGTGGTAGCCTGGATTGTTGTGGGTGTAGTGGTGGCAGCACTACCATTTCCTCTGGCCAGTGGCCACCACAGAGTTGGGACTCCTGAGCTGGGCAGCCTGTGGAGGCAGGGAAAGGTCCATGTAGGGAATGATTGGTTGGGACCCCAACAGGGTGGCAGACTGTCTGGGTGCTCCGTGTGTCATGGCAATTAGACCTCTGGGTGAAGACAGTCCAGAAGTTGGAATCGCTGCAGGAGCAGAGGTGCTGTTGGTTTCCAGATCAGGATGCAGAATTCCCTGGGAAGCCATTGTAGGCACGTGGCCTCAGTGATTGGGTGTCTGGAAGGTCTTCGGTGGTTCTGTTCTTGCTACCCACCCCCAGTGGAGAAAGTCTAAGGGAAGGAAAAGTTTGGAAGTGGGATTGGGACAGTAGAAACGTCTCGTGCTGTCATAGTCCCTAGTGAGTGCCTACTGCTGAGAATTAAGAAATGGGAAGTGAGCCAGAGAGGTCTGTGTATGGAATTGGATTAAAGAAGGGCTATGAAATGAAAGTGCTGCTAAGCACAAGCTTCCTTTAGATGTGGCCTGTTTCAGCCCACTGAATTGCTGCTGCCAAGAATGTGGCCTTGTCAGCTCGAGGGAATAACTGCATGAAATAATTCAGTCTGTTGGCAAAAGAGACTGTTGCAGGAGAAATAAGGTGTCTGCCTATGGATGTCCCCACCATGTGTGTTACCCCTCATGCTCCATGGAGTGGTTCATTAACTTTCACGTTCATTAAGCCTGTTTGTTGCATTTTGATTCCAGAGTGGACAGTGGATTTAATCAATTTGAACTGTGCATTTTTTGCCTGCTAACCACCCTTGCCCCTGCAGCTCACCATTTGCATTTAAGAAGTGTTCCTGCTCCTTCACAAGCGAAGCCAGTTCGTTGCCATCAGAAGAACCAGGTAAGGAGCACATTTCTGTTGTCTTTGGGCTGTGTTGCTTGGGTTGTACAGTGCCCCCTCCCACCTATTTACCATCCGATACCCCTAGATGGGGAGGGTGGTCTTACAGTAAATTATACTGTAATTGCACGTGTTTCTAAGTTGATGTAAAATTCTTCTAAGTAGAAGAAAATTCCATAATAAAAAAAAAATGTCAAATGCTTCTAGAGGGATAAATATATACTCACCACCTGTTTGCCTAAAAGGAGGTTTCGCTGGAATAAACCAGATGCTCACCATTCAGATCAATTCAGGACGATCTGTTGAAGGGTCCACTAGGCTTGCTCCATCAGGAAGGGCAGGAAAATGTTATGATACAGGAGAAAATGTAATCAAATACAGCCTACAGGAGACTGACAGAGGCACTCCTAAATTGAAAGTTGCTGATACTCGACACTGGAAACCCTTCAAAGCCACCAGCCATCCTTTTTGCCCAAGGACTAGCCGCTCACCCCTCCTCCCAGTCTGCCTTATTGCTTACTTAAGTACAGTATGAAGTAATGTGTAGGATATGACTCAACAACCAAATAAAGATTATTGCAAAATGTGATTTTCCACAAACCGATGACCAAAATTCTACATTGGTTAACACAGATTATGGTGATGTAGCAAACAATAGGTTAGACAACACTGTGTACCAATAACGGGCAGAAATTGCTGGATTTTAGTAACAATCTCATGGACCGATATACCCTCTGTATCATGTCAAGGTGGCCAGCCCCACAGGGGACTATGCTTGATCCCCCTCAGCCATGGGTCTAAATTCTGAGTCTGCCATTCCCCCCTTCCCCAGTTTATGCCTCACCCCCAGCATATGCCTCGTACTCCACGAACCCCTAAACTGGGTAACTGGCTCCAGTAGACAGAAAGGCACCCCCCCCACACAAACACCATCCCTGGAGCTGGACTTCCCCTATTGCCCCAACCAGCCTCTCCCCTACTGAGAGGTGGCTGTCCTTGCCACCCACAGACCAGACACCCCATGTTGGGATGAACCCTGTGTTGGCAATGCACAAGGCACAGCACAATGTCAGCAGTACACGTTACAGCACAGAAGCAACAGTGCATGTGGCAAAATGCAGTAACAGCCGTACAAGTGACACAGTGTACTCCATCCCTTGAACCCTTTGTCTGGAGTCTAACACTGTGACCACAGTGCAGTGGAGGCAGTGCATATGGTACAGTGCAGTCCCTCCCTTGACCTGTGTGTCAGAAATGCACATGGAACAGCTTAGTGGCAGCAGTATAACTGTCACCACAGTGGCGGCAGTGCATGTGACAAAGTGCAGTGGCGGCAGTGCACGTGTCACAGAACATTGACAGCCGTACACAAGGCACAGTGCAGTCACTCCCTTGAACATGGTGTCAGCAATGCATGTTGCATACTGCAGCAGTAACAGTGCATGTTGCAAAGAGTAGTGGTAGCAGTGCATGTGGCACCACCCCTTAGCATGATGGTAGTGCATGTGACACACTGCAATGACAGCCATACATGTTCCATAGTGCAGTGCATTCCCTTCCTGCAGCAGTGCATGTGGCACAGCACTGTGCAGTTCCTCCCTTGAACCCTGTGTCGGCAATGCACGTGGCACAGCACAGTGGCAGCAGTGCATGTGACAAAGTACAGTGGTGGCGGTGCACATGTCACAGTACAGCAGCAGCCGTACATGACATACAATTCAGTGCATTGCTCCCTCCAACACTGTCTGGAGTCCTACACTTTGGCCTACAGTGCAGTGAAGGAACTGCATGTGGCACAGTACAGTGTGGTCCTTCCCTTGAACCCTATGTCAGCAATGCAAGTGGCACAGCACAGCGGCAGCAGTACATGTGTCGCAATGTAGCAGTGGCAGTGCATGTAGCAAACAGTAGTGTCAGCACTGCATGTACTATGTGTTGAGGTTTAAGACTAAGCCTGTAGATGGTGGCTGGGCAAAGTATTTTTTTTTTAACTTGGTATTTATACTCCTGACTCCTGTCCGGCCCATGTGCCCTTTACAGGTCCTCCCACTGCACCCCAGCGCCATCACATCACTTTCTCCCAAGACTTACCAACTGAGATGAACCACGCAGCAAGGCATGCCTGGGACAGTCACATGGTGCAGCCACCACTTTTGTAAACCGGGGTGGTCCAGTGTAATTGGGTAGGGGCAAGTGCTGGAAAGTGGGAACTGCTGGCTCTTGCGTTGGGAGGTGCAGTGTAGGCCCTGTGTGGGGCAGACTGTTAAAGGCCTATGCACAAGGGAAGTGCAGGGGGTTGCAGAGCCCTGTGTGAGGAGTGGGTGCAGGCCTTGGAATGGGAAGGGGGGTTCAGGCCCTTGCGTGGGGATGGGTGCAGGTGCCAGCATGTGGACAGGAACCGTACTATAGTGACACATTGCCATTATATGCTTTCTGTCCATTTCTAAGGACCGAATTACTTGCCTAAACTATGTCGTGGCTGGGTGCACACAACTGGAAGAGAAGACTAGGATGGCAATGCTCTTCAGTGTTGCCCTGCAAGAGTATGTGATGACAGATATAAAATACTGTGATGTAAATGTTGAAACCCAGATGTGGCTTTATAGATATCCACGTTTCAGGTGGTGTGCTGATTTTGTTTTTTAAAACATCATTTTTGTTTTGTTAAAACAATGCTAGTATGAGTTTGTCCTAGTAGGCAAACACGTTTTTCCACTTTTAAGCATTTCTCACATTCTGAACAGGGATGTACAGCCACAGTTCTGAGCAGGTACAATCTTGGAATGTTACATCCACTAATTTTTAGTCCCATATTCTGTTGTATGTTAATACCTCCGCCTTGAAACTCTGATGGTTGTACTAGTGTTCTCATGCGCACTCTTACGGCATGAGAACCGTAAACCGAAGGTGAGCAGTTCTGATATTCTAGGGATGTAAGTAAGACAACTCTTACAAGCATAAGAGTGGTCTTGGTGGCCGTATTAATAGATTATTGATTGAGCTTATCAATAATATTTAAAAAAAAACTTATCCAAAGGTGCCCATTTCCAGAGCAGCTGCACGTGAGGCACTCATCACAGAATAAGAGTGTCTAACGTGCAGAGGAAAGGAGTGCTCCAACTAGTCGTGAGTGCTCCTTCTATCTATAACTAATTTTGTATCCACCCCATGAACCCCATCTACATCAATAGTATGCTTGTACACCAACACACAACATAAAAACCCACCATACATGATGTACAAATGCAGTCTTTGGGTGTGTTTACACTGCTGCTGTGATTCAGGCTGATGTCCACTCTAGAGCTGCCCCCACCTCCCACGCCAACCTGGTGACACATTTACATGGCCCCTCTCAGCATGGATTCAAGCCGTGCTGGAGAGGGACTGTGAGTCTGGGGGTGCTCGGTTGCTTGGTGATGTCGCAGTGACGTGTCAGACTGGGGACTCCAGCACAGGCTGCCCTCCCTCTCCTGTCCCCTGCTGTATGCAGTTCCTCTGGTCCCCAACTCACCATACAGCTTTTTCTACACTCCATCCACAGCATGCTATGATACCCAGTGATGTTGGCAGTGTGTAGTAGGAAAAACAAAAGGCAGACACTTATTCAGTTGAGCTGTTTTCTCTATTTTCTGTATATTTTTTGGGATGCTGGCTTATCTGAAAGACTGGACCAAAGTTCTGGGTTTTGGGAAGCGAGCATCACAGGAGGAAGCGCAAGATTCTGGGAGCATCCATTTTGCATCAGAGCAAGTGATGCAGCCTGTCTGCACGGCTGTCTACACCACTCACTTCCAAACATGTTCCCAGCTCTGCAGTGGCTCCAGGAGAGGGGCAAGAACTGACTTACCGTGATTGGGTAAGTGTCCACAGGGCCGCATTTGCACCATAGCAACCTGAGCACTCGGGTTACTGCAGTGCAAATGTGGCTGTATAAACTGGCCTTTGAAAAAAAAAAACGCTGCTCACAAGAGCTTCTACACACACACATACACACACCCTATCCCCAGTCACACAGATTACTGCAATCCCAACTCTCCCAGTCCCAACACAACCAATCAACGTCCCACTCACTCTCAGCTCACTCAGCTGCTAGCACTACAGCCCTAGCCCTCTTGATCCTAGTGTGAGACCTCTCCTGCAGTGTCTTAAAAGCAGCCTTTGAGCCCCCCCAGTCTCATCCAGGTTCCCTACCAGGCAGCTACAGAACTCCACCCTGACTCAAAAGGTCAGCAGGGAAGGAGGACCAAGTTTCCCAGTGGATGCTGTCCTCCTTGGGAGAGGAAGTCAGGTGATGGGACCTGGGGTAAGGGGAAGGCAAAGGGGGGCAGACTGAAGAAAGAAACAATGGCATCAAACATAACAACCAAAGGCAGCCCCAATCCACCACCACACTACAAGATCCACCTGTTCAGTGTTCTTGCTTTCTCAACTCCCCTCCCCGTCCCACTCCCCTGCCAGCTGCCAAAACCCCAACCTGCATTATAACACGAGCTCCATCTAACAGCCAAACCCCCTAGTCCTAGCTGTTGCCTGCTAAGCACATGCTAAGCTATTTACCCCGCTCCTCACCCCCAAATGACAGCCTTGACCCCTACTCACAACACAGATGAAACTGTCATAGAAACAGTAACTACATGAGGCAGTCTGTGCACACAGATCAGATACCAGCCACCCACCGTCAGTCTATTAACCTGCATTTTTTAAACATATTCCACAGATAAGGTAACTAGGCAAAGCCCCTGGATAACACAGAAGCCACTGTAGAGCAACAATCATCTCAGTAATCAACACAAGATTACTTTTTAAGATAAAAATTGCTACTGAAACTCACCGCACTGCCTAAACCATGTGGATGTCAATAAGCGCGCTGCTGGGTATTGACATCCACAATACAGCATCCTGATTTACGTGCTCCACAATGATGCGTCACCATTCTAGCCATGTTTTTCTAGCTCTGTGTGCGTGTGAAACACCCGTCACAGAACAAGATCATCTATGATCAAGCTTTTTAAGACCCATTACAGTACTTTTGTTAGGGTCTGTATTAATATGAGTATTACCCAGTGTTGTAACTAAGGGTGAGGAGACGAGTATTACCTATTCGAACATTGCTTTATTACAAATGATCGTATACTCAGAAACAAGATGCATTAACTTTGTACATTTGTTTTTTAATTAATAAAAATAAAGTTTAAAAAAAAGTGTCTCACATGCAGTGTACAGGAACACTTGAGTTGGATGGGAGCACTCCCTCGATCTGTAATTACTACTGAAATAGCAATTCCAACTGCAATTCTTCAGTCCTAAGTGAAGGACTTCACACTTTTAAACACTGAATTTCATTGGTCACTTTTTGGCCCAGAACATATAAACCCTAAATTCTACGTAATTTTTGTTTTTGTAAACATAGTTTTATTGCAATACAATGTGCACATCACATAGTACATATAGTGTTCATGGTACAGACATATACAGCAGCAAGTCATAGTCAACTGTCTTTACTTTACATAAATCAAAAAATTCCTTCCCTTCCCAGTTCAGCTGTGGGGAGATCCGGGGCCTCAAACTAAGTCAAGAACCTTTACTGACTGTGGCTCTAATGATGAAGTTCAGGTGTGAGGTGATTTCTCAATATAATTGTTGCCCCCTCTTCCCTCTATCTGTATACTGTGCCTCCTCTTCAGTAAGTCCCTATTCTCATGGGACAAAGGTGTGGTCATTCTGCATTACATATATGACCCAAAATGTTCCACCTGGAGGTGAATATCTCCGTTCTGTCATTCAACCCAAAGGTAATCCTTTCCATTGTGTATGCCATATTCACTATTTCTCTCCAATGATTAACCCTGAGACCAGCTGGGTAAGCCACTGGTGTGTAGTGGCTTTTTGTGAGGCTGCTATCATAATACCTAATAAGTATTTTGTGTGCCTACCCTTAATAGTCCTTGGATAGTGATATGCAAGATACAGCTCCGGGTCAACTGCAGTCTCATATGGAGAAGTTCAGACACTTCTTTCTCCAAGTCTGCAAGGAAGACTGCCAAGTGAGGGAAGTCTCACATAACATGTGTATGGGTGGCCTTTACCTCACTGACCATCTCCAACAAGCCACGCTGCCCTCGTCTCATACCTTTCCATGATTGCTGGTGTTCTGAATACTCAGATAACCTGTTTCCAGGCAAATTCATGTGGGATATGGGATGAGGTGACCCTTCCCATCTCCAAACATCCTCACTCCCGAGTTTTGGTTGGGATTTCCTAGCACAGTTCCTCACCCCGCTTCATGGCTACATAGGAGGTATTGTATGGCTGAGTGCCCTGAATGGGTTGATATATAGTGGATGTGTGGCTGAGTGCCCTGAATGGGTTGACATATAGTGGATATAAGGTGCTTTGCCCCTGGCAGATTAGTATGGGCTGCTTGGGTAGAGATTAATAGGGGTGTCTTAGTGTGGTCCCTTACTTCAGCTGGTTGAGATTCTAAGAAGTGTCAGACCTGGAGACAATGGAAGAAATCTTTACAGTCCAATCCATACTGTATCTGGAGATCTTCAAAGGATCGGATCACAGTACCTAGGTAGAATTGCATCAGATATACCAAACCCAGCCTCCTCCACCTCCAGAACACAGGATCCATGCTGGCTGGAGGAAAACCTCTCAGGTGGGCTATGGAGCACACCTGGATGAAGGCTGGGGTTAAACCCAGTGTGGCAACTAACTTGCGCCACACTCTCCCAACTTGTTCTCTCCAGGGGTTTGGAGGGAGCAGGTCCTGTGCAGTAGGGTAGGACCTAAACAGATATGTGCCATTTCCAAGAACGGTAGCAGTGTTCTTTCCATTTCTAGCCATTGCAGGCCCACTCCCACCATATGCCATTGAAATAGGATCTGCAGCTGGGCCGCAGCATGCTACTTCTGGAGGTCTGGGACAGCCATACCTCCCTTAGCCTTTGGGAGTATTAGGGTGCAGAAGCAGACTCTTGGCCCCTTACCAGCCCATATGAATCTAGATATGGTGGCTTGCCATTTCCTCCAGTCTCTGTCTGTTCACATCACCCACCACCACTATCTCTCCCTTTGCCGCTCCCCTTTATAGTTCTTCCCCAAGCTCTTGATCCCTCTTTTCCCCCTGGTCCTGGCAGTCTGTAGATCATCCCAACCATAATTTCTTGCCTGAGGCATCATGAGCTGCACACACAGTGGCTCGACCTCCCCATTACGTCCCCTGGTGTATTCATCTTCCACAATCTCCATGTCTTCCCTGACATATGGGCTACACCCTCCCCCCTACCTTTTCCTTTATCCTCCTAAACATTTTGTAACCAGGGACTGTCAGATTCCAGTTGTTATTTTCTGAGGCCCAAGTTTCTGTGATGGCTACGAGGTCCATCTCAGTGTCTGCCATCATTGCCTGGAGCTCACTGATTTTATTACCTAGACTCCTGGCATTAAGAAAGACTCCCTTCCATCTAATTCCTGATCTCTCTTGCTTTTTACTTGTCTTTCTCCTTTATTCTTCCTTAGACTCCTTAACTTTTTGTTTTTCATGCTGATTTCAGACTTTGTGAGTTTCCCCATCTTGGTCCCTTCCCCTGGTCCACTTTGAACTGCAACTCTATTTTTGGTCGCTGTGCCGCTACAGGCCCCCAGATTAGGGGGAGTACTAGCTAGGTTCCTTTTCTCTCTCTGTTATCACCATGGCTCCCCTTGCACCAGTCTGCCCTGCAATCAGTTTACCTGTCCACTGATGACATCAAACTGTTGGCCCAGTGCACTATTCCCCTCTCTTGTCAGGTGAAGACCATTATCCTTGAAGAGCCTCCTGTCCCAGAAGTCCTCCCAGTCCCCCATTTCCTGACACCATCCCTCTAACCACCCATTAAACTCTTCAGTCTCATCCCTTGTTTCTTTGTATTGGTGGGATGAGAATATAGCGTTTGTAGTAGCAGATAATTTCCTCACATCTGTTGGGTAATATTGCCTCCAATTCTTGGATACTCCTTATGACCTTGATCCACTGGACAACTAACTTTTAATAAGTCAATGATTTTTCTTTGACTTTTATTATCCTGTATAGGGTTCTTCATGATTACAGGTTTAAATACACATCTGAAGGTCGTCCCAGCCTACTGAGTGTCCTGTTTACAATCAGCATTAGTCATAATTATAAATAATGACGATGAGATGAATCAGTGAAAGCTACTCCTCCAATGGAAGAGATCTGAGTAATACAGTATACTACGGTTATTAAATTATCAGTAAAATCCTTTTAAACTGTGCCTCCATTGTTCTTGTGGGTCATAAACATGCAATAATCCAAAACTACTGTATACCCAATGTATTCTACTATTTGATGGTTACAAATATCTACTAATTAAAATTGCTGTAACTGAAAGTGTATTAGTAGAGGGTGTGTCATTTTATGTTTGATTGATTGATGAAAAATGATGAACTGGATTACAAGCTGGCTGATTGGGAGGCTGCAACAGGTGGTGTTGAGAGAGGAGCTCTCAACTCCAAGGCCGGTGACGAATGGGGTGCCACAGGGCTCTGTGTTGGGGCCAGTATTGTTCGGGCTCTTCATATCAGACATTGCACATGGGGTGGTGAGCAACATAAGTCTGTTCGCTGACGACACCAAAATCGGAGCAGTGGTGAATGGAAAGGAGGGATGGAAGCAGCTGCAGGGGTACCTAAGCAAGCTAGAAGAGTGGTCAGAGAGGTGGCAGCTGGGGTTCAATGCAAGGAAGTGTAAGGTTATGCACTTTGGGGTGAAGAACCCAAGGAGAGAATACTGGCTGGGAGAGGTTATGCTGTCTACTTTATTCAAACCCTTCAGGTACTTGAAGGTCTCAACCATATCCCCTCTCTCCCTTCTTTCCTCCAGGGTATACATATTGAGCTCTTTCAGTCTCTCCTCATATGGTCTGTCCCCCAACCCCAGGATCATTTTTGTTGCCCTGCACTGTACCCCCTCCAGTAGTTTGATGTCCCTTTTTAAGTAAGGGCACTAGAATTGCATGCAGTACTCTAGGTGGGGTCTCACCAGGGACCTGTACAGGGGCAAGATGACCTCCCTACTCCTAGAAGTAATCCCAATTGCTATGCACCCTAGCATCCTGTTTACCTTCGCTGCTGCTTTCCTGCACTGGCCAGAGTGGTTCATCTCCCTGGTTACCAGCACTCCCAGATCCTTCTCCTCCTTGGATTTTGTTAACGGGACACCCTCCAGCCAGTAATTGTGTCCTGGGTTCTTGCCTCCTAAATGCATCACTTTGCACTTCTTGGCATTGAAACCAAGCTGCCAAGTGTGAGACCATTCCTCCACTTTTACCAAATACCCTGACGTATTTTCGCCCCCCCTCCCCATCTCTCTCGGCACAAATCGTTGTGTCATCTGCGCAGAGACTGATCTTGCTCTTAATCCCCACTGCAATGTCGGCTATGAAAATGTTAAACAGCACTGATCCCAGCACTGAGCCCTGTGGTACACCACTTGCTACTGCCCTGGGTTCAGATGCCTCCCCTCCACTACTACTTTCTTCTGTCCACCCTGCAGCCAATTCTTGACCCATCTGACCAGTTTTCTCCCTGCTCCCAGACTCTTCAACTTGAAGATCAGCCTACCATGTGGTACCGAGTCAAAGGCCTTGCTGAAATTCAGGTAGAGGACATCCACCGCATGTCCCCTGTTCAGTGCCATCGTAAAAATCAACCAAGTTCATCTGGCAGGATCTGCCTGAGACAAACCCATTCTGCCTGCTGTCCTGGAGATTGTTATCCTCAAGAAATTGCACCAGTCTTTCCCTGAAAATCATCTCCATCAGTTTTCCCACAATTGCAGTAAGGCTTACCAGTCTGTAATTCCTCAGTTTGTCCTTGGGCCCACTCCTGTGGAGAGGTACCACGTGTGCTTCCCTCCAGTCCCTGGGCATGCACCGTGAGTTCAGAGAGGTATTGAACAGGTCTGCCAATGGCCCTGCCAGGACCTCTACCAACTCTCACACTGATGGATGCATGTGACTTAGACCATTGAAAAATCTTTTGAACACTGGCTGTGACGCGGGGGGGTGGGATCTACAGAGGCAACGTGAGAAGACGGTTCTTTAATGAGAGGGTGGTGGAGGCCTGGAACAGGCTTCCAGAGGAGGTGGTGGGGTCCGAGACTGTGTTGGGTTTTAAGAGAGCATGGGACAAGCACATGGGGTTACAGGGAGGTGGGGTGGGTGCTTTAAGAGAGGGGAAGGAGGATTAGTTGGGGGGGAGGGCAGACTAGATGGGACAAGAGGTCCTTTTCTGCCATCAAGTTCTATGATTCTATGAAGAGTTCTTTTCTTTACCTGCTCACATAAGCTGAGACAGCTGCCAAATGCACCTTCGGGGCAGAGGACCTGATTCTGAGAGACTGCAGGTGCACCATATAATCCAGAACCACAAACAGTTCTGCTTGCAGTGGAAAGACTTTTTGTGAAGCACACCTGAGTGAAAACTTTCTACATTTTGAGGAATATGCTGTGCTTGAAGCTGGTTTTCTGGCCACTTTTAGAACCTCCAGTACCTGTTTGGAGAGGTTGATTCCAGAACACTGTAGCTCTTCAAGAACCAACCCTTCAGGCACAGTGTTTTGAGATCTGGGTGAGTCACCCTGCACTGTGACAGGGTCAGTATATTGTGTCTCAGAGCCAGTGAGGTTGGATTTCTGTGAGACAGGGACACCAGCAGTGAATACCAGGCCTGTCTGGTCTGATTTGGAACTATCAGGATCATTGCTGCCAACTCTCTCCTCAATTTCAGCAATATCCTATGTATTAGAGGAAATGGAGGAAAAGTATACAGGGATATTCCCTTCATGGACAAGGACAGTGCCTCCTGTGAGACACTTCCCTTGAAGGGTGATCTGCAACAAAACTTGGGTAACTTTCTGTTCTCCCATGAGGTGAACAGATCCACTTCTGGAACACGCAGTCTTCTGAACACTGTTCAGAACCTGCTGATCTAATGACCACTCATGATTTTCTTGACTCTTCCTGATTAGGGAATCTGCCAGGACATTGTCTTTCCCTAGCAGGTGCACTGCAGTTATTTTGTCATCCAAGGAGTACAGCAGGTTTCATGTCCACATTGACTCTGTGCAGATCTTTGTGAATCTGGTACCTCTGTTTGTTTAGGTAACACACTGTTGTGTTGTCTGTCTTGATTTGGACTGTTAGTCCTTGCAACAGGGAGGCGAAAGACTGCATTGACAGAACTGCTCTACACTCTCACAGGTCTCTGTGCTTCACGTACTCCTGTGTGCTCCAGACATCACTTACGGTTCTGTCTTCCAGATGCCGTCCCCATCCGAGACGTGAGGCATCTGTTGTGAGGACCTTTGTGGGAGACAGCTTGAAGAATGAGATACCCTCTCTGAGGCTGTCCATGTCCTTCCACCACTCCAGAGCATGAGACAGATTTGGGGGGACTTTCACTGGATGGTTCAGAGAGTCTGTTTTCTGTTCCCAGTACCTTCTTAAGTGATACTGCACATTTTTCATTTGTAGCTGAGCTCATGGCACCAAAGTTGTTGCTGAAGCAATGTAGCCTAGTAGGTGCAAGAATTCTCGAGTAGTCTTTTTGTAGCCCAGCAGGAATGAGTTTGTTCATTAAATGAGGGTTTCTGCCCTGTTCATTGGCATCTCCCTTCTGCAAGGCCAGTGCAGATAAGGTCCTTGGTTGAGCTTCATACCCCACCCCATCTTCCAGTTCCCTTAAACTGGGTAGCAGGTTGTTTTCTGGTTATAGTTCATGGTTAAGGTCACACACCAGGACTGTTGACTCTTTGCTGTAAAATAAGGTATGGGTCAAATGGCTTCTGTCCTGCCACCCTCGTCGTTAGTGCCCTCCCTGTCATAGCCCTGCCTCAGCTCCACAGAACATAAGAACTACCTTTGATCTCAGGCCATATGCTGGGGCTTGAACTGGAAGCTACAGGCCGGCAAGACTTTGGGACACTCGCAATACCTCCTCCAGGACTTATGGGGCCAGATATTCAAACTGCGCCATTCTGTGGTGCAAGCCCTTGCGCTGCTCAAAAAAGTTGCGCAGGGGTGTGGCCAGGGCGATATTCAATGGAGTTGCGCTATTGAGCAACTTCTTTGAATATCGCCCCCTGACCACAGCCACTGTGCATGGCGCAGTGGAACTTGTGCCACCGCAAGTGGTCAGAGTGGAGCATTCAGATGCGGTGGCACAAGTTCCATTGCACCATGCGCAAACCTGCGCTATTCAAAAGGTGACATGCAAATGGGGCCATAATTTATGCAAGGTGCACGGGGTGCCATTTGTATCTAATTATGGACCCATTTGCATGCCATTAGCATGCAGGTGCGCTGATCCCCGACGACTTGCGCCTGGCACCCTGCCAGGCAGCAGCCGTCGGGGACCGACGCCCCCTGCAGCCCGATCGCGGGCAGAACAGTATTCCATTTCCAGCAGCCCAATCGGGCACACAGTAATCCTGCCCTCTACCCCCAACCAGCCCAATCTACGGGCATACATCCTCCCCACCCCGACTAGCCCGATCGCGGGCGCGTATCAACCCCCACCCCGGCTAACCCAATCATGGGCGCATCGCGTCAACCCCAAAGACCAATATCCCTGGTGGTCCAGTGGACTGCAGCCTGATCGCGGCATAAGGTCAAACCACCCCGCAAACTCCAATATCCCTGGTGATCTAGTGGCCTCCACGCCACCCTCCCACCCACGGAGCTCCTACCACCCGCCCCCTGCCCATCAGCTGGCGGGTGCGCAGCACCCACCGCCTGCCGCCCCACCACCCGCCGACTGACAGTTGTAGGGCTGCACACCCATTGGTTCAGAGCAACAGCTAATGGGCGGCAGCCCATACCGTATAAGGTATGAATTCATTCATTCACATATCTGACTGCTTGAGTGAGTGGCTGCATGCCCATTGGCTCTTGTTTGAACTAATGGGCATGCAGCCCTACTGAGCTGTCAGTCGGCAGGTGGCAGGGCGGCAGGCGGAGGGTGCTGCCATCCGCTGGCTGGACAGGGGGAGCGGGTGGTGGGCCCGTGGGTGATGGGGTGGGGGCCATTAGATCACCAGGGATATTGGACTTTGGGGGATGGTTTGACCTCATGCCCGCTGATCGGGCTTCGCGTCCACTGGACCACCAGGGATATTGGTCTTTGGGGGTTGATGTTATGCCCACGATCAGGCTAGTCATGGGGTGGGGAGTGATGTATGCCCACGATCGGGCTAGTCGGGGTGGGTGAGTGATGTATGCCCCGCGATCGGCTAGTCAGGGGTGGGGAATATTATATTATGCCTTGAGATCGGGCTGCTGGGGACTACTCTACCGCCCGTGATCGGGCCACGGGGTTACTATTATGCCCATGATTGGGCTGCAGGGGCACCGGAACAGTGGAGGGCCACCCACAGGTGCAGCTGCTGTTGTGCCCGTAACGTGCAGCTCACCTGTGGGTGGCCCTCGACTTGATCCTTTTTTTTTGCCTAAAGTTGTGCAGGCGCAGGTAGGTTGGCGCCTGCATAACTTCTGCACGGCCTGGCTGAATATCGGGCTGTGCAGTTTATGCATGGTTCCTCCCCCTTCGGTTGCGCATGCCTTTATTAGCATTGCGCTGTTGCTCAGCATGTTTTCAGTGGTGCAACTGCCTCCTGCTGAATATCACAGAATGGCGCAATTTTGGACTTGTGCAGGCGCAACCCTATTGCGCATGGCTCAACTCTTTTGAATATCTGGCCCATGGTGTCTTTCATGAATGTGTTACTTGATCTAGTTACTTAACAGAACTAATATAATACCTATGTGCAATACTGTATGCATCCATTATGTAACCATTCCTCCATGTGTCTTATGTGTGTGTAACTCCTCCCCCCATTACTTTGCACAGTAAGCTACCCCTTGGTACCCTCAACTAGGAACCCAAACTACTTTGGACACTTTATTGGTACCTTCGCTAGCGTCAGGAATGTATACCAGGCTCGCTATTTCTAGAGGTCCGAAAGGGGTGGGGGTGTACAAAAGCAAATTCACAAATGACTCACTAAACCCGGGTCCTGAGGAGAGAACTTTTGCTTAGGGCTATGCTAGGTCTGTACTTCTAGAAGGGTACCCTGTAATTCCACACAGGAAGCAGTAACACAAATGTCCAAACCAGGCTGGGGTTCTAGAGTGTGACTTTATTCCAAGATGGTACACAAAAGCAAAGGTGGACCCCCAAGGTTTACATATCATGGCACAAGACAATGGCAGAACAACAGAACTCTGTATCAGACAGACTCTCTACATATCCCATATATATTCTCTTCAGCAGCAATGGCCTCAGCTGAAACACACATCTTATTCTAGTGGTACTGGCCACAACTGAGCACATTTCCCATATGGCATAGGACTTAACATTTTGGCAATGTGGCAACTGACCATGATGGAGCACACTGGTGCTCGGAACAAGAACAACCCACACCAGGGGGTAAACTTTCTCGTCAGGCATTGGCCACCATGTCCTGAATAAGCAGGCACCCTTGTGGAACCTGTAGTGCTGAACTGGTCACTCCAGATGGGGGGGGGGCTGCCCACCTTTTGCTTCCACATCCATACCCAGCCATTCTTTTAGATTTACACCTCAAAATTTCTGTTAAAACACAACTATGTATCTTGGAATGACTTTCACATCCTGCATAAGAAAAACACTACTTCTGAGTGTAGAAACTAAAGTCCTGAACAATGTGTCAAGTCTCTCTGGGGACCCCACAATTGTCAACCAACTTTAAAAACATAAGAACAGTCTCAACTTGGCACAGAACTGGTGTATGTTTCCCTTTATCAGAGTACACCCCAAAAACAGGTACTTTCCTCTGGGACGCACAAGACAGATTACTCACGGTTGGTAAACAAACAGCCAGCTTCAAAGTCCTGGATCAAAATCAGGGGATTGCTCCTCAGATCCATTCTGGCAGTCCTTTTCCATCTCTCCAGGGAAGAAAAATCAGAAACTCCTGCTGTAGACAACAGTTTCCACCACTTCTCTTGGCAGGCAGAGGCAGATGTTTCTCAGCACAAGGGTGAGAAAATAGGCTCTTTTCTCAGAGCCCACACTGCAACTCTCACTTCTCCAACTACTCACTCAGACTCCAGCTAATAGCTACTGACCCAAGATTCTAAAACTCCCCACTCATAGCCAGCTGCCATGGCTTATGCTGCTGCAAGAGTTCCAAATGACATCACCTCTCTCATCTCAGCTGAGACCAAGTAAATAGAGAGGGAGCAGGTGAAAACCCCATTTAACCAGTTATTCACCATCTGCCTTACCTACCTAGCACTGACACTGACGAGATTCAAGTAACCCCAGAGGACTGGGTGGTTACATGTGTGTTGCATATGTGTTGTTTAGTTCTAATACAAATGATCACCCACAAAAAACATTTTTTGTATTTAATACAAAAACAACTTAGCCGCTTAGAAATGGGACAGGACTCTGGAGCATCAGATCTCTTCAGCAGATAAAACAAATCTGACATTAGAACACTAAGGGGAGCATGACTACAGTGCCGAATTTGAAATTACAGTTCCAAATTCCATATCCGGGGCAACATCTGAAGTGTGAGATGATTGCAGAGGTGGAGGACACCACTACTAGACTCCTGTTGTTACACAGCCCAGCTACCCATTGTGTTGCTGACTTCCTCTGCCAATCCCTTGACTATTGTCCAGAGGTAGCAAATCTTCTGAAACCTCTGTAGGGAAAACTGATGTGAAATACAGTGCCCACCATTTATAATAGACATGTCTGTGTAAGGCTAGAACCCAGCACTGATGTTATTCTGTTATTCAACATGACTTGCATGCCTGGTCTCAGTTATCCTTTGGATTCTTTGACCGGGTGACATTATTAGGCAAAATGTTCTACTCAAAATGTTGTATCAACTCCAAACATTACCTATTATGCCTGTTAACACCTATTTCCATTCCTGGGACAAGCATATTTCAAAGATCATTTGGGGAGGGGGGCACCCTCTGGTTAAATATGTTATCTTGTTGTTGTCCAGGAACGGGGGGGGGAGTTAGTCTTCCTAATTATATCTGGGTGGCTTATCTTGGGATGGTCAGCCTCTGAAGTACTAGTGCTTATACCTCACAGGGGAAAAATATTGAATTTACTCAGTGACTTTTATCCTGTTGAAAAATACTTGTTTTCCTCTCCCCCAGGCTGTATTCCCTTTACAAATTTCATGGTGTTTACAGCTCCAGCACTTAAAGTTAGGCGTAGAACGTTATGAACCAGGAATTTAAATTCTTCCAAATAAGGACCCAAGCTCTCCCATATCTAAAGGACTGCCCCTTAAATCAACTGGATAACACCTTACAGAGGTGGCCCATTGGGTTGTTCACCAGAAATGGTGTGCTACCTTTTGAGATGCTGCAATGTCTCTGTTCTCTATTGGTAAGGGAGCATTTTAAATATTTACAGCTCTGATCCTACCTGGTTCACACCTATAGGGACACTCTCTGTGAATCTGAGATAAAACAAATAATCTCTTTGCTATTCTTCAGAGATCGCAGAGAGGGGAGCTTTGGCAATACCTTATTGGGAATATTTACCAGGGTCTGACAGCAGCAGGCCAGGACTCTATTGTCCCTATTCACATTAAATGGAATGCAGAACTGGGTACTTCATATTCACAAGACCTGTGGCTGTATTATGCCCTCCCAGCATGCAAAAGTATCTCAGCCCCATGCAAGAGAGTTTTCATGGAAGTGCAGGTCATGGTTCTTTAGAACCCCCACCCCACCCCATGGTGTTGGAACATTATTTGGGCCCAATCCAAGGATTTTGTTGCAGAGAGTGTGGTGTGCAACATGCAGATTACATGCATGTATTTTTCAGATATCCGTCCATGCCTCAGTATTAGCATGTTGTACAGTAAGTCTTAGAAGCTGTATTTAACCTGCAGAACCGAATTACTCTTGCTTTGGTTTTGCTGCATATTCCACCTGCTGAACATAAACTGAAAGGCAAAATGCTAAAGTTATTATTTATACTGATTACACTAGGGAAAAAAGTTATTACACAACAGTGGGTGACTCCTAAGATGTCCACATAGCAGTTGTATCTTTTAATACAAAGCATTTATAAATTGGAACGTCAAACAGCAATATATTGTAATACACAAGAAAAATTTCATGAGCTATGGCATAGATTCATTTTCATTACATGGACATTGATCCAAGCTTTGTCCCCTAAGTGCTGTCACTGTGCTGGGCCTTTGACATCAGGATCCCCCCCCCCCACTGGAATGTTCTATAGACAAAGAAATATTAGTTAGAACTGTGACAAACTACCCTTAGCAATGTCTTAAGTAACTATGTATACTATGCGTATAATATGCTTATATTTCTTTGTACCAGGCTGTGTTTTCTAACTATTCCTGTACTTATTTATTTATTTAAAATTTGATAACCAAGAAAGGCACAGTGAGCAGAAGCTCGTTTCCAGATGCAACCCGGTGGGGTGAAGGGGTGTAAAGCAAAGGGTAACAAACATCAGTAACATGATAAATTACAGAGTACTTTTAGACAGCTTGAGAACAATGACAGAATACGTGTAAACATGAAACCTAGATTATTTACAGTATAAACAGTATAATACAGAATATATATACAGTATATTCACATATACAGTTTTTTTTAGCGAGCACTTTACAGTAGGAGACTGGCTATAATGGGAACCAACTGATGGGAGTCTGCTCACACCTAGGTAGAGTAGAGCCTGCTAATGCAGAAGAAGGTGCTAAAGAGAAAGGCAAGCAGGGGCAGAGGGAGGAGAAGCATTAGGAGGGAGGAGAACAGATGCAGGAAGAGGAAGGGGAGGGTCTGAGTAGGCATTTAAGGGCAGAAAAGGAGGGGGTGAGGCGGGTTTGTGGGGGGGGGATGCAGTTCCAGAGGAAGGGAAACCTGTAGGAGAAAGCTAACTTGCCGGCTGAACTGCGGACATGTGGGAGAGCAAAGGAACGGTCACTGACAGAACGTGAGTTATACGGGGAGGGGGTGACAGGTTTGAGGAGGGAGGCAAGGTATGGAGGGAGAGTCCCCAACCAGTATTTAGATATAAAGGTGGCACAGTGGGAAAAGCGTCTCTGGGAGAGGGATTGGAGGGGTAGACAGGAGTAGAGGTCACAGTGGTGGGTCACACGGGGGAAGTTTGAGGCAAACCTGCAGAAGGCATGGTAGATTACATCAAGTTTGGAGAAGGAGGTTGCAGAGGCAGCGCTGAAGACAACGTCTGCATAATCGACGTGGGGAGTATATATTTAATCAGTAGGTCATGTCTGATGGAGAGGGAATGAATAACCTTATGACAGTAGAGTAGTCCCAGCTTAGGCCACATCTTCAAGTGGAGAGCACTGCAGTGGGAGGAGAAGTCAAGTGAGGGATCGAACCAGACTCCGAGGTACTTATAAGAGAGGACATTTTTGAGGGGAGTAGACGCTTCGGAAACGAAGGAAGGTAGGGTGTGGAACTTTTCCAATTTTTGCTTTGTACCAAAGGTCATCGCTACAGTTTTCTTTACATTTAATTTTAGGCAGTTTGCGCTAAACAAGGAGGTGACAGCTAAGAAGTCATTTTGCAGGATAGTTTGGATAGACGAGACTGAAGGGCCAGAAAGGAAGAGGACAGTATTGTCCGCACACATGGGGATCTTGGCATGGGAGCATGTGGAGGGGAGGTTATTAATGAACAGAGAAAAGAGTATAGGCCTGAGAATCGAGCCTTGGGGTACACCAGCCAGAATAGGGAGGGAGTAAGTGAGAGCACTGCAGATTTTGACAGATTGTGAGCTGCCCATCAGGTAGGACCTGAACCAGGACACAGACGATGGAGAGAGAGACCCAGGGTGCCAAGTTTGTTTAGGAGGAGGGGGTAGGACACAGAGTCAAAGGGCTTAGCTAGGTCAATAAAAATTGCCGAGGTAATCTGGCCTTGATCTATGGTGGAGTGGATGGCATCTGTAAGGTGAAGAAGGGAGGTAGAGGCAGAGCGGTGCTTTCTAAAACCAGATTGAACAGGGGATAGAGAGTTTGAGGCCAGGAGGAAATCATTTGACCTAGAGAGGACTAGGGACTCTTGTACTTTGGCAAGTGAGGGGAGCAGTGAAATAGGGCGGTAATTGCCAGGAACAGTGGTACCGCCCCCTTTGAATAGTGGGAAGACCTTAGCAAACTTCCAGGCAGTGGGAACAGTAGCAGAGGAGAAGGATAGGTTAAGGATAAAAGTGAGGGTTGCAACTATGGAGGGGGCAGAGTGTAAGAAGCTTAGGGTGCAAGCCATCAGGGCTGGATTTAGCAGGATTGAAGGAGACAAGGGCTCTGAGGACTTCAGCAGAGGATATCAGTTGCAATAGGAAGGTGGGGGAGCACAGGTGAGAGGTAGAGGTGCAGGGTGTGGAAGAGGGGGGATCTTGTGGAATGGCAGAGGTAGTGAAGAACTTGTTTAGAAGCTCTGCGATGAGGGTGGGGTCCGATATAAATGAACCCACCTCACAGAGGGTGGGGGGGGGATGCATGGGGAGGGTGGAGAAGTGAACGGATATCATGCCAGAAGGAGGACGGGGTGTTGCTGAAGGCTTGCAGGTGAGAGTTGAAAAATTCAGCCTTGGCCTGACAAATGCGCTTGGTGCAACTGTTATGGAGGGTACGGTAGGTCTGATGGACTGCAGTGTCACGTGAGGATTTAAAGCGAGACCCCGAGAGGTTGTGGGATTTGCACATGGTCAGGATTTCAGGGGTGATCCAAGGGTGATGAGTGTGCTTTACTCTGATGGCTTTAGAGGGGCATGAATATTCCACACATTTAGAAAAATTGGAGTGAACTGTGTTAGTACAGCGTCAACCGATAGGGAGGAAAAAACAGGTGACCAGTCGGCTGTTGCCAGATCATGGAGTAGTTTGCTCAAGTCAAGGGATCTGAGGGGTAGGTGCTGGATATATTTCGGAGGGTTTGGGGGGTATGCATCTTCCTGATGCAGAAGGTGGTGCAGTGATCACTGAGAGCATTGGGTAGTATGCCAGCGGAGGATATGAGTGGGAGTGGGTCGAAAGCACCCAGTCGAGCAGGGAATGGGACTGTGTTCGAGGGTTTGGACGTGTGGGTTCTTTGATAAGCTGGGACAAATTTAGGGCTTCTATCTGCTGGCAGAAGTTGAGTGAAGATGGTGATAGCCAGCCTAAATTAAAAGTCTCCAAGGAGGATGAGTTCGCCTGAGGAAGCAAGAGAGGACACAATGGTGACACAGGAGATGAGGAAGGGTGGCGGAAGTTTCGGTAAGGCATAGAGAACACCCACAAAATGGGCAAGGAAGGAAAAAGAGAGTGACTAATAGGAGCTCATGTGAAGGAGGGATCGCTTCCCGATGGGAAATAGTACAGGACAGGGAATCACGGAAATAAATTGCTACACCACCGCCTCTTTTACCACGGTCGTCTGTGGAGGTGAAAGCCAGGGAGGGCCAGCTGAGTGCCAGGAATGCAGGAGGATAACCAAGTTTCTGTGACACATAGTATGCCTGGGGAGTGCACAGTGACCCATACTTTTAGGTCGTCCAGCTTAGGAGCAGGCTACGGATATTTATGGAATATTTTAGACCTCTGGGGTACAATCGAGGGGAAGCGGGGGTTGAGATTGGAGGCCAGGATTGAGCTTGACATCACCGCCAGAAGTAGGAGAAACACCAGAAAGTGAAGGTGAGGGGCATGATATTTATGTTTAGGTTGGAAACCTTTAAGGGGTTGAATGTGATGCTGGTGAGGCGGTGCATAGGCGATGAATGACTTCAAAGTTTAGGAAGGAGCCTGTAAGAAGTCCAGAGTGAACTAGGAAGGTGTGATAGTAGGAGTTTGAGAGATAGGGGATAAGAGGTGAGACAGGGGAAGGGGCGGTAATAATACAGAGAGTGCAGTAAGCAGTGGGGGGGTAAAGGAGAGAGTCAGGGAAGAGGCAGGAGGAGGAGTAGTCAGAAGAATGAAAAGAAGGGTGAGGAAGGGAGACAGGAGGGTGTAGTTTGTGGCCATTGGGTAGTCTATTTAGCGACAGGTGCAGGACAGTGAGCACAGCTGCTTAGGAGCTGTAGAAATGTCTGATAAGGGCTGCAGATAAGAAGGGCAAAGACTGCTACTACTGGGCAGTACACCTAGAGAAGGAGGTTTGATAATTTGCTGAGACTGAGTAAGTATTCAGCGGTGTGCAGTGAAGTCCCTCTAGTGGTAGGAGAATATAAGAAGCAAATGGGAAAGCAGACGGATGGAAGGGAGATGGTGCAAACCGATGTCAGGGACCACCAGATTGCTGCTCGAGAACCCACAAGCCGTGGAAGCCTTCTTACAATGTGAAAGCTGGGTTTCAGCTTAAAGCAATTTCTGAAAATTACTAATACCTCACACTGTCTTGTATAAGTGTTTATAACTTTTGAAAACTTTGATAAAATATTAAATTATAAAATAATAATAATAAATCTGTTTAAGGCCGATTGATCCGTTATACAGCTTATCCAGTTTTTTTCTTTTTTTTTGCTAGTTTTGTTTAGGGGCATATTGGAGACAGTACTTGTCGCTTGTTTGCAATGTGCTTTGGGAGGGGGAATGAAGTACAGTACTGTACTGGTTCTTTGCTTGTGTGAGTTAAATCTGATCTATTTTTAAAAACACTGAGCACATTAGTACACAGTACTCTCTCACATTATGAAATCATAGATACATAGATGCATAGACAGTGTCGGCAGATAAGGGCCTATGGCCCACCCAGTCTGCCCATCTGAGCTTGTAAGTTCAGTTTATGTTTTCCTAGAAGTCTGTTGCCCCTTACCCCTGACCTCCAGAATTCCTTTATGTCTATCCCATGCATTCTTAAATCCCGTGATTGTTTCAGCCCCCACCACTTCCTCTGGCAGGGTGTTCCACTTGTCCACCACCGCTCTGTGAAGAAATTCTTCCTCATGTTTCCTTTGAATCGTCCCTCCCTCCAACTTCATCCCATGCCCTCTAGTCCTGGTACATCTTTTTTCTTAAAAATAGTGTATTCCTGCACCTGTTCCTCCCTGTGAGATACTTGTATGTCTCTATCATATCCCTCCTCCTCCTCTCCTCCAGGGAGTACATGTTCAGTTCCTTCAACCTGTCTTCATAGCACTTGTGATGCAATCCATGCACCATCTTTGTTGCCCTCCTCTGAACCTTCTCTACCCTGTCTATGTCCTTATGTAGGTATGGTCTCCAGAACTGTACACTGTACTCCAGGTGGGGCCTCACTAGTGTCTTGTATAGCGGAATTATGACCTCCCTTTTCCTGCTGGTGATGCCCCTGCCTATACATCCCAGCATCCTATTTGCTTTACCTGCTGCCACACATCAAACATGCTTCTTTGACTATTCTAAGTAGTTACATGTACTGTTATAAAAATGTTCTTTTTTCTGTTTATGTTGTAATACTTTCCATATATTTATAGATCTGATTGTTGTATGTCAGTTATGTTTAAAAATCAATCTAATATATTATTGCAATAAAAGAACGGTATACTCTTTCCACATTGCCTCAGTTGTATTGATAATGTCCCAGTCTGGGATTATATCTCCTCTGTTTCATTGCCATTCTTGTTAGAAGAGTGTATTGCACATCCGCTGGTGTAAAACAAGGAGCGCAGCCATCAAGATGTTCTTCCTCCATTATATAACTGGGCTGCAGTCAGTTCAGGGCCTCTGTGATGTTCATTTCTGGCTGTGACTCCTCATCACACATTTATGAAGCGTCTCAGCGAAGCCTCTTCCAGATCAACGTCCTTTCTCTCACATTTCCTTTTGCAATCAGGAGTTACCATATCATTGCTGGAAGAGCCTCTCTGTTTTTTAAAAGATCGCTCATAGTGCCTTTTGCGAGCTCTAGCACACTCATTGTTGGCATGGCATCAGTTTCATTTAAAATCTCCATTTTCCTGGTATGAGAGAGGCGCTAAGTTTTCCTGCCGTGACCGTGGAATGAGAGTGTGAGACAGAAAGTGCAGGGCATTTATTAATGGCAGCTAATAAAGCCATCACCAAACTGCCAGCCCAGTGCTGTGGAGGGCTGAGACACTGGGCGCCATGCCTCCTGCCATACTGGTGACCTGGGTTCAGAAACAAGCTTAGGTTGCCGGGGGTCGATGGGGGTGAGTGAGGATCACGCATCTGAAGGATTGCTCTCCTCTCCCAGGGTGGGGAGGCTTGTTTGCAAGGCCTCAGACTGTCACCAGGTGGAGGCCTGGTGGCAGTGCATCTTAGGCAGCATGTTGGAAGAGGCCGCAGGTGCATGATGTGTGTATGCCTCTGCATGCATACATGTGCTGCAGCAGGGACAGGACCAGAAAATAAAAAAAATGATGGCTGGGGCTTCATGAAGCCCTGCCCATCTACCTACCTCCAACCTGGGCTGCTACTTGAGGGCCCTGGTCCATCCAAATTATGGATTGGGGGGTACCTGAAGACCAGTTAAGTCCCCTGGGGAAGCAGTTGCCAGTCAGGGGAGGTAGGGGCTAGTCTCCCCAGACTAGTCACACTCAGATATCAGGTGAAGAAAAGGAAAATTATGTACAGTACTCACTGTAATTCCTGATCTAGGAATATCTTAGCCATTGATTCAAACTAGCGGGTCTCAGCCAGAGGCGCTAGGACCCCATGGGAGCCAGAACTTTTCAGGAGGGCTTGCGCTGAGGCAAGCTGCGCACATGCATGACACCACTAGAGGGAGCTTGTAGTATAAGGCTTACTTCAGCAGCAGCCCTCAACCACCTCAGTACCTTTTTTACCTAGGAGTTGCAGCATAACCTAACAAGTACATATGCACTTAACCTAAGAACATATGATACCCCTGGTGACCTGAATAAGAAGGGTCAGTAAACCAGTAAACACAATGTCTTCACAGCCCAAATCAAGAACAAGGGGTGAAGACCAATCAGACATACTGGGGTGAGTCCGGGTGATGGTATGCGGGCATGTGAATCAGTCATGAATATATTCCTAGAAGATCAGGAATTACAATGGGTACATAATTTTCGTATTTTCCAGGAATCAGTCTTCACCATTGATTCCCACTAGTGGGTCACAATACCAAGCTCAGACAAAATCTCCAAGCTAGGGCGGTAGAAGTCAAGGGCTCCCTTAGGACAGAAGTCCTTTCAGGGTTGTCCTGCCAAACGTGGCATTCTGCCTGGTAAGAACATGGGCACAGTGCTTGACAAAAGTGTGCACCATGCTACAAGTTGAAGCTCTGCATATATCACTGACAGGTACAGAGCGAATCTTTGCCAGGGACGTGGCAACTGCTCTAGTGGAGTGGGCACATACTGGACCATCAAGCTTGACCAAGGCCATGGCATAGCAGTGACATAGGCAGCTCACAATCCAGGCAGAAATGCACTTGGTTGTAATAGGCTGTTCCTTTTGATTGGGATCGAAGGAGACAAACAGCTGTTTGGACTATCTGAAGTCCTTAGTAATTTCCCTGTAAAACCTAAGGACCCTGTTTACATCCAGAGAATGAAGAAAGCACTATCCTTCATTCTGGAAGTTGGCAAAGTGGGTAGGCAGCACTAGTGGCTGATTCAGATGGAACTCTGACACCACTTTTGGTAGGAAGTTAGGGTGCATGCGGAGAACTGCCTTGTCCTTTTGGAAACAGTATACAGAGGACCTGTGACCAAGGCTTGGATTTCAGACACTGCGAGTAGAGGTGATGGCCACTAGAAATGTTGCTTTCCAAATTAAAAACTTCATCTCACAGGTCACAAGGGGCTCAAAAGGCTTGCAGGTGAGCATATCCAGCACAAGGTTGATATCCTAGGTAGCCCCCAGCTTCCTGATGGGAGGCCTTGTGTGTAAGATGCTTTTAAGGAACCTCTTGAACAGTGGCAGCTGTGCCAGGTAGAGGGCACTGACGGGCTTGTGGTATGCAGAAATTTATTTAGCTTTTGATTACCAGGTGGGATACCCTAGGCAGACATTTGCCTATTTTCAGGTATGACCTGGGAGAAGTACAGCACATTACACAAGAATACAGTTAGCAGGGAACAATAACATTTGAAATATATGTAAAAAGAACAACAGTACAAATGTACACAAAATGGCAATAGAACACAGCAGTACAAATTGACAAAAAATAGAGAACAGTGTGAGACATGGATTTAATTAATAATACATAGAAAATGTCACTTAGTAGATTATACAATAGGCAGTACAATCTAAGATTGATAAGTAGTATAGTTGGGTAGGGCATAAGTACAGCACTGGAGGGTGAAGGGAGATAGGGTGATAAGGGGGGCAGAGGGACAAAGAAGATGAGAGAGGAGGGTGGGAAAGAAAGAGCAGGGATAGTTGACTAAGGGCACACACAAATGGAGTTGGTTAGGGACATGTACATAATGGAATGGTCCATTAGAAAGGAGTGAAACTGTTTTTGAAAGTGCTTGGATTATGGCAGGAGTGTAGGGCAGCTGGGAAACCGTTCCATTGTTTAAGAGCAGCAGAGGAGAAGGCCAAGGTACCATATTTGGCTTGTGATCTGGGGATTACTAGTTACTTGGTGTCAGAGGATTTGAGGGCACAGCAGTGTGAGCAGGGTACTAAGAGGGAGGCCAGAGAGTGAGATTTCTGCGAGGAAATAATGTTATGCACCAATTTGCCTAGGGAGGAGTCAAGTAGTGATGTAGGGGAGTGCCACCCAGGCTTGCTGTAGGGGGAGCAGTGATGGGTGAGCCGATTGCAGGATAGGGAAAAATCTACGCATTATTATAGATACCGTCCACTTGTGATGCAGTGTATTGCAGGAGTGGGCAAATACGGGTAGTCCATAGGGCAGCCTTGGAGGAAGGAGTCCATGAGCTACAGCGATGCATGCCGAGGGGGAGAGATTATTTCTGGCCCTATAGACTATCTCTAGGCTAGAGTTAACACCCTTGCATCCTGAGCGAACATGAGACGAGAAGTCAAGAGTGGAATCTAGTGTGACTCCAAGGCACTTGAACATGGTGACTGTATCAAGACTGGTGCCATTCTCAGTTGCCATAATTAAGGGGATGGAAAGATTTGTTAGTTTGTGAGGTGTACCAAAGAGCATGACTTGGGACTTGCAGTAGTTCATTTGAAGTTTGCTGTCTTTGAGCCAGGCATGTAGTGAGGTAAGGTCAGTTGCAAGGTCACAGTTAATGTGGGTTATGTCAGGGGAATGACAGAAGAATACCAGGTCATCTGTGTGTAGGATGGGAGCTATCTTGCTAAAACAGTGTGTGACAGAGTTGATGTGAAGCGAGAACAGCATGTGTCCTAGGACCGTGGGACTCCCAGGGAGGAGGAAAGATACTCGGAGTGAGTGGAGCCAATTCTGGTGCACTGATGTCTATTTGAAATAGCACACAAGTGGATCTTAACTGTGGAATACTGTAGACCAAAATCTGAAAGGTCAAGCAAGTACTCCAGAACCTTGTCAGGTGGACACCCAAAGGGGTCCATGCGAGTTTTGAGCACCAGATGAAAAATCTTTGGCTGTGTAAGTCATCCTAGTGGAAGATTTACAGGCAGCCAAAAGTATTTCAGAGATCCTCTGAGATACCTTATGCCTCTTCATCTCTCTCTCTTCAGGAGGCAGGCCTGAAGGTGAAGGGAGCACAGGTTGGAATGGACCAGGTGACCCTGAGTCTAAAGTCCATGCTGAGTTGAAGAATCCTCAATTTGCTGATGGATAATCTGTTCAGTTCAACAGAGGAAACCCTATATGTCAGGACAAGCAGGGGGCAATCAGTATAATCTTACCCCTGTGCACCTGCAGTCTGAGCAATACCCTCTGCACTAGGGGGATTGGAGGGAATGCATATGGAAATAGATTTTGCCATTGCAGTCTTAATACATCCTGACAGAAAATACCATGTTCTGGATTTCTGGAGCAGAATCAAATCAGTTTGGCACTGAGTGGGAAGTCAAAAGGTCTGCATGTGGAGTGCCACATTCATCAACAGTCATCCCACAATGTCTGGAACTAGTGATCACTTGTGAGGATCTGTTTGGGGGAGCTTGTCTGCCAGAATGTTCAGGACTCCTGGCAGATAAATGTCTTTGAGCAAGATTGCCTGCTACAGGCACCATTCTCACACACTCATGACCTCCTTGCAGGGGGGGGGGAGGTACGAGCGTGCTCCTCCTTGCTTGTTGATGTAATACATCACAGACCTGTTTTCTGTCTGGAGGAGGACTGTTTTGTGGCTGAAAAGATCCACTGTGGCTCGCAGCCCATGCAGAACAGCTCACATCTCCAATACGCTGATGCGGAGGTGACTCTCAGATGGGTCCCAGACACCCTGTGTTTGGAGGCCCTGACAGTAGGTCCCCCACCACAACAGGGAGTCATCCATGGTGAGAGTCACCTGAGGCTCCAGTTAAGAGAAGTGAAAGCCTTGGAAGAGATTTTCCTCCAATCACCACCATGTGAATGACCAAATGAGGGACCTGGTCACCTAAATGGGGTAGGTCTGAGGACATGATGCTTGTGACCACTTTGCACTGAGCATCCAATAAGTTATTCACATGTGCAGCCAAGCCGGGGCACTGTGAACAATGAGGATTTTATTTGTATTCCAAATCCTCCCTATTCCGATTCTAAATTCATATTGGAATAACATTTCTCAGCAAGATCTCAAGATGTTCTGAGCTTGGCAAGAGACCCCAGATATCCTATAATTATCTAAGCAGCAGGCGGAACTAGGCCTCCCCTCTTTCAAATCTTACTACCTGGTAGCTCAAGCAGCCTTTTTTGGCACTTGGACTAAACAGGCTAAGCAGAGACATGAGGCTGTGTGGTATTTGTTTGAGGAAGGGGACATGCCGGATGTCACAAACCCACTCAGCAGGTCGTCAGCCCTCTACTCCCAAAGTGCCAACCTCCGAGTGCAGTCTTGTGAACAGTTAACAGGAACAGGGTAACCCTCCTGTCTGTTTTGTGGGTTCGAATCAACCTTTGGTTTCAAGTCTTGGAAGGATTCAAACTGTGAACCACTTGTTAGCGTACTCAATGTACAGGCTCAGATAATTCTGCTGTTCGGGGGGCCAGATATATTTTGCCTATGGGCACCTAACCAGGCGTACAAAATGAACCCTTAAAAACTCGAATAAAGACCTCAGAATAAATTCTTACCTTTTCCCAGTTTGGTAAAACCAGTAAGCTTTGTGCAGTGCCAGCTTTAACCATGTATGCTTCCCTTGTCAAGAAAAAGAAATTCAAAGGCACACCAGGTAATCTCTAAAGTAGAGGTTTACTTCAAAATAGATAAACAAAATGTAACGTAAAAACAGAATCATATATCACAAAACATACAAATCACTTAAACAAAACAGGTTTAAAAGTGTAGACACAATCTCCTACCACAGTACACTTAGAATTATCTTTTCTAATCTTCTTATAGTGCTGTAGATGTTTCTTTTCAGAGTCCAAGCATTTGAGTCTCAAAATGGAAAACAGAATACTGTTTAAAAAACTGTGTTTGTCAACCCCTTTGTGTGAGGTCACCTAGCTCCTCCTCTGTTTATTAAAAATCATACACCCAGGATGTTTTATCATTTTAAAGTTAAGTTAATTAAGGTTACATCAGCAGAAACTCCTATCCCATGCGACTTCCCCAATCAAGTCTGTAAATTTCCTTTCATCTATGAGCAGTATCCTCTCTCACACAGACATCAAAGCATTTATGATTTCGCACCAGTGTGCCATAACCTGGTCTCCTCCTCTAACGTCATAAAATGGATATTGATTTCCCTCTTAGCAGTTAAAGCTATATTTAACTTAGATAAACAGGAGATCCTTGATTAAGGACTGTTCTAGTCTGTAATTAGCTCCTGGCCTTCCAAGTAACACATTGTATCTAAAACCTGTGTGTGTGTGTGAGATTTCACATGCTGTCTCAGCATCTCTCATAAGAGACAGTCCACAACACACTGTCATATTACAAAAATCATAGTGTACTCAGAACTGGCTGTCCACGTGTCACACCGGAAATACCTCTAGGGACCATACTAGCCAGACAGCTACCAGCCAACTTGCTCCACAGTGTACGGAATCGTTGGAAACCATCATTTACATAAGATCTTAATTAAGATCAGAAAACTGACAAACTTGCCAAACACTCTGGGCTGTCTCACCTTGATCAGGCATCACAGTGCCTTTTTTCCCTCTCGGTCAGATCAGGGGTACAGCTACTGGGAGCAGAGAAGCCTCACCCATTTTGAGCAATGCTTATCTGCTGATGGCTACTTGTCCTTTCTGGACCATAAAGATAAATTTCAACTAAGACAGAACAATCACTTCTGGTTTCTTAAAGGAAACCTAAACATTTGACAACAAACTATTTAACAATTCAACTGCATAAGGGGCTAAAGGAAAGGCTGCTGTTTACATTGGTGCTAACATTGCATTTATGTGACTAACATAAATAGTTTTGCAGCATCTGACAAAGTAGGCATCCAGCTGCTAATTAAAAAAACTGCTTTCCTGTTCCTAAAATGGCTGCCAAACGCATGAAGTGATGGCATCATTGGAGCTGGAGGCAGAGAGCTACATGGCTCTATTTAGTGCTAACTAGTTCTGTTTTCGCCCTTTGTTTAGAATTGTTTCACTAAAATGATAGCAATCATGACTTAACATGGATAATTTTGATCAATACACATGTTAGGCTATGATTTTGTTCATTTTGTTTATTTTAATGTGCTGATATTGTGTTGTAATCAACCGACTTTCTCTTTGGAAAACTGCAATACGGTACAACTCTTCAAACACCTGGTTGTCTAATGGTTCTGTGATGTCCCGATAATTGTAGCAAAGTTCTGGTCTGGTCCAGTGCCAATGATCACGCTTTGTTGGTAATCCAGAAATATGCTTCTCTTATAGTCTTCCTTTTCCTTATGACGACGCCCCCCCACAGCTAGCCCACCAGCCATCAAACAGTCCGTCATTCACTTTCTGTCCTTAGTACTGCCCAGGGCTGGTATCCAGTGATGATAGTGACTATAAATGAGCAACTGTCAAAGCAGCGACTCATTTACAGCACTATCCTGTTGGGCTACCCTGTTAGGGTAGCAACCCTATGCTACCGCAACTGCAGGAGAGGGCGACCTGAAGGGGAGGGATTGACAGGGAAGGGGAGGGAGGGCTAGGGAAGAGGATTTGTCTGGGATAGTGTGCCTGCTGCAGCCAAGCTAGCTGTGTGGTGTGGTGTGGTGTGGTGGTGAGGGTGGCTAGCTGCAGTGCAGCAGGTACTGGGTTTGGGGTTGGGGACCTAGGGAGAACATTTTGCTGCTCCTGCAGCTGCCATTTTTTAAATTTTTTTGGAGTGTCACCCCCTCCTGACATGCACCCCCTGGAGTTGGTAATCCTTAATCGGGGGGTGCGGGGTGAAGCCCCCTGCATAAACACTTAGTTTACTTGCCAGATGTCTGTTCATCTGCATGTATATATCGCCAATTTGCTTTTCGGCGATATACACTCGCCATAACAGCGATGACTATTCTGTGATCGCTGTTATTACGTGGAACCCCCAGGGGCCACATATGAGCTTCCCAGTCCCATGAAGAGAATATCACGCTTTAGATCATAATCTTGTGCCTCAAACAGCAGCGCACACCTGTACTGATATGCTTCATTGACTGGCACTGGTAAGTGATGTCTCCAAAACCACTTTCCAGTCCTCTTTCATCAATGTTTCACTTCTGCTCCCACAATAAACACAGGGCAGATCACCTCTCTTTTGCACAATGAAGGCAGTATGCACTGTCACTCATTTACTTTCTGCTCATTGGCCAACAGTTACTTCTTCCTGGAGAGCCAAACAAAAAGTACCAGAACACACCAGAAAAGTTCTGTTCATTATCTTCATATGGGCTTGACTTATGGATAACAATATTATTATGCAGGGAGACATACTAATGTCTTGATCAAATTCTTCTGACCTCCAGCATTTTTCTATCCCCTACCTGTAATCAGCGGAATCAGTCAGGATGGTCCTTAGCAATCCTCTTCCAGTCCTTGTCCGTGTCCTCCTCCACAATGCTAGTTGCCTGGCTCACCAGTCTTCTGAATCTTGAATGCAGAAAACACAGTCTCCTCAATACTCTCTCAACAAACCTTGACACCCCCCCCTCGCGCAAAAGGTGATCTCTCTGCACTGAATCCATGAATCCATTTAGGTGCACCAGTGCCACTCCAAGTATCTGTCATCACTGCTTACTCTCATCCATAGTCAGGTAGCAATCATGGTGCTGATAACCCCACATCTCAGATCTCCCAATGATCTGCTCACCTTCCCCCAGTCTTTCCCCATCCCTGAATATAGATGTACCCTACGGGAACAGCCTCCTCAGTCCCCTTCTGGTATTCATTCTTCACTCTTGCTCCCAACATCAGAAACTGGTGATCTCACCACCCTTCCAAATCATGAATGTTGTTAGTACAGACGCCTAGTTTTTTGACATATCAAAATAAACATGATCTTTGCAGTGAGCTTCGTTAATATCAGCAGGGTACAAGGGGAAATGCTTCTTACCCTTATAAAATCTAGGTTACCTTTGATAAGGCAACATTAAATGACAGGCACATGCATCATTATGCACTTCATTTAATAGTCCCTAATCATAGGTAGCATAGACCTTATAAGGATAGGAAAGCTCCTTCCCCCCCTTGTGCCCTGCTACTATCAGCCTGACTTACTGCAAAGATCATGTTTATTACTAAGATGACAAAAACACCGGGAGACTGTACTAACTGTATTAATGATGTGGGAGGGTGGTGCACTCACCAATTTTCAATGCAGGGAGAAGGAGTAATGAACACTGCCAGAGAGGACTGAGGAGACCATTCCTGCAGGGTGCAGTTATATTCAGGGTAGGAGGAAGACGGGAAGAGGGAAAGTTGAACAGATCATTGTGAGTTCTGAGATGTAGGGCTGCTATCACTGTGATCACTACCTGACCATGGATAAGAGCAGGCAGCAATGACAAATACTTGGAGTGGCAGGGCAGCACCTAAATTGTTACCTGGATTCAGTGTAGGGAGATTATCCTTGAGGGGTTAATCGAGGTTTGTTGTGACAGTATCGAAGAGACTGTGTATACAGCATTCAAATTCGGAAGAGTGGTGAGCCAGCCACCTTGCACTGTGAAGAACGGCACAGAAAAGGACTGGAGGAGGACTGCAGAGGACTGTCCTGTGGGGTTCTGCAGATCACAGGTAAGGGAGTAGACAGATGCTGGAGGTTGGGTGGATTCTCTCAAGGCATTAGTATGCCTTCTCTGCCTAATAATGTTGTTATCCATAGCAGGTACAGCCCTTATGAGGGTATGAACAGCAGTTTTCCAAGTGTGTGCCAGTGATTCTTTCTTCACTCCCAGGAAGACCTGTTTGTTGGTTAATGAGGTGGGAAAAATTCAAAACAGGAGGACTGTACACACTGCCTTCATTGTGTATAAGGGTGGTGATCCACCTGATGTTTATTGTGGAAGCAGAAGTGAAAAACTGATGAAAGAAGACTGGAGAGTGATTTGGGAGGCATCATTTAACAGCGCCAATCAGTGAAGAGTATCAGTACAGATGTCCACAACTCTCTGAGGTACAAGATTACGATCTGAAGTATGATAATTCTCTTTGTGGGACTGCAAAGATCACATGCAACCCCAGGTAGTACTAAGGACGGAGTGCGAACAGTGGACTGTTTGATGGCTGGTGGGCTAGCTGCGGGGATCAGGAAAAAAGAAGACTACAACAGAAGCATATTTTTTAGATTATCAAGAAAGCATGAACTTTAGCATTGGATTAGACCAGAACTTTGCTACAACTTTCAGGACAACACAGAGCCTCTAGACTACAAGGTATTTGAAGAGGTATATCGTACTGCAGTTTGCTAAAAGAAAGTCGGTTGGGTTACAACACAAAGTCATCACATTAAAGAAAACAAAATGAATAAAATCATAGTCTAACGTGTATTGATCAAACTAATCCACATGTTAAGTCAGGGTTTTGATCATTTTGGTGAAACAATCCTAAACAAAGGGGGAAAACAGAACTAGTTAGCACTATAGAGAGCCATGTAGCTCTCTGCCTCTAGCTCCAATGATTTCATCACTTTACATATTTGGCAGCCATTTTAGGGAACAGGCAGAGCAGGTTTTTTTGAACTGGAAGGCAGAAGTTTACTTTTTCATATGCTACAAAATTTCATTTATGTTATTCAGATAAATGCAATGTTAGCATCAATGTAAACAGCAGCTGTTCCTTTACCTCTCAATGAAGCTAGATTTTTAAATTGTGTCTTTCTAAAAATAGGTTGTTTAGGTGTCCTTTAAGTTAGATACTTTCTTGTAAACCAAAATCATATCACTTTGCTTAGACGATCTCAATCAGATTTGGAGCAATTCTTTTACTGGTTGGTGATACTAAAGGGAAAGAGGGGGAAGGGAAATTGTTTAACCAGGAGAGGCACACTAAGCTGGAGCTCGTTTCCAGGTGTGACCTGGGAGAACATGGATGTTTGGTTTTTTTTGTAGACTTTCTTTGCCCCGGTCACCAGCCACTGGGGCTCCACTCAGGCGTGACTCACCCAAGTGGCTCTACCGCCCAGCCTGAACCCTCCCGGAGAGAAATTGGGGACAGGGTCCTCTCCAACTGACCCCCGAAGTTGAAAGGACCCAGGAGAGCCAGTCAGGAAGGGCCAGCAGTGGATGTGTGAGGCACCCCCTCGGGGCCGCCATCATCCTCCCAGCGGCTGGGATGTTTCCTCCTTGCTTTGTTGCACTGCCCCTGAGGTGCGGATGTGCAATGAAGTCACCATGCAGAGGGCATGCACCCATTCCCTCTCACAGACATCCACCGCCACCTCCCCCGATACAAGTCCCTGCCAACTTGCAGTACCCCCAGTCTCCACTGGGAGCCACTACAAGCTGGGGGAATCCCTAGAACCAACCCCAGAAGAGGAGAGCAGTCCTCTGGATGCTCAATCCATCTCCTCCCCTGCCAACCCCCAGAGCCCAAGTCCGCTCCCAAACTGGGTCGCCGGCGTGACATGAGGTGTGGCATCCAGCACCTCAACCTTCAGCACCACCAGGCCAGCTAGCACAAGGTGTTAAGTGACTTGCTCGGGGTCACACAGTATGTACATGAGGGCTGTGGGATTCAAACCCAGGTCTCCAGGTTTGCAGCTCAGTGCCCTAAACCACACCGCTATACTGCCTCCTCTATTAAAAGCAAAAACTAGAATGATTTCAGAACTATACGTAATCCTCTTTAAGTCTGTCACTCTACTGCTGGAGAATGTTAAAATCAGATGGGAAACAGAATGTAATAGTGAGATCCCTTCTGGGCAGTGGGACAAGTGGTTGCTCACTAGCTAGAGTGTCAAAGCATCTCCTACAGGGATGGAATTTAATTGGATGGTATTGACGAGATACTTTAGAACACCCACAGCCATGAAACACTTCAATCCCACCTTATGGAGACCAGCTGGGGGCAATGCGGGGCAGCAGGGATTGACTATCATATTTTCTGGGACTGTCCCATTATAAAACCATTTTGGCTGGAGATGCATGCTGAACTCCAGAGACGGGGGCATCATTTCAGACTCAATTCAATATATGATTCTGGGACAACTCCCAACATTCTTCAAGAGGTCCCAGATCAAAATGGAAATGAATCCAGATGTTAAGAGTAGCAGCTCCTAAATGTATTACTTTAAACTGATGTACACCCACCCTACTGACTGGAGACATGTGGAGGGCTAGAATATCTGAGACAGAAACCATAGAATGAATCACCACGCCTCACTGCAACTCAGGTTTCCGAAATTCCTAGAGACCTGGCACTGTGGCATCTGAGCCAAACATTACAGGTGGGGGGAGCGGAGCCTGAGGGACTTTGAGAACCTGTGAGACATTCCAAAAATCTCACTTAGGTACTATAGTAAATAACAGATAGACACAGCTGGAATAATTCAGTGCACATTATTATGATGCCTGCCATTCATTACTGGTATGTAGGAATATGGATCTACGACACCGCATCGACAATTTCATGTCGATGCAACATTACCCCGACACCTCTACATCGATCACAATTGCAGTTGGGATGGTGCCGGCATGTGTAAACATCTTGTTTTGCAGGGTGCTGTATCCCCTGCACCCTCCTCTTTAGTATTCTCAACTGCGAGAGGGAGCTGAGTTGGGGATGGGGTGCAGGACCTTGGGAAAGGGTGCTGGGGTCCCAGGCAGACTTTACAGCGATGTGGCGATGTTGTCAGTATCAAACACGTTGCTGTAAAGTTGTCGCTGTAGAGACAGTATACTAGGAATACAACCTTGAGATACTGTCTCTTCACGTCTAAAATGATCTGATACAATGTAATGAAAATCAAGTAACCTGAAATATCACCTGCCCCTCTTGTGATAACTTTTAATTAACCCCTTCTTCTTTCTGTACAGGGTTATACAGTTCCAAAGGTTCTGAATTACTGAATGCTGATACAGCTCTCAGTGAAGAACATGTAAGACATTAATTTCATCTACTGTAATAGCAACTGATTCCTGTGTATGGAAAGATTGATGATCATGAATGTTAATAAGCTTTAAATAAAAAATTAAAAACTGGACACTTCTTCTTACATCCATTATGTTGTACCTGGCAAAGGACCAATAACGTTTAAGAACTTCAGAATCATCTATCTTGCCTCAAGAATGAAATAAGGTACATTTTTGTTTATCCTAATTGCCAAATGCATTATGTAAATGCTTGTTAACTACTACTGCTGCTTTCAAAAGTCCAGACCTGCTGCTCATTATATGTCTACGAAGTGATGTGATTATATTATCTAGTCCTCTAATATTAGTATGGCTGTGCTGTGCTGAACTGTCCTGTCCTTTCTCTCTGCACACAATTATTCACTGAAGTACAAAAAATACACGGTAAGCCTAAAGATCCGTTTTTTAAGTGTTTGGTAACCAGCTGAGAGTTATTAAAGGGACACATCCATGCCCAGTGGCCATCATAATTTGAAAGCCCACGAAAAGCTCTTTCAAATGAGGTAATGGGCACATCTGTAGCCGGAAGCAGTTCAGAGATACAGATGACTGAAGCATGGAATTTGACGGCAGATAAGGACCAATTGGCCCATCCAGTCTGCTCTTTTAGCCAACCTACTAAAAATGCTGGAGATCCTACTTTAACTCCATTTTTTTTTTATACTTTCTATTTTTCTCCTCCTGTCTACCCTCGGTGCCCACTCCTTCGTGCCGCTCATCGTCATCTCCACCCCCCTACTCCAGATCTGCCCCTAAAGTGCCTCACCTCTTACTTCCTCCTGCACAACAGAATCTGACTGGATTCGGTGGTCTGGATGGCCCAGAGTGGTCATCATCTAGGACTACTGAGGGGGTATTTCCATTTTTCTGTTTTTTTTTTTCCCCTGTCCCAACCCCCTGAGATGCCGGCGCAAGGATGGCGTCCAGAGAAGAGCGTGTGACACACATCTCTCAAGTGCCTACAGACGCCCCCTCCCGACTTTTTAGACAGAGCCGCATAACCCTTGAGAGCCCGGTTTCCACTGGTGCTCTCTCAAGGCGTCGGGTGCGTACTGCACCCCTGGTATCCCACCCCAGAGGGAGGAGATCATCCGCTGGGACGCTCAATCCTCCCTCCCCCTGCCAACCCCCGCCGACCCAAGCTCATTCCTGAACCTGGGTCACCAGCGTAGCGTGAGGTGTGGCTTCCAGCGCCTCAACCCTCAGCGCCACTGGGCCGGCCCTTTAACTCCGGTTTTATCTCCTTTTTTGAATTGCTAGGGTCCCCTTATGTCTATCCCATGCAGTTTTGAATTCTTTCACTGACTTTGCTCCCACCACCTCGTGTGAGAGGCTGTTTTATGCCTCCACCACCCTTTCCGTGAAGAAGTACTTTCTCACACTGCCCCTTAGTCTACCCTCCTCCAGTCTCATGTCATGCCGTCTTGTTCTAGAGCATCTTCTTTTGTGAAAGATGCTGCCCTCCTGTACCTTATTTATTCCCTTTAGGTACAAGAAGGTCTCTTTTATGTCTCCCTTCTCCCTCCTCCCTCCTCTCTTCCAGGGTATACATATTGAGCTCCTCCAGTCTCTCTTTGTATGACCTGAGACTATATGACTGAGATTGTTCAATATTAATACAGGGCAGCCATTTTATTGAACACTGTGATGTCATCCAGAAACAAGCAGTGCTTGACTCAATGTAGTTGGACAAAACTTCTCAATGACATCACATTGTTGTACGATGGCTGCAATGCTGTATTAATACTGAAGAGATGCAGTCATCTATGTTACTGGAGTGCTTCCTGCTACAGATGAGCCCAATACCTCATTTGATAGAGGTTTTCATGTACTTTCAAACTATGTCAACAACTGTACACGAATATTCCCCTTTAAGAACTCAGCACCAATTAAAGACAGAAGTTACTCACCATAACAGTAGATCTTCGAGAGACTCTCCCCCATTGGGCCACACCCTTAGAACTGTAAGTCATTGGTGTCAGGACCACTCAGAGACTTTTGTTAGCCAGGGGCCGACCACAATGACATGCAACATCAGCACCTATATACTCGTGGGTGGCCCCCACTGCTCCTTAGTTTCTGCCAGAGATAACCTCAGAGGGCCTCTTATCACGAGGACCCAGGAGACCAGACCAGTATCAGGCACACAAGGAGAAGTATGGGACAGGAAAATATAGTATATGTTATAGATCACAGAAGCATCCCCAACCAATCACAGCGCTTCCTTCAGTTGTGCATGAGGCCGACGTTAAGAGTGGATTTTATCATCTGAGGAATATTGCCCGGATCCAATACCTTCTACCACCTGAGGACCTGGCCTCACTAGTACACGCTTTTGTCACATCTAGACTGGACTACTGCAATGCCCTCTACATGGGGCTTTCTGGAGGTAACCTCTGATGGCTACAGCTAGTGCAGAATGCAGCGGCTTGATTACTGTCAGGCATACAAAGGTTTGATCATATTACGTCCACCCCCCATGAACTTCACTGGCTCCCAGTCAGATGAAGGATTATCTTCAAGGTCGGATTACTGACCTATAAGGCCCTACACAGTCAGGGAATAGCCTACCTGCAAGGTCTCCTTGTGCTCTACCGCCCATCCCTGACTCTCCGTTCCACCGAGGGTAGCCTCCTCAGTGTTCCTAGGGTGAGGCTGTGGAACTTTGGTGATCGAGCCTTTTCAGTGGCCGCACTCACCGTTTGGAACTCTCTTCCTCAACAACTTTGGGAGGCACCCTTGGTGGTATCTTTTAAAAAGGGATTAAAAACCTTGTTATTTCACCAGGCATGCAGTGGTATTTAATTATTATATTATTTGATAATTGGTTTTCTTTGTATTTTGCTGCTTGTTCTGTATTAGATCTGAGTATTGTTAATGTTTTACTGTGCTTTAAATTGTATTGTAAAATGCTCTGTGTCCCCTGAGAGGAGTGTTATACAAATAAAATGACTGTCTGTCCATCCGTCCGTCCATCCATCCATCCATCTATCCATCTATCCATCAATCCATCTATCTATCTCTGCAAGAGTATCTCACATGCTGAGCACTGTAACGGGCTTCTCAGTGCTGCTAACTTTATTATATAAGTTTTTCTCTTTAACAAAGTTAGTGATGTATAATAAGTTTATGGGTCCAGTTGGAGGGCCTCATGTGGCTGTAAAAGTGTTGCCTCTTGCATCCTTAGGACCACAGAACTGCTCACCTTCGGTTCACAGTCCTCTGTTCCTCAGGGCATGCGAGATGACACTCTTATAGCCATAAAAGGACCTCCAGCCAGACTCATAAACTTATATAAGACACTTATGGACATCTCCAAAAAAGGCAGCAGACAAACCTACCAGCTTATACCTCAGAAGCAGAGAAGGAGGGTGCAGCAGACAAACCTACCAGCTTATACCTCAGAAGCAGAGAAGGAGGGTGCAGCAGACAAACCTACCAGCTTATACCTCAGAAGCAGAGAAGGAGGGTGCAGCAGACAAACCTACCAGCTTATACCTCAGAAGCAGAGAAAGAGGGTGGGTATGCAGTGGCCTAGTGGAGGAGATTCACTCAAAGATCTACTATTATGGTAACTGTTCTATAATTACTGAGAGTCCATTTATTAACTGGACTGACACCACTTTCTAATGCCATAATAACTGTCCAGTTATTATGGAATGGAACCTGGTTGCACAGCGTGGATGTCAGCCAGTGAAAAAGAAAGTGCTAGCCGCTGCCGGCTCACACTCACAGAAACAAAATGCCACAGGAAAGGAAAACGGCCATTTTTTCACACACAGCACTAAACTGACAGCAGTTATAAAAAATAAAGAATGAAGTGTCACATTGTTGTTGTTTTTTTTCACATCCCTTGGTGTGTAAAACCATCACAAACCACTTGTGCATCCGTGCATCGCACTTGTGGTTTATGTGATATTACACACTTCGGGTGTGTAAAGAAAACCTCATAATATACAACATTCCATCCATTATTCTGTATATCTTCATCAAGGCTATCTTCTCCATTGGGCCACACCTTTGGAACGATGCCCAAGCAGTACAGCAGCGGATCTAGGTTTTAGAATGGGTGCTGCAGTGGCTGGGTCTTGGAGGGCAGGGTTTGGTATGCACATTTTTGGGAACGATTTGAAATCCTTTGTATACCCTATACTCTACTCCCCTCCCTCTGTCCCCATAATCCCTTCATGTATCATGCTCCCTCATTTTCTTTCTTACTTCTGGAGTTCCTTGCACAACGATCAAGGCCCCCACCTAACCATCCTGCCCTTGTTGCACCAAGGGTGCATAGTCACTGCCTCCACATAAAACCATATCTCAGGCAGCATGAAGTATAATATACTCACAGCACCTACATCAGCATGGGATTATTAGCTCCATGAATTTTACCCACTTTCCCCCAATATAATGCCAGTCCATCTATAAGCTACATTATAAAACAAAATGCTACAGTAACTCAGGATCAGACAGCAAGGGTCTTTTATAATAGAGAAACTTAAAAAATGAACAGACAGGTAAGACTGTACTAGTCCTTTTCATCAGAGTACTGGGTACATGAAGCTGTGGCACTGAAACATAGAAACATAGAATTTGACAGCAGATAAGGACCGCTTGGCCCACCCAGTCTGCCCATTTCCCTACCTACTGGATAAGCTGCAGATCCTAGTTAACCAGCAGCCTACTTCTTCCTACCCCACCCCCCAGAATTGCCTTATGACTATCCCTATGCATGTTGAATTCCCCCACTGATTTTGACTCCACAACCTTCCTCCGGAAGGCCATTCCATGCATCCACAACCTCTCTGTGAAAAATACTTCCTTAAATTACCTCTGAGCCGCCCCCCCATCTTCAAATTGTGCCCTCTTGTTCTTGTACACCTCTTTGAAAGATGCTACCCTCTTGGACTTTGTTGATTCCTTGAGGTGACATGAAAGTTTCTGTCATGTCCCCTCTCCCTCCTTTCCTCGAGGCTATACATATTAAGCTCCTAAAGTCTCTCTTCATATGACTTCCGTGCAGACCCTGCACCATTTTAGTTGCCCTCCTCTGGACAGCTTCCATCCTGTCTATGTCTATGAGATTGGGTCTCCAGAACTGCACAC
This sequence comes from Neoceratodus forsteri, assembly GCA_016271365.2. NCBI lineage: Eukaryota > Metazoa > Chordata > Ceratodontiformes > Ceratodontidae > Neoceratodus > Neoceratodus forsteri. The sequence continues at coordinate 1,624,951,045 of CM028131.1, read as the reverse complement.
AGTACTCCAGATGGGGTCTCACCAGCTGTCTGTACAGAGGGATAACTTCTTGTTTTCTACTGGTGATGCCTCTCCCTATGCATCCCAGTATCCCCCAGCCCTCCTTGCTGCCCTCTCACATTGCTTGCCCATCTTTAGGTCATCTGATATGACTACCCCCAGGTCCCTTTCCATTCTTGTTGTTGTTAATATCTCACCCCCTATTGTGTACTCTTCCCCTGGGTTTTTGTTTCCCAGGTGCATTACCTTGCACTTCTTAGCATTGAATCTAAGCTGCCATACATTTGACCATTCCTCTAACCTTGCCAAGTCCCTTCTCATCCTTTCCACCCCACCTTGTGCATCAACTCTGTTGCAGATCTTAGTGTCATCTGCAAGAGACATACTTTTCCTTCCAGTCCTTCTGCAATGTCGGCTTATAAGGACATTGGAGAGACCAGTCTAATACTGAGACCCTGCGGTGCCCCACTAGTAACCCTCCTTTCTTCACAAGGTGGACTCCATTTACTATAACTCTCTGTGTCCTATTCTCCAGCCACTTCTTTACCCAGGCTGTCATCTTGGGACCCACTCCCAGGCTGGCTAACTTGTATATTAATCTTTTGTGTGGGACTGTGTCAAATGCCCTTGCTAAGGTCTAGGTAGGCCATGTCCACAGCCCCTTCCTGATCTATCACTTTTGGTCACCCAGTCAAAGAAATCTATCAGATTCGGGCTGGCATGACCTTCCCGCTGTGAATCCATGCTGCCTAGGTCCTGTGCCCTCTGGCCTCTGGATGCTCGACAATTCTTTCCTTTAGAAGTGATTCCATCATTTTTCCTATCACTGAGGTTAAACTAACAGGTCTATAGTTTCCTGCTTCTGCCTTGCTCCCACTTTTGTGAAGGGATCCATCTGCCCTCCTCCAGTCCTCGGGTACCACCCCATCCTCCCATGATTTGTTAAAAGGGTAGTCAGTTGGTGTCACTAGTTCTATCCTTGTTCTTTTAGAATCTGGGATGAATCCCATCAGGCCTCTTGCTTTGTCCACCTTCAGTTTTAAGAGTTCTTTCAGAACCCTTTCTTCTGTAAATGGGCAGTATCAACTTCTGTATCCAGAGTGTTACTACTGTTTGTTTTATGTATCTCTCTTCCTTCCGTAAATACTTTAGCAAAAATGTTTGTTTAGTATCTCTGCCTTTTCACAGTCTCACTCTGCCCACTTCTTCCTCCTTTATTAAGCCTCATTATCCCTCCCTTGACTTCCTTCGCCCCTGATGTACCTATAAAGATATTTTATCCCCTTCTTAACTGAGTTGGCTATCTTTTCCTCGGTTCAGCCTTGCTGTTCTGACTGCCCTCGGTGCCTCCCTTTGCTTTTAACTGGATACAGTTCTCTGTCCTGCCCTCCTTCTGCAATTCTTGTACCTCCTGAATGCTTTCTTTTCTCTTGAACCTTCACTGCCACTTCCTTTGAGAACCATAGTGGTTTCTTACATCGTCTTGTTTTGTTTATTTGCTTCACACAAGGCTTGTTACCTCTGTGGGCGGTTTTATTATTCCCCATTGTTCTTCCACCCCTCCTTCCTGCCCATTTTCTAGGCATTCCTTAGGCACTCACCCATTATGGCAAAGTCAGCCCTTCCTAAAGTCCAATACTTTGTCTTTGTATGGCTTGACTCTATTACTGTGTTTATTGTAACCATACTGTTCGATGGTCGCTAGGTTCCCAGATGGCTACCCACTTCTACATCTGTGATCTCTCTCCATCTCCATTTGAGAGTATCAAGTCTATTGTGCTCCCCTCGAGTGGGCTCCAGTACTAGTTGTCTGCTGGGCATGCCCCTGTAGGGCATCCAGAACAACTGCATCTTCGAAGTGGCAGCTGCAACTGCACTCCAGTTAACATCTGGCATATTCAGATCACCCATCAGCAGTATCTCCTTTTTCGCCATTCTAAGTATACTTTCTATCATTTCTTGTCCATTTCTCCCTGGAGAAGGGGGTCTGTATACAACCCCTGTGCGGATTGTGGTGCCATTGCCTGTCACTCTAAATTTACCACAGTGCTTCTCCTCCTTGTTTACTCTTTTGTTCTGTTGCTTATTCCTTCCTTTATGTAAAGAACTACTCCTCCTCCTCTTTACCCTCCCTGTCCCTCCTGTAGATAGTGTATCCTGGTATGTTTACGCCCCAGTCATGGTTTTGTGTGTACCATGTTTCTGTGACTGCCACAATATCCAGATGTTCCTCCTCCATCAAGGCCACTAATTCAGGAGGCTTGTTACCTAGACTACGGGCATTGGTACTCATTGCTCTCCATTTTTGATGGCTTTACCTTCTGTTGCAGCATCCCCACTGACTGTTCTACCCGGTCTTTTCTCATTTAGTACCCCTGTTGTAGGGAGAGGCGATTTTCTACTGCTTGTCAGTGTCTCCCCTTGACTAGTTTAAAAGCTTGCCAATGAAGCATTTAAACTGATTGCTCAAAAGACTTGTTCCCTTCTGGACAGATGCAGACCATCCTGCCAGTATAGGCTGTTGTCCTCCAGGTGGAACCCCCAGTCCCCAATGAAGCCAAACCCCTGTGCTCCACACCATTTTTTCAACCATTCTTTAAACTGCATGGTGCCAATTACCCCTCGGCCACCCATGCCTTTGACAGGCAGCACCTCTGAGAAGGATACTGTGTGTGCTACTTGTCTTAGGCCCCCTCCCCAACTCTGCAATGTCCTCCTGCTCTGCTCTAACCTCATGATGAGCCAAGTCATTTGTCCCTGAGGTGGACAATTACGCGGCCCAGCAGAACCTTGCAGCTGTTGTCGTGATCCTGAGGATGCGCTTCCTGTCCCTCCAAGCCATGGCACCAGGCAGGCACCTTACTTCAGTTTTCCCAGCTCCTCCCAGTTCTATCCCCCTAATAATTGAGTCCCCCACCAGGAGCTGCTTCCTTTCCTTGTGGTATCCTCTGCCTCCTTCCTGTGGGCCTCCCTTGTGACAGCTGTCCTCAGCCTCCTTAGTCTCCTCTGCGGGTGCATCCATAGGGGAGCTATGCTCCCCCAGAATGGTGTATGGATTGTGGAGTGGAACAACTGACTGAGTGTGCCTCCGCTCCACCATCCTCACCCTTCCTGAGCCCACTGTGGTCCAACTGCTGTGTTTTCTTTGCAATCTCTGAGGTAGTGGTGATGGCTGTGGTGCTCCTGGATGGGGAGGTTCCCTCCTACTGTCCAGTGTGGCCTGGGGAAGGTCCCGTATCTACTGTCCAGTGTGGCCTGAAGGCGGGCAACTTCCTCCCTCAGGGCAGAGAGTTTCTACAAATAGGGCAGCATCTCAGCCCAGAAAGACTCCTGGAAGACTGCTGCCCTACAGCCATTAGCATTTGCACTACTCCCACATTTTTTTTTTGTGTGTGTGCATTGGTTTGTAATATAGAAATATATATTTATAATATACAATGTATGTTATATTGTCAGTGCAGTGCTAAGAGGATATGACAGTGACATGCACCTTGCACTTGAGGAAATGATGTCAGAACCCCTAGGTATAAAGGAACTATTTCCAGGGGTGAGTGGGGTGAGGGTGGGAAGGGGTTGGGCCTAAACTGGCCCTCGCAAAACAATCAGCTAAAAACTCTGACCCACTGCTGCAATGAGTGCCTTCCTGTCAGCAAGATGCCCTACACAACAATTTGATAGAGAAATACCTCGCTAATCAAACAGAGAAAATTCACACATCCAAGTCAGACACAGGTAAACCTTCCCAGCCCCAAAACAGGCCTGGTGGTTTGTGTGTTCGAGAGCTGTCAGCCCCAAAATAAGTCAGCTGCTTTAAACTCTTCCTGCACTTGAAAATCTTAAGAATTGTAACAAACAAATGTAAACCCAGATCCACCACCCTCTGTTGCTTGAAAGACTGTCTTTTCCTGTTTCACATTGCAGGTTTTTCTGTGACCACTCCTTAACCCCAGTAATTCTGTTAAAAGAGTTTAACTATCACAAACTCCTACACTACTCAGTAAATTATTTAAAAATAGTTTCTGTCCCAAAATCCTAGTAGTCAATCCAGCTACCCCCAAGGGACAACCAGAATGCAGTATTCAAATACTTATGAGGTTACTTCCAAGATAAGCAGAGTTTGCAAGTTTCTTTTTCAACTCCTCAGCCAACTGTAATTCATTTAAAAATAGTTTAACTGTCAGAAAATCCTAGTAGACAATCTAGCTACCTCCAAGGACCTACCCAAATGCAGTATTTAAATCCTTCTGAAGTTACTAACAAGATAAACAGAGTTTACAAGCCCCTTCTTGGTTTAACACTAAATAAATGTGAATAAAAGCATTACCAAGGGTGGTTAGTTTCACCTCCCACAGAATTAAGCAAAAGTGCACATTTGTTGCAGATATCAAGTGCAATACAGAATTTCTCACACAGCTCACAGTTGAAGAAAGTAGTGTCCTTCCAGCTCCAGAAAATGTGTTTTGTGTTTTTGAAAATTGCAGCCAGCAGTACTTATAGTAATCTGATCTAGTCTGGATATCTCCACCCAGGGCAATTTGTTGCCAATGGTTATATGTAACCCTTCCTGTTCCAATACAACCTGTTTGGTCTGAAAACAATGTCCTGCCCCCTAAGGCTGTCTGTGTTTCAATTCACACTGCAGGTTTTTCTGTGACCACTCCTTAACCCCAGTAACTCTGTTAAAAAGAGTTTAATTATCACAAACTCCTATGCACCAGTAAATTATTTAAAAATAGTTTCTGTCCCAAAATCCTAGTAGTCAATCCAGCTACCCCCAAGGGACAACTAGAATGCAGTATTCAAACACTTATGAGGTTACTTCCAAGATAAGCAGAGTTTGCAAGTTTCTTTTTCAACTCCTCAGCCAACTGTAATTCATTTAAAAATAGTTTAACTGTCAGAAAATCCTAGTAGACAATCTAGCTACCTCCAAGGACCTACCCAAATGCAGTATTTAAATCCTTCAGTTACTAACAAGATAAACAGAGTTTACAAGCCCCTTCTTGGTTAAACACTAAATAAATGTGAATAAAAAGCAATTACCAAGGGTGGTTAGTTTCACCTCCCACAGAATTAAGCAAAAGTGCATGTTTGTTGCAGATATCAAGTGCAATACAGAATTTCTCACACAGCTCGCAGTTGAAGAAAGTAGTGTCCTTCCAGCTCCAGAAAATGTGAAGTCCTCCTTTGTTTTTTGTACCCTTTTTCCAGCTTCAGTCAGGCCATTAAAAAGATTGTATCTGTGTATGAAGTTTTCAGCTTGCCTGGAAGCTGGAGAGAGTATGTGATGCCCAACAATTTCAGTTTAAATCTGCATGGCCATGGAGAATGTGGAATGCCTTACAATGCTATCTAGTTCTAGCTTCCCCCTTTGGCTCTGCACCCTGCTAGTTCACTCATCTTGAGTTACTTTATTGACACTGCTACATTCTTATCAGATTCAGGCCGCTTTTCTTGTCTTTAGTTTCTTGTCCAGCAGAGAACAGATTTGTGCGAGTACCCCACTCCCATGACTGTTGAGCGTCATCTCATCAAACTTTTTTCGCTTGCCTTCACTGCCCGTTTGCTCTAGTGCTGCTCTTGTCCCTGTCTGACCAGATGCAGCACATACGATAGAATTTTTTTTTTTATTTTAGGACCAGTGTGGGTCTCTAGTCTCTCTTGCCACTCACGAGCATAGCCACCTGCCCAATCACCCAGAAATTGTTTTTCTCACTAGTCACTCTTCTCTTCAAGTTATTAGTCCTCCTTCTTTGCCAACTCTTGCTACCACCAAGGTGCCAAAACTGCTACTCTCTCTTACTCAACGTACGCTCTGTGCTCTGACTGGACAGACTCCAAACAGTCTATTCTGTGAGGTGTGCCACGCTTGGGAGTGGGGGAGTGGAAGGGGGCAGATGAAACGCACAATGGCGCAACAGATCCACCCTTTTTTTTAAATGTTTCATCAGCTACAATTTAAAAAAAAGTATAAATCCTTGTGTTTTTGCCATGAGGATCTGCAATGGGGGATGTGACCACACCCACCTCCCCTCTAGATCCACCACTGAAGCAGTACACAGGGTACCCAGGGAGGATGGCAAAGTATGATATATCATCATGACAGAGGGCCTTGCAACACCGCAAGACCAAATCCAATGTGTCTGAGAGAGGAGATGTCCAGACTGTAATGTTTAGTGAAAGGATGCCCAGTGCTCCATCTGGCAGCAGCACAAATGTCAGGTGCAGAAACATTCTGAAAGCAAGCAACAGAAGTGGCCATACCACATGTAGCATGGCCATGCACAACATCATAAAGTTCCTTACTGTACTTCCTATAACAGAACACAATGCAGTTAGCTAGTCATTTGGACAGGCACTGTTCAGACACAGGGACACCCTCTTTTCCGGAGGTGAATGAAACACAAAGCTGAGAGGAATTTCTGCAGTCCTTAGTGTGATTAAGGTAGAAACATAGGGCCGGATATTCAAAAGGGTTGCGCCATGTGCAATAGGAGTTCATCATGAAGTCTGAAATCATGTTCTACGATATTCAGCAGGGAGGCAGTTCGCACACGAAAACATGACTGAGCAACAGCGCAATGCAAATGAAGGCATGCGCAACGAAGAGGTGGATCCCATGCATAAAGAGCTAATGCGATATCCAAAGACTTAGCGCATGCGCAACAGCGGAAACAGCCGGAAGTTGCGCCAGCGAAATGAGCCAAAATAAAAGGCTCAAGGAAGAGGCGCAAGAACGCTACAGGGATGCCAAGTGGGGAAGAGAGAGAGAAAGACAGACAGTGACAGGCCAGGGCAGGCAAGGGAAGCAGTGTGGGCCACAGGCTGCAGAGGCCAGCGGGGTGCCGTGCAGTGGAAGTAGCAGTCAGGACAGCGGGGGTAACAGAGCAACATCAGCCAGGGGGTCACAAGCCAGGGAGATGGACAGTGGCAGCTTCCACATGGAAGCTGTAATGAGGGGGGTGAGAATGCAAGGTGCAGGGGGACGTGGCCGTGGATGGGCCCATTGGCGGTACGCCCCCAACAGGCAGTACCGTGCCCGCATCAGCTTTGAGCTGTACACAGATGTAGAGATCGTGGGCCGGTACTGCCTGAACAGGGCAATACTGAGGCGGCTCTGTGAGCTGTGCAGTGATGTGATGCAGGCACCCTCATGACGGAGTCATGCTCTGTCAGTGGAGACCAAGGTGACAGCCTGCATGTGCCTGCTCGCCACGGGCACCTTCCAGAGGCCAACAGGGGACACCACAGGCAACACACAGTTGGCCATATCACGCATCCTCACCCAATTCCTCAGCGCACTGCTGCCACATGCTGCCGAGCACATCCATTTCCCCAGCACCGCAGCAGAGCATACAGCAAACATGCAGGCGTTCCACAGGGTAGCACGTATGCCTGGTGTGCTAGGGGCCATAGACTGCACCCATGTGGCCATTCGCATGCCACCTGACCCTGATGGGGCCGCATATAGGAATAGAAAGGGCTTCTCCAGTGTCAATTGCCAGGTGGTGTGTGATGCCACTGGGCGTATAATCAATGTCTGTGCCACACACCCTGGTGGAGCACATGATGCCTTCATATGGCATCAGTCTGCACTGTGCCATCGATTCGAGAGTGGGGACATCCCCACAGGCCATCTAGTGGGTGAGTACGCATGTAGGAAATGCAAACTCGGGGCAAGGGTGGGAATGCCACAGGTGCCATGGTAGTGGCACACAGGGATATGGGCAATATGGACCTGAACATGATACTGATCTCCACTATCTCCACACAAGTGACAGCGGGTACCCACTCCGTCCCTGGCTGCTCACACCGTACCGGCGCCCCATGACCCCACCGCAGCAACGCTATAATGAGGCACATGCCGCCACACGCAACATCATTGAGTGGGTGTTTGGGATGCTCAAGGCACGCTTCCGATGCCTATACACCTCCGACGGTGCCCTACAGTACAGCCCCTCAAAGGCCTGTGGGATATTCCTGGCCTGTTGTATCCTGCACAACATGCCCAATGACTGTGGGATAGCCGTACAGGTTGAAGAGGGAGACAGCGATGGGGACGCCAGTGGCGCCAGTGTTGATGGTGATGAGCAGCCCCCCCTTGGATGGAGGGACCCCCGACTGATCCGGCTGGCCCAGCTGCACCGGGACACCATCACGGAGGAGCATTATGCACAACACAGGTAAGTCAAGGGGCCAAGTGCAAACAACACTGTCCTGGCGCAACCCACAGGCACACAGAGTAACACACCAGGGGTGCATGATGGCAAGGGGTTGGAAGGGACCAGGCACACAAACACACCATCAGGGAGGGGCGAACAGTCATATGGATACACACACACACACACACACACACACACACACACACCAGGCACAAAGCGTACATGGGCAGGTGCACAGCAGAGCAGGAACAGACATGGCAAACACACAGATCCACAGACCACACCCACCACCTGTACTGTCCAAGTACGTGTGTCAGATGCTGGGCACCCTTGCACCTTGGTGTACAGTACAATGCAGGCATCATCATGCACACGCACCTGTGGACAGCAGTCGGGATGGTGTGCAGGTGGTCCGTGTGTCGGCATGATGGGCAGGGCACCCACCAGTGCACTGCCCACCATGACGCACAGTGCACACAGGGCAGCACCAGACAGGGCCCGCACTGGGAGACAGGTCAGTCATGTTGCACCATTCCACAGCCACCGCGGATGCATGGGCGGCCCCACCGTGACCCAACAGCACTGGCAGGCTGAGCAGGGGCCACATGGGGTGGCACCGATGGACCACCAGGGGTCCCACTGCGCGATCGCGACCTTGTCCGCAGTGGGGTCTGTAGGATGCCAAACATACCTGCACCAGGGGTGCTTGGGATGCCCACAGCAGAACCCGGCATCGACAGGCTTGGTGCCGCACGACGCCGGGAACGGGGAGTGGAGAGCGTACTGTGTGGGGTGCGTGGTACAGGAGCACCTGCTTGTGTGCCCAATGCAGCCACGATAGCGACCAATGCCTGGGTCTGCCTGTCAATGGCGGCGGTCACATCCATCCACATATGGACCATCTCTGCACGGTCCAGAGCACAGTCCCTGCTGTGCCGCTCCACAGCCACACACAGTGCCTCCACAGATGTTGCAACCCGCCTTTGCTGCTGTACTGATTCCTGCAGCAGGTGGGTGTGCTCTTCAAATGGGTACTCTGCCACAATGGCATCCTGTCCCCTAGGGTATGTAAGGTCCTGATGCTCAACACTCCTTGAGGGTGGGTGCTGTTCACCAGGACCAGGAATGAGCATATCAAAGGGCGGCGGGCATGTGCCACCGCTGGACACTGTACCCCCAGACCTGGTGGGTGACTGCTGCTGCCCCTCCAACCGCTGTGCCCCAGGGACCACTTGTTCCACTGCTGTGGCCGCAACAGTGCCAGACACCTGCACAGCCACTGGTGCTGCCCCACCGGTGCTGACAGGCACAGCCTGGGACTGTGCTGACATGCTGGCACACATGGAACCAGGTAGGCCCAGGGGCACGTGCTGGCCTGCTGTGTGTCCATCATGGGACACACACGTCACTGCCCATTGCAGTCCTTGCATCATCAATGGTGAAGGTACGTGCTACAGCCACAGTCACAGTGTGCTGGCATGCTTGCATGCCAGACTGCTGAGACACAGGCTGTGCACCCCCACACCCGACTCACCGACACCAGAGTTGGCAGCCCAGCGTGCATGCTGGTGCAGTGCATGCTGGCTGGTGACAGAGGTGGATGGACCCTCCTCCATGTCCAGCAGGTCTTCCTCACTGCCTGGACCCACCACCACCGTCCCCTGAAAACAAACAGGATCTGTAACAGAAAGAGAGGACATGTGAGTGCATGTGAACAACCTTCCCCCCCCCAACACCACCACCATGTCATACCGTGCAGTGATAGGCTTCCACCTGTCTGGAATCCACCTCCTGGTATGCCCTCAATAGCACTCCGCTGCATTGATGCAGCCAGTCGGTCCTCAGCCGGGGTCAGCTCCACCACCGCTGGCTGGCCCCCGCCAGTGCCAGCATGTGCCGCCCTGGAGGGCTGCCACCTTTTCCTTCACCCTCCTGCGGTCTGTCCCCATCTTCTTTTTGCATTCCTGCACGGAGCGCTGGTGGCTTCCGTGCAGGTTCACTGCCCGAGCTACCCCCTCCCATGCAGCCGCACGGGCCTGAGGGGTGCCCTGCCGTCCACTCAGTAGTGACTCCTCCTCCAGGTAGGCCTGGAAGAGGGTCTCTATCTCTGCCATGGTGAAGTTGGGCCTCCTCCTCCTTCGCCCACCATCCTCACCCTCACCTTGGCTCTGCTCGGTCATGGCGATCTGTATGGGTGGAAGTGGACACCTGTCACTGTGCAGTCTACAGCGTTATCCCATGCCCATTGTCCAGAACATCCCACAACATGCAACCCACCTCTCACCTGCAGTAACCGAATCTGGCCAGCGCGGCAGTATCGCACATTTATAGTGCAATGCATGCAAATTAGAGTGGAGCAACTGTAATGAGAAGCAACGCGCCTACCGCGCCTTTGAATGGCTGATCAGATGATTTGTATGTGTCGGCTGAATATCGCGCCCGTGCGCTTTGCGCAATACGGTTGAGCCGGCTGAGCCAATGGCGCAGATCTGTGACTGTGTGGTACACTGCATTGCGCATGCCCAGGTAGCTTACGCAGGTATCTGCCGTGCTGATGACGTGCTGTGCGCGATCGGCAATTCAGGTCATGGCCACCATTGTGCCAGTGGCGCTACAGCACTGGGCACCATATGGCACTGTGGCACTACTGTGCAATAGTCCACTGTGGCACTGGCACGCAGGTGGTCGGTCGCGCAGGATGCGTAGACGTCAGATGGCGCTGTGCGTGGCCTTGCGTCATAGACCCCTGACCTGGTGTCCGACCTTTGCCCCCCTGGCGCTGTTCGGCTGCCATGTGTACGGCCCTATTGCGCTGTTTGATGACAGTGCTATGTGAACCGACGGCGCTGTACGAACAGCGCGATTGGAACCTATGGTGGTCTATTGCGCAACATTTCCACGTGGGGTTGCCGCTCTGCGGGGCGCCATATTGCCTGCTGTACAACATGAACTATGGCACACAGGAGAGCACCCCAATGGAACCCAGTGGAGGTGGCCAACCTGGTGGCCCTGGTTGAGCCCCACTATGGGGCACTGTATGGGGATGAGCCCCCTTACCATGGCTCGCACCCAGGTCTGGCTGCAGGTGGTCACTGACCTGGTGAGGGTCACAGGGCAGTGCCGGTCTGCAGAGCAGTGCAGGCACAGGTTCAGTGACCTCCGCAGGAGGGAGCCAGATGTGCTGCAACGCCTGCAGTCACGTGCCAGGAGGGGCGTTGTGCCTAGGTCAGATGGGTGTACCATCTATGCACCTGTATTCTCCGTAGGGGTGTGATGGTGTTTTGGTGGCTGTGCATGGGGGATGGCTCTGCCATGGTTGGCTGTGTCAGTGTGTGCAGGTGTGAGATGCATGGGTCTGCCTGTGTGGGCAGGCACACTCACTGGGGCAGGGGGCAGTCTGCTTTGGAGTCACACTGATGTTTTTCTCAACATTTGTCACCCACAGGCCTGGCAGAGAGGATGCAGGCATGGGCTGAGGAGGGCCGTGGCAGGGCCCAGGTGGCGGATGGAGGTGATGTGAGGGGTGGGCCACAGCAGCAGCAGCAGCAGCAGCCACAGCTGCTTGATGAGTGTATCATTACATCATGGATGCTATTGCATGCTGGAGGGGGTGGGCATGACCACCAGCCATGGACAACACAACCATGCATGACACAGGCGACAGTCATCACTGTCCAGTATCACTGCACGTCTGTGTGTGTCACTGGTGGTCCATACATGCACTGGGCACATGGCTGTGGAATTGGCATCCCACCACATTGCCACGTCACTTGACAGCCTTGTTTGTGCTGTGATGGACATGGGCAGTGTGTGTGTGCAGTGGTGCACATAGCTGGTGCTGCCTGGTTGGGCATGTCATGTGCATGGTCACTGTGGGTGGGTGCATACCATCACAGGTGCGGGGCACTGGGCTATATGCCTTGCAGGATGGGTGGTGTTCAGGGTTGTGGACAGTCATAGCCATTGACTGTGTTCCCTTTTCCTAGGCCTCAGCATCCTACACAGAATCGAGTGTGCCCTCCACCAGCTGACCAGGGTGTCAATTGAGAATCATCACATCCTCAGGGACATTCAGCACCATGGGCTCCGGCGATGGCACAGCCGACAAGGACAGCACCAGGCAGCAGCAGACCAGCCTGCTGGGCATTAAACGAGGCTTCCCTTCCACTTCACCCATCCCTCCCACCCTGCCTTCCTCTCCCAGTTGCTCACCCTACCCCTTGCCCACCCCTACCTTGTACCCCTACCCCCCCCGGTCTTGTAAATATCTGTAAATAGTTTTGTTCTTGTTCTTGTTGTTCTACTTTCTCTTTTTGCAATATATAAATATTTTGTTATGAATACTGTGGTGGTCTCTGATTTGCAGCTGGCTATGGTTGCTCAGTTGCAGTGCTGTGCATGCCATCTGGGGTGGTATGGTCCTGGGTATGTGTGTGTGTGTGCGTGTGTGTGTGTATGCATGGGGAGGTGTCTCCGGTGTGGCAGTGACTTTCAGTTGGTCTTGCCATCTGCTGCCGCCCACTGCTGGGTGCCCAGGGTGGGTCTGGCTTGTATGGTTCTATGCTACACGAGGTTGACGTGTGCCGGGGGGGATGCATGGTGTTTACTGCAGTGACAGTCACTGCACATGGGTGGTGTCTTGGGGTCACAGTGCAGGGTGTGCTGTGCAGACGGGGGGGCTGATGTGCACTGTGGTTGTCAACCCCCTGTGTGTGGCAGTCTCAGCCTGCCAGTGGTTGTGCTGGGGCATCATGGCCCTGCTGTGCTTTGTTGGCTTGTCCCCATGGGCCAGTGGATCATCCCTCCCTCCCCCAGTGATGCTGTGCTGGGGTGTCTGGTGTCTTGTTGGTTCTGCAGTGTGTTCCTGTGCCCATGTGTGGCATGGCTGCGGTGGGCCCCAGCCTGCCTCCCTGGTTGTGCAGTTCCATTGCTCTGCTGGGGGTGCGGGGCTCTGCTTGCGCTATGGCACCTCTGGACTGCTCAGCTGGGCTAGCCTTGTTGCGCTATGGCGCAACCTTTCTGCTCAGCTTCCCCTTGCTGGCTGCGCTATGGCGCAGTTTGTGCGATATTCAGACGTTGGCTGCTTGCGCAATTTGTTTTGCTCCATGTTTGAATATCGCGTCTGTTGTGCCTATGCGCAATTGACTTGTGCTTGCTCCTGCTGTTGCGCACATTTTGGGCGCAGTTTGAATTTCTGGGCCATAGTGTATAATATACATCAGGTGTATGGAGCATTGCCTCACCTTTGTTAGCACGCCTGGAAAATACAAAGGGAGGTGTATAGTCTGATTCAGTGAAAAATCAGACACCATTTTTGGTAGAAACCAAGGATTGGTCTGCGAAGACACTCCGTCCTTGTGGAAAATCAAATAAGGAGGTGCATGCATCAGGGCCCGAAACTTGAAAATCCTATGAGTGGAAGTCATGGCAACCATAAAAATATAGGTTACTCACCTGTAACCATAGTTATAGGAGTGGTATACAGTTTACATCCACGCTGGTAGTCTCCTGAGAACAGGCAACATGGCTGATGTCTTCAAGCTAATCTTCACCCACCGTCCGGGCAGTACATCCTCCGGCTCCACCCCAAGACGTCAGATCTTTGCATGCTGGAAGCAGGGACCCATGTGCTACTTGCCAGGGGAGGCTGAGTGGGTTGTGTGGATGTGAGCTGTATACCACTTCTAGAACTACAGTTACAGATGAGTAACCTATATTTCTATAGGCATGGACACAGTTCACTATCCACACTCTGGCAGACTCCAAATAGTCCTCCGGGAGAAGGGCGAGGTTCGCACCCCTATCTGGCAAACAGAGGCTGGAGGGCTGAGGACCCAAATGCAGCATCCCATAGGCTCCTGATGGTGATACTGTGATGGGAGATGAAGGTGTGTGCTTTACTCCAGGTTGCAGTCCTGCATATCTCCTAAATGGGGGTGTCCCTGGATGCAACCACCGAGGCAGCAGTACGTCTGGTGGAATGAGCCTTAAGCCCCTTGGCCAACACCCTTTCAGCCAATCTATAGCAGAGGTCGATGCAGTATGTTATCTACCTCATAATCATCTACTAGGCTGCTGGTCTGCCAGGTGCAGCTTCAGCATATGTCACAAACAACTGGTGAGCCTCACCCTGAACTCCAGCAATGCACTCTTTAGAGTATAAGAGCGCTCTTTGTAGGTCCAGGGTATGGAGCCTACAGTCGGCCACCGAGGTTGATTTAGTAAAGTATACCAGTAAGTTAATCACCTGGTTAAGGTGAAACTCTGATACACCCTTTGGGTGGGGCAGAAGGATGACCTCATCCTAGTGGAAGACCAGATAAGGTGACTCCACCAAGAGCACCTCAAGCTCACTAATCATTCTGGCTGACATGACAGCCACCATAAAGGCGGTCTTCCATGACAGGTGAGACATCTCACACCCGTGCTTAGACTCAAATGGCTTGCACATGAGCATAACCAACACCAGCAGTAGGTCCCAAGGTGGCGAGAGTTCATGCGCCAGAGGGGACCAGTGGTTTAGGCCCTTGAAAAAGCACCCAACCACCTTCTCCTGGGCTACTGTTGGCTTACCAGCCTGCGCCTGGTAAGCAGAGATGCCTGCCAGGTGCACCTTAAAGGGTTGTCGCGCATAGACCTGACTGAGAAAAGGACCAGAGGTAGTTGAGGATGCTTGCCATACGGCAGTCAAGGGGATCCAGCGTCTTGCCCTGGCGTCTGATTGAGAACCTCTTCCACTTAAATGCGTAGCATTTGCAAGTTGACTCTATACAGGACCGCTCCACAATATGGAGGATGTCCAAAAGGCCCAAAGCCTGGCACTCTGGATGCTCAGGAACCAGGCTGAGAGGTGCAGGGATTGAAGATCAGGGTACAGGACCTTCCCTTGCTGTCTGGTCAGAGAGGCAGCCACCACAGAGGCCTGCTGCAGAGGCTGAGGAGATCTGGGTACTAGAACTGTCTGGGCCAGTCTGGGGCTGTCAGGATCATCTGTGCATTGTTCTTTCAGGCTTTGACCACAACCATGAGGACCAAGGGGAAGGGAGGAAAGGCATACAGAAGGCCTGGGGTCCAGGGTCTTGTGAAGGCATCCTCAAAACAGTGTCCCAGACTGTGGGGGTGGGCAAAAAACTGTCTCAGCTTTCTGTTCTCCCAGGAGGAAAACAGGTCCACCAGAGGGGTGCCCCACTGGGAGAACAGGTGGCTTACCACCTCCTGGTTCAGGGACCTCTTGTGTGACGTCTTTCTGACACGGCTGAGAGCATTTACCAGCTGACTGTTCACTCCTGTAACACAGATCGCCAGGAGATCTGCACCCAGGCTGCACATGTGGGTCCAGGCATGGACAGCCTCCTAGCACAATGTAAGGGCTTGCATTCTGCCCTGTCTGTTCAGGTAGAACATGTTCATGGTGTTGTCTGTTTGGGACCTTCACGACCTGACCCAGACCAAAGAAACAAATTCCATAAGAGCCAGGTGGACTGCACGGAGCTCCAGCAGGTTGATGTGGTGAGAGGGTGATCAGAATCCATGGACTCTGTGGTGTCTCAAGTGTGCTACCCACCCCACCAGAGATGCATCCTTCATGAGTGTGACAGACCATTCTGGGTGGACACACAGGAATCTCTCCTCCAGATGTTGTGGATCCAACCACCACTGGATGGCATCCCACATCAGCTGGGTCACTGCGACTGGCTGGATCAAGTGGCCTCAGCGCTGGGACCACTGATGCCCAACTCCCACTGCAGGTGACTCATCCACCAGCAAGCCCACTGGATCACGCTGGTGGAGAATGCCATGCAACCCAGCAGCGACAGGAAGTTCCAGGCAGGGCACGAGAGCCCAACCTGAAATGATCAGGCAAAGGAGGTAAGATCCAGTGCCTGGTCCACAGGGAGGCAGGCCTTGACCCCCAGGGAATCCAGTTCTGCCCCAAATTAACTTGATCACCTGTGAGGGCATCAGCTCAGACTTGGCTGGATTGACCAAGGTGCCCAAGTCTCGACAGGTCAGGAAGGCCAGATCTCGGGACTGCTCAATGGTCTCTTTGGATGACCCAGATATCAGCCAGTCACTCAGACAGGGATTTATGCTGACGCCCTTGATGTGCAGGAAAGCTGCCACCACTACCATGCACTTAGTGAAGACCCTGGGCACAGATGAGAGACTGAAGGGTATGACATGGAACTGGTAAAGTATCCCCTCTGTGCAGAACCAAAGTTACCAGCAATAGGTCGGATGGAATGGGATGTGGAATAATGCATCCTGGAGGTCCAGGGAGCGGAACCATATGCCCTGCTCTAGAGATGGTATGATCTGATTCAGAGTGACCATCCGGAACTTATGCTTCCACATGAACTGGTTCAGACTGTGCAGATCCAGTATGGGGTGTCAGCCCCCCATCCACTTTGGGACCAGGAAGTACCTGGACACATATCCACCTGCTAGTAAGCAGCACTTGTTCCTGTCTGTAAGCACTGTGCCCACCATGGCAGTCTCACGCTTGATCCCCCAGCCGACTTTAATGGCAGTGGTACTCTACCATACAAAGCTCTATTGTTAATGGGCTGTCTGGTCAGCCCCTAGCTTTTTTTAATATTCTTTCTCCCCGTTAAGCTAGAATGTCATCTTGCTTTTTCTCTCATGATGTTTGTCACCTCATACTTTGTATTTTACTAATGAACTGTACTGTATGATCCTCTGTACTATTGGCACTGTTCTTCTATTCTTTGACCTGTATGTGCATTTGTTATCTATTACAAATGATGGTACATGTAACTAACTCCAGGTCGCCCCTGAAAAAGGGTCCCTCGGGATCCAGTGGTCCTACCTGGTTAACAAAATTGAAATAAATAAATATCCCCGACTGGCCAGGGCAAATGGGACATGGGCTATTGCCTATCTCACTGGGAGCTGAGCAATATCTGCCCTTAGGGTGGACAGTGTGTCCTGTCACACCCTGAACTCCCAAGTAGCATGGAAGTGGTACAGCGGGAGAGCCTCAAAATGTAGAGGCAAACCTCTGCCCACCACTTCTAGCACTCACTTGTCCAAAGTAATGGGGGATCACTCCCAACTAGGAGCTGGGATATGCACTGGATGGATGGGAGTATGACACCCCACAACCCATCACTGTTCAGCCTTGGAGGGGGACTCCTGCCACAGGGACTGGTGGAGCACCACCACCACCACCTCTGTCCCCATCTCTTTTCAACCCCTGGACACCAAACTTGGATTTCCGGGTGCCAGTACTGATACTGCCCTTGCTGGGGCTGCTGCCAATGTTGCTGTGGCTAAGAAGGCCAGTACTAGAAGGCCTTCTTTTTAGGCTTTTGGGCCTTCTGGTCCTTCTGGGATGAAGCCATAGAATCTTGGGTGGCACTGGACTTCTTGATAAGCATGAGATGTTCCTGCACTCCCCAGGCCAAAGATCTAGATGCCCAAGAGAGGGACATCAGCCAACTTGTGCTGTGTATGTGTTACAAAGGTAGAAAGCCGCATTCAAGTCCTGTGACACATGGAGATGGCTGCTGCCATGGCATGAGCCCAAGAGTCGCTCATGTCCAGAGCTGTCTGGAGCTGGTGCTTAGCCAGCAACTAACATTGGTCCCTGTCTAACTTCACCAGCAGCTGCTTGTCGGCAGGGAGTTGAGGAAGGAGGTCATCCAACACTCACAGCAGGGAGTGACCATAGTTAGCCATCATGACTGCATAGCTAGCTTGATGGAAACCCAGAGATGCAGCTATGTAGACTTTTTTTTTGCTGCATGGTCAGTCTTTTTGGATTCTTTGTCCAGAGGCTCATCCATGTCCCCTTGCCACCCAATTTCCGGAAGGCCAAATCTGACACCAGACCTTCAGCTGAAGAATGATCAGAGAACCCTTACAGTGAACCAGTAAGGCACCATGTACTTGCAGACCATACAAGGTTGAGGGTGCCGAGCAGGATGCTGGATGCTGCCAGAGCTCCAGGGCCAGTTCCAGAATGACCTCAGCTATGGGAAAGGCAACCCCCAGGGAAATGTCCCTATCTAGGATGTCAGTGAAGGGGTATTTAGCCAGCTTCTGAACTGGCTCAACGGGGACGTTCATGGATTCTGACATCAGTCAGAGTAAAGCCCCACAGGACACCAGCCCTTGGTTGGTAGTCAGCTCTTTGACTGACCCTCAGTCAAAAAGTGTAAATCCAGGAAAAAGCCATGGATGACTCTTAGAGTTGCAGGAGGACTCAAAAATGACCATCAACTGTTTACCATCATGTACCACCCCAGTGTCCTTAGACTGAGTGAGCCTCATTAACAACCAGCCTGGCAAGCCAGCAGCAGCACGGTACTCCTTGGTAGGAGCACTCACCAGATGCTGTGGTGGAGATGGTTCCACTCAGAGGGCTGAAGCAGATGCATGGGACATAAGCGTGGCATGAACTGGCATGGGCACAACTGGCAATATGCCAAGAGACTGTAAGCCTAGAGGCAGAGCCCTATCCCACCCAGCAACAGACCACTACTGCCAGAGGATCTCCTCGTAGCACTGATATATCATGTGTTGATGCATCTCCTCAACGGAGGATGAGGAGGTCGGAAAGCATTGGCAGTGGTACCTCCCAGTCAAGTGAGATTGAGAATGCGAATGGCACCTTGACCGTGAATTCAACCTTTGACCCAGGGGTTCTCTGGTGAGTCATGCTAGTCCACATTCCTTGTCCACATTGAGTAAGAGAGGCTTCAGAGGCATGACCACTGGTGAAGGCAGCTCCCGTGGCAACCCAGTTGGGGACACCAACTGGGCCGCATCCTCCTGAGTGAGGACTGGGAGCACCAGGGTCTAGGAGATCAACTCTTCATCAAGCTCCACAAACAACTAGGCAACGGGCTCGAGAAAAATCTTGATCACCTGCTCGACTGGAGTCAAAGTAGACAAGCCTGACAAGAGTAAAGAGCTCTCAACCTTCTCCTCAACTGAAGGCAGCTGTACTTGGGTCGGGGGAGTCGAGGGAGGAATGTGACCTCTCTAAATCCCATGACCTTTAATGGCAGCACTTATACTTTTTGCCACGGTGAGATGGGCCTCTCCTCAAAGGTCTGGAGGGCTGTGCATATTTCTTGGAACTCTTCTGAGAAAGACTGTCTCATGCTGGCCCCAGCCAGGAGCAACGCTGAGCTGAGAAGGAACTCACCACAGCCACCACCGCCTCCTCTTCCATGAACGCTAGCTATGCGGCCAACCAGCAGCCACTGGAGCCTTTCTGCATTCCGTCAGTCTCTTCTTAGATCGACCGACAGTAAGATGGACCTTTGGGTCCTCAATGGATGAGGGAAGCATGGTCTTGCAAAGGCCACAACCTGCCATATCATACTGCATGCCAAGGCAGTAGAGGCATGTGCTGTGTGGGTCCATGACCAACATCTTCTGTCAGCATTGGGTGCAAAACTTAAACCTGGGTTTCCGTCCTTCTATCGTTGATCACTGTCATGAAGTCAGAGCCGGAAGAGGAGAAATTCTTGAAACCAGACTGAAAAGTCGAAGGTCGCCAAAAGCACTTGAACACTTGAAATCCTTCAATCGCCACAGAGATGCGAAGGAGGAGACCCATTCCTTCCAGCAGAAAGAAAGATCCAATATCAGGGGGTGGATCCAGAGGGTATACTGTCCAGGTAATGGGAGGAGCTTAGCTTGAAGCTATCTGACAGATTGCCTGTTCCCAGGAAACTGGTGGAGTGTGGATAGTGAACTGTATCCACACCCTTAGAACAGCATTTTCCATGAAAGGAAAAGTATCTCACAGGTCGTGGGACACTCAAATGGAGCCAAGGTCAATTTTTCCAAGATGAAATTAAGGTCCCAAAGAGGAACCGGTTTACAAATTGGGGGATGCCTGTGCAGAATACCCTTCAGAAAAGTATGGAACACCTCTACTTTTGCCATTGTGCGCTCATCAGTGGGGCATGGAAGGCAAAATGGCAGGTAAGTGCACCTGAGTACTGAACACCAGAATCTGATGATAGAAGGTAGTTCAGTACTGTATTCACAGGACATGTAAATGGGTCCACTGTATGGGAAGCACACTGTATGGAGAAGTGCTTCCATTTCAAAGGTGTGTCTCACAGAAGGCTTTCTAGCTGAGAGCAAGACATCTGCCACCAGTGGCACCATTTAAGGGGGTGGAGGGGCATTCCCCCCCCCCAAGCACTGCAGGCTACTGTTGTTTTGTTTATTTTTCAGCCCCTGGCTCCACCCCCACAGCCCCTCTGACCAGTTGTTCCCCCTCCCAATTTGAAAGCTGAAATAGCCCCCCTGTCTATCACTGGGGGGGAGCCCCAAAAATGGGCAATGGGCATATCTTCAGAAGCCAAGGCATGCCGAAGTAGGGACCATTGGGCCTGAGAAAGTGGACTCCAACGAAGGGGGACCTGAACAGGTGGTTTCACTGCCAGATGCTGCAGAAGTGGGAACCAAATCTGGCAAGGCCAAGAGGGAGCCACCAGTATTAGGGAGGCACGTTCTGCCTGCAGCTTGAACAGAATCCTCTGTACAAGGGGTGATCAGAGGAAAGGTGCAAAGAACCTACCTTTCCAGGAGATGGACAACACGTCTCACCAAATACTTCATGCCCTGGAGTGAATCAGCAGAAACGTGACCATTTTGCATTGTGTAGGGACACAAAGGATGACCCCATCTTGCTTAGGTTTTGTGCAACATGGAGGCTGGCAGCTCCCATTTGTGCACCAGGGACTGAAACCTGCTTAGCCTACCTGCCAAGACGTTTTGGGCACCTGGGAGAAACATGACTGATAGCTGCAGGCCATGAGACATCAGCCAGTGCTACACTCTTATCACCTCCCTGCACAGGGGATAAGAGTGAGTGCCCCCTTGCTTGTTTATGCAGTGCATGACACTGATATTGTCCAATTCAGCAAGGGACCAGGGCTGAGGGGCTCCTAGAAAACCTGGAGACCAAGCAGAATGGATTGCATCTCCAGTATGTTGACACAGAGCGCTGACTCCAGATCAGTCCAGGACCCTTGGGTCTGATAGGAACCAAGATGGGCACCCCAGCCAGGCTCTGAGGCATCTATTGTAAGGATCCACACAGGAGTTGGGGAAAAGAATGGAATGCCATGTTACAGGTTCTGTCAGTCCAGCCACCATATTAGAGCATGGTGAAGAGGGGATGTGATGAGCAGTTTGTTCCAGCATGTCTGTCAGCTGATCCCATTGTATCCAAAGAGTCCAATATGGTATGCGCATATGGAGATGTACAAAGGGAACTGTAATGATGGCAGTAGCCATCAGTCCCAGGAGACGTAGCACCATCTGAGCTGACATGCAATGACTTCTGTGTATCAGGTGGGCCTGGGGCAACAAGAGCTCCCACCCCATCTGCAGGCAGGAAAGTACTGCCCACCACTGTGTCCAGCACTGTACCAGTATTCTGGAGGTTCTGGCAAAGAACCAGTACGATTTCAGTATGTTTACCGTAACACTCAGTCCCTCAAACAATTATCTCACTCTGGACAATGTGTATAGAATCGCTTCCTGGGGGGGGACCTTCAGGAGCCAGTTGCCCAGATACGGGAGGAGATAAAGCCCTTCCCTACAAAGAGCTGCTGCCATAACCACTAAGCATTTGGTATGTGGTGCCGAGGATAAACCAGTATGCATCCTTCATGTCCAAGCAGGGGTGTAGCCAGGGATTTCAGATCTGCACACCAAGTGGACTCACTGCTATCCCCATTAGGGTGAGCTCCCCACCAGGTGTAGCCAGACAATATACAAATGTACACCAGGACTGTGCTTGTTGCGTCATTTGGCTCAATCAATACAACTTTTGTATCTCATGACAATGGTTGTTGACATGCATGGGTAAATACAAATGCCATGCATTGTTCCCTAAGACACCCACATACCAACCCAGAACCTGTAAAGTTGTATTGTCCTTGGGATGCAAAGAAAGTATTAGTGACCAGTCCTTCTAGTTTTGACTCCTATGAATAAAATTACAGAAAGGTTCAGTATTTTCTTTGTTAGTTTTCATGGAAAAAGGAAGCAGTTCAGAGCCTATTTGCTACCCTCCCCAAATAAAATTGCACACCATGGAGTGCTTGGAGTATACCTGCCTACACCCATGTACAGTCCAAGGCACAAGGAGGATGACAGCAGGGGTTGATCTTAACATTGTTTTACTAGCCCAAACACTACTGCAAATTGACCAGGGCTAGTGCAGATAACTCTGTACTTGTCCGTCTTGACTAGTGCAGGTTTTCATTGCTGTTAATGAAGTTAAAAAAAGTCTCTACTTTAGCAGGCTCTAGTCCTCATGCTAATCTCTCTCAATGTTCCAGATGGCCTGGTGTGAGTAACAGCTCATTAAGAGCTGCAATTACCTGGCAGTTCAAAAGGCAGATCCCACAAAAGACTCAATGTGAGTCATTATCACTCTACTGTTAGGACTTTCAGCTGGTGTCCAGGGTGTGATCAAGGGTAGAGTGCTGTTAAGTCACTAGCTTACAGTTTTTTGAAGGTTTCTCTGACAATTTGTCCCATATTACTAACACCAGTGTCCCTCGTTTCTCTACATTTTGAGTGTCTGTATCAAACATTTCAGTGACAAAATGTGAGAAAGTATACAGGGTTAGCCCTGCAGGTGGTGGGTTTTATCCTAGCCTCACCATGACTTCCCTCTCCCCTCCAAATCTCAACTCTGTTCTCTCCCTGGACACCACTGCAGACCAGACTCTGAAATGACCATTCACAGATTCACAACTGCCATTACTGGCAAGTGTAGGGGGTCCCCAGCTCTTCTAAATGGACCATGCCAGCCATCGCCATCCATACAGTCCCACGCATATCCCACCTAGCATGTCCTTTCATCCTAAAAACAAAGCTTTGGATCATGTATGGTACAAAAATAAACCTTAATAAAATACATAATTTGAATGCTTAAAAGAGGCATTCCTGAGGTACATAGATCATCCTATATAGAGATAGAGAAAGTATAGCATTATGTCTGTGTACTGTTTACCCTAGGCTGATAAAAGGACAGTGTTAAAGAAAAAATCTGTTATTGTTGGGGCACAGCATATTAAAATCAATGTTTTTTTAATCATTTAAGTTTCTTTGCCTGCCCCAACCCCCACCCCAGCCCCGTCACCCGGAATTACTGGGACTTACCTTACGCCCAGCCCAGGAGCGAAGTCTACGGGGAGTCGGTCACCATTCTACCACCAGCTTTTTCTTCAGTTTTTTTGGTTTTTACCCCAGAGGCCCCAGGAGTGGGTACGCATACGTGTGGAGGCACACATTAGTCCCACGGCCCCGGTAACACCCCCTTTCCTCCCACGCCAGGCCTAGCACCTGGCTCCTCCAGTCCTCTGGCCCATGCTGTCCCCAGCCTCCACCAGGTGGCAGCCATCAGCCGGAGGAAGCCCTAACACCTCCCCGGAGAGGAGCGCTTGCCTGTCGGTAGCTCCATCCAGCTCCTCCCTCCCCCCCCCATTGCCGACCTCCGATGGCCCGGGTTCATTGCCAAACCCGGGTTGCTGGTGTGCCGTGAGGTAAGGCATCCAGAGCCTCAGCCTTCAGCACCACCGGGCCGGCCAAATCAATGCGTTTAAAAATAAAAATGTCATAGTTTTCTATTTCCCAAGGCCCTTAGGTTTGTGTAGTCCACTCCCCAAAGAAATCTTAGATGTTCTCCTGGCTCACTTGAGACTGTACAAAAACTTCCAACAGTACAGGTCTCCAGTTGACTATAGAATGGGAGCTGAGAGTATCTGTCTCTGCCTAACTCTGTTCATTGCCCTGTGGGTGGTGGTGACAGTGTGGTGAGGTGCATGATGATGTCAGCTATTGTGTGTGCAGAGCTAGCACTGCTTGATTGAACATTTGCTGTTGTGATGTCCTCTGGTTTGGTGGTGGTGGGGAGCAGAAGGAGGAAGAGAGGAGGCCATTGTACAAAACAATGGGGTGGGGGCTCACTCTGTGTGATGGCACTGCAGTCTTTTTTTTCTGCTGAGGAGCTGGAAGCAATGTAGGAGCTGGATAAATGTGCAATAATCAGCATTTCTTGGCTTGCATTGTTTCCTGTGTAAGTGATCAAAATTTGCCATTATAATTGAGGGCTAGTGCAACTATCTGTGGGCTAGTGCAATTTTGAATCCACTTGCCCTGCTGTCTAGTGCAAAAAAAGGTTAAGGTTGACCCCTGGATGAGAGCTTGAAGAGACACCATTCAAAACTTTTTGTATTTGATGAACAGGTTTAAGTTGCCGACATCCAGTACAGGACGCAGCTCTCCTGTCCACTTGGGAACCAGGAAGTATCTGGAAGAGAACCCTTTTTATTTCTTTTCTGGAGAAGAATGGGTTTTGATAGCCTGCTTGTGTATAAGTGACATAACCTCCTCTAGCAGAAAGAACAAGTGTCCTGGAGGATAATGACAAGGAGATGGAGGGTGAACTGGAAGGGTAGACAGCAACTTCAGAGCATGCCTTTTCCGCTATTTCCAAGATCCACTCATCTGTCATGATCTCTCACCATTTTGATAGATGAGGGGAGATACATCCCCCTTCTTGCACCCCTGGAGGCAACAATGGAGGGGAAGGAACTGGGGAGTCAGGAAGTACCAAAGTGGCAGGGGCACCACCTTGACAGATACCTTTAGATGCTTTTGCATGGGCACAGTGAGGGAGGGAGGAGACCCAGGAGCACCACCATGGTTTTATGCACGGGACTGCTGACAGGAGGCATGGCTACCATGTGCAGCAGACTGGCGAAATAAATTGCTTCCACACCTCCTGGTGGGTTGAGGGATCAGAGATTTGAGAGACTTTAAAGTCATTCTGGAGGACTGAAGTTCATGTACAGCATTTTCAACATCACTCCCAAACAGCCTGGAGCCTCTGAAAGGGGCATTCAGCACAGCCTCTTGTACATCAGTAGCAAATTCAGCTACCCTAAGCAAGGAATATCTGGGAAGACATATGCAAAAGATAGCAGCCTTGGCAGAAGCATTATATGCAGAGCGCAACAGATGCTTTCCAGTATCCACACCAGCCAAGGCGGCTTTAAGCAAGTCATTCTTGGCAGGACCATCAGGCAGAACCTTAACCGGTAGACATAGCAGATTTTTACAGGCTATTCTGTCTTTAATCATGTGTGCCTAGTATTTGTTTGTTTGTTTACCGGTTAAGTGCATTGATTCAGTTGACCGTTTTCAGGCACAGCTCAGGCCACAAGATGGCACATAGGTAATAGAGACAGTACAATTAAATAGGTTAAGATGATACAGAGACTAGGACAATGGGAATACAGATAAAGTGCAAGTGCAAAATACACATTTCAGGCCGGCAGCCTTAAATTGTTCAGTACAGTACAACAGGATCCATTTGGCATAGGTACAGAGAGAATAGGGAACTCAACACTTTAGGTCACACAGTGGGGCAGTTACACATGGCGTCAGCCATCAACACTGCTTTATAGTGAGATTTGAAGGTTAGGTGTGAATCTAGAGAGTGGAGGGAGGCAGACAGATTGTTCCATAGTTTGGGGGTGGTGAAGGATAAGGCTTTGCTGCCCAGGCCAGTGAAATCCTGGGGAACTTCCAAGGGTGGGACAGAGGAGTGTGGGAGGTTGTGGGGACTGATTTTCTCCTTGAGCAAGGGGAAGAAAGGGGACAGGTTTCTGCTTCTGATGGCATTAATGATGATGAATCCAAGGAAATATTTATTTCTGGCTTGCAGGGGGAGCCAGCCCAAGGATTGGTAAAGGAAGCAATGGTGGGTGGAATAGGGCACCATTAGTGCAAACCTACAGATACTATTGTAAGTGGTATTGAGTTTCGTGAGCAGTTGTGAGGAAGTATGTGTGTATATGGGGGCACAGTAATCTAACAGGGAAAGGAGGTTGCCTTGGGCTATGGCGATACGGGCCTCAGAGGTAAGGTAGTGCTTTAGCCGGAAACCAACCCCCAGTTTTGAGTTGATAGACTGCATGGTGATATTGATATATATGGCGAAGGTTAGGGGGGGGTCAAGGGTGACACCCAGGTACTTAAAGCAGGGCACATTTTCCAAGGGTGGGCCATCCAGGGATAGGATCATTAGGGCTGATTGGGTTTTGGACAGCCTTGAGATGCTGGCTTTAGACCCCAGGAGCATGGCCTTAGTTTTGCTCAAGTTAACTAGGAGCCTGTTTCTCAGGAACTACTTGTGTGCTGCCCCATAGTTTTGTGTGAGGGTTGTGGAGAGACACGTCAGTGACTTGGCACTGTGGAGCAATACCAAGTCATCTGCATATAGTGTGGCCTTACATGACAGGCTATCTGCTGGTAAGGAGTTAATAATTAGGGAAGAGAGGAGTGGACCAAGAATGGAGCCCTGGGGTACACCAGCGGACACAGGCCAGGCCATGGAGGTGGCCCCTCCAACAGTAACTGATTGGGATCACCCAAGGTAACTTCGAAACCACATAGTCATCCCCACTGAGCAGCCGAGGTTCGATAACTTGACGAGGAGCATGTTGTGATTGAACAGGTCGAAGGCCTTAGTCAGGTCAGTGAAGACAGCACTTGTTATGTTACCAATATCCATGTTTCTGAAAACATGGTTAGTGAACTGGGCCAGTGCAGACGTGGTACTGTGATATTTCCTAAAACCATGCTGGTGTGGACATAGCAGGCTGTATTTACTGACGCGCTCCGAGAGTTGGTGGTGGACGACCTTTTCAAGGAGCATAGGTTTCATAGGTTTTTTCAGAGCTTTTTAAAGACCAAAGTCCATTATAGCTCGCTCAAATACTAGTGGTACCCAGTAATGTTATTATTTATCAGATAGAAGTCTAAGGAATGCTTGAAGGTTTCCATGGTACTACTCGCAACCACCTCCACAGGGAGTTTGTTCCAGATCTTGACAACTCTTACTGAGAACCAGAACTTCCTAAACTGAGTATTATACCTCTCACTTATTAACTGTAAGGGGTGGGCTCTAGTCCTATATTTCTGGTCTCTCAATGTAAGCCCCAACTGTTCCCATAGATGTGAATCCTTTAGTGCTCTGAAAATCAAACACATGTCTCCCCTTAATCTGCAGTGTTCCAGTGAATATAACTCCAGGTTTTGCAACCTTGCTGTATAGTCTTGACCCCTGACCTCTTCGATTCATCTTGTAGCCCTTCTTTAAACCTTTTCTAGGGCTTTTATTTCTCCCTTATGCCCAGGAGCCCAAAACTGGGCACAATACTCAATATGTGGGCCCACCAGGGAGGTATAGAGGGGAATCATCACTGCCTTACTCCTACTCTTAATATGCCTGTGTATGCAGCTCTGGATACCGCTAGTTTTTTTAATCACCAGATTATAATATTGTTTAAATCTAAGGTCATTACTGACCTTTATTCCCAAATCTCTCTCATCCTTAACAGTCCTTAAGATCTTCCCAGCTAATGTATAATCATGTAGGGGGTTGTTTTTACCCAGGTGCATCACAGTGCACTTCTCAATATTAAACATGGATCTTTTTTCATGGGCCCGGGCATCAAGTTCCCCCCAACGCTTCTTCTATCACTGCAGCATCCTTTTGACTATTTACTGGGTAGCCCAAACAAGTATCATCCACGAATTTAGATATCCATATGTCAGATTTTGTCTTCATTATTGAAATATAAAGATTAAAAAGACAAGGACTCAGCACGGATCCCTGAGGCACCCCACTAGTCATGTACGTCCACCCAGAGAGTTCTCCCCTGATGCAAACCCTTTGTCTCCTTCCTGATAACCAGGCCCCAATCCATCTTGATATTCCAGCCTGGACACCAAGTTCTTTAAGAGCCTCAATCAGTTCCTCGTGAAAGACTTTATCAAAGGCCTTGGCAAAGTCTAAAAACACGACATCCACTGCTCGGATGAGGCAGGATAGAGATGGGCCTGTAATTGTCAGGGGTCTGAGGCGCTCCTGATTTGAAAATGGGGACAACGTGGCCTTTCTCCATATGGCAGGCATGACTAATGTGGTAAGGGTGAGGTTAAAGATAGTGGTCAGGGGTTTGGAGATGCAGGGTGCTATGAGTTTGAGGAAGCTTGGGTATAGTCCATCACTACCTGGACTACCCCTGTTGAGGGGCTCATCAGGAGCTTCAAGGTTTCTTGTGTGGAGAGAAGTCTGAAGTGGAGAGAGGGGGGAGGAGTGTCAGCCACTGGAGTATTCATGGTAAGGTTTTCTGGGCAAGGTGGCTTGGGGTGGGCAATTTTTGAGGTGGGCTGCGTGGTCCGTGAACTTAATATTCAGGGCACTGGCAACTGCAGTGGGGTCCGTCAAGAGACCTGTAGGGGAGCTGAGGTGAATGGTGGGGTGGAGGGACCTTGGTACTGTCATGGAGCCTATAGTGGACCAGAACAGGTGGAGGGTTCTTAGGTTATCCCTCTGAAGTTTTTTGAAGTAAGGTAGCTTGCCTTTTTGAATTTAGCCATTTATTTACATGGACTATGCAGTCCCCTATATTCATTCCAAAGAGTGTGGGGGAGACCTTGAAAGCCACCCATTTTGTGTCTCTTTTTTTCATTTGGGAAAGTAGTTCTTCTGTGAGCCCGTGGGTGCATCCACCTCTAACGCAGCAGGTGGTTAGAGGGACGTGCCTGTCCTGTATGCATAGCAGGGCATCCATGAGGAATTCGACGGCTTAGGCAACATCTTGAAGACAGTGAAAAGTATACCAGTTGCCAGCCTGGTGGCACTGAGGGTTGAGGTGCTGGATGCCACACCTCACGCCACACTGGTGACCCAGGTTCAGGAGCGGGCCTGGGTTGTCAAGGGTCAGGGAGGAGGGGGGGGAGGGGGACTGAACTGCCGCAAGGTGGCTCTCCTCTCCCGGGGAGGGATGAGGGGTTTTCCTGGCCCTTGGGTGCCACCTGGTGGAGGACGGATGGCAGTTTGGGCAACGGAGAGACCGGCGATAGCCTGGGGTTGGGTGGAAGGGACTCAGCCGGTACCCGGCATGTGTGTGTGTGTGGTCCTCCACGCGCATACACGCTCATGTCTGCCGGTGTCCTGGGATCTCGGGAGAAAACGGGGTTTGCTGGTTTGCAGCCCTCACATCAGTGAGCAGATGGGCAGTGCTGCAGCAGGCAACATTTCTAAAAGAAAGGTATTTTGTGTGTGTGTGTGGGGGGGACACTTAGATTTGGTTGACCAGATAATATAGGTAGGGGAATGATGGCTTGTGGAGTCAGGTAGGATCCCAGCTTGCAGGATCCTGTCATCTTTGTTATTATCCAGTCCAGCAAGGAGTGGTTTTGAGTTCTACTGTTGTTTCTTGTGGGTAAAGTGATGGACTAGGAGAGGTTGTACTGTTTAAGTAAGTCCATGAAATTCATTTCCTTGAGACTTAACCAGTTGAGGTTGAAATTCCCTAGTATGATACTTTCTCTGTGGGGTGAGAGTTGCCCCAGGCCTGATAGTAGGTTTGTTAGTCCAGGGATGCCCCCATTAGGAGGGTTGTAGCAGCACGCAATGTAACTCTTCTTGTTAGATACTAGTGTAATTTCGGTAATGAGCCACTCACAGGGGGAACTGGGGTCACAGTGTAGGGCAGTGGTAGTTGTAAGTGGGTCCTGGAAGTACAGTAGTACCCCTCCACCCTTCTTTTTACTGGGTCTGTCATGCCATAGCATGGAGTAACTGGGTAGAAGGTAATTAGCATCGGGGATGGCCAGCTTGAGCCAGGTTTTGGTGATGCCAAGAACACTAGGCTTACAGAGGGACACCCATGCTTCAAGGTCATCAGATTTGGCAGGGAGACTACGAATATTGGGGTGAGCAACCTTTAGACCTGCTGAGCTGGCCCCTGCATGGGTAGAGTAGGTGATGGGGATGGTTCGAGGACCTGGGTTGTTCTCCACATCACCTGACTGTAGCAGTAGTGAGATAAGAGGGTCATAGACATGGCTTATCGAGATGGGCAATATATTTATTTATTTAGAAAGTCGGATTTACAACCTTTGAGTCATGGACTCATTTACAAAGGCACCTCGTCGCAGGGAGGGTAGACAGAGTTACAGTGTGAGGTACAACAGTGATAACATTACAGGTGCAGTACAACAAACATATAGAACACATTCACAAGAAGTAGTTTACAGAATAGGTTGCTTACAAAATGTTACAATCAAGTAAAATATTACAATTATATATAGGTACAGCCTGGACATACCAGAGAGAAATACCTAGGAATGAAGAGGTTAGGAGGGGAGGGTGGGAAGGGGATTGGCAGTCCAGAGGATGCTGTCAAGACTGTGGGCAGGTAGGTGAAATACCCAAGTAGGCAGCGCTCTTTGCTTGAGAGGAGAGCTAGGAGAAGGGGGCTGAGGGGGGTTTGCTCCATCGATCCTTCCTCTGTAAAAGGATGTCCAGCTTATGGAGGTGGATAGAACTGGACGCCTTGCCTAATCACTGGCTAGGACTCTTGCACTGAGGTCTGTTCCCACTAGCAATCCAGTGAGTAGGGTGGCTATCAGAGGTAACATGATAAGCTTCTTCATGAAGGGGGTACTGAGAGGTGAGGGGGAAAGGGTGTAAAGAGTCTTGGGAACTGAGAAACTTAAAAGGCTACATTATTAATGTAAGGCAAGCACTAGTCCTGCCCCTCTCTGAACCCAGAGAGATTAGCCCTGGTGTCCGGAGTTGGTGAGGGAGTGTGTCACCATGGATGTACAGGAACTGGGATTGGCACCATCGTCGGTAGACGACTCTCCACCTCTCTGGTGAGCTGAGCCTTGGCCTCAGCCCACCAGGAGGACAGAGTCTCCTGCAAATCCACCAGCAGCTGAGGGGGCGGTGGAGGAGGGGGATAAGGGTATGGACTATATCCATAAGGACAGTATCCGAAACCTGGCGGCAGAAAACCAGGCGCCGGGTACTGCAGCATCGGGAAGACCGGCGTCTGATACTGAGGTCCCGGATACAACAGTGTCGGATACAATGGAGGGTACCCGGGAGCTGGAGGAGCTGCCGGAGCAGACGGCCCAGCCGGAGGCCTCACAGGCGGGTCCAGGTTGGAAGACCCGGAGGGCAGAGGGCCCTGCATCGGGGCGACATCCGGGAGCGGTAGAATCCGGGGAACCGACGTCAGATCCGGTGGACCCACAGGTGGGCAGTCTGATGGAGGCAGAACCCCAGCGTCACCCGGGGATGGAGGGGAAAAATCCCCAGGGTCGTGCTGGGGAGACTCAGGGTCCCCAGAGGGCAATGAAGTCTGTGGGGAGCTGGGGACGACAGACGTGGGAGGGTCCGGCGTCTGATCTTTCACTGAACGGACGTCGGACGAACCGACATGCGGTTTCTCAGCAAGATCCGGGCGGGCGCCGGAGGAACCGGCATCTGACTTATGGGACCCATTGCCGGAGGCAGACCGTGATGGAGGAGCGGCCTGGTCCGACGGAAGAGGGGCCGAGCGCCGCCCCAAAGGGTCATGCGACTTACCAGCCTTCTCCGCGTGGGAGTCAGAGGAGCCAACATCCAACTTACTGGAGCCCGTGCCAGTAGGCTGTGAAGCTACAGCTGTACCGGGGGTGGAGGCCTCCAAGATCCCGGAGGTGCCCGAAGGGCCCAAGCGTGAGCCAGACAGGCGGGCCGACGCCACCTCAGAAGCTTCTGAGGCGACCGTCGAGGAGCGGTCCCCCGGAGGGGATGTTACCTGAAGCACGGTGACTCCCGAGGGAGTCGTGGTGGAGGAGCCCTTGTCTCGGTGCCTCTCCTTTTCTTTTTTCTTCTGATGGCTTTCAGGAGACGTGGACGCCTGGCGCAGTTTTTTTGAGTCCTTCTCCATGGAGCTCATCTTTTTCTTCAGAATATGGACTTCCAGGGACTGCTGCCGCCTTTTCCGGGTAGCCGCGTTAAAACTGAGGCAGTGCTGGCACTTCTCGACCAGGTGATCAGGGCCTAGACAAAACAGGCACTTATTTTTGTGCTCGGAGAGTGTAGGGGATGACATACACTGATGGATGTACTGACGATTGTAGCAAAAAAGCGAAATTACTCGGTAAAACACAGACGAAGGGAGGCTGACGAGCGAAGAACTTTTCCGCAAGGTGCTGTATGAGCTAACGGCGGAAAAGAACTGGAAGGCGGGCGTCAGGGACCGCCCCTTTATACCGACATCTCCTGATGCCGGTCACCTGACGTGGGGCTGGCCCTCGCCAGGACTGCTAACTAGAAATTTTCCGTGGGTCCTGCCGCCCGCCGATGTCAGTCCTATATGTAATTACCTACTGAAAGAGCCCTCTCAAGTAAGATCTATTGTTACAGGTGGTAACCTGTTTTTCTAGGATCGTGGATATGTTGTTCTATCCACACTTTTTGGCAGAGTCCTAGCAGTTCTCTGGGCGGAGGGAGACAAAACGCACACCCCCTATTTAGGAAAAAGGGACTGGAGAACTGAGGCTCCAAAACCAGCATCCCGGCATGACTCAAGGTCGATGTGGTAATGGGGAATGAAGGTGTGTGCTGACTTCCAGGTAGCAGCCCTGCAGATTTCCTGGATAGGGACGTCCCTAGAAGCAGTCACTGGTGCAGCAGTATGGTGGCTGGAATGAGCCTTAAGCCTTACGGGAGGCTCCCTACCCACCAACCTATAGCAGAGGTCAATGCAAGATGTAATCCATCGAGCTATTGTCCGCTTGGCTGCAGGTCTGTCAGGTGTGGCTTCAGTGTAGGTGACAAACAGCTGGTGAACCTCTCCCCAAACCTCCGCTGTTCGCGCTTTGTAATAGGTGAGCGTTCATCTCAGGTCCAAAGTATGGAGCCTGTACTCGTCCTCAGAGGTGTGATTGGGGTAGAACACCAGCAGAGTAATCACCTGGTTAAGGTGAAACTCCAATACCACCTTCGGAAGGAATTTTGGGTGGGGGCACAGGACAAATTTGTCCCTGTGGAAGACCAGGTAAGGAGACTCGATAGAGAGCACCTGTAACTCCCAAGTCCTTCTGGCTGACGTGATAGCCACCAAGACGGCGGTCTTCCACAACAAATGTGACATGTCACATTTGTGCATTAGTTCAAATGGCTTGCACATGAGCTTTGTCAAAACCAGCAGTAGATCCCACAGAGGTGGAGGTTCACACACTGGAGAAGATACGTGATCTAGGCCTTTGAAGAAGTGCCAGACCACCTTCTCCTGTGCCACTGACTGCTGACTGGCCCACGCCCGGTAAGCAGAGATGGCTGCCAGGTGCACCTTTAGGGTCATCGACCGAAGTCCCTGTTGGGAGAGGGACCAAAGATGATCCAAAATGCCAGCCACTGGACAGGATGATGGGTCCAACCCTTTGCCCTGACGCCAGATGGAGAATCTCTTCCAATTAAAGGCATAGCATTTTAAGGTCGATTCCTTACGGGAAGCCTCAACAATGTTGAGGACCTCGTCCAAGAGACCCAAGGCCTGAAACTCTAGCCACTCAGAAACAAGGCCGTCAGGTGCAGGGATTGAAGGAGAGCAAGTCTAGACATGCTGGAAGCTGCCTCGGGAGCCTGGAGCTGAGGAGATCTAGATACCAGAACTGGTGTGGTCAGTCTGGGGCTACCAGGATCACCTGTGCCCTGTCCCTCCTGACCTTGATGAGCACTTCGTGAATCAAGGGAAAGGGAGGGAAGGCAAAGAAGAAGCCTGGGATTCATGGCCTCAAGAAGGCAAGCCCTGCAGCGAACCCTGCTGAGGGGGGCGGGCATGATACAGCCTCAACTTTGTGTTCTCCCTGGAGGTGAAGAGGTCCGAGGGGATCCCCAGTGGGAGAACAGATCTTGTACTACCTCCTGGTGGAGAGACCACTCACGAGATGCCCCGCCTATCTGGCTGAGGGCATCAGCCAGCTGATTCGAGGCTCCTGTCATGTGAATGGCTAGGAGATCTGCCTCCAAGCTGAACATGAAGGTCCAAATGTGGAGCGCTTCCTTGCAGAGGGGCAAAGAGTGTGTCCTGCCCTGCCTATTGAGATAGTACATGGTCATGGTGTTGACCATCTGGACCTGGACCACCTGATCCCAAACAAATGGAGTGAATGCGGTCAGGACTAGCCGAACCACTCGAAGCTCCAGCAGGTTGATGTAGTATCGGGACTCCTGGGGAGGCCACAGCCCATGTGCTCTGTGCTCCTCCAGATGGGCACCCCATCCCATCAGAGAGGCACTGGTCATCAGGATGACTGTCAGCTTGGGGTGGACAAACGGGATCCCTTCCTACAGGTGGGATGGGACGTGCCACTATTGGAGGCTGTCCCACATCCACTAGGTCACAGAGACCAGCTGGTCGAGATGACGTGAGCGCTGAGACCACTGGCTGACCAGTTCCCACCGGAGGGAACACATATGCCAGCGGGCCCATTGGACCACGCTGGTGCTGGCCACCATGTAGTTCAGAAGACACAGGAAGTTCGGGCAGGGCGCTATTGCCCAACCAGAAATGATTGGGCAAAGGAGGAGAGGACACTCGCCCTGTCTGCCGTGAGCCGAGCTCTGGCTCAGCAGGAGTCGAGCTCTGCCCTGATGAACTGAATCACCTGCGAAGGCACGAGTTCTGACTTTAAAAATTGCCTTGCAATGGCTTTACTGTACTGTATCTGGTGTCTCAGACATGCCTAGTTGCTGGTTACACAATACATAGAAAGGAGTGTGTGTGTGCCTGAAGGGAAATCCCAGAGGCCTGCTTATCACTGAGCCCCCATAGCTTAGTGGTTAGAGCAGTGGCACGGTACACCAGGAGACTGGGTTCAAGTCTCAGTGGGGTCACACTTTTCCTTTCACATTTCCATTATGATTTAAAAATTGCCTCGCAGTGGCTTTACTGTACTGAGAAGTTATCTGGCTTCTTTTGAAGGACACATAAAGGTTTTAAGTTTAAAATAAAGCAGCAGCTGGCCCTGCGGTGCTGAGAGTTGAGGCGCTAGATGCCACACCTTGTGCCATGCTGACGACCCAGGTTCGGAAACGAGCCCGGGCTGTCAGGCTGGCGGGGGGTTGTGAGCAGGGACTGAGCTGCCATGAGGAGGCGCCTCCTGGGAGGGATGAGGAGTTTCCCCTGCCCTTGGCTGCCACGTGGTGGAGGACGGATGGCAGTTCACGCTACAGTTGGTCGGTGACAGCCAGGGGTGGGGCGGAAGGGGCCGAGCTGGTATCCAGAGTGCATGTGCGCCTCCAAGTGCATGTACTGCCATGTCTGCCAGGGTCCTGGGACTCTCGGTGGGGGGGAGGTGAATGGAGTAAAAGCATAAAATACACATAGAAAAAAAATAAAGTAGTAGCAGCATTAGCGATACCTGCAAAGTTCGATGGCATTCTTCAGCAGCAGTGGACTGTCAAGCAGTTGGCAGGAAAGAACTGAGGCATGATGGGGCTGCCCACATTATACAGGCAGCAATGAGGCATGTTGACATGGGCAGCCCCTAGCTAGCAAAATCTTCTGGGTGGTCCTGATGCCGATGGCTTAAAATGTCATGATGTGACTCTCTGGAAGGAGATATCCTCAAAGATGATCATGCTTTATATTTGGCTTGCCCACTGGCGCAGTGGTGGCATTACAGCTTACGATGTAGATGACCAGTGTTCAGGGAATTAGCCAGTGTCATCAGAATGCTGACCCTGGGAGGAGGATCGAGCATCCTAGGGACAGCTCCCTCTGGGGAGTGGGGGGTCCAGGCATACTGTGGATGACTATCATCTAGTGGAGGCTGGATGATAATGTACCTTGGCCCCACTTGAGAAGGTGGTGCTCAGAAACCGACAAGCTGCATGCAGAAGCGCACACAGACATGCCTGGGCATTGCTTCAACGGCAGCACGAAGGAGAAGAAAAGTTGTCTAGACAGATGAAGCCTCATCCTGCCCCACTGCAGGGCCTCTGCTAGCTAGATCCTTGGTCAGCACTGGACTTTACTTCTGCTGTAAGTGAACTGGATTGTGTGGTGGAGTCATCAAGGAGCAGAAAGTACCCCTGCCCCTGAGAGGTCCATGCAAAAGTGGGCCATGGGTGATCCAGAGCTCCAGGAACTCCAGGGAGGAAGCCTTTGTGGATGGGATGATGGAGCTGGTGATAGCCAAAGAAGTCCTGGATGGTGTGTGTTGTGTGGGGGGGCGGTCAACAAGAGTTGGGGAAAAAATGAAACCGTTTACATTTAAGAATTCTTGTTATACCCTCCCTTTGGTAAAAACACTACTTCATTACGTCTGGGAAATCTTGTGTAATTATTGCCAAACCATTAGAGGCTGCCAATCGATATTTCATCCCATAGTGTGTGATTAAGGTCCCCTGCCTGGTCAGGGGCCTACAACATACTTCCATTACTGTTTTACTTCTATTCCCCTCAGTTAACTCCACCCATAAGGATCAGTTTCCCCATCTGTCCTTTGTCCAGCGTGGCTCAGCCAGCAGCACATCCGCTCTGGGCCAGGTGGTTATGGGTTCTAGTCCCCCCACCCCCAATCGGACTGGGCTCATACCAGATATGCTGGCACCCAAATGTAGCACAATAGGGATGCTGCACTGTCAGGACGTGCTGCCCTTTGCGCAAGACATTAAACTGAGGTCCCTACAGGCAGCCCATCTGTGATGGTGTCCTGGTGGGTGTCCAGGTGGAAGCAAATGAACCCAAAGCACTTTTCGCAGCAGTAGGAGGATTTTTCCCT
This sequence comes from Neoceratodus forsteri, assembly GCA_016271365.2. NCBI lineage: Eukaryota > Metazoa > Chordata > Ceratodontiformes > Ceratodontidae > Neoceratodus > Neoceratodus forsteri. The sequence goes on along the minus strand of CM028131.1, from coordinate 1,624,914,224 downwards.
AGTCTGCTGGCCAATGTTCCCCTTTCCATAAACCCAGTTCAGGCAATGATCCATAGCTGGGTGTGGGTGGGGACGAGCAGAATGACTGCCACTCCCCAGTTACAGTCACTTCACTACTGCTCTCTCATTGCTTATAAAGCACTCTGGGTTACAGTGTTTATCAAAAGTGCTATATAAATGCTAATTCTTTTATCCTCCCCTTCCCTAATCTCTACTTCCTTAATGTACAATGATACTCCCCCACCCCCTTTCCCATTTTGGTCACTCTTATGAATCCTTTTATCACCCCAGGCTTGTACTGTATGTCACTGGTTGGAGTCATTCCACCAAGTCTCAAGTTATACCGGATGTCAAACCCTCCCTGGATCAGGCTTCTAACTCCCACATTTTATAATTATTGGGATTTCTTGCACTCATGCAAGCACACTCCCACATCAAATCGACCCACCCTTTTTATTTGTTTAGACATGTGAACCAATTAGCCATCCTGCACTGAAAAAACAGGTTACTCACCTGTAACAGTAGTTCTAGGAGTGGTATATGTTGTTCATCCACACTTATTGGCATGCCCCTTTCCCTTTAAGAATCACCGGAAGTCTTCAAGCTGGCTCCTCCCACCCACCCTGGTGATATAACCCTTGCTCCGGCCCATGACACCAGATCTTAGCCTGCAGGAAGCCAGGTTTGTGCGTCCAGGGTCGAGGAGGTCAGGTGGGTCCGGGTGGATGAACAACATATACCACTCCTAGAAAGCTCAGTTATGCAAAGACTTTTGCCATAAAAGTAGATCTTCTAGGAATGTCTCTTGCAGCAAGTCATTACTTCTGGGAGTTTCCCTTAGGTGGTGATCTCACATGGCAGTTTTCTTCAGCAGTCTCTATACCAGGAACCATCCACACAACCTCACTTCTTGGGCTGTGCCTATAAAAGTGGGTGGTCCCTGGTAGTCTCCGTTCCCCGCCAGTTTCAGCTCGAGAAGGCGAGGGACCGAGGTACCAAAGCCTCCCAACCCTACATTGTTTTCCCTGTTACAGAATGGCAGGGGGTCAGAGGGAAGGAAGCTACTTACTGCAAGAGACATTCCAGGAAGATCTACTGTTACGGTAAAAGTCTTTGTGTAACTGATCTATCTTTCACGGAATGGTCTCTTGCAGTAAGTCATTACTTCTGGGAGATTCCCAAGCAGTTATATGGCAGTGGGGTGGCCAGATATGGCATTCTGCCATACATATAGTGTGGTCTTAGGACCGGTAGGTGCTGAGAGCAGTATAGCAGTATATAAAGAGAATTTTTGCATTTTATCTGTAAGTACTCCATTATAGTATTCATTATAGGGTTATGGCTGAAAGACAAGCCCAACAGACTATTACTGGGCATCGTCAGATGAGTTAAGCAGATGTAAACCCGATCAGGGTATGGTATATCAGATACTGTAATAAATCAAAAGAAATTCAGCCATATAATGGAGTAATTGGTAGGTTTCAGTGACATGCACTGGAAAAGACAGTATATGTCAAAGCCTATTGGGTTTTGAGAGTTGAGCAGTAATCCAAATAATACAATGTTGTTATTTTGTAGTGCTACACTGTAGCAGGGTAGTAGTGTTTCACCATGTCTGGCAAGGCATTAGAAAAATGGATACATTTTTGGAAAATAGGCTACATAAGTAGCAAACAATGATGCTGTGAAATGAATATATCTATTTCATAATGCAATCCAGGGGCTCTTAGAGTCAGTAGTATTGTCAATATTGTACCCATTTTAGGGTAAAGACACGGAATGCAACAGAGTGATGTAGTCAGTTCCATCGTGCATTAGTAATCTCATTTGCAATTGGGTCCCAAGTATGTCAGGGCCTGCCGCCTTTTTAGGTGTAAACCTGAAATGTTAGTATAGCGGGCCCTTTATTTATGCTGTCTGGTGAACCAAAGTTTAAATAATGATCCGGATAATTGCAATTATGAGCCATTAGATCTCATCTTTGAGATTCCAAACATGTTAATCTGAGAAAAATCATAAGGTTTGTGACATGCACACATTTTTTTTTTGGTCCAAGTAGCATGGATGAAGAAATTAAGAAGTCTTGCAGAGTTTATATATGTATATGTACTCACCCTTGTTTCTGTGGCCTTTATCTATGGCCAGGTGAAGACTGCATGTAGCAGTAAAAGTTTGGTAAGAATACCAAAATATTATCAGGATATATATCGATTGTTTCTCAGCATGTGAGTAGTAGTAGGCTCTGTTTGTGGGAGGGACATGAGGGTCTGGCGCACAACAGGCCAATGGGCATCCCGATGAAATGACCGTAATGGTCTGTAACAGTGATACCTCAAAAGTGGCAAGATGTATTAAGCCTCATGGGAAAGGCCTCAGTATAATTTAGAATCAAAGCCCCTAGAAAAAAGTCTCCGAGGCCTAGAAGAGGAGACTGAGGCGAAGCCTGAAGTTTTTAATGAGAGGAAGAGGCACCTGGCCGTCCTAAAGGGTGGTCACGGGTCAGTTTAGATGTGTTCCTTGTCATTCGTTCTTCGCCTCTGAAATTTCCTTTTTTGGTTATAGTAATTTCCAGTTTTGTATGAATAATTATAGAGGGTGTGGTTTGTGGTACATATATTGTACTGTCTTTAATTGTCTGCTTGAGGCTTGTAGGTTGTCCAGTATTGTTTGTGCCCCTGGGCCAAAGAGATGGTTGCCAGAAAAAGGGGCATTAGCCACTTCTTGATGAATATCGGGTGCTAGCCCTGAGAGTCGGAGCCATGCCTGACTGCGTACAAGAATACAGACTGCAGAGGCTCTAGCCGAAGTGTCGGCAATGTCGTATCCTAATCTTAACAAATGTCGAGAAAGGGAAGTGTAGTAGTAGGCTCTGTTCGTGGTAGGGACACGAGGGTCCAGCACACAACAAGCCAAGAGGCATCCCAATGAAGTGACCATAATGGCCGGTAACAGTGATACCTCTATTAAATATGTATATATAAACATGTTACCTTCTGCCCTGAGGTGTACCTCTATAATATTGGTGAGGTTATCCGCAAGGCATAGGCGCTAGTATGATGCCTTCTTAATCAGTTTTGGGTCCCGAGTAGCGGATGCCAAAGAATCCGACATGTTGATTGTAGTAAAATGTGAAGCTGATGTCGACTAAATTATATATATATATAGGCATGGTCTGTGGATGGTGGGATTATCCCAGTCAATGGTGTAGAGGGAATACCATGCCCCGTAGACGGTGGAATAAATGCAGTCTATGATGATTAGTAGAAATCATGCTCCGTTGATGGTGGGTCATCAGCTGTCAATGATGAAAGAAGGGGAGCATGTCCCGTTGATGGTGGAATGTGTCTCATCGACAATAGAGGAAGATAATGTGCCTCGTTGATGGGGGGGTGTTACACCCATCAAGCGAAGCTTGTTCTTATATGAAGCCACCATTGGCGATGGTCTTGGAGGAGGCCTCAGTTGATGGGGAATGAACCTCCCGTCGACGAGAAGTATGTAGGAGGCCTCCATCGATGGGGATTATGCATCTGTCAACAGGAACACAGTGTGAGCCTCTGTCGAATGTTGTTGGAGGCCTCTGTCGACGGGGATTATGCATCCGTCGACGGGAATATAGTGTAAGCCTCTGTAGTCTGTTCTGTGATGAAGATGATGTAGAAATACTTGCCATTGACGGGGATTTGTCTTCCATCGACAAAGAAAGTCTCTTTGATAATATATGTTTAGCATGTATGACCATTGAAAGGCGGTCAGGCAGGACTTATGGTGAAGGTATGCCTTCCACTCCAATGCTTCTTGAAAAGGCCTCAATGTTTCTGGAGCCTGTTAATAGAGCTCCTCGAGTCATCCATCCTTAAAATTCTTGTTTGACTATAGAAATATGGTGCCGAGTATTAAGTCCAGGCACCCCAAGCTATGGGTTCATGCCACGTTGTAGATCACTTATCAGGAGAGTGTTCTAGCTGCTGTGAGAGCTGAAGCCTGCGGTAAAATGAACGGAGACTACCAGGGACCACCTACTTTTATAGGCACAGCCCAGGAAGTGAGGTTGTGTGGGTGGTCCCTGGTGTACAGACTGCTGGAGAAAACTGATGTGTGAGAGCGCCACCTACGGGAAACTCCCAGAAGTAATGACTTACTGCAAGAGACCATTCCGTGGAAGATCTACTGTTACAGGTGAGTAACCAGTTTTTCTAGGATCATGGATATGGTGTTCACCCACACTTATTGGCAGACTCCTAGCAGTTCTCCGGAAGGAGGGAGGCAAGGCATACACCCCCACAAAATACTCACTTGAGAAACAGAGATTGGAGAATTGAGGCCGCAAAACCAGCATCCTGGCGTGACTCAAGGTTGATGTGTTAATGGGTAATGAAGGTGTTTGCTGACTTCCAGGTAGTAGCCCAACAGATTTCCTGGACAGGGATGTCCCTTGAGGCAGCCACTGATGCAGCGGTATGGTGGGCAGAATGAGCTCTTATCCCTCTGGGAGGCTCCATGGCCGCCAGCTCATAGCAGACTTATGCAAGATGTAATCCACCTTGCAATAGTCTGTTTTGCTGCAGATCTGCCAGAAGCGGCTTCAGCGTAGGTAACAAACAGCTGGCAAACCTCTCCCCAAATTTCTGCCATCCTCTCCTTATAATAGGAGAGGGCTCGTCTCAGGTCCAGGGTATGGAGCCCGTATTAGGCCTCCGAAGTGTAATTAGGGTAGTATACTGGCAGAGTTAACACTTGGTTAAGGTGAAACTCTGACACCGCCTTCGGAAGGAATTTCAGGTGGGGGCATAGGACAACCTTGTCCCTGTGGAAGACCAGATAAGGGGAGTCCACCGAAAGTGCCTGGAGTTCCCCTGTCCTTCTGGCAGACGTGATAGTCACCAGGAAGGCCTTCTTCCACAAGTGTGACAAAGCACACTTGTGCACTGGTTCGAATGGCTTGCCCATGAATTTTACCAGTACCAGTAGTAGAACCCACAGAGGTGGAGGTTCACGCACCGGAGGGGATATGTGATCCAGGCCTTTGAAAAAGTGCCCGACCACTATCTCCTGCACCAACGTCGGCTGACCGGCTCACGCCCGGTAAGCAGAGATGGCTGCCAGGCACACCCTAAGGGTCAATGACCAAAGACCCCCTTTGGACACAGACCAAAAGTAGTCGAGAATGTTAGCCACTGGACAGGACAAAGGGTCCAGGCCCTTGCCCTGATACCAAACAGAAAACCTTTTCCATTTGAAGGCATAACATTTCCTGGTTTATTCCTTTCTGGATGCCTCCACCACAGTGAGGACATCCTCGGAAAAAACACAAAGCCTGGAACTCTAGCTGCTCAGGTACCAAGCTGTGAGGTGCAGGGACTGAAGGTCCGGATGGTATACCTTCCCCTGATTAAGAGAGATCAGGTCCGGGCGTGCTGGAAGCCGCTCCGGGGGCCTGCAGCTGAGGCTGAGATCTGGATACCAGAACTGGTGTGGCCAGTCTAGGGCTACCAAAACCACCTTCGCCTTGTCCCTCTTCACCTTGAGGAGTATCCCCTGGATCAAGGGAAATGGGAAGGCGTAGAAGAGGCCCGAGGTCCACGGCCTCAAGAAGGCATCCCCCTGCAGCAAGCCCTGCTGAGGGGGATGGGTATGAAATGGCCTCAGCTTGGTGTTGTCCCTGGAGGCAAACGGGTCCACCATCGGTTTGCCCTGGTGGGAGAACAAGCTGTAAGCTACCTCTGGATGGAGAGACCACTCGTGGGATTTCTCGCCTAAACATCTGAGAGCATCTGCCAGATGGTTTGAGGCTCCTGCCACATGAATGGCTAAGAGATCCACCTCCAGATGGCTGACGAGGGCCCAGATGCAGAGCGCCTCCCTGCAAAGCAGGCAGGAGTGCGTGCCGCCCTGTTTGTTGAGGTAGTACATGGTCGTGGTATTGTCCATCTGGACTTAAACCACTTGACCCCAGAGCTGAGGAGTGAAAGCTGACAATGCTAGCCTGACTGCTCTGAGCTCCAACTAGTTGATGTGGCATCGGGACTCCTCGGGGGTCCAGAACCTGTGGGCCCTTTTGTCCCCCATGTGGGCTTCCCAGCCCATGAGAGGCATTGGTCATGAGGACGGACATCGGCTCGGGGTGGACAAACATGATCCCTTCCTGCAACTAGTCTGGGGCGGTCCACCATTGGAGAGCGTCCCACATCTTCTGGGTCACAGTTATCAGCTGGTCGAAATGACCGTGGGCAGCCAGCTCCCATTGGGGGGGGCGCATGTGCCACCGGGCCCAAGGGACTACAGAGGTGCACTCCACCATGTAATCCAGAAGGCGCAGAAAGTCCCAGGCAGGGTGCAATTGCCCAACCAGAAATGACTGGGCAAAGGAGGAGAGAACCTCCACCCTGTCCGCCAGGAGCCGAGCTCCGACTTGACGAGAGTCGAGCTCTGCCCCGATGAAGCACATCACCTGAGAAGGCATGAGTTCAGACTTAGTCTCATTGATCAAGAAGCCGAGCTGGGAGCAGGTCTGGAGGGCCAGGTCCTTGGACCTCTCCACCTCCTGCTGGGTGGGACCTGCTAAAAGCCAATTGTTGAGGCAGGGGTTAATTCTGCCCCCCCCACACCTGACATGGGCTGCCACCACTGCGATGCATTTGGTGAAGACCCGTGGGGCTGATGACAGGCTGAACGGCATGGCTTGGAACTCGTATAGGGTCCCTTCGTCTCTGAAGCGGAGGAACAGTCAATGAGATGGACGGATTGGGACGTGAAAGAACGCATCCTGCAAATCCAGTGAACAGAACCACATGTTTTGCTCCAAGGATGGTATGATCTGGGACAGAGTGACCATCCGAAAGGTGCATGACCTGAGATACTGATTCAGGTTGTGCAGATCTAGAATGGGGCACCAACCCCCCCCCCCCCGTTTACTTGGGTATCAGGAAGTACCCGGAGGCAAAGTCTGGGTCTGCTGGAGAATCCACCACTGGAGCTATTGCTTCCTTGAGGAGGAACTGAGCAATGTTGTCTCGGAGAGCTGACTGAGTATGGATGGACACACTTTCCTCCACTGGGGTGCGGGCTCGGCTTGGAGGGTACTGCTCGAATTCCAGAGGCAGTCCCTGACTGACCACCTCCAAAACCCACCTCCGTGGTGATAGCGGACCAGGCAGAAAAGAAGTGGTGGAGCCGGCACCCCATGGGAAGGCCCAGAGCTGGCATGACAGGAGAGGGGGGAGGCAGCCCCCGCCCCATCACTAAGCAGGCTTGGAGGAGGAGGATCCAGGACCTGAACCTCAGCCTCCTTTATGGGCCTGGGAGGGCCCCCAAGCTTGAACCTGCTGCTACCCTCCTTGAAAGGAGGGTTGCTGGGCCACAGGTGAAAAGTGCCGAAAAGGCTTCTTCTTCCTCTGCTGCTTCCTACTTGAAGAACCTTTAGTAGAAGTAGCATCCAAGGTGGCATTGGACTGCTCAATACACTGAAGATGACCAGCCACACCTGGGCCGGAAAGGTTGGTGCCCAGGAAAGGCACATCAGCTAGTTTGTGTGGAGTATCTGCCGGGAAAGAGGAGAGTCTCAGCCAAGCCCTGCAGTGAGAGGCAACTGCGGCTGCCAACGAGCAGGCACAAGAATACCCAATGTCCAGGGCTGTCGGAAGCTATTGTTTGGCAACAGCCTGGCCCTGATCCCGGAGTTGCTTGACCGTGGGCTGCATGTCCGTGGGGAGGGGAGGGAGGACTTCATACAAAGATCCCAAGAGGGCATGGGAGAAGTGTGCCATGATGACGGCCGAACTTGCCTGACAGAGGCCTAAAGATGAGGCCGCATAGACCTTTTGAGCCGAATGATCCAAGTTTTTGGATTCCTTCTGGGAGGTTGGTCAGTGTCAGCAGGTATTCTGCCTTTTTCTGGATAGGTTCCAGGGCCATCTCTGTAGACTCGGAGATGAGGCAAACAATGCTCTGAAAGGGTGAAGGACCTTCCTCCGTCTCTATCCCACCAGCCGATTTGTCATCCCCGGGATGAGAATATAGGCCGGTCTCATCCAAATCTGAGGAACCCGGATACAATGGTCCACTGCCCAGGTCACCTTCAACCCGCTGAGGGCAGTGCAGGGTGACAGTGACCGAAAGATGCCGGGGAAACCCAGTGTCTGGTCTATCTCCCTTAGAAGGAGCCCCTCCCACAGGCTGCTTGAGCAGTGGTTGCACCACATTCGGTGGAGAGACCAGTATAGGCTGAACCAGAGGTTTTGCTGGCTCCATGGGCGGGGGGAACCGACTTAATCGTCTTTAAGGGAGTCTGCTTCGGCCTGGGAGGAGAAAGTCAAGTAATGGCCGGGGTAGAAGCTGGGGTCAGCTTGTGCCCGGACAAAATCAGTTGTTGCCACATGAGGTCCTCGTAGTCACAGAGATTCTGTTGGAGCCTCTCCTGAGCCGAGGATGACCAATGGCATCGCCTCTTTTTCGAGCGCTTGTGGCTCTTCCTCGGCCTGTCGGTCGAAGGGGTCCTAGATCTCGATCGAGATCGGAGAGGCTGATTCGGTGGCTCAGGAGATACTGGCGAGACCGGTGATTTCCTGGGGTCGGGGACTACTTCCTTGATGGGATTCCCAGCGGGTTGGGTCTCCACGTCCGGGAAAGAAAGTACCGGAGTCAGAGAATCATCGACCGGAGTCAGTGACAATGGGTCAAATCAGGTCGATGACTATTTCAACCTCGTCAATCGACACTTCGGTTGACTGGCCAGATGACAAAGACAAGAAGCCAGCGGTCGAAGAGGCAATTTTGACCGAAGTTGAGACTGCCGGTTCCTGGAACCAAGATATCTCCTGATCCCAAGAATGTCTTCGCCGAGACAAAGATGATCCCGGATCCTTTTCCTGCTTAAGGGACCGAGAGGAGTGCGTGCCCACAGAACTCTCTCCCTTAGTTGGGAGAGACTGGCACAACTCTTGGAAAGAACCAGAGAAGGTGGAGTCCAGGTTGAGCAGAACAAAGAAGCTCCAAGAGGAAGATTCTGCAGCCTGAGCTGCTTCCTCCTCGAAGACTTGCAAGCGTTCCAATTGCTCGGCGGATCCTGCAGCCATGGAAACCGGCCACCGAGCCTCCTTTGATTTCACCGGAGGGTTCAGTTTTTTCAGCTTCCCCAACTTCAGGCATGCGAGACGGTCGTAGAAGATATTAGGGTGAAATGAAAGGCAGAAGTCACACTTCAAGGTGTCATGGCCAACACCCAAGCAGTATACGCAAGCAGTGTGGGGAATCGGTGCACGACATTTTCTGGCCACACGAAGACCGGCGAAATCCAGGGGAAGACTTGTCCTCCATAATCGAAGCAGAGGAGTCGCGGTTGCTAATGCGAACTAGACGAAGTTTGTGAATAACCGAACGTTTAGAAGCCAGGGCCTACAAAATGCAGGAGCACGAAGGAGGCAACCTGAATCTTCCAGCGGAAAGGAAGATCTGGCATTATGAGGCGGAGCAGAGGGTTATACCACCCAGGTAGGTGGGAGGAGCCAGCTTGAAGATGTCCGGCGATCCTTAAAGGGAAAGGGACATGCCAATAAGTGTGGATGAACAACATATCCACAATCCTAGAATGCTGCTTTTACTGCATTTTCTTGACTTTGACCATTATTTTGTTTTCTGATCTGGTAGGTGTGTGCGCTTTCCCTCATCTGCCCCAATCCCTTCCTAACATACAGTAGTGTACACACTCCCCCACCATTGTATCCACCTTACCAGGATACTTGTCCTTTGTTCAGGTGGAGCCTATCCCTTCTGCACAGGTCACCCCTGGTAGAGTATCCTCCACACTATGGATGGTTCCACATGCCAGCGCAGTGTTTATAGTTTCCTGTGTTTAAATTTGTGATACCCACTCCAACTCTGGAAATCTCTAGTGCTCAAGTCTCTAGTAATTACTTTACATCGTGTCACTTAATGCTTATTTTGTCCTTTTCTTTTGCTTTAAGGAGCACCTTTCCTGCTCTTTTTGAATTTGCCCCCCCATGAAGAACCCGTACCTGTCCGAAATTCGACTGATGCATAAAACTGAATCTTTAATTGTGTCTGTTTAGGAAGGGATGGGATTGTATTTTGGCTCTGTGGAGTTGAGCTGCCAATCCCTTCCACTTCCTTGTCCTGAGCATCACCCCCATGCTAGTACGTTATGTGTTCTAAAAATATGGAGAGCACAGGGGTGCGCTCCATGGACAGTAGTGGGCTTTAACTCCACCCCAATATTTGAGATGTCCATTCCGAACGAATCAAGGCCACTCCTCAACTAACAAGGCCCTTGTCAGCTGAAGGGTGGCACTGATTTGTTCGGAATGGACATGTAAAATATAAACATCAAAATTAAAGAAACAGTCCCGTTAATGTCAATGGCGCGCAGCCCCATGTTCTCCATTTTCCTGCATCACAGAACGTGCTAGTGTGGTAGCAGTACTCAGGACAAGGAAGTGGAAGGGATCAGTGGCACGGCTGCACGGAGCCAAAACATGACCCATTCCCTTGCTAAATAGAGGCAACTACAAATTAAAGTTATATGCATTAATCTATTTGGGGGTATGTAAGGGTCCTTCACAGTTTCTGGAGGGAGAACCAGAAGAAAAAATTACTCACCTTAGTAATGTTGTTTCTTCTAATGGAGTCTTGCTATATTATGACAGTAGCAGCTTGATCCAGCTCTAGAACTGCTCCGGAGGTGAAATGGTTAATACTATTCCAAAATAGAACTTTGAGCACGAGCTCTAAGAAGCAGCTCTATCTGTGTAATTTCAAACCTGAACTGTCAGATTTTTATGAGCAAAAACTCACTAAGGTCTGTGTGGAATCTGTAACCTACACTAGCCAAATGGCTACCTAAATACCAACAACCATTGCTGGTCCCAACACCCAAGACTCAAGTCAGGGGACCAGAACTACTAATACAATTCTAACAACATGAGAATAAAACACACCCCAAACCCCAAGGGGAGAAAGCGCTAAAAGAAGCAAAAATAGTGCCCACACTAGGCTGCCCGCACTCACCCAAGTAGAAGTTCTGAGAGGGCAGGCTGGGAGGTCACAATATAGCAAGACTCCATTAGAAGAAACAACATTACTAAGGTGAGTAATTTTTCTTCAAACAACATAATCTTGCTATATTATAACGATAACAACTACACAGCAGTACCTCCATGGAGGAGGGCAGAACCTACTTAGGAATAGGCTCTGAAGAACAGTGTGCTAAACCGAAGCATCTCTCCTGGCCTGGACATCCAGGGAGTAATGCTTGGTGAAAGTGTGTACCGTTTTCCAAGTAGCAGCCTGGCATATCTCTAATATAGGGATGTCTCCGGCAGCAGCTAGAGACGCAGCTGTACCCCTGGTAGAGTGAGCCCTCAAGCCAGAGGGGGATCTCTGCCCAGTTTCTGATAACAAAATTGGATACAAGAGACAATCCACCTGGCAATTGATCTCTTAGTGGCAGGTTTGCCTTTCCCAACTTCACCATAGGTAAGGAAAAGTTGGAGGAGTTCGAACCTGTGACCTTTGATGCGCTCTATATAGTAACTAAGAGCTCTCTTAACATCCAGGCTTGTGCAACCTCCTCTCACCAGAAGAGAGTGATCAGTGAAAAATACTGGAAGGGAGATAGATTGGTTAAGATGGAAATCTGAAACCACCCCAGGTAAAACTTCCTATTAGTCCTAAGGACTACCTTATCCCTATGGAAAGAAATAAAGTCAGTTTCTACTTGACGGGTTGCAACTCACTTGTCGTCTAGCAGAGTGATAGCCTACGAAAAACAGTTTTCCAAGTTAGATACTTAAGCTCTGCAGAAAACAGAGGTTCAAAAGGGGGTTGCATTAACTGGGCAATACAAACATTAAGGTCCCAGGCAGGGGCTGGTTCCCGAAAGGGTGGATTAGTATGGAGTAATCCCTTAAAAAACTTGGAAAACACAGGGTGAGTGGAAAGAGGGGATGACTTTCCTGCTGAAACAAAAGCAGATACAGCTGCCAAATGGACTCTCAGGGTAGCTGGTCTGAGACCCAAGGAATTAAGATGGACCATGTAATCTAATACAATGGGCAAATCAGCAGATTCTGGGAAACATTTTCCCAGCACACAAATGGAAAACCTTTTCCATTTAGAACTATAAGTAACCCTAGTGGAAGGCTTTCTGGAAGCCTTTAGGATTTCAAGAACACCCTGAGAGAGGTGTAAATCAGCAAACTCTAACTCCTCAAGAGCCGGGCCTTGAGGTTGAGGGATTTGAGGTCCGGATACCAAACCCTTCCCTGGGCACAAGTTAATAGGTTGTGATTCCTGGGGAGGCAAAGGGGAAGATGGATTGTCAGTGACAGAAGGAGTGGGTACCAGGGCTGCCTGGCCCAATCCGGGGCAATCAGAATCACCCTGCAAGGCTGAGATCTGATTTTGACTAATACTTTGAATAGGAGAGGGAAGGGGGGGACGATAAAGAAACTTCCCCGCCCAATCCAGGAGAAGGGCATCCAGGGGGACTGAGCCCAGCACTGGAGGCCTGCAACAGAACAGAGGAAGTTGGTGATTGTCTGGGGCTGCAAAACGATCTGAGGGGTGCCCCATCTGGCAGACTATCCCCAGCACTTGAGGATCCAGGGACCATTCGTGATGGCCCTGGGAAATCCTGCTGAGAGCATCTGCTAGGACGTTGTCCTTCCCTGGAAGATGAACTGCTATGAGGAAGTGTTCAGGAATAGGCCAGAGACCACAACTTCATTGCCTCGTGCACAAGGCCAAGACCAGTGCCCCTTGTTGATGTACCACATTGTTGTGGTGTTGTCTGTTCTGACTTGTATCACCTTGTTGTGGACAGATGCAGAAAATGCTTGAAGAGCTAAAAAGACAGCTCTGAGTTCCAGCAAATTGATGTGGAGCAGAGATTCCTGGGGACCACACTCCCTGAGTGGAAAGGTCGCCCATGTGGGCCCCCAAACCCAGAAGGAAGCATCTGTAGTGAGAGTCAAATTGTGAGCAGGGGAAATGAAGGGACCCCAATCTTAATTGCTCTGATCCTGCCACCACTGGAGGCCTGGATCAAGGTTCGAGTCACTGGGACCAACTTGGAAGGGGTCTCTCCTCTGAGACCAATAGGTTCTCAAGTGAAACTGAATGTCTCTCATCTGAAATCTTGCTCCCTGCACAACAGCTGTGGATGCAGCCATGCCCCAGGAGCTGCAGAAAGTGTCTTGCTGGTCGAGAGACCTGCAGAGTGAAGGAGGAGGCCAGAGCCACTAAATTCATCACCCTTTCTAGGGAAGAAAAGCTCTGGCTAGCTTTGTGTCCAACTCTGCCCCTATAAAGGTGAGTACCTGGACTGGTTCCAGAACGACTTGGCAGATTGTAGAAAAGCCGGGAGGTGAGAAGCTGCTGGGTGACTTGCAGGTGAGATTTTACCTGTTCTGGGGACTGGCCTACAATGAGCCAATCGTCTAGATAGGGAAAAACAGCAATCCTTTGCCTCCTTAAGTGGGCCACTGCCAGACACTTTGTGAATACCCTTGGGGCAGAGGTGAGGCCGAAGGGCATTGCTCTGAACTGGTAATGACCTGAGGGTAGTTCAAATCTGAGATACTTTCGATGGGAGCTTCTGATTAGGATGTGGGAATAGGCATCCTTGAGGTCCAGGGAGGCTAACCAGTCCCCTGGCCTTAGGGAGGGTAAAATCATTGCCAGAGTTACCATTTTGAACTTTGGTTTCAAAGATGCTTGTTCAGATATCTGAGGTCTAATATGGGCGCCATTCTCCTGTCTTTTTGGGGTAAGGAAGTATCTGAATACAGACCCCTGCCCTGGTGCAGGGGAGGAACCCTTTCCACTGCTCTGAGAGCCAACAGGGTTGAGACCTCTGCTTCTACAGCAAGGGTCTCTGAAGCACTTGCAGGTAGAAAAAATCTGGTTCTCAACTTGGGAAACTTTTTGAAGCTGAGAACCAGACCCTGGCTTACTACTTCCAGAACCCACTTGTCTGAGGTTAAAGAAGCCCAGTTCTGACTGAAGTAAGCCAGCCTGCCCCCTACTGGTAAAGGAGAATCGGCCCTGGGCACCCCATCAGGGTGCCTGCTTAGCAGGTGCTTTAGGCTGAGGGGTGGGAGCAGGCCTGCCCACCCCTCGTCTGCCTCTGCCTCTGAAGAAGCCCCTCTGAGCATAGGCAGAGGAGGCCCGAGTCTGATAAAAAGGCCTGTGAAAAGGCCTACCCCTACCCCTGGGGGTATGCCTCTGGGGAGTGGCTTGCCGCTCCTTAGCTTGGGCACTTTTGTAAGTAGTCCTATATTCATCCATCTTTTTCATGTAATTCTCTGTCTGCTCCCCAAACAAAGAATTTCCCCACAGGAAAATCCATAGCCTTAGTCTGGGTATCCTGTGACAGGCTAGTACACCTGAGCCAGGCCAACCTCTGACAGCTACAGATGTGGCCATGACCCTAGAGAAACATCATTAACATCCACAGCAGCATGAAACTGTACCTTAGAAGCCTCAATGCCATCAGCAGCCACCTGTTCTAGTTAGCTAGCCAACTGGCCATGGGCTTGCTTGGCTAATTCCATAACAGTATCCCATCTAGATTTCTGATACCTAGCTACATAGGCCATATAATTTGCTTGCCTGAGTCCCAGAGAGGCTGCCATATACTGTTTTTAGCCATGGCATCAATCTTCCTGGAATCCTTGTCAGGAGGATGTGAAGCCAGGGAATATTAGCTTTATCACAGGCTGCAGCCTGAACTACCGCAACATGACTGCATTGCTGAGAAAGGAATTCTGTATCAGGACCTGACAATGTGTACCTTCTGTCCATCTTTTTATCTACAGGAGGCACAGAATTAGGAGCTTTTACAATTTTTATTGTTTGCTTGCTAAAAGACTTATGCAAAGGAATAGACAATCTCCTAGACTCTGGAATATCCATCATTTCTATAAAATCAGGCTCCTCTTGCTCATCCACAGCTTCTTCCAAGGGAAGCTGGAGGGTTTCAACAACTTTTGTAAAACATAAAATGAGATGGGGACTCAGATAGCATAGGGGAGATTCTAAAAGGTCTGTCTGGGGAAATGTCCGGTTCAATGGGCACACCCAGACCTTCCCAGCCACATTCATACTGTTCATAATCATCCTCCCCCTCCTCTGGTTCATAAAACTCCTCAACATCATATTCCTGAACCACTGGAACCGGACGAACCGACCTTTTGCCAGATAGTGGCGGTTCGGACGGAACCTGAGACAGTGACTGGACAATTTGTATGGCTTTTGCTATCTCTGCAGCAGTTGGAGAAGGGATTTTGGACTCCAAACCTGCCGACTTTCTTGTTTTCTTTACTGGAACTGGTTCCTCAGAACCAGCTTTTCTTTTGCCCGAGGAAGTCTTGCCCTGGTCAGAGGGCACTCCCTCCGGTTCGGTTGGCACCGAACCGGGCTGGCCATCCGGGTCAGCGGACTTTTTGGCCTCTCGTTCCCTGAGCCTGCCCAATCTCTTTTCCAGGGTGGGTGAAGGGAAATTCTTACATATCTGGCAGTCTGACTGGAGGTGGTTAAACCCCAGACAATAGACACATGTGGTGTATGGGTCAGCCTTGGCAAAGGCTTCCCCACAGACATCACAGTGTTGAAACCCAGTGGGCCCGGTTTTTCTTTTTGGGTTTCTCAGACATAATGCCAGCCTAACCAGAAAACTTGCCCTTTAAACGGCAGTGCCAGGCAAGACACCCTTATCGGTTCCCAACTGTGTCACGGGTATTGGAAAAAACCGTAATAAAATCCGTCTTTTTTAGAACCGATAAGAACCGGGAACCGCACTCTAAAATGTTAAACTTTAAAATTAATGAGTTTTAAACCCAGCTGATCGGTTCAAAATCGAACCGATAAACTTACAAGTTCCACACAGACAAAACCTTTTAATTACTTACGATTACCACAGACAGAGCTTGAACCCGGACGGTTTCTTGGTTAAAATAAAACTATTCTCGGTTGAATCGGACCGAGAAAACACTGTTTAAACCGAAATGAACCGAGCAGTAGGAGAAATCTCCGGAGCGACTGTTCACTGAGGCGGAGTAAAGAATCTGACAGTTCAGGTTTGAAATTACACAGATAGAGCTGCTTCTTAGAGCTCGTGCTCAAAGTTCTATTTTGGAATGGTATTAACCATTTCACCTCCGGAGCAGTTCTAGAGCTGGATCAAGCTGCTACTGTCATAATATAGCAAGACTTCATGTTGTTTGAAAACGTGCTTGTTAATAAAAACTCAATAAAATATTAGTAACAGAGAGGATAATAACTACCATTTATATGCACCCATGATGTTTTCTAGGATAAACAGTTAAACAACTACTATGACTTTAATCCAAGTAAAAAACAGTGAAAACTTTGAACTCTACTGTAACCTGCTGATGCTACCCTTTATATATAATAGATTCAACATCATATGCACTGCTGTATAACTAATGATTCTGTCATCCTGTGTGCTATTAAACCTTTTAGTAAAAATAAATTTTATAAAAACAAAAAAAATTAAATATTAGTAAACAAAAATAAAAAAATGCCACAAATGACAGCAAGAACTTTGTATCCCCATTTTCCACAGTTCATGTTTATGGAAACAGAACAGATCCCCCAGGAAAGAAAGATATGATACAAGTCATTGTGAAAAGGGAAAAACACTTTTATTAATAACACTAGTGAAGAACACAGCTCTTTTTTTATTATGACTTTTTCCCCAACATATTTTGGACATTCTTTCACACCTACATGTGTACCTTTTTTATTTTAATCAGTCTTACATTAGAATTCCTGATGTGTTGCTTAAAACGTCCACAAAATGCAGTTACATAGTTTCCTCCAGTTGTGTTGCACAGTTGCAAAACTTCCCAAAGCTGTATATGAGAAGCATATTTGTGATCATTTTATGTGCTTAGTTTTATTTTGCTGGTTTCCAAAGCATATAAAACCAGGCAAGCCCAACTGGCTGGGTCCAGCAACAGGACACCAGGCACCCCACCCAGCCCACCCACACACACATCCACACACCCACATATAGTATCTGGCTTTTTTATTGGGGGGGGGGGCTCTTTCTTTTTTAATCTTTATTCTACTCACCAATAATCAACTACAGAGGAACAATACAGTGTGTATGTTCTCTGCTGTATAAACCCCAGCTGTGAGAGAGGAGATTTGACACAGAAGGTTATAATGTGTCAACCACTACCACTAGACAGCCAGTGTACTGGTCCAGCGACGTCCACAGATTTGCAGCCTGCTGTGAGCCACTGTGACAGAGACCTTTCAAAGCAGATGTCTTCTGGACAGACTTAAGCTGGACATAGCCCGTATCTGCTGAAGGGCATGTCACCCTGAGCCAACGCAAAATTGATATGCTCTTGAAGCACTCATTCAACAAATCTGGTATCCTGCCAGCCCACAGAGCCACCAATGATTACCACCTGTAACCCCACCACCACCACCACCCCCACCACCACACCCAGCTCTAGGGACGATAAGGCTAGCCCTCAGTCTGGAACATGTGGATCTGAAACCTGCACCCTAGCCACTAGATGAGGCACAGCATATCCATCAAGGCTCAAGCAAACGTCATCATGTTGGGAGACCCTTCACCAGCGTAGAAGGCAGAACCTTGGGCTCACAGAATGTGTTTGTCTGGACAGTCAGTGGCTGTATGCCCACCTGCCCCTCCTCACCAGCCTCATATGTGCAAAGTTTAAATAACAGTGAGTGGTACTCTCAGGAGCTCATCCTGTACTAAAAGGTACTTGTTTTCAAAATCATATATCTATATAACTGAAAGTTAGAAATCTTATTTACACTAATCCTGTTTCATTCAGAGAAGCCACCAACTCCAGTTACAAGGCAGAAACCATTTAGGTTTACACTCGCATGGTCCACTTTATGCTTCTCTCTTTTCAGAAAATAAATAAAGCATTCAGAAAAAGCAAAAATTTGGTTTCATAATGTGTAGCCACTTTCATCCTGTAATTATATTTCTCATTTATAAAATTCCACATTCTCCATACGAAGGATGAGACGCAGCTCCCGGAGTCAGGCGAGTATTCAGTTCATCATCCATTTCAGTGTGCTTGGTCTACTCTCATCGCGGTTGCCCCTTTTCTGCACCAAGCTCTTTCTGCGGCCAGCACTGGCAGGCAGGCCGAGCCACTGCAATATCCAGAAGTGCTATAGCAGCTGGGGAGACAGTCTGTCCAGGGAGAAGAGACAGCGCTTTGTAGAACGAAGGGTGGCAACAGAGCGAGAGAGTAGACGTCGTTGGACAGCAACCTCGGTTTCGACTTGTCCCAGTGGGTGCTGCTTTTAGAGAGCTTCCCCAGCACTGCAGCCTCCGCCAGTGGTGAAACGAAACTCCTGAAGGTTGCAGACGCCATGAAAATGGACGCAGGCTCCTGCCACCACCAGTATGTGAAACAGCTGATGAGAATGAAACTGTGAATGAAAGGAACATGAAAATTAGTGCGCCAAAGGACATACGGACATGGTTTATTTATAAGTATTTATATACAGCAGTTTGGCAGTTTGTGCCTTTTGTAGGGTCCTTGTCACCAGGGTTTGCTGGCTTGCTGTGTGGTGGCTTATCCCGACACCAGGCACTTGGGTTAAATCCCAATACTGACACTGTAGTGCAGCATGAGGGGGGTGCTGCACTCCTGAGGTGCAGTCTTTCGGATGAGACGTTAAACCGAGGTCCCATCTGCCTGTTCTGGTGGTAGTTCAGGTGACTGTTAAAGATCCCATAGCACTTCTCGAAAAGAGATGAGGAATTTCCCTGGTGCCCTGGCCAAAATTTACCCCCATTCACTAAAAATATCATCAACAGCTTAATCTGGTGCAAGGTCAGTTGGCATTCATCTGTATTCCCCTCCCACCGGGTCGTGCCTGAAAATAGGAAAGAATTTGTTTAGTGCACTTACCTGCTCAACAAAAACTAAATAAACAAACAGTTATGTGATACTGTGATTCTGTTCATCATTGTTTGGTGGGCTTTCTGGGCTGCTGATTTCTTGTTTACAAAAAAATGTAATGAAATAATTTTTCTAGCTATAATCAGGCTATTGCTAAGAACCAGCTTTCTTGGCATACTGTTCGTGTTCTGATGGAACATTTAAAGTAGCAGCCCATGGAGTTCTAGAATACTGAGATTTGCGGTTACATTAGGATGATGACAGTGAAACAGAAATGTATATATTTTCTATATTTATGTTTATACAACAGGTGTGGGTCTAGATTGGCCAAGATAAAACTACTTTGTTACGACCAGCTTGCAAGTTACTACTGCTGCCTTACAAAACTGGGTATGTCACAATGGAATACCAAACCAATCATAGAACAGCTTTAACAATGCTAATGACATCACAACAGCACTGTGCAGCACAAAAGCCAGCACAAGAGGTGCTTTGTAGGCTTAGTTGCATTCTACTTCCCATCTGTTTAGATTGTATTAACCTGTACTATATTGATTGTATTGCTTTGTACTGTACTGATTATATAGATCTGTACTGTACTGATTTGTAATGTACCGACTGTATTGATTCGTACTGTACTGATTTGTAATGCATTGATCCGTATTGAATTGTACCAATTTGTAATGCATTGATAGGTACTGTACCGATCTGTAGTGCATCGATTGGTACTGTACCAATTTATAATGCATCGATTCGTACTGTACCGATTTGTAATGCATCGATTCGTACTGTACTGATTTGTAATGCATCTATTTGTACTGTACTGATTTGTAATGCATTGACTGTACTGATTCCCACTGTACTGATTTGTAATGTACTGATTGTACCGATTCATATTGCACTGTACTGATTTGTAATGTATTGATTCGTATTGTACTGTACTGATTTGTAATGCATTGATTGGTACTAATTCCTACTGTACTGATTTGTAATGTATTGATTCATACTGTACCAATTTGTAATGTATTGATTGGTACTGTACTGATTTGTAATGCACTGGTTGGTACTGTACTGATTTGTAATGCACCGATTGGTACTGTACTGATTGGTACTGTATTGATTGTACTGATTCCTACTGTACTGATTTTTAATGTATTGATTGGTACTGTACTGATTTATAATGTACTGATTTGTACTGTACTAATTTATAATGTATTGATTCATACTGTACTGATTTGTAATGCATTTATTGTATTGACTGGTACTGTACTGATTTGTAATGTATTGATTGTACTGATTCATACTGTACTAATTTGTAATGTATTGATTTGCTTCTCTTGTGCTGAGCCACTGATCAGGACACAGTTTATATTTAGCACATTTTTCTTTTTGTAACTTTTGATCCTTTCTATCACAAAACCACCTAAACACCCTGTTGTACAAATCAAGTATGATATGGGTGAGAGTGAGATAGTAGAAATATAACTCTCCATACTTGACCTCTTCTGACCTCACTCATGAGGTCAGGATGTCAAGTGTAACTCATGAAGATATTTCTACTACCTCACTCTCACCCAAGTCATATCATATATATGAGAGAGTAATGGCTACATGGTGAAGAGAGTAATGGCGGCTAGGCTGTGCCACCAGCAAGAGCTCTGAGCTTCATGTGTCCGAGTTGTGTGTTTTAGTTTTATTTTTCTTTTCTGAAGTTTGCTCCGGTATTGCCGTCTATTCTTCATTTTGCTTTAGGCTCACTGTGTGATTCGCAACGGTTCGTTATTTTAACTTTTGCGGTGGAATAACAAAACCAGAGAGCCTGAAGGAAGGAAGATTCGTTTGGATCTACTGGTTTCGGAGCCAGACTATTTAGGATGCCTAGGAGTGCTGTGTTTTTGGGGAGGCATAGAAGAATATTTTTTGATACTTCTGAGTGACCAAGTTCATATGGACTGATTGAGCACTTGGGAGGATTATTGGTGACCTGTACCATCAGCATTGTGAGTAAAAACAACATTGATGAACATCGAACACTGAGCTAGCCCAGAGTCGTGCTGTGTGGGGGGCTCCTCCATGTATCCAGGGCTGGTGGTGACTAACTTTCTGCAGCTAGCGGGAGTCACCTTTGAGCTTCGGGAGCCGGAACTTAATAGGGTTTCTCCAAATTCCTCACGGAGCATTCTCTAGGTGTGTTCCTTGGGGGGTTGTAGCTGTAAGCTGCGGGGAGCCGGGTAGGATAGCCTGTGAGGCTCTAAGTTATTTTTTTGGGGGGGGGCTCCCCCACAGAGATTTAGCAATTTGCCCCAGATTGTCACGAGAGGGCCGATGCCTTGGACAACTGTGGACTATGTTGGAGAAGCTTATAAAAGGGTTCCAGGATTAAATACTTTGGTATGGATTATTGAAGATCACTGAGGAGTGTTTGGACTTTGGAAACATTAGCCTGAACTTTTTAATATTGGATCAAAATTATCTTTTTCCCTGGATTCTACTGAGGATTTTATGATTGACTATTGTGTTTTATTTTATTAGTCCCCCCACCGTGAAAAGATCTAATTCAGACTTAAAACTGGAGTGGTGAGAGGACTCCAGTTTTATAAACTGTATTCTCCCACTATGTGAGAGGTAGTGGGGGTGATAAATTCTGGACAATAAACTGGAGTAGTGAGAGGACTTCAGTGTTTTTATTTTACATTTACTCTCCTCCCCTAGACTTGCGGGGTGGTCAGTTGGAGGGGTGGCTTTGCCCATGGTTGTGGTGGTGTGCCATTAATCCTCCGAGATATTTCCCTTTACTTACTGCCTAAGAAATTTGTGCGCCTGGAAGAACTCTGGCTTAAATCTTTGGATTTGACTACTTGGGACTTGAGCATTGACTTGTTCGGATATTTGTCCTGGCATTTCGATCTCCTAGAAATGACTGACTGGAATTAATGTTTTAATTTTTGAGTTTTTGTGATTTTGGGATAGCAAGTATTTTTTATTTTTATTTTTTTCCCTCCGTCCGAGTTTTTTTTGTTGTTAAATTTTATTTTGTTTTATATTATTTCTGGAAATTTGTTTGGGCAGTGAGTGCCCAGTAACAATCCGTATTTTCACCTTCTTTTAGATGAGTGTGAGAGACTAATCTGGGGGTGGATTATCAAACTATTTTCCTTTTAATTTCTTTGGTTTGATTAATTTATTTAGTTTTACTATTTTTCTTTTGTTAATGATTTGTATTGATTGTCCTCCTTCGAGACCTGTGAGCGATTTCTCTGGAGGGCGATCTCTTTGAGTTTTATTATTTTTGGGGTATAATTTAGGTTATGTTAAATTAGCAATTTGGTAATTTTAGGTATCTAGTTGGGTTGAATCTCATAAGTGGTTGATTTTTAGGAGTGTGATATTTTGTTTTTAAATTGCTTAGTTTTGAGTGTTGGGAGGTTGTGGATTTACGAGATGCGTCTGCCTGTTACCCCCCCGGTCATGCACTACTCAACCTCCGCTCTCCACTCCCTCTGCCCTTTTCATACCCCCCCCCCCGTTTTTTTCTATCTACCAATGTTGTCAGGCCTTAGGTACTGCCGGGGGACAGTGGAGGTGGGAGGAGCGGGGCACTCTCATTAGGGTGATTAAGCTCAGGAGACGCCCTGGTGCGAAGTGGAGCCTGGAGCGTGGACCATCTTGTTTGGTCCCCATAACCAAGGGCATCATCATTAGTGATGGGCAGGTAGCCAGGGGCAGCCCAGGAGTTTTGTACAACCCGGGCGATGTTGTGCAATGCCAGATCTGTCCAGAACAAGACCGCTGTGATTTCAGATCTTATTGGCTCGACAGATCTGGCTTGCATCACCGATACCTGGCTGGATGATAATGCAGGACCAATACTTGAGGCCGCAATTACAGCCGGGTATACGGTGATACATGTGAGTTGGACCGCCGGGCTGCGGTCTGTTTTAACACCGAATTGGCACTCACTAGTGTTCCAGTTGAGAAGACCATCTCTTTTGAACGTGCTGTTGGAGCAGGTGTGGGCTATCGAACTGCTCTCATCTAACATCCACCTGGAGATGGGAAGCAATTCCTTAAGAAAGTAGCAGACTTCGTTATCGACATGGCTTTTAAGTCTCCCAGGCTGATGGTCCTGGGTGACTAATGCATGGATCGACGACAAACTCTCACAATTTGGACAACACTTCCTCCAGTTAATGGATTCACTGGGTCTAACACAGGTGGTTACCACTGCTACACACAAAGGTGGCCATTCTCTTGATTTGGTCTTCCTCCTGGGGATCAAGGCTTCTGACGTGGGGGTGGAACCAGTCAGTTGGTCCGATCACTACACTGTGAGATTCAATTTTGGCACCCCACCTAGTAGGCTGACCCCTGTGGAGATGGTCAAGTACCGCCCTTTGCGGAATATTTCTTCCAATGGCCTTGCTGCGTTCCTTGACCTATCACAATTTCCTATGCATTGCAGTGATCCAGAGGCACTGGTTGTGGCCATTAATAATGCCATCACCTCTGCCCTGGATTCTATTGCTCCAGTTCGTGTGCGTCCTCTCTCCCTTCGACCTCGGGCTACATGGTTTGATGGGGCCTTGAGGGAGTTGCGGCGACTTGGACGCAGGTTAGAACACTGTTGGCGGAAATCTGGCCTGGATGCTGACCACCTTAGACTGTTAGAACACTATCAATTCTATCAGTCAGAAATTTCTCGTAAGAAGGCAGAGTTCCTGTCCGGGGAAATTTCTGCCACTCAGAACCGACCAGCTCAGCTGTTCATAACTGTGGACAGACTGTGCAACCCAACCTGTCTACAGCTCCGGAGAGCATTTTCACAATTACAGTGTGATGAGCTTGCTCGGTTCTTTGCTGATAAGGTGGCTGACATTAGGTCAGAGATCTGTTTGACACATTCTATGCGGGTTGCTATTGGTCAGGAGTTGGTCACCACCCCTTCATTTTCCTGGAGTACCTTCGACCACCCGGAAATCGTGGATGTTATGCGGATTATCCAAAGGTTGCGCCCTACCTGCTGTAGTTCAGATCCAGGCCCTACTTCCCTAATTTTGGGGTGTGGGGAGTCCATTTTCCTGGTTCTAGCACAGATAGTCTGGTGCTCCTTTGACTCGGGTGAATATCCCTGTTCCTTGAAAGTGGCAGTGGTAACACCCCTGTTGAAGAAAGCTTCTTTGGACCCAGACTGTCTTGCCAACTACAGACCTATCTCGAACCTCCCCTTTGTGGGGAAGATGATCGAGAAAGTAGTGGCGGCCCAGCTGGAGAACCACTTGACCATCCACAGCATCTATAAACCTCTCCAGTCATGTTTTTGAAAGAGGCACAGTACAGAGACTGCGCTGGTTCGGGTGCTCAATGATCTCCTGAAGGCGACAGACCAGAGAAAACGGTCCATTTTGGTACTATTAGATCTGTCATTCGCATTTGACACCATTGACCATGGGGTTCTACTTGAGCGCCTGAGATGTATTTGTGGGCTTTCTGGGATTGTTCTCAGATGATACAAAATCACACATGCCCTCACAATGCAAAGCATCATGGGCTGCATATGCAAAATCACCACAGAATGTTGTGCTGGTCCAACTTTAAGCAGAATTGCATGGTGCCGAAAGGCCTCTCACACAGTTTGCAAAGGGTGCTAACAGAAGGTTTGTTCTCAGATGGTTCACTTCATACCTCACCGGAAGAACTCAGATTGGATCAGAGGAAAAAAAAAAAACTGATACCACCCTCTCTCTATTTTGTAGGGTTCCTCAGGGCTCTATATTGTCCCCCATGTTGTTTGCAGTGTACATGCTTCCCCTCGGAGACATTGCGAGACGGTATGAGCTGAGGTTTCATTGTTATACTGATGGTACCCAGCTATACCTGTCCTTTGCACCCGACCAGGAAGGAGCTATCTCGATATTCAACAGCTGCCTAAATGAAATCCAGGACTGGATGAGGTCCAGCTGGCTGAAGTTGAACTCTGGGAAGACGGAGGTGTTGGTATTGGATCCGGATTGCCGGATAGGGGGACCTGGAGCCGGCTCCCCATCTGGATTGTTTTTTGGGGATGACGAGCTACAGGTCTCTGAACGGGTGCGAGACCTGGGGGTGATATAAGATGCGGGGCCGACTCTTCGGTCCCAGGTGTCAGCGGTGGTTAAGTCATCTTTCTACCATCTAAGAAACATCGCTAGGATCAAGCACCTTGTTCCGTCTGTTGATCTGCCAACTTTAATCCATGCGTTTGTGACCTCGCGCCTAGACTACTGCAACTCTCTTTACTTTGGGCTTCCGGGGGTTGATATCCGCCGCTTGCAGCTGGTGCAGAATTCCGCAGCTCGGGTGTTGATGGGTACTCCTAGATCTTCAAAGAACAAAAAACACAGCACCAACACTTCCAAAAACATATGCTGTATTGTGCGTTTAACTAATAACATCACAATGCAGAAACGGCATGCAGGACAGGACAGTTCAAACAAACAAAAGGTCCGACGGTTTAGCGCCAGAAACAGCGCCTCCTCGGGTGCTGTTTCTGGCGGCTCCGGATATACTGTTGTTGAACTGTCTGTCTACCATGGCATTCTCGATTGATGATAATCGCCTATTAACGCATATGTTTTGGAAGTGATGATGTTTGTTCTTTGGTGCTCAGCTTTTTACACAGGCACAACTTAGGATTGGAGCAGCCTTTTTTTGTGTTTTTGTACTCCTAGATCTTCCCATATTACACGGGTGCTACGGGAACTGCACTGGCTGCCAGTTCAGTAGCAGATCACCTTCAATGTCGGATTACTGACTTTTAAAGCCCTGCACAATCTGGGCCCTGATTACCTGAAAGAACTCCTGATCCCTTATCAACCTGTGAGATCGCTCCGCTCAGCCGACGAGGGGTTGCTAGAGATTCCAAGGGTGATTTTAAAATCTGTTGGGGCCCGTGCTTTTATGTTTGCGGCCCCTTCTCTTTGGAATTCTCTCCGTTGGACTAGGGAGTGCACGACTGTGGGGAGTTTTAAACAGGCTTTGAAATCCTTCCTGTGGGAAAAAGCTTATGGTTTTACTGTACACTGATTTGTTTCTGTCTGTTTTTATTATATTGATTTCTGTATTTTTATCTTAATTATCTTATTGTATTGCGCACTGATATTTGAAAGGTGCAAAATAAAAGTACTAAGTATTATTATTATATATATATATCTATACATCTATATAATAACTGGGGAGCCTTTTCTCCCATAGGGAAACCAGAGTACATGACAATTCACTCCCCTCAGTTTGCTCCCCAACAATTCACTCCCGTGTCAACTCGCTCCTCATTTCCACTCCCGGTGAGCTCATCTAACAAGTCCAAAAGCAGGCAGTGTGGATCCCCTTCCTCTGGCTTCCTGAGTAGCCCTGCAGATGCCCCCCCGCCTAAAACCAACAGATTTGACCCTGTACAGCCTACTCCTGCTCCAGACTGATTAGACTGATTGAATTTTGTTGACCCGGTAAGTCCACCGAGACTAGAAGTCCCTTTTTCAGGGGCGACTGGGGGTGGGTGGGGAGATACAGATGTTGACCAACTGAAACTGAATCAGATTAAGCTGTTGCTGGTATTTTTAATGAATACCACCCCAGCAGGAACTACTCCCCTCTTGGAACCCCAGATGATCCCTTCCAGCTGCCACAGCGCCTGACAGCAGATCTTCGCATATCAAGCAGCCACTCCACCAACAATACCTCCAACCTATACTCACCTGCCTTCTTCTCCTACTGCTTTGAAGACCCTCTCACCACAGACTTTTTTTTTTTTTTTTTTTTTTAAACTTGCTGGCTCCCACAGCTTTCAGAGGAGGCCTCGTACCTCCTCCTACTCTGTCCGTCAGGGCAATCCACAAGGTATCCCATCCCCTAGTTTCTTCTTGCTCATAGGGCTGGGGTTTATACATTTTTCCCCGATTTTTTATCTTAGTTCCCAGCCCCCTTAGGACACCAGTGCTGTAGGACTTGCATCCAGAGAGGTGACGTGTGGATGCACATCATCCTCTCATGCGCTGTATGAAGTCTCCCCTTCCCCAGTCTATCGGAGCCGCCAATCCCTTCAAGGGCTGGTGCTTCCACCGGCATCCTCTACGGGAGTGTCAGACGCTACCGCGTCCCTGTTATCCCACCCCTGAGGGAGGAGAGCATCCACTGGGACGCTTGATCCTTCCTCCCCCTGCCAACCCCCAGCAACCAGAGTCCATTCCTGAACCAGGGTCGCCAGCACAGTGCAAGGTGTGGTGTCCAGCACCTCAACTCTCAGTGCCACTGGGCCGGCATCTCTCTCCACAGACTTGATTCTGTGTCAATGGACCACGGCGCAAATGTCTGGGAATGGACGGCAGGGGGAAGAGAAACACTCCCTCTCTCCCTGCTGTCACAAGTTTAATGGGCTGCCCATTCCTGTTCCCCTGCTGTCTTTCTGTCTCTCTCCCCACAGCGTGGGAGTTCAATGGAATAAAGACTTGCTCGTTGGGGGGTGGGGAGTGGAGAGAAGCATGGGGAATTCAGTTCGCTGCCTGCCTGCCGCTGGCCGTGTTGGTTCTTCTCCCGAGTTACTGAGTAGCACAAGTGGCACGGAGACAAAAAGCAAACCCCACAAGGGAGAAGACAATATGCATAAGACAAAAATACCTTCTGAAGCATAATTCATTTTGGCATCTGTTTCAGCCTTACAAAGGTTTGCTTACTTCCTCGAGAGTTTCAGCCTAACATTTGCAGCTTGTGACATCTCCCAGTTTTAGGTAAACCATTATTTATGTGTGGTCACAGCAGAAAGCAGTTGCCTGTTACACTATCAGCTGAATGCCATCATTACCAGCTTTGATAAAGGCTTTCTGTGTTGTGTCATGGACCCTGCCTTTAATGAGAGTGTCTGGCATGCGTTGTCATGGGAGCAAGTTGTCGTGGGACCTGTTAAAGGAGCTCACCGGGAGTGAACTGATGAGAGCAGAAATGAGGAGGAGCGAGTTAACAGAGTGAATTGTTGGGAAGCTAATTGTTGGGAGCAAATTATCACGTTCCCGGGAAACCCGGTTATAATTTGCTGTTATAACCCGTGGGTTATAATGGCGAATGTGTGCCGGGTTTCCCTCGCTTCATGCATGCACTTGACACCGCTCTCCCCATACACAACGCCAGAAAGCTGGCCACCTCACTCTCTCTCTCAGCGGTAAGTCAAGAAGATTTAAAAAAAAAAATGCCTCCGCATTTGAGTTTGTTGATCAAGTAATCCATGGTTAAACTTTAAAAACAAGCTAAACAAATAAAAAAAAAAAAAAAGGGTTTCAGCAGCCGCTCGGTGGTACAGATTGCAGACAGTGCTTCATCCCGACTGGACCGCGGCTGTTTTATTTGATACAACTGCTGTGGTGAGAAAAGGCTCCCCAGAAATTATATAAGATAAAACACAGGGTGGTGTTTACCTCGAGATTTTACAACACACCCTAGGTGTCAGATGCTTAAATAAACCCCTCGAGCCTCGCTCTTGGGGTTTATGTAGCATCCAACACCTTGAGTGTGTTGTAAAATCTCAAACACACCACCCCATGTATTATTCTATATAATACAAATACAAACATATCATTGTAATTCATCAAGGGTTAAGAGATTAAGTAAGGGAGGTGTAGAAGGTGCTCCGAATGCAACAGAACGCCATATATAAGGCCGGCCTTTTTATCTAGGATCAGTATGGAGATGAGGTACAGCAGGGAGGTAGTCAGTTGTGGGGACTGTGGTGTTCTCTTCTCCAGGATTATGCTCTGGAGGAGGAGGCACTGCCCCATCTGCAGGACCTACGTGGAGCTCCATGCTCAGCTGGTAGCAGCAACAGATGAGATATCTCCGCTGCAGCACTGGCTCAGCTGGGGTACACCCCCACTCCCCCAGAGGCCTACTGGCCCAGGGGGCTATAGGATGGTGGGGAAGGGCCGCAGGAAGAGTGGCAGGGGCAGCCACAAGGGGGTTGGACTAATCTCACACCATTCAGACAGCAAATCACATTGCACCCCTGGAGTAGGCTCAGGTACCGGACTCTGCTGGGGGGGGGGACTCTTAAGTCTGTTAGGAGAAAGGAGCAGGATGACTTGGTGGCACCCGAGGGGGTGAGCAGCAGGAAGTCAGCAAGGATAGTCTTAGTGATATGGGACTCGATTAGGGGAGTAGAGCGGGTGGGGAGGGGAAGGGGAGTGAAATGGTCAGATGCCTTGCTGGTGCATCAGCCATCAGGGATACAGACAGGAGAGGACACGCTGGTGGTTCTGGTATACCTGGGTACCAATGATTTGACGAACCAGCCTGTGGAGGCAGTGATGTGGCACTTTAAGAGGCTGGGGGACAGAGTAAAGGAGCACTCAGCTTCCCTGGCCTTTTCCAAGGTCCTCCCTGTATGGAATAAGGGCAATGGGTATGACAGAGAAAAGAAGAGATTAAGGAGTTTAATTGGTGGTTGAAGGGACAGTGTCAGGAGGCGGGGGTACCACTTTGTGGGGGACTGGGGGAGGCTTCTGGGACAGTAGACTCTTAAAGGGTGATGGCCTTCATCTGGCGATAGAGGGCACCAGTGCTATGGGGTAGAAGTCTGATGTTTACATTTTATTTATTTGAAAACTGGTAACCAGGAAAGGCACACAGAGCTAAGGCTCATTTCCAGGTGTGACCCAGGGGAGGGGAAAGGTGCAACAAAAGCAGCACAGTACATAGTATCGAAGCATCTGGACAAACATACGGTACAATAAAATAATTAATTAAAAAATGCATGTGCAGATGAAGTGCAGAGTGGAACAATCTACAGTGGGCAGAAACAATGATGGCAGCAGGCGATTGCCCAGCTTCACTGGGGGACTCTAGAGGAGGAAGTAGCCAAAGGCAGCAGTGGGAGAGCAGCTGGTTGCTACCCAGATGGATTAATGCTCAGCCCTGAAGGCATCAGGAGGAAGTGTAACAGGAACAGGTGGGGAGGGGTTGAAGTTTCAGCTGGTGCCTGAGGGACCCAGGGGATGGAGGGTAATAGAGGGAGAAGGGAAGTTTGTTCCAGAGTGAGGGGAAGGGAGTTGATAGGAAAAGGCAGATTACCCAGCAGAGGAGCTGGGTGAGGAGTGGCAAAAGTGTGATGGTCTCTGGAATGGACAGAACAGGAGGCGGGGAGAAGGGAGAGGAGAGAGTAAGAGGAAGGAAGCAGACCAGTATTTGGATATGAAGGAGGTGCAGTGAGCCTGGCGGCGAGACAACAGGGACAGGATGGGTAGGGGATGAATACATTAAACAAGGGTGGGTGGGTGTGTGTGTGTGTGTGGAGGGAGGGGGTTGGGGTGGCTTTGTTGCAGAATGGCAGAAGGAACTGAAGAGGAGTCCCGTCTGACGAGGGAAGTTGAAGGGGCGGTGCCACAGACCACATCTGTATAGTCGATGACTGGGACCACCATTTTGGTAACAAGCTCCATGCAGACATGCGGAGATAAGCAGTCTTTGTTATGGTATGGGGCACCAAGGTTGTGGCACAATTTCTGCTGAATGGTATTGATGTGGACTGAGAATTCAAGCTTACCGTCTAGCCACACACCAAGGTACTTGAAGGAATAGCTTCAAGTGGCGTGCCATCCAGAGTGGTGAAGACGGGGGAGGGTAGTGAGTCTGGCCTGCTTCTGACTTGTACCAAAAGTCAGGGATGCTGTTTTTCCTAGTGTTGACTAAGTTGGTTGGACTGGAAACAGTGCCAGCCAGGAATGTTGCTGAGGTCCCGATGGAGCAGGTCTAACAGCTGCAGTGGAGGGACTGGAGGTGAAAATAACTCTTCTGCATCCATGTGGATACTGGATGTCACAGAGGGACTGGAGGGAAAAGTATGCCTCTTCGCAGATGACACAAAGATCTGCAACAGGGTTGATACACAAGGAGGCATGGAAAGGATGAGAATGGACTTAGCAAGGTTGGAGGAATGGTCAGACGTATGGCAGCTTGGATTCAATGCAAAGAAGTGCAAAATAATGCACCCGGGAAACAAAAACCCAGGGGAAGAGTACACAATGTGGGGGGAGGTAGTAACAACAACAAAAATGGAAAGGGATCTGGGGGTAATCATATCAGATGACCTTAGGGTTGGCAAGCAATGCGAGAAGGCAGTAGGGAGGGCTAGGGGGATACTGGGATGTATAGGGAGAGGCATCACCAGAAGAAAACAGGAAGTTGTTATGCATCTGTACAGACAGTTGGTGAGACCCCATCTGGAGTATTGCATCCAGTTCGGGAGACCCCATCTCCGCAAGGACATAGACAGGATGGAGGCAGACCAGAGGAGGGCAACTAAAATGGTGCAGGGTCTGCAAGGGAAGCCATACGAGGAGAGACTAAAGGAGCTAAAGGAGCTTAATATGTACCCTTGCTCAGCTTGTCCTTATATAGGCAGCAGCTGAACGGCTGAACCAGTCAGCCCACTCTTCCATCTACAGCCTATACCCTGTCACCACTAGAGCTCAGCTCTCCTCATTTTTTGCTCTCCTCTCTTTTCTCCCTCGCTACTGGCTATCACTCACCCTTCCAACTCCCTCCTCCTCACCATGCTTCTTTTTATCCTTTCTCTCCTCTGCACTGTCCCCTGTGCTCTTTCTCCCCTCCTCCAATTCCCCCAACAGTCAATCCCCTGGAGCCACAGATTATCCAAGGGCCAGATGGAGACAACCACCCTCAGACCACCCTACTCAGCATCCAGAGTCTCCAGCAAAACTCAACAAGTACTCCACCTACACTGAGTCATCCCCCCTCACAGGTGATGAGGCCTTCCCCCCTGCCCTCCTATACCACTTACTACTCTGACCACTGCCATAGACGGATAACCCTCATTAGGACGTCACTCCATCGGGCAGTGTACCCCATAAAACACATAAATCCCCCACCTCCTCTCTCCTCTCACCCTCTCCTCCTGTCAGCCCCCCTGTATTCTATCCCTCCCTATTCCCTCCCTGTCAAACTCACCCGGGACCCCTGCTCGTGCAACTCACTGAATCAAAAATCAGCCTGGAACGCCATGCTCAGGTCACTGCTCCTAATGCTACTACTACTATCTGGTAATATCCACCCTAACCCTGGCCCGATTGCGATCTCAGCGTCTAACCATGCCCACATCAGCGGGCTTCGCATTGCCAGCCTCAATGTCTGTAGCCTGCTCAAAAAGTGGGACCTGTATCAGGGATGGGTCCACCAGCACCAGCCTGATGTCATTGCTTTGAATGAAACCTGGCTCTCCCCCTGACCCCAGACTGGCGGTTGCCCTGCCAGGTTCCAACCTCTTCAGAGCCGATCGACAAAGGAAGCGTGGGGGGTTATGCCCATCACGTAAAAGACTCAATACAATACCAGCTACTCCCCCTTCCCGGTATCCGGGCCTCAGGCCATCACACTCAAACTCACACTTGGTCACTCTCAAACCCCCCTTCTCATCACGGCAGCCTACATTCCCCCTAGAGACCAGAAAGTAGCCTTACACTCAATCCTATCCTATCTCACCACACTCCCATATCAAAACGAAAAAATTATTCTTGGAGATTTCAACACCAACTGGCTGGCTAAATCGGTCTCCCCGCTCATCGATGCAGCCACAGCCCAAGACCTCACACAAGTAGTCCCCGGTCCCACTCGTCTGGATCCCTGCACGGTACCTCCTCCTTACTGGATCGAGTCTTCACCAACCATCCCCATAAAATCACTAGCACCACGGTGTTACCTAATACGCTTAGCGATCACTCCCCAGTACTCTGCACGTGGTCCTGCAAAATTCCCAGGATCCCCCCAAGGTAATATTCCATCGCAACTTGGCCCGGCAAAACCTGACCTCCTAAAATCGCATCTCAAGACACTGGACTGCTCCTTCTTAACTAACACCCTAGACCCAGACCTAGCCCTTGACCTCTTCACTCACACCTTCAATGCCGTCTGTGACCAATTTGCCCCGCTCACCAAAAGGATGGTCAAAGGTAACCCTGTCCCTTGGATCTCTGACAGTCTTCTTGCCCTGATGCACACTCACGACTCCCTTTGGCACCTCTCAAATAAGACCAGCCGTCCAGCTGATAGGCAGAGGTACAGAGAGGCCCGGAACAAATGTACGTGGGCAATATGTAAAGCCAAGACCGAGCACTATAAAGCCGCCCTCACTGCCACCTGGGGCGCAGGGTGCAAATTCTGGAATATCATCAAGGAAATGGGTAGAAAAAAACCCTACCACCCCCCCCAACCTGATTGCTGTTGATGGGCAACTAACCTCTGATCCCACCAGTATAACCTCAGCCTTCAACCAAGCTTTCTCTAACCTCAGCCATATCCTCCCTCCCAACTTCTTCAACTCCACCCCTGTCCGGTCCCCCTCCCAGCCTAACCCCCTTTCATCTACAGTGCCTCACTCTCAAGGCCACAGAGCCGTATCTACAAAATGCACTAAGACACGCTCACCATAGTGGAGACTCCTTGGATCTGAAGCTTCTCCGGCTCACCCTCAATGACGTACTCTACCCACTCACCCATATTCTCAACCTTTCTCTCTGCCAAGGCAAATTCAGCTCCCAGTGGAAATCTACCTCCATAACCCCCATATTTAAGAGCAGGGACCGTATGGCCACCAACAACTACCAGTATCTCTATACTCCCCCCCCCCCATCCAAAGCCCTCTAGCGCATTGTCTATGATCAGCTCACTGAACACCTCAACAAGCATGATCTGCTCTGTAAACAGCAACATGGCTTCCGCAAAGGGTACAGTATGACTTCAGCCCTCCTGGAATTCACCGCACACATCCACTCTGCTCTTGACAAAGGCCACACGACTGGCGCTGTATTTGTTGACCTTACTAAGGCATTTGACACCGTCAATCACTCCCTCTTGCTAGTCACCCTCGCCAACATTGGCTTTTCACAGGATGCCCTGCACTGGCTCAGACTATTTATCAGGTAGGTACCAGGAGGTCAAAATCTGCTCTATCCTATCCAATAAGCTCCCAGTTCTCTCAGGGGTCCATCCTTGGTCCTCTTCTTTTCAGCCGTTACTTTAACTCCCTCCCCACAACCTGCTCAGGCAATCTTCTGCTTTATGCGGATGATGCCATCATTTATGCTTCCAACCCTGATCCTCTGCAACTCCACCAAATCCTCCAGTCCTCCTTTAGCGAAGCTGAACAGTGGTTCACTGCACAATGCCTTGTTTTGAACTACAAAAAGACCAAGTTCATGATTTTCGCCCATCTCCAGAACACTAGGAAGAAACTCTGCCTCCAGGTCCTAATTGTTGACCTTACCCCACTCGAGCAAGTGGAATCCTTCAAATACCTAGGAATCACCCTTGACCTGGCTCTCAATTTCCACCAACACATACATCACCAGTCCACTGCCCTTAATGTCTGCCTTGGCCTGCTCTACCGGCTTAAACACTGCCTTACCCAAGACGCCCTCAAAAGTGGCAGTCTTGTCCTCTATCCTCTCCCTCCTCGATTACGGCATTCTCATATACAACGCAGCCACCACCTCGGTCCTCAATAGGCTCAGTCTCTCCCTCAACAAAACCTGCCGCCTCGTACTGGATTGCAATTGCCTCACTCATACCTGCTCACTTTATAACTCCACTAACGGGCTTAACTTAGACAATAGGATCCAGTTCCATACCTGTTTTATGGCCAAAAAAATTACCCAAGGGCTCTCCCCCCCAGCCTCATCTCCATAATCTCTCAGGCTACAGCCCCTAAAGTAACTCGTAGCTCCAGCAAGAAGCTGTTCACAATTCCCCTATGTCTTACCTCCCTATTCCAAAGGTCCTTCAGCTTCAAGACCCCCTCATGGATGAATGGCCTACCCAGCTTCATCACAAATGAAAACCCCATCGGCCTCTTCAAATCACACCTAGAGACATCTCCAGTCCTCTAACTACTGCAACAGTGAATTTCTTCACAGAACGGGTGGTGGACAAGTGGAACACCCTGCCAGAGGAAATGGTGGTGGCTGAAACAATCACGGGATTTAAGAATGCATGGGATAGACATAAAGGAATTCTGGAGGTCAGGGGTAAAGGGGCAACAGACTTCTAGGAAAACATAAACAACTTACAAGCTCAAATGGACAGACTGGGTGAGCCATAGGCCCTTATCTGCCGACACTGTCTATGTATCTATGTAACTGAACCTGTTTCCTGATCCTCCCCCTCAGTGACAACGGCCTCTGGCTTGCTCCCCCCCAATCTTACTTTGTACTTATCTGTATCACCCAACGTTTCTCTGGTCTTGATTGTGAGCCTTACACTGTACTTTTTTTCATGTACCTAGCTTATTTTTGTACTTTTACTATCTATCTAGCTATTATAGTTTCCTGCATTGTATGTCTACCTTGATACTGTACTGTCAATTTTTGTGACGTGGAACCTTTGCAAATGAGTCTTTGACTCAAAGGTACTATCCGAATCCTGAATAAATAAATAAATAAATGTATACCCTTAAGGAAAGGAGGGAGCGGGGGTGAGGGGGGACATGGTAAAAATGTTAAGTACCTCAGTGGAATCAAAGTCCAAGAGGGTAGCATCTTTCAGAAAAAGATGTGCAAGAACAAGGGGACACAATTTGAAGAAAGGGGGGGGGACGGCTCAGGGGCAATGTGAGGTAGTATGTTTTCACAGAGAGGGTGGTGGACGTATGGAACAGCCTTCCTGAGGAGGTTGCAGGGTCTAAAACTGTGGGAGAATTCAAGAATGCATGGGACAGACAAAAGGCAATTCTTGTGGGGGGTAGGAACAAACAGGCTGTTGGTTAACTAGGATCTGCAGCTTATCCAGTAGGTATGGAAATGGGCAGACTAGGTGGGCCAAGTGGTCCTTATCTGCCGTCAAAGTCTAGGTTTCTGGCGGCTTTTCGCATGGCAGCTGCTGATGAGATACTTTCTTACGCCCACAATAACCAGTCACTACTCAGCTTCAGGAAAATCAGAATGTTGGCGCCTATGTGATGAACCACAGGCACATCACACCCATGTTTTCTGGTCTTGCCTCTCCTTACAGCCCTTTCTAGCCTCCCTCCAGGTGGAGCTGTCTGAATTATTGGGTAGCACAATCATTATCACCAGAAATATTTATCCTACACATTTTCCTCCAGGACTTAAGGGGCACTCATCTGCACTAACTGTTGGGAGTAACACTTCTTGCCGCTAAAAAGGCTATAACCAGACATTGGTATACACCCCGGGTACCAACAATAGATGAGTGGAGGGAAATAGCAACACAAATATATAAATCAGAGAAGATCTCCTTTTTCCTGAATAACTCCACAACTCAGGGTGTATTAAAATGGACTAGGTGGATAATGTATATAATGATAAAGGACCCCAGGTTTGTCCCCTAGGGACCTTGCCTCCCAACTGAGAAGTCTATAGGGTGGGCGAGGCGAGAAACGATGGGGAAAACTTTAATAAATGGAAGGCTTGGGAAGGGGGACGAGAAAACTCTGAAATTCTGGGTCTCTGGAGTAGACCTACTGGCTTCAGTATGACTGGACCCGTAGGAGAGTGGTAACAACCTGCTGGTCTTCAATTATGGATACAGATAGATCAAATCTAGCAGAACTGTGCTTTTCATTTTTATTCTCTTTATTTAACACAGAATGTATAAGAAAGTGATCTACATTAATTGTCCAAGGCATGTATGTATCAAAACTGTAAAGTGTGACTGCTTCCCCTTCCCCCCCTGCCCATGGAATATATGAAAACAATAAAGACATATTAACAAAAAAAAAAAAGTCTAGGTTTCTATGTCCTTGCCCCCCTGGAGATTCAACCTTTGCAAAAAGCCGTCCCCCGGGCATGACACCCTGCTCTGACGCTGTCTCCACTGCCGCCGACGTCCGCTGGGGGGGGGGTGCTTCCGTGGCCCTGACTTGCCAGGGCTTGCCTACAGTGTCCGTTGGGGGGGGCCCTGCCTGGTGGTCCACCAGGTAAACTTGAGCAATGGGCATGGCATGCAGGGCAGGGCTGACCTCCGAATGGAGGCTTGGGGAAAAAAATACAAAATAAGAAATAAATAAAATAAGGCAGAACAATTCAATTTGTTAAGAGAAAAGCTAAGCCACTTAGACACTTGGCAACAGTTGCTGAAGCAATGCAACAAGTAATGCTCCAGCAATTAGAGAAGAACTGATGTTTGCATGAACCTTTATCCAGGTTCTGGAAGGGGAGGCAGGGATTAGGGATTGTTAAACATAGCGAGGGATCCCTTTGGAAGAAACAACATTACTACAGTGAGTAATTCTTCAAACCCAAGGAATCCCTCTCAAGTTTAACAAGTGCAGACTGCATATCAGTACCTTGGGAGGATGGGTACAGAACCTGTTTAGGAAAAAGTTCCGGAAGACAGCAATGCCAAAACAGGCATCCCTTCTGTACTGCATGTCCAGGCAGTAATGCTTTATGTGCACTGTTTTACAAATCTCTTGAAGGGGACACCCCCTGATGTTGCCACAGAGGCAGAGGTGCCTCTTGTAGAGTGTGCCGAGGCCTCTGGGAGGCAGTTTACCAGGTCTGTCATAAGAGAAGTGTAGGCAGGACACTATCCATTGAGAAACTGCTCTGTTGGATGCTAGTTTGTTACCTATGGTGAAGTGGGTAAGGGCAAACAGCTGAGTTCCAGTCGACCTGACATCCTTCATGTGATACAAGTAGTAACTCATAGCCCTCTTCATAACCAGACTGTTTGCTCAACTGAGTTGGACTGACACGTGAAGAAAACTGGAAGGGCAACTAACTGATACAGATGGAATTCAGACATCACTTTTAGGAGGAATTTCCCGTTTGTCCTTAGGACTTACTGGGACCATATGGAAAATTATGCAGTTAGAATCTATATAGAGGGCCTGTAGCTCACTCACACATCTGGCAGATGCTAGTGCCACCAGGAAGTGTTTTCCAAGTGACATACTGCAGTGACCATGGACTCGAAGATAGCCTCCATCAGGTAGGCAATGCACAGGTTCAAATCCCAGGGAAGGGCATGTTCCCTCACTGGAGGGTGCAGGTGATTAAGACCCCTGAAAAACTTTTTGAAAATGGGTTGCGAGGCCGGTGACCTCTCTTAGACAGTTAAAATATAAGCTGACACTGCTGCCAAATGCACCTTCAGAGTTGAAGGCCTTAGTCCTAAAGACTGGAGATGGACCAAGTGGTCCGGGACTGTGGCCAGAGCTCCCCAGAGAACATAAGAAGTAGATGGCAGATGGGAACTGCGTAATCCATCTAGTCTGCCCAAGACATTTCTACCCCTACCTGTTTTTCTTACCCCTTAGGTGCCTGCATTGTCTGTCCCATGCTAGTCTGAATTCCCATACTGCCCTCGATCCTACTTCTGGGGCAGGCTGTTCCATGATTCTATCACCCTCTCTGTGAAAAAGTATTTCCTTACATTGGTACTAAATCTGCCTCCTACTAGGCACAGATTGTGACCCGTTGCATGCGTTTGTTTTGTTCTCCTGGAATAGGTTTCCTGTCTGGGTCGTGTTGATTCCTTATGTATCTGAATGTCTCTATCATGTCTCCTCCTCCATTTCTTCTCTCGCATTGCCTACTTGGAATCCTCTACCTACACAGCCAAGGATGCTGCTGGCCTTCTGTGCTGCTTTTTCACATTGCTTCCCCACTTTTAGATCATCAGTAACGATTACTCTGAGGTCCCGTTCCAGCCTTGTTTCTTCAAGTTGATGCCCATTCAGTGTGTACGTCTTCCTTGGGAAACATTTACACCCATGTGCTTCACCTCACACTTCTTGGCATTAGATTTCAACTGCCATATTGCTGACCACTCTTCTGACTTCTTGAGATCGGCTTCCATCCCAGAGACACCTTTACCTGTGTCTACCCTTTTGCAAAGTTTTGGGAACAGGCAGACCTTCTTCTCCAGTCTCTCAGCAATGTCACTGATGGATATGTTGAATAGGATTGGGCCAAGTACTGACCCCTGTGGAATGCCGCTGGTAACTCTGCCCTCCTCTGATAATGCCCCATTGACGAGGACTCTGGGGACCATCTTGAAGCCAGTTCTTAATCCAGCTGACTACTTTATGGTCTATGCCTGCATGCTCCAGTTTGTTTGCTAATCTTCTGTGGGGAACAGTGTCAAAGGCTTTGATAAAATCTAAGTAAATCACATCCACTGTGCCACCCTGGTCTACTCTTCTGGTTACCCAATCAAAGAAGTCTACCATATTTGTTAGACACGAATGCCCAGCTGTGAACTCATGCTGCTTTGGGTAAAGTCTTCCATTATCCTTTAGGTATTCTACTATCCACTCTTTAAGCAATACTTCCATAATTTTATCCACCACTGAGGTTAAGCTGACAGGGAGATAATTCCCTGGTTTCTCCCTGCTTCCACTCTTGTGCAAGGGCATCACTGTTGCCCTTTTCCAGTCGCCTGGTACTACATCACTTTCTAGTGACTTACTGAACAGTTCAGCCAGTGCTGCAGCAATTTCTTCCCTGAGTTCTTTTAGGACCCTCGGGTGGATCCCATCTAGACCCATTGCCTTATCTATTTTTATCTTACCCAGCTCTTCTTAAGACTCTAAAGAAGCTAAGGGGTGGAACTAGCAGAGCCATTATCAGAACTGCTATAGTTGTTTTAATTGCTTTTGTTAGGCACCTTGGCAGTTGAAAGGCGCCATATAAATACAAATTAATTGATTGATTGAACTGTTTAGCGAGCCTCTGAGCACAAGAGAAGACCCAGAAGACAGGAGAAGGGCTCATGTGAACCCGCTCCACAAGAGTGGTAGCAGGCAGGAGGCAGGGAACTAGAGACCAGTCAGTCTTACCTCAGTAGTGGGCAAGATTATTGAGGCACTCCTTAAAGCGATTTTCCAAGTTTTGATATGAATGCATATACTGCAAGGTGACTGCATATAGAACTGATTCGCAATGTATTTTGATAGATGCATAGCCTATTTTAGCAAATTAAATCAGGTGTTAACCCTCACAAACCAGGAAGTGTCATTTTTGTGTATTGGAGCCTGTATTTGGTGACCTTTGACACTCATTACCTTTGCAATGTAACCACAGGGACACCTGTGCTCTGCAATTAAAATTAGTTCTTAGTCACAGCAATTCTGCCTTGATAACAGAGCTCTTGGTCGCAGCATGACAATAGCAACGTCAAACAGTTCATTTTCAGGGTCCGATGATGAAAGCATTATGTTGTCCTGCACTAACAGTGATCTTTCGGACACTGACATAGTGCCACAATTTGACAGCCAATGCATAGTAGATCCCCATAGGGATGACCCTATGACAGCAGTGAGAATGATGTGGACAGTAGCTCAGGCAGTCGCAGCAGTAGTCCTGATCCATTCCAGTACAGCAGTGAGAGCAGACTTAGCAACACGGACTGTTTATATTATATTTTGCTACTTAGTGCTACGGTTTGGTTCCCGTCATTGCTGTCATTTTACTGTGCAAAATCGAGGTATGGTGTGTGTTCTGTTACTCCCAGCATTGATGTGCCCACACAAAAGCTAGTGATAGTACCCTGGGTTTTTATATTTCTTTTTTTTGGGGGGGATTGCTTTCCCTATGCCAACGAGTTGTTGGCCACTCCAGCTTGACACTGAGCGCACAGCTCGATCTGGTGGCATTGCTTGAGCAGAATAAATGGCTCACAATTTGTTCAAATTCCTCACCTGGTACTAGTTAGTAATGACCTCCCGCCAATTGATTTATCAGTCACTCACCGATGGAGCACAGGATGGAAATTACAAGCAGGCTACCCCAACCACTCCAAACCCCCCAGCTGCACACGTACACTTAGAAAAATGCTGCAGCATAGAACTTTTATTATCTGTAAATTATTTATACTGTTTGGGTCTGTCTTTGCCCTAGTGCCAACTGGTCTACGCTATTGCTTTTTTCTCTGTGTATACGTGTCTGGGGGTTGGGGGCCTGCTTGTACTTTCCACTTTAGAGGTATCAGTGATTGAGTAATGTGTTGATGTCACCGGTTCCCCTGTTTACGGCACATTACAAATTTAAAACTACAAATTATTGCACCAGCTTTGTGTTACCTCTAAGGGCCTGTCCACACTACGCCTCTGTAACGTTACAGAGTGCCCAAACCGTTACCGCAACGGTTTTCGTTTACACTGATAACGTTACAGAAGGGTAGCTTCTTAGAATCGCTGTTGAAACCACATATAAGGTGGTTTCAACAACGGTTATGAAACCGGTTACGCCGTAACGCTATCGGGTGAACTGTGGATGCGCGGTAACTGTCCCCTGGAAGGCCCGTAGCGCAGCACGAGCTGCATCCTGGGAACGGGTGCAGCCGTAACGGTCACCCGGCACCCCTAGTGTTGACTGGCGGTACCGGTCCCATAATGGACACCGCCGCAATGTGGACACACTGCACTGCTCCCCGGCCATAACGGACTGCATCCGTTACCGGGCCAGAGCGATGTAGTGTGGACAGGGCCTTAGCGCTCAGGAACTATACAGACTGCAGCTGTCAGTGTCTGCATAAGCATCTGTAAAACCATCCTGGCATTGGCTCATTGCCGCTACATGTGTGCCTCCAGGTGCATTATGAACTGAGCAAAAAAAATACACAGTACAGTCTGTGATCATCCCCCACCCCCCCAAGGTTAAAAATGACACTGCCAATACCCTTCTCATGGAGAAAGAGACCACATTTATGTTTAGATAACCTAAGTACCGTTTGATTGGTCCACTACAAAAAGGGACATATCCTTGAGGTAGGTACTCAAGTGTTAGACTGTATCTGAACCACCCTTCCTCACTTATGTCACCATACTTCATTACCACTTCAGTCTGTGTCAAGCCATTTGTGTTTTCCCATTTTTTCCATTATAGTGGATCTCTGATGCACATGCGTAAAGTGTACAGCAAATACAACAGATGCTGCACTATACTGTCTCCCATGCCTTACCGATGTCATGGTGCATTGTGTAGACTCCCTACATTCATTGCTGTGTAGCCCATATTTTGGTTCAGACAATATTCCTTAAGTATGCCGAACTGACTAGCACACTTTGCAATATAACACCATAGAAGCCGTACATAGGTACCACAGTGTCGGAAGAGGATGGCAACTGCAGTCTCTTCTTTTGCTGATGCTCCGGAGCACATACAATGATGCTATAATACTAATTATAAATAAAGACTATGTTAAAATGTTAAAAAACTAAGTGTTTAATTTTGAGATACACTGTAAACTATGTACAGTATATAAATGATTTTATTGCATTCATTTATAAACTTAGCGAGGAGCTGGCAAGCTAGAGAAACAATTCAGT
Source organism: Neoceratodus forsteri (assembly GCA_016271365.2). NCBI lineage: Eukaryota > Metazoa > Chordata > Ceratodontiformes > Ceratodontidae > Neoceratodus > Neoceratodus forsteri. Next base: position 1,624,871,954 of record CM028131.1, on the reverse strand, counting down.
GCACCATGTCCCTTTATTCATGCACATCTAAGCATACTTTGGTGATCAGTGTTATGGTGCTTGCATGAGAACACCAACTGAGCCCAAGAAAGCATAGGAACACAAGAAAAAAATATAAACTTGTCTATAATGATGGTGACAATCAGAAATACAATAGCAAAGGCAGTTTACTGAAGCAGTCACACTGGAAGCAGCACTTGCCAAAAATACAGAGTTTATTGCACTGTTCTCCTGGGATTGGACTGTGCAGCTCAGTGCTTATACTCTTACTGCACATTACAATTCTGAACTGTTGAAAAAGTCATCCATTTAACACAGACCTCAATGTACCAATACTGAAAAGCTTACTTCAATTTACAGATCTGCCCAGTTCAAAAGTCGTCCTTTTGTGTCCCAATACACTACAGATTACAGCTCCACTCAGTTAAAAAAAAATGTATTTTTTATACAGACTTTTTATAATTATGTACTTGCAGCACTTACTAAAACTGTAACACTGTACTCAAGCAATGTAGATTGTGATGTTCCTAGAACAGATGGACCTAGGACACAGAGCTTAGTCAGATGAGTAAAATTGAAAATCAGGAGAAAGCACCAGTTCTGCAATCCCAAAAGCAAGTATAACAGCTGCCAATATAACAAACCGTTTCAGTCATCAGTGCTATAATTTTTGCCAGTTCAGTTTTGGATCTGCACTCACTGAGGCTGGGTCCAGGAAAGATGAATGAACGAGCAGTGAGAAAGGTGCAGTGGGAACACCTTCCCCTGTGCTGATGTCACTCATGCATGTGGATGCACTGCTCATGTGCGAACTTCAAACAAAGAAAAAAACTTGCAGAGACAACTGTGGCACAAAAATGTTAAAAAAACTAAGCATCTGAATATATTTAATACTTAACTTCAGGGCAGCTGAGCTTTTCATCACTCAATGAAGGGAAGGTGATCTGCAAACATGACATCGGGGGAAGTTGGTAAATCACTTTAAGGAAAGGATAGTGCAACACCTGGAATCCATAGGAGCACAGGATCCAAGACAGCATGTGTTTACAACAGGAAGGTCATGTCAAACTAATCTCAGATTTCTTTGACTGGGTAACCAGAGTGGTGGACCAAGGGGGAGTAGTTGATGTCGCCTACCTTGACTTCAGCAAAGCTTTCGATACTATTCCACATAGAAGATTAATACGCTGGGTAAGGCTCGGGGTGGGTCAGAAGTTGGTCAACTGAGTGGCAAACTGGTTGACGGGCAGAAAACAGAGAGTGGTGATAAATGGTATATAGTCAGAAGAGATGCAAGTCACAAGTGGGGTACCTCAGGGATCAGTCCTGGGGCCAGTCCTCTTCAATATCTTCATCAGTGACACATCAGATGGACTGGTGAGTAAGGTTTGTCTGTTTGCAGAGGACACCAAGATCTACAACAGAGTAGATGATCCAGATGGGGTGAACAGAATGAGAAGAGATCTGGATAAACTGGCAAAATGGTCAGAATAGTGGCAACTGGGGTTTAACGCAAAGAAGTGCAAGATCATGCACGTAGGGAAGAGAAACCCTGAAGCCACCTATAGGCTGAGAGGGGAGTTGCTGGCAGTCACAAAGGAAGAAAGACTTGGGCATCATCATCACAGATGACCTGAAATCATCCAAGCAGACCAATAAAGCAGTAGGTAAGGCTAAGGGGATGTTGGAGTGTATTAGTAGGGGTATCACAAGTCATAAGAGGGAGGTAATAATCCCACTTTACAAAATACTGGTTAGGCCCCTTCTGGAGTACTGCATGCAGTACTGGAGGCCACACCTTCACAAGGACATTAACCAAATTGAGGCAGTCCAGAGAACGGCAACCAAAATGGTGCAGGGACTGCATCAGAAAACATGTGAGGACAGATTAACAGAGTTCAATATGTATACCCTTGAGCAAAGGAGGAAGAGAGGTGATATGATCGAAACATTCAAACACCTTAAGGGCATTAACAAGGTGAAAGAGTCTAACATGTTTCAATATAAGAAAAAAAGCAGGACAAGAGGACACAGCATGAGATTAGAGTGAGGCCGATTAAGGGGGAATGTGAGGAAATTCTTTTTCACATAAAGGGTAGTGGACGCATGGAACAGCCTACCTCAGGAAGTGGTGGATATGAGTACAGTGTAGGGCTTCAAACAGGCATGGGATAGGCATAAGGGAGCAATACAGATGAGTATGAACAGACAGGCCACTGACAGAGCAAAGGCCGACAGCATATTCATAAGGTAGAAAAGAAATGGGCAGACTGGATGGGCCTTGCGGTCCTTATCTGCTGTCAACTTCTATGTTTCGATGTTCTTTTCTAAAGGGGCTCGAGTTGGTCTTACTCCTGTTTTGGCCCTTGTTACTTAACACAGGACCTTTGCCGCTGTCTTCTATAGTGACGACTGAGCAGAAGAGATCATTCAGTACCTCTGCCTTGTCTTTGTCCCTCTCCAATAGCTGACCCTCCTTTGATGAGGAGGCTGATTTGTTTTGAAAAGCACCATAAGGAAATCTTTTCCATTCTGAAGCATAATATTTCCTTGTTGCTGGTTTCCTGGAAACCTTAAAGAGCCCCTGACACCACTAGAAAAACTTGAAAAACATGAGATTTAGATACAATTCAGTTTATATTTCATATATCATCTATGATTCATTCCCTTTTTTCTTTATTACTGAGGACAGCTGTATGAAAGAGGATTACTGTCCCCAAGGCTTTGTCAGCTCCTTCTGTTTGCCTACATGTGACAGCATAATCCCGTTTATGGCATCATAATTAACTCCATAGCAACAGATTGTGATGTCATGAAAAGAACTGTGATGTCAGGTGTAGGCAAGCAGCCAGAACAGACAGGGCAGAAATCCTGTTTACATGTAAATGTCCTTAGTGATAAAAAAACTAAGGGTAAGAATTACAAAAAGCAGTTGTTTAATACAAGCTTAATTGTATCTAAATATTAATTTTTTTCTAAGTTGTTACAATAGCATCAGTTACTCTCCAAGTACTTCCATAACCTTCTCAGAAAGATTCAGCCCGGGAAACTCTAGCTCCTCAAAAATCATGATCTGAGATGTAGAGTTCTCAGATCTGGGTATGTTATCCTGCCCTGGCACAGTGTTAACAGATTGCGTCTCAGGGACAGGCTGATGGGCTGCCTGCTGGAAAGGGACAGGATCACGGAGTACCAGACTCATCTGGCCCAGTCTGGAGTAATCAGAATCACTGTTGCGGACTCCTGTATTAATTTTATCAGTACTCTTGGTAAAAGTGGGAAAGGAGGGAAGGTGCAGAGCATCCTCTGGGATTGAACCCACTAATGGGGATCTGCAACAAAAAAGTGGGAGCTGGTTGTTCTCCCAGGAGACGAACAGATCTATTTCTGGTGTACTCTACCTTCTGAACACTGATGTCGGCACCTGCCCGTTCAAGGTACATTTGTGATTTCCCTGGCTGGTCCTGTTCAGGGAGCCTACTAGTACACCGTCTGTCCCTGGTAGGTGCACTCCGGATAGCTGCACCTCCAGGGAATATGCCAAGTTCTAGATCTTCATGGCTTCTGTGCACAGATTGGAAGATCTTGCTCCTCTCTGTTTTTTTATGTAGTACATGGTTGTGGTGGTGTCTGCTCTGATTTGGGCAGACTGACCACTGATCTGGGAGGAAGACTGCATTGCTAGGTGTACTGCCCTGTGCTGGCGAACCTCTCCCTGAACTCCAGCAATGCACTCAATACAGTAAACTAGTGCTCACCTCAGGTCCAATGTGTGGCGCCTGTGCTCGGCCTCCAAGGTTGAACTGGGGAAATAAATTGGGAAATTATTCACCTGGTTAAAGTGAAACTCTGAAACAATCTTTGGGTAGAAATTCAGGTTGGGGTGGAGGACAACAAAAGCTCTTCTATTAGAAGGCATAGCACTGGCAGGTTGACACCTTCCAAGAAGCTTCTACAACATGGAGAACCTAGTCGGAGAGACCCAAAGCCTGGAACTCTAGCCGCTCAGGAACCAGGCAGTCAGGTGCAGGGACTGAAGGTCTGGGTGCGAGACCTTCCCCTGGTGGCAAGAGCGCAGATCCAGGTATAGCGGCAAGTGCCATGGAGACTTGCTGCTAAGGCTGAGGAGATCTGCGTATCAGAATTGGTATGGCCAGTCCAGGGCTACTAGGCTCATCCCTGCCTTGTCCCTCTGCACCTTGACCAACACCTTGTGGATCAAGGAAAGGCGTAAAGGAGGCCTGGGGTCCACAGCCTCATGAAGGCATCCCCCATTAGTGCTCTGCACTGTGTGTGTGTGTGTGGGGGGGTGCGAGCGGGCACAGAACAGCTTCAGCCTTGCATTCTCTCAGAAGGTGAATAGGCTGACCAGGGGAGTGTCCCACTGGGAGAACAGGAGATCCACCACTTCTGATGAAGAGACCACTCATGAGATGCCTCAACCACTTGGCTGAGGGCATCCGCCACCTGGTTGAGATTCCAGTCACATGAACCGTCAGGAGATCGACACCCTTACTATGCAAGAGGGTCCACGTGTGGAGGGCTGGAGGGCTTCCAGACACAACCGGAGGGAATGAGTTCTGCCCTGCTTCTTGAGGTAGCACATGGTTATGGTGGTGTCCATCTGGACCTGAATGACCTGACCCTGGACTGAGGGAGCAAATGCCATCAAAACAAGATGCACTGCATGACGCTCCAGCAGGTTTATGTGATACTGCAACTTCTTGGTGGTCCAGAGCCCATCAGCCCTGTTATCCCCCAAGTAAGCTCCCCATACCACCACAGATGTGTCGGTCAGGACAGTGACCTTTGGCTTTGGGCAGACAAAACGGAACTACCTCCTCTAGGTGTTCCCGGATGAGTCACCACTGAATGGCATCCCACATTGGTTGTGTCACCATGAACGACTGATCTAGGTGACCAAGGCGTAGAGACTGCTGGTTGGCCACTGCAGGTGGCGCATCTGCCAGCAAGCCCACTGAACCATGCTGGTGCAGGATGACATGTAGCCCAGCAGCCACAGGAAGTCCCGGGCAGGGCCCAAGCATCCAATCTGAAATGGTTGGGCAAAGGATGTAAGATCTGATGCCTGATCCCCTAGGAGTTGGGCCGTGGCGTGAAGGTAGTCGAGCTCCGACTTGGCTGGGTTGATGAGAAGACCAAAGACCAAGCAAGCCTGGAGGCCCAAGTCCCTGGACAGCTCCACTTCCAGTGAGAAGACCAAAGGTCAAGCAAGTCTGGAGGGCCAGGTCCCAGGACCACTCCTGGAACGAGCCAGTAAACAGCCAGTCGTCCAGGTACAGGTGCACCTGGACCCCTTGACACCGCAGGGATGCTGCCACCACTGCGATGCACTTGGTGAAAACCCTGGGGGCCAAAGAGAGACCAAGAGGCATGATACAGAACTCATAGAGCACCCTGTCTGTGTGAAACTGAAGATACCGGCAGTGGGATGGACAAACTAGAATGTGAAAGAAGGCATCCTGGAGGTCCACGGCGCAGAACCACGTGCCCTGCTCCAGAGATGGAATTATCTTATTCAGCGTGACCATCTAGAACTTGTGCCTCTTCAAGAACTGGTTCAGATCGTGAAGATCCAGTATGGGATGCCAACCCCCTAGGAAATACCTGGACACAAAGCCCTGGCTGGCTGTGTGGTCCAGGATATGGGCTACAGCTCCTTTCTCTAGGAGCTGAGTGATGTGTCCTCCCTGAGGATGGACAGCATGTCCTGAGATACCACGGACTACCGTGGGCATGGGCTTGGTAGGGCGGGAGAGCCTTGGTTATCAAGAAGCAGACGGATGGCAAAGCCAACCCTTAATGAAAAGCTGAAGCAGGGACATGACAGGTGGAAAGGAGGCACCTCCAGACCATTACTGGGCAGGCTTGGCAGAGACTCTGTCCCCAGTTTCCAGAGGAGTGTCGCTGCCTTGGACTCTGGTTTCTTGGAGCTTGAGGCAGCAGGCTTGGATTTAGGCCGCCAAACCTGAGATTGCCCCGACAGGGGCTGCTGTGGACTGGACTGCTGGGTCAGAAGGGGCTGAAACTGAAATGGCTTCTTTGGCTTCAGGTCCTTGAGGTCCTTTTGAGATGATGTAATGAAATCCAGGGTGGTGCTGGACTTCTCAATCCCAGTGAGGTGTCCATCCACCACTGGAGAAAACAGGTCGGTACCCAAGAAGGGAATATCTGCTAGCTTATGTTGGGTATCCACCATAAAGGTGAAAATTCTCAACCAAGCCCTGTGTTGCATAGCAACTGCCACAGTCACTGACCAGGCACAGGAGTCGCCGATGTCCAAGGCCGCCTGAAGCTGCTGCTTGGGAACAGAATGTCCCTGGTCTTGGATCATCTTGACTGCCGACTATAAGTCCAGAGAGAGGTGGGAAAGGACATGGTCCAGAACCCCCACAAGGGCATGACCAAAATTGGCCATCGTGATGGTGAAGCATGCCTGCAGGAGACCCAGGGAAGAAGCAGTATAAACCTTTTTAGCTGTATGGTTCAGCTTCTTGGACTCCTTGTCAGGAGGGCTGTCAACATCCTCGACATTGCCGTCCTGCAGTAGACCAAATACGTTACCAGTCCCCTGGCTGAGGGGTGATCGAGGAACCCAGGAAGAGATCCGGTGGGTACCGCGCACTTGCTGACCATACAGGTAGCAGGCTCCAAGCATGAAGGAAAGGTATGTCCTGGATGTCTTCCAGGATGGCTTTTTGTAGCAGGGGGTCAGTGAACCCACTAGGGGTGTTGCGATTCTAGATTTGGTTTTAGCCAATGGAGACCATGTCCAGGATATTAGTGTAGAGGATCCACTGGTGGGGAGTGACTACAGGGCGGTATGGTTCATACTGGGAGTAGGACAAGAAAAATCAAAGACTCACACCAAGATAGTTGACTTCAAAAGGGCACATTTTGGAAGGATGGGAGAAATCCTGAAGGTACATCTCTCTAGGATTAGGCCGGAGATGGGGTTAGAGCAGAAGTGGGACGCAATAAAGGCTGGTATCACGGAGGCTATACAGTCCTGTGCCAAAATCAGGAGCAAGAACACCAGACAAAAAAAGGCCCACCTGGTTCACTGCTGAAGTTGCACGCAGGGTGAAGGAGAAAAGAACAGCCTTTCATAAATATAAGCATACACAGAGAGATGAGGATAGGGAAGCTTACTTGTTGAAGTCTAAGGTGGTAAGCAGAATTGTCAGGGCGGTGAAAGCAAGGAGGGAGCTCCAACTGGCTGAGGGAATCAATACAGGAGAAAAAGACTTACCGGTACTTGAAGAGGAAGGAGGGTATTGTGAAACTGAAGAAGGCGGGGCGAGGGACAGAGAGTAGTGAGGAGCAGGCTGAGGTATTAAACCAGTACTTCAGCTCAGTCTTCACAAGGAAAAGGAGAGACTGGTACCTAGATGCAGCACAGAAACTGCTTCAGGGGGTTGGGGGTCTGGAAGCAACCATCTCAGTACAAACAGTGTTAAAGGGTCTCAGGATCATCCAGGTGGACAAGCACCAAGGCCAGATCAAGTGCACCCAAGGGTGTTAAAAGAGATGGCCAACATTCTGGCTGGCCCTTTGGCAGACCTGTTTACTACCTCTCTAAAGACTGGGATGGTACCTAGAGACTGGCACACGTGGTGTGCTCCACAAGAATGGACCCAAGGATGACCCAGGGGAACTATCACCTTGTTAGCTTGACCTCCACGGTGGGTAAGCTGATGGAGCCCATCCTTAAAGACTAGTGGACTACCTGGGGACAAACTGGTTCCAAGACCCTAAACAACATGATTTTGAGTCAGGAAGATCATGCCACACAAATCTGGTCAACTTCTTTGACTGGGTCACAAGGGCAGTGGACAGGCGGTGGATGTAATATATTTAGTCTTTTGCAAAGCATTCGACTCCGTCTCACACAGAAGGCTGGTCAGCAAGCTAGAAGGGCTGGGGTGGGGGGAGGGCTAATGGGATGGATTAAGAGCTGGTTACAGAACAGGAGTTTGCATGTAGTGGTAGGTGGGAGAATCTCTGCACCTAGGCTGGTCACCAGCGGGGTACCACAGGGCTCTGTTCCTGGCCCTGTGTTATTCAATGTCTTCATTGGGGACATAGCAGAAGGGACTAAGGGGAAAATCTGTCTCTTTGCGGACAATATTAAACTCTGTGGACGAATGGATACAAAGAATGGAAGAAGGGAGTTACAGAATGACCTAGCTAAACTGGAGAGATGGTCAAATACCTGGCAACTGGCTTTTAACACCAAAGAAATGCAAAGTTATGCATCTTGGAACACGAAACCCGAGGGAGGAGTACTGGGGGGGAAGGGGGTGTTAAAGTAGCAGAGAGAGTAAGAGAAAGACCTAAGGGTTATCATCACCAAAGATTTGAAACAACCTGTGCAGAGCAGCAAAGCGGTGGCTAAAGCTACAAGAATGCGGGGCTACATAGCCAGGGGGTTCACATCTAGGAGGAAGGAGGTCATAATGCCTCTGTACAGATTGCTGGTGAGATCAAATGGTGTACGGGGTCCAGTTCTGGCACTCTCACCTAAAAAAGAAGGACATACATTTGATGGAGGGTGTGCAGCGTAGGGTGACCAAGATGGTTCAGGGTCTACATCACAAACCCTATCAGGAGAGACTAGATGAACTCACCATGTACACACTGGAGGAGAGAAGAGAGGGGGGACATGACAGAAACATTTAAATACCTTAAGGGCATAAACATGGTCAACACTGAGGGCTTGTTTATCGTAAAGGGTGCAGGGATAACAAGGGGGCATCATCTAAAGTTGGAAAGGGGGGGGGAATTTAAAAAAGATGCAAGGAGGCATTTCTTCACCAAAACGGTAGTCTCAGGATGGAATGAGCTTCTGGAAGAGTTGGTTTCAGCCAAGACTGTGGGTGGATTTATAAGTGGGTGGGATAGGTTTATCGGGAAAATCACACTGAAGACAGGGGATGGTGGAAGAGGAGGGAGAAGGGGAATTCTGGGATGGGGAAGGTGAAGGAGGGGACAGCTCTATGGAAATAAGGTAGAGCGGCACACTTGAGCAGACTGGGTAGACCAGAGTGGCCTTTATCTGCTGGCAATTTCATATGTTCGTATGAAGCTGGATGCTGCCAAAGCTCCAGGGCGGGACCTAGCATTGCTTCTGCTACCGGGAAGGCAACCCCCAGAGAATCATCTTTGTCTAGGATCTCTGTGAGGGGGTATCTGGCTCACTTTTGGAACAGCTCCAAGGGAATCTCCACAAATTCAGAGATGAGACAGAGCAAGGCCCCAAAGAAGACTGGCCCATGGTTGCTGGTGAGCTCTTCAGTTAACTGTCAAATTGTGATCAAAGCCCAGGGTTTGAGAGGAATGCATGGAGGACCCCTCTCCCCAGTCTAACAACTCCTCTAACACCACCTTTGACCATCACTCCCTGTGGACCACCCTGGACTCGTCTGAGTGGGTGATCTAAACAGACAGCTGTCCAGGGAGACCAGTGGCAGGGCAAGTAGCCTTGGATGGGGCCCTGTGTAAGGTCTGCTTAGTAAGGGGTTCCACCAGGATTGGTGGGGAGGCTGGCACAGGCTCGGCCGTCGGGGCAGGACCAGAATGGGCTAGGTTGGTGGGACCAAGGGAGTGTCAGTGTCTTAGGTATAGGTTGACCATGTCAAGCATCCACTGCTGCCACATCAGCTCCTCGTACTACAGTCACAACTTGCGGCAGACCCTCTCGTCATCCTAGGACGAGGAAGAAGAGGAGGAGGAGCACTGATGGTGCTTCCTAGTTGAAGGCCAACAGCAGGAATACAAAGATTACAGAGACCATGATCTTGACCTCGACCTGGACCTCGACTGATGACAAGCATGTTGCTGAAGAGGAGACGGGGGGGCCATGAATTAGGTATGGACCAGTTCCTGCCAAAACCCCAAAGGGGTTGATCTCCTGGGGGGACAGCATGGTCGGCTGGTGTATCTGGCCCCTCTTGGGAGACAGCTGAAAGGACTGGAGTTCGAGAGGGCAAGTCATCCTTAACCCCTTCCGACAACGGGTTGACTAGGTCGAGAAAAATCTGGACTAGCTGGTCCACCCGTGTCTCAGTCAACAAGCCTGATGGGAGGCTCCATGGAGCTAGTGAGTTGTCCTGGGACTCCAGAAGGATCGGCTGCAGCCAAATGCGTGACAGCTGCTAAGTCAGCAACAGAATCATGGGAGCGAGCCTGTTCCCTGTCCCACGACCTGCTTGGGTCCGCTTGGATTTTTTAGATTTAACCCCTCGAAAAGGGCTCTCCCCGAGGGGCTGAAGGGACTGACACATGACCCGGAAAGCACCCATGAACAAGGCCCCAATGCTGGCACACACTGGGAGCCATGCAGAAGCCGAGGAGACCACCACGGCCTGGGCTACCACCTCTTTAAGCAAGGCAAACTGAGATGCACAGCCTGTTGCCACTGAAACAGCCCTGCAGGCATCCTTGGACCAGAACCGCAGATCCTGTTCATCCAGATGGCCCAGGAAAAGGTGTGCATAATGGTCCTTAAGAGACCACTGTTGGAGGGACTGCCACAGGCCGTAAGTCTGCAGAGCATACTAAGCCCCCAAACAGTACACACACACACACACGATATGTGCAGGTTGGTATGCAACATATTCTGCTTGCAAGTAGTGCATCACTTGAAGCTGGGCCCAGTTTTCAGGTTATTGCGCTCCATAACCGAGCAAAACCGTGAACAGCGAAAAGAAAAATCGCACAAAATATTATTTACAAATCGCCTGAAGAGGAGGTAGAGTTGGGCCTACACCATGTGCGGGGGCTGTGAAGGAGGAGACCTGACTCTTCCAGTGGAAAGGAAGATCCCAAGTCACGGGGCATAGAAACATAGAAGTTGACGGCAGATAAGGACCGCAAGGCCCATCCAGTCTGCCCAATTCTTTTTCTACCTTATAAATGTGCCATCGGCCTTTGCTCTGTCAGTGACCTATCTATTCATAGTCATTTGTATTGCTCCCTTATGCCTATCCCATGCCTGTTTGAAGCCCTGCACTGTATTCATAGCCACCACTTCTTGTGGTAAGCTATTCCATGCATCTACCACCCTTTCTGTAAAAAAGAATTTCCTCACATTCCCCCTTAATCGGCCTCCCTCTAATCTCATGCTGTGTCCTCTTGTCCTGCTATTTTTCTTATATTTAAACATGTTAGACTCTTTCACCTTGTTTATGCCCTTAAGGTGTTTAAATGTCTCGATCATATCACCTCTCTCCCTCCTTTGCTCAAGGGTATACATATTGAGCTCCGTTAATCTGTCTCATATGTCTTCTGATGCAGTCCCTGCACCATTTTGGTTGCCCTTCTCTGGACTGCCTCAATTTGGTTAATGTCCTTGTGAAGGTGTGGCCTCCAATACTGCACGCAGTACTCCAGATGGGGCTAACCAATGTCTTGTACAGAGGGATTATTACCTCCTCTTACGACTTGTGATACCCCTACTAATACACCCTAACACCCCTAGCTTACCTACTGCTTTAGGGTCTGCTTGGATGATTTTAGGTCATCAGTGATGATGATGCCCAAGTCTCTTTCTTCCTTTGGACTGCTAGCAACTCCCTCCAGCCTATAAGTGGCTTCAGGGTTTCTCTTCCCTATGTGCATGATTTTGCACTTCTTTGCATTAAATCCCAGTTGCCACTCTTCTGACCATTTTGCTAGTTTATCCAGATCTCTTCTCATTCTGCCCACCCATCTGGATCATCTACTCTGTTGCAGATCTTGGTGTCATCTGCAAACAGACAAGCCTTACCCTTTAGTCCATCTCTAGGTCACTAATGAAGATGTTGAATAGGACTGCCCCAGGACTGATCCTGAGTACCCACTTGTGACTTGCATCTCTTCTGACTGTATACCATTTACCACCACTCTCTGTTTTCTGCCAGTCAACCAGTTTGCCACCCAGTTGACCAACTTCTGACCCACCCGAGCCTACCTAGCTTATTTATCAATCTTCTATGTGGAACAGTGTCAAAAGCTTTGCTGAAGTCAAGGTAGGCGACATCAACTGCTCCCCTTGGTCCACCACTCTGGTTACCCAGTCAAAGAAATCTATGAGATTAGTTTGACAGGACCTTCCTTTGTAAACCCATGCTGTCTTGGATCCTGTGCCCCTATGGATTCCAGGTGTTGCACTATCCTTTCCTTAAGGAGTGCCTCCATAATCTTGCCCACTGAGTGAGGTGACTGACTGGTCTGTAGTTCCCCGCCTCCTCCCTGCTACCACTTTTGTGGAGCGGGATCACATGAGCCTTCTCCAGTCTTCTGGGACCTCTCCTGTGCTCAGAGACTCACTAAACAATTCTGCTAATGGCTCTGCTAGTTCCTCCTTTAGCTCCTTAAGTACCCTGGGATGTATGCCATCAGGTTCCATTGCCTTATCCACCCTGAGCTTAGCAAGCTCTTGTAGGACCCTTTCTTTTGTGAAGGGAGTAGTGCTCACCTCCCTCCCCCCTGTGTCCATGATGCTGAGCTGTGGGCCCTGCCCTACCTTCTCTTCAGTAAATACTGAGCAAAAGTATCTATTTAGGATAGATGCCTTTACAGGGTCCTCCTCCTCACATGCTCCCTTTTCTCCATTAAGCTTAGCAATACCCCCTCTGGACTTTCTCCTTTCACTAATGTATCTATAGAAAGAGCAGAAGAGGATACTACCAGGGCGGATGAGAGGAGCTTAGCTTGAAGACGTTCCGGCTGAATTAAAGGGGAAAGGAAGACTGCCACAGTGTGGATAAGTGCAACATAGCCACATCCCTAGAACTGGTTCTATCATCTCTGTGGTAAAGCATTAGCAATGGCTGCAACTACAATAAAGGAGCAAGGACTGATGCAGACAGGACTCAAGTAGCTGGAAAATGCATTTCCAGACTCCAGTGTGAGAACCCTGGGGATACCAGAGGGCACAGAGGGAGATGATCCAGCCACATTGTGCTTAATATTATAAAACCTATCGGATAAATCCTCAGAGGGCCCGGGCACAAACAGAAGGCCCTCGAACCATTTTAATAATGATTGGTTCTGTGGGAAAAGAGGATCTTCTCCTCCAGTCTGCCTGTGAACAGTCACCCACAATTGAAGACTCAAAAAATGTTTTTTCCTGACTACACCTATGCAACCCCTCCTCAGATACAAAGCTTTTAAAAGGGTAACTGCAACACTACATGAAGCCGGAGTACAGTATCGATTAAGCTTCCAGCCCGACTTCAGTTCACTTTCGCTGACAAGATGTGTTGCTTTACAGACCCAAAATCGGTGGGAGCTTTCACCAAGAAGCTGAATAGCAGACCACAGATGCTGGAAAGAAAGGAATCTAGAGCTGAGGAGGAACAGTGAGAGACTTTTCAGTTTCTTTTCAATAGAACTGGGACTCTGAACATAAACCGAAATGCACTGGCAACCGTTGAGTACCAATCTCAGCTCTAATCTTCCTGGACGACCAGGACATACTAACTAGTGAACTCATTGACCTGTTAAACCCTTTAGCATGATCTGAACATTTTTAACAGAACTTTATCACGTTCAGATCTGGAACAGTAAAAAACAATAGATGAGTCTGGTTAACAACTAGGTTCTGCTAACAGTAAAGATGTACTTTGGGACTGCTGTAGTTTGTGTATTCCCGAATTTCATGGGGGTCTGGGTGAGTAAGAGTTTTCTGTACTGTCTGACAATGTTACAGCAACCTTCTGTTGGTTATATGTTGCTGCATAATGCCCATCCGATCTGGACTCTGTTCCCCAGCTCTCAATGTTAACAGACTAATATTCCCCATCATGTTCTTTATTCATTATGCTGGTTTTTGCCAGACATGGATCAAAGGCCATTACTAGGGGCAGGTATTAGGGTCTGGAACCCAGAGACTTTATTCTTTGGCCCAAATAAAAGATTACCAATTCCTAAAACTGACTCCTACCTTAGTAGTTTGTTTTTCACCAGGTTGGGGTGGGGGGTGAAGACTCAAGCCATTAATCTTTTCAGAGCCCAGAAACACCCCTGCATAGATCTGCCATTTGACTGTGATGAGATGAGGTTCTTTAAAATGGCATCTCCCTCAATGTGCCTCGTGGCTTAGAGGGGTCAGGTACATCCTCACAACACTCCTGTCTGCTGCGACAACAATGAACTGTGGCAGGCAGCAGGGCACACGTTGCATTAGCAGAGCTATAGACACCAACCTACTGTAGCCTTCAATCAAGGACAAAGGTAGGCGCTGCCATTTTTCTGAGCGAGATTAACTGAAGTGGGAACTGTATAATTCACATTAAATGATGCTATCAGTTCTGACAATTTTTCAAGATGGTTTATGGGTTATATACAGCAGCTTGGCAGCTTTGCAGGAAGCCAATCATTAAGTGCTGGTCTTCTGGTATAACTAAGAAGCACCTTGTAGGCAGGTTACATTATTTGTGCCAGTTTACTATCTGCTGATTGTTGCACAAGAACTGGCTACATTAGGGCTCCTTGGGTACATTGTTTTTCAGACATTAATTAATGATGGGGGTCCCTGCATAGTAGTACCTCCCATGAGTGTCACGAACGTCCTTATTAATTTGTATGGATACACGTTTACTCTGTCATACTGCCTTGCCATGTAATACAATTTCCTTGTATTGAATCATTCAGTATTACAATAACAAGAAAGTTATAAAAAAAAAAAAATGATCACGCATGACCCGGCTAACAACTAATTCAAAAGAAATGTGAACTTTCACTCTACTTTCTCTACTCTGAATTGTTTCATAACTAAAGGCTCTGGCTGTCTTAAAGTCTAACTGGCTGGATATTTCATACCTAAATACATAAAGGCACTAGTAGTAGCTGATGAAACCAGTCCCAAGGGACCCTTACTACATAGTCTCTACTCTAAGGACATCAAGAGTATGATTAAATAAATGTTGGGGGTGGGGGTGGGAAGAGATAAATCAAGTTAAATCTTAATGATGCTCTTCGAAAACCCAGAGAAAGTGCCCTTCCACGGTAAAGCAGATTACAGTTGGGAGTAGCGCTCAGTACAGTTAGCAAGATTCGGGGAAAGCTAGACGTTACATGGAAGTGTACTGCCCATGACTGCAGAGAAGGATACTTACCCAGATGTCACACTTTCCTGGGAAGAAGCGTTCAGGGATGCGGGCAGCATAGAGAGCTGCTCCAGAGATGTAAAGGAAAGCCATCAAAAACAGCCAACCCATCTGTCCTATGGTGGTGGCACGGATAAAGCCCTCAGCAAACATGAAGTGCAGGGTAGGGATGAGCCCACTCAGTCCCAGGCCAACAAAGACTCCTGTAGAAAGAAACAGCATTAGAAAAAGCCTGTAGAAACCTGTCCTCTATTGTAACTACATCCAATCCCTGTCAAGCAGAGCCGAGCTAAGGACCCAAACTGATATTTCCCTGACAATCTCACAAAATTATACACACACCCATGGAAGACTCACTTAACACCCACACCCCTCCGGCAGGCTCATAACATCACACAACCATGCACCTGTTAGACTCCTCACCACACCCATACATCACCTTCATGCCATCTGCATTCACAAGAAACTCTTAACATGCATGTCATTCGCCTCATATGCAATACACAAGTCATCCCCACTTATGGCCTGCATGCCATTCACATCACAGCAGTTCATACACCATCTACTCATGTAACAGCACATACAACATCCACATTAACATGTCTCAACACATACACAATCAGCACTCACAATGGCATATACAATCCCCCCTCGCATACGATGCATAAGTCATCCCCAGTCGCACAATGCGCATGCTAGTCCCCTCACAGCAGCACATACACCATCAGCATTCACACTTGACCGTGCACATGCTGTCAGCATTCACACTAGAACAGACGCCCTCAGCACTTAACATACACACTAACTTACTCACTGGCACTCCCAAACTCCAATCAGCGCTCGCACAAGATGACGGACCAAAAAAAAATAAAAAATGCACAACACTAACGGCACACTTTACGCACTACAGCACACACAGATCATTCATTAGCACTAGAAAAGAAGAGAACGGTCAGTTCAACCCATACATCATAGAAGAAATAAGAAAACACCATTATTATATGCACCTCATATGTACTCTGGCCTCACTTTGCTCAAAAAGGTTTAGGCCCACAGGCGTGTGCTTGAGTGGATGTGGGTGTGGGCGCAGAGTGAGTGCTTGTGCTCTCCAGCTCCCACTGCTTTCTGATTTCCTGATCACTAGAGACATTCCATGAGGTACAGTGGAGAGAAAGTATACACACACACACACGGAAGGCCATAACTTCAAAGAAAAATCACTTTCACCCATGACTAATGGCTTCTGTCAACATAGGAGACATTAAACTATTCTTGCTTGACACCTTGCCCTACACAGTATAAGCGCAGTTCTTCAAGACATAAGTAGTCAAAGGACTAACTCCAGCATGGAGGGAAAGTGTTTATTAGCAGTGGTGGTAGGTAGCAGTGGAGAAACCCAATCGCAGGTTGTTGAGGTATTTCATTCCCCCCAAACAATGGTGGTAGCTGGTGCCGTCTGGCCAGCAGGAAAACTGGGGACCCAGGAACACAAAGTTGCCCCAAAGCCACCATGGCGGCAAATTAATGCCTGAGCTGAAAGTCAGCTCCCCACATTTCACTCCCTCAGGGACGGCTCCATGCAAACCACACAGACCACGTGCAAGGTGGAACCAAGTACCAGGAACCAGTATCTGAACTCTTTAGCCTTGAGAGATAAGAGGAGCCTGCTGCTGAACTCTGGACCCTATAAAAAAGGTAACTGGGGACTCGAAGCAGGGCCCAGTGCTTTTTCCTTTCTCACTGCAGGTACCTGGAGCTGAAGGAAGTAGGGAGTCTATACAATACTTGTCCACACAGAATTAAGGCAGTGCAAAGGCAAGTGGCTATAACAAACACATAATGTACATACAGAGATACATGTGCCCGTTGTAGTGTATAGCAATGCAGTCTGTAACCAATCACAGAGCAGAATATACCCATGAACCAGAGTGCAGAATAAACTCTTACACCAGCCAGAGTGCTGAACAATACACCGACACACCAGAGAACAGAACAGCACAATGACAGAAAGTGCAAAGCAGTACACTAGCACATTAAACTGAACATTCTGTACATGAACACACCACAGCACAGAATAATACACTGACACCAGTCTAAAGAATTTCTTATTCTTTAGTTAGGTGAAGCACAGTTTAAGACTATCCGGGGGAGGGAATAATGGAAGACACATTACAGCATCAGCTGTTATGCATTCACACACCAATCACAGTCCAGGAAATGCCACTCCTACACCAATCAGAAACGCAGAAAACACAAACCTACACCATAGTATACCTTGACTTCAGCAAGGTCTTTGACTTAGTCCTCCACAAGAGGCTGGTCAAAGATTAGGGACTGGGGGCAGAGAAAAAGCTGGAAAACTGGGTAGAAAACAGAGGGGGGTAAGTCAGAGGGGAGTTTTCAGAGGAGAGGGAAGTGATCAGCAGTGTACCTCAGGGGTCAGTACTAGGACAGGTCCTCCTCAATATATTTATCTGTGACAATAGGTGAAGACTACCAGGGTAAGATCCGCCTCTTTGCAGACACAAATATTTGTGCAAACGTAGACACGGGGAATACAGATGGAACTAAGGGAGGATCTGGGCAGGTTGGAGATATGGTCCAAGATTCGGCAGCTGAACTTTAATGCAAAAAATGTAAAGTAATATACATTGGGAAAAGGAACCCAAGGGTGTAATACAAAATGGCTGGATAGCACCCCAGAAGAAAAGGATTTGGGGTGATAAGAGACCCTAAAAATGTTTGCATACTGTAACAGGGCAGTGAGCAAAGCAAACAGAATGCTAGCATGCACAGGGAGAAGGATAAGCAGCAGAAGGTAGGAGGTGATCCGCCATCTGTATTGTTCACTGGTGCGGCCTTACCTAAAATACTGCACAAGGTACTGGAGCCCACACCTGAGGAAAGACTGCAACAAGGTGGAAGCAGTACAGCACAGGGCAACAAAGATGGTGCATGGCCTTGGGGATTTGACATATGAGGAGAGGTTGCAAAAACTTAAACATGTACAACCCCGGAGAAAAGGGGTAACATCACAGACACACAAGTACCTGTATGGGACAAATAGAGTAGACACCAAAAAAATAATCTCAATTTCAAACACAGGGACACGAAGCAATTCACTAAAGCTGATGGATGGTAGTTAAAGGGATGTCCGGAAGCAGTTCTTCACAGCGAAGGTGGTGGATAAGTGGAAAAAGCTACCAGAAGAAGTGGTACTGGGGAAATCAATCAGCAGCAGCAAGCAGGGATGGGACAGGCAGGTGGGTTTAGTCAGAAATAGGGGGAGGGCTGCCACTAGGGCAAGGCAACACAGTTAGGTAGGGTGGGCAGACTAGATGGGCCAACAGCCTTTTCTGTCGTCAATGTCTATGTATCTGTGTATATGTATATGTATAGTACAGTTACATAAGAACTTACTGTAACAGTAGATCTTCGAGAGGAGCTCTTGCAGCCGGCAACACCAGTAGGACTGAAGCCGCCAGGTGCCAGGACTGCACGGAAAACTTCTAGCTATCAGTCTATCGTGGGGGACTGCCCTGATGTCCGCCTCTCCTATAAAAGGGGGCAGTCCCCCCTACCGGAGACCCCAGCACACAAAGCAATAAGGGAGAACTGAGGCAGTTCCTCAGAGCCGAGGAAAGGTGTAATAAATGTGAAAGAGAAGCAGCTATCAGGGGAAAGGAATGCAACGTCTGCCGCAAGAGCTTCTCTCGAAGATCTACTGTTACAGTCACTTCTTACGTAACTGTACTATTTTGCTTCAAGGGGGCTCTTGCAGCAGGCAACACCAGGAGAACTGAGCCCCAAGCATTACCAGAACTGACTGAGTCAGCCGGAAGGAGGCAGAAGCTAGAGCAAACTGCTCCGGAAAGAAGGCCCTGAAGGACAGCTAGTCCGAAATTGGCCCTGCGCCTGGAAGCAATATCTAAGCTGTAATGGCGGACAAAGGTGTGAACCCAACTCCAAGTGGCAGCTGCACAGATGTCTGCAGCAGACATTTCTGAAACGGACAGTACAGGCGGCCATACTCCTGGTAGAGCGACCCTTGACTGCCCCAGGTAAGGGCTTGTTGTACTTATGGTAACAGTACACAATGCAATTTGCCAACCATTTTGACAAACTGTTTCGAAACAGGTGCCCCTTCTCTTTTGGGGGCAAATGAAACAAACTGATCAGTCTCTCGAATCGGTTGAGTGCAATTCATACAATAAAAGAGCACCCTATGAACATCCAAACTGTGCAGTAAGTCCTTCCCCCCTATTAGAATATTCAGGGAAATAAACAGGCAGGTGGATGGACTGGTTTAGTGTGAACTCAGACATCACCTTAGGTAGAAACTTAGGATTAGTAGGCAGAGACACCCTGTCTTTGTGACCAAAAAAACAGGTAAGGTTCTTTACACATCAGAGCCTGAAGCTCGGAAATTCTTCCAGCGGAAGTAACAGCAACTAACAATAATGCTTTCTATGACAGAAAGCGCAGCTCCCAACTCGTGGCTGGCTCAAAGGGAGGCAGAGTGAGCTTTTCCAACATAAAAAGAAGGTCCCATGTTTCAAATGCAGGATACCCCGCAAGAATGTGCAGGCTAGGCGGCCAGTGGCACTGAGGCTAAGGCTGGGCCTTACCTCAAATCTTTTCTTGGTGACCAAAGGTTGAGAATGACCTCGGGTCGTCAGTGCCGGTGTGTGAGGGAGGGAGAAGCATGACTGAGCAAGCCAACAGGCTGCTCTCCTTTTCCAGGGAGGTGCAGGTGGGTTGTCGCCGCACCCCCCCCCCCGTAGTTCCGTTCCCACCAGGTGGAGGTCCGGTGGGTAGCACGGGCGGGAGAGGGCAGCACTGTTACAGGTGGGCATGAGGGGCTGAGCTGGTGCCACGGAAATCTACAAATACCATAAAAATATATATATAAAAAAAGTGCAGAATACCTCCAGCTGGGCAACAGCTTTGCCCTCAGTAAGTGCATGGTATGCAGAGATGGCAGAAGGATGCACTGTAAGCGAAGAGTACCCCAGACCCAAGTCAGAGAGGAAGAGGAGATGCTCCAGAATCAGATTTACTGGGCAAGTGAAAGGATCCAGGTGGTTAGCAGTGGCCCATATGGAGAAGCGCGCCCACTTCATGGCATAAGTGGCTCTCGTGGAAGGTTTCCTGGCAGCCACAAGACATCAGCAACCCTAGAAGAAACTCCAAAGTGGGCGACAGCTAAGTCTGCAGGAGCCATGCATGGGGATACAGAGACTTGAGTTCTGATTGGACCAGGGTGCCCTGCTCCTGGGACAGCAAGCCAGTGCACAGGGGCAAGGGAATAGGAGGTTCCACTGCTAGCTGCACCAGCACAGGGAACCAACATCTGACGTGGCCAGTAGGGAGCTATGAGAATTATCTCTGCTCCGTCTGACTGAAGCTTGAGGAGAACCCCTCTGCAGAAGCAGGAAGGGAGGGAGGGAAGGCATACGGAAACCTCCCTTTCCAGGAGGGGGACAATGCTTCATGCCAGAAAACTCCAGGTCCTGGAACGAGCAGAAAGTGGCCATTTTGCATTGAGTGGGGATGCAAAAAGGTCCAACTCTGGATGTCCTCACCTGTCGAGGAGGTCTTCAACCACAGAGGACAGGAGTTCCCACTCTTGCATCCTTGACCTGGACTGGCTTAAACTGTCGGCCAGGATGTTTTGGATGCTGGGAACATGGACGGCTGAAAGTTCCAGGCTGTGTTTGATGGCCCAATACCAGACCCTCATGGCCTCCCGACAAAGGGGGCAACAATGAGTGCACCAGTTTGTTGATGTAGAAGACTACAGACATGTTGTCCGTTTGCACAAAAAGTGGGCCGGGAAGAATGTGGGTCTGGAAGGCCTGCAGAGCATACAGAACTGCCCGCATCTCCAGCACATTGATGTGGAGATGCTACTCCGTCTCAAACTAAGTGACCAGGGTCTGATGGGCAGCTAAATGAGTTCCCCAGGCCTGAGGTATCCGTGATGAGTGTGTGCTGAGGAGAAACAGCATGGAGGGGGGCCCCCTTCAGGAGACTGGCAGGGTTCTGCCACCACTCCAAGGTCCTCTTCACTGGAGCGGAAACCTAAACTGGTTGATCCAGGTCGTCGGTGCGTTAATCCCATTGGGTTCGAAAAGTCCATCGGAGAACCCTCATGTAGAGGCAGGCCAGGTGAACCATGGCTATAGCCACCACCATGTGCCCCAGCAGATGAAGAAACACTGGCCGGTAGCTCATGACTGGAAGATACCAGCCGAGCCTGTAATATCAGGCGCCCTGCTCTATCCCTTGGCAGGAAAGCTTTGCCCTGGGATGAGTCCAAAACCGTTGCTATGTACTGGAGGCACTGGCACAGAGATGAGACGAGACTTCGGTAGGTTGATCATGATCCCTAAGGTCTGGAAGAGCTAAAGGTGCCTTTCATGCTCTGCAACAAAAGATCCCTGGAGGGGGCTGTGAGCAGCCAATCATCCAAGTACAGGAACACATAAAAGCCTTGCCTCCTCACAGCTACAGTTACCACCGCTAGGCACTTGGTGAAGACCCAAGGTGCTGAGGAAAGGCCAAAAGGGAGGGCCCAGAACTAAACGTGGTCCCCTTGGAAGCAGAAGTGGAGCAAATGGCGGTGAACTGGGAAAACCTGGATATGGAGGCAAGCATCCTGCATATCCAGGGAACAGAGCCAGTACCCCTGGTGAAGGAGCTGGAACAGTCCCTGAGAAGTCACCATCCTGAATTGCTTGTACTCTATGTAGAGGTTCAGGTGGCTGAGATCCAGGATCGGCCTCAGGTTCCCAGTCTTCTTGGGGACAAGGAAATGTGGGAGTAGAACCCTTTCCCTCTCTGATTCGGGGGGGGGCTCTATGGCCTTTTTTGTGCAGGAGTCTCTTCTCGGATGAGGGCGATGCGGGCCAGAGGATGATGGGACAGCAAGGGAGAGTTTTCTGGAAGGGTTTCCAGAAACTCGAGGGTGTGACCCCTTTTGATAATCTGAAGTACCCACTGGTCTGAGGTTACTCTGCACCACCCATCTAGGTATAGGGAAAATCGACTGCCTCTCCAAAGACCTCTGCTGGGGCCGGGGGTTGGGCAAGGAGTCAGGCAGTGGAGCCAGGGGTGGGTAGGGTAGCTGTGGGGACTCTGGGGGCCCTAGGAGTGGATCCACCAGCTGGTGGGGTGTTGGCCTTGCGCTGCAAGGTGCCTTTTGACTGCTGGCCCTTAGAGGGCTGTCAAGAGGACCAGCGTAAGGACTGATGTTGGGAAGGCCGCGGTTGGGACTGGTACATGGAATGTACTGACCTCAGGGCCTTGCCCGATTCCTGAAGGTGGGAGATGATGTCCTGGGCATCAACCCAAAACAAAACAGAACCCTGGAAGGGAGTATTCAAGATTTCGGCTGGAACATCAGGTGGAAACCCAGATACCCGGAGCCATGAATGGTGGCAAATGCAAATCCCTGCTGCTGCCGCCCCATGCCTGGAAGCATCTGCAGTGTCGCATGCTGCCCTCAGCACATGACTGCCCACATCTGAACAGGATTTTAAGAGTTGGGCCAACTGCATTTTGGTGGGATCTTCAGGGAAGGCTTGAACCAGATCCCGCGCCTGATCCCAGATGGCATTCTGATACTGCACCATTTGGACCAGACAGTTCTGGGCCCGGATGGCCGCAGTGGCAGATGAATACACCAACATGCCCAACTGGTCCAGCTGGCAGGATTCCTTGTCTGAAGGGCGGGTGCTGAGGTGTTTGGGCTTCTTAGTGTGGTCATAAGCCTCATTCATGACCACCGAGTCCACCATGGGATGTTCGCCAAAGAAATGTCTGCCCACTGGCACATGGTAAAGGCGATCCGCATTCTTGGCAAAGGCCAGGGTGGTTGAGGGGTGATTCCAGGCCGCCTCAGTCACATCGACATATGAATCAATAGGAGGGACCACCAAAGGGAGGGTCTCCTTCTTCCAGAGGTAAATAGCCAGACAACGGCACTCCAGGTCAAGCTCCTCTGTCCCCCACCCCATGAGGAATTGGAAATGACGCATCACATCAAGGAAAGAGGGACCATCAGCGGTAGACTTGAGAGTCTCCTTAGGAGGCTCCTGGCCATCAGAGAAGCCCCTCGAATCCTCCAACGGCTCAGAGGAGGAATCGTCCCCCCACTGATCGCTGTCCAGAACTGGCATCTGAGGGTGACGGTCGTCCCTATACTGGTCCAAGGTCTCCTTGTGACCCCAGAAGACACTATGGAGAGGCATCCTTGTCCTTCATAAAGGTCCACCAAGCAGTAAATAAGGCGTTATAATCCACCGGTAGAGGTTGATTATAAGGTGGATAAGGATACTGAAGAGGAGGGTACCGATACGTCAGTGGAGGAGCTGGCGTAGGGTACCCTGCTGTCGCCGGCTGGGGATCCCTGGGAGGGCCAATGGGCATCAGTTGAGGTGCAGGCTGGGGCAACGATGGTTGAGGAGTCGGTGTAGGCATCAGCGTGGCCAGCACCTCCCTGGTAGGCGAAGGCTGGTATCGGTCCAGAGAAACAGCTGACGTAGGCCCCTGAGGAGAGGCAGATGCCTGTGGGGGGGGGGGGGCGTCGCCTACATGGAGGAGGCGGCGAGCGCTTGCTCTGGGTGATGCCTGGAAGGGCTAGTGCTGGCCCTGGAGTCAGGGACTGAAGGCAATGCCTTGACCAGGGAGGGCAATGGGCGAACACCCGCCACTGAAGGTTCCAACCCCGATCATGCCACCTGAGGCACATGGGGACTAAGGGTCTGAGCATCAGGGGCTGGGAAGCAAAGAACGAGGTCCGTTGCCCCAAGGAACTGCCGTCCGTGACAGCAATGAGGGTGGGCAGCTGTACCACAAGCAACCCGGAGGGTGTAAAGGCTGCCAAGGAAGGAGGGGCTGACCCCTCCCCTCCCCCCCCCGCGGGAGGAACACCCAGAGGAAGAAACCGTTCTGTGCGGCAACCGCAAGCAAGAGGCAGACTATGGACGGTCCCAGTGCTTGTGCTTCCCACTGGACTTCTACTTCTGGGAAGAAGAAGAAGATGAAGATGCCCCGGAGACCAGGGAAGTGGAGAAGCTTTTAGCCTGAAGCTCCTTCTCCATCGTAGCTAGTTTCTACTGAAGTAGGTGACTCTGGAGGGTCTTCAAGCAGCGTCTCCATGTGGCCTGGTTGAAGTCCTGGCAGTGCTTGCAGGCCTCAGTGTTGTGGCTGGGGCCTAAGCAGAGCAGGCAGGAAGAGTGACAGTCTTTGGTAGGTATCTGCTTGCCGCAGGCACACTTCATCGGCTGTTTGGAAGACAAGGCTGGAGCAGAAGACAAACGAGATGGAGAAAACACTGAAAATCGATGTTAATACTAAGGAAAGAAAAAGAATAAATCGCGGGTAAACGCGAAGAAAATGGCGGTTGACTGAAGCAGGCGTTTGCGGAGGTCCGACTTGCGCGGGTCGATGACGGCAGGAAAGAACAGAGGCAGGTCTGGGGGACTGACCCCTTTATAGGACAGGCGGATGTCAGCATGCTGATGTTAGTGGGTGAAGTCTCCCGCGACAGAATACTAACTAGAAGTTTTCTGTGTGGTCATGGCACCTGGCAGCTTCAGTTCTACAGGTGTTGCCTGCTGCAAAAGCCCTTCTGAAGCAAGATCTATGCATACATATATAGACAGTGATGGCAGGAAAAGGCAGTCCAGCCCATCCAGTCTGCCCACCCTACCTATCTACTCTGTACTTGCTCTAGTGGTCATCCCACCCCTTAATTACTGCTCCATCTTGTCTAACAAAGCCCATATGCCTACAGCACCTCTGCTTGAAACTGCTTACCAATTGGGCCATCACTACTACTTCTGTGAAAAAAGTGCTAATGAGAGTCTTTCTTGAATCCCACCCCCCATGAGTTCCCTCTGGACCCTATATTTGAGCTCAAGGAGGAGAGTTCCTTGGTGTTCACCCTCTTTATCCAGTGCAGGTATTTGTATTTTACGATCATCTCACTCCTTCCCCGTTCCTCTTCTCGAGGGTGTACATGTTCAGTCCTGCAGCCTCTCCCTGTAAGACTTTCCCCCTAGCCCCTGGACCATCTTGGTTGCCCTGCGCTGTACTGCTTCCACTTTGTCAGTCTTTTTCTCAGGTATGGACTCAAGTACCTTGTGCAGTATTCCATGTCTGGTCGAACCAATAGCCTTTCCAGCAGCAGGAAATGAGGATTACCAGCACTAGAAATTAATGGTATTCCGCCCTGTTTTGCATACCAGTTTTCAAAGCAGAATACCATTTTCATCACGCTGGTATTCCATCAGGAATACCACTTTCCCATGCCACCGCACTGCAGTTTAATACAGCACTACTCTTTTGGATAGACAGAATACCAGGTATTGAGACGGAATACCAATTTTCAGGTTTTAGTAGTCTGCCTCCCACACCAGATTACATGCTTGTTGATCTTTCAGAATATTTTCACCATCAATTCACACTTATGGGTCTGGGGCTGGAGGCACTAGGATCCTGTGGGGCAAACGTTTTCCAGGAGGGAGCAGACGTCTACTACCGATGGCGTTTGTGCACCTGATGTGGTGCTGTGTGTGCCAGCCAATAACTGTGGCTGGCTCCCTCATGCACCTCAGTTCTGTTCACCAGTAGAGAAACAAAGTGAAGAGAATAAAAAAAAAAGAGGGCTAGCTACTTTCCACCCCAAGGGACAGGGAAAGGATATAGGAAATAAGGCAGCAGCCCTGAGCATGTGGCTCTGGCAGATGCAGGAAAGTGAAAAAAGTTTAAAACTGGGACCCCCTTGCAAATGAGATGGCAAATGTGCCAACAATGAAAAACAATGACATTGGACTCAAAAAATAAAAACCAAAAAGGCTAATTCCATGCCACCAGATAGGAATTAGGTGACTTCAAAAGTAAACCCATCTCTCTCTTCTCCCTATGACAGACAGAAGAAAAGTACGGATCAGATGCATTGGAGTTCCAGGATCTAAGCAGTCCCAAGGAGTCAAGATGTGGTCATCACCTCTGGCATCCTCCAGAGGGAGTGGACTAAGGCCCAAAAGGACAGAGAAAATTAACAAAGGGTACATAAACCAAAAAATTCTAACATGGATAGATAAGAAATAGAAACATGACCCGCTTCTTCCTGCAGCCACAGGGATGTACCCTGTGTATGAAACTATTTTACTGATCCAAGCAAAGTGCACTGCACCCTTCCACACAAAGGAGCTGCTCAGTGGAGTAGGCTGGATAGTTCCCAGGCATGTGTTACATACAGCAACTAGCAGGGTATACCCTTAAGAGAGGAAATAACTTGGGCAGCGAGGAGGACAAAAAAGAAAAACTGGAGAAAAGGGGCTACCTACCCACTCCACAAAACCTTTTTTTTTTTTTTTTGGGGTGGTGGTAGCAGGAGGGGCACAGAAGACCCTCACCTGTTTCTCTTGGTGAGAGCTGGCATCAGGGTACTCAACCCGCCATTTCGCCTTTTTTTCTTTTTGTATAACCAAAAAACCAGCCCCTAAAGGATTATGGCAGAGGAGATGCTAAACAATTAGAAGAAAAAGTGCTGCCAGAACTCGCAGGGTGAGCTGCCCAGAGGCCCTGGCTCTACCCGAGTGGGGGATGGGTGCACAGGAGTATGAATCAATGGTGAGGATATTCTGGAAGATCAACAATTATGCCAAGTATATCATGTCCATATCTTCCAGTAATCAATCTTCATCACCGATTCCCATTTAAGGGTCTGAGTACTAAGTGTCCCTAATATTAGGGAGGAGTTGGTGCACCATGCAAGTTAAGAATTACCCTCTGCCCTCTGCATGGGAGAAAACACCTGAGATTAGGCGCTCCTTATGAGTCTGGTGCGATCTGAGACTGGTCAGGGCCAGGCATGGGCACCTGTGACACAAGAGCAGGAGGGCACTCAAACAGCCATCGCCTTAACCTGCAGAAGAAATTAGCCCCATGGAACTGTGAGTTAAGCACCTTATGCCAGGCCACAGTTGCCAGTCTTGAGAGGCGAAGCCATGCCATCCGCTTGATGCAGACCACAGCTCCCTGCAGCCTGAAGGCCACCTCACGGACATCATATGGTGCCCTTGACTAGTGATGTACAAACTCCAGGCCCTTGGCAGAAAGACAAACAGTTTGCCTGAATAACTCACTATGCAGCAAGGCAGTTAGGAGTTGACCTAGCTGTGCCCACAGGTGCCTATTATAGGCTGCTTGATGTGCCACAATGCACATTATGGTGCATGCCAAGGTTAAAAATTTTCTCTGTAGGGCATCTGCCTGAGCATAGTCAGCCTCAGAAGGTTGGTCACATAGAGCGTTTAGGCCCTGGTGGAGTCTGCAAGACCTTAAGCCCCAAAGTGGGTCGAGATACTGCCCCTGAAGAACCTGAGGGAGCGCAGTACCGAAACTTGACATCCCTGGGGGCTGGAAAGCATGAGAAGGGACGTCTCCAGACTGTCCTTGAAGATTCTTCCAAGGCTCTAGGCTAGGAACGGATGACTGAACAGCTATCGCTGAAATATCCTAGGAGTCCCAGGTACAAGGACACGGGACTGTGACTGGAAAAGGAGCCCACATCCAGCGCCCGCAACATGTCCACCACGAATCTCTAGTACAGGAGTACTCAGGCTGAGGACATATGAAGTGGAGGCACTGGCCACAGAGAGGAATGGCACCAGGGGAAATAGTTTAAAATGAACCCCGTTAACGTCTTTATAGAACTGGTGTAGGGCACGAGCCACCCCTATGTAATGAGTCCAGGTGAGTGGCCCATGAGGGCCATGATCCCTGGAAGCTCAGGCAAAGATGGTAGAGGCCCATGAGGGAAATGGAGGCCATGGACTCCAGGGCCTCTGCTTGGGCAACGGTGTTGTGCAGGGGGCCTTGCCCGAGGGGAACCACCTGAACAGGGTTGCCCTGTGAAAGGGGAACGAAGCAGTCAGTGACCATGGAGGATTCCCCCAAGTGATGAAAGAGGAGCAGTACAATCCACTCAAGGCAGCTGTGGTCCTCATCTAGAGACTGGCTCTGCACATGGATCCAGGGAGAACTCAACCTCCTGGCCATCATGTGACCACAAACCGATGCTGCCTCTGACACCAGACTCAGGGTAAACGACTGTCCTAGAGATGGGTTCCTCCCTGATGCTGTGGCCAGTACCATCCTCATGCCAGGTCTGGCATCAGGTTCAACACTGGACCCAGGCCCATCCCAACCCCCGGCACTTTGAGCGGCATTGGGAGACATCCTGGTGCTGTGAACAGCACCAGAACCAGGGACAACCCCAGGGGTGACACTGGCACCACGTCCGGTGTTTGGCCCAGAATCGACACCATGGCCGGTGCCATCCATCACCAGAGTCGACGGCATCCCACCCCCAGAGTCACTAGGGCTGCCAGGGGAAGACATCGCCACCACCTTGGAATGATCCTCCTGCTGCCTTTCTCCCACCCTAATCCTTTTCTCCCTCCCTCTCTCCCTCTCGAATTCTCTCTCCCAACCCATCCCTCCCCTTATCTCACCACTGCCGGGTCACTGACCACCTAGTATGACCTCGTGCTGCCCCCCTCCACCCAAACTTCTAGTCATCGGACCTTTTTGCTCCCTGCAACAGCTAGCAACTGCCTCCACTCTCTAAGGTTCACTTGGCCTCTAACTTTTTAATGTGCTTATTTATTAAGACTTCCAAATCCCTGACAAGGCGCCTGGCTGCTTCTATTGTTACTGAAATTTTATTGTATACTTGTTTTCCCTGTAACATTTATTATTTTTTTTTTCACTTAGCTGTTACTCTCGTACCTTATTTGCACTGCATCTTTTTGTTAACTGTTTGTCTACCTGTCAATGTACCATGACGTGGAACCATTGTAAATGAGCCTCTGGCTCAAAAGTATATTTCCGAAAACCAAAATAAATAGATTAAAAAATGATTAATGACACTGCATGGCC
This sequence comes from Neoceratodus forsteri, assembly GCA_016271365.2. Lineage (NCBI taxonomy): Eukaryota > Metazoa > Chordata > Ceratodontiformes > Ceratodontidae > Neoceratodus > Neoceratodus forsteri. Next base: position 1,624,842,879 of record CM028131.1, on the reverse strand, counting down.
CCGGTGTCAGTCCCTCTCCAGACACCATGAACAGTGTCTGAAAGGAACCTAACTTTCAACCCTTTAAGCTTTTCCAGCACCCTTCCCCACTATTATGCCTCGCTGCTGGTGCACCCTGCGCCCGGATCCCTTTTCCTCCTCAACCCACATTCTGGCAGTGGATCATCCTTCTCACTATTAAATACAGAACAAAAGTATTTGCTCAGTATCTCTACTTTTCCCTTGTTCTTCTCTGTGACAGCGTTAGGCATGACTCTGTCCCATTTGTTATGCAGGAGTTAAAAGCAAGGATCTATTTTGAGGCCAGGCCAGTGGCGCTGAGGGTTAAGGTTCTGAACACCACACCTCACGCCGGCGACCTGGGTTCGGGAATGAGCCTGGGCTATCGGGTTTTGGTAGGGAAAGGAGGGATTGAGTGTCCAGAGGACAGCTCTCCCTCCCTGGGGAGGGAGGAAATTCCTGCTCCTATTGTCTAGTGGCCTCTGGTGGTTACAGGGGCTTACAGCAGTCAGGAGCCAGCTGGTCAGGGGATTGGCTCGGAGGCACTTCTGTGGGCATGCTCGGGAGCGAGCACGCAGCACACTGGAGTGCATTGCACTTCCCAGCTAATAGGAGGAAATTAAGTATGAACAAAACACCTTCTCGCTTGGTAGGCGAAGGTGGGCTTAGTGGCGCTGAGGTACCATGTCCAGTGTCGGGTCATGGCTGTTCTCCTGGGGGTTCTCCACGCACCGGTCCCAGTCTGACACTATAAGATAGAGCACCGGGTGAGTTTGGCGGTCCTTGCCTCTGGGGGACTTGGATCTGGAAGGGGATAGGCTGCAGGGATGTCTCCAGGACCAGGGCTTCAGGTGGACAGGACCAGCCGAGGTAAGCCCCATAGCCCAGCTGGAGAGAGTCCAGCATAGCAAGGGTAAATAAACAAAGTCTACTGGAGAGAGAGAGAGAGAAAAAAAAAAGGAACTATTTTGTCCTCTTTTTCTGCTACTTGTGTGTCTCTTGCTTGTATGATTGCGCAATCACTTTTCTTGTGGCACCTAGGAACTGGCTACTCTGATGGTCCACAATTTCCCCATTATCTCCTTTCCCTCACTTGCTGTTTCTTTTCTTTCTTTCTCCCCATGCTTCTCTGTGGTTAAAAAACACGTATGAATCTTTCTGTGAAACTGGGATCCCTTGGTTTGCAAATGTATACAGTTATGCTGTTTGAAATTATTGCAGAAAGCTATTTGCGTTTCTTAAAAAGGTGACAGTCTAACACAGGGGGTTAATGCTGGGATGTATTTTGACCCCCACAAGCTTATTAAAAGAAATGTTAACAACATACCAGTTGTGGGACAGAATGTTCTATTTTGATGCACCTGTTGAGACTAGATGTACTCTTCAGGCTGCCCTCAGGAAAGTGACAAAATCCTGCTACATTTTTTTTTATGAAAAACAGGATGCAGTCTGAACTGGCAGTCAAAAGCATCATATATAATCAGAGCAATGGTTTACTAGAGAAAGACTCTCAAATGTAGGACTTTGTTTGTACTGCCTGTATGAAGAGCTATCCTGTACATTTTTTAGTGTTAGTAATGACAATAAAACACTACTTGTGAATTTTATAACTTCTCCTGGTGTGCCTATGCTTCCTGACCTATGCCTTTATGACACCCTCCTCCCTTCCTTCCTCTCTTAAGCCTCAGTATTCCCCCTTTGTCCTTTTGCTTTTCCCATGTGTCCCTGAAGAATGCCTTTACTCTTGCTTCACCCCACTGCTAGACAGACTTCCGTTTCCACCTTGGCCTCCCAGGCCTTCTTACTAGCTACTTTTGCTGTCTCATGGTACTCCTTATCCCTTCCCTTTTGGCTTCCTTTACATTTCATGAACACCCTCCTCTTGTTTCATATTGCCTTCTGTACCTCTGCCATGGTACCTCACTGGACTTCTAGATCATTTTCCCTTCCCCAACAGTTCCCTCATTACAACAGATTCTGTTTATTTGAAATTCCACACCTTTACTGCATTTGTCTCTTTCGTGACCCCTATCTGAACCTTCAACCTCTGTCTAGTGGTTGCTGGATCCTAGCAGTTCCTGGACTATCACATTTTGGCTCCTCACTGTTGGTAAGCACCAGATCCAGAAGTGCCACTTCCCTTGTCGAGTCCTCAACTAGTTGTACTAGGAATGTTGTTTGGCATGCATTTGCCCAGAGCTGGTGCCTAGTACTTGTTGCAATTGTAACTTTCCAGTCCACATCTAGCATATTAAAGTCCCCTACTACTACTACTTTTATACTGGCCACCTTCCTTAGCATCTCTCCTAGTTCTTTATCCACCCTTGGTCTTGGCCTGATGATCTGTAGACCACACCAATCTTGATTTTCTTCCTTTTCCCTGCTATTAGTACCTACAGGTTTTCTAGCTTTTCGGAATCCCCAGGTTGTCTATTTCCAATGTTTTTATCACCCGCTTTACGTACAGCGCTACCCCTCCACTTTTATCTATCTTTTCAAAATGGTGAACACTCTGGTATCTTCATGTCTCATTAGTGGTTTGAGGTCATCTACATCTCTGTGACAGCCACCATGTCTAACTTTACTTTTCCGACCAATGCCTGCAGTTCAAGCATTTTGTTGCAAAGGCTCCTTGTGTTGGTGCTTCAGTCAACAAGAAGCTGTCTGCCCCTGTCTGCAGCTTTGAAAATTACCCGGGACAAAATGATGTCACAGGGGGCAATAATAAACAGTAAGGCATAAAGGGCCAGCCTGCTAACTGAGAACAGAATACAACCGTACATCATAAAATAGTCCTAGAAGTTATGTGAACGGCAAACAGACAAAATAAATTTACCACCATGCCAGAAGAAGTGGTATCTGAAACCATAAAATGTTGCCTGTGCAGTGCAAGAAAACTAAATATTGCTTTATCTGGAGTAAAGGCTTTAGTTTCTTACTTCTGAGCAAGTCCACTGCCTTTGAAGAACTCCTCCTACACCATAAATTATACAGCCCCAAGTAGGGCAGTGGGCATCCTGGGACTTACTAGTTGCACATCATTCTCCAATAATATGTCCCAACCCCTCTGCCATTTACCCTGTGTATGGCTGCCTGATTCATTGCCTGATGGGGGAAGCCAGCAAGGCTTCCCACAGGTTCATAACATTAGTTATACACACTGCCATAAACACTGCTGCATTAACTCCCCCCCCCCCACCTAGTTTAAACTAGCCATGTGTTATGCCCATCTTTCTCCCAGCATCCTCCTGCCCTATTCATTGGGATGAAAGCCATCCCATTTGAACAGCTTCCAATCCATCCAGGTCATGTCCCATTCTGTCCCAGTCCCAGAGGAGCCAAAATCCCCCTCTTCCCTGCATCATTCCTTTAACCACGCACTGAACTGGAACACAATGAATTTTTCCCACTCATTCAAGCACTGCCGCAGTAGCTCCTTGGAGAAGGTTACTAGTCTGCACCTGCTCTACCCCCCCCCCACTACCTTCCTCAAAGCACAAAGTCTGACTTTACCTGTTCCATACTCAGCTCAGATCAATCATGCCAATGCGCACAATTAGATCCCACCTCCTCCCTCGAGTTCCACCATCCTGGCTATAAGGCTGCCTGCTGTCACTCCAGGGTAGCAGCAGACCACCACTTTACCATCATGTACGAGACCCAATTCCCTCCCAGCTCCACTGATAATTGAATCTACCATTATATGTACCTTTCTCTTGCCCCCCTTTGGGGCTCAGTCCTCACCCTGGCATGTTGTGAAGCACTGCCTGCCCAACAGATGTGCTGGTGCCTTCCTCCCTTGTCAGGGTAGACTAGGATACCTCCTGTTGCAACTGGGTAACCCTACTAATTGTGCACAGCACCAGATCCACAGGCCTGACTTCCCTCCCCCAGTGTTTCCATCCCATCACCACCACCGTCCAAGCCTCCTTCCCTAACTTGTGCTGGCCTTGAAGGTGGCTGAGAAAGAGACAGAGAAAATGTAATCCTACATCAAAGACCTGGAACACACACTCCTACACCAGTCAGAATCATGGAAAGTGCATTCCTACACTAATCAGGACCCAGGAGAATATACAAGCACACTAATCAGAGACAGAAATTAACATGAATGCGCTAATTACAGCCCCGAAAAACAAACGTAATACCACTCCAATGGTCCAGTGGCAATGCACTATGCTGCCATGTCGATGACGGAGGTTCGGAAGCAAACCAAAGAGTCACGTTGGGAGGCAGGCCAGGCTGAGACAACTGCCACTCTGCAGTGCATCACGGCTAGGGACGGTTAGTGGTAGGCTTGGCCACTACAACCACCACTGCGGCTGGAACAGGGAGCTTGCTCCAACCGCAGGGGATGCTGTGCATAAGCAAGGCAGACAAAGGCACTGCCCACACACCAGGAGAGAATGGGGGGGGGGAGAACAAGTCAGAAAAACAAACAAGCTGGTAGCTGTCTACATGACAGCCAGGTATGGTTTGATCAGGGATCTATCCCTGCAAACAGGGAATATCCCTGTAAAGATGTGCTGCCACCTGGGAGAAAAACCTCTATGGAGAAAACAAATGTACACACAAGACCCCATCTTAACAGGAATAAATAGATGTCACATGGTGTAGCACTTACCTGCTCTCACCCCTCGGTACTCTGGCGTGGCAAACATATCCCACTGAGATACAACAATTGCTATAATCCCCAGGACACATATCACTATCAGGTAGATAAAACGGGGTTCTGGGCTGCAGTAGAAGGAGTAGTAGAGCCAAGGGACAAAACTTCCCATAATTAGGAGAGCAATGCCAGAGTAGTCTAATCTGAAAATGAACAAAGGTAATTAGCAATCTAGAAATTTGCATTTCACAGAGTGAGACAGTGTGTGTGTGTGTGTGTGTGTGTGTGTGTGTGTGTGTGTGTGTGTGTGTGTGAGACAGTGTGGTGTGTGCATGTCCAGAGAAATTTCTGAGCATGAATGAGAGGAACCAAGCCAGTGTGAGTGGTTACTATATGTGTATGCACGAGTATGAACCTCATCAATCCTAGCGTGAGTGAGCAAGAGTCCGTGCATGCACAAATGTCTGAGAATGCATTGTGTTTTATTTATTCTTTATTTATTCAAGTCTAGGATTACAAGTACCTTTGAGCCAAGGCTCTTTTACAAAGGTTCCACATCAGTTTGAGGACAGTACGACAAAAGTACAATGCATGGTAATACAGCAATGTATGGAAATTAAAGGCAGTATAAACAGGTTAAACAAGTTTGCAATCAGTTACCAGAGGAAATACACACATTTTTGGTGAAAACAGGTCAAGGGCAAATGAGGGTGTGCAGCAGCATTACAAGACATGGGTAAGACACAGGGAGGGATATGAGCTGCCAGAGACATTGTCACAGAACATACAGAAGTGCAGGAAGCGGGGTTAGGAGAAGGGGTGAGGGGATGGGAGGAAAGGGAAGGGGAGGAGAAAGACCAAGGAAGGGGGAGTGCTAGATGGGAGGCTGAGGCAGCACTGAGAGGGTAGCTAGGGTGGCTGGCTAGATGAGGCAGTCGCAGGTACTGGAGGGAGGAGGGGGAGAGTGAGAGAGAGGTGGGGGGGAGAGGCGGAGCCCAGATTTGAAAGGGCCAAGCTTGGGAATGGAGCAGATTTCATGGTTGAGATTATTTAACCAACTTGGCGCCCTGTAGGCAAATGAACGTTGACCCATTGATGTTCGTCAGCGAGGAATCAGCAGGAGTCGAGAGTCAGATCCCCTGGTATGGCGGGGATTTCTATTTAGGCTGAGGAGGGCTTGGACACCAGAGGGAGCAAGTCCCAAGGTTATCTTTGCCATAATGCAGGTTTTGTATTTTAGATGGTTTGATAGTTGCAGCCAGCCAGTTTGGGAATAGAGGTCGCAGGTATGGGTAAGGCGATGGGCACCAGTTATAAGACAAGCTTTGTTTAGGGTGGTTGAAATGCATCTCAGGGCTGTTGAAGTGGCAGAGCCATATATTAGAAGGCCATAGTCGATAACGGAGACTACCGAGCTTTGGACAGCAACCCTTAGGGCTACAGGGGTAAGGTGCGCCCTATGCCTGTAGAGGAGACCAAGTCGTATGTTAGCCTCCTTGGCTATGCTGCCAATGTGGGCTCCACAGGACAGGTTATTGTCAAGAGATCCCGAGATATTTAAATGAGTGTACCTCTTCAATGGCCACTCCAAGGTGGTTTGTAATGGTCAGTGGATGCTGTCTGTTCTTTTTGTGGGAGTTACTGAAGAGCATAGATTTCATTTTTTTTTTATAGTTAAGGATGAGTCTGTGTTTGCTGAACCAGTTCTCTATGGAGGTGAAACCAAGCTGGAGTTTGTTCTGTAGGGATAGTGGGTCCTTATGGGTGGCGTGGATTACGACATCATCAGTGTAGAAGAGGAGTTGTTCCAGGCACAACTGGGGGAGGTTATTTAGAAAAAGACTGAAAAGAAGGGGACCCAGTATGGAACCTTGAGAAACTCCAGAGTGGACTGGTCATGCATCGGAGAGGACACCTGCAATTTTCACTCTTTGCAACCTGTTCTCCAGGTAACTTTTAAACCAGGCTGAGGAGTCTGGGGAGAGCCCTGCATTTAAGAGCTGTTCCAGAAGCAGACCGTGGTAAACGGTATCAAAGGCCTTAGGTCTATAAAGACCAACCCAGCTAGGTGCCCATTATCCAGAGAGCTGTCGATGGCTCCTGTGAATTCCAAGAGGGCTGATGTAGTGCTGTGTCCTTTCCTGAAACCATGTTGCTGTGAGCATAGGATATTGCATTTGTCCAGGTAATCTGTGAGCTGGTCAGCAACTATGCGTTTGATGGCCTTGGACAGTGGAGGCAGTATGGAGATTGGTCAGTAGTTTCCAGGGTTGGTCCAATCTCCCGTGTTATTGACCGGGGTAATGGTAGCGGATTTCCATTTGTCTGGGAACTGGCTGAGGGACAGGCTGAAGATCTTAGCAGGCTAGTCACCTCATCAAGGGTGAGGGACAGCAGTTTTAGGTCGAGTGTCCCCACCATGTATTGTTTTAGCGATTGCATTCGCAATGTATTTCCAAGCTTCGTGCATCTCGACACTTTGAAACAGAAAGGAGGATGTGCAGGGGAGGCTGTAGCTTTAAGTGCGGCACTCAGCCTGGCATGAAAGTCGAGCTCCAAAGAAGCCACAAGCAATTCCATGGTTCAGCACTCTGTAAAATAGCACAGTATTTTTTTACCATAAATTTATTTGCCCAGGCTTGCCCAGCTGAGATGCACCATCTTGTTTCCAGTGGGGTCCTACTTATAAATTCCGTAGTTGGGTGGACTGGAGTACTGAGAGGTGAAGTGACTTCCCAAATGTCACAGGGTGAGTATGAAGCTCTAGCAGGGTTTGAATCTGCAATTTTCTGGTTCCCAAACTGGTGGGTGTACTAAAGGCAGTGCCTGCTAAAAAGCTGCTTAGAAACAGGGTAGGTGGGTTACAACAGGAAGGAGTACAGTAACCCCTACCACAGAGGTTGCCAAGAAAGAAGAGCGGTTGGACCAAGGTGGGCTCAGGGAGGGAGAGGGTGATGGAACAGAGGTGCATTCCTCCAGCTGTACCTCTCCACAATTCATACGTGGTTCTGGTGGACAGTGATTCCTCTATGGAGGCACCAGCAGTGGGGACCAAGAAGGATGCTGGGAACCTCCACAAAGGAGACCCACAGGAGGGTGGCATGGGACCCCACAAGGGAAGGAAACAACTCCTAGTGGGGGACTCCATTGTTAAAAGGGTAGAACGGGGGGGGAGAGGTAAGGTGCCTGCCGGGTGCCATGACTTGGAGGGACAGGGAGTTAATCCTCAGGATCCTGGGGGCAGCTGCACGAGGGAGGGAGCTAGATGTCATTCTCCACCTAGGGACAAATAACCTGGCTGAGAATGGGATCAGCGCAGTGCAAGATGAGTTTGAAGAGTTGGAGGGACCTTTAGACAAGTAGCACATACAGTAAACTTCTCAGAGGTGCTGCCTGTCTATCGCAAGGGTGATGCTAGGGTACTCCACATCATGGGATTCAATGAATGGTTGAAAAACTGATGCGGACCTCAGGGTTTTGGCTTCAATGAGGACTGGGGGTCCACCTGGAGGGATGCAGGCCTATACTGGTGTGATGGTCTGCATCTGTCTGGGAGGGGAACCAGGGTCCTAGGTGATGGGTTTAGCTCCCTCATTGACAAGCATTTAAGCATTTAAACTAGCCAAGGGGGGAGGCACTGAAAAGGAGCAGGGAAAACCCAGCCTCCCCCCACAAAACAGTAGTTAGAGAGGTAAACACCAAGGCAGAGAAGTCAACAGGGAGCAGGACAGAGGTAAGTGCAGAAAAAGGCAGTAAGGACGGGATAAGGCCATCAAAAAATGGAGGGTGCTGAGTACCAATGCCCATAGTCTGTGTAACAAGCTCCTTGAATTAGTGGCCTTGATGAAAGAGGGACACCTGGATATCGTGGCATCACAGAAACATGGTACACAGAGAACCATGACTGGGATGTCAACCTACCAGGATACACAAGCTACAGGAGGGACAGGGAGGGTAAAAGAGGAGGAGGAGTAGCTCTCTATGTAGGGGAAGGGATCAGAGCAATGAAACTGAAGGATAAACAGGGAGTAGTAGAGGAGGCACTGTGGGTCACCCTGGAGACAAGAAATGGCACCACAATCCGCACGGAGTTGTATACAGACCCCAATCTCAGCGAGAGGCAATGGACAAGGAAATGATAGAAGGCAACCTTAGAATGGAAGAAAAAGGGGAGATATTGTTAATGGGGGACCTGAATATGCCAGATGTTAGCTGGAGCACCTTTGCTGCAGCCACATCCAAGAAAGAGCAGCGTTATTCTTGATGCCCTACAGGGGGCATGTCTCAGACAGCTAGTACTGGAACCCACTCAGGAGGGAGCAATCTTAGACATGGTACTGTTAAACGGGGATGGAGAAAGGATCTTGGATTTAGAAGTAGGTAGCCATCTGGGGACAAGTGACCACCAAACAGTGTGGTTCACGATAAACACAGCCACACAAAAGCAAGAGTACTGGACTTTAGGAGGGCTGACTTTGGGAAAATGGGAGAGTGCCTCAGAAAAGCAGTAGCAATTGAGCAAGAAGGAGGGGTGGAGGAACAATGGGGGAAAATCAAAACAGCCATCACAGAGGCAACGAGCCTTTGTGTGAAGCAAATAAAACAAAATTAAGGGGAAAAAAAAACACCATGGTTCTCAAAAGAGGTGGCGGGGAAGGTTAAGGAGAAAAGGACAGCATTCAGGAAATATAAGGAAACACAAAAGGAGCAGGACAGAGAACTGTACCAGTTAAAGCAGAAGGAAGCAGGAAGGCAGTCAGAATAGCAAAGGCACAAACTGAAGAAAAGATAGCCAACCACTTAAGAAGGGGATAAAACCTTTTATAGGTACATTAGGGAGCAAAGAAAGACCAAGGGAGGGATACTGAGGCTTAATAAAGGGAAGGGAATGTGGGCAGAGGGTGACAGTGAAAAAGCAGGGATACTGAACGAATACTTCTGCTCGGTATTCACAAAAGAGGAGGAGGGGGAGGTACCTAAATCAAAGAATAGAAGCACTCTGGATAGGAAGGTTGATACCAGTCCATTTACAGAAGAAAGGGTTCTGAAAGATCTCTTAAAACCGAAGGTGGACAAAGCAATGGAGCCTGATGGGATTCACCCAAGAATTCTAAAAGAACTAAGGGTAGAACTCCTGACCCCACTAACCACCCTTTTTAACAAATCATGGGAGGATGATGTGGTACCTGAGGACTGGAGGAGGGTGGATGTGATTCCCCTTCACAAAAGTGGGAGCAAGGCAGAGGCAGGAAACTATAGACATGTTAGTTTGACCTCACTGGTAGGGAAAATGATGGAATCAATTCTGAAGGAAAGAACTGTCAAGTTCCTAGAGGCCAGTGGGGCACAGGACCCAAGGCAGCATGGATTCACAGTGGGAAGGTCGTGTCAGATGACTAATAGATTTCTCTGACTGGGTGACCAAAGTAGTAGACCAGGGAGGGGCTGTGGACATGGCCTACCTAGACTTTAGCAAGGCATTTGACACAGTCCCACACAAAAGATTAATATACAAGTTTTTCAGCCTTGGAGTGGGCCCCAAGGTGGTAGCATGGGTTAAAAATTGGCTGGAAAACAGGATGCAGAGGGTAACAGTAAACAGAGTCCACTCTGAAGAAAGGGGGGTTACTAGCAGGGTACCGCAGGGTTCAGTACTGGGACCGGTCCTCTTTAATGTCTTTATAAGTGACATTGCAGATGGACTGGAAGGAAAAGTACGTCTCTTTGCAGATGACACAAAGATCTGCAACAGGGTCAGTACAGAAGTTGGGGTGGAAAGGATGCGGAAGGACTTGGCAAAGTTGGAGGAATGGTCAAATGTATGGCAGCTTAGATTCAACGCAAAGAATTGCAAAGTAATGCACCTGGGAAACAAAAACCCTGGGGAAGATTACACAATGGGGGGGGTACCTAACAACAATAAAAATGGAAAGGGACCTGAGGATAGTCACATCAGATGACCTTAAGGTGGGCAAGCAATGTGAGAAGGCAGTAAGGAGGGCTGGCGGGATACTGGGATGCACAGGGAGAGGCATCACCAGTAGAAAACAGGACGTTATTAACCCTCGGTACAGACAGCTGGCGAGACTGTGTGCAGTTCTGGAGACCCCATCTCCGCAAGGACATAGGATGGAGGCTGTCCAGAGGAGGGCAACTAAAATGGTGCAGGGTCTACACCAGAAGACATATAAAAGAGATATTAAAGGAGCTTAATATGTATACCCTTGAGGAGAGGAGGGAAAGGGGGAACACTATAGAAACTTTCAAGTACCTCAAGGGAGTCAACAAAGTCCAAGAGGGTAGCATCTTTCAGAAAAAGATGTGCAAGAACAAGGGGGTACAATTTGAAGATGGGGGATGGGTCAGAGGTAATGTGAGGAAGTACTTTTTTTTTTTTTTTTACGGCGAGGGTTGTGGATACATGGAACAGCCTTCCTGAGGAGGTAGTGGGGGGAATTCAAGAATGCATGGAACAGACTTAAGGCAATTCTAGTAGGGGGTAGGAAGAAATAGGCTGTTAGTTAACCAAGATCTGCAGCTTAGCCATTAGGTAGGGAAATGGGCAAACTACGTGGGCCAAGCGGTCCTTATCTGCTGTCAAATTCTATGTTTCTATAAAAGGAAGCTGAGAAACTGGGTACCTACTGGCTTACGGAGGGGTAGGATGCAGGAAGCTGGCTTACAGAGGGGCAGTGTGTACTGACCTGCAAAAGGAGGCTGGGAAATTGGGCACTGCTGGACTATTGATGGGCATGGTACAGCAGCCTGTAAAACAAGGTTGTGAAATATGGCAGGACTGGGTTACAGAGCAGCAGGGTACAGTGCACTGTAAAATGAGGCTGGTAACAGAGGGGCAGAGTGCAGTGCACTGTAGAAGGAAGTTAAGAAATAGGGCAAGGCTGGGTTACAGAGGAGCAGGGTAGAGTGCACTGTAAAAGGAGGCTGGGAAATAAGGCAGGACTGGTAGTAGAGGGGCAGAGTGCAGTGTCCTGTAAAAAGAAGAACCACCAAACCATCCATAGCAAATCTAATTCATTTAATAAAAATTAAACCCAGAAAACCAGATGAGCCCATTTGAGTGCTGAGCCAGACTCCCCAAACATTTTTGCTCTTCACATAGGGCTTCTTCAGTGTCCTGTGACTGACATCGAGGAAACAGGGCTGGGTTACAGAAGGGTAGAGTGTAGAGTAATATAAAAGAGGGCTGGGAAACGGGGCAGAGCTGGGTTACAGAGGGACAGGGTACAAAACCCTGTAAAGGCTATTAAACTCACACTTGCATGCTTTCCTTATGTGTCTAGAATGAAAACTATACTCACTTAGAGAACATCCGTGAAACAGATTCTGAATGGCAGTAAACGGTGTGGAAGAGCCAAGAGAAGCTGAGACAAAGAATAGCTCCCAGGAAAAACATTCCGATTGCCACCTTTTCCTGCACTGGGGCCACAAAGGACATATTGGGCCGAAACATGTAGAAAACCCCCAGGCACAGGAAAAAAACACAACCTGCAAAGGGTAGAAAAGCAGTCATTAGATCAGCGGCCAGAAATCATAGCACGCCACCCAAACATATCTAGCAAGCATGCCCAGGTAAGGTGTCAGTTGAAATATGGCTCTCCCATAACCCAAGCAAGGCCCCTGGAATGCACAACTAGACAAAGTCAGCATGCCTTGCCACCGAATTCAAAAATGTTAATGACATTTCAGAGATACTGGATTTTCCTCATTCCAGGCTCTGTTGCCTTCCTTGCATGCCCTGAATTAATCCGGCCACTCAAAAATGGATGTCACTGAGGATATTACATCCAACAGCTGGGCAACAACCTGCCATACAAGTAAGTTAATATAGCTGCAGCCGTTTAGGAGCCCTGCTGCAGATCTTAGGGCTAAAGTGTCTAAGAGAACCAAAGACCAGTGGATAAGGTCAGCCTATTAATGGAACACAAGAAGTCCTCAACTGCATGAGGCCATCTAGACAGTCTTCATATGGAGATGGACCAGATGGAATTCATTCAGATTGATTAAACAATTCCAGCTGGATTACCCATGTTTTCCTTCTCTACATGTCTCCTTTTTTGGTTTTCTGCTGTCCTGATCTTATGGCAGCTCTGTATATAGTCCCCCTATCAGTGCTCCAAGCAGTGACACCATAGAGCACGGACATCACTGGTTACTGCAAGTCAGTGTCTCCAGGCACCGATGGCACTACCAGCATGTGTTGCTACATTTTTGTTTTATATCTGTTTGTTAACCAGGTGGGTGCACTGGTCCCAGGGACCATTTCCAGGTGCCACCCGGGCCATCAAGATGGCACATAAGAAAAAATTACTCACCTTAGTAATTCTGTTTCTTCTCAGCGATACTCAGGTATTCATAACTTTCTGCCGTTAGCCTGAAGGGTTGAACTGCCTGGAGTGATGGAACATATGCAAATGATGGAATCATCTGCACGAGACAACTTTTCAAATGCTGCCCTACAGTAACTGTCAATGTTCTAAACTTCTTCAGATTTCCTAGGAGCTTGAATAGACCAATGCTAGAGTAAAATTTAAAAATTATTCTAGAGGAATAAAGGTTTACCCCAACTGAAGTAGGGGAGAGCTCCAACTGGAGCCAAGAATGGCTAAAAACTCTAAGGAATTAAAATGTCAGAAAACTCTAAGGGTTTAATACCCAAAAACCTGTTTTATAAATTGGACCACTATGAGAGGATACTTGCACAATTTGTGTTGTACCCTTTTACGGTAGTGCAGCATGTGGAGTGCAGAGGCTGAGTTCTGGAAGGTGAGGAGAGAGGGAAGTTATGAATACCTGAGTATCACTGAGAAGAAACAGAATTACTAAGGTGAGTAATTTTTTCTTCTAACCCCAGTAATACTCAGGTATTCATAACTTTCTGCAGACTACAAACACTTATTTAGGAAAAAGACCCTGCAGGACTGCTGTGCCAAACCCAGCATCACTTCTAGACTGGATATCTAAATTGTAATGCTTAGTAAAGGTGTGTACTGTCTTCCAGGTAGCTGCTTTACAGATGTCCACCAATGGGACATCCCTTACAGCTGCCAAGGTGGCAGCTGTTCCTTTGGTAGAATGTGCCCTCAATCCTGTTGGGGACTCCCTACCAGCCCTTGTATAACAAAACTGAATACACTGGACAATCCAATGAGAAATGGACCTTTTAGAGGCTGGAGTACCTTTTCCCACATCCCCATAGGTCAGGAACAACTGTTTCTTGTCCTGCCTGTGATCCTTAGTGGCTGTGATATAGTAATTAAGGGCCCTTTTCACATCAAGGCTATGAAGCTTTCTTTCACCATGAGTAGAGTGCTCAGTGAAAAAGACAGGTAGGGTGATGGATTGGTCGATATGGAACTCAGAGACCACTTTTGGTAGGAATTTTCTGTTCATTCTCAGTATCACCTTATCCCTGTGAAAGGAGATATAATCCTGCTCTACAGACAGAGCCTGCAATTCACTTATTCTTCTGGCAGAAGTGATTGCCTCTAGAAAAGCTGTCTTCCAAGTGATATATTTGAGCTGAGCCGTCGCCATAGGCTCAAATGGATGCCCCATTAGCTTGGCAATGCAAACACAGATCCCATACTGGCACTGGCGTCCTGTGAGGGGGGTGCAAATGGATCAAGCCCTTAAAAGATCTCCTAAAAATAGGGTCTGAGGCAAGAGATACTGTAGTACCAGCAGAAATGTAAGCAGACAAGGCTGCAAGGTGTACTTTAAGTGAATTGGGCTGCAAACCCAAGGAATGCAACTGGGACAGATAATCCAGAACAACTGGAATGTCAGCCTGTAATGGAGTAAAATCCCTAGAGGAGCACCAGATTGAAAATCGTTTCCATTTAGAGGAGCAGGATTTCTTAGCAGAAGGTTTCCTATAGCTCCTTAGAATATGAAGTACTGATTCATAAAGTTTCAAACCAGCATATTCTAATTCCTCAAGCACCAAGCCTTGAGGTTGAGGGATTTGAGGTTTGGGTACAACAGGGTCCCCTGGTTGGGAGTCAATAGATTGTATGTCTGAGGTAGCTGTATTGGCATGGCCATTGACGTTGAGAGCATCAGAGAGTACCATGGCTGCCTGGGCCAATCCGGGGCTATTAAGATCAGGGACGCTGAATGGGACCGGAGCTTGAGCAGCTCCCTGAAGACCAATGGGAAGGGAAGGAAGGCATAAAGGAACCTTCCCGACCAATCCAGAGTCAAAGCATCCAGTGGCAGTGCGCCCTGATCCGGTGGTCTGCAACAATACTGAGGCAGGTGGTGGTTCTGGTGGGATGCGAACAAGTCCACCTCTGGAGTACCCCACCTTCAGAAGATTACGTTTACCACCTGCTTGTTCAAGGTCCATTCGTGATGGGCCTGGTTGATTCGACTTAATGTATCTGCCAGGGCACTGTCCTTTCCTGGTAGGTAGACCGCCTGGAGGGAAACTCCCAGAGAGTATGCGAGAGTCCAAATTCTCATAGCCTCTGTGCAAAGAGGCCCTGACCTGGTACCTCCCTGCTTGTTGATGTAGTACATTGTGGTGGTATTGTCTGTCCTGACCTGTACCACCTTTGACTGTACCAGCTCAGAGAAAGCCTTTAGGGCAAGATAAACAGCCCTGAGTTCCAGCAAATTTATGTGCTGTAGGGACTCTGAGGTTGACCAGGTACCCTAGGTTGTGTGTTCTCCCAAGTGGGCACCCCAGCCCAACAGGGATGCATCTGTTGTAAGAATCATTGAGGGAAGACAGCTCTGAAAGGGAACACCCTCCCTTAGATTGGATACCTCTTTCTACCATAGCAAAGCTTGGAGAAGAGTTCTTGTAACCGGAATGGGCTTTGATAGGGAATCTTTTCTCTGATTCCAGTGAGCCTTGAGGTGGAACTGAATGTCCCTCATTTGAAATCTTGAACCCAGTACTGTGGCTGTAGATGCAGCCATATGACCCAGAAGCTGTAAAAAGTGCCTTGCAGGCTTGCTTTTGTTCAGAATGAAAGAGTTTGCCACCAACTGAAGATTCTGTACTCTGTCCAGAGGAAGACAGGCCCTGCCTTGCAAGGTGCATCTCTGCCCTTACGAACTGTAACTTTTGGGTAGGAATGAGGACTGATTTTTCGAGATTGAGAATGAATCCCACGGATTCCAATAGATTTTGTGTGAGGCTTAAAAACTGGGAAACCTGCTGAGGCAACTTGCCCACCAACAGCCAGTCATCCAGATATGGAAAAACTGATACACCCTTTCTTCGAAGGTATGCTACCACTGGAGCCAAGCACTCTGTGAATACCTTTGGGGCCAAAATAAAAACCCCTTCTTCTGAGGGTGCTTGGAACAGTTTCTACTGTTTTTTAAAAGCAGGAGTTTCTGTACCTCTGCCTCCAGCAAGGTGTTTTCTGACCGGGATGGTACACTGAAATCCCTGGCTGCTAGAGGAGTAAGGGATTTGAAATTCAAAGACAGACCCTGACCCACCACTTACAGGACCCACTTGTCCGAAGTGATGGAAAGCCAATTCTGGAGGAAGTGGGAGAGTCTGCCTCAGACAGGGAGTTAGGAGGCGGCCTGTACTTCAGGGGGTCTGTTTGGCTTGGGGTGGAGGTTGTGCTTGAGCTCCACGCCTAGATCCCCTTTGACCCCTGCCCCTAAAGTATCCCTGCTGTGGATACTGTTGGTATTGGGGTATGGCCACTGGCTGAAAAAAGGGCCTGGAATGAAAAGGCCTGCCCCAGCCCCCCCTTCCATAAGGCCTGGTGGATGGAGAAGCTCTGTCTCTACTAGAGTTGCTCCTGTAAGTGGCCTTATACTCATCCACCTTCTTCATATATGCCACAGTGGATTCCCCAAAAAGAACATTTCCCTCCAAGAGAAAATCCAGGGTCTTAGATTGTGTGTCAACAGTGAGATTTGTAGCTCTCAGCCAAACAAATCTCCTCTGGACTACTGTATTTGCCATCCATCTTGCTGCACTGTCATTGGTATCAGCAGCCATTTGGAATTGGTATTTAGCTGCCTCCAGCCCAAACCTAGCAGTCTCTGCTAGGTCATCTGATAGGTGAGGAGCTTTTGAGAGATGGCATACTGATCAGCTACAGGGACTTTGGTACTGGCAGCATAGGCCTGAAAATTATCATGTCGCTGTGGCTAGGAGGCTGACAGGTAACCTTTCCTAGCCATGCTGTCTATCTTCCTAGAGTCCTTATCTGGTGGATGGGAAGCCAGAGGGACTCTAGCTTTATCACAGGCCGCCTGCTGAATAACCCCTTGGTGGTCTGGACGAGAAAACAGGAACACTGCCCCTTCTCTTTCCAGCCGATATTTCTTGTCCAGCCTCTTATCCAGAGGAGGGACAGAATATGGGGCCTGCAACAACTTCAGAGCATCCTTTTTGATAAAATGTATTTACTGGGAGGAGGAGGGCCTTGGTGGGAGTCAAACCCATCATTTCCAGGTACTCTATTTCCTCCTCATCTTCCACTTCCTCCTTTGTGGAGATGTCAAGGGCATCTGCCATCTTTCTCACAAAAGTAAAGTGAGAAGAGAAATCTTCAGATACCCTAGGGGGCCACCCAAAGTCCTGCTCTGGGGATACCTCTGGTAAAATAGGTTCCCCTTCGTCCTCCTCACAGTCACTGCACTCCTCCTCCTCTTCAATAGGAGGAATCCTGCCAGGCTGTCCTGCTGGCACAGGGGTTTGCTGTGCAGGGGGCACCAAACCCTACAAAGCCTGAATAATCTTGACCGCCTGTGCAATCTCCTGAGGAGTTGGCATGACGTTGTTTGATGCAGAAGTCCCCTGATTAATAGTAGGGGGTTCTGAATGCTTCAGTTTACATACCTTCTTAGAGGGAACCGGGCAGCTTGCCAGTTCAGAGCCCCTCTTTATATTCTTGTCACCCGTGTCAGGGGTGGAAGTTGTAATAGTTGTGGGTTCAGACACAGTAGTAGAGGGTATCGGCTGGTCAGAGCCAGAGGGACCCTTGGGGTGTTTCTTTTTTAGCCGTTCCAGGCGTTTAACAGTTTTTTTCAGGGAAAGTCAGGCAGATCGGACAATCCTCCTTCAGATGCTCATAGCCCAGACAAGCCACATATATAGTGTGCTTATTCGTTGCAAAACATCCCACATTGAGTACAATTTTAAACCGCTCACTGGTCTTTTCTCTTAGGTTTTTCTGTAATCTTAACCAGAAAGAGAGAACCGCAAAAAGGCAATTTAAAAAAACAACAACTGCAGTTCTTTTGGTCGGTTCTGGAACCGGGTGAATCGAACCAATAAAGATTCTGGAACCGGTACTAGCGGTTCAGTAACCGAAAAAGACTGTTACAAAAATTAGGTAAACAGTAGAAATAAATGCTATCTTTACCAGAAATAGGCTAAAAATTAAGGAACTAACTCGGTTTCCTCCTGGTTATACCACACCGAGAGGAACCAAGAAAAAAACAAATTTACCACAAAAACCAAGTTTAACTAAGCTAAAACAATTAATATAAGGCAGCAAATGAAAATAAATCAATACTTATGTTTTTATAGGTTTTCACTTCAGATGAAGAGCGACACTCCGAGCGACCAAACTGTTCAGGCAGAGAGTTAAATCTGAAGAGGTTTAGAACATTAACAGTTACTGTAGGGCAGCATTTGAAAAATTGTCACGTGCAAATGACTCCATCATTTGCATAAGTTCATCTCTCCAGGCAGTTCAACCCTTCAGGCTTACTGCAGAAAGTTATGAATACCTGAGTATTACTGGGGTTAGAACAGTGAAGTAACAGCACATACAAGACAATTATAAGCATGGAACAATACAGTCGATTAATCAACAACCAATAAACGCGGACATACCTGCACAAAGATGCAATTTACAAGGCAAAAAGTTATCACTGTAATCGTGGCAATAAATACGGACAATGTACACAATTTACAGAATACGCAACATCAACACAAAGGTACTGACACAAGGAAGGTAAATATACCAGCAGGACTTGTAAACATCCACTGATGCAAATGTAGAAGCTTCACAATGTGTTTATATGTTTCTATGTACAGTTACAAAGTGTCCCTTATGGTTATAAGAGTGCTTTCTCAAGTTCTTTGGGGTGAAAACTGCAAAGCAAATTTAAGAAATGAAAAGGAACATTAAAGCACCCACCCAAAAAAGGAGGTCCACACATGAAAGTGTTATTGTCGTGCCGTTTTATTAATTTCCAAGTTTGCAGACTTAGACCCACATCACGCCATGACATGTACATCAGAGTTAGTAGACGTCTCGTGATTATGTTTCGCTCAGTGACTACTGAGCTTCATCAGATAGTTAACACATGAACAGATAGTGCATTAAATCAGCTCACCAATTAAATAACACCCAAGAAGTGAACAATACAATTATTCAATAAATATAAAATAAAATAAAAAAAAAAAAAAACACACGGGAACCAACTCAATGTGCATCATGTCTGTCTATTTAGCAATTCATTCGAGCACTATCGTGTGGAAGCCAGGCACAACATTTAATATTCACTTGTTAACCTGGGAAGGCATTTTTATCAAATTCATATTTTATGCATCCAGGTATATTTTATTTAAAACACTAAGAGCACATATAGGGCAACCATATGAAATGAACCAGGTTCTCCTAACCTGAACCAGTTAAAACCTTTTTAGAAATCCAGCCAGATCGATGCGTCATTTAAACCCCCCATCATTTCCTGCACCAAATGTATAAATCTAAAAACATTCTCTTTGCCCCAATAAACTCTCCAAGTCCCACTCCCCCAACCCCACATTCAACTTTCTCAATTCCAATGAATTTAATTTCATGTCGAGTGCCTGGATTACTCAGGATATGTTTAACTACGGCATATGTACTGTCCTTTCTCTGAATGGCATATACATGTTCTCCTACCCTTGTCCTTAATGTGCAAATAGTCCTACCTACGTAAAAATGGCCACAGCTACATAGTAGCAAAGCAAATTAAGCGGTTCAGGCACATAAGGACTGGAGAAGAAACTCAACTGTGAGAGATGCTGGAACTGTTCATATAAATATATTTTTAAATCATGATGACTTTCAGTTTAAAAAAAAAAATGGAACCAATTTAAAATCAAAAAATGTTTTACTTTACAGAACATTAGAGAAACCCCTGTGTAAAAAACAAAATTTTAGAACCGTTTCCATGTGACAGCCTGTTATGGTTATAAGAGTATGTGGAATGTTTAGAAATAAGCAGTCCTGACAACATAACAATAATGTCATAATTTATAATAATTATCAAAGCCACAACTTAATATTTTCTTCAGGAGCTACCGACGTGTATCAACCAATGAGGTTACTTGCTGGAATAACTAACAGCGCTATTGAAGGGCTACAGTCAGAGCTGGTTTTAAAGGCTAGAGATGGGTGGGGGCCATAAAAATAAAAAAAAAAACAGAAGGGGAAGAGGGTACTCAATTTATGAACAAGGAGTTCTGCAGTGCTTCACAACCCCTTTGAAGTCCCACTCATAGCATCCCCTGTGCTTGTAATAAGCAAGTCCAAACTTTTCCACTTGCCAACACTAACAGAAAAAGTAAGTGGAGTGCTTCACTGTTCTGGACATGGACAGTGGAGAGGAAAACTAGCCAGAGCACCAAGTCACCCAGCAGCAACAGATGGCACTACGCACAGGCTTGAGGAAAGCCTCCCCCTTTCCATACAGAAGCCTTCTGTAGCTCCAGTCAAGCCTGATCAATTAGCTTTTGACATCTCAGCTGAAGCAAATGAATAAGACAGACAGTGGGGTCAGAAGCAGGGAAGGGTTAATCTCCTCTTAGGCAGAAAGGTCAAAAGCAAGTGACAGAGCCCACAGCAAACATCTGTCAAGGTTAAATATCAAAGGTCAAGGTCAGAGAAAAAACTGCCACTTAAGGACCATTCCAAAGAACCAGCACCTGAAGAGTGTGTGTATGTGTGTGTATGTGCCTGCGTGCATATACAAGTAAACAAGCCACAACCTCAGTCGTAACTCTAGCAACGGCGAGATAAAACAATAGGCCAATTGTAACCCCCTTCCCCAATCAAAATTCCAGCAACACTGAGGTGCAGTGCAACAGGGCCAGCTATAAGCACTTCTGAATGTGGAAAAGAGGTGCATCCCCCGTATGTGGGGACAAAAAGGAGTCATGCACCATTAACTCTTGCCTGTCTACAGTATCATCTCCATACAGCAGCATTCGTTAGTCTTGCATCCGGAGACACTACAGCCCTGTGGGAACCATATCTTTTAAGGTCAGTGGTGTCCGTGCACAACAAACATACAGCATCATGCGAACACCATCAACATATATAACAAAACATACAACAAATGCATTTATTTATCTAGTTAGTTAAAATTTGATGACCGGGATGGGCACACTGAGCCGGGACTCGTTTTCAAGTGCAACCTGAGGGAAGGACACAACAGGGAGTGAAATGGCAATAACAAAGAGACAACAATAGATGCATAAGCATGTACAATAAAATCACAGTACAAGTAACTAATTTCAGGCCGGGCCACCAGCGCAATGGTGGGATTTCCGCTTGCAACGCCAGTGACCTGGGTTCGGGAATGAACCCGGGAGCTGGAGGGTCGGCCGGGGGAGAGGGATTGAGCCCCCTAGGGCTGCTCTCCTTCTCTGGGAGGAGGGTTGGGGAACTGCCCAGTGTGTGAGGACTCCTAGCGGAGGCCAGGAAGACTCGCAAGTGCTGGCATTGGAAGATACGAGGGGCAGGGTGGACGCAGGATGTCATTGTACATCCCCGACCCTGGGGATCAAGCAGAAAAAACCTTGCTTGTGCCCGCCATGCATGATGCTCACCCCTGGCCCTAATCAGCCTCCTGGCTGGCTCCCAACTCTGGTCCATCGACTGCGGCACTGAGCCTTAGGTGCCGCAACTCCACCCCAAGGGGGAAAGGCGGGTGTCGGTCATATGGCCGTATGGAGGTTGCGGTCCAGGGTCCATGACCGGGCTGAGGTCTCAGCGGCCGAGAGCAGAAGAAAAAAAAACCAAAAAACAAGTAAATTTCAGACAAAGACAGACACATGTATGTATATATTGTAAGGGAGAAGACATGAGCGAGAGTGAGACAGAAGAAATATCTTCGTGAGCTATACTTGACCTCCTCACCTCAAGAGTGGCGAAGTCACAAGTGAGATCAGAAGAGGTCAAGTATAGCGAGGGAAGGTATTTCTATCTCACTCTCATCCAAATCATATTTGATTTGTACAACTGGTGTTTATGTGGTTTTGTGACAGAACTGGTTCAAAGTTACAAAAGGAAAAAAATACAAACTATGAACTGTGCCACTCAATGCATCTCACTCTCAGCCATGTCACTGATTTGTACAACAGATGTTTAGGTGGTTTTGTGATACAGATGATAAAAAAAAAATGACAAAAGGAAAAAAGTGAAACATTTAGACTATGCCCCTCAAAGAGTCTCACACCTGCTGGTTTCAGTGCTGCACATGGCTACTGTGATGTCATCAGCACTGCTAAAGGTGCTGTCCGATTAATCAGTATTCCACCATTTCATTGTGACCTTTCAACTTGTAAGACAGTGTTACTACCTTCACAGTAGGCATTGAGACAGTAGTGATATCCTGAGCAGTTTTATCCCACACCTGTTGTATAACTATGGGATATGACATGGGTGAAAGTGAGACAGTAGAAATATCTCCATGAGCTGTCACTGAACTCTTGATATCCCACAAGTGGTGAAGTCACGAGTCAGTAACAGTAAGTGGAGATATTTCTACTATTTCACTCTCACCCATGTCATCTTCTATTTGTACAACAGGTGTGGGTCTCTTTTTTTGGGGGGTTCAGTGTGTTTTGCTCTATTTGTTGACGTGATTGTTTTTAAAAGCAGCCAGTGTGAGGAGTCAGTGTGCAAACTTTCACGACGGCTGTGCAGTTTCCATGGCTTTATTTAAATTAGTTCCTCATTCATTGTACAGCTGTTTGTTTTTGATTGGAGGAGCTCATGGTTTCTGGGGTGTGACGTTAAGCTGGCTGAGGTAAAAGGTACTTGGAGTACTGCTACGATTCCGCCCATTTACTGTGAGGATCCAAGGCTTTTGGAAGCCATGCTTGTGAAGAAGGTTTTTTTTTCTCATTTATTTATTTATTCTGGTTAGTCCATGGGCCAAAGACCGTTTTCATGGTTGACCAGAGTGCCACTTACATAATACACAATAGATACAGACTCAAACGTTTTCTCTGCTTCACACTATGAAGCGCCGTTTAGTGACTGAAGGAGAAATGTTTTTGTATGGTCAGGGCGAGATTGCAGTCAGTGTTCTCACAGAGACACTGTGCTAAAGAAACAAAGAAAGCCGATCTGTACTATGGCGGCTGAAAAGGGACCCGCTCGCTCCCTAGAAAACCGTCCCTTTTCAAAGAGATACTGTGTCTGTGTGAGGGGGTAGGGGTGTTTACTTTTCTGTGCCAGTAGCCAGACAGCAGTCCGACTTTGCACTGACAGGTTTTCATTTGTAATGAGACAAAACAATGTTCACTGCAAAGCGGCTACATTCTCAAGCTGGGAAGCGATCACAGTACAGTAAAGACATGTGCATCACTAGTGACATAACCAGCTTAAGAAGATGGTACCAATGATGTACACAGCATTACTACCTCACTAGCGGCCCCGTACCCAGCATGAAGATAGTACTACTACCTCACTAGCGGCCCCGTACCCAGCATGAAGATAGTACTACTACCTCATTAGCGGCCCCGTACCCAGCATGAAGATAGTACTACTACCTCACTAGCGGCCCCGTACCCAGCATGAAGATAGTACTACTACCTCACTAGTGGCCCCGTACCCAGCATGAAGATAGTACTACTACCTCACTAGTGGCCCCGTACCCAGCATGAAGATAGTACTACTACCTCACTAGCGGCCCCATACCCAGCATGAAGATAGTACTATACTACCTCACTCAAGCGGCCCTGCATCTAGCATGAAGATAGTACTACTATCTCACCAGCGGCCCCTGCACTCCAGCATGAAGATAGTACTACGATCTCACTAGCGGCCCCGTACCCAGCATGAAGATAGTACTACTATCTCACCAGTGGCCTGTGAGATGATAGTTATTTCTTCGTTCAGAGATACCCACACCTGTTGTATATTTATTCAATGACTGTGAGAATAACGTTTCAAATAAATGCATTTATTTTTATGCGTGACAGGCCTGCAGTGAAAATAAATCATTTATTTCAATCTTAGGCGGGTCATCGGCATTTATTTCCACTCAAATGCTGGTCACAATAGAGCTTTTAACCAATGGGAGAAAAGCTTGCACAATGCCTGATGACATCACAATGGCATCTGCTGCAGTTAAAAACAGAGCGCTGAAATCAAACAGAAAGAGTAAAATCTTCATTGAAAGGACTAATCTTGCCAGAGAGGCACTGTCATTGTATAAATGGCATATGCCATGGGCTGACTAAAAATATCACAATTTATTTTTATCTGCAGGGTTTGACCTCTAAAGACCTCACTCATGGCTTTACCACGCATGAGGCCATAGAGGTCAAACCCTGCAGATAAAAATAAATGTGATATTTTTAGTCAGCACATGGCATATCCTAGATTTAGGAAATGTGCGAGGCAGAGAGACCAACCCCCCTGTAAAATGCTGTCTCCAAACTGACGAAACACAAGACCATGCATTATCCAACAATGACTGCATGCCTGTACATCTTTCTATTTTTTACCCCACTCCAAAACAATTTTGGCCACTTTGTAAGACAGATAATCCACTACAGGGCATGTGGGTTATAAAACATAGAAACATAGAAACATAGAATTTGACGGCAGATAAGGACCGCTTGGCCCACCCAGTCTGCCCAGTTCCCTACCTACTGGATAAGCTGCAGATCCTAGTTAACCAGCAGCCTACTTCTTCCTACTCCCACCCCCCAGAATTGCCTTACGACTATCCCATGCATGCTTGAATTCCACCACTGATTTTGACTCCACAACCTCCTCCGGAAGGCCATTCCATGCATCCACAACCCTCTCTGTGAAAAAACTTCCTTAAATTACCTCTGAGCCGCCCCCTCTATCTTCAAATTGTGCCTCTTTTGTTCTTGCACACCTTTTTTGAAAGATGCTACCCTCTTTGATGCTCTGGATATACACACCTTGGGTGGTTGAATGCACTCTACCTGCGGCCTCGTGCCTCCTGACACACACCAAGGTATGCGTATATCAGAGCATGACCGCACATTCTGTAATTTGTGGAGTATCCATTACATACACTACACAGTGATTAATATTGGGGGCTGATAGATAATACACGTGCATTAAATTTTCTGTAAATCTGTGGGCGGGTGAGTGTTAGCTCAATGGAGTATACACTCTAGATCAAGAGCTGCAGTTCAGTAACTTTACTATCTCGAAAGAGTCAATCTCCCCTATAGAGTACCACTCTTTGGTTGCATAGAAAGTGGTATCGATCCCCCAAATAAGGGTAGTCAGTAATACAACAGTACTCACGAGGAGAGTAAAAACACTGTAGTACTGCCAACCCAGAACCTGAAGGTTTTCTGAATCTAAATCTAAAGCAGAGTCCTCAGTGAAAGTGTAAACACGTCACCACATTACAACTGCAGAGATCTGCAATGGGAGCCACTCTTAGTGAAGCTACAGACGTAACCAACCACTGCTTACATGGAACAGGCTCTTCCCTGCGAGTGAGCAGTAATACTAAGGGTCACGTGTCCAACCCAAAGCACTGGGAATTTTGTGTTACGACTCTCTCGTGTTCAGCTGAACAAATAGTGATTTATTTTTGCATTTTTAACTCAATGTGTATTCTTTATGGAAAGGAGTGCTGCTTTACTGTGTTTTGTTGTAATACTGACTGTAGCTAACAATCCAGTTGGGCATGATTCCTTTGCAAGCAGGTCTCCCTTCAAAATCAGATCATGAGGCATAAACAGCGGAGATTACTTCTTTTTTGCTGTATATTTTTTTTATATTAAAAATGAACTTTCAGTACATAAATGCATCTTAGAACATAAAAACCTTTAGTCGGCAGTGACCTTATAATATGCGTAAGAAAAAAGTACTTCAATATTGCACCACTGATTTTAATGAGGTGCGCCCCTTGCTCTTCCTGGGCACATGTAGTTAAATATCTGAGCGGCGGGGGGGCAGATAAATCAGGAAGTGGAAGGATCAGCTGGCCACCTCATCGGGGCAGAACTACAATCCCAACCCCCAACCCCAAAGCAGGATTCACAAAAAAATGTTTATAAACTGCAAAGAAAAGACTTTCTCTGACCTTTACTTATCATCCAAGTACTGTCTTTGGAAAATTCCTTCAAATTAGCAACAATGATGCAGCAAAGTTCTTTCTCATCAGTAAAAATAGATCTTTGAGAGGATCCCCATAGAGATACAATACATTGGACAGTAAGCAGTCGGTGTCAGGACCTCACGGGAAGTTTTTACAAGATGGGGCTGCCCACGTTTACGTGCGTGTCACTGGCATGCAGCTTCACTTACATAAAGTGGGCAAGCCCCAACCACTTCATTTCTTCTTCTCCCCCCATCAAGGGAGTGAACTTTGCACCACCTGAAGCTTTTTCTGTTGTTCTTATTTTATTTAGCTTTTGTTGACTGGGTAAGTGCACTAGACAAATCCTGCCTATTTTCAGGCACGACCCGGGGGACGGGGATACAGATGAATGCCGACTGACCTTGAACCAGATTAAGCTGTTGGTGATATTTTTAGTGAATGAGGGAAATTTGGCCAGGACACTGGGGAAATTCCCCTACTCTTTTCGATAAGTGCCATGGGATCTTTAACATCTACCTGAACTACCACCAATCCAGGCAGATGGGACCTCGGTTTAACGTCTCATCCGAAAGACGGCACCTCAGAAGTGCAGCACCCCTCTCATGCTGCACTACAGTGTCAGTACTGGGATATTAACCCAAGTGCCAGATGTGGGAACTGAACCCACAGCCCTCTGATCTCCCGGCCTCAGAGGCGAGTGTGCTACCTACTGAGCCACTGACACTGCTGCGATGTTCTGTCGATGGTATTGACTGTTCTCTAGTAGCTGCTTTAGCTACTTTTTGGTTCACTAGTGTTTATCGTTGCAGAGTATGGTGCTTTCTCACCACTGTTGGTGTGGCACGCAGATATATTGTAAGGTCACTCACAAACTGCATGTGTCACAACATAAAAACACTCTGACACAATGGCCAAGATTTCAACCAGGCTACAGGTGGAGACATGGGTGAAAAGCTATAAATATACAGCAACACTGCTGTAGTGCCAGCCAAGCTGCAGATTCCTCCAGTGCTGCTTCTTCTGCAGATAATGAC
Source organism: Neoceratodus forsteri (assembly GCA_016271365.2). NCBI lineage: Eukaryota > Metazoa > Chordata > Ceratodontiformes > Ceratodontidae > Neoceratodus > Neoceratodus forsteri. Next base: position 1,624,815,900 of record CM028131.1, on the reverse strand, counting down.
AACAATGGCAAAGGAAGGGGGCGTGAAGTCACCGTGTAAATCAGTCGCCTGGTTGGATTCTTCTCCATCCTCAGAGAGCCGTCAGGCCATTTGGTAACTTAATGCTGCTCCCTCAACCCATAAATGATCCGGACCCTTATTCTCAGAATGGGACAGTAAGCCCCCAAAAGCAAAGCCGGAACAGGGAGTTTCAGCCTCTGCATGTCCAGAATACCATCCTGAAAAAGGCTCGGATCCGACACAAAAGGTACGGCAGCCTATCTGCACATCTGGAACCTTGTTGATGTGCTCTGTCTCTGATGCTGGTAACAGCAGTGGCCTCCTTGCCGTCAGATTTGGCCATCGTCACAGTTCCAGTGAAGTTCTGGCAGAATTTTCCAATTTGATGAAGAGATTGCTGCTTTCTCTGCCTCAGGCACATCCTCAAGTACCCAGAGCTGGACTTCTTGCGACTCAGCCCCTTCCGCTAGAGGAGAAGATTGAGAAATACAAACCTAACCTGCTGGAAGAGGAGGAGGAGGATGGGGGGGGATGGGGACCCTGATCCTCTCCACCCTCTGGGGCTGGAAGATTTGACTGGTTCAATGGTGTCCTTAGGTGGTGTAGAAATGGTCTTATACAGACCCCTACCTTCGAGGCACTAATGAGACAGATACAGGAGACCTGACTTTCTCTTTGGAGGACAGGGATTCTTTTAAAGAGAATCTGTGATTTTCTGAAGGTGGACAGTGTCTTCTCTGTGGTCATCCCTCCTATTCAGGCTGCACCGGAAGCAGCTATCCTGAATACTGGGTACAGGCTCACCATTTGCTGGCCGTCCCCTTGGAAGAGCAGATAACCAGAATCTGGCTACTAGAGATGAGAAATGTTACCCAAAAGAATTTGTGGGGCTACCCCAGAGGATGAGAACCAAATATCCTGACAAATGGACACATTGCAAATTTGCCTTGGCCTCCCTTGGGTTCTGTACTGCATATTATGAACTGAGGAGCGTAAATAGAGGAATCCGATTGGCAGAGAGCTCTTTGAAGCCATAATGATATCGGGCTACATCATCACGGCTTCAGAAAAGTTCCGGCGCCACCAGCCTCCTTGCTTTGTTCTGTCTGAGAACCACTTTTTCAAAATGTACTCCTACATCACCCAAAAACTTGTTCATATTTATGGAAATTCAAACTCTGTTCATAATAGCAGTAAATCATTCCAGGGTGTGGTATATCATGAGATATCGTCACTTCTCGGGTCATTGGACGCATTCGGCTTGCGGCCTCGTGCCCAACCACCGGAGGTTTGACAATATCCCATGATATGCCACACCCTGTCGTGCCTTGTTGCTTAATTATACAATGGCAAGAAAGAATCTTGGACTGTGATAGGTCAGTCTGGGGCTGGACCCGTGATGTTATCTCAGCATAACACCACGGGTCTAGTCTCTGCACTGTGAACCAATATGGAGGAGCTCCAACATGATGAGGATGATCTATTTTTAGGACCTCCTGTTAAGAAACTTAAATATTTTTCTACACTAATAAAAACATTCTTTAAAATAATTTTTTATTTTATATATAACAACTAGCCATTGTATAATAGGAATAATGCACTCCAGGGTGTGTCTCGTTTGGGATAATGCCACGCCTGGGGCATTAGACGCACTTGGCCTGTGGCCTCGTGCCCAACCCCCCCAGCATGACACACACCCTGTCATGCATTATTCCTTTATTACCAAACATATCTAATTATCAGAACCACATGTGGATAGAACTGAGCCGCGCTGTCAGCTGTATGCCTGATGGCCTCCTTCTGATCACATGTCTCAGGGCTCCGATAAGGGTGAACATCCCCTGAGATCAGTCTACAATGCCTCAGTTGCTGCAGTCAGGGCAGTTGCCCCTAGCATTTGCGTCAGCTGCCACTCCCTTCTCTGGATTGCAGCTATTTGCAGACTGACTTTAGAAGATTGACCCCTTTTACGACTACAAACGAATGGGGAGCAAATCTTCTGAAGAGAGGGCCCATGGCACTTGATCTTCAGTCAAGGAGCAGGAGAAATTACTCAAACCACATCTACATTTCAACTGAAAAGGGATCACTCCAGAAAAAAAGGCGATGCGAACATGAAGAAGGTAGTAAATAACGAGTACAAAGAACTTTGCCTTACCTAGTAGGTGTGTCCAGATGTTTCCGGTTTCTGTGTGGATCCTGAAGATGCTTCTGAAACAAGCCCGGAAGGAAGGCATAGGAGGTCTGTGTCCGTGCAGTAGGAAGTCATTGTCCTTTAGCCAATCAGGGAGCACGTCATGAGGGATAACCCGCCATCGACCCTCCCACATCTGGGGAAGGACAAAGAAATGGGTAGGAGGGAGACAGAAGAAAGGTTCCAATTCAGAGAGGTACACAGCAGCGCATGAAACTTATGGGAGTTCTTGTTGTTGCTGCTGCTAACAGTCACATCAATCAATGTTTATTCTGGGGAAGAACATAACATATATAGTAATTTAATATCAGAAAAGACTCTAGGTCCATGGAGTCCCCCCAGCTATGGAAGTGAGGACCAACAAGTATTCTCGGCAAATGGAGCAGCACTGGCTATGAAACAGGTGCTCACTGAGGAGGGTGTAACCACAAGAGTCTCATTCAGTTTTCCAGTATCAGAAACACACAGAATGTCATCACTGTATGGTAACATAGTGAGTGGCATAGCAATCTGAGGTCAGAAGGGACACCAGGTTCAACATATTGCCTCCCCCTTCACAAGCAGAGACCAAAAAGTACACTGTGCATGTATGTACTAATTTCTATAGATTTTCCACACATCCCACTACCCAGGTGACTTGCAAGTCCCGTGGTAAGCAGAACATTGTCCAGGTTTATCCTGAAGGCCTGTGCTGTCTATATATTCACGGTCTTCACTGGTACGCTGTTCATCAGTTTTACCACCCTCTGGGAGAAGGAGTGCCTCCTAAAGGTATACCTGAATTTAATAAATTTGAGCTTCAGCGCATGTCCCTGTGGTCTTGCTGGAGCAAACCAGATCAAACAGTTTCACCTGTTGGGCCACATGGATACCATGCAGAAGAATGGGCTCATCCTGCCTCCTCTCCCCATCAGCCTCCTGTTCTCCAGGATGAACCTGTTAAGGGGAATTCAGTCTCTCCTCATAGCTCTTCTGTAACTAATGGGCTCACCACGGAACAAAGATTGCCCCAGCACTCCAGTAGGAGTCAGTTACTAACTTGAGACAGCCAGTTCGACATCATATGAGGGGCTAGCAGCTAAGCCTGTGAGGCTCTTCTACTTGAACTGGGCTTCACAACCTTTAATGGCTTGTTCCTCAGTAGTAACTCTTAGAAATATAGGTGACTCACCTGTAACCGTAGTTCTAGGAGTACTATACAGTTCACATCCACACACTGGCAGTTTCCTGGAACAGGCGGATTCATCTGTCATCTTCAAGATAAGCTCCTTCCAGCACCCAGGCAGTATATCCTCCGGCTACAATCTGTGAGGTCATATCTTTGCACACTGAAAGCAGGGATCCGGGTGCAACATTGCCAGGGGAGGCCGGGTGGGTTGTGTGGATATGAATTCTATACCAAACCTACAACTACAGTTACAGGTTGAGAAACCTACATTTCTAAGAGCTTGGATACAGTTCACTATCCATGTTTTTGGCAGACTCCTAGCAATTCTCCGGGAGGAAGGGCCAAGGTGCACACTCTATCTGGTAAACAAAGACTGGAGAACAGAGGAACCAAAGGCAGCATCCAGATGTGATATTACGTCAGTGCCATAATGGGATACAAAATGTGTGTGCTTTACTCCAGGCAGCAGCCCTACAGATCTCCCAAACTGGAATGTCCCTGGAAGTAGCCACCGAGGCAACTGTATGTCTGGTGGAATGAACCCTAAGCTCTTTGGGAGGCTCCCTACGAGTTAACCTATAGCAGAGATAAATGCAGGATGTAAGCTACTTGCCAGTCATCTGCTCTGCTGCTGGTTTGCCAGGTGCAGCTTCAGCGTATGTAACAAACAGCTGGCGAGCCTCACCCTGAACTCTAGCCATGCACTCTTTACAGTAAGAGTGCTCTCTGTAAGTGCAAAGTATGGAACCTACAGTCAGCTTCCTAAGATGGGTTCATAAAGTCATCTGGTTAAGGTGAAACTCCGATATAACCTTTGGGAGGAATTTCAGGTGGAGGTTAAAGATGACCTTTAGCTTGTAGAACACCACATATGGAGACTTCACTTTACTTCTTCCAGCTGACATGATGGCCACCGAGAAGACCATCTTCCACAACAGGTAAAATATCTTGCACTTGTGCAGAGGCTCAAATGACTTGCCCATGAGCACAACCAGCACCAGCAATAAGTCCCAGAGGGGACAGATGGTCAAAGCCTTTACATAAAGCACTCAACCACCTTCTCCTGGGCCACTGTCAGCTTACCAGCCCAGATGGCTACCAGGTACACCTTAAGGTTGTCACTTGCAGGCCCGACAGAGAAGGACTGTAAGTAATCAAGGATGCTCACCATACGGATCAAGCTCTTTGACCTGGCATCATATCAAGAACATTTTCCATTTAAATGCATACCATTTTTGAGTAAACTCCTTTAGGGAGATCTCCACCATGTGGAGCACTTCTGAGAGATCCAAGGCCTGGAACTCTAGACATTCAGGAACCAGGCTGAGAAGTGCAGGGATTAAAAGGTCCAGGTGCAGGACCTTCCCCTGCTGTCTGGTCAGCAGCCCAGGCAAAGAGGCAACCACCACGGAGGCCTGCTGCCAAGGCTGAGGAGATCCAGGTACCAGAACTTTCTGGGCTTGTCTGAAGCTATCAGGATCATCAGGGCCTTAACCACCACCTTGTGGATCAAGGGATAGGGATGGAAAGCATACACGAGATCTGGGGTCCAGGGCCCTGCAAAGGCATCCCCCAACACTATTACAACCTGTTGGGCAGAGGGGGCACAAAAAAGCCTCAGCTTTCTGTTCTCACAGGAAGAGAACATGTGCACTGAAGGGGTGACCCACTAGGAGAACAGGTTGTTTACCATCTCCTGATGCAGATGCCACTTGTGTGACATCTCTTCCACCTGGCTGTCGGTGTCTGCAAACTGACTGTGAACTCCCGCAACATGGATTGCTAGGAGATCTGCACCCAGGCTATAGACAAGTGTCCAGGTGCGGAAAGCCTCCCAACACAGGGGAAGGGAGGGTCTTCTGCCCTGCCTGTTCAGGTAGAACATGGTTGTGGTGTTGTCCATCTGTATCTGTATGACCGGACCCCTGATCAGAGGAGCAAACTCTGTCACAGTCAGACAGTGCACAGAGCTCCAGCAGGCTGATGTGGTGACAGGACTCCTGGAGTGACCACAACCTGTGAGCTCTGTGGTCTCACAGGTGTGCTCCCCACCAGAGACACATCTGTCATTAGTGTGTTGGACGGTTCTGGGAGGACAAACGGGATGCCTTCCTCAAGATGTCGTGGGCCCAGCCACCACTAACTGGGGTCCCACACTGGCTGGGTCACAATGACCAACTTGGCCAGCTGAACTAAGTGCCGTGACCACTGGCAGCCCAGCTCCCACTGTAGGTGGACATCCACCAATGGGCCCAGTGGACCACACTAGTAGAGGATGCCATGCATCTCATTAGCCTCAGGAATTACTGGGCAGGACGCTAGAGTCCAACCTGAAATGATCAAGCAAAGGCGGCAAGAGTCTGAGCTGGTCTGCAGGGAGATGGGCCTTGACCCACAGGGAGCCCAGTTCTGCCCTGATGAATTTGATCACCTGCAAAGGGACCAGTTCGGACTTGTCTGGGTTGACCTGGAGACGCAAATCTCTGCAGGTCTGATGGGCCAGATCTCTGGACCACTTGACAGCCTCCTTTGATGATCCAGCTGTCAGACAGATGTCCAGGTAGGGATACACCCGGACACCCCTGTGCCTCAGAAAGGTTGCCAGCACTGCCATGCATCTGGTGAAGACCTTGGGCATAGATGAGAGACTGAAGAGCATGACCTGGAACGGATACAGAATCCTTGTTCGTGAAAACAAAGGTACCGCCAGTGGGACAAATAGAGTGGGATGGGGAAGCACACATTCTGGAGAACAAGGAAACAGAACCACATGCCCAGCTCCAGGAATGGTATAATCTGGTTCAGAGTGACCTTCCAGAACTTGCACTTCTGCATGAACTGATTCAGATTGTGCAGATCCAGTATTAGGTGCCAGACCCCATCTGTTTCAGGACCAGGAAGTACCTAAACACGTACCCCTGACTTTCCAAGGCAGCTGGGACACAGGCTATGGCTCCTTCAGCAAGAAGCTGAGTTGTGCTCTCCCTGAGGGCCAACATGTCCTGTGATACCCTGGACTCCCGAGGAGCATGAAGTCTGTGAGACGGGAGAACCTCAAAATCGAGAGGCAACCCTCTGCCTACCACTTCTAACACCCACCTGTCCATAGTAATGGCAGATCACTGTAGCCAAAAGTGGCACAGCTGATCCCCCACTGGTAGCTGAGTCAGAGACTGGACAGGTGGTAGGAGGACACCCCCTGACCCTTCACTAGGCAGCTTTCGAGGGGGCACCGGCCACTGAGGTTGGAGGGGCACCACTTCCCCTCTCCCCACCCCTGTCTGGCCCTGGCCCCTGAACTTGGGCTTTAGGTGCTGGTGCTGGTACTGCTCCTGCTGAGGCTGCTGCCGAGGCGGCTGTGGCTCAACAGACCTGTACTAGAAGGTCTTTTGCTTAGGTTTCTGTGCCTTTGGGGCCTTCTGGGATGACCCCACAGAATCTAGAATGGCAATGGACTTCTCAATCTTAGTGAGATGTCCCTCCACTTCAGCGCCAAAGAGGTCGGTGCCCAAGAGGGGGACATCAGTCAATTTGTGCTGGATATTTGCCTTGAAGGTGGAAAACCGCAGCCAGGCCCTATGACGCAGTGCGACAATTACTGCCATGGCACAGGCGTCAATCATGTCTAGCGCCATCTGTAGCTAGTGTTTAGCCAGCAACTGACCCTGATCAGCAGGAAGGTGAAGGAGGCCTTCAGCCAGCACTCCCAACAGGGAGTAACCAAAGCTGGCTATCATCGCAGCATAGTTCACTTGCTGGAGACCTAAGGATGCAGTGGCGTCAACTTTTTCAGCCACATGGTCAATCTTCTGGGACTCTGTCTGGAGGCGTGTCCATGTCCCCCTGGCCACCAGACTTCCAGAAGGCAGATTTCAAAACCAGCCCTTCAGCCAAAGGTGATTGGAGACCCCTGAAAGGGAACTGGTAGGAACCGCATACTAGCTCGGATAAACCAGTCAAATCAGCCTTTCCTCTACCTCGACCCAGATGAACTCTGAGGTACTGTCCCCCCCATTACCATGTCCTCCTTGTCCTCCACAGGAATTCCCTCATTTATGAGGAGCCCCCAACCACCTTTTCTGTCTAGCCGATCCCTTTGGAATAAACAGCCCGTAGCCTTTTATTCTGGAGTTCAAGTCATTCAGCAGTAAGAGTATGACGGTGAAAGCTCTTGTTTAATAAATACCTTCAATAATTATAGAGAATGGGAGGAGAAACAAATAAAAGGTGAATGGACTGATGTAAAGCTATTACCTTTCTTATAGGTTTGCCCTCTGAGGAAAGGCAGGGTGGCGTAGTGGTTAGACCACTTAACTGTGCAACAGGAGATCCAGGTTCAAATCCCACCATGACCACTTGCGCACAGAGTGACCTTGAGCAAATCAATTGACCACCTTCTGCTTTCACCCCTCCAACTGTAACAATGGTTAGGAACAAGGAGCCCCTTGCTGAAAAAACATGCAGCCAGCTCTGTGAAACATTCAGGCAAGCACCCACTTGGCACGCTGACAGAGTTCATGCCTGGAATAACTAGAGCCAAGGCCAGCAGGAACAGTGAAGGAGCATTAACGTGAAGGCTCTCCTCTGGGGAAGGAGATCTGGTGTGCACTGCTTTTAGAGCGGTGCCTCTGCGGAGCTGCACTTGGCAGCAAGGGGGAATCGCATGCTGCCGAGAATCCCACTCCCACTATGCCGCAATGTGTGCACTCCTGTGCGAGGTTGGGGAAGAGAGAAATGGGAGGGGGGAGGCCTGCAGTCTCCCCTTGCCATGCTACCCGACTCCTCAATGTGCCGACTCCACTTCCTTGACCACTGTCCCAAGGTTCCAAGGTACAACCCTCCCTGGTGGCAGCAAGGAGGACACTGACCAGATACAGGCGGGAAACTAAGGGATGACAGGCCACCCAGCGAGTCAGGATGCAGCAGATCACATAGCATATTGGGAATCTGGAGGGCAACAGGGGGGCAGGGAAGCTAAGGGGTTCAAAGGAGTGGGGTGCTGAAGTGGCACTGGAGGAGGAAAAATATGATTTGTTGACTCTCAGCTGGGCTGTCTGATTTGTAAAAGAAGTCCCTCTGAGGAAATGACAAACCAAAACAAACAGCACACAAATCAGTACCAGTCACCAAAAACACTCCCAGTTTGCAAGGGAAGAGATAATGGGGAGTTGAGAGACCAGGTTGCTGCCTGTCTTGTGGGAACACAGGCTGATTAAGACTGGTTTATTCCAACAGCAGCTGCGTCTCCTGGTAGCCTCAATTATGGTGAATCAGTCATGGACCATGTTTACCCACTAATTAGGCTATTTGCATGGGCATACCATTTTTATTCTTCCGGGCTCGTTTTCCAACTGCCTGGGCTGCTTTTATCTGCACACAATGTCAGCAACCATGCTGCAGCGACATTAGACTCCCCATGAAGATGCCCCTGTTATTTTAAAGCACTTTTAAAATGGTGACAAATTTAATGAATTCCACCACAAGATAGTGTAATGCAAAGGACAGTTAAAATATATTTGACTTTGTGCCCACTCCCCCCCCCCACACACACAGGAGATTTATTTCAACTAATCAGAACCACCTCTTCTCCCTCTCTATGCTACTATTACGGCATAGTTCTGAAAAACACTGCACTTGCAAGGCACAAGGTTGAAGACAATGGCTGCTGGGCAGCGTGCCTACAATCTAAACAGCACAATGCAATGCTGAGCAGCATCACGTTTCCTATTGTTGCTTATTCAGTTGGTTTTCTAAACAAGACTCATGGCAACCCTTCTCTCCGAGACATACACACCTGCTGAGCTTGGTAACTCAGGGCCGCAGGCCAGTGATGTCACCCACACAAATGATCAACACAGGGACAAATGATCAGAATGTAGCCTTTGTTTTCTGTTTAACAAACACTGATGTAATATTTAGCAGTCAGGCATCTTTGTTTACGAAATGGCAGAGTGCCTGGGGCCAAGGATAACTAACATCCTGGGGTTCTGCAGGAAGTTCAAACTGTAAGTATGGAGGCTCTGTTGCTTAAAGTGAGGGTGTCTGTTTCGAGAACACTTTGAAAAAAAATAATATTTAGGACCCAATTCTGCTTATAAATTTTATAGATGTTCTGTATTTCTATTATACACAACAAGAGTAGGGGTAAAAATGGACAAGACAGAAGAGTTATCTTTGTTAGTGACATCAGTAACAGCAACATATTAAACATATGTTGTCGTTACTGTTGGCACAGTGGATATTCTAAAGGTTACTGTCATCACTATGGAATACTGAAGCAGATGGCAGCTTTCACAGTGTTGATGACATCATAACTGCCTAGTGCAACACTAAAGCCAGCTGTTGAAATCAAAGAAGAACAGTTAAATCTTCAAACAGCAGTAACTACTGTAGTAAACTACTGTTGCGTATATTAAATACAGAATGGCCTGACTCAAATTAGGCAGTTTATCAACACTTTTTTTGGGGCAGGACTTTAATAACTCATTCGTAGTGCTGTCATTCATGAAGTATGGTCCTGCTCCTCACACTTGGAAATAAATTTGCGTATTTTGAGTCAGACGAATGCATGCCCCAATTTTATTTTTTTTTCATTAGTAGTGTCATTGCACTAAAACTAAATCCTTGTCCTCTAGCGTTCATCTCCCAGTTGCTTAACCCTCTGCTGAAATCACAGTCCTCCATTTGTGCCATCATAATCATTTCCACAGCAACTGTGATGTCACAAGCAGAGATTATGACTTCAGCAAAGGATTAATCCGCAGAAGCAGATAAACTCTAGGGGGACAAGGAATTTCATTTCCTTGTAAATTAACCAAGTACTGAAGAAGGAAAGCATATAACAGAAATCAGCTGAATTCAGTCCAAAATGAAAAAATTACCATAGTAATCTTGTTTCTTCCAGGGTATTCTTCAATATTCATAACTCTTTGTAGTCAGCCTTTAAAGCAGAACTGCCCGGAGACGGAACGTTTTGATAATGGTGGAACCATCATTGGCTCGTGCCACTTATTCAAATGCTGTCCTTACCAACTGCTGCGTTCTGCTAACCCCTCAGATTTCATGGAGGGCCTGCAAGGAGAAGCCCAACCAAAAAAAACATATCTATTAATAATTATAACTAAAACTAACTAAGGAGGAACTAACCCTTCTTAATGTCAGAGTAACCTGAAGAAGGGAAATAATGCCCAATGGGGCTCAAAAAAACAAACTCCGACCACGCCAGTGTGTGGCAGCCCTTCAGACACAGTGATCATGCTCGTCTGCCTCGGCAAACATCTCTCCACACAGAGCAATTTCTGAACCTCGGAGGCCAAGTTTTCTTCTTTGGTTTCTCTGACATTTAAAATAAACTCAAAAGAAGAAACCGCTAAGCAAGAAAGTCTATTAAACTTTTAGTGGTAAACTCTGTTCTAAAGGATAGAATTCCGAAGAGAACCGGGATCCAAGGAAAAAGAACTGAAAATATCGGTTCCAACAATAGAAATAAATGGAAAGTTCTTTTAGAAGATTTACTAAAACTAAAGTATAGCTAAAAAACCCTGTTCACCAACGGTTATAACGAACTCATATAAACCGCTCAAATAAACTTATTCTAACTATAACTAGCGCTAATACTATAAAGTAAAAGGTAAAGACAGCAAATAAAAAAAAATTTAAAAGATATACTTATATATTTTTAAATAAACACTTAGGAATGACTGTGAGGAGAAGTCTCCGAGGCATCTTGACTTGTCAGGAGGAGAATGAAATCTAAGGCATTAGTAGAATGCAGCAGTTGGCAATGGCCGCATTTGAACAAGTGGCACGAGCCAATGATGGTTCCATTATTAGCATAACGTTCCATCTCCATGCAGTTCTACTTTAAAGGTTGACTGCAAAGAGTTAGGAATATTGAAGCCCAGGGGTTAGAAATACTGTTTTCAAAGTCTGAGGAAGAATCTACAAATATAACACCATGATTCAAAGAGCAGCTAACACCTATGGAAGAACTCTGAAAAAATGGTATGCAAACAAAAAGTAGTTATGCAAGAACTTACCGTAACCGTAGATCTTCAAGAGAAGTTGTGGAGCGGGCCACACCAATAGGAATAAGCCGCCAGGTGCCAGGGCCACATGGAAAACTTCTAGCTAGCAGTCTACCATGAAGGATCACCCACCACCGATGTTAGTCATCTGACATCAGATTAGCCTATATACGTAGGCAATCTTCCCAACACCTACCTCAGTTCTCCTGCCAGAGACCCTGTATGGACAGCTAAATGACACTTGAGGAGGTTTTCTCTGAGAGCCAAAAAAGAGGAGCAGAAGCAGTGTGATAAAAAAAGAGCAGCAGGCGGAAGGAGGGAGGAAAGAAGGGCCTGCTGCAATAGTTTCTCTCAAAGATCTACTTTTATGGCAAGTTCTTATGTAACTGTACTATCTTACTTCGAGGAAGGCTCTTGTAGCAGGCCACACAGACAGGACTGAATTCCAAGCAGTACTAAGCATCACCAGGGTGAAACCCACTGGGAGGAGGACAAGTCAACAATCAAGAGCTCTTGACAGAAGGTCCTGGGCCAGGCCAACATTGGCCCTGCACCTAGAGGTGATGTCCAGACTATAATGCTTGGTGAAAGTGTGGACAGAACTCCAGATGGCAGCTGCACAGATATCCGCAGCAGACACAGTTCTGAAACAAGCCGTGGAAGCAGCCATACCCCTGGTGGAATGGCCCCCTTAACCACCCCCTGGAAGGGGCTTGTTGTACGTGCAGTAGCAATAAACAATGTAAATTCTCTAACCACTTAGACAAACACTGTTTAGAAACACGAGCACCCTCTCTCTTGACGGCGAATGAAACAAACAACTGGTCAGTATTCCTCAAAGACTTACTGCAGTTAATAGAGTACCGCAACATTCTATGAACGTCCAATGTATGGAGCACAGCCTCCCCCCCGGATTAGAATACTCAGGAAAATAAACTGGCAGGTGGATGGATTGATTCAAAGTAAACTCTGACACCACCTTAGGTAAAAATTTAGGATCAGTACACAGACACCCTGTCTTTGTGAAAAAATAAATAAGGTTCATTGCACGTAAGAGCCTATAGCTCAGAAATCCTTCCAGCAGAAGTAACAGCAACTAAAAAGAGTGCTTTTCATGACAAAAAGCACAGCTTGCAACTCATGGCCAGTTTGAAGGGAAGTAAAGCGAGTTTCTCCAACATAAAATTGAGATCCCATGGAGGGACCAGGTCCCGAATGGGAGGTTTCAGATGCAAAATGCCCGGCAGAAAGGTGCGGGCACTTCAAGCTGAGAGAGACAGCTTTGCTCTCGATAGGTGCATGGTATGCAGATATGGTGGAAAGGTGTACCTTAAGGGAGGAGTACCCCAGACCTGAATCCAAAAGGGAAAGAAGGTACTCCCAACACTCGATTCGCTTGGCAGGTGAATGGATCCAAATGGTGCGCAGTAGCCCAAATGGAGAAACGCTTCCATTTCATAGCATAAGTGGCCCTAGTGGAGGGCTTCCTGGCTGCCACCAGGATGTCAGCAACCCTAGAGAATACCCCAAAGTGGGCAATAGTTAGGTCCACAGGAGCCACGCATGAAGATGCAGGAACTTGAGGTCCAGATGGACCAGGGTGTCCTGGTCCTGGGAAAGCAAGGGGGTGCACACAGGGGCAAGGGCACCGGAGGTTCTACTGCCAACTGTTGTAGCAGAGAAAACCAAATTTGGCATGGCCAGAAGGGAACTATGAGAATCATCTCTGCTCCTTCCAACTTGAGCTTCAGAAGAACCCTCTGCAAGAGCAGAAAACAGAGGAAAGACGTACAGAAACTTCCCTTTCTAAGAGAGGGACAATGCATCTTGCCAGAAAACTCCAGGCCTGAGATCGAGCAGGCAAAAAGAGCAGCAAATTTACATTGAGTGGGGATGCAAAGAGGACAGACTCTGGACAGCCCCACCAGTCGAAGAGATCTTTTACCACTGAGGTTAGACGTTCCCACTCGTGAGCCCACGACCTGGAGCGGCTGAGATGGTCTGCCAAGATGTTTTGAACATCTGGAACATGCACGGTCGAGAGCTCCAGACTGTGCTTGATGGCTCAGAACCAGATTCTCATAGCCTCCCAACACAGGGGGCAAGACTGCCCCCCTTGCTTGTTGATGTAATACACCACACACATATTGTCCATCTGCACCAGTAGTGAACTGGGGAGGAGAAGAGCCTGAAAGGCCTGCAGGGCGTTAAGAACTGCCTGTATCTCCAGGATGTTGATGTGAAGAATAAAATAAAGACTAAAATGTGAAGACCCTGCTCCACGTCCGTCCAGGTACCCTGGGTCTGATGATCAGCCAGATGGGCACCCCAACCCAGGCCAGATGCATCTGTCATGGGAACCTGTTAGGAGCTGAAAGGAGACTCCCTGAAGGAGGTTGGCTGGATCCAGCCACCATGAAAGAGTCCTCCGGATTGGGTTGGAGACCAGGACCAAGTGGTCCAAATCATCGATACACTGGTGCCATTGGACTCTCAAGGAACCCACATATGCAGATGGACAAAGGGGACTATGGCAACTGCCGCCGCCATGTAGTCCAGAAGGCATAGGAAAACCCTGGCTGGGACCTACCGATTGGAGGAAACCAGACAGGCCTGTGCCATTCGTCGCTCTTTTCTGTCCTCGGGCAAAAAGGTCTTGCAATAACTGGCTGTCCAGGACTACCCCTATGTACTAGAGGCGCTGGCAAGGAGACAGACAGGACTTCGGCAGATTTATGGTGATCCCCAAGGCCTGGAAAAGACTGAAAGTTGATTCCAGGGTGTGAACTAAGTGTTCCCTGGAGGGGGCTGCAAGCAACCAGTTGTCCAGGTAAGGAAACGCATAGAAGCCCTGCCTCCTCAATGTGGCAGCCACCACTGCCAGGCATTTGGTAAATACCCAAGGAGCCAAGGAAAGGCCTAAAGGGATGGCCCAAAACTGGTAATGGGCTCTCTGAAAGTGGAGGCAAAGGAAGCAACAATGGGCAGGAGAGACCTGGATGGGCAGACAGGCATCCTGCGCGTCCAGTGAACAGAACCAGTCCCCCTGGTACAAAAGGGGTAACAGTCCCTGAAGGGTGACCATCCTGAATCACCTGTACTCAGTGTACAGATTCAGATGGCTCAGGTCCAGGATTGGGCAAAGATCCCCGGTCTTTTGGGGGGGGCAAGAAAGAAGTGGGAGTAAACCCCCTTCCCGACTGAGCCTGATGGACAGGCTCTATGGCTCTTTTTTTGAAGAAGAAACTCTAGAGTGTGACCATGTTCTATGATCTGGAGCACCCAATTTTCTCTGGTGACTCCCTGCCACCCTTCCAGCTGAAGGGAGAACTGACCCCGACCAACTCCTTCAGATTCTCATCTGGAGGGGAAGGGTCAGCCAAGGAGTTGGGGGCGGGCACAGACACGGGGGCCGCAGGGGCTCTGGTGGCAGTAGCAATAGGGGCCGCTGGGGCCTTACGCTTGTGCAGACCCTTGGCAGGCTGGGTCCGAGACTGCTTGCGGAAGGACCTGCGAAATGGCAGATGTTGGCTTGCTCTAGGTTGGGTGTGAAAGCGAGTGGACCAATTTGAGGACCTGCCCAGACTCCTGCAGGGTAGAGATGATGATGTCTTGAACATCTCCCCCAAAAAGGACAACCCCTGGAAAGGGGCATCCAAAATGCTAGTCTGCACGTCTGAGGAAAAGACTGAAACCCGTTGCCAAGAATGGCGGTGGAAAAAAAAAAAAAAAAAACAGTAGCTGCCCCCGCTGTGAGGGATCCACGGCATCATAAGCGTCTCGAACAACCTGGGAACCAATGTCTGAGCCAGACTTCATATGCTGGGCAAACAGAGTCTTGGTGGAATCCTCTAGAGTCTGCACCAGATCTCTGGCTTGGTCCCAAATCATATTTTGATATTGGTCCATGTGGACCAGATAATGTATAGCCTGAATAGCCAGGGTGGTAGAGGTAAACATCCTTTTGTCCAAGGGGTCCAACTGCTTGGACTCACGGTCTTGGGGGGAGGGTACTAAGATGTTAAGGCTTTGGCTTGGAGTGGGCACCCAGAAAGAACTTGTCCGCCGGGACATGGTAAAGGCAGTCCACCTTCCTTGGCAGAAGAAGAGTGGTGGAAGGGTGGTTCCAGGCTGCCCTGGTGACATCCTCATAGGATTCGATTAAAGAGGGTACCACATTGCCGGAGGTACTGTGTCAAGCGGAGTCTCTCTGGATCCTGCTCCTCCATCTCCCAGCCCATAATGAACTGGATATGGCGTGTAACATCCATAAAGAATTAACTGTCTGGGGGGTTATCTTGGGCACCTCTTTAGACTGGTCCTCCCCTTCAGAAGAGTCACCAAGAGAGAAGGAAGACCCTGAAGCATCAGTCTCATCCCTCTGAAGAATCAGAGCCTAGGAGTGACATAGGTTGCCAGCGTTCATTTCGCCTGGAACCCGACATCAGGTTGGTCCCCTGGAGACCGCAACGTAAGGGAATTACTATGACCTGCCGGGTCTGGATCCTGGGGATCCCAGGGAGGGCGATGGGGAGAAGCCGGCAGTGGCCGATGAGGGTCTAGCACTGCATGAAAGACCAACACGCCGAAAAAAGGACATTGTAATCCACCTGGGGTACAATGTTATACACCAGCAGGAATGGTAAAGAGGGTAACGATGGCTGAGGAGCCGGCGAAGGGTACCCTGGTGAAGGACCGCCCAGCTCCGGCTGAGGATCCGACACTGGTCGGACAGGCATCGGATGTAAAGAATCTAGCAGCAGGGGCGACTGAGTCGGGCCCGGCTGGGGCTGTGACCACCACCGCGACAGCTTGGAGTGTATGGGAGACTGAGCCACCGACACTGGTCCAGCTGGTGCCCATGGGGAAGGAGACCCCTGAGGCAGAGGTGATGCTGGGGTGGAGGAGACAGTGAATTCCTGCTGGGGGAGTTGCCTATTAGGGGTAACGTTGGTCCCAGTAGTGGGAACCGATGAAGGCAGCGCCGTGGCCATGGGGTTGACAGTGATGGGACCAACACCCGAGGTACTAATGCCAGCCACGCCACCTGGCTGACAGCCCACTGAAGATATGGGCCTGAGCTTCAAATGCTGGGGAGCAGGAGATGAAGTCCTCTGTCCCAAAGTGCCACTGCCCGAGATAGAGAGCAGGGCAGGCAACAGAGCCACCAAGAGCCTGGAGGAGGAGAGGGCTGGTGGGACTGAGGATGATGACTCCCCCGCAGGAGGATGACCCAGATGTGGCTGAAGGCCTAAAAGGCAACCGTGAATGGGAAGCTGACCAGTCTCCATCTCGATGTTTGTCCCGGTACTTATGCTTCCCTGACTTCCTTGTGGGAAGAAGAGGAGGCCCTGAGGACTGCGTTGGCGAGGCCAAAGAGCTCCTGGCCTGCAGCTCCTTCTCCATCATGACCAACTTCGCTTTAAAAGATGGCGCTCCAGCACTTTTACATTATGTCTTCAGGTGGCCTGGTCGAATTTCTGGCAATGCTGGCAGGCTTCAGTGTCATGGCTGAGACCTAGACAAGAGAGACACAGAGTGGCCATCCTTTCCGGTGACCTGTTTGTCGCAGGCACACTTCGAGGAGCGGCTGGAAGACTAGGCTGGTGGAGAAGACAAACTTGATGGAAACACTGAAATGTCGATGTTTCTGTGAAAGAGAACTGAAAAAAGAGAAAAGTAAAAAGCATGGCAAGCACGGGTAATGGCAGTTGACTGTAGCTGTGGCATCCGCTAAGGTCCAACATGCACGGGTTGATGGCAGGAAAAGAACTGAGGTAGGTGTGGGAGACCACCCACCTATATAGGCTAGGCTGATGTCAGCTGACTGATATCGGCAGTGGGTGGTCCCTTGGTAGACTGCTAGCTAAAAGTTTTCCACGTGGTCCTGGCGCCTTAGTCCTATCAGTGTGGCCTGCTGCAAGAGCCTTCCTCGAAGTAAGGTTTAATATTTATATGTGTCAGAGTTGTCAGTGTGGCTCAGTTGCTAGCACATCTGCCCCAGGCCAGAATGCTGTGGGTTCTAGTCTCACATACCATAAAATGCTGGCACCTGAGTGCAGAACTAGGGGGGCGCTGTACTGATAGTGTTTGCCATCCCTTGGATGAGATGTTAAACAAAGAGTGCCTTTTCTGGTGGCTGTTAAAGCTGGATGTTAAAGATTCCATGGCTCCTCTCGTAAACAGTAGGGGAAGTTTTCTGGTGTTCTGGCCAAATTACCCTCTTTCACCAAAATACCACCAACAGCTTAAAGGAGTAGTACACCATCATATCTTGTAAATGTTATTTGTACCGAATACAGGCTCAACATTCTTTTTTATGAAATTAGCCTCTGTTCTTTCTCCCTTTCTCACCTACCATATTATCTTAGCGGGGGACTGGAACCTGCCTCTTGATCCCTTTTTGGACAAGTCGAATATACCAAGACAAGCTATCTCAGTAGATAATAAAGCCTTCCTTGATCTCATTAAGGTTTATGCTCTCTCAGACCCTTGGAGAGTACATTTCCCAAGGGGAAAAAAACTACCTTTTTTTCCACAACCTCACAACTCATTCTTGATAACAGATTATATTCTCAACTCTTAAAAAGTTTACTTCCCACCTTCTACAACCCTCAAACTGTACTTTGTGTAGTATCAGACCATTATGCAGTACACATTAACCTAAAATTAGGAATTTTCTACCCAAGAGTTTTCTCAAGGAGGCTCGACCTCAGCCTGCCGAGACAGGAATATGCAGTTAAATATATCAATGATGCAATTAACTTCTTTTGGGAACAAAACTCCCATTCTATAGAAAAAATGTATATGATTTGGGCAACCTGTAAATTCTACCTGAGGGGAGAATTTATTAGATTCGGGTCCAAGATTAAAAAACAAAAGCTGAAAGACTAAAAGAAATCACGAAAAAGCTAGGGGAGCTGGAACTGAAAGATCAAAACTTACTTTGCAAGACATTCAAAAAATTCAAGCTCTTAAAGAAGAACTACATTTTATCTCTAATCAACAAACTGAAATCCTTATTAGATCAAAGGCCTCCTATGCAGATTTGGAAGAAAAACACAGTAAACTTCTAGCACAGAGAATTAAAAAAAATGGATTTGTCGGTTATTTTTGAAAATCAAAATACAACACTTAGATTACAAGGGCATCCTTAATGAATTCTACTTTTTTACTCCAACCTATATGGTCCCATCCCAAATCCCCCTTCCTCGACCAAATCGAAAATTATCTTCTCAACTTTTCATGTCCACACATTAAAGAAACTGATGCCTCTAAGCCAACTGCCCCAATTACTTTGAAGGAAACTGAGTAAGCTATAAGCAAGTTTAGCATTAATAAGGCCTCGGGGCCAGAAGGCCTTGCTGCAAATTTTTTTTTATAAACTTTTAAAAGTTCTTTGATTCCCATTTTAAAGAAACTTTAATGGAAGGCTTCTCTGACACATCTTTACTAGAGGCATTAATAATTCTCCTTCCAAAACCAAATAAATCAAAACTAAGTTTCCAATTACCAGCCAGCCCAGTGGTGTGGAGGGATGAGGCAGTGATGCCTTACCTCCTGCCATGCCGGCGACCCGTGTTCACGGCACAAGCGGGTTGTCCGGAGAGGGAGATGATTGAGGATCCGGAGGACACCTCTCCTCTCCCGGGGGGAGGTGGGGACACAGACTGGCATGTGCCTGACCCCTAGCGCTGGCTGTAAACCGGAATGCCTGGTCCCTTAATGTTGGGGTGGAGTTGGAGCAGCTGCCCGGCGTACAGTGTGCGGATGTGCGCTGGGCGTCACTGGCTGCATTGCACACTCACTAACTACATAAGGGGGACAACAGAGAAAAAAATGGCTCCTCGGCAGTATGATAGATTCCCGCAGGCCACGCCCCCGCGAATCGGCAGCAGCCTCCACACCAGATCCATTCCAGCGGGTTGAGGGATTCCCGCCGCCCAGCCGGGGGCAAGCGGAAAAGTAAGCTGCAAGTGGGGGATGGGGCTGGAGGATCTGGTAGGGTAGGGGTCACAGGAGAGGAGACTAAAGAAATTAACAGAAAAGAAAGTTTCAAACTACTGCCCAATTCACTAATCAACTATGACATAAAAATCCTAACCCATATTTTAGCCCAAAGAATAAAATAGATATGGCAAATGCTGATAAGCACTGATCAGGTCAGTTTCATGTCATCTAGACAAGCATCAGACCATTTCAGGAAGATCTGTCACATCCTTTCTACATCCAGGGAGACTAAACAATCTTTTACTTTGGTGTCCCTGGATGTGGAAAAAGCTTCTGATAGAGTCCATCATAATTTTCTATGCGACTTTACTAAAATTGGTTTTCCCTTTGTTTATTAGTTGGTTAAACATTTTATATACAAACCCAACAGCAACAATCAGTTGTAATAACTTAATCTCTCCTTCTCAAACTTTACAAGGCACTAGACAAGGTTGCCTTTATCTCCTATTTTATTTAACTTTTATCTGGAGCCTTTAAATTTACTTTCTGAACTCTGAGCCAGCTATTAAAGAGATCATGATCTCAAAATTTCAACTAAAATTACTAGCTTTTTACTATGTACTATTACACATCTCAGATCCTATTAATTTGATCAAAGCCATGTTAAATGTTATTGATAACTCCTGGCAAAGTTTCTAATTACAAATTAAACAGAGAAAAACACAGAAGTAATGTTGCTATCAAACTTTTTCCACAGAGAAGAAATTTGCAATCTTGGACTGTCTTGGAATCCATCTGATATTAAATACCTTGGAATTTCAATATCTAAAGATGAGTCCCAACTAATTAAAAGAATCTGGATGTATGCATACAGAAAATTACCCAAGATTTAAAATATGTGCTATCCCCTTCCTTTCAAGGTACAATAAATACCATAAAATGAATGCTTTTCCTAGATTATTCCCCCACATTAACTTCGTCAATGTATTTCTTCCTCTTTCTTGGTTTACCAAACTTCATTCAATTATAAATAGCTTTTTATACTAAACGTACATCTAGAATAGCTTCATATAAACTTCTACTTCCCAAAAATCTAGGAGGACAGAAGGTACCAAATGTTCTATTGTATCATATGGTGTCTCATATTAACAAATACCTAAAATGGTTGTCAAATAATGATGGGGTCCTTTTCGTATGTACCTACCTTGGTTTTGTTAGAAAAAGAATTACTTATAAATATATATTATATATATATATATATATATATATATATATATATCTGTCCTCAAGCTATTCTCTGTTCCACACTTAAAAACATTCCAAGAGAACTTAAATACTATTGCTGGCACTTCCTTGAAAATCCATAACCAATTTTGTCGTCTTTTCAAAATTAATGTATCCCAGAGTATATATCAGCCTATCCTACATAACCTGAATTTTCACCTACATGGCAGAATTTTTACCTCTAAAGTTTTGCCCTGTTTAACTAACCCAACTGTGAAATTTTTAATAAATAATGAGGAAGTTCACTCTCTTTTTGATATCTCTAAGGACTTCAACTGGTCCAGGAAACACATTCAAAAAAAAAAAAAAAAAATATTGAACTTTCAGATTCTAAAACTTATACTGAAATCCCACTTTGGTGATTCTTTTCAATAAACTAAAATCTACTACTGGAATTGACTGCTGCAGCCAATGAACCTCATCCAGTATCGAACCTCTACAGATATCTATGGAGATGAGCATTTTCTGAGAAGCCTTTTCAAAATCCATTTGGGGTTAATTATGCTACGACCGAGTCTCTGGAATGGGCAAATATGTGGAATAACATTTATAAACTAATCTCTTTAGACAATTTAAAACAAATCTGTTATAAAATACTACATAACGCATATTTAACCCCCTTAAGATTACATAAAATGGGTCTTAATCAAATCTGTGCCACAAATGCGATAAGGATGTTGATTCCCTTGACCATGTGCTTTGGCCATGTCCATCTATTCAAAGACTTTGGCAGGAAATTAATCATGTTTTGAAAAGAATAATGTATCTTTGTGATTTTAATTTATATACGTGCATTTTAGGCAATTTCCCAAATACCATGTCACTTAGTGACAAACGTACCTTGACCCTAATAAGAGTCACAACCACACAGCTGGTACTTAAGCACTGGGCAGAACAATCTATGCCTGTTTTTAAAGAATGGATAGCCCAGTTAAGACAAAATCTACTACTGATCCATACAATTTCTTACTTCCATGGCAAACAATCTTCTTTCTTAAAACATTGGAAGAAACGTTTGGACCAGTGACCCTATGACCCAATAAAGGTCAATGTTATATTTTCAATCACAGACTCCTAAGAATCTCCCTCTTTAACTGTACACTGATAAGTCAGTTACTTTCGGACTCCTTTCACAAGTTTTTGCTTATTCAATTTATTATCTGTATGGTGGCCTTTTATTTTCTATATGGAACCATATTCGCAGTAACACAGAATGTTGATTCATGTTGGTATCCTTAAGCCTCTTGATGTATTTACTCCCAAACATACTAAGGAGGAATGTGGTGTGGGGGACTATTAGGTGGGTAGACCTTTAGGATTATGTAGTTTTCTTTCATTTGTAAACTTGTTGTTATTCTTGGTCTTTTGATACTATAAAGTTCAATAAAGAAAGAAAAAAAATAAATGTTATTTGTTTCCTTTTTTCATGAAGCGGAGGTTTGCTTTAGTTTGTTTTCACTGTTCACACCAGCCTTTGAAATTAGCCTGGGGGTCTCCATTTTCTGGTTGTTGAAATGTCATTGCGCCAAACAGCTGCATTAGCATATGAGAACATGATGTGTCAGCACCCTTTAGGCACCAAAGCATGCCTATCTGCTTACTTAGAATTAAACAAAATAAGTTGCAGCAAGGTGTGAAATACTACGTTTACCTTCAATTAGCTTTACAAACGGTCTTTAATGTAATACAAGGTGTTTCCCTTTAAACTGCATTTAATCTGTGTGTTTCTAGAGAGTCTTTTCAGGTTATTTGTACTTGACATACATGATGCAAATGGGTGTTGTGGCATCACATTCTCGTATGCCAGTGCAGCTCTCATGGACAATGAGATTTCAACAACCAGAAAATGGAGACCCCCAGGCTAGACAGGGGCTGGTGTGAACAGTGAAAACAAACGAAAGCAAGCGATATATCCCCAACAGCTACATGAAAGGGTTATCTACTGACAAGGAAACAAATAACATTTACAAGATAAGAGGGTGTACTACTACTTTAATCTGGTTCAATTTCAGCCAGTTTGCACCTGCATTACACACACACACACACACACACACACACACACACACACACACACCACGATGAGAATAGGCAATACTGTGTAACCCTCCTTTCCTAAACCAAACTAAAACTATATTTTATATGGTGTCTTCACTACCCCATATTCTTCATTAAGGACAGCTGTTACACCAGGATATTTTGTCATTTAGACTTCCATCTGCTTCTGTTGCCTGTTCCACTGGAGCTCTTAATTCCTACTTGCACAGCACTGTTTACACAGCAACGGACTACAACGCCATAGGCAGAGGATTAGGACTTCAAGCAGGACACAAGCAACAGAAGATACAGGTTACTCACCTGTAACAGGAGTTCTAGGAATGGTATATGTTGTTCATCCACACTTACTGGCAGGTTCCTTGCCGCTTTAAATGTTGCCGGAAGGTCTTCAAGCTGGCTCCTCCCACCCACCTGGGTGGTAAAACTCTCTGCTCCGGCCCATGACACCAGATCTAGCCCGCTGGAAGCCAGGCTGCACATCGAAGCCGGGGAGGTCGGGTGGGTTGTGTGGATGAACAACATATACCACTCCTAGAACTCCTGTTACAGGTGAGTAACCTGTATTTCTAGGGACATGGATATGTTGTTCAATCCACACTTAATGGCAGACTCCTAGCAGTTCTCTGGGAGGAGGAAGGCAAGGCGTGCACCCCCTACTTGGAAATAAGGACTGGAGAACCAAGGTCCCAAAACCAGCATCCCGGCGTGACTCAAGGTCAATGTGGTAGTGAGTAATGAAGGTGTGTGCTGACTTCCAGGTAGCAGCCCTGCAGATATCCTAGATAGGGACGTCCCTGGAAGCAGCCACCGAAGCAGTGGTATGGCAGGTAGAATGAGCTCTTATCCCTTTGGGAGGCTCCATGCCCGCCAACCTATAGTGGAGATCTATGCAGGAGGTGACCCACCTGCCTGTCGTCCGCTTGGCTGCAGGTCTGCCAGGTGCGGCTTCAGCGTAGGTGACAAACAGCTGGCAAACCTCTCCCTGAACTTCAGCCATCCGCTCCTTATAATAAGAGAGCGCTCTTCAAGGGTCCAAAGTAAGGAGCCTATATTCGGCCTCCGAGGTGTGACTGGGGTAGAACACTGGCAGAGTCAACACCTGGTTAAGGTGAAACTCTGACACCACCTTTGAAGGAATTTCGGTGGGGCGAGGACAAACCTTGTCCCTGTGGAAGACCAGATAAGGATACCTGATAGAAAGCCTGGAGCTCTCCCATCCTTCTGGCTGACATGATAGCCACCAAGAAGGTGGTCTTCCATGACAGGTGAGAGAATATCACACCTGTGCATCGGTTGGAATAGCTTGCCCATGAGCCTAGACAAAAATCAGCAGTAGATCCCACGGAGGTGGAAGTTCTTGCACCAGAAAGGATATGTGATCAAGGCCTTTGAAAAAGCGCCCGACCACCTTCTCCTGCACCACCGACTGCTTCCCGGCCTGCGCCCGGTAAACAGAGATGGCTGCCAGGTGCACCTCAAGGGTCATTAACCGAAGCTCTAGCTGAGAAAGGGACCACAGGTAGTCCAGAATGCTAGCCAAAGAACAGGAGGAAGGGTCCAACCCTTATCCTGACACCAAATGGAGAATCTTTTCCATTTGAAGGCATAGCATTTTCTGGTCGACTCTATGGGATGCCTCAACAATGCTGAGGACCTCATCGAAAGACCCAAGGCCTGGAACCTAGTCACTAGCAACCAGGGCCGCCAAGTGCAGGGCTTGAAGGTCCGGGTGGAGTACCTTCCCTTGCTTGACTGAGATCAGGTCCGGGCGGCTGGAAGCTGCCTCAGGAGCCTGGAGCTGAGGCCAAGGAGATCTGGATACCTGAACTGGCGCGCCAGTCTGGGGCTACCCAATCACCTGCGCCGTGTCCTCTCACCTTGTGGATCAAGGGAAATGGAGGGAAGGCGTACAAGAGGCCCGGGGTCCACAGCCTCGCGAAAGCATCCCCCTACAGCGGGTCCTGCTGAGGGGGGTGGGCATGAAACAGCCTCAGCTTCGCATTCTCCCTGTAGGCAAACCGGTCCACCTGAGGAGTGCCCCAGTGGGAGAACACATCTTGTACTACCTCCGGCAAGAGAGACCACTCGTGAGATGCAGCACCTATCCGGCTTAGGGCATCGGCCAGAGTGTTGGAGGCTCCTGCCACATGGATGGCTAGGAGATCCGCCTCCAGTCTGCTCACGACAGACCAAGTGTGGGAAGCCTCACTGCACAGAGGCAAGGAGTGCATCCCACCCTGGCAGTTTAGATAGTACATGGTCATGGTGTTGTCCGTCTGGACCTGGACCACTTGACCCCGTACAAACAGAGCGAAGGCGGTGAGGGCTAATCAGACCACTCAAAGCTCCAGCAGGTTGATGTGGCATTGAGACTCCCGAGGGGACCAGAGGCCGTGCGCTCTGTGCTCCCCCAGATGGGCACCCCAACCCATCAGAGAGATGTCGGTCGTCAGAGTGACCGTCGGCTCTGGGAGGACAAATAGGATACCCTCCTGCAGATGAGCTGGAACGAGCCACGTCTCCTGGGTCACTGTCACTGGCTGGTCCAGAGGACCGGAGCATTGTGACCATTGGCGGGCCAGCCCCCACTGCAGGGGATACATGTGCCAGCAGGCCCAACGGACCACACTGGTGCAGACCGCCATGAGGCCCAGGAGGCGCAGGAAGTCCCGGGCAGGGCGCAATTGCCCAACCAGAAATGACTGGGCAAAGGAGGAAAGAACCTCGGCCCTGTCCGCCGGGAGCCGTGCTCTGGCTCGAAGAGAGTCGAGCCCTGCCCCGATGAACTGAATCACCTGCGCTGGCATGAGTTCCGATT
Source organism: Neoceratodus forsteri (assembly GCA_016271365.2). Classification (NCBI taxonomy): domain Eukaryota; kingdom Metazoa; phylum Chordata; order Ceratodontiformes; family Ceratodontidae; genus Neoceratodus; species Neoceratodus forsteri. The sequence continues at coordinate 1,624,790,404 of CM028131.1, read as the reverse complement.
TGGCCTCGCTGATGAGGAGGCCAATCTGAGAGCAGACCTGAGGGCCAGATCCCTGACCGCTCCACCTCCAGCTTGAGGGGCTGCAATCAGCCAGTCATCCAGGCAGGTACACTAGACCTTCGCGCCGGCAGAGAGGAACGCTGTCACCACTGCCATGTATTTAGTGACGACTGGGAGCTGGAGAGAGGCCGAAGGGCATGGCCCGAACTCAGAAGGGATCCTCTGCTCTGAAGTGGAGGAATCGCTGGTGAGACGGACGGATTGGGACATGAAAGAACGCATCCTGGAGGTCCAGAGAACAGACCCACATGACTCGTTCCAAGGATGGAATGATCTGAGCCAGAATGACCATACTGAAGGTACGAGACCTTAGGAACTTGTTCAGGTCGTGTAGGTCTAGAATGGGGCACCAGCCCCCCATCCATTTTGGGACCAGGAAGTACATGGACACAAACCCTGGGTCTGGTGGAGGATCCGCCACCTCCCTGATCACTCCTTCTGGAGGAGCAGAGCAATGTCAGCTTGACGAGCCGACAGAGAGGCTGCGGAACCTGTAGCCACCCATGGGGAGACAGCTCGATAGGGTGGGGACTGCTCGAATTCCAGAGGCAGACCCTTTCCTACCACTTCCAGCACCCAGCGGTCCATGGTGATATCGGACCAGGTCGAAAGGAAGTGGCGGAGCTGTCCCCCCACGGGGGGAACCTGGGGAGAGGTGACTAGGTTGGGGGCAACACCCTCAACCCATCACTGGGCAAACTTGGAGGAAGGGCCGCCAAGGAGCCACCTGAACCTTTTCCTCCCGCTTCCTGCTGAGGAAGCAGCAGGCTTGGCTTTGGGGTGCCAAGTGTGAGCCTCTGGGCCCTGATGCTGGTGTTGCTGGGCGTGCCACAGGGGCTGAAAGACGAAAGGGCTTACGCTGCTGCTGGAGGCCTTTGTCCTTCTGGGCAGATGTGACCGAGTTCAAGGTGGCACTGGACTTCTCGATCTGTTGCAGGTGACCCTCCACCCCGGGGCCGAACAAGTCGGCACCCAAGAAGGGAACGTCTGCCAGCTTGTGCTGGGTATCCACTGTAAAAGTGGAGATCCACAGCCAAGCTCTGCGGCGCATGGCCACTGCGGCTGCTACTGACCGGGCACACGAGTCAGCGATGTCCAAGGAAGTTTGGAGCTGCTGTTTGGCCACCGCCCTTCCCTGATCCTGCACCTACTTGACCGTCATTTGAAGGTCAGCCGGGAGATAAGGAATCACCTCATCCAGGGAGCCCAAAAGGCATGTGAAAGTGTGCAGCATCAGAACGGCCGAGCTGGCCTGACTAAGGCCTAGGAGGCAGCAGCATAGACTTTCCACCCGGAGTAGTCCAGTTTCTTGGACTCCTTATCAGGTGGCTAGTCCACATCCAGAGCATTCCCGGAACACCGGAAAACGCTGTCAGTCACTAACCCCTCCACGGAGGGGTGCTCCGAGAAACTGGAGAGTGAACCGGTGGGAACAGCATACTTCCGAGCCATCCTGGCCGAAGGTGCTGGACAAGAAGCTAGCTGCTGCCATAGCTCCAGGGCCGGGCCAACAATGGCTAATGCCACTGGGAAGGCATCTGTGGGGGAATCCTCTCGGTCCAGTATCTCCGTAAGGGGATTTTTGGCCAGTTTTGAAATGGGTTCGAGCTTCATCCCAGTGGACTCTGAGATGAGCCGAAGCATTCCAAGGAACGAGGATAAGCTCTTGTCCACTGACTGACCCCCAGTGGACTTCAGGTCAAGCGGCCTGGAGAACAAGGAGGAGGAGTTGTCTGACTCCGAGGAGTCTGCAAACAGCTGCCGAGTGCCTGAGCCACCCTCCACCTGCCGAGGTCGATCGGGAGTGAGGGTGACTGACAACCGTGGGGCAAGCCCTGACCAGACTGAGAATCCTTGGTCGGAGCCCCAGATTTAGGTTGTGGAGGTGGGGGTTCCACCACAATGGGTGGCGCAGCCGGTTTCGGCCGAACAACCAGTGCCCGCTCCGGCTCCTCAACTACTACGGGGGTTGTTTCGGCCGCTCCGGTGACAGCCACTTAATGTCCGGGAAAGGCAACAGTCGGCTTATTCCTGGACAAAAGGAGCTGCTGCCACATTAGATATTCATAGCGCCGACGCAATTTGCACCGGAGCCTATCCTCCGATGAGCATGAGCGGTGCCGCCGCTTTCCATGGTGCCGAGACCAAGACCGCCGATGTCAGAGGGATTGGCTGGACCTGGAAGAGGTCCAAGACAGAGACCAAGACCTTCGGGGATTCTGAGGGTGGGTCTGAGAAGGGGCGGGGGAAACCCGCTCCTCCCTTGGTTCAGGGACCTTAACCAGGGACTCCTGCACAGGAGGCACAGGCAAGTCCTTGGTTTCCACCGGGGGAGCCGGTGAAGAAGGGTTGACAGCTTCTCCAGTCAACAGACCATCCGACAGTTCGAGAAAAATCTCGACCGTGCGTCAATGGGTGTCTCAGCCGGCTGACCCGACGGGGACACCATGAAGCCAGCGGCCTTAGCCGCAACCTCGACAGAAGTAGAGTGTCAACTATTCAGGGAACGGGACCTCTCCCGCTCCCACGAACGTCGATGGTGGGACTTACCTTTAGAGTCCTCCTTTTTGGACTGAGAGGAATGTCTCGAGGGCCCTTCTCCCTTGGTGGAGAGGGACTGACAAAGCTCCTTAAACGAGGCAGTGTAGGAGAAGCCCAAGGAGAGTGGGATAAATGCCGTGACTGAGGATGATGATGCTGCGGCCTGGGCCACCTCCTCCTTGAGGGCTATCATCTGTTCGAGCTGAAACCAGCCGAGCCCGCCGGCCGGACACCACCCAATGGTCCTCCAACCTGGCCGGAGGATAACGCTTCGGGTGCCCAAGTTGTAATCTGGCAGCGCAGTCCTCTAACACCGTAGCTGAAAAGGACTTGCACAAGTCGCAGGCCTGCCAAACCCCAGCTAGTAAACACACATGGAGTGCGGATTGGTCCGGGACATCTTCTGCCCACATAGGCACCGACAAAATCCGGGAGTCGATTTGTCCATGGCAGCCGCAAGGGAAGATAAAGACCGAAGTCTGGTAAATTTTAAAATTAGTTTTGGGTTAACCGAAGAGTTTGGATCTAGGCCTAAAATGCAAAGTGCTAAGGAGGGAACCTGAGCTTCCAAGCGGAAGGACGATCTGGTCTGGGCGGAGCTAAAGTTTTACCACCGGTGGGTGGGAGGAGCCAGCTTGAAGACCTTCCGGCAAGATTTAAAGTGGCAAGGAACCTGCCAGTAAGTGTGGATTGAACAACATATCCACGTCCCTAGAACTGAAGCACTCTAAAGGACCAGTCTTTACGAAAATGCTACTGGCCACTTTTGTGCATCATCTTATGTAGTGATGTACCTACCTGACTGGGAGACCTACAGAAACCATATCACAGTAACTAACTTTCATTCACTAAAGAAAAACCTTGCGGATATTCCATTTATAAGTACCACAATGTAGCAGAACTCTTTGTAGTAAACTCTGCTAGAGTATTGAATTCAATCCCTTTCTACTTAAGAAAAATCACTTCACATGACACCTTTAAAGAGCACCTTTACTTGGCATATTCATTGTAGGTCGGTAAGAAGAACCCTTACCTCCCCCAGATTTCATCCATACATAAATCATAATTTTGAGAGCCACAGATTCTGGAAGGGAAAGGATCATATTTGCGCTCCACGGAGCCGAGCCGCTGACCCCTTTCACTTCCTTGTCCTGAGCGCTGCCCCTGCACTCGATTGTTTTGGTATTAATTATATGGAGAAAGCACCCCACCAGGTTACTGTATTTGATCCAGAATATTCCTTTTTTCCCCCCCACTCAACATATTATTTTAAGTCCTGGAATAGATTAATATCCAGTTTCATTTGGGGCAGGAGCCGCCCAAGAAGAAGGTTATCAATCCTTAAACTATCCTTGGCCCAGGGGGGTTTCAACCTCCCAGACTTTCATTTATACAGACCTGTCAGTTTGACCTCTGTGGTAGGGAAAAGTGACGGAATCACTTCTGAAAAAAAGAACTGTTGAGTACCTAGAGACCACTGGGGCACAGGACCCAAGGCAGCATGGGTTCACAGTGGGAGGGTCATGTCAGATGAATCTAATAGATTTCTTTGACTGGGTGACCAAAGTAGTAGACCAGGGAGGGGTTGTGGACATGGCCTACCTAGACTTTAGCAAGGCATTTCACACAGTCCCACACAAGATTAGTAGTCAAATTAACCAGCCTGGGTGGGTCCCAGGGTGGTAGCCTGGGTAAAACATTGGCTGGACAACAGGACACAGAAGGTAATTGTAAATGGAGTCCACTCTGAAGAAAGAGGGTTACTAGTGGGGTACAGCACTGTTCAGTACTGGGTCCAGTCCTTCTTAATGTCTTTATAAGTGACATTGCAGAGGGACTGAAGGAAAAGTATGCCTCTTTGCAGATGACACAAAGATCTGCAACAGGGTTGGTACACAAGGAGCGTGGAAAGGATGAGAAGGGACTTGGCAAGGCTGGAGGAATGGTCAAGTATGGCAGCTAGATTCAATGCAAAGAAGTGCAAAATATGCACCTGGGAACAAAACCCAGAGGAAGATTACACAATGGGGGGTTGTATCAAACACAAAAAGGAAAGGGACCCAGGGTAATCATATCAGATGACCTTAAGGTTAGCAAGCAATGTGAGAAGGCAGGGAGAGCTGGGGGTATACCGGGATGCATAGGGAGAGGCATCACCAGCAGAAAATAGGAAGTTGTTATCCCTCTGTACAGACAGTTGGTGAGACCCCATCTGGAGTACTGCGTCCAGTTCTGGAGACCCCATTTCCACAAGGACAGACAGGATGGAGGCAGTCCAGAGGAGGGCAACTAGAATGGTGCAGGGTCTGCAAGAGAAGCTATATGAGGAGAGACTAAAATAGCTTAATATGTATACCCTTGAGGAAAGGAGAGGGGGGACATGATAGAAACGTTTAAGTACCTCAGTAGAATCAACAAAGTCCAAGAGGGTGGCATCTTTCAGAAATAGAGACATGCAAGAACAAGGGGACACAATTTAAAGATAGAGGGGGGGTGGTTCAAGGGCAATGTGAGGAAGTATTTTTTCACAGAGAGGGTAGTGGATGCATGGAACAGCCTTCCTGAGGAGGTTAGTTGTCTAAAACTGTGGAGAATTCAAGAATACATGTGACAGACATAAGGCAATTCTTGTGGGGGTAGGAAGAAATAGGCTGTTGGTTAACTAGGATCTGCAGCTTATCCTGTAGGTAGGGAAATGGGCAGACTAGGTAGGCCAAGCAGTCCTTATCAGCCGTCAAATCCTATGTTTCTATGTATACGCCAAGTCAGAGCTCCTCAGGATACTAATTTTGTGGTTGGCAGAATCCTGTGAGTCTCCTTGGAAAACCCTGGAGTTCCACTTGAACGACCTTTTTGATATCAAGAGGATTTTGTTCTCTTCAGATGAGAGATCGGTGCCATTCAGAGCCTTCACCACCATTACGACCCAACCTTATAAACTTTGGAGACGCATGAGAAAGTCCGGTCCAACCTGTACCATTTATGAATACTGTAAGCTAATCTGAGGATGAGACATTTGTTCCTATTTTTATGGATCAGGTCTTTTCCACTTGGAGAAGATTGGGACTTTCATGTTTTCCAATTTCTCCCCTTTGAAAAGTTACAATCCCAATACAATCTCCGAACTCAGACATATTTCGTTACTTCCAGGTTCGTAACCATATACTACGAAATAGAATTATCCAGGTTAATATGCCTTCCCAGACTCCTGATTTACTAAAATTATTTGTAGATGCTACTCGAAGGAACCTGGGAACACATATCATAGGAACTATTTATAAAGGGTTGAGAAACGAACAGCATGACTCTACTGCCTCTATTCTACAGGAGTGGAATAGAGATTTACCTCTGGAAATATCCATGGATATATGGCTGGGGGTCGGCCTTGAGGGTAGTGAAGACCTACTAGTCTCCTTTATGGAGGGAATTTGCATGGAAATGCTGCTCCACTACTTTCGAGCACCAGCGGTTCTCCTTAAATTCCTTCCAGATAAATATGGGGTTTGTTGAGAGGTTATGTTGCCCTAGGCTTCTTGGCTCATATCTTTTGGCTCTGCCCCAATTTGATGCTTTTTGGCTTACCATTCAGATGGAACTTACTACTTTGTTTAGCCAGTCAGTTGAATTAACAGCCGAACAGACTTTACTGGGGATCTTTCCAGACCACACTCCTCCATGGGTTAATACCCTTTACCAACATGTCTATTAGCTGCAAAGAAATCTATAATCAGACGACGGATGTCGCACAGATATCAACAGTGGAGGAATGGAGATCTATAATGTCCGATTTATACCAAATAGAAAGTCTTAATGTAAAGATATAAAATAAAAATCCATCTCACATGTCTAAATGGCAGAAGTGGGTACTCTATCATTCAGCGGCGGATCCTACCTTTTGCCCTTATCGAATTGGCAGGGGGGTAACAGATTATTTACCCACATAAGGGAACGAGTGGGTTGGGGGGGGAGACAGAGCAACTCAGAGTAACAATTAATGTCTAAAGGGAGTTAAACTAGCATTTTATATTTAAGGGCCCTATATGTTATGGTAAATATTGGCTTAACTACAAGGTTAAAAGATGGTATTTTTCCACCTCAAAGTAAGAATAATTTCATGGAGATTGACTTTTTCTAGCAATAGTTAAATTTAGCCAATGGTAATTGCTCAATTATATTTATATTCCTAGGAGGAATGATTTTACTGACTGCTCTATGCTGCGGTCTACTACATTTTCTATCTCAACACACTGTCCAGTGTCTTGACATTTGTATAAAAACTGCTATAATAAAAAAAAAAAAAAAAAAGAGAATGCACCCCACAGACTACTAGAGGGGTTGGATTTAAAGTCTTTCTTTTTAATAGTTCAGGGTTCCAATTCAGATAAATTACGGCCACTGCTCAACTACCACCACCCTTATTTTTTGAGCAGTGGGCCATGATTTATCCGAATTAGAACCCGTAACTATAAATCCAGTCCCTATAGCAGTCTGTAGCATGCGACCCCACACTCTCCATGTAATTAGATCATAAAACAAACTAGCATGGGGGCAGTGCTCAAGATAGGGAAGTGGAAGGGGTCAGCAGCTTGGCTCCAATACAATCCCTTCCCTTCCAAAAACAGTGCTCTCAAAATTATGATTTGCGGAGCGGGTAAGGGTTCAAACAGGGTTTTAAGAGGTTTTACTTAAAATGACAGGAAAAGTGCTTTTAAACATCAGTTAAAATAACACCCATTTGCCAACTTTAAATGCGCATGTATCTAACAAAATTGGACTGTACCACTTGCAGTGATATGCATTGCTCTGCTTGTACATAACTTACATTTGTATGTCAGTATCCCTGCTGAGACTACGTGGTTGTAAAAGTGGTCTCACGTGTATTCTTAGGATATGAGAACCACGAACCGAAGGTGACCGGTTCTGATACCCAAAGGACGTGAGCCCACTCTTACAACTGTAACAATGGTCTCGATGGCAGTAGTACTATACCATTGATCAAGACTGACTAATAGTGCAGTACATTAAAGTTTTAAGAAACCTTCCCCACACATGCCTACTTCCAGGGCAGCAGTTTGTGAGACACTTTCCAGAATAAAAGTCTCTTGCATAGGGGAAGAGAGCACTCCGACTGGTCTCTAGGCAGCACTCCCTCAATTTATTATACACTTTCTACTGCTTGTGTGACTTTATAGTAAAGTGTATTGTACCTGTAATGGTTAGTAATCCTTTTTTATCTGTGATGCTCATCTAAAAATTAATTCTTTCTGGATCGTTCCTGTAACTGGAGTTTCAAACTCCAGCGAATGTACCCAGCAAACAGGAAAAAAAAAATAAAAAAAATAAAGACCTATAGAAAATATTAAAATATAAGCTGAATTGTATCAAATATATGTTTTTCAGTTTTCCGAGAGGTGTCCACTACTCATTATGAAGTAAGAGTGTGTGTGTGTGTGTGTGTGTGGGGGGGGTGTAGATATGTACCTGGCACTTACAGACCAAAAGGAACGAACAGCGCCCACACTGAGTTCAGCTGGACTCTATATTGTAGGGTGCTATCAGACTGCCAGCCAACAACTTCTGGTGTACTGCCTTGGTAGGAGGACTCCTCCTACCAAGGCGTTACATAACGGTTTGTTGCTTGGTGATCCGACAGCACCTTGCAATAAAGAGTCCGGCTTCACTCAGTGTGTGCGCTGTTCAATCCTTTTGTATTTTTTTTTTGTTAGTTTGTTTTGTTGGTATAGCTGACAGCAGCACCTTTGGGAGTAGGGAGTGCTCTCCTCCCCCTTTTTTGTTATACTTACCAGTTAGTCTAACTTCCACGTTTGGAGAAATTCTGGAAACCATTTTAAAGGGGAACTAAAGTCAGAATTTACAAAATGATTTGTTATGTGGTGTTTTGATTTGTAGGTGTACTCCTAATAAGTTCTTCCTTTATTTACTGACAGAGTTTTTCTAAATTTGCTTGCTTGTTTTATGGCCCTGGAGATCTCTGTTAGTTAGCACTTGTTATGGTTCTCCTTGTTCCCATAATGCCTCCTTTACCATGGGACAGTGATGCATCCAGGACCATTGATTCAGAGAGTAATAGCTGCTGATTCAGCAGTCAACTGTCATAAGCCTGGTATTCTGGCTTCAACTATATAAAACTCTGTCTAATCCAAACTTTCCAGTTTCTAGGTGTGTGTAGGTCTCGCCAGCATAAGTGAATGTTTTGTTTTTAAAGTTTTTCATTTTATCAAAACTAAACTACAGTCATTAACAAGAGCAAAACAAACAAAGTCACACAATCCACCCAAGGTCACAAATGCTATAATTTGTGAAGATTCTAGCAATTTCCTTATAGAATAGTCCACTCTATTATCCTTCAGGCATTTGCCATCTGTAAATGTAGCCTGCATTAGAGCTCCTTGAGCAGAGAGCATTAAATAACATCCTAGTTCTACTTCTGTAAACTTGAGAAAGAAACATCTTTTGTTGAATTAATTGTCCTGGAAGCATCACTGTCACGGGACTGGAGGCATAAGCGGGAACAAAAGAGCTATAAAAATGCTAAACAAAGATTCCCAGGGCTTATAAAAGCCAGCAAGCAAATTCAGAAAAAATCCTTTCAGCAAATAAAGGAAAGGCCTTACTAGGAGTACACCTACAAATCAACATACTCTACACTTTTTTTATTGTGATTTTAATTTCCCTTTAATGGATGTGGTGGGTGAACATGTATAGAAGCAGGGAGGCAGTTTAGTGCAGTGGTTTAAGGCTAGAGCTGCAAATCTGGTGACATCCAGCAGACCAGACCTGGGTTTGAATCCCACAGCCTCCACTTGCAGACTGTGTGACCCTGAGCAAGTCACTTAACTTCCCTGTGCTCCCAGGTCGCACCTGTAAAAAAGCTTTTAGCTTATTGTGCTAGTCTTGGTTAAACAACTAACAAAAAAACAATTGTTACGATCTATGTGCTTGCTTAGCTGTTGACCTGAACCTCCCTTCTTATCCATCCCATTAACAGTTAGTGATCTGTACAGAATACTAGCAACCACCTCCCTTTCAACTTTCTGTAGTGCCGTGTATATAAAGGGACAACCCTAAATACCAGTGATCATCATCATCCCAGTTTCTGCTGTACAAGTGCTTGCTCTCCACAGCTATTATAAATGTTCCTGTACAGTTAGCCTGCATTTATGTGTTCTTTTTGGAACTTCAACTAGTGTATGCTACTGTACTGTAAACAAAGCACTTTTTGTACCCTGCTAGAACAAGGCACACCCATGAAAATGGTTATCATACAACATGGGGCTAGCCTAACATTTATCAGATTGTTCAGACTGAATGCAAGGTGTTAATGAAACAGCAGGTCCTGTCCAACTGATCTCAATTCCCTCCACCACCTAATCTAAGGCCAATCTCTAACTCCCCCCCCCCCATCTAATCTACCATCAGCCTCTCAGAAAACTCCCCTAAAAATCCACAGTTTTCTCATTCTGTTCACCCAGTTCTCTGCCACCCTCCTACTCCTCTCACTTATCCACTTTGGGTCACTCATACCTTTTAACTATCCCACATTACGTGGAACAGTTCCTTATTTTACCACACAAAAGGCAGTTATTCCACATTGAGAGGGTCTGTCCTACATTCAGTGTTAAACATTTTAAAGCAAAAACACACAGCAATGAATGTGAATAATGTACTACTGAATAAATAGGAAACTGTGTGAACATGAAGGCACACATTTCTACAGTGTTCTGAGCGTCTATATTAAAGATTTGATGAAGTGTCCCACATTTTGCCTATTTGTTTCACATTCTGAAGGACAATCTTCCACATCTGAGGGACAAAAGGTTGAGAGGTATGCCACCATTAACTTCTCGTTTCCATTCCCAGTCAATCCAACCCCAACCTACAATTCTGGTCCTCCCAATCCACCACCAATTTTCACATTTCAGTCCTCATCAAACCCATCACCAACCTCTTATTCCCTTACCCAACTTTGCCAGCCTCACACTCCCTCTCCTATCCAATTATCCACATCCAACCACTCATTCCCTCCTCACCCAATCCACTTCCAGTGCCTCATTATCTTACACAACCCAATTCACTGCTAGCCACTTCAACTACTTCACACAATCCACTGCCATTCATTCCCCTACCATATCATCCAATCCTTTACCAGTCTCATATTCCCCTCCCTATCCCATTATCCACCTCTAACCTCTCATTCCCCTCCTCACCCAATCCACTTCCAATGTCTCTATCTTATGCAACCCAATCTGATGCTAACCACTTATTCCCCTTCCCTACCCAATCCATTACCAACCTCACGCCTTCCTCGAACCGATCCTTTACCAGTCTTCTATTCCCCCCTATCCCATTATCCACCTCTAACCACTCATTCCTCTCTTCACTCAATCCACTTCCAATGTCTTATGTCATGCAACCCAAACCAATGCCAACCACTCATTCCCCATCTCTATGCAATCCGCCACCAACTTCATTCCCTCCCAACCCAATCCAACCACTCCTTCCCATCCCCCCAGTTCAGCAACGACTGCTCTCTTCCACCTAATTCTTCACCAACCTCTAATTCCCTGCCCCACCTATTCCTTTCCCCATCATTCCATTCTACCCTGTGCACCGCTAACCCTCATTCCTATCAACACCCAATTCACCATTTACCTCTCATGTCACTCTCCTATCGAAACCATCAACTTTTCACTTCTCTTTCCAACTCAATCCACTGCCAACCTCTCATTATGCTCCCTAGCCACTACTTCACTTACCTTTCATTCCACTCCCTACCCAATGCACCACCAATCTATCATTCCTAGTCCCACCCAATTCACCATTTACCTCTCATTTCCCTCCATTATAGAATGCATCATCAGACATGACTCCCTTCCCCACTCAGTCTACCACCAACCTATTCCCACCCAATCCACCAACTTTTCACCTTCTTCTACTATGCAACCTACTGCTAACCTCTCTTAGCCTGCCCAATCCACTGCCAATTTTCAGTACCATTCCCTGCCCAACACCAACCTCATTCCACTACCCCATCAAATCTACCACCATGTTCATTCCCGATCTGCCCAATCCACCACCAACCTCCCATTCTCTTATTCTGACCAATCTGCCACCAGCCTCTCCTTTTCAATCCACCAATTTCTCATTCCCCTTCCCACCCAACCTACCAATCTCTCACTCCCCCTCCCTATCCAATCCAATACCAATCTCTCAACCCCCTCCTCACATCCATACCCATTAACACCCTTGTAAATGACACCAAAAGTGCAGACTTTTCTGTGGGGCAGGCAGCTGTGCCAAAGAAGTCCCCAGCATGATCAGCTCACCTGCATACAAACTCCTCCATTTTCTCCATAGCATGGTGTGCCTGCAAAAGGGGCGCCATGCCCAGGAATCCCTCATCCTCAACCACTGTCTCGCTGGGCTCCTCCTCCTCCTCCACTCTGTAGCTGCCCTGCACTCTGAATCCCCTTCTTCCATCATTTCTCTGGAGTGCGACTCCTCTTCTGCCACCGTTTCCTTGGACTGTGACTCTTCTTCACCTTTATCGCTGGACTGCAACTCGTCCTTCACCTACTGTTTCCTGGACTGGGACTCTTCTGCCATCGTATCCTTGGAGTGCAACCTCTCTGCTGTCGCCTTCCTGGACTGTGACTCTTCCGTGTCCTGTGAAAGAAGAGAAGATCAATAATTGGAAACTTCAGTAGGGACAAGAATATGACACACCTCCTCCACACACACACCATTTACCAAAAGACATGACCAACAGTCAGAAGAGAATTCCTAGAAGGCCTGTAAATGAAAATTACGTACCTATCGTAATTCTTGATCTTCTTGTATCTTCACCATTCATTACTTCCTGGGTGTGAGCGGAGGCGCCCATCTGGCCACAGGAGCTTTTTTTTTTTTTTTTTTAGAATTTACTAACGGCACCCCCCGAGAGTGACGCGCGTCATGCGCGAGGCGGCCAGTAGTAGCGCTTATCACCTCCTCCAACTCTGTTCCCTGTGAGTCGGAGAGGCAAAAGGAAGCAGAGAACAAAGATAGCGAGGCAAGATAGCCAAGGATAGCAAAGCAAGGAAGAATGAACTGAAAAGGAATAAGCTCGATGGAGGAAGGACAGAGGAGATAAGAGTATCCTCAACCTAGGGATCTGCAGGGCCTCCTTACCTGGGCGACTCTAGGAGGAGAGAGAAGGAGGGAAATGAGGAAGAGGAAGAGGAAGAGGAAGAAGAGGAAGAGGAAGAGGAAGAGGAAGAAGAAGAAGAAGAGGAGAGATGGGATGTTGAGGGGACCAGAATGCCCAAGGAGCCTAGTTAGCTTATGGCTGAAGGCTCGACTTAACAGGGAAGCAAGAATCCCCAGAGATAGAGCTGAAGAGAAGGTTCACCAAACCCACTAGACAGACTCAGGAGGGCATAGTCCTTATCCTCAACATGCCATTGTTTTGATAACCACTTCGGGCTCCTGGTCGCTGGAAGGCCTTTAACTGGAGGACACCCGAGGAGGGAAGAATAAAACCCCGGGCAGTATGAGAGCACTGCTCAGGGGTTTGGAAATGGAAACTGTGGGCCTTTCAGAGCGGCACAGAAGTGGGACTCAGCCTGGACTGCCAAGGCAGGCCAGAGGCTTAGGCTGGCTGGGATTGGTTATGGTCAGCACTGCTGTTCGTAAAACTGTCCGAGGACACTAGAAAGGAAAACACCAATTATCAAAATTCAAGAAGGTAGTCTGCCCTTCATCTTGCTTGTTTGTTTTTTTTTTTTTTTTTTTTTTTTTTTTTTTTTTTACAGATAATCACTTGCAGGCTAGGAGCGTGATCTGAATACTCAAGAATGCCTATGGCAGTCTAAGAGAGTTCCCTCAGCTTTTTGCTTTTTTTTTTTTTTTATATATACAAAACAGACGTGCCTGCTCCTCTCTGCAAGGCAAGAATTAGGAAGGGGGAGGGTTTTGATTCTAGGCTAAACAGCTGAGCACGGATTGCAGGATCAAAACTGAATAGCCTGAGCCAGGCTAAAACCCCAGAGGTATCTCGCTCGAGGGATGGCAAGAGACAGTTGTGCAGTTTGATCGCCAAAGCAAATCCACTAGATGGCTCAAGAATCTTAGAGTAAATCATTTTTCTGGAGAATAAGAACCCCCCCCAAGAAATAGATTTTTTTTTTGGAAAAATTGAGCAATTTCTTCCATTTTTATAATTTTTTTTTTTTTTTTATATTGCAGAGAGAGGAAGGAGACGGGAGGTGGAGAAGCCACAGGAAGAGGCCACTGAGGGATGGAGGGAGGGTGGAGAATGAATGGTGAAGATCAAGAGAAGATCAAGAATTACGTAGGTAATGCACTTCATATCTCCTTGTCAATCTTCACCATTCATTACTTCCTGGGTGAGTATTCAAGCCTCTTCCCAGGAAAGGGAAGAGGCCATACCCTGAGGGAATAAGGACCTCCAGCCTTCTGCTGGTGAGAAACAGAAGGAGAAGACCCTGGCTCATTCAGAAAGCCCTAAGTGGGGAAGAGCTAGGAGGTGCCTCCCGAGGACGAGGAGACGGAGGGAGCCCCTGTAAAAGTCTCCTAGCTCTAGAGGAGAAAAGACGGGTCCCCCGGAAGGCGGAGCGAATCACCCTACGCCGGGCCAGGGGTGACAACCTGGAAAGACGGCCATGCCGCCCACCTGATGCAGATCGCTGTCCCCCAGAAGCCTGGAAGCCACCCACTTGGCGTCGAAGATGCCCTTTGCTTGGTGTCTTGCCAGCTCCAGGCCTACCGTGGAGAGGGCAGCGCTTGTCTGGTTTGTTCCGTGTCAGGCATTGATGCCAACAGCTGGGACATCATCGACTACAAATGCCGTTGTAGGCAGCGGATGGAGCCTGATGAGATGCAATACTGGCACTCCATGAGAAGAAGAGAACACTCTTCCCTTCCAACGGTCGAACTGGAGAGAGTCCGATCCGTGGGCGGTCGGGCGCCAGGAGCGGCGCCCAGAAGGAGTGTCTAGGTAAACCAAACCAGACGGCGGTTGGGAAGAGAACCTAGAGACTTGAGGGGGCACAATACCACGCTTGACAGTCAGCCGGGCTGGAGAAGAAGCTGCTGGGACCGCCAGGACCTGATAGACGCCTCCTGGAAGGGATAGGCCAGGAAGGTACCACCAAATGCTGGGCACTGAATTCACCAAGGAATTCTCGCGCCTGCCTGCTCGGTATTGTCTCCGAACATAGGAACCAAGATCCCTCACCATCCTCGAGAGGAAACGCTGATATTCAGTGAAATCAGCATCGGAGGAAAGATGAGCAGGGGGTTCCTCTCCCTCAGAGGAGGGAGACGAGGATGATGGGGAGCTGGAATGTCCAGAGGATTCCTGGCAGTGGGGAGAGTCGAAAGACCCGACTCATGCATGTATCTAACGTATGAGGGGAAGGCCACCGCAGAACCTTGAACTGCTCCCAGGATAACGGACCCGTAGGACCGACATGGCCTGGGAGCGGGGGTGGTGAAGGCAGAGAGATGGGAGAGGGGCACCCGAGGAGGCAACTGTTTCGCGAGGGCTCTGAACTGGGAAAGGGAGCCCAGTAGGAGGGATCCCGGATATCAGACCAGGCCGCAGAACGGAACTCTGGGGAAGCGGAGCCTGAAGAGCCCTGGGGAGAACCCCCCTGTGATGACGCCCGGACTGTATGGATCCAGAAGGCAGTCCGCACAAACGCCGCCGAGGACACCCAGAACCCTGGAGGAGGGGCAAGGTCTCGCACTACGGCTCCTGGCCACCCCCTGAGGTGGCCAAAGAAGACCGAGTGGCAGACCCCTGCCCCTCAACCCTCGGACCCGAGAGGGCCCTCCTCCCCACCACAGCATCCCCTGTCCCTTGAGAGGGGCAAAGAACAACGGGGTAGCTGTCACCGTCCTCCAGAGAGGAGCCCTCTTGTCACCTCACACCTGCCTCGGGCTCCCGCCACCCCAGCCGGGGAACCTCAGGAGACGACGGAAGGGGGACAGAGGGAGGGCCCGCGTGCGCTTCTGGTACCTGTAGCCACAGGGGACCCAGACCTCGAAGAGTGGGGTGCTAGAGATGGGTCCACGCCCCGAGTCATCGCCTCCGAGGAGGATGAGACCAGCTGACCTCGATGCTGGCCACCCCAGGGGTCCCGAGGCCATGGAGCCGCCGAACGCCCCAGTACCGGCGACGCCGGCCGCCCCACACCAGTAGCAGCCAGGCCCAACTCCAATTCTCTCGGCGCTCGGCAGGCCCGGCACCGCTTAGGAGGAAGGACAGGCTCCACGCGCCGCCGTTGGAGGCGAGGGCGGCATCACGACGGCGCCGCCAGGGTCGGAGGCGCCTGCAAACGTATGCTCGGATGCTCAGCAGCACCACCAACGGCGCCGCTCCGATCACCGGGCGCGCTGTTTCCAAAGCGGTGTTACAACGGCGCCATTTTGATCAATACGGCGCCGCTGAACGGTGCCGGAAATACACAAGATGGACACCGGGCACCGAACGGTGCCGATCCAAACTGCGCCAAAGGCGCGTCACGAGGGTCCACCCGAGCCAGGCCCAAAAGCCAAGGGCCTCAACACTGGGGGAGCCTGCACCTCCGAAGAGGTGACTGCCGAGGCGGTGTCGGCGTCGCGGCCCCGGAAGGGACTACGACGCTCCCCCAACACCGCGGAAGGGGCCTCCTCCTCGGCAAGAAAAGACGAGGAGACCCCCTCCTCCTCGGACCGTATAGGCCCGGGAGGGGACCCGGGGGAGGGGCCTAACGACCTTGCCCGAGAATCCCGAGAGTGACGTCGTCCCCCGTGTTGGCGGGGCCTGCCGGCTTAAACGCGGATTTCGAGGACGCGACAGTCCATCGAGAAACAGGCGTCGCACGAATCCATATCATGGTTGGGTCCCAGGCAACGAAGGCAAACGTCATGCCGGTCCGAGACGGAGAAATGCCGGCCACAGGAGCACCGACGCATAGGGGCGCGGCCCGTCTTGGAAAAGCGCTTAGCTCCCGAACCGGACATAACGCGAAAATAACAAGGCTAAACACAGCAAGAAACACACCCGGCGCCGTAGATAGAAAAAGGAACAGTCTTACCGGATCGGCGTCGAGTGTGAAGAAAAACAGGAGTCGGCAAACACGCACTAAAATGACCGCTACTCGCAACAGGTGCTGCCTCGACGGCGGGAGAAACAGAACTGAGTTGGAGGAGGAGTCGGTCGCTACTAACGGCCGCCCTCGACAGCATGACGCCACTCTCGAGGGCGTGCCAAGAAGCCAAAGTTAAAAAGCTCCTTGACGGGTGCGCGCCCGCTTACACCCAGAAAGTAATGAATGGTGAAGACTGACAAGGGAAGATCTGGCCAGCACTTCCACTTCTGGTGGTTGTGGAGTTTACATCCTACCCCTCTGGGACCTGCATTTGTACTGATGTGGTAGCCAGCAGTCATGTCTCCATTCCTGCACCTCTTTCTTGAGGCCAGACCATCAATGAAGACAAACTTCAGAAATTTCTTTAAACTGCACATGTTAAGTAACACAAGCCACAGTCAGTTACAATATTTGTATTCAGCTGCGTGTTCCTTCCTATAGTTTTGTGTACAAAACCCTAGTCCTAGCAAGAGAATCAGTACTGGGCTTGGCAGTGACCCCAACTGGAATGCTATCAAGCAATTACATGCTTTCTGACAAGAGCAGCTCCTAAGTAGCAGAGCATATGAGGAAAAAAAAAATGCAGGCTACCTGCATGCCAGTGACCGCTCTACAATGATCTGGAAAAAACATCTCTTCACACTGACCAGCAGTCCCACCAAAACATATCCATCCAAGAACTAGAAGGGGGTTGTGGAAATATCTGCAAACCCCATACAGAATGCTGCGTAACTCCAGATACGTGAGCCCTCATGGCCAGCTAACAATTTGTCCCATTCTGTAAGCTGGGCCAACTTAAAGAACAAATACAGATGCTACCTCACTTTTGTGAAAGGCAAAGTGGAGAGAATACGGAGAAGGGTCATGCAATTGATTTAATACAACTCCTTATGTAAACAAAGAATGTCCGTCTCTGCCCCAGTACACAGGCATAACTTCATTCAACATCGGGTCCTGGCCATTGTGGCTCTGTTTACACACGATTCAGACAATATACCACACCTATGGCATCACACAGCAGGCTGAACAATGTGCCGTACCATATGTTTATATGCAGACTTGATAGTGTCTCTCACTGAATAATAATGTTACCGCCTGCTGTTACTGCGAGAGGACCATGAAGTAAAGCTGAGCGGTTCTGTCAATGAAACAGCATGATACAACAGTATTGTTTAACGAGACACTGTCAGATCTACAAATAAATAATCTATGAAGAACTACAAGATTTGTGTGGAGGAGGAAAAAAAAAAAAAAAAAAAAAAAACACACTTTGGTACTGTAGAATGTTTAAACTGTTTTTTTTTTTTAGTAGTTTTGTCTCCCCCAAAAAAAAGTTAGTGTGAAAAATTGTACAGTCATGGTCTAACAAAACATTGTAAAGGCACTGTAAGGGGTCGGAGCAATCTTGCTAAGGATGAGATTGCGCTTTAAAATATTGGGGGGCATTTTTAAATTTTTCTTTTAAGCATTCTTAAGTGGTGAGCACCGCTTGAGAGTTCAAGGTGAGCAGCACAGCAGCAGGATGACAAAACACAAGTGAGACAAAAAGAAAGCTGGCAGCACGAAAGGGATTAGCTGAACAGTGTGTGCGAGGCACCATCTATACAGAGAATAGGAGGTATTCTGTTTCTGCTTGTGGCTTGGTCAAACATCTAGTAGTGCTTTATAATACGGGCTGTATAAACTGGACAACAGACAATGTAAGGTACCATATCATGCCATACTGTCTGCATTTATATTTTGTGCTTGTCATGCAGGCATCTCAAAGAGGTTTACAATCAACACAGAACAATCACTGATGTGTACCCACCTCCAGGAGGTAGAATGCAGATGGCATTCTGTGCCAGCACACTACACAACTGCTGTCACACTCCTTGTGCTAAGCTACAAATTCATAGATGTACAACTAGGCTAATCTATTGGGGGGTTAGTAAATGGGGCAAATTTAGCCAGCACACCTGGGAATTGAGAGTATCCTACTCTTTTCAGGAACAAGTGCAAAGGGACTTTTAAGGCCACCTGAACAACCTCCAGATCAAGCAGACAGGACCACAGTTTAACATCTTTTCCACAAGATGGCACCTTATGATAGCAGAGTGTTCCCCAACATCATGTTTGGATATCGGTATGGTTTCTTATAACCTAAGGAGTGTACCTCCTGCCGAGCTACCAACCCCAATTTCTGCAGCACCTGATGTTAATTAAAGGTCTCTCTCCAACTATAGACTAGACCCGACCATGCTTAGCTTTAGAGATCTGACAGGATAAGGTTGTAGGTATACTCAGTGGTGGGTACCTTACTCAATGATGTACACATCACAGCATGTAGTATACTCACTGACATATACAGTATATTAAACCTCTGTACAGTATGTACTGTACTCAGAGACGTTACACCACAGCATGCACCACACACAGATGTATACAACACAGTGTTGTGTGTACCATACGCTGTGACGTACACGTCAAACTGCTGTATTGTATGTACCATAATTAGTGATGTATACATCACAGTGCAGCACAACCATGCTAAATCACGTGTAGAGCACACCACGTTACTGTACTCGACATCAAATCTAACAGGCTTTACAGATGTTTCCAGTTAGAAATAATCTTTTTAAACTGATCAAGTGAGTTATTCAGGTTTTTTGCAGGATCAGATAATGTGTTCCAAACCGGGGTGCTCTTTAGCTGGAAAGGTGGGGGAAGGGTTCAGCAATCTTGCCTTACCAGCACCCGTGGTTAGGTAGGTACAGGGTTGGGGGCCTGCTCAGAGTGCCATGGAAGGGGGCGCAAGAGACTTGCTAAAACAGTAATTCCCTGAACCCTAACCACCCCCCCCCGAAGTTAATGCCCCAACTCCCCCCTGCTGCTCATGCATTTTGAGCTCTTAAATCTATTGTTGGCCGGCCCAGTGGTGCAGAGAACTAAGGCGCCAACACCTTACCTCAACCTACGCTGGTGGTTTGGGAATAGACTCTGGATGCCAGGGGCTGGCAGGGGAAGGAGAGGATTGAGAGTCCATGGGGCTGCTCTCCTCTCCTAGGGTGGGCAGCAGGGTAGCATTACTCAGCAGTGGCCCCTGGTGGAGACCAGGGGTACTGCATGGGCGGCACAATATGGGACCAACCAGAAAAGTGGAAATCGCTCCACGACCAGCCGGCTGCCAGTCCACTGACGCCACCGAAGCCCCAAAGGAGCCATGTCCGCCTCAATGGCACCCTGGGGCCAAGCAGTTGTGCGCCTCGCCCCCCCCCCGGCACCTTCTCCCTCGGAGGAGGACCCATGGTGAAGGGTTATGCTGGGTTATCCTGGGAGCAGCTGCTATATGAGGTTGGAGGCTCATGAGGGGATAGGTAGGTAGGTCGGGGGGCTTAGGCAGCTCAAAGGAGTGGTGGGGCATGGAGCACGTGGGGGGAGGAATCTACTGTCGGGCTGGACAAGACAAAAAGAATGGCTGCCATATCCACACATATGGAAACGTGGGAGGGGCAGCCCCCACTCCTCAAGGGAGGAGAGCTGTCCTACAGATGCTCAAGCCTCCCTCACCGGCCAGCCCGCGAGCAACCTAGGTCTGTTCCAGAACCCGGACTGCCGGTGCAATAGGAGATAAGGTGCCCAGCACAAAAGCTCCCCCCCCCCCACAACCAGGACAGCTAGGGCCCAACTAATTTTACATCGATATCAATCTGTCGTCATTTTTAGCAATTCTATTTATTATTACTTGCTTTTTTGGCCTTGTTTATCCCAGGTTGTTCCTGAAATAGGAACTTTGCTGCCTTGTGTACTTACCTGTTTACCCGATACAAAACATATGAATGCAGGGGCCAAACTGGCACCGGCACACTAGCCAAACGCTGGCAGATTTTCTATTAGCTAGTAAGATTCTCCTTTAACTGGCCCCTGAGGACTTGTTCTGAGAAGGTAACATTTCAGTAAGTACACCAGCTGGGCCATTGGAAAGTCTGTGGGCTAGTGGATTTTCCTAGTCGCTAGCCCTGATGGCTTGTGGCTGCAAACCTAATTTTGACCCCTGTAAATGGTTCTGAGATTTTGATGTACAGCTGTCTAATCATAAACACAACAAAATGGTGCCCTCAAGTAAGCAATAAGACACGACAGGGTGTGTGCATTAGAAACTTTAACACATGGCTAGGAGGTGTAGTGAGGCATGAGGCCGCAGGCCGAGTGCGTCCAACTGCCTAGCCGTATGTTAAAGTGTCTAACGCACATACTGGAGTGGCTTATTGCGCTTATGAAATGGGCTTTTAAATCATAGAGGGATGTGAAAAGTAAAAATAACTATATTACATAATAAAAAAACAAACTTTTGTCTTTAATTTAAATAAAATAGTTTCTCCGCTTTTAGTTTACAGTGTTTTTTTTTGTTTTTTTTTTTGAGTTGAGGATTTTGACCAGGCTGCCATTGTTGTAGTTTTCTGGTTGTCATGGGATTACACACCCACCCCAGCTACCTCCAGTTCCATTTGGTATTTTAAAATTGTAGTTGAATGTGGTGTGTGTGTGTGTGTGCGCGCATCTGTCTGTGTTTTGTATGATTTTGAACTGTTTTGGGAGCTGGTAGTGCCAGGGAGGATATGCCACTATAACAGCTACACGGGGGAAATGGGTGCCAAAATGCAGCTGCGAACGGCAGAGGTAAGGATGTGGGCATTGACTAGGTCAGCGTGAGAAGAACATCGGACATACTAGCATAAAAGACAGCCCAATCCCAGGAAGGTAAGTGAAGAAAGTTTCAAGTGGGTGGTAGGTTGTTCGTTAAGGAGGACTGTGACTCACTTGAGTGAGTGAGCAAGCGAGCGGGCGGAGGGATGGGAAGCAGCAGTCATGATTTTTTTAATATGTGTTGCTGTGAAGAAGGTTGTCAGAGAGAGCAGTATGACAGTTAAAAAAAAAAATGAGAGAAATGAGAAGAAGGGAGGGATGTAGCAAGCAGCTGGCAAGTCAGCCGTTGAGAAGAGGACTGCGAGCGAGCGGGGGGGACGAATGTAAAGAGATTGTGGCAGTACCAAGTTTTTGTGCTTATTTCGTACTTCAGAGAGGCTGACATCAAAGTTTATGAAAGGGGCATCAAAACAGAGGCGACCTAATTGAAGCCAATGCCATAATGATAGATTAGCTTTTAAAATTTAGGCAGGCAAAACTGGCACAGCTGGCAAAACAAGATGGCTGCTTTAGTTTTTCTGAACGTTCTGAGTGGGCAGCTTTACCAATATCAGTACCCACTGGGCACTGATGGACCTTTTTCCTGTGTGTAAGACACAGTATCACACAGGTATTGCCCAATCAGATTGCCTCTATTTTGATGTCCATTTCATAAAGGGCCTCAAAGGGCAGCCACTAAAACTTACTGGTGGCCTCACCCTTTATTTTTTTCCACTTCAAATACCCGATGCCACAAAACCCTTGATATAACACATTTAATTTCACACAGTATAGATTAAATCAAGTCCCGGATACATTTTTACTTGATATAATAAAATGCCCATTCCATTCCCTTTGCAGTTGGGCTCTAAAGATCTCTGCGACTGCACAAACTTGTGCTGCTGGCTGCATGCGGCGATGATGGCCTCATATGACAAACAGTGCGTTAGATGAACGCTCTCAGACACTATTCCCATAACCCCCCTCCACCCCACGCACTTTGGCTCTCCCTGGTGGCTGCAGGGGAGCCCCCCCAGCGGAGTTAAGCTGGAGATGTGGGACGTGTCTGTGCATCGAGGGTATCTGGAAGTCATCTGGGCAGCAGGCAGTAAACCAAGCCCAAATAGTGGGGCATCAGAAGGCCAGAAGAACGAGACAAATAAAGGGGGGGGGGATGGGGACTGTTGCCCGTCACCTTTAAGGTGATAATGCAGAATCCACAGGTGGAGTTTAAGGACACAGACTTTAAACAAATCCAAGAGGGTGGTGCTTCCTTCTCTTTATTTAGAACTGCTACTCCAAAACAGATCAAGCATCTTATATCCTAAGACAGAAATTAAGGCATTCCCTAACTGGGACACAGACAGCCCAAAAGAGACAATTAGCACATCTGACAGAGGATGGAGCATACAGTTTGTCTATGGACTTGGCCAGGGGACAGAATCTCAGTCTACCACACACCCTTGGAACAAGCCATGTCAAACTTAGCCGGTCTCAGGGCAACCCAGCCATCGGTACTACAGGAGTCTCATGGACACAACAACCATGTATATGGACAATGATTCCACTCAGCCAGAGACCAGCTGCTTGTATTTGCTGCAGACAGTTCAGCAATCTTATCTATTGGAGCGTACCTCATACTTATTAATGTTATCTACAAACAACTGGCCAACAATTTGTTTCAATGAGATGGCCAATTTTATTTGCCCCACAGCTGGACGATTATTACGGCAGTCACGTGCTCACACAATCCAGCCTGCTGCCTCGCGTCACTCTGCAGCCTTTCGTAACCTTCGCATTACAGTGGGGGTTTACAACTACTTCACCTCCATTACTTCTGTTTTCATTACTGTACTCCAGTGTTTTCACTTATTTTCTCACAAACCTGCCTCATTGTCAAAGAAAACGTTGTCCTGTTGCATTCTGATCTTTCAATTGGCAATATCAGCTGCTGGGGTGGGGGGCAGCGTTTCAATGATCTTCAGATTTCTATCTTCATTATAACTGGAACTCCTTTGGATTAAAACGTGGTAGTTTATAGCTTGTGCTTTTGTGGTTTAGCACTGGCCAGAATGGCGCTTTAGTTCATTGTATAAGTACAATAATGTTATGTTACTTTTGTATATGGTAAATTCTTTTGTCCATTGTTCTTTAATTGTCATTTATGAAAAATTCAATAAAACGATTTCATTAAAAAATAAAAAGCAGCGTCCCCTTTCCAAATGGAAAGCAGGAAAAAAAAAAAAAACTGCAGGGTTTTAAATAATTGGTTAGCAGTTTTTTCTTGGGACTATACTAACTGTACAGAAAGTATTTATATAGGTTTTTTTTTAGTTTTTAGTTTATTAGTCTAGGAATTAATACCTTTGACCCAGGGCTCTTTACAAGGTTCCACTACAAAGAACATTTAACAAAGCATCGATACACATTACAGGTAAAACCAGACAGGAAAGTTAATCATAAATTTGCTATTAACAGTTTAAGGCAGTAATGTTTTAAGTTTCATAGAAAAACAAGCTATAACAGGTTCAAGCGAGTAGACAATTTCGAGGTTAAGGAAACTTCCAGGGAGAGGGTGATCATTAGGCGCCAAAAGGAGGCTAGAGAGGAGGGAAAAGTGAGAGGGGACAGGAAAAAAGGGGGGGAGTGAGTTTGGGTGGGAGACAGGAAGTAGTAGAGGTACCAGAGGGTTCATTAGTCAGGGAGGAAGAGGCCTCAGATGTGAGGATGGACATGAGGAGTAATAATCTTTATCTAGCACAATCACAGTTGCTAGTGGTGGTGAGGTGGGCATAGAGCATGGATTTGAAAGCTTCAAGCGAGGTTGAGGATAGAGTAGGTGGACTAAGCGCATTGAAACCATGTCTGGGCCCTGTATGCGAAAGATCTTTGTCCCTGTGCAGTCCGCATCTCAGAACCAGGAAAGGTTGGTGTTCAGATCTGGTGGAGGGTCGTGAGCCAGGATTCAGTCGAGTAGGTTTTGAATACATAATGGAGTCAGTCCCAAGATAGATTTTTTGCCATTGTGCAGTGAGATAAATAACACGATTTGATAGGTTCAACCAGCCTGATTCATAGTACAGATCACACGTGTGAGTCAGTCTTTGAGCCCCGTGAGGAGTCGGCAGGCCTTATTTAGAGTGATTGAGATACGCCTTAGAGCAGTGGAGGTAGCTGAGCCATAAATAATAAGGCCATAGTCAATGATTGAGATTATGGAACTCTGTATAGCTATTCTCAATGCCGCTTGATTTAGAAATTCTGTTCGGAATAGTATTCCAAGGCGTTGGTTCACTGTTTTCGTAGTGTTGTCAATGTGGGTTGCAAAGGTGAGCCCTTGGTCAAAAGTGATGCCAAGGTATTTGAAAGTTTTGCTTGGTCCAGTGTAATTCCCAGAGGTTTGTATGGTGAGTGGAGTATGCCTATTTTTGTTTTGGTGATTGGAGAAGAGCATGGCTTTTGTTTTATTGTGGTTTAGCACAAGTTTACTATCCAGGAACCACCTTTCAACACTAGAGAAAGTGTTGCAGGCTTTTTCGTAGGGAGTTTGGATCCTTGTGGGAAGAGAGAATTACAGCATCATCAGCGGATAAGATTATTTTCTCCTGGCAGATATCTGGGAGGGAGTTAAGGAACAGGCTAAAGAGGAGCAGTCCAAGAATTGATCCCTGTGGTACACCAGAGAACTGGTTTGAAGTCAGAGAGTTCATTAGAGATTTTACAGCCTGTGACCGATCGGACAGGTAACTTTTACCCAAGCACAAGGACCTTGGCCAGGCCTAGGCTAGAAAGTAGGGAGGTAAGCAGGCCATGATGGACTGTTTAGAACTTTGTAAGATCGATAAAGACTGCACCTGTTTGGCACCCTTTGTCCAGGGCTGGGTGGACTTCTCCAGAGAAATCAAATAAGGCTGTTATTGTACTATGTCCTTTCCTAAAGCCGTGCTGTTGATTACAGAGTAGACTGTATTTGTCCAGGTAATCAGAGAGTTGGTCTGCCACTAGGTTTTCTAGAAGTGCTATGTTTGTTAAACACAGTGAGGCAAGAGCTATGCATTTTCACAAAGATTTAGCACATATGAGCAAAACGCTAATCAATTTTTAGAGTTAAATAAATCCCTGAACTAAGTAATTTCATTATTTTTAGCACAGTTTTTGTGTGTTTGAAGAAAACTTTGTTCTGATTTCTTCCTGTCAGTGGCACTATTTGTGCTATTTCAACTCCCAATTCAACCCAAATGAACTGGTTAGCTAAAATGAGTGTCTATCTGCTTAGTTGGATTGCAATATTTGTCTTTTTCCAAGAAAACATAACTCTCACATTCACTTCTGATAGAAAAGGGGGGAGAGACAGGGTGTGGGGGAGGAACAGGCAGACAAATGACAACGAGAGAAAAAGTGAAGAAAAAAACGGATGTCCAGTAATTATGAAAAATAAAACAAGGTGGTGTGGTTACTTGAATTCAATACACATTCCTGGTATGTGATGCTTCACTAAACCCGTCGAGCTTCACTCTTGGGGTTGATATAGCATCGCACACCTTGGGTGTGTATTAAATTCTCATAATGCATACCAACTCATGTATTATTCTCTATTTAAGATCCTCATCCTCATGATGACTTGGCTCAAAGACAACTGTCACATAGCCAGCCAGTGGCAGGGAGGTTGGCGCGGATGTCACACCTCTTACCACACCCGGCCGGGTTGAGGAACGGACTCAGAGTTGCGAGGCCAGCAAAGTGAAGGGGACTGAGCATCCTAATGGATGCTCTCCTCATTGAGGAGTGGAGTTGCAGGGGTGCTTTAAGCACCTGATGTCCCTAAGGAGTCGGTGGGAGCACTGGCTTTCCAGAGGCTCTGGCATCTCCCTTGTGATGGAGTTGAGAGGGGAGAGAAGCTGAGCTTGGTGGTGACGTCGTCAGCATATTATCTACTGCCTGGCGTCCTCAGGGGAGGAAGGGCTCAGAGAAAAAAAAAAACAAAAACACCTTGTCAGTCCTAGGTGACGCACTCCCTACCTGGCCACTGATCTACGGGCAGACCCCAATGTGCAGGCGCTTCTCCTCAGAGGTTGAGGAAAGTTAGGGCAGACCTTCTCTCACCCCACCGGAAGTTGGAACGAATCTAAAGAAATATATACAGGGAGTAGCCTTGCACTCTAAAGGGCAGACTCTAAGAGATGGCTCAGGGGATTGAGTGGTCTGAAAAGAGTGGAAGGGATGAGGCAGTCTGGAGGAATAAATAGAAAGTTAAAAAAAAAAAAAAAAAGACAACTGTTATGGGACAGGCCTCATCTGTGTACATAGTGCACTGTTTCTATTCCACCCCAAACAAAAAAAAAAAAACTCTAGAACACTTTCAATACGTTTGCTGTTCCATTCCCAACAGACACCCAAGCTTCAGTGCAAACTCTGCATTGCAATACTACTGTGAGAGAGTCCTGAAGATGGACGCTGGTCGTGAGTACACACGGCAGGCACTCAGAAGCAGGAATGCATGGTATGGGGGGTGAGGGAAGCTCAGAACTATGACAGTCCCTAAGTAAACAAGATCTTATTGATGCAAGGCAAACAAGCTGTTGTAGACAACTGTAAGCACACATGCCAGCCAGTACCCCCATTCTGCACACTAGGGACACCCGCTGGTCAGCAGCAGAACATTCTTTTGTGGTGCCGTAACTCAGGTTCAGGAGTGGACTTGGGGTGCATGAGCAGGCAGCAGGGCTGAGAGATATGGTTACCACCTACTCGGTTTCTGACAGAGTGATTTGGTTTTCTAGGTCCAGATTCAGCCCTCTGGTTTTTACCACTGTAAATTCCATTTCTGTGGTGGGTCAAGCAGCATCTAAGAGATTCTCCTGTAAACCACACCTTTGACATTTCTCAATGCTTGTAATAAAGAAAGGGAGTTTCTTACCTGAATAGGTGGTCCCCAAAGGAAGGGAAAGGATCGTAATTTGCTCCCAAGGGGCTGGCAATATAATCCCTTTCCACTTCTTACTGGCTCCCTCCACCCCCGCACTCCATTTTATGATGTCTGTATAGGAATCGTGAGGACACACTCCGTTCACTTCTATGCAGCATCATTTCTACTCAGATGTACCAATTTTAAATGGAGTTTGGGGAAAGAAGCGATGCCAGAGGTTCAACTAATAAGGAAGCTCTTGTTGGCTGAACTGACGCATCGATCTTTACCAAAACCAGATTTAAAATAGGCAAATTAGCTTTAGGAAATGGCGCTTCATAGAAGTGAATGATAAACACTGCACTCTCCCTATACAGCCATCATAAAAAATCGAGTCGGAGAGCAGCGTGGTCTAGTAGAAGCTGGAAAGAGATTGTACTGCCAGCTGCTAGGGGACACATTATGATCCCTTCCATTCCTTTTGGGATCATGTAATAGAAAAATTATTTTATACCAAAGAGGAGCTCCTATTCAGGTAAGGGAGTCCCTGTTCTTTGTTAAAAGCACCTTGGCGCTCTTCTTTCAGTTGTTTCTCATCTGACTGTAAGCAAGTGCTGACGTTTCCGTATGCCTGCTTGCAGTGTAGGCTAATCAGGAGGTGCCCTCTAACACAAGGTGCTTGACAGAGCCAACTGTGTCACTGTCTGCCCAGTAGTCACCTCTAACTTCACGCCAGAAATCTAGAAGTTATTGCCGGGAAGGGTAAATTACAACCTCCAAATTAACACCTTAATTTTTCTAAAAACCTAATGACACCCAGACAGGCAACAAATCAGAGACGCCAGCTATCCTGCTTTGGACTGTATAATCTTGGTTTCAGAGACATTATCTGGTCAATTTGAAGGTAGCACTGTTAAGCATTTTGAATGCTTGCAAACTAGTACAACATGTTCTATCAGATCAGTCACCTTTTACCTGCATGTCCAGGTTACAAACAAGTTCTGATGCCATGCAGACCTTTGTTTGTAAACCAGTCAATCTAGGCGGTGTAAAGTGTGACTAGGCTGCACTCGACATAATATCTTGCCCTAAAAACCTATGAGTTCTAAATCTTCTGGCAGCCTAAGGGTTAAAACCATTAGCAGTAAATTAATCCTAATCCTTTCCATGCTGCTCTTGGAGAGTGTGGCTTTTACTGCTGTAATGCAGAACCGTTTTATACTGTACCTTTAAATATTCTCTCCTGTTCTTTATATGTATAGACCCTTTTTGTTGTAAAATAATCTAATATTTTATCCTTTGAAACTACATTAAATCCCTCTCATCAGCAGCTACTGCTCTCAGTTTTCATACTGTATGGTCCTTCCAGTAACACCATTCCAGGCTATTCAGATGAATAGCATGGAACTGTGGCTAATGTCACGCAAAGTTACAGAAATGAGAAAATGCAATGAGAGCAGTAGCTGATGAGGTGAAAGAACACAATCCAGATTTGCGAACACCACAAACCTAGTTAATTTATCAAACAGTGGTCGCTGCATATCAAGCTATCATGAATTAAACATGGCGGACATAGAAAAACTGAGTATTTAACAGTATAAAAATGATTTCCTATCACTTTTAAAAGACATCTCTGATTATTGTCCAGTTAGCCTCACCTCGGTGGCGGGTAAGGTGATGGAAGCACTCTTGAAGGAAAGGACAGTCAGATACCATGCTGATAATGGACTGCAGGACGACAAGCAACATGGCTTCATGGCAGGGAGGTCGTGCCAGATGAACATCATAGAGTTTTTCAACTGGGTGACAAGGGTGGTGGATCGGGGGGGGGGGGCGATGGACATGGCCTACCTGACTTCAGGAAGGCATCTGACTCCACCCCTCACTGAAGACTGGTCAATAAGTTGGAAAGCCTGTGGGTGGGACCAAAAATAACAGTAGGTAGAAAACTGGCTGTGGGACAGGAGCCAGAAGGTGGTGGTGATAGTGGGCATTCCAGGGAAAAAAAGGGTGACAACCGAAGTGCTGCAAGGGTCAGTGGTAGGCCAATACTTATATACATTATACACTATACAATATAGACTATACACACAGATATGTATGTATATATATATATATATATATATATATATATATATATATACATATATATCTATACATATACATATATATATATATATATACACACACACACACTTTTCATGGCAAAAACTTCGTTTAATGCATCAGATTAGGGTTAAACAACAAAAGTGAGGAAATGAAACTTTAGGTTGAGCCCTAACCCGCTTCCCCCACACACACAACAACCCACACCCATCCTCCACAGACTGACAGACACCAGGGTGTACCATGGGAGTCGTGTGGCCCAGCTCTACCCCATTCCATGTATAAGCAGGTTGACATGCTACAGTAAAAAGGAGAATGGGGTGAGAGTTAGCCCTCACGACCCCTGGCACACCAGGTCTGTCAGTCTGTGGAGGATGTGTGTGTTGGGGGGGTTAGGACTAACCCCTAATGTTTAATTTCACTTTTGTTGTTTTCACTCCAACTGGATACATTAAACTAGTTTTTGCAATGAATTTCCTTACTTTTTGAAACATTTGTAATATAACTAGTAAAAAACATGTATTGGTGGGACTCTGGGGCCCTGGGTTGCTATTCTGCATAACAATATGTATCTGTGGGAGGCGGGCCCTCCCACTTACGCATAGCTACAGAGCCAGACCCTGATGAAGACTCATTGTGGTGAGTCAAGCGCTGGACACGTATGAGCTTTGTCTTTTGTTTTTGTTTGCCCGTTGGTCCGTTGGTCCTAAGGGATCAAATAAATTTCCTTTTGCATATTACAGCTTTGGTTTTGGACCTGGATTTATCTTGTGACAGGCTACTAGTGTGCAGGATTATTTTGGTTCTGTTCGTTTTGGGTTGGCTACCCCTCATTTCTCAGCACCACCCCACTAAGCCTTGGTTCGCAGCATGAGAGTGTGTTTTTGGTTTTCACTGAAAAGCATTGGACAGGCACTCTTTGAACCCTTGTGACATTCATTTCACAATATCTTATGAACCGTGCAACCTACGAAAAAAATTCCGAGCAGGCTTACTCTGTGGTTTGAAATCTTGTTCCAGCAGCAATTTGAAATCTTGTTTTTGTGCCCGTAGCGAAAACTCTGCATCTCGCTTCATTTTCGAGAAATGGATGCCAAAAGGCGTGACAGACCCAGCAGTGCTATCCTATGGGGGAAAATCTCAACTTTGGGATAGCATATCTATGGAACCACTCAATTCCCCAACACCTAAACTGCATAATTCACACCTGTAGGGCATCCCCTCAACACCCTGTAAATTTCAAGTAAAAAGACCAAACCGTTAATGAGCTATGCAATTGCAAAGTTTTAACACCTTTAAAAATTCTTATTTCGTGAGATAGCAAAATCCTGGGCTGTCAGATCAATCCTCGTTCGCGAGCTGTCAAAATCCTAGTCCGTCAGCAGACATCTGGTCACACCATCAAGGACATCTGTTCACGAAATTCCAGCTATCTGGTCATGCCATGGAGCACAAGGATCATCTCGCGGACTAGGATTTTGTCGGCTTATGGACTAGGATCGTTCGCGAAGAATTTTTAAATTTTAAAAACCAATTTTTTGACAAAAAATGAACCAAACAAAAGGCATGACTTTGTAGAGGGCATCACCCTGAGCAAAACCCATGCCTCATTCAGCCCAAAAGTCACATGTGGAGAATGCTGTGACATTCTATTTCCAGGAACAAATGAAAACAAGATGGCGGCTCGCAGACCAGGAATTGTTCTGATGGACTAGGATATTTTAGTTTGTGAGGTAGCAAAATCCTAGTCCCTCACCTTAATCCTGATCTGTGAGGGGGCATCTCGTCACGCCATCAGGAACATCTGGTCATGAAATTCTGGATATCTGGTCACCCCATGACGGACAAGGATTGTCTCGTGGACCAGGATTTTGTCAGCTCGCGGACTAGGATCATTAGCGAGACGCGGTCAAAGAATTTTAAATTTCTAAAAAGCTATTTTTTGACAAAAACGAAAAACCCAAAGGCATGGCTTTGTTGAGGGAGTCACCTGAACAAAACCCATGCCGCATTTACCTAAATGTCACCCGTGGACAAAGCTACAAAATTTTGTTTGGCTGAAAAACAAACAAGATGGCGGCTACATGAACAAAATTTTCTAACGGACTGGATTTTTTTTTAAATCCTAGTCTGTGCAACTAACAAAATCCTTCACCGTGAGACCATTTTAGTTCATAAAAAATATATAAATTTTGAGTGAACGAGTATGCTCAGAACCTGAAAATTAAATATTAAGTAACTTTGAGCGTATTTTTTTTTTTTTTTTTTTTTTAAAACTAAGCCAACACTGGATTGTTCCTTGATCAAGCCCTTTCTAAATTCCAAATTTCAGACCAAAAGGCCACACATGGTGGTCATAGCGCCATGGTCAAAAAATGCATCAAAAGCGGCAAAAAGTATATTTTTTGGGTTTTGCTGTGCAGAAACCGTAAATCTGATGAAAAGCAACTTATTAAACCAAGAGATCTACCAAACCAGACCACGCATTCCAAATTTCGTGCAAATCCACTGAATGGTTGCAAAGTTAACGTGCAACAACTGAAGTTTAACATGAAAGTGCCTACTCAACCTTTAACTATAGATGCGACCGCACTTTATAATATTATCCATCTCTCCTCTCTCATATAGATATATATATATATATATATATATAGATATAGATATCTCTATATTCATATATATCTTTATCTCTATATCAGCAATATAGGGGAGGGTCTGGAAGGGAAGGTGTGCCTGTTTACAGAGGACACCAAGATCTGCAATTGGGTGGACACCACGGCCGGTGTGGAGACAATGAGGAGGGACCTCAAGAGGCTGGAGGGGTGGGTCAGAAGCATGGCAGCTGAAGTTTAATGCGAAAAAATGCACTGTTCTGCATATGGGACACAATAACCCACAGCCACTACATTTTGGAAGAGAAGGAAATGAAGGCAACCAGGCAGGAGAGGGATCTGGGGGTTATAATTTCAGTTAACCTCAAGGTGAGGAATCAATGCAGTAAAGCAGTGGGCAGGGCAAATGGAATGCTGGCATGCATTAGAAGGGGTATAACAAGCAGGAAGAAGGAGATACTGATGCCCCTCTATAAGTCCATGGTGAAGCCTCACCTAGAGTATGGGGTACAGTTCTGGAGGCCCCACCTGAGGAAGGATATTGATGGGATGGAAAAGGTCCAGAGAAGGGCAACAAAGATGGTGCAGGGCATGCATCAGATGCGCTATGAAGAGAGGCTGAAGGAGCTGGACCTGTACTCGCTGGGAGAGAGAGGGGCACATGATAGAAACATTTAAGTATGTGAAAAGGACAAATAAGGTGGGAGAAAGGAGCCTATTCACAATGAAAAGAAGCAATAGAACTAGAGGTCATAGTCTGAGGTTGGGGGGATTCAGGGGCAGCACATGGGTGCATTATTTCACAGAAAGGGTGGTGGACCCCTGGAACAGTTTACCAGAGGAGGTAGTAGGAGTGGAAACTGTAAGGGATTCAAGAGGGAATGGGGCAGATATAAAGGACTGGCTGGAGGGCAGTGAGGAGTGTATCTGGATGGGGTGGGGTAATTGGGCAGACTCGATGGGCATTAGTGTCCTTTTCTGCCAACAGTCTTCTACGATTCCATGACATTACAAATGTTTTTGGAGGAGGACGATGGGAGTGACTAGAGTGACTGATCTCACAACAGCAGATGAGATTTGTAATTAATTCTCGTCCACCATTACTGTTGTAGTCACGTGATGTGTGAATTAAAGGGTGAAATGCCCCCAAACCCACCTCTGTAAAGTCACCCAACCTTTACGCACACTGAAATGAAAATAAAATTTATATCTAAATCAAACAACCCAAAAATAATAAACATGATGTAATTTAAAGAAAATCACACACAATGCAATAGCAGCAGCCATTTTGCATAAAATCAAGCAAGTCAAGAGTCTAGAATCTATTCAAGTGATGCTCTCATCAGTCATAAAAAAGGGGTGAAGCTAGGAGTGAAGTTTGGTGGTGTGGTTTAGAATTCGGTTTTCACCACAGCAAAAGGTGGCAACCCTACTGGGAGATGGTGGTGCCAATGGCAGCCCTTTTAGCCCAAGGAGGGATGGCACTGCACACAGTGCCTCAGCAACCCCAGAGATTCTGCTGCGGCTACAGAGGTCTCTTGCCGGTTGGCAGTGCCATCTAGTGGGTAGAGGGAGGAAAAGGAAAAATATGGGGGAAACAAACCTTGTGCCATCTGAATGACAGCTAGGGTACACTGTGGTACCGTGCCAGGTATACTGTAACCCACAGATTCTCTTTTACAGGCTGGGGAGGGCCCTCACCCAGGAGCCCTGCCATGGGGAGGAAGAGGCCATGGAGAAAGCATGCAGTGGACTAGTAGTCAATGGGGCTGGGTGTTTGTCCTGGCCTGGGGAGGATGTGCACTGGTGAAGGGAGAAAATGCCTGATAAAAAAAAAAAAATGTTGCACACTATATTCTAAAACTGCCCATAAATTCTTGAAATCCTTCAGTTTGCCGAGTTGCCCCACTGCTGTTTCAGCCCTCTGTCACCATTCTGACTGTTTATACCATCTCCCGATTTGTAATCTTCAATGTTTGTAACATGCATCTCCTTCTCCTCCCTCAGTTGTGCCTGGCATTGAGCCTCGGCTCAGGTCACCTTTTGCCTATTTTCAAATACATAAATATTCTAAGATTCTGCAACATTATTTTTTAAATTACAAATTAATTTGTTCACACTAGCTAGTTTGGTTTTGGCTCAGATTATTTACATAAAATGGATGCTGTGAAACAGTATTGGGTAACTATAAACAACATGAAAGCTTTCCAGTCTCCTCACTATACTGTATTAATGTACTTTTTCCACCCTACATCTTGCTTCTCTAACACTTTTTCACTGTATCAGCACCCTAAAAAGCTTACTTTTGATGAATTCTGCAGTATTTTGCACCAGAAAGCATGAAATTTTCCATGTTATCTCCGGTCACATAGAAAAACAAAAAACTGGTGCGAGTGCGTAACGTCAGCGACAGTACATTCAGCCTCCGAAAATTGAAGCCAGTTAAAAAATAATGACCAGAGAGAGCGTTCCAGTTTTAATCCAGTTGTCCCAGTCTTTCTTTTTAATGTTACATTTGTCCCATTTTTGTGAGAGTCCTTAACATGCTTTGTTAAATCATTAGCAGTAAGGCCTCTAGCAAGCTAGCTGTTGTATACGACCGTCTCAGTTTCCTCATCTGAAAAATCTAGTCACCCTAAGATATGTATTTGCTGGATAATATACAGAATGCCTGGAACCAGGGTCCGGTCAGCATCCTAAA
Source organism: Neoceratodus forsteri (assembly GCA_016271365.2). Classification (NCBI taxonomy): domain Eukaryota; kingdom Metazoa; phylum Chordata; order Ceratodontiformes; family Ceratodontidae; genus Neoceratodus; species Neoceratodus forsteri. The sequence continues at coordinate 1,624,755,655 of CM028131.1, read as the reverse complement.
AAAATGCAAACATATTGGGACCACAAACCCTCACACACACACACACACACACACACACACACACACACAGGATAGAGGCACAGCTAAGGACAGAGGGAAAACTGCCTCAGCAACACAGACTCTCGGACTAAAAAGAATATGAGCAGAAACACCGGGGCTGCTCTAATGGCCCAGCACATCATGATGCCATACAGACGAGCCGGGTTTGCCAGCGGATGTGGGTCACTTGCACTGGGAGGCAAGGTAGGCGGACGTAGCTGCTGAGTTGCTGTAAGCAGTCAGGGAGGTCGATTGTGGGCTATGGCACCACTGCGACAACCGTAGTTGGGCCAGGGAGCCTTCTTTTGCCCTAATGGCATGATGCGGATGTGGGAGGTCAGCAAGCAGCTAACCTGCACCAGGAAAGTGGGAGAACTGTGTAAATAAATAGGGTAGAAAACTCCCAGATTTTGCTCAAGATGATGTCTGCCAGCATGTCCACCCCCCAATGTGGCACTACTGCCCACCACTGAATCTGGACTTTGGCCAGGCGGGGTGGAAGGGCAGCCAATCTAGATCCCACCCCCCAACATGGCAAGAAGAACCATAGGGGCTACGGTGGATGGGGCTGGACGGTTTCTGGTTACAGCCTGAAAGCAAAGACAAGGCTGGTAAGAGGAAAAAGCGCAGAAATATTAAGGACAGGGGCACTGGGACAGATTCAAAAAATCAAACTGGTAAATACCAACATACAGGGACTTGTACATTCTGCCTGGGTCTCCGATTGTAAAGACAGTGAGTAATTCCATGCATGTGCTAATCCTACATGAATACTAGAGTGCCAAGGGTGACACCTGAGTGATTAACTCAGCATTGCACGGATCTCCCCCCCCCCCCCCCAGTAGTTATCAGGTGATCTCTGGGACAGGGCATCAGCTCAATGACACTGTGGACTTGTGAACTGGCACACGCCCACATTTGTGTGCAGGTTATTTAGTGCCTCAGAAGCTCAGCAGGAGAGGCAGTGGTGCTCAGACTAAACTATTACCTGTGCGGTGCAATATACATCCAACAGACTCGAGGGCTCAGTGTCACTAGGGAACCACAACCTACACAGCAACACAGTCACTAGGCTCAAGGACTCCACTTGAACAGGGAACCACAAGCAGTACAGCAACAGCACCAAAAGGCTCAAGGGTTCAGCATTTCCAATGTACCACAAAGTGTACAGTTACACTGAAGATGGGGGGAGAATGCACTGGGTGCAGTGCCTTGTAAAAGGAGGCTGGGAAAAGGCCAAAGTGGTTTATAGAGGGCTGTCTGCCAGCCATGTCAGCAGCCTATGCAGAGCTTCCGTTTCCCTTTGGAAATGCAATCCTACCTGCCCCCACCTCCACGCTGCATAACTTGCATGGTCAGGACACTCCAGGAGAAGACAACTATTCAGTCCCCAAGGATGAGCCCTCATAAGAATGCAGGTCCCATTACAGCTACCCAAATTTAGCAGGGAAGGGCATGCTGCCAGACATCTGTAGTGTCAGAACTACTGCTGTAAAATCCCATCATGCATGCTCACTCACTTGCCCCCTCTCGTGTTGGTTCGCAAGACTCAGGGGAAACCTTGAAAAACATCATATTCAGACACAGTTCAGCTTTTAATTCACACAGTTGCTGTACTCCCCTGCCCCTGGATCTATTGTACTAAGTAGATTTGCATTCTCAGTCAGCTGATCAACACCCAAGCTGGCAGTTTTGCTAAACCCAGTTCAGACTGTGCAATCCACCCTCCCCATTCTCTCTCTTCACACGTCTGCTTGGCATAAGCACTACCAATTTTCCAGATCCAACTGTAAGGAAACTCATAGCAGCTGCTCCTCCCTTTCCCCAGAGGCAGTTTCTCAAGCAGGAACGGCCAGCCCAGCATGGGACAAAGTCAGAAGAGTTTTTAGCTGATCTGTAGGTCTCCGAATCCAGAGACTACGCAGAGCAGTTGAGCTAATTCTTACATTTCCGGAGCCAGTAAAGATCAGGCAAATACATCGAGCAGATCTTGCTGGGACAGGAGGAGTCAGAAAAAGCACCAATCAGTTCCAGCTCTAGGGATGTCATAATGATAATTGGTGGGTGGGGTCATAACGGACTGAACTCAACTGAAATGTATTTATTCAAACTGCAATGGGGGAGAAATTCTCCCAGTTGAAGTTCTTAAAAGGTATATACATACACAACCAGAAATAAAAAGACAAAGGAATAAAAATTACACAATAAAACCACTACAGATGCTGCCTGCAGACATCGCACCCACCCCTGTAGCTGACTACTTGGCAAAAAGCAACACAGGTAATTGCCAAGGGATGGGCGGGACACACCCTAGAATCACTGCAGAGCTAAATGAGCGCTTGGACAAGCTGCCTGCAGTAACAGTTCAGGAGTCTGTCAAAACAGCTGTGGTGCCGGGAGGACGGGAAGGTGCCCAATGTAGTCCCCATCTCCTAGAAGGGGGTAAGATCAGGCTAGTCTGCCTAACTGCAGTACTGGACAACATCCTGACAGCCATTACGAAAGACAGGATCATGGCTCACTTGGTTGAGACCAAGGGTCTCGCCCCCTCTCAGCATATCTTCATGAAGCAGAGAACAATCGTAAGGTGTGCAAATAAAAGGCAACAGCAAGCGACATGAATGCTGAAACTGGCCCACTAAATGGATAACCGAAGAGGCGGTTGAGCTAAACTAACCTGATCACCTTCGAGGAGATGCCCCAGGAGGCGGACAGAGGCAGGGCCGTAGACAATCTATTTGGACTTCCTCAAGGCCTTTGACACTGCAGTGCATGACAAGCTTCTGGGCAAAGTACACCAGAGTGCAGTATACACAAGGCAGATTGCTAACTGGCTTGGTGGCAGAAAACAGAGTAGCAGTGGTTAGAAACTACTCACAGTGGAGAGGAGTAATCAGCAGTGTCCATCTGGGCTAGGTGCTGGGGCCACTGCCTTTCTACATTTCATCAGTGATCTGAAAGCTGGGGTCTCAGCCAGGCTGCATATATTCTGAGAATGACACTAGCCCAGGCTGGTGGCCTCCCTTAAGGATGGGGCTAAACTTCAGGAGGACCAGGACAAGCTGGTGATTGGTCAGCCTCCAGGAGCCTCAGATTCTAATGTAGTCAAATGCAAGGTACTGCACTTAAGGAGGAAAAAACACAGCTCGGACCTACACACCATGAGGGGCTTGTCCTACTGCACCGGAGGTGGTCAAGAACCTAGGGAGGGGAAGGTCACAAGAGACTAACATGACAAGCTGTGCATGGACTTGGTCAAGGCAGTCCACCACAGCAAGGAAGTAATCAGACAGACACTTAAACGGCCCTGTGAGGTCTCACCTGTAAAACTGTGTGCTGTTCAGGGCTCCTCAGTAAAATATCTGATCAGAGCCAAAATGGCTAATGCATTTGATCTCCTCAGAGATTTACAATAATGCGAGCTTGGATTGTACATGTATATTTTAGTGTATGTTGGATGCAGCTGTAAATGAGACTTTCTCTCAATTTGCCTTCCAATAAAACTGATGATGAAACTGTAATTTACTTTTACGTAACAAGTACAAGAAAGCAGAGAATACAACTGATATCTTTGGACCAATTCTGTAGGGTGTCATGATAGATTGCTTTTTGCTGTATGTCACAGTTGAAAGCTGGGTACACTACAATGGAATACTGAAAAAGGCAGAGAACATGGAGGTGATCCTGTCTCTCTACAGGTCACTGGTCAGGCCACACCTGGAGTACTGCATGCAGTACGGATGCCCATATCTAAAGAAGGATATCAGATTACTGGAAGGGGCATAGCGCAGAGCAACTAAGATGATCCAGGGACTGGAGGACAGGCCACATGAGGAGCGGCTGAGGGAGTTGAATATGTACTCCCCAGAGGAGAGGAGGGATCGGGGAATATGATCAAGACCTTTAAAGAGACTTACCAAGCTGGCCTAAGGCACCACATCTTTCGGTGCCTTATCTGAGGGAAATGCTGCCTGCGTGTAGTTGTCCCAAAGATTTAAAGTTATGGAAGAGAAAAAAAAAAATGCTTGTAAATTTATATTTACCGTGTCTCCTGTACTTCCGGTGTGTAGATCCACCCCTGTGCCTGCAGCAACATAACGTGAGTGATAGGGAGAGCGTGGGGACGTACACACATTATAGACTATGGGGTAACTTTACTAACAATTTTGTATATTATATTGATCATGTGGTGATGAAACGAGGGCACCAGGTGACTAACAAGTCCTCACGGCATAAAGTTAGCAGAGTGTGGGGCAGTACAGGGGCAGATCTAAACATCGGGAAATACAGCAGAGCCAGTAAATATAAATTTTATGAGTGTTTTTTCTCTAACTTTAAATCTGTGGGGCAACTACACACAGGCAGCATTTCCCTCAGGTAAGGCACCAGTGCACATTTATTTTCAAACAGCTTGGTGAGTCTCTTTAAGCACTTAAAGGGAATTAACAAGACAGGAACAGAAGAGATATACAAGTTAAGGAGGGGGGAGGGACACGAGAGGTCATGGTCTGAGATTGTAGGGAGGAAGATATAGGAGGGAAATGAGGAGACACTTTCACGGAGAGGGTGGTAGCGGAATAAAATACTCTGCAATAGGAGGTGTTATCCTGTAAGACAGTGCAGGATTTAAAAAAGGGGATGTGGGGGTTATTGTGAAGAGGGAGGGGCAGCTGCAAGGTAAATGTGCTAGCTGCACATTCGAGCAGACTTGACAGACCATGTGGCCTGTTTCTGCTGTCTAATTCGTATGTTCGTAACAGCGCTTTCACATTACACTAGTCATGTGCAGTACTGAAGCCAGCAGTGGAAATCAAAGAGAAATGGTTAAACCTTCCAACAGAAGAGCTATAGTAAGTATAGCGATGATGTATAAATTGAATGTGCAAAAGGCAGGACTCAAATTATGCAGTTTAATATCACTTAAACACCACCTGTAAGGGAACAAGACTTCTTTACCTCACTTGTGGCTTTGCCACTCATGAGTTGTGGCTCTGCTCCTTCGCTTATGAAGATAAACTGCACAGGTAATGAGTCGGCTCATTGCATATACCCTGTCTTGAAGTACTGTTATGATGTAATAAACATCACATTAACAAAACCAAAAAAAAAAACCTTACACATTAGGCTACTGCAGAAGTAGCTGGTGTTGACTCTTGAAACAGACACACAACACATGCTGGTATACTCACAGATGCCAACAGCCCCACTACTCAGATGCAGTGCATATCCTACTAGTACCTGCATACCCCACAACACAGACAAGTGCACATTCAACTACAAACACCTGTATGCCCTACGACACAGATGCCTGCAAGTCCCACTACAGACACCTGCATGCCTCACAACAAAGACACCTGGCCCATGACATAGCAGAATATTAAACAGCTGGTATAACACAGCAAAATGCTAGACATATCAGAGGGTAATGGTAACTATTTTCTGACGTGCACAGCACGAGACTGCTAAACATTAATAACGGTTTTTCAGGGCCCCACCGATGGCCAAGCTTTAGTGTGTCACGCCACTGTGCAGGCAGCCAAAGTTAGGAAGCAAGGTCAGGACGCTGCGTTGGGGTCTAGCCTCACCGGTGTCAGTGACCCCAGCAGTGGGCCAGAGGAGCTTGCTCCCTCCGCAGGGATACCACTACATGCAGGTGAGGCCCACGGGAAGCTAGCATACGCCATGGGGAGGCGGGAGGATGGGGGGACATGCAGAAAAATGCCAGTTCTGCCCATATGATGGCCTGTGGTGTCCCTCCTGGTTCCCTGCTGCTAGACCACAAAGTGGGCCGCCTCGTTTGGGGGTGGCCTGCCCTTGGAACCCCTACTAAGGCGGGTAGCCATGGGGCATGGGGTTGGGGGACCAGGGTATACACCTGACTGAGCATGGATGAAGGTAAAATACAAATAGAAAAAAAAACTGTTTTTTTTTGTTTGTTTTTTTAAGGTTTACACATTAAAATACATTAAAAATTATACCTTTTTTTAAACTGTGTCAGTGAGGGACTGCTTCTGGGCATTAGATGCCCATTTTTATTCTCATTTTACTAGCTAATCAAGCTTTACCATGTGCTATATATTTTCACAGTTAATTAGCGCTTTATTTTTTCAAACAAGGTCTTTATACTCCTTGGCTGGGGCAGGCCGACTCCCCTCGTACCTGTCCCCACTGCCCCCAAAGTTGACCGCCTCCTCAGGACTTACCTGCTGGTCATGTGCCTCACTGGATTATCCCCTGCAGCAGGGCCAGAAGGGGGGAGCAGCCATTCTCCCCATCAAAGATTTGCGTCCAGATACTGGAGGCAGGGGTCCTGGTGGTGCTGGTGAGGAACTGGAGTAGAGAGCTTCATTCATGCCTGCCCCACAGTCCATGTTTCCCCCGGTTTGCCTCCTATCACTCTAACTGGGGAGGTACACATGAGCCAGAGTTCTGCAGGTCCCCCTCCCATCGTGCCAGCCCTGACTTGCACTGCCACTAGGCCCCCACGTGGTGGCCGTCCTGCGGCGGTGCCAACACACACCTCCCTCCTCAGGAGAGGAAGGCCGTCCAACAGACGCTCGATCTTCTCCCCCTTGGCAATCCAAGACCGTTCTGGATTTTGTGTCACTGGCATGGTGGGCAGTAGTGCTATTACCACGCCACTGGGCCAGCTTGTTGATAAGACTTTCACACGCAAAACTACTAATCTGTTTTTTCGGCTTATTTAAAGAGCACCTTTTTCAACCATAAAATGATTAAACAAGGAGCTCCTCACCTCCTGGGGAGCTCCTCCATGCTATTGTTTCTTTTATTAAGGGAAGGGATGGTAATTTTCCCGAGGGCTGCTGCACGATCCTCTCCACTTCCTTACCCACCCACCCTCCACACATACCCACACACACACCACACCACCCACACACACACACACACACACACACACACACACACACACACACACACACACACTTCCCTACTACATTGGTTTTGTTGCAACAAATAAAATGATTTCTCATATTGTATGGTTGATTGTTATAAACAGAAGTACCCTTTTTCACAATCTCATTGTCTGGCAATTCCTCTTTATAAACACAAAACATGACTGAATACTCAGTGCTCTTCTCTGCACGATTTGAATATGATAAAAAAGTTTTCTGGGGGAAGGGGTAACTTATCACCATTTCCAGTAGATTGGAGAGAAATCTCAGTTAAGAAGTGGGAAAGAAAGAAGTACATTAGCTGGGACTTTTCCACCACACTACCAGCTGTGGTACCAGGACAGCAGGACACCTAGGTATCCCAAAGCACGCATCGATTTTCCTCCTGCACACCCTGAAGCCACACAAATAAGAATGACATATTTACTGGATCTAAGGAGTGTGTATATATCTGAAATACAAATTAGGAAGCAAGAAAGAAGTAATGATTCAGTCTGGTGAGTGCAGGATTGCTTATGAATGCACACGGTGTGCCCTCATTGCTTTTTATTTTCTAGCAGATGTTGGTGCATGCCCGAGAGTCAATGGAGTCTGGGAGTCATTCTGAACCATGTGACCACAGAACAGCAGTCCTACAGACCAGCTATAGAAGGTTCTTAAAAAAAATTATATTACTATATATATATATATATATATATATATATATATATATATATAAAGTTTCCTTTTTTTTCCCTCAAGTTATGAGGGAAATTCTGCAGTTTATCTGTGTTACAGACAAGATGTTAAACCGAGGTTCTATTCTGCCCATCTCTGGTCATTGTCCAGATGGAAGTTAAAGATCATGGGTATTTTATTAAAAAAATAAATAAAAATATATATATACACACACATTATATATATATATATATATATATACACACATACATATATATACACACACATATATACACATATATATATATATATATATATATATATATATACATATATATATACATATATATATATACATATATATATATATATATATATATATATATATATATATATATATATATATATATATATATATATATATACACACACACACACACACACACACACACACACACACACACCATGTATAAAACAATACATTACAAATAAACCATACAATCGTTCACATACTAGACAAACTCGTAAGAGCAAATAAATAAAAAAGGGGAGGGGGCCAGAGTCAAACCACAACCATAGAGGCTTCCAAATATTGAACCTCTGGCTCCTTTCAATCTTAGTTCAGCCACGTAACCCCTTTCCACAATTTATGAAACACTTCACTGGGTAGCACATTAAATTTGGGCTGGCAGTATAGCCTAGTCGTGGTTAGAGTAATGAGCTGTGAATGAGCTTGATGCATCCAGCAGACATGGGCTCGATTCTCACAAACTCCACTTGCATACTGTGCAATTCCTGTGGGCAAGTCACTTAACCACCTCATCAGCGCTCCCGGGCCACCCCTGTGCCTAGTTGGCCATAACTGGTTACTAAAGAATTAAAAAAATATATATACATATATCTTTCTCTGCTAGCCCCAACTTCATTTTTCAACAATGTCAAAATAGCATGCACAGGGCTGTGTGTTTCTGCAGACCAGGTGCTAGTTTGTATGTCAAATACACCACGTGATAGCGGCAACTATGACAAGTAATTTACCATGGGACCGTGCAGTCCACATATCCTCAATACATCTCAATATTAGAATTTTGTACCCAACTTCCCTAAACATAGATACCTACCCACCATCTAGATGCCAATAATGGCCAAAAGGCCTCAATATATATTGCAAGCGAAACACATATGTTCAGCAGTTTCTATTTCCAGGCAGTCCTCCTGATACAACCCCTGTCCTCCAGACTTTTAAATGTTCTGCGTTTCCCTTCACACTTACCTTTCTGTGGGCACACAGCCACACTATGTCCCAGTTTTCTTGATTCTCTACCGTCTGTCAGTTGTGTTAACAAGAACATTGTCAGGCACACCAAACTGCAGATCAAATAGCGGACTGGAGATAAGCGAATCTCTGGTATGATTTTATATTGCAGTTTACAGAATTCCCTGAATCAGTTCTATTGTCAACCCCCAAGTCACTCTTTTGAAGCAATTTTGTACATAAGTCACGGCAGGAAGGGTTGGACCACATATTTTCCTAAGCTTCCACCGTTCCCATATAAGCAAAAAGGTTGGAATGTCAGTTTCAATAAATACAGGCAATATTGATCAAATCGAAAAAAATGGTGAAACACTGAAAAAAAAAAAAAACAATACTGGACATATCATGGACACCCCCGTTTTATCCCGATACATGTGTCCTCTCTTGGATGGGATTCGGTCAGCTGCCCAACAGTAGTCAAAAAAAAAAAACACGTTAAGAGTAGTCTCCACCCTTACGTACAGGGGAGCTTCCTCCGGTGTCATGGCCAATATTCCCCATCAAGAAAACAGGGCTATGCAGTACACCCCCCAGGACGCACCTGGAAACAAGCTACAGTATCATAGCTTAAGCATAACATTCCATTCCTGGTCAAAAATTTCAAACAAGTAAATACATTTATGTATGGATTGAGGGATTGATTGAAGCAGTTTTACAAGGAAAGGCCTACTGAGCCAAATAACTACTTTCTAGAGGTAAGTAAGCAATAAGCCAATCCATGGTAGGCGCTGTGGGAAATCAGTGCACATCCTGGGTGTAGCATGAGGCATAAGGCACAGCCAAGTAGTCAACCATCCAGGTAGTGGAAAGGACAGAGTTCTGAAGGGACTTGCAGCTGTGAAGGTGGACAAGACTACGGGACCAGATGGGATACACCCAAGGGTACTACAAGAGCCCCACCGATGGACATACTTGACAGTTCACTCGAAATGGGCATGGTCCCAGAGGATTTGTAGTAGGTGTGATCCCTCTACATAAGAGCACCATCAAGGAGGAGGCCATCAACTATAGGCTGGCCAGTTTCACTTCAGTGGTGGGGAAATTAAAGAGCCAGTGGAACAAAAACATGCAGACTGGAAAATACAAAGTTTAAGAAGTAGTCAGTTGTAACTTATTTCGGAAGCATTTTTCTGTTTCTCCTCCCTCCCTCTCCTTCACTCACCTCCTTTCACACACCCCTTTGGCAACCTGTCCCCTCATATTTCTACCTTCTAACATCTTACCACTAACTCTAATTTGCCTTGCCCACCACCCATCATTCTTCCATCCTCCTTCTTTCCACCCCTACTGCCTCCCTCTCTCCTGTTACCCCCACTATCTACTTCTCTCTATTCACATGCAATTCCAGCCCCTTGCAGGTTTTCAACATCCTGAAGGGAGAAGGTCTTGGCTACCTCGAGTCCTCCCTCATCTTTAATTTCTCCCTTCACACACCGATATTCAAGGACATTAACCTAGCACACCCCTTACTATATGCACTTATACCCCACGTAAGTTCTGTTGCATTGCTCACTGTCCACAGTTTCACACCTATGTACTTAAACAAGATTAAGTCAATGTTGTGTCCAAATAGCTTTTGCTCTGTCACCATGATGACCAGATGTTGTCTGATTTAGATATTTGTTTTTATCAAGTGTGTGTGTGTGTGTATATATATATATATAAATGTATATATTTTACTTACGCCACAGCGCACACACACACACACACACACACACACACACACACACACACACCCTGTTCTTGAACTTGTATAATTTATAATGTTTATAGCTCTGAACACTGCATCTCTTTATTGTTGGCTTTCTCCTACTTCTTATGAAACTCCCACCCCAGGATGCTTCTGGAACCTAGCAGTTTCACAGTTCATATTGCTTTCCTGGTGAATCTCTTCTTAAAAAATGAATAAATAAAATCAGTAGCCATGTTTAGCCTGTCTTTGGAAAAAGGGAGGTGAGGGAGGACTAGAGGATCACTGATGTGGCCCCGCTACAACAGAGCAAGGAAGAGGTGGGTAACTACTGAGCCAATCAAAAACTGCTGAAAGAAAGGATAGTGGAACACCTGGAACCAGTGGCTGCAAGACCCTAGACAACATGGTTTCAAAGAGGGGAAGTTATGCCAGACGAACCTCACAGAATTCTTCAACTGGGTTACCAGGGAGATGGATTGCGGGGGAGGGGGCTGTGAATGTAGCACCTAGCTTTTAGCAAAGCATTCGATACGGTTCCACATAGAAGGCTGAAAAGCAAATTGGAGAGCCTGGGAGTTGGGTGGAAGGTAGTGAGATGAGTGAACAGTTGGCTGGAAAAACAGAACACAGAGTAGTGGTGAACGGTACACACTCGGCAGTGGTTAGAGTAACCAGTGGAGTTCCCAGGGATCTGTGCTAGGCCTAGTCCTCCTCAATGTCCTCATCAGCGATATCACTGAGGGGCTGGAAGGGAACGTATGCCTGTTTGCAGATGACACAAAACTCTGCAAACAGGGTGGATACGCCAGACAGACTGGAGAGAATGAAAATGGACCTAAAAAGATTGGGTTTCAATGCTAACAAATGCAAAGTAATGCATATGGGGCACAAAAACACAGGGGCAGCTTACCACCTAGGGGGTGAAGAGATTGCAGGCTCCAAACAGGAATGGGACTTGGCAGTCATCATCTCGGATGACCCGATTATGAAAATCCAATGCAACAAGGCAGCAGGGAAGGCAGGCAGGACGCTGGGCAGCACAGGCAGGAAGGAGGTAATAGTCACGTATAGATCATTGGTGAGGGGCCTCACCAGGTACTGCATCAGTTTGGAGACCCATCTTCAAAAGGATATCAACAGGGTGGGGGCAGTACAGAGGAGGAGCAACAAAATGGTGGGAGGCCTGCACAACACACAGAATAGTGTATGGGTGGCCATACAGAACAACGCCGTGTTTCTATCGAGGGAATGTGATGATGGCATACAGACCGAGAGGTCTGAATGACGTCATCACATCCCCGAGACAGAAACACAGCATTAGTTGTGTATGGCCATCCATACACTATTTTATATAGTACATGGTTCCCAGACTGTAGAAAACTTTAGTTTCACAAGGATTCATACCTTGTGTTCATGTTCACTTGCTCCAGGTCCACGGTGAAGTCCTGTTATACTCTCCCGACTGTAAACATCGCGTTCTTTGGTGCAGTGCCACTCTGCTCTCTACCGCGATAATCTACAGCACCAGTGATTAAAAAAAGAAAACTGCCACACTGCTAGTTTGGACACACAAAGTCAAAGGCAGTCGGTGTCCAAACTACATGAATCCACCACCCTCCAAACCACTCGCTAGCATGCTATTTGTTCTCTTAGTTTTTTGAACACAGTGCTGTTTCGGCCAATCAGGCAGCAGCTCAAAGGGAAAAGTTGTTGTAGTATAATTGTGACGTCAGAACGATTCTAGAACAACGTTTCTTGACCTTTGAACTGCCCTACAACAAACTTTTGGAAAGCCACTGCTTTTTAGCCACAATAAGCCCTAACCATATACTATAAACCCTATGAAGACAAACTGGGGGAGTTAATATGTACTCACTGGAAGACAGGAGGGAAAGGGGAGACATGATTGAAACTTTTAAATACCTCATGGAGAAAAACAGAGTTCAGGTTGGTGCCATCTTCCAAAGAAAAAGATGCTCAAGGATTGGGGGCTCAATCGAAACTGGAGGGGAGATTCGGGGTAATGTGAAGAGTACTTTTTCAGGGAGAGGGTGGTAGACAGATGGAACAGTGTGCCAGCAGAGGTGGTGGAGGCAGAAACAGTTACAGGTTTCAAGACAGCATGGGACAGACATAAAGGGAGTTTGAAAATACTAGGGGAGGGGACGGCAGGCTAATTAAGATTGGCTTAATCACAATAAATACAGTAACTGGGCAGACAAGGTGGGCCTATGGGCCCTTATCTGCTGACAACTTCTATGTTTCTATAATACTGTGGTGGATATGTGAAACCGCTCTCAGCCCAACAGCTGATATATCTGTCTCTATCCCACCACTACATTATCAGAATTGTGATCTCACCGACAGTGACATCACAGGAGACTGCCCTGGCAGCTACTGAGTGGCTGTCCCTAAGCAGCAGTGATGTCACAGTCAGCGAGGTCGCCACAAAGCTGAAAATGGAGTGGGGTGGGGAATAGAGATACTGTAGATGGGTCAGCTGCCAGGCAGAGTGCTGTACCACATATCACACCTAACATCAGCAGCTAAACAATCTTCTAATTACCGAGAGGGAAGGAGAAAAAGTACCTCAGATATAAAAGGTAATGGTTGACTGCTTTAAAAACTAGTATTAGTTTTAGGCAGTGCACTAGCTCTTTGATGGAAACCCTGTTAAGCGAAGGCTGGTGAGTATCTTAATGCAATGGGCTGCAAGACCACAGGTCACCTGGATTCAGGTGGGGGGGGGGGGAGCGTCAAGCCAGACAAATCTGACTGATTTCTTTGACTGGGTGATCAGGGAAATAGATCAGGGGGAGAGCAGTGGACATGGCCTATCTGGACTTTAGAAAAGCCTTCGACACTGTGCTGTACAGGAGACGGATTGAGAAACTGAACAGCCTAGGGGTGGAATCAAAGTGGAGAACTGAGTAAGAAACTGGTTCATGGAGAAGTGTCAGAGGTGGTGGTTATGGCATTCTCTCTAATGGTGGAAGAGTGACCAGTGGGTGCCACAGGGCTTAGTACTGGGACCGGTCTTCTTCAGTGTCTACTAGTGACACTGCAGAAGAAGTGGAAGGAAGGTATGCCTTTTTGCACACGACACCAAAATCTGTAATACAGTGGACACTCTGGAGGAGTGGAGGGAATGCACAGGATCTTGGGAAATTTGAGGAGTGATCAAAAGCATGGCGGTTGGTGTTCAATGCTAAACAGTGCAAAATCATGCACCTAGGGCATAGGAACCCAAGAGCCGTGTATAGGATGGGGGTACTGACAGTCACTAGACAGTAAAAAGGGACCTTGGGGTTATCATAATGGATTACATCAAAGTGGCAAGGCAGTATGTCAAAGTAATGCTTAAGGTTAGTGGGAGGCTGATGTGCATAGGTAGGGAAATCAACAGAAGGCAGGTGGTGTTGCCACTGTATTGCTTCCTGGTGAGACCCCCATCTGCAGCATTGTGTCCAGTTCTGCAGGTCACACCTCAGAAAGGGCACAGACAGGGAGGAGGCAGTCCAGAGGAGGGCAACTAAAATGGTGCAGGGGTTGCACCAAAAGGCCTGTGAGAAGAGACTGAGGGATTTCAAACATGTACACCCTGAAAGAGAGGCGAGCGAGATGGGACATGAGAGAGAACTACAAGTACCTCAGAGGGGAGAACAGGGTACAGGAGAGGCATCTCCTTCAAATGAGAACGAGTCCCAGGCGGCATGCAATGAAGCTGAAGGTGGGGAGTTTAAGAGGGATGTGAGTAAGCAGTACTTCACTGAAAGGGTGGTAGACACCTGGAACAGACTGGCAGAGAATGTGGTGGAAGCGAAAACAGTGGGGGACTTCAAGCATGCGTGGGAGAGACATAGGTGAATATTAGTAAGTGGGCAAGGAGTGAGGGAGCGTCGCCAGAGACCAGTTTGCATCTGCGGAGACTGACTAGGCAAGAAACATCTGGGCAGACTGGGTGGGTCTAGCGATCCTTTTCTGCCAACAAATTATATGTTTCCATATGCATCAATGCACTAAAATGTTCATTGTGAAATGGTATATTACAGTAATACAATTTTTTCCTAAAAGTTTAAAGAACAAGGCATGAATTAGTGTCGGAGATTTGATTAGTGGCCTTTGCTAATCAAAATGAAGAATGATTAGCAATCAGCCAATTTTGATTAGCAGTTTTATAAAATGGGTATTTTTACTTTAAACCATGTAATTTTACTCATTATTGTATATATCGATAAAATAAACACTGTATACATAGTTCTGAAACCAAATTTGCCATTTTGACCAAACTGTCTGCATAGCCTTTCTTATTACCCCACTTCATGTACCTGGTGCAGAAAGTTTTCCAATCCCCTCCAAATCGTAATTCTGCACAACTAAAATGCCATTCTGCGCCACAGGTGCAAACACACATTTTGGCCAGGATTTGAAAAATGACAGCTGTGACATACAGGTAATAAGAAGGCTACGTTGAAAATCTGGGGTCAAAATATTTAAAAATTCCAGAGTTACAAGGGTGCGTAGTGAAATTGCAACAAATGGTCATAACGTTGCCATTTTTTCATATTTTGACCCCAGTTTTTAACATAGCCTTCTTATGACCCCTCCCTCCTCAAGAACAATATGACTGTCATTACACAAATCGTGCCCGGAAGGTGAATTCACCAAGTGACTGCGAAATCACCTTCGGGTAGTAATTCTTAATAGCCAGTTATAATACTCATAATTAGAGGTCCCCAAAAGCTATGTTGAAAATTCAAGTCAACATCTCAAAATGACAAGAGTTATGTAAACTAAACCCCACTAAGTACATAGGACCGCATTTACCTTAGTTCTCATACTGAAGTCATGGTTCCAGCGACTGACTGACTGTGGGGGTGTGGGGAAGGGGTTCACAGTGGGTGGTCAGGTGGGGGCACGGGAGTGATTGGCGATGGGCCTTTTTTTGGCAAGTTTAAATAAAAAAAACCATCGAGGACAAAACGGACAGCGTCGGATGGTGGGGTGCGACTAGACACCAGGAACCTCACAATAATGGGGACAGCGATTGGATTGGGGTGCCATTCGACACCAGGAATGTCAAAAATAACAGAGACAGAGACTGGATGGGATCCACTAGACACCAGGGATAAAAAGCTACGGGATGGTGATCAGTAGGGAGGGGCACTAGCTGTCACCAGGGAAAAGGAAACAAAAGCTGTCAGGTGGGTGGAGGAGCCACTAGACACCAGGGAAAGTAAATAAAATAAAATAAAGAAAGAAAGAAAGAAAAAGATCGGGACAGCCAGCTTCTACGATCAGCAACCAGTGCTAATGAAGTCGGAATTAGACTACGCTTCCGATTCTTAGGTCGCAAATTCGATGCGAACCCGCTTTTATTTTATGCCTTGAAGAACAGAGCAGATTAAAACGTGAACTGACTTTATGTACTAATTGGCAGCAGACTTCTGCCTCTTTGCTTATTAACGCTGTCAGCTTTCCGATTTCAGTTTTCAATATAGGCTTTTATACTCTGGCCAGACACCATAAATCTGCTCAGTGAAGAAACTCCTCACTTACCTTCACCTGGATCCCTGGGGATCGAGCGGGGCACTGGGTCTGAGGTACTTGCACGGTCACTCAGGCAGCTGACATCTTCCTCCTGCCCATTTCTTCCTCATTCTTGTCTGTCCCTCACACCACCCACTGACACTGTGCTGGTGCCTTAAACATCTCGATGTCATCCTCCCCAGTGCAGGGATGCACAGTCAGCAGCGCTCCCCCAGCTCTGACCGGCCAAGCACTAAGCGAGGCTGCCTGCGTAGTAGCAGAATGCACAGCCACTGGGCCATCAAGCAGCCCCTTTACTGGCCAATTTTCAAGTGAGGCTTGCAGTAAAAAGCGTGGTTCTCACACAAAGTACTGAGTATAGCCCTTCTTCACAGACCAGCTATATTCTATGAAATTATACTTTTAATAACTTTTGTTATACATTTTCAAGTTACAGAGTAGTAAACACAATGTTCCAAACATAACATCTGGAGCACCGGTAATTCCATTCGGAATTAAATCACAAAACATATCAAACATAAAACGTTAATTTCAAAAGATCCTTCTGCAAAATTAAAGATCAAGTCCACAAAAGATGTACAAGACCCAAGACTATAAATATCTGCTTCAGGTTAGTAGGAAAAAAAAAAAAAAAGTAGTGTTGATTTTAGCATCACCTAATTGTATAGTTAAAAACAATGTCCTACCTAAACCTGATTACATCTGAACAATAAACATGTACAGTGAACTGTGAAAACAAGAGGCATTGCTACAAGCTCATAGATTTATCACGCTTCTTTTACCATCCCAAAAAGACTATGCCTCTTGAATAACTGTTGCCTTTTTAATCCTTGGCCCTGCCTGTCTGTGCAGCAGTAGGGCTACAGCTCGCGCACCAGCAACCTGGGCTCAAGAAAGAGCGTGGGTCATCAAACCTCAGCCAGGAAGGAAGTAGTGTTCCAGCTGATGCTCCTTTCCTGTGCAGCAGGAGGGTGACAGATCCCCGCTGCTATACCGCCCCTTTGGTGCCCACAGGGGGAGGTGCAGTGAGGACTGGAGGGGAGGATGCCTCCAGCGTCATTGTGCACAGGCAGATTTGACGCCTTACTAGGAGTCATCCTCAGGGGAGCAACAGAAAGGAAAATCATACACTGTGCAGAATGACAGTCCCCCGCCATGCCCACAGACATCACACTTGCTGACTTGGGCACTCACCCTGATGACCAGATTAAGTGTTTCTTTTACAGGACCTGGTGCAGTCATGGGGGGCAATTCACAGTGTTAGGGGGAACCAGGCAGTCCCAGGAGAAGGTGGGGTGATCGGGTTGTGGTAAGGCTGGGGCTTGAAAGAGGCCAAAGGTCCAGACAGGAGATAAACGTGTACATAGAAAGTGTACCAAAAAAACACAACTCTGAATACTGTCCAAGAATTGGAAAAAGTATGTGCTGCATTTACTGAAGGTAGAGATGCGTCATTTAATTGCCCAGTGCATGAGTCAGTCTTATCAGTGTGACAGTACTTGCACAATAGTCACTGCCTGGCTCTAAAAGAGCAATACTAAGATAACATTTAGTCATGAGCATTTTAAACCTTAGCATCTGCCCGTTCTGTGTTATCAATGCTGATGTTCTGTTTTGCAGAGGAACAAATGTTTAGATAACTGGACTGATAAGCTTAACTAGCAAGTCATTTCTGCTCATTCTCGAGGCCAGTTTTATAGAAGAGAGATAAGTTATCCACAATAAAATTCTATTTTATTTCACATACTGTCATTCATAAACAAATCAGAAAATATACAACAAAACAGCTAGGAGCAGCTTAATTATGCACAGCAGATTGTCAAATGAAAATCAGATAGGTCTAGGAAGCGCTGAAAAGGTGAGGAGTTGGGAGATTCTGCGTTCACAGGCCAAATATAAAATTATGAAAATCTAGGTCAAGGACAGAATGGATGAGGAAGATGCTGTGGAGTGTATGCAGAACTGGGATTCAGAGTCAACAAGGCAAGGTGAAGACTTCAGTTCTGGAGCACTAAGCTGGGGCGCCAGAAGCAGGGGCGCTGCTAGGCCCAGGCCTCAGGGCCTTGAGCCCCAAATGTTTTTATATGGGCCCTGAACCTCTCTCAGTAGAACTGCTGAAATTAATCCGGTTATAAAGATATGTATGGCCTGCCCCCAGCCTTTGAGGGCCTGGGCACAAAAAAAGTACAGTTACGCAAGAACTTACTGCAACAGTAGATGTTCAAAAGGGCTCTTGCAGTAGGCAATAACCATTAGGACTGAGCCACCAGGTGCTAGGACCACACGGAAAACTTAGCTAGCAGTGTCTGGTGGGAACCGCCCACCCAGCATCACGTGACCGACGTTAGCCCGGCACTACATAGTGGGCGGTCCCCATGCCCGCCCTCCAGTTCTCCCGCCGAAAACCTAAGAAGGTGAGACAGGAGAAAGGAGTGGGCTCCTGAAGCCAAGCAAAAAATAAGGTTGAAAGTAGTAACAGCAGCAGGGAGAAGTGGAGAGGGAAACCCTTGCCTACTGCAAGAGCTCTTCTCGAAGATTTACTGTTACAGTAAGTTCTTAGGTAACTGTACTATCTTACTTCGAGAGGGCTCTTGCAGTAGGTATTGACCATTAGGACTGAGTCCCAAGCAGTGTAAGTCAGGCAAAGACTGAACACGGGAGGCAGGAAAAGGTCTGCAGTAGGCAGGGTTTAAGACAGAAGGCCTTGAAGGACAGTTAGTCTGAAGCCAGCCCCTCGCCCTAGAGGCAATGTCCAAACTGTAATGCTTAGTGAAGGTGTGGACAGAGTTCCAAGTGGCTGCTGCACAGATGTCTGCGGCAGACACATTTCTGAAACAAGCAGTAGATGCAGCCATGCCTCTGGCTGAAAGCCCTTTAACGTCCCCCGGAAGGGGTTTGTTATACTTCTGGTCAAGCCCAACCTACCATCGCCTGGTTCCACTCATACCTCCATGACAGACAACAATCTGTTCAAATAGGCGCCATTCTCTACCCCTCTCCCTATCCTATCTGGAGTCCCCCAAGGCTCTATACTTGGCCCCATCCTCTTCTCCCGCTTCATAAACGACCTTCCATCCACCTGCCTCTCCTCCAATGTGCATCTCTTTGCAGATGACACTAATCTTTGCCTCAGGCCCCTCCTAGACAGTATCCTCCCTAACCTCCAAAACAACTTCAGAGTCCAATCCTAGCTCCTTGAGAACCTGCTTACCCTCAATGATAAACAAAAAAACAAACCGTCACCATGGTCTTTGGTTCCAGGCAGAGCTTGCTACCCTCCCAGCCCCCAGCGATCACGGCCCAGGCTGGCTCACCCTGGGCTAGTCCCTGCTTTCAAGTACCTGGGTATAACTGGATAGCCACCTCAACTACTCCCTGCATGTTAGGCCATCTGCACTAAACTGCAGCCCAAACTCACCATCCTCTATCGACACAGGCCAGCTTATCCATCCCCACCCGTTGCAAGCTCAGTATGCAAACTATCTTGCCCATTACTGGGGGCAGTGGTGGATGGGGAGGAGGGGAGGGTGGCCCTACAGGGGGACCTGAGGCCTGGAAAGATGGTCTAGAAAGTGGAAGCTGAGGTTCAATGCAGGAAATGCAAGGTACTGCACCTGGGGCCAGAAACCCGGCCAAGTGTACACCCTGGGGATGCACAAGTCTCGATGGCTGAGAGGGACCTGGGGTGGTGGTGCATGTCAAGATGAACAACTCGGAGACTGGTAGGAGGGCAGCAGCCAAGGCCAACAGGATGATGGGATGCATCGCTATAGGGGATCACCCAGAAGGAGGGAAGCTATACCCTCTGTATAACTGCTTGGTGAGGCGCACCTCGAGTACTGCGTGCAGTTTTGGAGGCCACACTTAAAGAGGGACATTAAACTCCTGGAGAGGATCCAGAGGACGGCAACCAAAATGATTTGGGGCTTGGGGGACAGGACCTATGGGGAGAGGCTCAAAGAGCTAAATATGTACACATTGGAAGAGAGAAGGGACCGGGACATGATAGAGGTCTTCAGGTACATGAAGGGGGTAAATAGGGGAGCAGTCAGGGTGCTTTGAAGGAAGGAGGAGGGACAACTAGAGGGCATGGGTGGAAGCTGGAGGGGAAGATTCAGGGGAGAAAGGAGGAGGTACTACTTCACTGAGAGGGTGGTGGAGCCATGGAATGCGCTGCCCAGGGGGCTGGTGGAGGCAGAGATGGTGGAGGGGTTCAAGAGGGGGTGGGACAGGTACAGGGGAAGGGTTCTGGAAGCAAAATCCAGTGCAGCAAGAATATCCGGAACTGGGAAGGAAGAAGCCAGAGAGGGCAAGGGGGGCAGCAATGTCAGCTCCCAGGGTGGGAGCTGACCAAACCAGCAAACACGAAAGACCGATAGGCCTATTCTGCTGGCATTTTAGTATGTTAGTATTACAGACTATGCCGACATAATCTACGGTACCGCCCCAACCTCCTCTTTCTCCAAACTAGACACCCTTCTCAACTCTTTCTGCCGCTTCGCCACTGCCTCCCCCAACTTACTCAGCACTGCACACTTTACACTACTCTCTCCATTGCCCCGCTCTCCCACAGAAGAACCATCCACAGCACCTCCTTCATAGCAAATATTGGCTTGACTCACTACCCCTCTACCTCATCTCCCACCCTTCCCCTGCCTCCTCCCTAAATTACCCTCTTCGCCACAGGGACCCGCACACCTTCCACCTGCCCCGCCCTCACACTCATAATGGCAAAGTTGCCTTCTCGTACAGTCTTCCCCCTTCTCTGGAACAACTTTCGACTGTCCCTTTCTCGTTCTGCCTTGATGCAACTCTCAGGCTCCTCCTCACCCCAGACTGCCCTAAATGCTCCAATGGTCACAGCACACAGCAGAAACCCCTCACATTCTCTACCAACGTACCCTAGTCTGGGACTACACTCTAGCCTCATTTATTTACTATGCACACTAACTCATATTTCATTGTAAAGTATTAAATTCTTAGTATAAATGTCTGCATATACTGCATGTAATCCCCACCTTTTGTACTCTCTGCTTTCACTGTACACACTATACCTGGGTCACACCTGAAAACGAGCCTCGGCTCAGTGTGCCTTTCCCGGTCATCAAATTTTAAATAAAAAAACAAACAAAAAAAAACAATGCAGTTTGCCAACCATTTGGATAAACATTGTTTTGAAACTGCCACACCCTATCTTTTGGGCACAAAGGAAACGAAAATCTGATCCATTTTGCAGATCGACTTCATCCAATTCGTGTAATGACGCAACATTCTGTGTACATCCAATGTGTGCAGAATAGCCTCCTCTTGATTAGAATGCTCAGGGTAATACACCGCCAAGTGTTTGGTCAGATTCAAGGTAAACTCAGAAACCACTTTTGGTTAAAAACTTAGGATTTGTACGCAGAGCCAACCGGTCTGTGAAAAATCAAATAGTGTTCCTTACACATAAGGGCCTGAAGCTCAGAAATCCTTTGAGCAGAAGTAATAGCAACTAAAAACAGCGCTTTCCAGGATACAGTAGATAGCAAGTCACAACTTCGGCTGGTTCAAAGGGAGGCAAAATGAGTTTCTCAAGTATGAAGTTCAGATCCTACAGAGGAACGGGGTTCCTGACCAGGGGTTTCACGCAGAGGATTCCTTTCATAAAAGTGAGGGAAACCTACAACTGAGCTAAGGTCTTGCCGTCTACTGAAGGATGGCAGGCGGAAATGACAGACAAACAGACCTTCAGTGAAGAATAGCTGAGTCCCAGGGCAGAGAGATGCAAGAAGCACTCCATGACCTGAGGTACAGGGCACGAAAAGGGGTCCCAACCCTTAGAGGTTGCCCAGACAGAGAATCTCTTCTACTTCATAGCATACGTGGTCCTCGTGGATGGCTTTCTGGCCTCCACCAAACCTGAGCAACTCTGGAAAAGACTCCAAAGCGTGAGGCTGCTGTGTCAGAAGGAGCCACATGTGAAGGTGAAGGGACCCGAGACCTGGGTGAACCAGGGTGCCCTACTTCTCGGTCAGGAGGTCATGGCAGAGGGGTAGAGGAACTGGAGGCTCCACCGCCAACTGCTGGAGCAGAGGGAACCAAATCTGGCGGAGCCAATATCGGGTGATCAAAATCATGCAAGACCCCTCCATCTGCAGTTTGAGCAACACCCTCTGCAGTAACGGGAAGGGAGAGAGGGAAGGTGCACAAGAACCTCCCTGTCCAAAGAGAGAGAGCGTCTCACCAGAAAACAGCAGGCTCAGAAGCGAGCAAACAAAAACTGGGTCGTTTTGCGTTGTATGGGGAGGCGAACAGATCTAGATCTGGGAAATCCCAAAGGTTGAGGATGTCTTTGGCTACTGTCTGCCTCAGTTCCCACTCGTGTACTCTTGCCTGAGTGTGGTGGAGAGTGTCCACTAAAATGTTTTGGACACCTGAGACATGCACTGCCGTGATCTGAAGGTGGTGCTGAACCACTAATTCAAACATGCATAGCCTCCCTGCATAGGGGGTATGACCAGCGATGCCTCCTTACTTGCGATTTGGAAGGCACTGGAGAAAGACATGCAATCTGATGACAAATTACAGTGTTTTGGAAGAAAGTAAAGAAATTGAGTGATACTTATGAAAATGGCGGTCGACAGTAGCAGCTCACGAGGTCCGGCGCGCAGGTCAACGCCGGAAAGAACTGGCGGCATGGGAACCGCCCACTATACAGCACCAGGCTGACGCCAGTCACGTGACGCTGGGTGGGCAGTCCCCACCAGACACTGCTAGCTAAGTTCTCCATGTGGTCCCAGCACCTGGCAGCTCAGTCCTAGTGGTTACTGCCTACTGCAAGAGCCCTCTCGAGTCAGATAATTTGTTACCCTAACAACGCCTGTGGACAGAAGTCCGGTTAGAAGGCAATTCTGGATAGTAAATGGAGGCACAGAAGATGCAGGCCCAGCCACCAGCTGCACTCGGGTGTAATGAACAGTATAATGAGGAAATCACAACAGGAGAAATGAAGAGGGCAGGGAAGGGTGTAGAGGAAATGAAGGCTGCTAGTGAGGCATGGCAGAGCAAACGTGAGTGAACTGAGCTGGAACTGGAGCCAACTGAAGTCTGCTGTTGCTGGCATGGGTGAAATAAGAGTTTAACAGAATTCTAGGTGCAATGGAGCTTGGAGTAGAGGAACTTGGGTAGGTCATACAGGAAAAAGTTGCATGATTTAGATGGGAAGAGATGAAAGCATGGATTACGATTTGGCAAAGGTGGAGTCAAAGCAAAGGTGAATGTAAACAGTGTTTTCGGACATGGAATTAAGAGTTTATAAATAAGGGAGACGTTGAAAGCAAAAGTCTGGAGTAAAGAAAGATCTCTTGGTTTCTTGCATTAGTCTATGCCAGAGCCCACAGAAGTCGACAAAGAAGATAGGGTTACATCCAAGGATGCTCCTGCCATAAAGACTTTAGAGCTGACAACATCAAGCTGCAAGATGTTTTGATGTACATAGACATCCATCCGTCCATCCACAGTAGTTAATTGGGAAAATGATGTTATTTGGGGCTAAATGTTGAATTTCACTTAGAAAACGCTATTTCGCAAGATAAAAGACGGTAAAATACTAATAAAACATTAAACAGTGTGGTATTCATCACTCATATTTTTATGGGTCTTCACACTTACTAATGGTAACATCTTATTCCACTGCAGTGTATTATGCATTCTATAGTTACACTCTACTTAAGCAATAAGACATGGCAGTGTGTGCACTGTGGTGGGTAACTGCTCACCTCGGGTGTGTTTTAAGGCACGAGGCACTGCCAAGTGCCTTCTACCACCTGAGAAGTGCGGCTATCCCACCACAAAGCACACCCTAGAGTGTCTCATTGCAATTATAAAATGGGTCCAAGATTTATTTTGGTTTTGGGGGAGATGGACAAAAATAAAATAATGTTGAACATTTTCATGATTTTTTTTTTTTTGGTAACGTTCATCCACCCCACCAAAACAGTCTCAGCACATTCCTGCATTGGCATCCAACTCAGTTTCAAATATTATCTTCATCAGAGGAGGAGAAAGACCTGGGGCCGATGATCACTAGTGACCCGAAGCACTCCATGCAGTGCAAGAAAGCAGCAGCAAAGGCAAACAAGATGCTGGGATGCATATCTAGGGGGATCAGTAGTAGGAGAGAGAGGAGGTTATATTGCCCTTGTACAGGTCACTGGTAAGGCCACATCTAGAGTATGGAGTTCAGTACTGGTGTCCACATCTCAAAAAGGACATTAACCTGCTGGAGAAGGTACAGAGGAGGGCTACAAAGATGATAGCCAGTGAGCAGGGTAAAGCATTGCTAGCCAGTCGAGCAGGGGTAAAGCATATGATGAGAGGTTGAGAGGTACTGAACATGTACTCCCCTGGAGGCAGGGGGGAAAGAGAGACAGACAGACAGACAGACAGACAGACAGACAGACAGACAGAGAGAGACACAACATGATTGGTACATTCAAGTACTTAAAAGGGATCAAAAAGGTTGATAAGGAGAGTCTCTTTAAGCTGAGTGGCAACCATAACACGAGGGGGCACAGTCTTAAGCTGGAGGGTGGGAGGTTTAGGAGGGAGGTCAGGAAGCACTTCACAGAAAGGGTGGTGGAAACCTGGACTGCACTGCCAGAAGAGGTCATCTCATTAAAGACAGTGGGCAGCTTTAAGAGAGGATGGGATAGGCATAGGGGGAAAGTAAGGATCATGGGTAGGGAGGATGGGAGGAGTGGGGAGGGAGGGCAGGGACATTAGCTCAAGCGGTGAACCCTGCAATATGAACAGACTTGACAGACCAAATGGCCTTCTTCTGCTGGCTCTTCCGTATTATGCAAAACAAGAACTTAAGCCCTCCATTCCCCCCCCCCCCCAAACTCCCTGAACTAGCACTGGCCCTAGCTATTCTGGGGCCCTGCGAACTCTCCTTGCTGGGGCCCCACATAAGAAGTCAGAAATCTGCCAAGCAACATCCTCATCCCTATCATGGCCTCCATGTAGCTTCATTTTCAGCTAGTTTTGTGCCATTTTTGCATGTTACTTAAATTAGTATATAAGGACCAGAAAGGAGGCTGCCAAC
Source organism: Neoceratodus forsteri (assembly GCA_016271365.2). Classification (NCBI taxonomy): domain Eukaryota; kingdom Metazoa; phylum Chordata; order Ceratodontiformes; family Ceratodontidae; genus Neoceratodus; species Neoceratodus forsteri. Next base: position 1,624,730,399 of record CM028131.1, on the reverse strand, counting down.
TGGACAGCTGAGTTTTTGGGGGCCCCCGTGCGAATGCACAGTTTGCAACCCCCCTAAGGTGGGCTCTGCCCCAATCTACCCATTTCCTGGCCTTTCCTCCTCCTTGTATTTCTTCCCTTTCTCCTCCTGTCTCTTTTCTATCTTCCTACATTCAACAGATGGACTGTTTACTATGGATGGAATATAAGAATTCAAATCTTTACTCTGTTCTACTGGCAGAATGCCTTCGTCACACAACAGAAGGTTTCAGATGGAGCCCGAGCTTCTCTTTTACAAGTTTATGGGTCCATTAGGAGGGCTCTTATGGATCCAAGGGTATCGCCTCATGGCTCTAGGACTAGAGGATTGCGACCGGTAGCAGTTCTGTGGTCCTAAGGACGCAAGAGGCGACACACTTAGATTAATTTAAAATTTTGTTAACCAGGTAAGAACACTGGAACCAGTCCATTTTCAGGTTCAACCTGACATAGACAAGCAATGACAATACAATTACAATAACACTTAATAGTATGCAAAACAATTAAACAATACATCGGCAGCGGTAAGGAGACGGCATCTACTGGTGAGATCGGCTGGCTGCATCAGCAGCAGGGAAGAGCACCAGGGCAATCTTTTCCCAGCAGTTACAACGGCAGTGGGCCAGGGCTGGAGCGAGAGGGGCTGCTGGGAGGAAACAGCTTGGAGAGGAAGGAGGCCCAATCAGAGGGCAGGGTACCCGGTTTGAACTTGCAGTTGGGCTATAAAGGGGAAAGCCCAGCCGCCTTCACTCGTACTGTTGAACTGGAGGAGCTGTAATTACCGGAGGAGCTGTAATTGTGTCCCTCCCCCAACGCCGGCCCCGACCTCTATTAAACAGTCGGAGGGGGAGGAGTCTGGGCAGGAGTGGGCTGAACTAGTAGCCTGTGGCCTTGGTCCTTGGAGAAATTCAGTTTTTGGACTGACATCTTGCATGCTGTGTGGAGAATTGTTAAGTGTATTCACCGGGAGTTCTGAATGTTGTATAGCCACTTGTGACTCTACTCACCAGGGGTCCTGATGGGATTGTTTTTGCATTACGTTGGGAGGGGCTTTTTGTCCTATAAACCTACTAAGATGAGGAGGAGGATGGAGACGGGACCACATGTCACTAGAGCAGGCATCTTTGGCAGGGTGGCTGGGTGCACAGGAGTAGGGTGGCCATGGTACTTGACTGGGCTTGGAAGCTTGGGGTTTCCCAGTGTGCTACCAGCTAGCACAGCAGGGAGGAGGGATTAGAAGGCAGCTGGGGTTTGGGGAGGCATGGGGTTGTAGAAGGAGGGGGCAAGGGTTGCCTATGTGGATGCACCAGTTGCTGAAGCCTCTGGCATGGGAGAGGAGAAGGAGGGTACTCAGAGGGCACATGAGAACCCTGGCGGAGGGGGCCCAAAAGGTGAAAACTTCCAGAGAAGCAGGCAGGCAACTAGGGTTGTCCAGAAGGAATAGAGATGGTGGGATGGGGGGGAGAAGAGTGCGTGGGTCTGGTCTTAGCCTCACAAATCATTTCGACCCTCTATGTCTGGTAGTAGGGAAAGGGAGTGTTGGGGAGGGGAGGAGGTAGCAGGGATGGGGAAAGAAGAATGGGGCAAAAGGCAGGTACCAGAAATCGGGAGGAGCGGGCAGGGGGCATGGTGGGCAAGAAAACGGGAGACGGTGGGGGAGGCACTCCGCCAGGCAGAAGAAATGGAGGTAGGGGCAGGGAAATGAGGATCAGGTGAACAAGGAGGTGGCTGCAGAAATTGTGGGGCTGAGGTACAGACCCGGGGGCATGACAGGTAGGGGGGCGCTGAACGAGGACTAGTCGGGAGTTAACAACCAAGCTAGCCTAACAGATAGTGTGGATGGCCCAGTCAAGGGCAGGGACGAAGGGGATGGTGATACCAAAAAAAAAAAAAAAGGATACTTGGGTGGGGGGATGCCCAGGACTGAAGTACGAGGGTGGCCAGAGAAAACAGGGAGAGGGCTACATCCAACACCCAGATTGTGGGAGATGCAAGGAGCCGGCTGGGGGGAGACGCCGGGAGAAAGAGCGAGGATAGGCATGGAAGGAAAGGAAACCTGCGAGTTGAGCAGGTTGGCAAGGGGAGATTAGAGTGCTACTTTGAGGGATTCCATGATCAGAGGTATCCAGTGAGAGGGAGGTAAAACCTGTCTGGTAAGAACCAAATGCCACCCTGGACTGACGATGCAAGAAGCCATGCACAAGGTATATCCACTGGCAAGGGAATGTGGGGGTTCCCCGGACATACTGGTGCACCTGGGTACAAATGACATAAATGGTAATAGTGAATTAGAGATACAGGCAAGGTTTCGGGAACTAGCCAGGGTTTGCCAGTCGATAGGATGTTCAATCTCCTTCTCGGAAATCTTGCCGGTGCCGAGGGCTAGTGGGAGAACAAGCAGAAAATCACGGTGGTTAATCAGTGGCTCAGGAGTAGTGTGAGGCTAGGGATATGGCCTTGTGGGGACTGGGGGTAACCTGGGAGGATAAGGGGCTGTGCAGCTAGGGACAGGCTCCACCTCAATTGGAAGGAGGGAAATACTAAAGCCGAAACTAGCTGGGTTCATCAGTGAAAGGTGGGGTTTAAACTTGTGAAGGGGGGGAGGAATCGAGGAAGGGGCTGTTGCAGGGGGTAAGATAAAAGAGGGACTCGGTCTCCACTCCCCTAAGGGGCTGGAGGAATACGGAAAAAGGCCAACAGGTAGGGTGCAGAGGAGGAGGAGCATGCAGACAAATGGAAGCACAAGGTGGGGGGGAGGGAGATGAGGAGGGGAAAGGGGTGGAGGGTGGTCCTGATAATTGCCAGGAGCTTAGGAAATACGATGCCTGAGCTCCAGGCGATGCTAGTTGAGGGGGCGGTTGATGTGGCAGCTGTCACTGAGA